>FR990084.1:16009689-17458221 GCA_905404285.2 Erannis defoliaria | reverse complement strand
CAGTTTTCACTAATAACAAGATATCTTGTATGACTAAAATAATGTCATTTTCGTTATCAGCACCCTTAAATACCTAGAAATAGACATCAATTCCTTAGTTACGGCCTTAAAAAAAAAACTAACGTCATTTTCACAGTTTTCACTAATAACAAGATATCTTGTATGACTAAAATAATGTCAGTTTCTTTATCAGCACCCTTAAATACCTAGAAATAGACATCAATTCCTTAGTTTCGGCCTTAAAAAAAAAACTAACGTCATTTTCACAGTTTTCACTAATAACAAGATATCTTGTATGACTAAAATAATGTCATTTTCGTTATCAGCACCCTTAAATACCTAGAAATAGACATCAAATCCTTAGTTTCGGCCTTAAAAAAAAACTAACGTCTTTTTCACAGTTTTCACTAATAACAAGATATCTTGTATGACTAAAATAATGTCAGTTTCGTTATCAGCGCCCTTAAATACCTAGAAATAGACATGAATTTCAAAGTTTTGGCTCTAAAAAAAATAACGTCTTATTCGTAGTTTTCACAAAAAAAAGATATCTTTTATGACTTATATAATGTCATTTGCGTTATCAGCACCCTTAAATACCTAGAAATAGACATCAATTCCTTAGTTTCGGCCTTAAAAAAAAAACTAACGTCTTTTTCACAGTTTTCACTAATAACAAGATATCTTGTATGACTAAAATAATGTCAGTTTCGTTATCAGCGCCCTTAAATACCTAGAAATAGACATCAATTCCTTAATTTCGGTTCAAAAAAAAAACTAACGTCTTTTTTACAGTTTTCACTAATAACAAGATATCTTGTATGACTAAAATAATGTCAGTTTCGTTATCAGCGCCCTTAAATACCTAGAAATAGACATCAATTTCAAAGTTTTGGCTCTAAAAAAAATAACGTCTTATTCGTAGTTTTCACAAAAAAAAGATATCTTTTATGACTTATATAATGTCATTTGCGTTATCAGCACCCTTAAATACCTAGAAATAGACATCAATTCCTTAGTTTCGGCCTTAAAAAAAAAACTAACGTCTTTTTCACAGTTTTCACGTAATAACAAGATATCTTGTATGACTAAAATAATGTCATTTTCGTTATCAGCACCCTTAAATACCTAGAAATAGACATCAATTCCTTAGTTTCGGCTTTAAAAAAAAACTAACGTCTTTTTCACAGTTTTCACTAATAACAAGATATCTTGTATGACTAAAATAATGTCAGTTTCGTTATCAGCGCCCTTAAATACCTAGAAATAGACATGAATTTCAAAGTTTTGGCTCTAAAAAAAATAACGTCTTATTCGTAGTTTTCACAAAAAAAAGATATCTTTTATGACTTATATAATGTCATTTGCGTTATCAGCACCCTTAAATACCTAGAAATAGACATCAATTCCTTAGTTTCGGCCTTAAAAAAAAAACTAACGTCTTTTTCACAGTTTTCACTAATAACAAGATATCTTGTATGACTAAAATAATGTCATTTTCGTTATCAGCACCCTTAAATACCTAGAAATAGACATCAATTCCTTAGTTTCGGCTTTAAAAAAAACTAACGTCTTTTTCACAGTTTTCACGTAATAACAAGATATCTTGTATGACCAAAATAATGTCAGTTTCGTTATCAGCACCCTTAAATACCTAGAAATAGACATCAATTCGTTAGTTTCGGCTTTAAAAAAAAACTAACGTCATTTTCACAGTTTTCACTAATAACAATATATCTTGTATGACTAAAATAATGTCAGTTTCGTTATCAGCGCCCTTAAATACCTAGAAAAAAACCTCAATTTCAAAGTTTTGGCTTTAAAAAAAAACTAACGTCTTTTTCACAGTTTTCACTAATAACAAGATATCTTGTATGACTAAAATAATGTCATTTTCGTTATCAGCACCCTTAAATACCTAGAAATAGACATCAATTCCTTAGTTTCGGCTTTAAAAAAAACTAACGTCTTTTTCACAGTTTTCACGTAATAACAAGATATCTTGTATGACCAAAATAATGTCAGTTTCGTTATCAGCACCCTTAAATACCTAGAAATAGACAACAATTCGTTAGTTTCGGCTTTAAAAAAAAACTAACGTCATTTTCACAGTTTTCACTAATAACAATATATCTTGTATGACTAAAATAATGTCAGTTTCGTTATCAGCGCCCTTAAATACCTAGAAAAAAACCTCAATTTCAAAGTTTTGGCTTTAAAAAAAAACTAACGTCATCTTCACAGTTTTCACAAATAACAATATATCTTGTATGACTAAAATAATGACAGTTTCGTTATCAGCGCCCTTAAATACCTAGAAATAGACCTCAATTTCAAAGTTTTGGCTCTAAAAATAATAACGTCTTATTCGTAGTTTTCACTAAAAAAACATATCTTTTATGACTTATATAATGTCATTTGCGTTATCAGCACCCTTAAATACCTAGAAATAGACATCAATTCCTTAGTTTCGGCCTTAAAAAAAAACTAACGTCTTTTTCACAGTTTTCACTAATAACAAGATATCTTGTATGACTAAAATAATGTCATTTTCGTTATCAGCACCCTTAAATACCTAGAAATAGACATCAATTCCTTAGTTACGGCCTTAAAAAAAAAACTAACGTCATTTTCACAGTTTTCACTAATAACAAGATATCTTGTATGACTAAAATAATGTCAGTTTCGTTATCAGCGCCCTTAAATACCTAGAAATAGACATGAATTTCAAAGTTTTGGCTCTAAAAAAAATAACGTCTTATTCGTAGTTTTCACAAAAAAAAGATATCTTTTATGACTTATATAATGTCATTTGCGTTATCAGCACCCTTAAATACCTAGAAATAGACATCAATTCCTTAGTTTCGGCCTTAAAAAAAAAACTAACGTCTTTTTCACAGTTTTCACTAATAACAAGATATCTTGTATGACTAAAATAATGTCATTTTCGTTATCAGCACCCTTAAATACCTAGAAATAGACATCAATTCCTTAGTTTCGGCTTTAAAAAAAAACTAACGTCTTTTTCACAGTTTTCACTAATAACAAGATATCTTGTATGACTAAAATAATGTCAGTTTCGTTATCAGCGCCCTTAAATACCTAGAAATAGACATCAATTTCAAAGTTTTGGCTCTAAAAAAAATAACGTCTTATTCACAGTTTTCACTAATAACAAGATATCTTGTATGACTAAAATAATGTCATTTTCGTTATCAGCACCCTTAAATACCTAGAAATAGACATCAATTCCTTAGTTTCGGTTTAAAAAAAAAACTAACGTCTTTTTCACAGTTTTCACTAATAACAAGATATCTTGTATGACTAAAATAATGTCATTTTCGTTATCAGCACCCTTAAATACCTAGAAATAGACATCAATTCCTTAGTTTCGGCTTTAAAAAAAACTAACGTCTTTTTCACAGTTTTCACGTAATAACAAGATATCTTGTATGACCAAAATAATGTCAGTTTCGTTATCAGCACCCTTAAATACCTAGAAATAGACATCAATTCGTTAGTTTCGGCTTTAAAAAAAAACTAACGTCATTTTCACAGTTTTCACTAATAACAATAATATCTTGTATGACTAAAATAATGTCAGTTTCGTTATCAGCGCCCTTAAATACCTAGAAAAAAACCTCAATTTCAAAGTTTTGGCTTTAAAAAAAAACTAACGTCTTTTTCACAGTTTTCACTAATAACAAGATATCTTGTATGACTAAACTAATGTCATTTTCGTTATCAGCACCCTTAAATACCTAGAAATAGACATCAATTCGTTAGTTTCGGCTTTAAAAAAAAACTAACGTCATCTTCACAGTTTTCACAAATAACAATATATCTTGTATGACTAAAATAATGACAGTTTCGTTATCAGCGCCCTTAAATACCTAGAAATAGACCTCAATTTCAAAGTTTTGGCTCTAAAAATAATAACGTCTTATTCGTAGTTTTCACTAAAAAAACATATCTTTTATGACTTATATAATGTCATTTGCGTTATCAGCACCCTTAAATACCTAGAAATAGACATCAATTCCTTAGTTTCGGCCTTAAAAAAAAACTAACGTCTTTTTCACAGTTTTCACTAATAACAAGATATCTTGTATGACTAAAATAATGTCATTTTCGTTATCAGCACCCTTAAATACCTAGAAATAGACATCAATTCCTTAGTTACGGCCTTAAAAAAAAAACTAACGTCATTTTCACAGTTTTCACTAATAACAAGATATCTTGTATGACTAAAATAATGTCAGTTTCGTTATCAGCGCCCTTAAATACCTAGAAATAGACATGAATTTCAAAGTTTTGGCTCTAAAAAAAATAACGTCTTATTCGTAGTTTTCACAAAAAAAAGATATCTTTTATGACTTATATAATGTCATTTGCGTTATCAGCACCCTTAAATACCTAGAAATAGACATCAATTCCTTAGTTTCGGCCTTAAAAAAAAAACTAACGTCTTTTTCACAGTTTTCACTAATAACAAGATATCTTGTATGACTAAAATAATGTCATTTTCGTTATCAGCACCCTTAAATACCTAGAAATAGACATCAATTCCTTAGTTTCGGCTTTAAAAAAAAACTAACGTCTTTTTCACAGTTTTCACTAATAACAAGATATCTTGTATGACTAAAATAATGTCAGTTTCGTTATCAGCGCCCTTAAATACCTAGAAATAGACATCAATTTCAAAGTTTTGGCTCTAAAAAAAATAACGTCTTATTCACAGTTTTCACTAATAACAAGATATCTTGTATGACTAAAATAATGTCATTTTCGTTATCAGCACCCTTAAATACCTAGAAATAGACATCAATTCCTTAGTTTCGGTTTAAAAAAAAAACTAACGTCTTTTTCACAGTTTTCACTAATAACAAGATATCTTGTATGACTAAAATAATGTCATTTTCGTTATCAGCACCCTTAAATACCTAGAAATAGACATCAATTCCTTAGTTTCGGCTTTAAAAAAAACTAACGTCTTTTTCACAGTTTTCACGTAATAACAAGATATCTTGTATGACCAAAATAATGTCAGTTTCGTTATCAGCACCCTTAAATACCTAGAAATAGACATCAATTCCTTAGTTTCGGCTTTAAAAAAAAACTAACGTCTTTTTCACAGTTTTCACTAATAACAAGATATCTTGTATGACTAAAATAATGTCATTTTCGTTATCAGCACCCTTAAATACCTAGAAATAGACATCAATTCCTTAGTTTCGGCCTTAAAAAAAAACTAACGTCTTTTTCACAGTTTTCACTAATAACAAGATATCTTGTATGACTAAAATAATGTCATTTTCGTTATCAGCACCCTTAAATACCTCGAAATAGACATCAATTCCTTAGTTTCGGCTTTAAAAAAAAACTAACGTCTTTTTCACAGTTTTCACTAATAACAAGATATCTTGTATGACTAAAATAATGTCAGTTTCGTTATCAGCGCCCTTAAATACCTAGAAATAGACATCAATTCCTTAATTTCGGTTCAAAAAAAAAACTAACGTCTTTTTTACAGTTTTCACTAATAACAAGATATCTTGTATGACTAAAATAATGTCAGTTTCGTTATCAGCGCCCTTAAATACCTAGAAATAGACATCAATTTCAAAGTTTTGGCTCTAAAAAAAATAACGTCTTATTCGTAGTTTTCACAAAAAAAAGATATCTTTTATGACTTATATAATGTCATTTGCGTTATCAGCACCCTTAAATACCTAGAAATAGACATCAATTCCTTAGTTTCGGCCTTAAAAAAAAAACTAACGTCTTTTTCACAGTTTTCACGTAATAACAAGATATCTTGTATGACTAAAATAATGTCATTTTCGTTATCAGCACCCTTAAATACCTAGAAATAGACATCAATTCCTTAGTTTCGGCTTTAAAAAAAAACTAACGTCTTTTTCACAGTTTTCACTAATAACAAGATATCTTGTATGACTAAAATAATGTCAGTTTCGTTATCAGCGCCCTTAAATACCTAGAAATAGACATGAATTTCAAAGTTTTGGCTCTAAAAAAAATAACGTCTTATTCGTAGTTTTCACAAAAAAAAGATATCTTTTATGACTTATATAATGTCATTTGCGTTATCAGCACCCTTAAATACCTAGAAATAGACATCAATTCCTTAGTTTCGGCCTTAAAAAAAAAACTAACGTCTTTTTCACAGTTTTCACTAATAACAAGATATCTTGTATGACTAAAATAATGTCATTTTCGTTATCAGCACCCTTAAATACCTCGAAATAGACATCAATTTCAAAGTTTTGGCTTTAAAAAAAATAACGTCTTATTCGTAGTTTTCACAAAAAAAAAGGTATCTTTTATGACTTATATAATGTCATTTTCGTTATCAGCGCCCTTAAATACCTAGAAATAGACATCAATTCCTTAGTTTCGGCCTTAAAAAAAAACTAACGTCTTTTTCACAGTTTTCACTAATAACAAGATATCTTGTATGACTAAAATAATGTCATTTTCGTTATCAGCACCCTTAAATACCTAGAAATAGACATCAATTCCTTAGTTTCGGCCTTAAAAAAAAACTAACGTCATTTTCACAGTTTTCACTAATAACAAGATATCTTGTATGACTAAAATAATGTCATTTTCGTTATCAGCACCCTTAAATACCTAGAAATAGACATCAAATTCCTTAGTTTCGGCTTTAAAAAAAACTAACGTCTTTTTCACAGTTTTCACTAATAACAAGATATCTTGTATGACTAAAATAATGTCAGTTTCGTTATCAGCGCCCTTAAATACCTAGAAATAGACATCAATTTCAAAGTTTTGGCTTTAAAAAAAATAACGTCTTATTCGTAGTTTTCACAAAAAAAAGGTATCTTTTATGACTTATATAATGTCATTTTCGTTATCAGCACCCTTAAATACCTAGAAATAGATATCAATTCCATAATTTCGGTTTAAAAAAAAAACTAACGTCTTATTTACAGTTTTCACTAATAACAAGATATCTTGTATGACTAAAATAATGTCAGTTTCTTTATCAGCGCCCTTAAATACCTAGAAATAGACATCAATTTCAAAGTTTTGGCTCTAAAAAAATAACGTCTTATTCGTAGTTTTCACAAAAAAAAGATATCTTTTATGACTTATATAATGTCATTTGCGTTATCAGCACCCTTAAATACCTAGAAATAGACATCAATTCCTTAGTTTCGGCCTTAAAAAAAAACTAACGTCTTTTTCACAGTTTTCACTAATAACAAGATATCTTGTATGACTAAAATAATGTCAGTTTCGTTATCAGCGCCCTAAAATACCTAGAAATAGACAACAATTTCAAAGTTTTGGCTCTAAAAAAAATAACGTCTTATTCGTAGTTTTCACAAAAAAAAAAAATATCTTTTATGTTTTATATAATGTCATTTTTGTTATCAGCTCCCTTAAATACCTAGAAATAGACATCAATTCCTTAGTTTCGGCTTTAAAAAAAACTAATGTCTTTTTCGTAGTTTTCACAAAAAAAAGATACCATTTATGACTTATATAATATCATTAACGTTATCAGCGCACTTAAATACCTAGAAATAGACATCAATTTCAAAGTTTTGGCTTTAAAAAAAATTACGTCTTATTCGTAGTTTTCACTAATAACAACATATCTTTTATGTTATATATGATGTTATTTTCGTTATCAGCACCCTTAAATACCTAGAAATAGACATCAATTCCTTAGTTTCGGCTTTAAAAAAAACTAACGTCTTTTTCACAGTTTTCACTAATAACAAGATATCTTGTATGACTAAAATAATGTCAGTTTCGTTATCAGCGCCCTTAAATACCTAGAAATAGACATCAATTTCAAAGTTTTGGCTTTAAAAAAAATAACGTCTTATTCGTAGTTTTCACAAAAAAAAAGGTATCTTTTATGACTTATATAATGTCATTTTCGTTATCAGCGCCCTTAAATACCTAGAAATAGACATCAATTCCTTAGTTTCGGCCTTAAAAAAAAACTAACGTCTTTTTCACAGTTTTCACTAATAACAAGATATCTTGTATGACTAAAATAATGTCATTTTCGTTATCAGCACCCTTAAATACCTAGAAATAGACATCAATTCCTTAGTTTCGGCCTTAAAAAAAAACTAACGTCATTTTCACAGTTTTCACTAATAACAAGATATCTTGTATGACTAAAATAATGTCATTTTCGTTATCAGCACCCTTAAATACCTAGAAATAGACATCAAATTCCTTAGTTTCGGCTTTAAAAAAAACTAACGTCTTTTTCACAGTTTTCACTAATAACAAGATATCTTGTATGACTAAAATAATGTCAGTTTCGTTATCAGCGCCCTTAAATACCTAGAAATAGACATCAATTTCAAAGTTTTGGCTTTAAAAAAAATAACGTCTTATTCGTAGTTTTCACAAAAAAAAGGTATCTTTTATGACTTATATAATGTCATTTTCGTTATCAGCACCCTTAAATACCTAGAAATAGATATCAATTCCATAATTTCGGTTTAAAAAAAAAAACTAACGTCTTATTTACAGTTTTCACTAATAACAAGATATCTTGTATGACTAAAATAATGTCAGTTTCTTTATCAGCGCCCTTAAATACCTAGAAATAGACATCAATTTCAAAGTTTTGGCTCTAAAAAAATAACGTCTTATTCGTAGTTTTCACAAAAAAAAGATATCTTTTATGACTTATATAATGTCATTTGCGTTATCAGCACCCTTAAATACCTAGAAATAGACATCAATTCCTTAGTTTCGGCCTTAAAAAAAAACTAACGTCTTTTTCACAGTTTTCACTAATAACAAGATATCTTGTATGACTAAAATAATGTCAGTTTCGTTATCAGCGCCCTAAAATACCTAGAAATAGACAACAATTTCAAAGTTTTGGCTCTAAAAAAAATAACGTCTTATTCGTAGTTTTCACAAAAAAAAAACATATCTTTTATGTTTTATATAATGTCATTTTTGTTATCAGCTCCCTTAAATACCTAGAAATAGACATCAATTCCTTAGTTTCGGCTTTAAAAAAAACTAATGTCTTTTTCGTAGTTTTCACAAAAAAAAGATACCATTTATGACTTATATAATATCATTAACGTTATCAGCGCACTTAAATACCTAGAAATAGACATCAATTTCAAAGTTTTGGCTTTAAAAAAAATTACGTCTTATTCGTAGTTTTCACTAATAACAACATATCTTTTATGTTATATATGATGTTATTTTCGTTATCAGCACCCTTAAATACCTAGAAATAGACATCAATTCCTTAGTTTCGGCTTTAAAAAAAACTAACGTCTTTTTCACAGTTTTCACTAATAACAAGATATCTTGTATGACTAAAATAATGTCAGTTTCGTTATCAGCGCCCTTAAATACCTAGAAATAGACATCAATTTCAAAGTTTTGGCTTTAAAAAAAATAACGTCTTATTCGTAGTTTTCACAAAAAAAAAGGTATCTTTTATGACTTATATAATGTCATTTTC
This sequence comes from Erannis defoliaria, assembly GCA_905404285.2. Taxonomy (NCBI): domain Eukaryota; kingdom Metazoa; phylum Arthropoda; class Insecta; order Lepidoptera; family Geometridae; genus Erannis; species Erannis defoliaria. The sequence goes on along the minus strand of FR990084.1, from coordinate 17,448,713 downwards.
GTTATCAGCGCCCTTAAATACCTAGAAATAGACATCAATTCCTTAGTTTCGGCCTTAAAAAAAAACTAACGTCTTTTTCACAGTTTTCACTAATAACAAGATATCTTGTATGACTAAAATAATGTCATTTTCGTTATCAGCACCCTTAAATACCTAGAAATAGACATCAATTCCTTAGTTTCGGCCTTAAAAAAAAACTAACGTCATTTTCACAGTTTTCACTAATAACAAGATATCTTGTATGACTAAAATAATGTCATTTTCGTTATCAGCACCCTTAAATACCTAGAAATAGACATCAAATTCCTTAGTTTCGGCTTTAAAAAAAACTAACGTCTTTTTCACAGTTTTCACTAATAACAAGATATCTTGTATGACTAAAATAATGTCAGTTTCGTTATCAGCGCCCTTAAATACCTAGAAATAGACATCAATTTCAAAGTTTTGGCTCTAAAAAAAATTACGTCTTATTCGTAGTTTTCACCAAAAAAAACATATCTTTTATGTTTTATATAATGTTATTTTCGTTATCAGCACCCTTAAATACCTAGAAATAGACATCAATTCCTTAGTTTCGGCTTTAAAAAAAAACTAACGTCTTTTTCACAGTTTTCACTAAATAACAAGATATCTTGTATGACTAAAATAATGTCAGTTTCGTTATCAGCGCCCTAAAATACCTAGAAATAGACATAAATTTCACAGTTTTGGCTTTAAAAAAAATAACTTCTTATTCGTAGTTTTCACAAAAAAAAAACATATCTTTTATGTTTTATATAATGTCATTTTTGTTATCAGCTCCCTTAAATACCTAGAAATAGACATCAATTCCTTAGTTTCGGCTTTAAAAAAAACTAATGTCTTTTTCGTAGTTTTCACAAAAAAAAGATACCATTTATGACTTATATAATATCATTAACGTTATCAGCGCACTTAAATACCTAGAAATAGACATCAATTTCAAAGTTTTGGCTTTAAAAAAAATTACGTCATATTCGTAGTTTTCACTAATAACAACATATCTTTTATGTTATATATGATGTTATTTTCGTTATCAGCACCCTTAAATACCTAGAAATAGACATCAATTCCTTAGTTTCGGCTTTAAAAAAAACTAACGTCTTTTTCACAGTTTTCACTAATAACAAGATATCTTGTATGACTAAAATAATGTCAGTTTCGTTATCAGCGCCCTTAAATACCTAGAAATAGACATCAATTTCAAAGTTTTGGCTTTAAAAAAAATAACGTCTTATTCGTAGTTTTCACAAAAAAAAAGGTATCTTTTATGACTTATATAATGTCATTTTCGTTATCAGCGCCCTTAAATACCTAGAAATAGACATCAATTCCTTAGTTTCGGCCTTAAAAAAAAACTAACGTCTTTTTCACAGTTTTCACTAATAACAAGATATCTTGTATGACTAAAATAATGTCATTTTCGTTATCAGCACCCTTAAATACCTAGAAATAGACATCAATTCCTTAGTTTCGGCCTTAAAAAAAAACTAACGTCATTTTCACAGTTTTCACTAATAACAAGATATCTTGTATGACTAAAATAATGTCATTTTCGTTATCAGCACCCTTAAATACCTAGAAATAGACATCAAATTCCTTAGTTTCGGCTTTAAAAAAAACTAACGTCTTTTTCACAGTTTTCACTAATAACAAGATATCTTGTATGACTAAAATAATGTCAGTTTCGTTATCAGCGCCCTTAAATACCTAGAAATAGACATCAATTTCAAAGTTTTGGCTCTAAAAAAAATTACGTCTTATTCGTAGTTTTCACCAAAAAAAACATATCTTTTATGTTTTATATAATGTTATTTTCGTTATCAGCACCCTTAAATACCTAGAAATAGACATCAATTCCTTAGTTTCGGCTTTAAAAAAAAACTAACGTCTTTTTCACAGTTTTCACTAAATAACAAGATATCTTGTATGACTAAAATAATGTCAGTTTCGTTATCAGCGCCCTAAAATACCTAGAAATAGACATAAATTTCACAGTTTTGGCTTTAAAAAAAATAACTTCTTATTCGTAGTTTTCACAAAAAAAAAGGTATCTTTTATGACTTATATAATGTCATTTTCGTTATCAGCACCCTTAAATACCTAGAAATAGACATCAATTCCTTAGTTTCTGCTATAAAAAAAAAACTAATGTCTTTTTCATGGTTTTCACTAAAAATAAGATATCTTTTATGACTTATATAATGTCATTTTCGTTATCAGCACCCTTAAATACCTAGAAATAGACATCAATTCCTTAGTTTCGGCTTTAAAAAAAAACTAACGTCTTTTTCACAGTTTTCACTAAAATAATAACAAGATATCTTGTATGACTAAAATAATGTCAGTTTCGTTATCAGCGCCCTAAAATACCTAGAAATAGACAACAATTTCAAAGTTTTGGCTCTAAAAAAAATAACGTCTTATTCGTAGTTTTCACAAAAAAAAAACATATCTTTTATGTTTTATATAATGTTATTTTCGTTATCAGCACCCTTAAATACCTAAAAATAGACATCAATTCCTTAGTTTCGGCTTTAAAAAAAACTAACGTCTTTTTACAGTTTTCACTAAATAACAAGATATCTTGTATGACTAAAATAATGTCAGTTTCGTTATCAGCGCCCTAAAATACCTAGAAATAGACATCAATTTCAAAGTTTTGGCTCTAAAAAAAAAAACGTCTTATTCGTAGTTTTCACAAAAAAAACATGTCTTTTATGTTTGATATAATGTTATTTTCGTTATCAGCACCCTTAAATACCTAGAAATAGACATCAATTCCTTAGTTTCGGCTTTAAAAAAAAACTAACGTCATTTTCACAGTTTTCACTAATAACAAGATATCTTGTATGACTAAAATAATGTCAGTTTCGTTATCAGCGCCCTAAAATCCTAGAAATAGACATCAATTTCAAAGTTTTGGCTCTAAAAAAAATAACCTCTTATTCGTACTTTTCACTAAAAAAACATATCTTTTATGACTTATATAATGTGAACACTGGGTGAACGAGGGTCTTCAGGATGATGATGATGTGGAGAGGGAGCGGAGAGCTTTAGCAGTTAGAGCCAATATGATAGCGCATAGGTTTCGTAGCTGTTCGGTGCCAGTTAAAATCACCCTCTTCCAGGCCTTCTGTAACTCGCTTTATACATGTAATTTATGGACTAACTATCGTAAAAAGTCTTTAAGTGCTTTGAGAGTTCAGTTCAACAATGCATTCAGGGCGCTGTTGTGGTTGCCGCGCAGGTGCAGTGCCTCAGGTATGTTTGCCGACGCGCGCGTGGACAGTTTCCCAGCGACACGCGCGCGCTGTGCCGCCTCGTGGCGTCGCCTGCGCGACACTCGCCACGGGCTCTCAGCCGTCATGGCGGGCTTACTTGAAGCCGGCTCGTACAGCACTGGATGGATATACACTCGGTTGTTGCTACTTATACTTACAATTGAGTGTGTATCAATCTCTTGCTGGAAAAATATTATCTATAATTTTACTTACTACGAGGGCGGCACTGAAAATTTCGGGAATCAATGAAGTGACACAACATTACTATTTAAAAATATATTTATTGCTTTTCGAAGTATTCTCCGCGAAATTTGACACATTTTTCCATACGATGGAACCAATCATTGAAGCAACCATTCCATTCGGAAGTTGGGGTCTCCAAAATGGCCGTTTTGTAGGCGTCCACAGCTTCTTCAGGTGATGAAAATCTCTGTCCACGCAATTTATTCTTTATTTTAGGGAAAGTATAGAAATCATTAGGGCTTAGGTCGGGGCTGTACGGCGGATGGTCCAATAATTCTATGTTTTCTTGCTCTAAAAACTCTTTTGTTCTGTGCGCGGTGTGAGAACTCGCATTGTCGTGATGGAGGATGATGCGGCGGTTGCAGTTCTCTTTACGGAGTTCAGAAACGACCTGTGGCAAACAAATGCTAGCATACCATTCTGCATTAACCGTTCTTTGTCCCTCAAGAGGAATAGACATGGCCGGTTTTGGAGACAAACGTGGCCACCATTTTTTTTGCAACACTCCGTGAACGAACAATTTTTGTTGGCTTTAACTCATTTTCGAACACCCAAACTCGTGACTGGTTTTTTGTTTCGGGTTCGTACGCGTATATCCAGGATTCGTCACCTGATACGATGTTGTATACAGCATTTGAGGATCCTGCGTGGAATCTTTCGAGAGTTCTGACGCACCAAGTAACGCGAGCCGCTTTTTGCTCTTCACAGAGCGAATGCGGTATCCATCGGGAAAACAACTTTTTTACACCTAATTTTTCATGCAAGATTATTTGTATTTGACTCATGCCAATGTCTAAAGTTGCCTGAATTTCGCGGTATGTCACATGTCGATCTTCCTCAATCAGCTTACGCACAGCATCAACGTTTTCTTGGGTGACTGCAGTTTTTGGACGACCTTGACGGGGATCATCACTGAGCTTGACACGTCCACGTTGAAATTCAGCAAACCAGCGATAAATTGTGGTTTTGGATGGGGCTTTATCACCAAATGCAGAAATCATCCGGTCAACACACTGTTTTTGTGTTAAACCACTTCGAAAGTCATAATAAATCATCGCTCTTGAATTTTCTCGAGTCAATTCCATTTTCTCAACGACTAAACAAGTTTGACAAAACCTTATGACAAGACCGAGAATATTTTTTTAAATAAATAAATGGTATTCGATTTTTAAAACCAAGGAGTTTTCAATTAAAAAGATTTTAATATGACAGAAACAGTGGAAATATTCCATTCCCGATACTTTTAGTGTAGCCCTCGTACTACTAAAATATTATCATAGGTTTTAAACATTATTACTACTTTACCGATATGGGTTCCTAGGGAGAGTGCCTTTTATTGGGAGTGTATATTATTAGGAGTTCGGGTACTATTAGGGACAGTCTATGAAAAGTCATCACTTCTGTAAGCACTTGTAATTACCACTTGTACGTACACAACGAAGGGGTGGCGACGACTGAGCGATGCGCTCGGCTCTGCGTGATATTTTGCTGACATAGCATTCTGTGCGCACCGCTACAGTATTCCCCCCTATACAAAAAAAAAAATTACACACAAAACAAAAAAACAATTACAAAAATTGTTAAAATCTTTCATACACACCATTATAATATTACAATAATACAATTAAATATTTTTTCAAAATAAAGTTTCCGAATTTTTATCGTTCCAATGTCGTTTTACTGTTTACAATAATTCCTTCCCGTTATCATACCAGTAGGTACATTCTGCAGATCAGCATTACAGTCGGTCGTGCAGTCCGTCGAACTGTAATGTGATCTTATTGCAATGAATACAGTTCGTGCCATATTTATATGCTACGTTGAGTTCGTAAGCTTAGAAATATTTTCATACATAGTTTTACCTTTTAATGGTAATATTTTACTACAATGTCCATTATTCTTTTACACACTAAAAAAAAATCAGTTTCACTAACACTAAATTTTTTTACATAAATTTTCTTCTTACATTATTCATGGCGTTATATTTTCACTGTTCTTCTATGCATACTGTACTGTAGTGGGTGCCCCAGACAGTGGACCTGGCTTGTCTGCTGAAGTCACAACTGCTACCGAACTGAGTTCCTTTCGAGCCCACTTTTTTACTCCCTTGTTACACCGCTTGTACAAAATATATAGCCCCATTAGTAATAATATTGTTGTCAGAGTGATAACTGCTGTTCCGTAAATTTCGATTTTCTGTTCCCAATTAGTCTGTTCGGCTTTATTTGCACTATTTTGGGCTATGATAATGTTTTCTTCCTTCTCTAATTCCTTGGTTTTAGTGTTCCCCATTTTAAACAAAAACTGAGTAATGTGTGAAAATATGACGTTCTGATTGGTACAAACTGTTATAATAAAACAAAAAAAAAAAAAAAAAAAAAAGTTAAATAAATCGATCTTAATAAAATGTATATAATATATTCAACATTTTAATTGCGAAATCTCTTATTAGCAAAATTACTCTAAGGCTTGTGACACTTGACTTGCTATGCCATGCGATGATAAAATTCATTATTGATATTACTATTTTTTACTTCGCTGTCGTTTTATCGCATGCGTCGCTCACTCAAGTGTGCACTATGCTTAACTCTAATGCGACACACTTACATTTTATAATTATGCAAATGATCGGTTAATCACACGCCCTGAGCGTGACGTACGTACAGTTGTTGCATCGTCGATTTGCTGACTTCATCGTTACACTTGTTCTCATTATTTTCGGGCTTATCTAAATGATTACTTACCTTTGATTGCGTGACTTGATCTGAACTTTGATGGTTTAGCGTATAAGCTGGCTTCAGACGATCTACAGAGATGCGAGTTTGCCTATTTGGCATTTGTATTAAAAATGTTTTATCATCCCTACTTATGACGCTGTATGGGCCGTCGTAAGGAGGTTGCAAAGATTTTTTTACCATATCGTTCCTTATGAAAACTTGCTCGCATCCCTTTAAATCTGGATGAACAAACACTGACCTTGAGTCTCGATGTTTCGTCGGTTTTGGCTTCAACTTGCAGATAATATCCCTTAATTGTTTTATAAAAATACTAGCTTTTGCCCGCGGCTTTGCCCGCGTAGTAATGTTGAATACTGGAATTCGGTTAAATCGGGGCCCAAATCAATTGAATCACTAAAATACGTATATTATTGCATTTTTTCCAAGCCGCTTGCAAGTCTTTAAGTTTGCTTGAGGATGACCAAATTTAATATTAAAAAAATATTTAGCATCTTAGGCTGTACAGTATCTATAATAATTATGTCCGTCAAACAGTCGTCTGCGTGGACCTACAAAAAAATAGCCTATGTCCGTTTCCGAACCTTATGCTATAACAATCCAAAAATGCAGCTCCATCTGTTCAGCCGACCAATAAATACGCCCATCCCCGTCCCCATTCCCAGCCTCATCCCTATAAGCGGCCCCTTCCCCATCCCCATCCCGATACCAAATATCATTTTAATATGAACACGCCCATCCCCGTCCCCATCCCCGTTCCCTCCCTCATCCCCAACCCGAACCCCATCCTCACCCCATCCCATCCCCACCCCCATCCCGATTTCAACTTTTATCTTAATATGGACACGCCCATCCCAGTTCCCAGCCTCATCCACATCCCATCCCCACCTGTCCCCACAAAATCCCCACCCATCCCCAATCATCCCCATCCCCACCCCATCCCCATCCCCATCCCGATACCAATTGTAATCTTAATATTAACATGCCTATCTCAGTCCCGTCTCCGTTCCCAGTATCATCGCCACCCCCACCCCCACCCCCATCCCCACATCTATCCCCATCCCTATACCAAATTTCATTTTAATATGTACAGCCGTTACAAAGTTAAGGAGAAACAAACGTACTATCACTAAAACTTAGTTTTATTTTTATACTAACGGGAGCTGATTTTGAAAAAACTGACACCCGTATCTTCTTATTTTTATAGTAGAATATGTACTCGTATACCAAGTTTTGTATCAATCGAACCAGAGAATAAAAAGTTTCATACAAACTTTAACACCCCATTTAACCCCCTTCGGGGTTGATTTTCGAAAAATCCTTTCTTAGTGGGCGTTTACACCTCTCCAAAAACATACCCTCCAAATTTCAAGTCTCTACGTTTAGCGGTTTGGGCTGTACGTTGTCTATATGTCAGTCAGGACAAAGCCTTTTATAGTTATAGATAGATATTCAGGATGACAGACGAATCCAAACGGAAACCTCTCCGAGTGAGTTGTGAATACCTCTGCTGATCTGAAATCTAGCTCCTTCACTAAAACTAAACAAATTCATCTATTTTATTTTGTTTCAATACAATCTAGCTGCGTCCCTTTTCCTTTTTGGAAAGAAAATGTTTATCTACAACCAAAATCAAATACCCTCGAATGTGTAGTTGCCAACATCGGTCCAGTTGTTTATAGACATGATTTGAATGATATTGTGAGTAGAAGTTAGAAGCGCGGAACGCAGAAAATGTTTATCAGAAAAGATGTGGATATTGCAACCATAGTAAATAAGTATTTTTTTGGAAGTCTGCATCGTTTCGCGTGCGCCGGGCGTCGCAAATTTCTATACCAAGTAATGATTTAGAGCACCTTCAGGGCGGTGGGGCCGCCGCGGTGCTTACATAATTACCGTTCGCATAAAATACGTCCACTCGAGGATAATGACACAGATGCCCCTAATTATACATTCTGGTCCCCTCGGTCCCCACAACCACCTGCGTTGCCACAGTGCTGCCCCTGTGTACCCTGCAGATGGGGTAGATAGCGCGCGGGCCGCGTATTTACATGTCGCAGGTAGCTCGGATGCAAATTGTTTGACATTTGACACTACTCGTATATGTGTTTGTTTACATAATTTCTGTACGTTTGTCAGTGTCACACGCGAGGCGGAATAATCTCCGGTGTCGTGAATATTCACGTCATGGAGCGCGCTATACATTACGCTGGAGCTAATTATATTACAATGAAAATGCGGCTCGCCCGAAATGAGATGTGTATTTTGAACCATATTATAAGTCGCCAATATAAAATGTCCGACACGCGACGAGCCGCCGCATCCGGGATTCATTCGATTTGCGAAGAACTCGAAACAATCGTAAACTTCATCAATATTTCTCGGCTTAGATCCGAATTAATGTATTCTACTCGATTCCAAAAATTCGGCGTCCGTTTACTTTACTGCGGCTCCGACTGTAAACAACTTCGAGTGTCGGAGTTCTCGAGTTGCGGGCTCGGGCAAAAAGGCTAATCTGCGGGACTCCGTCAAATGTAAATGGCAAGACCGGGCAGGACCGAGTCGGCCTGGCGCGCGAAGGTTCCGTACTATACCGCGCGGTGTTTATTTATTGATAGAGTAGCAAATACTTAGGCTGACGTTCCGCTTGATTGAATCTATCTGTGGAGACCTAGAGATCAGTCGACACGCGACGTAAGTTTTAATAAATAAACTTTTAACTTTAAAACGCATTAAAGCATTTATATTAATGTAATAATCAGGTACATTTTGACTTAGAAGCCATCAGTCTCCAGGTCAAATCACATTGTGCAACATGTCGGAGAGCACAGTAGGTGAGGCTCGTGACCGAGAGGAGGCCAGCCTCCAGCTTCTGCTGGATACGGGTTTATTGGATAGATAAACATAATAATATAAAATAAATAATAATTGCCAAGTTGGCTTCTATTTGATTATATTTTATTACGCCTTGTTACAGTTTTATTATATGTACAGATTGTTTTTGATTAGATGAGATTATAGACGCTATATTTTGATTTATTTTTCTTTAGTTTGAGGATAATTTAATGTCTTCAAACAGACTGACAGCGTTCGTTTTGTATAGGCTGATTCAAACTTAATGGTGGCTGCGAACTTAGACGCGAGACGCTGTGCAGTAGCAAAAATTAGGCGTACGTGTGCGTACAATCGCAAAAAATCGCTTGCAGTGCACTGCACAGCTGCCATTAAGTTTGAGTCAGTCTGTATAATGCCCGCGGTTACGGGACCCTACGAGCCGGCGAGCGCGGGCGCGCGAGAGAGCAATGAATAGATTAGCTCGGGTCAATATTTAAGGGGATAATTGTCAAAGTTGAACGATTGTTCCCCTCCCCCTCCCCCGGGCTGCCACTCGCGCCGCTCGCCTGGAACTTGAAGGATTTGTTCACGGCATGTAAGCCGTTGTGTACCATTTCGTAACCAAAAATTGTAACAAATTTTGATCTGGTAATAAAATGGCCAATATGGTATCGCGTCATTCTTTTGCAACTACGATTTGATATCATCAAAATGAGCCATAGCTAGACAAATCCTGGCTATCCCAGCCTGGGCGTATGTTACTCAGCCCGATCTACGGCTTCCCGCTCCAACAAGTCCTCACCTATATCGTCACTCCATGAGTCAATTTGTCGTGTATTGGTTATGGTATATGGTTGGCTATCATACATAAGGGATGTATCATTTTGCGTGTGACGTGACCAGTTCGGCTCAACGGTACCTTTGCATAATTTAGAGAGCCCGCTTCAATACCCGGCCCTGCCGGGGCAATGTTTCAAAGATACATTTGAATATCTACTCTGTGTGTATCTATGTGTGTATTTCATGGTATCCCCGGCACAGGAGAGGCGATTCAAAGTAATAACCTGTGGGTGAAAAGTGATAGTTTTCCCAGAGGCATTTTTAAGCTTTCAGTAACAATCCACGACAGTTGTTTCGTTTGTCGATATTTGAAATTAGGTAATTTAGCCCAACGCACTGCACTGGGTCAGCATTGCCACTGAACGTTGCAATGCCACCTGTGCGCTGCTGACTGGTACTGAGTTTAAGAATTTGAATTGTGTCTAGACTTTCATGGGTCTCTTGTTTGTATGTACTTAGTAGGTAGGTTAGGTTAGGTCGAGAGGAGCGTCGCTAGTTAAGTGATAAACGAGCATCATCAAAGGAATCATCGCCGCGAGAACGCGTGAGCTCGCGGCGACGTTACGATACACCGCCGATTCTGCGCGCTCGCTGGGAGACACTACACTCTCCGCACCAGTTACTGAGTACGTCGTTTGCATAATTTGCTCGAGTTGGTGTTACGTTAATGTAAGTACGCTTTGAGCATGAACTAGATATTATGTCACATCACTCACTAATGACACGACATAATTCGAGAGAACAATAACTATATCATAGTGAGATGGTTGTGTGGTACAAAATGAGTCCGACCGACAGTGAACTTTGTTCATATTCTAAAATAAATACCAAAACTCTTTGTGCAGGTAATACCCACGATTGCTTATATACCTGCTAGGTATATAAGCAATCGTGTGGGTTGGCTCTTAACTTTTGACAATGTCACTTTTAGATAAACTTGTAAGCAAATTTCAAGTTTCGACGAGGAGGTTAAAGTTTTCTTTGTGGTGAAGTGGGTAGCTACTACCTAGCGGGTCAGTCACTCCACTTTGGTGAGTTCAATTGACTTGACGTACCTACTTAAATAATATTACCGCGGTTTTGGTTTGGCACACAGCGTTTGGCTGCCGGCGCAGAGTCCGCCGGTACTCAATAGTCCGACAAACGAGTACCGGCGACGCGTCGGCTCAAATAATTTGTACACCGGCTTGTTAATCCGCAGACAAAAGCCTTTGATCCGAGCGCAAACTTCCTGCGCCCTCCCCGCGCCCCGCCCCGCGGGTGTCGCGGGTGGAATTCACCTTTTATCTTCAAAAAGCGGGAACTTCACCGTGAGTTTTTAATTCTGCCGCGTCGCCGCCGCCTGCGTGCGCCCGGATTGATGTTTACGCTACGCTGACCCCGGACCATGTTGGATCAACCTCTACACTCTCCTTAAAGCCTGCGCCACACAGACGCGCCCCGGGGCAGCGGCCGTGGAGGCAGTTCGCCACCATAAGCCGCGGCAGCAAGAGCGGGCATAGCCACTGTTTTAGCCGCAACCGCAAGCCGCATCCGCCTGGGGCAGGCTTTGCACGGCGGCTATTGGATTCTATGCCCGAATCATCTAAACTGGCTACAACTGAAACCAAAAACAAAATAGCGGTCTGTCTTAATGTTTTCTACCAGTAAGTATACCAACTCGTTGAAATTGTAGGATCAATAGCAATCAAACTTTCCTAAGTTATAATAGTTATAGTTCAGCTCAAAGAAACTTCAAGTAATATAAAATTTTATTTACAAACGGTAACAACTGCAAGCGAATCTTATTATAACAGCCGGACCGAGCGCGTCCCCACGACCCTGTAGCTCGCTGACAACTCGCGGGAATTTCCTAAATGAGCGAAGATTACAAAAAGCTAAACAATTTAGTACCTAATAAATGCTGAAGCTCTGATCCGCGCGCCGCCTGCACGCGGCTCCGCGGCGAGGAAACTTCACAAAACGCGCTGGTTTACCTCCAGAAGTAGGTAAGGTATGCACAGTTTTTCATTTCATTTTATTTCAGTTGCACAGTGTCACTACCAAAATTTAGATTATAATTAAAAGCAATTGTGAAAACCAAGCTACTGAATCTCTTCATAAACTCGCAAGTATTTTTGTAATCGCTTTTATCGAACACTCGCTATATAAAACAGTCGAATACCTAGTTAAAATATCCCATAATTACAAAAACACAACTAGAGGTCCCCCGCGACGAAAAACAAAACAGGAGGAAACATAGTGAAATCCAAAGTGTAAAAACACTTCATAGAAAAATATTCAAGAATAACTTTCCATACAAAGTTTCACCCGCCCTTTCACCTCCTTAAGTCAAAAAAATAAAAGAAAGTAAACAGCTTTTTTTATTTTACATGAACTATCCATATCCATTTGTATGAAGAGATTTAACATCTGATATCTCAGGGTGACGAGCGCAGTGCAGTGCGGCGCAGGATTGTGTTCGCAAGTTCACAATTCTGGCACTGCTACTGTACGTGGCAGGCGTGACGCTTACCACCAGGCGAACGACTTGCTAGTCTAGTCACTTGATAGTAAAAAAAAACAAATACATATGTTCATGACTAAAACAAAGGACTTTCATACAAAAGTTTATCCACCTTTTTACTCTCTTAGGAGTCGAATTTTGAAAATTATTTCTTAGAACACCTCCACGCATATCAAGACAATTACACCCTCCAAATTTCAAGTCTTTACGACCAGCGGCTTAGGCTGTGCGTTGTCTGTCAGTCAGTCAATGAGTCGTTGAGTCAGGACAGGGATTCTGATAGTATTAGATTTCGCTTCATTGGTTTGGCCACGTTAAGATAATAATAGAAAGAACACAATTAAAATCATTCTCCTAACGGCGCGGGCGAGGTGAAATAGTTAACTAGAGTAATGTTACTTGGAGCTCGGAATCAATGATCAATTATTTAGATGAATCTGTATTATTGTGTCTTCTTAGAGAGAGGAGTATCGCGCGTCATTACTTACTTTGCGGCGCTGCCTGGCAACACCTGTTGTCCACAATACCGACGCTGTCAGGCGCCGCAGGTTATTGAACAAAACGATTAATTAATGTTTATAAGTTTAAATGTTAATTTGTTCAACGATAATTTTTGAAACGTTGACATGGACTTTATGATATTTTTATACCTTTGTATAAAATTATCAAAATATCAAAATCCCGTCTGTTGCTTTGTCGAATTTACAATGAGCAGCACTTGTAAATTCTAATACTATAAGAATCTCTGTCCTGACTGACTGACAGACAGACAACACACTGCTTAAACTGATGGTCGTACAGACTTAGTTAGTTGAGGGTATAAGTACTTGTCATGGTAGGTAGAGGAAGGTAGAGGTATAACAGAGAAAGGATTATTGAAATTCGACCCTTAAGGGGACAATAATATTTTTGCCAGTGTTGATCTAAAGCAGTCAATATTATACAATACAATACAATACAACTTTATAACTACACTACTACTACACTACACACACACACACACACACACACTACACTACTTTTTTACTACTACTTTTTATACTTTTTTTTTTCTTCTTTCTTTTTTTTACTTTATTATGTGGAGTTTTTTTCGTACTTAACCTAGCGGTATGGAATATAATATTAGGTAGCTGGGAGATTTTTTTCCCGTAAGCGGACGATGTCGCGGGCGACGTCTAGGATTTTAATAAGTTGAAGCAGCGTGTAAATTTTGCGCGATGTAATGACAATTGTTTCTCTGCAGATGATTATCCTCTGTGCTCTCACTACGTCGCTACAGTCAACGTGGAGGTAATGGAAACAAATTAGTTTATCGCAACTTTAGAGGAATATTGATGGCGCGCTTATCAATTAGCGACGCGATAAATTTATGTATAAAACGTCCATTATGGAAATTAAACGGAAATGAATTTATTTGAGGAGCGCCGCGATGACACTCCTATCTACTAACTACGAGCTGTATGGCGTGTATGGGCGGGAGTCGGACACAGCAGGCGGGTAGTGTAGCTGGAGCGAGCGCGGCTCGCTTTACTGTGTACTGTGCACAGTACACAGTAAACTGTACACAGTGTGTTACTGTGTACTGTGCTACTTCATTGGTGTGTGTTTTTTGTTAACATAATTACTTCCAATAATTATGTTGTTTAAATAGTTCCCGAGTTTGCTTCATAGAAATAAAATATTTTATTTTCAGATACCTAGTTTATTTATTTAATGAAAGGATGGGCTGGCTTTTCACCTCAGCTCGTAAGTTACGATGTACTTAGTCTATTAAATGATAAAATATTCTGCTAATATGTACGTAAAGGCACATGTTTATAAGTTTCTGTAAACACGTTTTATAGAAGTTTCATTTGCCAGTAACTCTGTTTTTTTCTTCAAATAATTCAAAGGTTTGTTATTTTGGTACATTCGAAACATGTGTATACAAGGTTACTGGTAACTCGACGTATTCCCGCCGGGACCAGATAGGGATGCATCAAATTTAAGCCGCCCAATGTATGGCTGAAAGTTAATAGTTTTCAAAAATACCCTATTTTGTGGGTTTGTTTGAAAATAAATCAAAACTTCCTAGTGAAATGTTGTTGATTACTTTTTTTTTGGGAGGGAACTTAGTGATAAAGCATAAGGAAATAATAAAATATTCACAAATACTTCGAATATGATAACTATGACTAATAATGATGTTTATTTTATGTACATTTTTAAAATTAGTGCCAAAATACTTGTTTTTATTTAAAAAACACTAGGACACAAAGCGTAAAAATTACTAATAAAACTTTCTAGTTTATTAAGCTATCTAAAAAGGTATAACAGTGAACACAGACGTAGATTCAAATCGAAAAATATTCCGTTGTTGAAGCTAAAATAACTATTTATTCACTAACATAATATCCCGAATGGTTACATCGCAATAACTGGCCAACATTGCCCGCTAAGCCCTTTCATGTGAGTGTTATTAATTCACGAATAAAATATATTTCACTCAATACACGTTTGATGTACATTTAAAAGGCAAAAGAGCAACATCGCATGGTGTCGTATCAATTGGAATCAATCGACGCATCTGCACTGCGATGCGATAAATCTGCAGCCGCGCAATCACACGTCGCGGATAGAGGTCGCACCGCACCGGGCTCTACTGCGAAGCGCGGTGCGACCTACTCTGTACTTTGCTTTTTATTCAAATTATTTCCTAAATCAGTTAATGTTTATAACTTTTTTAAACTGGGCATGTCACAATTATTGTTGTAGGCAGATCAAACTGTCTGCTGACTGAACTTTACTGATAGGCCCCATAATTATAGGCATACAAAAACTATCCGGTTTTACGTTTTGGTTGGTTTGAAACCCAGTTAAATCGAGTCGCACATACATATTAGGGCACTGCGAGTTTTGCAACTGTCCATCACAAATTATACTTAAGACACTTTGGTTTAGTTAAGTACCTGGTTGGCTTTTCTGTCACAGTATTCAAATAACTTTTGGCAGTGAGCATAACAATATTTTTCGAGTATAAAGTTGAACAGAAGAGAGAATTTAATAATTGGAACCAGCATAGCTGCAAAATACCACGTCCTTTATAACTGCTATTACACAAGTAGTGCAATGTTTGTCGCGTCGCGATCAGTTTTCATAGACCAGCGTGCTGTTTACCCCTCCAGGCTGTATGGAGTCACGTGATGACGCGAGTGAGGTTGCTCCCCTATTGTAGAGTGTTGTAGTGAGTGAGTACGTACAGTACATGAGAGGTGATTGACGGAGCATTGAAGCGGCTTCGTGTGGATCGTGGCGAGCGATCCTAGCTTCAACTCTGTTCCAGTCTAGTCATGGGTACCAACTCGTTACAACATCCTATATTCATTACTGGCTGTTGCCCGCGGCTTCGTCCACGTGGGCTACATTACAGGTAGATACGATATTAGAATTTGGTCTAAAACCATACCGTGGCTTTACGTTTATTTTGCTACCTAAGCCGTTTTAGCGTAATTGTAGATTACTCACCTAGGGAGCAAAAGTAAATAATATTTCAGATATGATGTGTATAAACATGTGATCTGAGTTTTATTTATTTGCTCCCGTGGTGTATAAACTATTTTACGTGCCGCTGCGAGGAGGAAGTGGTTCCTTTCGCTCCGCATAGCGGGGCTAAAGTAGCCGCGTAAAATAAATAAATTGACAACTATCTATTATCCACATACGACTACAGAGAAATGTTATCAAGCCGTAAATTCTCCAAGTACAACAACGTAAACGATGCAAATTACGAGGAAGGTTTCAAAATAATGTGAGCCCATGTGTGTGTATGTCTTAGGTTACATTAACGATGGCTGTCTTCACAAGCTTCGCTAGGGTTCGTGCGTCATGAATACACTGGAAGCAAGATATCTCTCTTAATGTTGGTGACTCAGTGACGATATTGAGGTTTCGATACCGTGGGACCGGGACGGGAGTAGCTTTCAAGCTAAAATAATAATTGATTCCGTGAGGTAACATAGCTCATCGCTTGTATCCGAGTCCCAGAGGACAATGCCCTCTATACTGGTGGGTACGTAGGTCGTACATGAATAATTGACTCACTATAAAGGCCTGAGATCAGAACACGCGCACGTGAGAGCGGAGCCATTCTGCAGCGGCTTATTGACGTCTCGTCGGGACTTGGTACAATATCACACTACCTATTTATTGGTCGAGCAACAATAATATACCTATTGTTTATTGCTCTCGTTTTCAGTAAATCCAAGTATATGTATATCCACAACTTAGTCTGGCCCAAGTTAGATAATTATATCTGAATAGTATTAATAAAATAACGTTTATCGAGTTACAGGATCATGATAACTTACTTACTGGCGCACAGTCTGAGAAGTTTCGGGACTTATGACTGTACCTATTATTATATTATTAGAAGCTGTAGAAAGACAACTTTGGATATTTCAGACGTTATCCCCCTTTATCGAAAGAGGGTTAAAGAACCTATCTTATAATTAATTATTATTTTTGTAATAATAGATGATAATACAATATTATTATAGTATTGGAAGAAATAAAACTGGTGTCATAAGCGCAGTGATAACCCGTCAACTTCCCAAGCTGGGCGCACCGAGTGCTACAATATTACTGGCGCGCGCGGTTGAAACAGACAGAATCTAACAACTCCCGGCGGCGAGTGGCTTCAATTAAATCGACTCGCGAACAAAAATCGCAGGAAATCGGTTCTTCCGAGAGATGAATAAAATAACAGCACAGCGCGAACGTGACGGAGGATGCGTGGGTTCCGTACAGAATACGTGATCATTACCTCGCGGAGACTGGGGCAACGTGAGGGTTTCATTTATGGAATTTACGTTGTGCCAATTGATTTTGAGTGATTGCATGTGAGGAATATTGTGTAAAGTAAAATTTTAATTATTAGAAAATAAAACTGTCATATTGCAACTTTATTGAGCCCGTTTGGTCGTATTGTAGGCTGCTAGGTTTGGCGCCAACTTCACACCGGTATGTTGTATGATGAGGACTTGTGGAAATCCTTACTGAGCCCTGGTTCGTCCCGTCTGGTGTTCATGGTTCGTCGATTTGCCTTAGTGCAGTTTACTAGAAAGGTATTTGGCTGATCGTATCAGGGTACGCTAGGGCCGTGATAAGTTTTTGTTCTTAACCATCACATCAATATAACAGAGCAGTGCGAAGGGTAGCTTTCACGGATTTCTTGCATACCATTGAGTGTAACGAAATGATCAAATTTATAAAGTTTCCAATTGTCAACTTCTAAATCAGATGGGAGAACCATCCTTCTAAGGATGGTTCTCCCAAAATACACGACCCGAAGAATCAAAACCGCCGGGCGGAGCTAGTCTGCAGGATGCGTCCGCCGGCGGGCTTGTTTGCGGAACATTGCTTTTGTAGTAGGTACCTACTGTGCAAAGTTGGGAAGCTGTAAATGCCCACTGAAGTATCGCATCTTTTGTCTGCAAGCGGCGGGTAATTGGCGAAGTTCAGATCCTTCCAGTTACTTAACAACTTCACACCACCGGACACTGAAAAACTAATAGTAGAGCTTCACTCAAAAAAGGATCTTTATGAAGTGGCTTTTATCTTGACTTGCTTTTATTATCCCGTAAATCAACTGGTAGGCATAAAGTTCAATATATTACCAACATTTAGTAGGTATCGAATTTTTTTTTTTTAATTAAAATTAAATTAAAATTCATTTATTTCGGGCTTCACCCATATTACATAAACAATTCAATCATCATAATAATATAAAATCAAAATCAAATTAATAATAAAATCAAAAATAAAAAGCAACTAACAACTTATATAACTTGCAACTTATGTATGTTTGTTTAGGTCAAAGCAACTGAATTGTGGACCAGTTCTAGTAGACTGAACAGGCTGACAGTTGGTATTCCTGCATAAACCTGATGAAACTGCAGTAACACGGTGAGCTGGAGCTGATGCTGCTGCCAGGGCAGATTAAAGCTTATTTCAAAAAAAACCGCCTGCCAAGCGTGGGGATTATGGCAACCTCCCTTTAAGGTAGAGGCCTTCGTCTAGCAGTGAACGTCTTCCGGCTGTTGATGTGATGTATGTACGTAAAAAAAAACTTGGAAACGGCATTAATAATTAAGCCGCAAAGCGAACATATAGGTAGCATTCATAGCCACGAATAATATATCGCCGGCAGGTCACTTCCGCGCACACTCTTCTTAGTTTTTAAAGCACGCCTTAAAGGCTGGCTTATCGAGCAGTCGTTCTATAGCTATGAAGAATTTATTGAAACAAAAAAATGTACTGCTGTAATTACTGTTTAAAAAACAGTATTCTTTGACATGAATAGTTGTAGCATTCTTGTTTCAAATTAGTATTTTTAAAATTTTACATTTTTGTTGACTGTAATAATAATTGATATTCGTTAGTTTTTGTGACTAATTTAATTTTTATTGACTTTATACTTAAATATGACATTTTTTTTTTATATTAATTTCTCTTGACTTGTAACTGTAATTATTATAGTAGCATAACAAAGTAGGTACAGAGATTATAATGTCATTGTAATTTATACAACAAATACCTATACAATACAATACCTATTAATCAAGATTTGTGTTATTATATTATATTACATACTTATTTATTTGACCTGTAGCAGATGTTGCCAATAAATTGATTACGATTATAACATTAAATACAAAACTTATCATCGAAAGTCGCGAATCCAATATTTAGAGCGACTTTTTAAAAAACCTGCCGGTTTTGAACCTGGGTACACGGACCCGTAAGAGTGCTCTAGCCACTGAGCTACAGTCATCGTCCTCATAAAATTCGTTCACAACGTCGCTTGTCGCAAGTCTCGCAAGTTTCCAACAATGTTAGAACATAAAGTTCGACCCAAAATGTATCGCAACACGTCAAGTAGTCTAGAGCGGGACGTCGATCCTTAAACCATTTACCCACAACAATAACGAGCGATCCAATAAAATCCATAACAAATGAGAGCAAGCCCCGGCTACAGCAGAGCCTCCTCACGACACGACTGGAGGCCGGGCCTCCCCACGACACGACTGGAGGCCGGGCCTCCCCACGACACGACTGGAGGCTGGGCCTCTTCACGACACGACCGGAGGCCGGGCCTCCCCACGACACGACTGAAGGCTGGGCCTCTTCACGACACGACCGGAGGCCGCTCGTCCCGCCGGCGTCGTCCATCAATCATCGCCGACACGCTTCTCTCTATATTTCATGTGAATCTCTTTTTAGACAACAATAAGCCGGGAATGTAGAAAATACTGTGACTTTATCTTTCTACGATATAAATCAAAGTTGCCCGATTTTACTTGTTGGTGCAAAAAATATTGAACACCTATAGACCCAAGATGACGTTGGAAGATGACCTGAAATAAATCGTTGCTCAGCCGAGTTTGTGGTCCACGCAACTCTTTATTACAATCGGTTGATTTTGTATGTAAGTACTTTTAATTCACCAATTCTTCTTTAAAATATAATTATGGTGAATACTTATCTATAAATAGTAAATGTTTATTTATTTCTATATAAAACTAGACATACAAATCATTAAATATCTTACTTATATAGTTGCCTTTTCGCTTCCTATTGCCAAAGTTGGTGTTCATAGATTGCGCTGAGCCGCGAGCCCGCAATTCCAAGTTCATACGTCATCTGCGGCTCGATTGTGGAACATTATAGATTGCAGGTGGCACGGGGCGGCATGACGCAGCACGGGGTGGCATGACCGGGGGCGGCAATCTTCGCAGCTGTTCGTATCGAGTGTGCATGCGTCGGTGGACTATTGCCGCACCGTCTGCCAACTTGTACGAGTTTACTCATGAACCTGAAACGATACTTGAAAAGTTATTAACTTTGCGAAGACATCGTCGCAGGCTCGCAACAAACAACTACCGACATTTGAACACTGTTCTAAGCCATACATTATCTTACGTTACCTTAGCCAATTGGCTAATTTGGCTTGAAGTAACTTGACTGCACGATTTTGAACAAGTCATGAGGTCACATTTTTGAGCGAACAACTTGTTTACAATAATTGATTCGTTATGTGTCAGCTTTTATGTTTAGCGTAATTTAACGGCTGGTAATATTTCCTAGTAGGTAGTGTAGGTATGCCATAGGCCCTGGGGTGGGCAAGGATACCCCTGACCTTGAGTTATTGGATCGTACTCAGATTACAAATAGAACAACCTACATGACGCAAACGATAATTCCTCTCAGTGTCTCTACCATGACTTGCTGTCGAAAACTTACTTCAGTCGATAGCGTATAAACGCGCATCGAATAGTTTTCGATTAAACTCGTACCATGAGTTACGTGAGCGTTTACTTACTCGCTAGCGTTAGCTCGCTGCTTCGAGTAGTTATCACGTCGGCATGTTGGTACTCTCGTAGTACGTTTCTAACTTCACACTGAATGTAGCTGCCTCTTTTTATCTATGCTCCATAGACAGAGTAAGATGTATATTGAAATAACCCTGCTAATCGAAAGCGCCTAGAGGAGTGCGTGAGTATGTTATTGTTAGTGATTTTTTAATTTGTATTGGTTATATTCAGTCAAACTGTCAGGGTCAACACGTTCGTTGTTTACTTTGGTTGTTTAATTGGCTTCAAGTTTAGTTTATTTCTGCAAACTAACTTATTTTAGCTATTTACCTAAAATGCGAACCAGTTCTTTACAATTTCAGTTAATGGTGGAGTATATGGAAAGTTTTGTTTTTACTTTATAAAAATTATAAAAAACAAAAAAAAAATAAAAAAAAATAAAAGTGATATAACTTCGAACGATTGTAAGCCAGTGTTTTATAGAAATACTTCGTTTCAAGTGCATAAGTGTTGAAGTGGATTTCCAAAAATCATTCTCATGCCAGCTTGAAAATTCCGTTGTTCGCGTCGTTCGACTTCATACACAGCCGCCTCTAACGTATTCCGTGGTAAATTACTTCTTTCGCAAAAATAACACTCAAAATTAAATAAACTTTCACAATAAAATAAGCTATCGAAATGCTTTCACGGTTTATTTTGCTAGTGAATGACTTAACTATTATCGAAACGGTATTTATCGATAGCATCTGTCAATTTTGTGACTCATGGTACCGAATTAAAGCAACGGATACAAAACGTTAGACGCTAGCGAGACTAGATTCGATAGGTTTTTTACGTAGTGACTCATACTACCGATTTTTAGTTCTTAAGGTGACCGCTAGTGGCGCTGTACAATTTGCCATAGAAATATTTTACGCCTTCGCTAGCGAGTAAATTGTTAAAAACTCATGGTAGAGACACAGGTGTACAGATAGCGGAGTTGTCTCCGGTTATACATTAATTAATAGGGTTGAGGGTGTATGTGTATTAGTGTATGTGTGAGAGCGCGCGGTGATTCTCGCACGCCGCGCCGACTCATGATCCGCGTCGAATTTATTATTCCAGTTGATTTTGGAATCACCCCTACTTGGAAGGAGACAACTGACACGGTGACGGTGGAGAACAGTTAATGATCCTCCACAATGTCCTTGTATACACGCTATCTACGCGTCCACGCAATATTTATTAACTAAATTGTAATGCCTCAAATTTTCATCATTACTTAAAACTTACAACTTCGTACAAAAAATTGCTGTGAGTTTATAAAATACAAAAATGAAAGTTCATCATCATCATCATAAACAGCCTGTCATAGTCCACTGCTGGACATAGGCCTCTCCCAAGACACGCCACTCAGCCCGATCTTCAGCTATCCGCTGCCAACCACTGCCAGCTGTATTACGTATATCGTCACTCCATCGAGTCTCAGAACGTCCTACCCTACGTTTGCCGATTCGTGGCCTCCACTCTAGAACACGTCTACCCCAGCGGTTATCGGTTCTGCGACAGATATGACCAGCCCACTGCCATTTCAGTTTACTAATACGCTGAGCTATGTCGGTAACCTTAGTTCTCTGGCGAATTACTTCGTTCCGGATACGATCCCTCAGAGAAACACCGAGCATAGCTCTTTCCATAGCTCGCTGAGCGACTTTAAACTAGTGGACCGATCCAACTGTGAGTGTCCATGTTTCAGCGCCGTAGATCATAACGGGTAGAACGCACTGATTGAAGACTTTCGTCTTGAGACACAAAAATAAAAATTAAGTCTTGAAAATAAAAGTTATTAAAACAATACTTATATATAAAAAAAACAAAATGCACGGTTTAAGTTCTAGTAAGATAAACCTGTAGTTGTGACAATAGACTCCACCAAACAATTGCGATAAACTAGGTCGACCGCGACTGCGTTCGCATGCGGAAGAAATTCGGCCCGCTCTCAAATATCTTCCATACGGATGGGTTAATAACTCATATTTTTTTCTCCCCATTTTCACCACTTTAGATCAACTCTAGCAAAATATAATATAATATCTAAAAAAATTGCTGTTTTTGTTTTAAAAAGTTAATCCAAATACCAATAACATCACTATAACTTCAATACAAAGGAGTTTCCAAATAAAGTTTCACGCAACATTCGACCCCCTTAAGCCATCCTCGTCAAAAAATATTGCAAATACCACAATACCAATGTTCAACACTATAACTTTTCAAACAAAAAACGTTTCATAAAAAAAACATCCCCCATTCACCCTCTTATTTCAAGCCTGTCAAAAAACATTGAAAATATCATATTTTATTTTAAGTGAACTATCGAAATGCAAATTTTCATTCGTATAACTTCAAAAACAAATGAGATTCCACACAAAATATCATCCCCTTTAAATCAACCCTGTCAAAAAATATATTAAAAACAGCATTTTTTATTTCAAATGAATCCAAATACAAATGTTCACAACTAAAAGTTCAAAAACAAAGGAGTTTCATACAAAAGTTGTTACATTTTTTACCCCCTTAGGGGTTGAATTTCGAAAAATCCTGTCATCACCCTTACGCATCAAGCCCTCCAAATTTCAAGCCTGTACGACCAGCGGTTGAGGCTGTGCGTCTTTTTTTTCAGTCTGTTAGTCAGCAGTCGGTCGTTAAGTTAGGACAGTGTTTCTTATAGTATTAGATTTATAAGAAGCTTAAATATTCGTCGTATACCTAATGTGAGCAGACATTGTTTTGCCTGATTTTCAGGGTTATTCCATCGTCACAATAACACATCATATCCCACTCTTAGCCCATCCCAAACATGTACCTATGACCAACTCTCTGCAAAAATGTACATTCAATAAATAATAATAAATGTTGGACATTTTTAACAGCGCAAGCTAACCCCAAACTAATCAAAGCTCGTACTATGGGAACCCAGATATCTGGTACAATATGTATATACTTACTGAACAAACTTATATAATTATTATATTATATTTGTTATAATATTAATGTTTGTCCTGGGTGGGAGTCGAACCCACGCCCTACAGCTCTCAAGGCAAACATTACTACCAACTGAGCCACAAGGCAGTCAACATTCGAATAGCGAGATGAGGGGGTTTCCTTCTGACGCTAAAAGTAAACAAATGAATACTTTACTGCGCTTAGTACAAAGCTCAACAGCTGCAGCGCAGGTGTAGTGTAGTGGCGGCAGAGCAGCGACCGTGTTGAGACGTCGCTAAATAATTCCGTGTGAGCGCAGCGAGCACGCCTTGCTAACTTCCCTCGCCGTCTTACGACGTCCCGGGAAACTATTACAGGTTTATTTCTGGCGGCTCCGCGGACTTCACTAATTTGTTGCCGGGAAGCGTACTTCATACCTCCGCATATATTACAACGGGCAAGTCGAGCTTTGTCTCACACCAACTCTGCTTTACATACAGATGATTCTGCATCCACTTAGGCTTACCTTTGAAGGCTATCGCCTTTCTCTGATACTCTGTCGTGCTGACCTAGTGCTGGTTGGTGATTTCACATGAGATATCGAATTTGTTCTCCAGAACAGTTCAGGCTTCCTCACGATGTTCCTTCACCGAAAAGCCAGTATTGTGTATCGTCGTCAGCCATAAGACGTCCACTGCTGGACGAAGGCCTCCCAATAGAAGGGTGTTGCCATAATCCCCACGCTTGGCAGGCGGCTTGGGGATCGCAGAATGCTCACCACCGTTAACCAAAAAGACGCTGCTGCCCATCCTCCGGTGGGTCTGGTTGCAGATTAAGGACATACCCAGGTCCATAGTGTAGTGTATATATTAATATAAAATCCGTAAGTAAATTACAAATAATTCATTGATACTGGGCCTGGATCGACTGTCCGACCTCACGAATCCAAGCCCTCTTCTAATATGCTATATCCCGGCTGTTTATACTTAGAAGTAAGATCTGCTACAGACTTATATCTGCACAAAAATGCTGTTTGCAGGATTCGTGCCGTTACAAGAGCGCTTTAAATGTAAGCTTATTGATATTTTTATTTCAATAAAAAATGTACTCGGGTGTTTTAGATGAATTTTAATTTACGTTGGTGACACAAAGCTCTACGTACTTTTACGAGATTCTTCATACATTGTACAATGTATGCGCCAACATAGTAAGTCTCAAATCCTGTGTGTCGGCCGAGCGTCCGCCGGCCGCTGCATGCGACAATCCTTTATCAGATTACTGCTCAGATTACCGGAGCACACTCGCCGCTCCCGCACCCCGCACCCTGCACCTGCAGTCTTGAGAAGCTTACGTTCCGTCCCCGGCTGCGTTCCGTTCCCGTGACGTGTGCGGGCGGACGTTGCACGTGTAATTGCATTACTGAGGCTCGGTTGTACAAACCTGTGCTGGATCTGATAATATTGTCTCCTCAGGAGTTTGGACTCACTCGCAAGGAAATTATAGTAAGCGATGGAAGCAGGTGTCACACTGCGCCAATGCTTTACTGGTTGTCTTCAAATATGCTCGCGTGGCCAGTGTTCAGTTTTTTGTTACAGTGATATTTTTTTTTAGGATTGAGCAACAAATCGTATTTAGCCCAACACGTGTTGCGTCGGCAAACAACTCCAAGCTTACAGGAAGCTGTAGTGGCAGGCAAGGTTTATTAAATTTTCATCAGAAGTGGCTTGAGCTTGGAATATACCACCGTATGTGCCATCATGCTATGGCGAAATGTTTTCATCAACATGCCTGTAGTTAGTGTAGGACTGCGGTCTCTGGTATAATTTCTCTCCTTACTCATACCCTGTTCGCAGGTAGTCAAATGCTACAATAGGTTATCGCAGTATAACTAAGAAAACACAAGCACGTAAGAACACAGTTTCTCCGTTAATACGTGTACACCGGAGAGCGGCTATTTTCGGCGGCGCCGTGTTCCACGTCGCGTCCAATTTACGCGACAACGCTACCTGCGACGGACGACAACTGCCTGGGACAGGCGACAACAAGCTGCGACATGGCGCGACAATGTATTCACGGCGAGGCTGGAACTTTACTCTCGGCGATACTTGCAGCCAATCTTGATTAGAGCTTCACTCGTCTGCGTCGCCGCCGGCGGCTGCGCTGTGTGGCTCACTATTGCTTTACCGCCGCAGCTCAAATACTTATTAGTATGTTCACATTCATTTATATCGTAGGTAACATACATACATAATATACTACATACTTTTGTTGAAAACTGACGTGGTTTTGACACATACAACAAAACACATACGTTTTATGAACGACAGGCCATCTACCTATCCATCCACCATGGTGTGTTGGTTGTTTTAGAAAACAGCATAAATAAGTTGAAGCATAATAAGTTTGCTGGACTTAAGCCTGCACTCGAAGGGTGATTGCGCCATAACCACGCAAACACCTGCTTAAAAAAACGACTAATTTCATTAATAATTTCAGTGCAATAACAAATAAACTGTGTAAGATTAACTAGCGTCATTTTGTTTGAACAGGGTTTTTAATCGAACCCCTAAATTATGTAACTAAGTAATTACCGGACAGGAAACATAATTTTCACATTTTGCAACCAGCAACGAAAATTGAATTGTTCAAAAAATTTGAAAAATTTGTAACCAGTTGCTAGGCGGGAAATAGAATTTTTCTACATTTTGTAACCAGTTATGTTTTAGGAATGTTTCCCCCACTTAACTTTCAGGCGCTATATTGCCGAAAGAACGTTGAATCTTGAATATGTTTGTTGTGTAGCCGGATATAATAAGTAATGCTTGCAAGAGGCCGTGCGCTCAGTCCGCGTCGCTGTGCGCAGGGCGCAGGCGCGGTGCGCAGAGCGCGGGCGCGGTTAGCAGGGCGCGGCCGCGGTGCTCACGAAGCGAATATTTTTAACAACCCGCGCAAGAGAAGAGGTTCATTAGCGGCACCATGGGACCGCGAGCGGAAACACGGCTCGCGGCCCGCTGCCGAGCGGGGCGCAATTATTGACGGAGCTTTTGTAAACCAACGGAAGCCAGATCAATTTTCATTTGGGATAAAAAATATGATTTCTGCTTCCAATCATTACAATTTTATTGTTTTTAAGCTATATCGATACCTAATCTAATGAATGGTTCAGGATATGACTAGATGGAGCTAGCCTAGGACAAATAAAATAATATTATAATATACGCTTTAAAAAAATGCAAATACAAGCGACTTCAACTTCAACTTCGAATACCTGGACGACATCTTCATATTTTCTAGTAATTTTGATTTAAGAACCAAACTACTGAACCGATTTCGATAAAATGTATATGGGACCACCTCTCAAGTATCATCTACCAAACAAAAAAAAAAAGGCTCATCAAAATCAGTTCATAATTGGTGGGGTAATCGCGCAACATACAAACAAAAAAGAAATACAGACATACAGTCGAATTGAAAGAAAGAAAAAGAAAGAAAGAAAATAATTTATTCTCCGACATCAGCACACAATAATAGGTAATACAACCATTGATACATTTATAGATTCTTGAGTGATGTCACAAAAAGGGCCTCAACTCAGCATAATGCTGTTTAAAAAACAGCGCTGGTCTTCCGTTGAAGCCGAATTAGTGAGGTCACGAAAGGTTTATAAACAGTGAAACATGAAACAATATTTCACGTAAATACTGTCATATAAATATGCCTACAAAACAAGTACAAAAATATATTGATTTAAAAATATTCTGTAGAATATTTACAAGAGAATATTTATCATTTTACAATCATAACTGTATAAAAATATAACTTTAATGTTATTACATAGCAATTGAAATAAACCTTAATCATTTTAAAAGACTGAAATCAAAAACCTTAATTAAAAAATAACTTTTCAACCGTTAATCACCGCTCAAGGTGCTCTGTCAACTTCTCTCTGACATGAAGTGAACCTCCTTTTTTAAAGTCGGTTGATAATGATGGTATGATACCATTTTACATAACTATTTTGTACAGTCGTACAGTGTGGCGGTCTAAGGGGAGGTCTTCGTTCAGCAGTGGACGTTCCGGGCTGATGATGATGACTTGAAAACTTATTCAAACTAAACATATTTATCGATGATTATTGTAACGATAATTCAAATAAAACACGAGTACGATACATTTGTAATCTGATTCATAAAGGTGTACTTGCATCAGACATTACTTGTGGAAGTTAATGTTGCAGTAGTTATAGAGATACAGTATATTTACAACAGTTGGGTGTATCAGACTTTTTTGTATTTTAATTAGATTTTGACAAGCGTTTTATATTTCTAAACAAACTAAATAAAATAACATTTTACAAAAAAAAAGTAAATTAACATTTTGCAGAATTATAACAATTATCAAACTCGAAGTAAGTATAATTTTCAAGCTTCACAGTAGAAGCAGCGTTTTGCCCGAACGACAAATAGGAGATGTTACCCTTTATATTCACAAAATATTTCTTGATGGTATTCTTGCAGGCAGGGGCGGGGCGGGGAGGGGAGGTGTTTGTGTGCGGGTGTAATTTACTGTTATCCTCGCCTCATCTCCATATTCTCACAACTCGGTGGAAGTTTTATGCGCCGGGAATGAGTGGAACGATTTGAATACTTGTGGGCTTAGTTTCACAGATTTGCAATTTGTTGCAGGCAGACGTGCTCCGTCGTAGATCGCAGCATCGCTTCACACCAGGCGAAATCGTAACGGAAAGCAAAAAAACCTCATATTATCCTGTTAAAGCAATAATTTCCCTTTTATTTCTACACACTGTTATTATAATACTAATAAGGCAATAATTTTCTTATGAAAGATTGTCTATTTTCAATTTCTCGTCCGGCGGATATTCCCCGGGCTTTGTTTACGCCGGTGATTACGTGCGCGATAAATAATCGGCGCGGGCAGTATCGGCCCCGGCGAGCTCCCCGGCGCCGCTCGCACACGCAGCTACACGCCCGCGCCGCTCTCCACTCACTCGTCACGCACTCCGACCCTTATATCCCGTCGCTGCTAAAATAAGACTATGCAATTCGGGTAATGGCGAATGCTTGTCGGTATGTGTGTGTGTATGTTTTTACCTCTTCACGCCCAAACAGCTGAACGGATTTGGAAGAGACTCTGAACAGAGCTAACTTATTTCTCGGAATAACAAAAAGTGTGTTTTTGTCATCATCACCACATGGGTGAGACCGCGGGCGCAGCTAGTTATTTAATTTATTTCTAAATACTATGTAAACTAATCTAAAGTACTGTCTATATGAACTAAAACATTTTATTATATGATTTGTCGATAAAAGCGTAGGAAGACGCCTGATTCTTCAGTGCTACGAGATTAGAATGCTACGGGAGTACGTAGCATTGGCGTAGCGGTACTCAGCGATAGTCTACGATGACTGGTAGCGGTCTACGAACTACGAAACACTTTATATATTAATATATAATAATAATTGCAATGTTTTTAATACATTGTCATGTTTAGGAATAGCTGATTACGTTGATTGGCAATGTTTTATACGGAAACCTAGTATAGCATTATAATTATTATCTGTGATGGAAACATATTTTGTTCGTAGTACCTATTGGTGGAAATAATGTACGTATGATACAATGGTAGGTTGCCTTACAGAGGACTAGTTAGTACAAATCGCCTTTTTCATAAACGTGCCGTAGAGATGTGGAATAGCATTATATTAAAACTGCGAGTTGAGAAAACTACATTAAAACGAATCTCTCAACAGCGATCCAGTTTAGTCGTCGGCAGTACCCGGGCGGGCTCCGTTTAGCAATTTATTGCCGGAAAAACTTAGCTCGGCGTCGAAATTAATATTTTTTCTATATTCTAGTGCGACGGCGCCGCCGCCGAGCGCCCCGGTGTGCCGGGCTACTAATGTAGGTCACGCGTTAGTAAGGACACAGGAAGTAGTAAAATGCATCAGTTGGGTAAACGTGTCGTTGCTATATTTGTCAACATATCTGTAAGCGACTTAAGACATTTTTGCCTTGTAAGTACAAGTAACTGTTTGACAGTTTCATTACAACGTCACTTGTGTGTAGGACATTTTCTTTGCTAGTAGCGTTTGCTAGTGTATTTTTTACTGTATTCATTCATGAAAAAAAAAGGAAGGTGGAAAGGTGGTAGCTGAAACAGCTTTTTTTTTGTAGTGGTAGGACTCTACTGCGGAGCCCGCCTGGGGAAGTACCACTCCTTTACCAGTTATTCAACCGCCAAGCAGTAGTGTGCAAGCATTACTGTGTTCCGGTTTGAAGGGCAATGTTACCAGATAAATTACTGGGTATTAAGAGATTTAACATCTAATATGCAGTGCGGCGCAGGATTGTGTTCGCAAGTTCACAATTCTGGCACTGCTACTGTTAGTGGCAGGCGTGACGCTTACCACCAGGCGAAAGTCTTACTCGTCTCGTCACTTGAAAGTATTTAAAAAAAGAATAGTTATTTATTTACTAAAAACAGTTGTAGCACCATAATGAAATAATAGGTAAACCTCTAGCACAACATGTAGAATTGAGTTTGGAAAAGTATTATTGTAATGAACTAAGCTCAATCCGATTTTAAAATTACTTGTATAAATGTTAAAATCACAAGTAGGTAAATGAATAGTACACAAATTCCCAGTTCTAGACCCCAAAGCTGTAGATAGTAGTATAATAATTATTATTTCATGTGTTGCGGCAGTAGTGAGTTGAGACAAGCCCTGTACGTTTAAGATAATGCCGTTTGTCCTTCAAGACAATTCACAATACGATCACCAGACGAAGATATTATTGTAGGTAAGCACTGAGCACACATATAGAAAGGGCCCAGCCACACTGCAAGCGGGGTGACACAAGAGACAATAGAAAGGGTCCAGCCACACTGCAAGTGGGGTGAGACATGCGACAATAGAAGGGCCCAGCCACACTGCAAGCGGGGTGTCACAGGGCGGTCTAAAATGGCCGCATTAAGCAATTCCCCTAAAAGCAGTTCACTTTATGAATTCTTAGCAGAATGAATTATATAAAGTTGCTCGTGAGTAACTTCTAATGATTCTGCAGGTTGACTTTATGTAATTCATTTTTCATCAACCATATTACGACTTTCTATAGAAAGCTGTCAAGCTAATGAATGTCGTAATAGAATCATTTGCAAAGTTATAATATGAACGCTTAAGTGACCGGTTTATAATTTTCGAAATGAATCATACGCAGTATTGGTAAAAGCGATCATTTTAGCCCCCCGTTCTTGAATTACTGCATCCGGATACTATCCTTTAGTTAGAGGATCGGCAAGCGTAGGTCCTATGCACATTCTTCAGTTGGTTGTTGAGCACAGATGGCATTACTTCGTCCGCCGGCCGCCGGCAGCGTGGCGGCGCCCGTGCGGCACACATGTGTAAATGTGTAATGTGGAGTGAATGCGGGGAATGTTCGCATTCCTCCCACAAGGTACGCCGCCGCCTCAACTCTCTACTGTTGTGTAGTTTCTACAAATTGAATGCTAATTGTTTGATGAACGGGATAATTATTTAAATGAATGTTGTGTTGGTATTGCTTGTTCTAGGCAAACGAGTCCGCAGATAGGTACTTTTAGCAACAAAAATGTAGTTAAAATACTCATCAAAATGTATAAAATTCGGTGATCGTTTTACACTGTTATAAATTGTCACAGTTATTCATTGCAGTTATGATTATGTCATGCGATTTGTGTGTTTTGATACAGTGGTTCAATCACTTAGAGCAGAGGTCGGCAATTTAACGAGGCGGAAGAGCCAATAGTCAAAATTTAAAAAAAAAACACAATTTTAAAGAGCCACTGAAAATTTTCGTAGGTACCTATAGTATTTTTTATTTATATAATTGATTACTAAAAGTAACCTATGTGTCAATCCAGTGTATCTACATACTACATTTAAACCAAACCCGTTTGAACTTGAAGAGGTAACAAACATTCACACACATACACATACATACTCAAAAGTATTTTTTTCGCGTGTATAACAAAATATACCTATTATGACAATCGCCCGCTAGAAAAACTCACAATACACTAGAACTGAAACATGATGATAATTATAGAATGGTAATAAAGTTGTCAATATTCACCTAATGTGGATAACACCTGGCGGCTGGACCTGGGTATGTCTGTAAACTGCAACCAGACCCACTGGAGGACGGACAGCAGCGTCCTCTTGGTTAACGGTGGTGAACATTCTGCGATCCTCAAGCCGCCTGCCAAGCGTGGGGATTATGGAAACATCCCTCTATTGGGAGGCCTTCGTCTAGCAGTGGACGTCAATGACTGACGACGTGGATAACTCGTCAGTTTCAATTCATCCAATTGTCATCCTCTAAAGTACCAACGGGTTACTATACCTATAAGTCAAGTATGTACATAAATTAAGTGATATTATATTCCTAACTACGAATAAAGTAATTAGCCGCAAGAAAAAAATACATAATTGTTTTATTATAACACACCTACCAAATTAAAATAATTATAAAATATCACAATTACTAAAATTAAATATCCATATGAAATAAAATATTACATGTGTATTGGATGTAAGTCAAATTTGTTAAGAGATTGATCATTAGGTCATTTTTAAAGATAATTATTATGAACTTTAGCTCAATTTTAACATTTGTTTTTATCTGTCTTCAAAATCAAAATCGTCCAAATGTTAAATTATTATGATTTGGAAAGCGTCGCACCACAGTCACAATCACAACAGTACTACCACAGAACGAATACTACAACTACTAGGTGACTACTACGTCATAGGTAATTATTATTATTACAATTGACAAATGAGAGAACCAATATTTTCTACAACATTTTTACTAGCTGTGTTTGAAGGAATACTACAGTGGCTCCCTCATCCAACTGCATAATAAGTTACTATAAATTAAGTGTGCTAATGCTCGCTCGGTGTTGAATACTTTTCGTCTTTAGATCTTTTGGTCTCTATAGTCTTCTACAAGGAAAGAAAAAAATTCAAGAAAGTTTATAAAGTTCTTCTTCATAAGCACTAGAACTTTCCACATTTTATTCCCCAATAATAATCAGCACATATTCTGCTTTCCTGCAATGTTGCAGTAGAATATACAATTTACAGGACGCGCTGCCATTAAAGCTGCCAGCATCGGTGAGCATTGTGGCGAACTATAGGAACCTACCTATGTATAGTATTGTACCTACGTACAATAAATGAGCACGGCGGCGCTGCGCGGGGTGCGGAGGACAGGGGGACACAGTCGTAATAAAAACGAGAACATCATTAATAACGCTCCGCGGACCACTCTGCGTCATGGAATCAGCAACAGTAGGCGACGGTTTAAGGGATTAGATACAACATTATCAGCCCGGAGACATCGACTGCTTCACAAAAGTTATAGTACAGTGTGATGGTATCCACGGACACGGGGAAGGTTATTAGACCGCCACACTGTTCGACAACCTGCCATTTGCATCATCGGTCCACCTAGTGGCAGGCCAATCTACGCTGCGTCTTCTAGTTTGTGGTCGCCACTCAAGAACCTTTCTTCCCCAACGGCTATCAGTTCTTCGAGCGATGTGGGCTGCCCATTGCCACGTCGTCCCGAGGATGGAACATGGCTCCGCTCCCGGACGCACGGACATCGCCGCCAGCATGGCTCGGGTATGGAGACACATACAAAATACACTTTCACGTTTTCACGTTTGCAATACTGATGTGATGTGCGGCGACAAGATCCGGTGTCGCACGTTCAGCTTGCATATGTGTTCAGAGAATGGCAGTCATTATGTAACTTGCATTTAACATAAAAAACAATAATCACAATATGTAATGGAGTTTTGTCAAAATGGATAATTCCATAATACCGTACTTACATAGAAAAGCAACATATAATTAAATGCGATAAAACGTTTAAATCTCGAGATAAGATTACTCGAGATATATTATAAACGATCGTCCGAATCGATTTATTTGAATTAACACGCTACCATGCTATCGAGACGAGCGTTGTCGGCATTGGCGCTGGCGCTGTGCGTGACGGCGAGCGCTGCACACTACCACCCGCGCGTGGCGGGGACGCGCTCCGGCGGGCGCACTGTGGAGGCCTCCGCCGAGTACTGGTACGCGGAGGCGCAGGCCGCCGCGGCGGCGCGGGAGGCGCGCGGCGCCGCCGCCGGGGACTTCAGGAAGGCCAAGAACGTGATCATGTTCCTCGGGGACGGCATGTCCTTCCCCACCCTGGCGGCCGCGCGCACCATGCTGGGCCAGCGCGCCGGCCGGCCCGGGGAGGAGGAGCGCCTCTTCTTTGAAGAGTTCCCCACTGTCGGCGTTACTAAGGTATCCTTTTTTTGTTTATACTCTCTTAAAAATATTCTGTTTACTGGCAATACCTCCTACAACACAGGTACTTACTTAATGACATATATATTGACAATTACAGGTGGCTGTAATCACTTACCATTACACAGCGACTGTGATAAAATGAATGGACCCCCGTACGGATTTGACCCCGTACCGAATGGACCCCGTACTGATTTACTGTCCACGCGCGCTAGGTCTGGCGCCATTTGGGCTCGCCAAAAGTCCGGTGACCCTGTGGAAGCCGGTCTGAGTGAGGCTAACAGCAGAAGTAATTTAAAAAAACCCACGCGCGTCATTCATACTCTGTCTTTGCGACATGCGAGCCGTACGATACATGCGACATGCGAGCCGTACGATACATGCGACATGCGAGCCGTACGATACATGCGACATGCGAGCCGTATGATACAACGATACAAGTAAAACCAAATTATGCCTTCGTGTGCATTCTCCAAGCGTAAGAACACTACTAAAAACGCAATGAAAATTTGGGGGTCATATTCCACAAGATACACATTAATCATCAATGTATTTTGTCATAATTACTCCAATTAATTTCAGTAAAATGCTAGGGTAATCGCGGTTTTTAGGCGATCGTAATGTCGTTGGGACAGAGAATCTTCGAGAATCCTTCGCCAGCCATTTTTGTGACTACACCAATTGGATTGTAATTAAATTATAGTTATATTACCTACCTTACAAATATTACAAATTAAATTATATTTCTTTCTTTCTTTTCTTTTCTTGTTCGATAATACTCGTCAATGTTCGAGAGCAATAAATAAATACAGGGGTTCTCTTCTTGTCATGCAGTAATTAGATTTACTATCTGTATTTTCGAGAAAATGATAGATACATGTATTCTTGTTTGATTGTGTTTGAACGCTGGGCCCGTCCATTAACTTTATCGCCGTCGCTGCCATTACATACAAATATTAACAAACCTTGGATGACATCTTTTTTCCAGTTATTTTGATTTAATTATCAAACAACTGATCTGAAATCGATAAAATTTGTATGGGACCACCTCTGAAGTATGACCTACCAAAAAAAAAATGGCAGTGTAATCTCGTACGAAAAAAAACATACAGTCGAAACACCTTTTTTGAAGTCAGTGTAAAACAGAAATTAATCAAAAAGGAAACATTACAATAAATTTACGGCTGAATTATAAAAAGTGGCAAGACAAATATGATAAAAAAAAATATTACAGATAATTCAACCCATCGCTTATTTGCCACTATTTAGTATAAGTTTTTCTATACAAGGGTAATGGCAATCTCAAAACGTCTTGCTGAGCGCACGCGTCCGCTCCGATTGAATGGGACGGAGCTGAACGTAGAGATTTGTATCGGTTGCAGACGTACTGCGTGGACGCGCAGATAGCAGACTCGGCGTGCACGGCGACGGCGTACCTGTGCGGCGTGAAGAACAACGAGGCCACCATCGGCGTGACGGCGGCCGTGCCGCGCCGCGGGTGCGAGGCCTCCACCGACACGGCCACGCACGTCGAATCTATCGCCGAGTGGGCACTCGCCGACGGCCGGGACGCCGGTGCGTACTCTTATCTGCCTGTTTGGATATTTTTTGAGACCGTAAACATTCTTAATGCCATGCCAATTCCAATGCCACAGGGAAGGGTTGTCTAAGTCTGCGCAGTCGATAAGAATGCGCACACGTCATAACTCAGAAGCAGAGTGAAACTTACAACACTAACTTCAGCGTTATTTTGAAGTGTCAAGGTACCTATTTTTGCTCCCGGAATGTATTTGTTTTATCGTTAAAATACGGTGTCGTAGGTGAGTTTAAAGTTTTTTATCACTACTTGATCTTTTCTTTTTATCAATTTGAACGTTTTGATACTTACTAGTTTGAAGTAATTAGAAAGTTTTAATGTTGGTTTTCGCAAGCGATATTAGTCGCGAGTAAGGGCCGGTGACATTATAGTTCTATTATTATTAACGGGATATTTACCGTGATTATGTTGTGAAAAACGATGACATTAGTTCCGTTCGTATGGCAGATGGTAGATGGTTATACCAGTTAAGATAAATGAAAATTAGAGATTGTGTAAGAATGCGCATGGTACGAAATGTTTAAGAGCGCGCGCGCAGACTTACATAACTATTTTATTTTTCTGAATTAATTTAATTAATTTGGAAAACGTATTAAATTTAAATATTATTTCAATTAATAGGATTTAAAAACAAACGTCATTATGTTATTTTTGCCCTCCTTTTTTTGCCCCTTTGCATCTCAGACGATGCAACACTACTTTTTCGAAAGAAGCTGAGGATGAATTTTATAAATATCTACTAAAATTAGAAGTTTATGTTTGAATTGTTTTTTAAGCTGTCTTTTGGATTGTATGCATTGTTTCTATGCGATAGTGGCATGAACAGTACGCAGCATATAAGTACTGGCTATTTGAATTGTGATTTATGTGAAAAAATTGATTTATTAGTAACCGAGCAATCTTACACTACCCGTGTAGTCTTACCGATTGCGCTGCGCAGTCTTACACAATCAGTAGTGTAAGAGTGCACATTTTCCATTTTCTTTGTTTACTCTAATAACTCAAGAACTATTAATCTCATGTCAAAGAGTTTAAAATGGTACTTAAATGTTACTTAATCAATTAA
This sequence comes from Erannis defoliaria, assembly GCA_905404285.2. Lineage (NCBI taxonomy): Eukaryota > Metazoa > Arthropoda > Insecta > Lepidoptera > Geometridae > Erannis > Erannis defoliaria. Next base: position 17,411,910 of record FR990084.1, on the reverse strand, counting down.
TAATAAAAATTATAGAAATTAATTTCTGTAATATTATTAGTTTTTGTTCTATGCCCTCTGAAACGTTACGTGCGCAGTCTTAGACCACCCTACCCTACACCGAAATTTCGGAAGGCAACATAATCACTCGCTATTCATTATAATAGAACTGTAGTACATTACGTTCGGTGCAGAGTATCGATTCCGAATAAGCAAGGTGTGTGGTTGTCACGTGCCGTAGGTATCGTGACGACGACGCGCGTGACGCACGCGTCGCCGGCCGGCGCGTACGCCAAGGTGGCGGACCGCTACTGGGAGAACGACGCCGAGGTGAACGCGGACGGGTTCGACACCGACACCTGCCCCGACATTGCGCACCAGCTCGTGCACCACTACCCCGGGACTCATTTCAAGGTATGTTCTTGGTATACATTGTTTAGTTTGATTTATATACACAAGTACTTTAATTCATCATCAGTTAGAAGGCCTGCACTGCTAGACGAAAGTTTCCCTCTTAAAAGACAGGGGTTGCTATAATCCTCACGCTTGGCATGCGGCTTGGAGATCGCTAAGTACTCACCACCGTTCAACGAGACGATGCTGCTGAGCAACTTTATTAATTGAAAAAAAAATGGGCATAGTGTCACGGAGAGACCTTCTTGCCTAGTTAGATAGATAAAGAAAAGAGGCATAACGTTAAAATAGTATACTGACAACAAGTAATCTTCTTTTATTTAATTATTAAGTCTATGACCGAAATTCAAGCATTTGTTTGGCGCAGCACATAGAGTGGACGACATCAGACCGATCGCGGATCATACGGGGCAGAGGCTAATGGCACAAGAGAGGCAAAATATGCCCTCCCATTTGGCTCCCTTATGCCAATGCCCAATGTTTAAATTAAGTTGCCGTTTTAGGTCATCTTGGGAGGTGGAAGGCGGGAGTTCCTGCCAAACACGACGATCGACGAAGAAGGTTCTCGAGGATACAGGACCGACGGCCGCAATCTAATCCAAGAGTGGCGTGAGGATAAAGCGGCGCGCAACTTGGAGCACCGCTACGTGTGGAACAGGAACGAGCTGCTGGAAGCAGCCACGGCGGCGCCCGAGTACCTGCTGGGGCTGTTCGAAAGCGGACACATGCAGTACCACCTGGAGGCGGAGCCCAGCACCGAGCCCACGCTGGCCGAGCTCACCGAGGTGGCGATTCGCTCGCTCAGCCGCAACGAGAAGGGCTTCTTCCTGTTCGTGGAAGGAGGACGCATCGACCACGCGCATCACGACAACCGGGTCGAGAAGGCGCTGGACGAGACCATCGAACTGGCGAAGGCCGTGCAGCGCGCCGCCGAGCTGGTGTCGGAGGAAGACACGCTGCTGGTGGTGACGGCGGACCACTCGCACGTGCTGGCCATCAACGGGTACTCGCGCCGTGGGGACGACATCCTCGGCCAGTCGTTCTGGCACCTCGGCGACGACGGCGTGCCTTTCATGACACTCTCCTACACGAACGGGCCCGGCGCCAGGCCTCACGTGGGCGAAGTCCGCCCGGACGTCACGCAAGAGACAAATTTCCGTAAGTACTTGATGCATTTTTGTTTTTATAGTTCTATTATTATTTACGGGATATTTACCGTGATTATGTTGTAAAATGAGCTCCCGATATTTTGGCACAGTCGGACAACATAATCACGGTAAATATTCCATAAATAATAATAGACCGTGATAGTTTAAAACGGGGAATTTTGTTTTTGCTCTTAAATATTTCTTCTTCTTCTTGCAACCAGTTATCAGTAAAGTGCTTTATCAATCCACAAGTTTCAAATGGTGTTTCAATCCACATTTCAAGGCGGAGAAAGAGACAGTTTCTTGACTTTATTCTTGTTTTCGTTGATGTGTTTATTATACTAAAGAGAGAAGAAGGGGTTTAAATTTTATGTAGTTTATTGGTACAGTAATCAGCCAAAACCACCAGCAGAGGCCTTCGGAGGTTTTCCACTGAGCTTATTCGTTATTTTTTGATAGATAAAATGTAGACTGCTCACCTTCACTAAGAGTATTTGGAGAGGCACCCTAAGAAAAAGAAATAAAAGTCCTTAATTTTGCCTCGAAATAGTACCGTAGTTTTTTTAAGCTCGCTTTAGGAGGATTACAACTGAGAGTGTGTTCCAGGCGACATAAACTGGCTGTCTCACGCGGAAATCCCGCTGGAGTATGAGACGCACGGTGGCGACGACGTGGGCGTGTTCGCGTGGGGTCCGCAGCACGGCATGTTCTCGGGGCTGTACGAGCAGAGCCAGCTGCCGCACCTCATGGCGTACGCGGCCTGCCTCGGGCCCGGCCGCCACGCGCCCGCCTGCACCGCCGACCCCTCTGTACCCGGCGCCGCCGCCGCGCACCACCTCGCGCCCGCAACGCTCGCCCTCGCTGCGCTCTTCTCGCTTAGAGTGCTACTGCGGTGATGCGTCGACTGCCCCAATAAGAACGTACCTGAATGAGACCCTGCGAGGCGCATGGATAATGAAGCTTCAAGTGTGTGCTAAGCAGTACGGTGTATGAAGCTTACTCTTGCAATGTATATTGTATATATGTAATACCTGTAAAACCGCGGCTAATAGTAAAATTAACCGTTTACTAGCTTCGCCAATGACAGTAAGAAATCACAAACGTCACCTTAGTAAGTAAGCCATATTGTCTAGCACGCAAAACGGACTCGTCTGAGACGATAAAATAAGTGAAAATCATTGTAATGATTAATAACATTTATGAAATTCTCAATAAAATTTTAAGATAAGTGTGAAATATAATTTCAGGAAATAAATATTATGATGTAATTATAATCCTATTTTTTTATATATTTCTAATTCGATCCCCGAGCCGCCTGCCAAGCGTGGGGTGTATGGCAACCCCTCCCTATTAAGGGGGAGGTCTTCGTCCAGCAGTGGACGTCTTTTGGCTGATGATGTGATGTGAATTATATATTTATGATAAATATTTTCAACAGAATTTAAAAAAAAGAGGTATTCAATTCGACTGTTTTTTTTTGTATGAATGTTAAGCAATTTCTCCGCCAATTATGAAATTATTAATTACTGGAACAAATCAAAATACTTGGAAAATAATATGAAGATGTCATCCAGGTAGTAGAAATTGAAGTCGATTGTTTTTTTTAAAAAGCGTATTATAAACAATATTTTTACTTTCTAGCATAGTCAGACTTTTTATCACGTGATATCTACACAACAAGACACTGGGCTTAGATACGTGTTCGCGATAAAAATAATTATTACAGCTAAATTTTCGGTGTTTGATAAATAAACACTTATCTCTATCCCATTCCAAATTCTTTATCTAAATGAATTGTTATTCACGTTTCGTTGTATCATTATTAAGTTTGATTGATCTCGCTTTTTGGTGACGGAACATATTGTGATAAAACCTATTACGATTAGTATAATAATTATATTCATAATTACGTATGTAGTATGTGAAGTTATATGGCGTGAGTCCTAGTAGTGAACCTGTAGTGAACCTGTAGTGAACCTGTAGTGAACCTGTAGTGAACCTGTAGTGAACCTGTAGTGAACCTGTAGTGAACCTGTAGTGAACCTGTAGTGAACCTGTAGTGAACCTGTAGTGAACCTGCTGTGAACCTGTAGTGAACCTGCTGTGTTCGCTGTTCAGTGGTGGATGGTTAAGGCTGATAATTTTTAAGAGGTGATCTTATTTCCAAACCATAACTTAATTGATTACACTCATCGTACTGAAGACATGTGACATTTTGGTCTAGTTCAATATTATGAGAAGGTTCAGGGAATTTGTACCAGTAGACCACCTGCGTATGGAAAAGGTCCTAAGCCTTTACTTCATGGGTTCGATCAGTGGCAGGTAAAGCCGGTTGTAGCTAACACTTAGTATGAGGTTTCCTTGGGATAAAGCAAAAGGATTGTATCCAGATCGATAAAAGTCTAAAGACAATCCAATTGCTCAAACCCACTACCAGTCGCCAGCGTTGGGTTCGCTGCCGACGCTGCTGGTGGCATGCAGGCATTGCCGCTTTGAATTCCAGTGCCTATCATCAGACGTCACATCACCAGGCAGAAGACGTTCATTATCAGTAGTTCTTATCGTTTTTAGCGATAAGACCGCCTTTTGTGCCTATCTGTAGTGTTTTTTTAATACATTTAAGTGACGATACGAACAAGACGTTCGGTTGGTGGTAAGCGTTACGCCTGCCACTAACAGTAGCAGTGGCAGAATTGTGAACTTGCGAACACAATCCTGCGCCGCACTGCACTGCGCTCGTCACCCTGAGATATTAGATGTTAAATCTCATTATACCCAGTAATTTCTCTGGTAATATTGCCCTTCAAACCGGAACACAGTAAAGCTTGCACACTACTGCTTGGCGGTTGAATAACTGACAAAGGTGTGGTACTTCCCCAGTCGGACTCTGAGGTGGAGTCCTACCACTACAACTACTATACTACTTATGTTTATAATGTCCATTGTATGGAGACAATAAAGTGTGTATTGTATAGTATTCCTGGTTAGAGGGCTCCTCTATAGTAGGGAGAGGTTGCCATTAGCCCCACGCTTGGCAGGCGGCTTGGGGATCGCAGAATGCTCATCATGCTGCCAGTGGTTCTGGACGCAGTTTTAGGACATTGTTAATTATAGATTGTTATTAAATGGTTTGGAATAGCTCGCATCGGAGCTTGAATGAATTGTGATAAGATTATATCGATCATACTGTTTTTTGTTTGTGTTATAAAACAGGATAACTTATTACAGCTCCAACATTATTTGAAAAACGAGCTCTCGATATTTTGACGCAGTTGTTTGTACCGTCATCGGGGGCTCCTTTGACAACATTATCATCATCATCAGCCAGAAGTCGTTCACTGCTGGAGGAAGGCCTCCCCATTATTAGCGAGGGGTTACCATAATCCCCACGCTTGGCAGGCGCAGAATCGGATAATGCTCACCGCCGTTAACTGAGAGGACGCTGCTGCCCGTCCTCCGGTGGTTCTGGACGCAGTTTTATACCCAAGTCCTTTCACAACATTATCACGGTAAATAACTCGTAAATAGTCATAGAACCAGTTGTCACTTTATCATCGGTCAAATTCAAGTTTGTTTATTTGGCTGTCAAATACGACTGTTCAATTCATTTCATTTTCTGGTATTAATTTACCCGAATTCCCCGGTATTGTTTGTCAGAGGGTGGTAGGGTTTGGAAAGTCTCGACATTCTCAAAGTCCCGCGACACGAGACTACCCACGACCAAAGTCCCGCGACGTCCCGAGACTTCGAGATTTCTCGAAATATAATTAGAATCAAGCTAATTTTTTGAGAGATGTATCAGTAAAAGGCAATATTAGTAAACATTTACATTTGTTGTACATAACATCACAAAGTTCGGTTAACCGGACTAACAACCGAACTACAGTGTCGGTCAACCGGACTAATAACTGAACTACTGATACTAGAGAATATTAATAGTTCGGTGTTTTGTACCAACCAGAAAAGTTGCACTAGTTCGGTTAACCGGACTAACAACCGAATTACTGATACCAGAGGAATTCTAACATCTTTAACGTTAAAAAGAACGTCGCAATTGCAACTTCGCAAATCAACCGCGCACTGATTTTCACCTCATTAAGTGAAATTGACAACTGACTGATAGACCGGGAGGGCATTGTCGGGCCTCTGGGTAAACCTATCTCATCGAGTACCAGCTTAATTGACACAATCATTGTAAGGAGTCAGACAAAAAGTAATGTGAGCAGTAATGCTGGCGCTATGATGATGATGATGATGTATATACAATTTCAACAACCGTGTCTCGTCTCGTGACTCGGCCCGAAAGTCCCGGGACCCGATACAACTAAATTTCCCAAAAGTCGCGGGACTTCGAGTCACGAGACGTCCCGAGACCCAAACCCTAGCGGGCGGCCATATATCGCACGGGCGGTGAGTCGATACCTCGATGTGCATCCTAATGTGCTTTGTAAGTGTTTATTCAAATGTAACGGCCGCTTCGCGGGACGTCCGCGCACGGTATTATTACGGGTATATATATCGGTAGGAAACTTGCAGGTGAATACTTACTCGGTGTGCGGTGAGGTGGTAAAGTCGCAGTTTCATAATATAATATTAACTGGAATTGTTACCCACTACTACTACATAGCCAAGAGTACCTAGCTCGTTTGTCTAAAACCCTTAGGTTTCTCGACTGATTAGATTTTGAATGAGATTGAATATTGTCTTCTCTGGGTAGACTGTAGATGTTAATTGTTGAGTTGATTGAGTGTTTTCTGGTAGTTACAACCTGTGGGTGTTCAATTCGCGAGTGAGTTGGGTTCTTCCGGGCAAACGTACTCCACCGTATACCTTCTTCTGCATCTTGAGATAGTAATCTCACAAATAATCACAATCATAATGCAAAAAAAAACACCAGTAAAACTGTGTAGTGTTCACAGTAATTTCGCATATTCGCAGTAAATAATTATGATATTTGACGAAGCAGTGCCGCGGTCCCAGATCACAGAGTCTTGTTATGAAACCCATTGTCAGGAAGCTCTTAACTAAATTATTCCCGGCCGTGTTTTTCGAGAGACAATTCAATTTGCATCTAGCGCGACGCATCACAAGTTTTCATTTCCTCCGCCACGTCGAGCCACGTCGCGCCACGTCGTGTGGCGCGCAGCACTCCCGGGGGTCGAACCCGCGACGCGTGAAATGGAAATCATACCGTCTGCTGCAGACTGATATTGCATCATATTCTTTCGTTTCATTTTTAGGGTTCCGCAATAAACGTATAGTTTCAACGTCCGCCTATTTGTCTGCCGTCATAACAATTTGAGTCACAGGTATAGCCGCAACAAAGAAGAACATTTATATTATGTAAATGTTACAAAAAAAAAAAAGATCAATATGATCGTATGCTCGTAAACCGGGGCTTTATAGTAGATTGTTTACAAAGAAGCAAACAACAATTTTTAAGGCGATAGTGTTTCTTTCGTAGGCGAGAGTGTCTTTTTAGTAGGTCACTCATATAAGTAACAGACTTGTTCATACAATATTTATCTCTTCGGTGATTGGAACTTGTACTAACAGTATCCATATTCCAAATTCAAATCACTTTTCGTCCTTATGGATTAGAGAGACATTTTGTTCCCTGTTTGCGAAGAACAAACTAGCTCGGCTTGGGGGGGTAAAAAAATTTGCTTGGGATAATTTAAAGTGGTCAATTTTGGGAGTGGGCCGAATTTCTTCCGTACGCGGATAAAATCGCAGGGGACCTCTAGTATTCTATAAATATTGAAGCCGAAATTAATCATTTTAAAATAAATACGTGTCAATTAATATTAAAGCCTGAATACATTCTCAGAAACTAATAAAAGAAAGACGAATACCTTTTAGAACGGAAACTAAAAATACTTTTACAATTTCTTACGACAGTAAACGACGCTCGAGTTATAGCTGACCGAGTCCAATGCCTATGCGGAGTCAAACAAAATGTTCCAGGTAATAACAAACTAATTTCGCCACCAAAAACCAAAAACTAACTAAGATAAGCAGGATGTGAGCAGGATTATTAATTTCTAACATAGCTACGGAACCGTCCCGTGATCGCGTAATGATACTCTTCTTGGCAGGTTGTTTGTTGGATACCAAATAAATAACAATATTGTCTGACTGGACAACCTAGTATTTCATTTTTTTTTCTTTTGCCTTAACTTCACGAGAAAATCAGTGACTACTAAACAAACTACACAAAATAATTAGTATGAAGATTTTGGAAGTCATTACGCTTAAGATATTTTCGTAAGTTACCTCACATATAAATAGTCATTTATTCGAAATTATTTTCACCTTGCAGCATTGACATAAACACATTTTTAAGGACACGGCAAATGGAACTTTATCAGTAGTAAAACGACTCAACGATATAAAAAGTTATACTCTTTTCGGATGTGAACTCATTCGCACCCCGACTGTGTTAGTATGGTAGCGGTAAGAGCGACGCGATGTTTTGATAGACGGCACTACCTATATTCTCAAATTGTAGGTATACATGACGGGATGTGAAATGTTCTGACCTGTCCTTACATTTAAAATCTTTTAGTCATTAAGAAGGATTAGCGGTGCGTTGAATAGACATTTGAGAGTTGAGTGTTCAATAGAAATAGGCAGAGAGACACGTCGTAGTCGCGTCGGGCGGGCCGGGACGATACTTCAACACGTCGTCGTCGCGTCGGGCGGGCCGGGACGATACTTCAACACGTCGTCGTCGCGTCGGGCGGGCGGGCAGGGACGATACTTCAACACGTCGTCGTCGCGTCGGGCGGGCCGGGACGATACTTCAACACGTCGTCGTCGCGTCGGGCGGGCCGGGACGATACTTCAACACGTCGTCGTCACGTTGGGCGGGCCGGGACGACGCTTCAATAGGAACGCTGTGGGACTCAGCCTCTTCCAAGAAAAGTAATCAGTAGAGATTACTGCCTCCCTAACATAGTACCTCGCTTGTTATGAGGGCGAGTAATTGCGGCGCCTTAACCGGGTCACAGTTTCCCGCGCTAAATTACTAGATTGTTCCAGAAATCATTCCTACGCAAAGCCAGACGGCTAGGCTTATAAAAGGAGAACGCTGGTAAGAAATCAAGCAGGTATATCTTTCGCAGGTTGATTTTTTATGACTTAATTAAAAACATTTTTTTCAATAAATAAAAACTAAAAAATCATTGGCAATAACTTTACGGATTAAAATTGAAACAGAAAGCTTCTTAGTTTTTAATCCGCATCTATAATACTAAGTTTTGTAAATAAATGTTTTTTGATGAGTATTAAGAGAGAGAGTGAGCTAAGTGTTTTGAGTTTTGAGTTTATGTTTATTCAATAATTTTTATCAATGCATCACGCCTTCTCATAAAATTAGGAGTGCCAGAATTGTGAACATGCGAACAAAATGCGCCGCGCACTGCACTTGACTGCACTCAGCATCCTGAGATATTCGATGTCAAAATTCTTCATGCCCAGTAATTTTATTTCTCTGGTAACATTGCTCTTCAAACCGAAACACAGTAATGATTGCGTACTACTGCTTGGCGGTTGAATAGCTGGCCCGTTTCAGAAAAAGCCATGGAACAGAAGTTGTTAGTAATTTTTTTGTTGAGAAAAGGTTGTTTGTCCGCCGCCTCGTCGTGCAATCTACGACGGAGCACGTGACGCCTTAAAGTCCTCGAACAAAACAACTCTCCCGCGACTTGCTAACTTCAATTGTAACTACCGCCGCGTGTAACTACCGCCGCGGGTAACTACCGCCGCGGGTAACTACCGCCGCGGGTAACTACCGCCGCGGGTAACTACCGCCGCGGGTAACTACCGCCGCGGGTAACTACCGCCGCGGGTAACTACCGCCGCGGGTAACTACCGCCGCGGGTAACTACCGCCGCGGGTAACTACCGCCGCGGGTAGCTACCGCCGCGGGTAGCTACCGCCGCGGGTAACGAGCGCGATGAATGATTAGTAAAAGAGTCTAAATAATACGCTTATTGAAAAAAATACAACTGACTTCAACTTCGAATACCTGGATGACATCTTCATATTTTCTAGTAGTTTTGATTTAAAAACCAAAATACTGAAACGATTTCGATAAAATTTATATGGAACCACCTTTGAAGTATTACCTACCAAACAAAAAATAATCATCAAAATCAGTTCATAATTGGCGGAGTAATCGCGTAACATACAAACAAAAAAAAACAGTCGTATTGAGAACCTCCTTTTTTGAAGTCAAAGAAAAAAGAAAATATAATAGAGCTTTGATTCTCTTTTGTTTTATTTATACGGGATTAGTCACATTAGTAAAATTAGAGCCCGACGCGCTTGCGGCCGCGTCCTACTTCGCAGTCACGCGCTTAATGACAGCGCCTGTTATGTGACTGTGACAGTGACAGTGATGATACCACAGATTCCCTTTTCAGGAAGACTCTTTTACGTTATTTTGAAACAGTTAGGTACAAGGATGGGGTCGTTGGGAATGTACCTCACTTCCAGCTGTTCATCACCGTGTCCCACCTGCGGCTCGCTCCGCGTCTCCTCTCGCCGGTGGGAGTGGATCCTCCAGCCTCGGTATAGAAATAATCCGGCTCATTGTAATTTTTCAATTTCGCCGCCGACCGGGAACTTGCGAGGGCGGCTTTACACACTCGCGGGTAGTTCAGATGAATATTCCAGGGGACAAGGCGGGAGGAGGCGAACGTGACCATAAAGATAATGATGCCGAAAACCTGCTACAAGGAAAGAAAAATGTATAACACACACATATACACACATCACCAGCCAGAACGAAGGCCTCCCCTTTAATAGGGGAGGGGAGGAGTTTGCCATAATCCCGACGCTCGTCAGGCGGCTTGGGGATCGCAGAATGCTCACCACCGTTAAACTGCATCTAGAACCACCGGAGGACGGGCAGCAGCGTTCTCTTAGTTAACGGTGGTAAGCATTCTGCGAACCTCAAGCCGCCTGCCTAGCGCGGGGATTATGGCAACCCCTCCCTATTAAGGGGGAGGCCTTCCTCCAGTAGTGGACGTCTCCGGGCTGTAGATGATGATAATCCTGTCATAATAGTTGTAAATTGAATAAATAAATATCTTGTGCGTGGTAGAGTCCATGTCGTACAGTTTATTAGTCAAAGCGTCAGGGAGGTCTCGCGAGCTCCTCCGGCGCGTGTAGGCGCGAGGCCGCGTGCTGCGCGCGGAGTGATATGAATATTTCAATGGAATCGTTATTAGGAGATGTAGATATCGCGCGAGAGCCTGTTTGTTTCCCTTTGATAGATGGAGATATCGCAGTCCGGACAACGAATTTTTTTTTGTAGGTACCCAATTTCTCTACCTATACCCCTCCCTATTAAGGGGGAGGCCTTCACCCAGCAGTGGACGTCTTCCGGCTGTTGACGAGACCCAATATCTGTTTTTTTTCTGTACTTACATAAACCTTATTTACAGAAGATAAAACCCGAATAGCTACAAGGTCTTGGGTTTTGTTACGCATAATTAATTTTCGTTTCCATTTGACTAGAGAATTATCGATTTTATAATTCAGAATAGGGTTTGCGTCGATAAACGAGTGTGAATTATATAAAAAAAAAAAAAATTTGAATCAAATCATCAAGTGCAAATTGAACTGGCATACCGAAGGTTCCGTACTACTTACTAGGTATAGGTTCATGTAATACTTTTTTGTGTCATGTAAAATTTATAGTGAACATTCACTTTGTCCTTTGATGAGTTTGCACTATAGTCATACAGACTTTGACGCCTCAATCTATTACCGTTTTTACGATAAAGCAAAAATAAGAAATTAGGGTTCAATCGAAGGAGAGTAGGCTCAGTAATAGGATCTTGCCTATGCTACCTTTCGGGTACGGAACCCTGAAGATATCTCGTGATTTACCTAGTTATACATTCTACAACGTACTATAGGTAAATTCAATTGGCGGCCGGCAATTGAAGCGAGAGATAATAATGAACGCCTGTGTAAGGTAATGAACACTAATTAAACTCGCCGCCGCCGCTGCTGGCGCCGACGACTCTCATATTTTTTATCCTAAACAAAAGGTTGTAGCTAAAATAATTTCCAATAATCCAACCAGCACCAAGCAGCATAGAACCATGTCGCAGGAGAAATTGCGGAATTTCATTGATGGCACAGAACTCAGTGAAGCGATATTGACTGCGACAGAGTTCCTGGTAGTCGGCGTACTTTGAAGCCATCGCCTTGATTGTGAGATAACGAGGCGTTGAAAACCTTTGAATTGTTTTAGTTCGTTAATTAAAGGTTTCTTAATAAGTCTTTAACCGGGTTGAAGCGCGTCGTAGAGAACACTTTGTGTACAAGTTATTTCTGACTATAAAACAGCATTGTTATCCGTATGAGTTATTGCTATACAAGAAATAAAAAAATAAAACAACCGACTTCAATTACCTTACCTGATACCTGGTATTATTTTTTTATTTACCTGGTTTTATTACCTGGATGACATCTTTTTTCCAGTTATTTTCATTTAAAAACCAAACTCATGAACCGATTTCGATAAAATGTATAATGGAAAATTTTCTAAAATATGACCTACCAAGCTAAATAAGAATCTATGTTTTTAAAGCTTAAACAAGAAGACAAATTATGACCTATGGTAGGATTCGAACCTGCATACGAGCAGTCTCTATGGGTTTCCGTCCCAACTGCTTTGCCAATTAAGCTACAGAAATCTCTGCCTTAGATGCCAAATTTCCGAACCTGTTATAAGCTACCAACTAAAGCGTTATAACTTTTTCTCCTGTTTAAGCTTTAAAAACATAGAAATACCACAAGTGTGGAATCACTTCATACAAAAATATTCAATAAATAAGAATCATCAAAATCAATTCATAATTGGCGGAGTAATCGCATAACAAACATCTAGAAAAAACAAACAGTCGAGGCCTAGAGGCCGAGTAGAGGCCTTTGCCTAAATGTGAGACGGAATAGGCTGGTAATAATGATAATAATAAGATAGAAATACAACAGAATCACTTGTTTTTTGTCAGTTCACGAAAGTCAGAAACGAAAAAGGACGTTGGACCAAAGCAGTCATAGCATGGCAGCCGCGGAACGGAGAGCGACTACGTCAGACCACCAGCTCCCTGGTCGGACAAAGTAGTTAGAACGGCAGGAAAGTAGTGCACGAAACGAGACCTATTCTCTGCCTGAGGGTGGGAAAGGAAAATGGTTTGTTCTTGATGATGACAAAGTATTCCATGGCTTGAAAAATGATTCTGATAAGTATTTACTATATTTGAGTCTGCTTGTGCATCGAAAGCGTGTTCATTCATTACAAAGCATTCGAAAACACTTCAATAGCTGGTACTCTGAACATACGTAGAGCAGTGCCTATATACGTCCCCGTTATGTTCTCATAGTAAAAGAGCTGATGTCGAGTTGAAGAATTGCCTTCCATGTAAAAAATACAAGCGACTTATAATTTTGCCTCGCATTCATCACAACATGGCAAATATAAATAGAATACCAGTTACAACGACAGGGCAGCAGTGAGCGGCCCATTTCCTTTGTCTAGCTTGCTCTGGCGGGAGCCGTGATTATTTTTTATACATTTGCGTCGTGTATTCGCGAACTCTTTCCTGTTATTATTTCAGCAGCGAGCAGCGTGGCGGGCGTGGATTGATCGCTAGTTGCTGTGATGTCGGAAAATGTTGCTAAGCTTCATGCAGACATGACATTCTATATAATATTACTTTCTACATTTTAGTGTGTTTGCATTTCGGGAAGTCGATCAAATTTATTTCGAACGCGACGCAGTGATCATTAGAAGCCTTGCCAGCCAGCTCTGAGATGTCCTGAAAATCATACCTACTCTTTAAAAGTGGTTTCAGTAAGTATATAAGTTTGATGGTCTTCTTCTATCTACTCTGCAGTCGTTCGTACGACACTGTACAACCATGGTACGTCACCTTGGTGAAGTTGCTGGTAATCACACATAGTGTGGTATTTGAAGGCGACTTCAGAAGCTACGTTGGAACTATTGTAGTTTTGGCGTCAACCAGTATCGAGACAATGATCAGTTCTACAGTAGAGAAACAAGAAGGTTACAAGTTATAGTATATTTGATACAATTTTCTCTCTCAGCCTAAATAATTTTTTATTGCTAATTCCATGCTAGCCTTCATTGCAATAATTTTGTTTGACAAAGGATAATGTAAGCCCTAGTTAAGCGGCTCGAAGCCAAACAGACGCCTGCCAGGCATCTGGAAAATGATTACAAGTTTAGTGTAACCTTCACCTTTTACATACTTAGACCAGTGATGCTGTCTGCCTCAAATTGTATAATTTTTTTGATTATATCATATGATATCAAAAGAAAAACGTAGGTTTTTAATCAGAAGAATGTTGCATAAAATATTATGACCTTATTAAAAATACGTTTAACTAAATGGCATCTCAAAAGATATTTTCAAATTTTTCGTCTCTGAGGCTCTAAATAAAAATGCTTGGGGACCAAAATATCCCCGTGTAAGCGATAAATAAGTCTATAATTGGCGAACAATAAAGAATCCTCGTGGTATCGCAATCGAATAAACTCGCAGAATGGACCCCTCGCGCCCCTCGTGCGCCCCAGCCTGCGACGCTGCGGTCATTTCGATTTATATGAAAATGTGTCGATAATTGCGCCTCACCTCCTCCTCCACATAAACAATAATTTTACAACGCGCGGGCTCGTTGACTCCTCCCCGCGTCTATTGAACGGAATCGATGCATTATTAATGAAGCATTTCATTTTGATTGCTTATGTGCGAAATTTTTGTCGTAAATTTAGGTAGCCTCATGAATGACACACAATTGGTACTTATTTTTTGTGAGGGAACGATTGTCCCCCAACAAGCTCCACGTTCACCTAGACTCATTTTCATTCTAAGTTATGTGCCATCGCTAGATACTGTGTGTACTTATAATACTTAGAGGACTAGAGAGGAGGTTGATGTTCATCGTTACCTAGTTATTGCTCTTCACGGAAATCCTAATAACTGTGTCTTCACTTCTTTCGCCAACAACTGAGACCTCGCGACTGCATTATTTTTGCAGCCCGTGAACAGAATAATATTGAAAATTAGCTAGAAAATGTCCTTGAATGTTTTGAGCTGTAGCTACAAACATTATGCGCGATCAAATCACGTTTCAAACAAACAAAATAACCAACCAACAATAAAACCTTACCACAGTTTATGAAATAAAACAGAGCAACTGAACCTAGACCATTGATTATCTCTAACGAACCCGCAGAGAAACTCTAGTAGGGAAGATAGTTCTGCCTACAACTAATGAGTTAAACTCTACCGACTTACCAAATTTTAATCACGCCAAACTATACCTTACTCTCGCAGAATAAACGCTACTGAAACCGCAAAAATGGATTGGAGCTAGATTAATAAAACAAATTAATCTATGACATTTAGGTAATCAAAACTAGACTTTGTCCGAACGGAATAGGTGCTACTGCGAGTCAACTAAACGCTGGAGAATGAAGTTCCAGATGCAGGATTGTGCGGGCGACTGTCGCCACGGTCGGAAGCGCTCGAAAGCGCTTCAGCAACTCGCCGAGGACGCTAATCCCGCGAATGTGGCCTCAGTTTGATGAATCCGCCGCACTGCGCGGTGACGTCATTGTCCTCCGCGTCGCTAACTTATGCCAACACTAATCTGGAACTTGGAGCAACTGCTGGTTCAAGACAAAGCGCGACAATGTAAGATCACCACACGATTTGATTGAAAATCGGGAGCACCTCGTTGAGTCATAAATCCGTACTCATGTATTTTACGACTACATTCTATGTTACCTGACATAAGAACACAACAATATTATGATCATAGAAACATCAGATACTCGTATATTATTGTTTGTTAGATAAGTTACTTGTCAATAAAATTATTTTCATTTTTCACGTTGAAGCACTCGTTGCGTAGCTTGGCTAGGTGGCTCTAAAAGATCAGATGGTAAGCAACGAACGATCCCGTCAGTCTTTGGATACCGGGAACGTGAGTGGCATTTATGTCTGAGCGCCAACGTGGTTCAGATGACACGTTGAATTCCGTCATCAGAACGTCTAAGTAGCAAAATGCCCAACAACCGAACGTCTAATGAACAGTAAGATTAATTAGCAAAATGTCCATTGCTGATCCCGGTTGTTTGTTCTATACTTCTATATCAACAGCCGTCAAGCCATGTCAGAGGCTTTCGAGCGGCACATTAACTCTGACACTAGGGCTGGCCACTGGGCCTATACGAACTCACTTATTATAATGTACTTAGTACATGTTTGTTCGCATACAGTCGCCGGAGATTCTGAAGCGGTTCGACTTTAAGCGCAACCTATACAGGGTTGTTAGATAGATGTGGAGAAGCTGCCTGCGAGAGGCTTACGTTAATTAGAAACAACCCTGTACGTGTGCGATTCACGAGGTCGGATAGGCTCGATTGACAAGTATAATATCACACTAATACAAAAACAAAAAAAAACAAAACAACAAAACAAATGATACAAAATACACTATTTTTCTGTCTTTCTTTAATATTATAAAAACGAAAATGTTTGTGAGTGTGAGAGTTTGTACGTTTGATACTTTTTAACGCTGTAATGGCTCAATGAATTTTCGGTCAATTTGGAATGGAGATAATTGAGATGAAGATAAGTCGGAGATAATTATTATCATGGATTAATAAAGCAATGACTTTAACCTGGAAACATATGCAGTTCTCGTACGATAACCGGGAGCGTGCTAGCCATGCTTCATATTCTTTAAATTTATTGCAGCGGTAGGTCTGCTGCAGAGTCCGCCTGCATGGGTATATAAATACCACGATTTCGAAGGGAGGGGGTAGGTCAGGAAGAGGTGGAGGGTGAAGGAAAAAAAAAAAGAGAGAGATACGCGCTATCTCAGAGTACTGGGCATGAAGAGATTTGACATCTAATATCTCAGGGTGACGAGCGCAGTGCAGTGCGGCGCAGAATTTTGTTGCAAGTTCACAATTTTGGTACCGCTCGTTTTACGGGCAGGTGTGGTGCTTACCATCAGGCGAACGTCTAGCTCTTCTCGTTACTCCATTGCTCAAAAAAGCTCTTACAATTTTGTACCAAAGTATTCTTACCGAGTCAACGCTTAGGTAAACGTAGATATCTACCTATACATACCTACTAGTATAACCTTATAAAATGAGGATATGATTAAAAATAAACATCTAGCTGTCATACTTCAAACAATGTTAATTTGTAATTATAATGTTATTTATTGTTGCCGGTGGAGTCGAGTACCTAAGTAAATCCAGCCAGCACGAGCCGGACGGCCGGTCTGGCTACGGAGTAGGCGGCGGCGGTGCGGCGTGGGCGGTGCGGTCCGGGCGGTGCGGCGCGGGCGGTCGGACGGTCGGACGAAGGTTCAAAGGTCGCCGACTGAATTAGTATACTTTGCCAGAAAGTTTTTTACATCAGAACCCGTTCATGCAGATTATTCTGCCTATATTTTCTTTTCAGCGTCGCGACGGAGCTTCACTTACAGGTTACGTAATGACTAAGTAAGTTCGTATAAGCTGAGAGGCCAGCCCTAGTTTTTTTAAATCTGAATCCACACCCCGGATTCGCGAAATCACCTGTTTAATACATTATGTCGAGAGTGGGTGGGGTGCACAGAAAAGCGAAGGTCCTACTTACTTCTCTCTTAGAGAAGTGGTGAAGTTGTTAGTGGTGGGGTGACATATTTCTATGGAACAACAGTTTTTTTGTGTTTTCAGGGCTAACCCCGTAGTAAACGTTGTTCACAATAATGAGCACAATGACTTCCTTTCGATCTAATAATACCAATACGCGTAATCCTGTACATTTATTATAAACGAACGAAAACGTTTCCCAGTTTTAAACATGAAATATTTAAAAATATTAAAAGTCACTTGACAATATTTGTGTCCGATTATCTTTATAATGTGACACTTTATTTAAAAGTTTTGATAGATGCTGAGTTAGAACAAACGAATACCCTTATTTGTGAACTTATTATTAGTCTTTATTAATACTTTCTTATTAAAGCAAACAAAACAAGTACATACACAAACTTAAAAAAAAACCGACTTCCATCAATTATGGGACCACCTCGAGAGCACACCTGCCCCTCAAACAATAATTTTCAAATTCTGTTCACAATTGACGGAGAAATCGGCGAAAATACATAAAGTCGAGCATACAACCTTTTTTGAAGTCGGTTAAAAAGAACAAATAAAACTTTTAAAGAAGGAGACGCTACAGCGGTGAGCTGACTTCAAAGGTGACGTCACTCACCCTCGAGGAACCCTCTTGAGTTAGATATTCCATAGGAGGAAATAATTTTATTACAGCCCAGTGGGCTTTATTCCCGATTAATGGAGCTCGAGCCTTTCAATCGCAGCCTTATTTAGAGTACACATAATATAAGTAGGAACTAGTCGGAGCTGCGTACATACTGTCGTGTATTCTGTGGGCAATCTTTGAAGGGTTCCGGAAAATAAGTTTAAAGATATTCTTGGGTCGGGGAAGGGATTGGTTTATGGACTGTTGTGTAGAGGGAGCTTGTTTATTGATATTTTTACGTGGTAAGGGCGTTTCCTGCATTTCTTAAAAGTTAAGCACAAGAGTTTTGCACAGAGCTTTTTTACGTCATCCTAACGCCACAGCGCTCAACGTGCTAAACAATGGCACCAATGCCAATTTATTTATTACGACACAAAAACTATTTTAAAGTATAATGACAAGCAGGCATCAGTTATTTGACACCCTGTTTCATGCAAAAAAAACTACCTTTTTAAATCGTAGGTTGATCTTGATCCAATAAACTTTCAGTTAGGATACTGTTGTGACTAGAAACAAATTAAAATAAAAACAACTAATATATAAGGAAACAGTTTTGAACAATAACAGTTATCTTAACATATTATATTGTTAGCGGTACCCCCACTTCGC
Source organism: Erannis defoliaria (assembly GCA_905404285.2). NCBI lineage: Eukaryota > Metazoa > Arthropoda > Insecta > Lepidoptera > Geometridae > Erannis > Erannis defoliaria. Next base: position 17,393,384 of record FR990084.1, on the reverse strand, counting down.
TACCATTCGATACCTTTATATACCGAGCGCAATGGCAGGTAGGGGCTTTTTACACCCCTGCGCTCGGAGAGAACGGACGTCTGCGGAATCACTGTCGGTTGCAAGGTCATGTAAACCATTTATTTTCTATTACTGATTTCTTCAAATGTGTCAATATGTGCTAATCTAGTGTGCAATCGTTATTTATTTGTGAATTTGTGTAAAAGAAGGTATTTTATTGTTTGTGTTCGAAATTCAGTTCTATTAAAGATGATTCTTTGTTAAACTTGTATTTTTTTTAAATCGTTTCCACTTCTGATTCCTAAAATCAGAAGTGGGATAAAGGACTTATTTGGCCCACATAAAAGGAAACAGTTTCCCGTTATTATTTCTGTCGAAATAACTGACTCCATAACATCCAAACTGATTAACGATTGCTAGCTTGATTGTTGTTTTCGCATAAAATTGTTTTGTTTTTGGTTAATTTGTGAGTGATTAATTATGGATCGTACACCACGTAGCCGCGAAAGGCAACACACTCGAGGTAGGTCGCGTGATCGTAAACGGCGTAAACGACGAAATAGGCGGATTTCGCGAAGTAGGTCTTACGAACGAGGTTATCCGCGACATAGCTCGAGTGATGAATCGAATAACTCACAACATGGCTTGCGTGACCGAGATCGACGTGATTCTCGTAGTGCCGAAAGGCATCGGTCGCGTAGTAGGATTAGGCGTCGGGATCGCTCGCAAAGCAACATTCGTGATAGGTCGCGGTCACGTTTAGATCGGGCTTCTCCCGATCGGGGGCTCCGTATTTGTGCCGAGCAACAACCCGCTCCTGTAACCCCAACTTCGGTAATCCCAAACGTCTCGCAGCAGGGTGTCGTGATAGGGTCAGATGTTCATAGCTCTGAGGCGTCCACACTTGCACATGCTCTGATGCAAGCAATTAAGACTATGCAACCTGCAAAGTCACAACATTATTATGTTTCCAACTTCGACCCTTTAATAAACAACATCGAAGCATGGTGTGAGGAGGTGGATCGTGCCAGAGAAGCAAATAATTGGAACGATCATGAGTGTCTATCCCGGGTGGCCTTATACCTTAAAGGAGACGCCAAAGTCTGGCTAAGTGAGTGGGTGACTAACGATAGAACTTGGTCCAATTTTAAACGCGAGTTTAAATCCCTTTGCCCTGGTAAATTAGACTTTGCAAACATTCTATTTAACGCTATGAATAAGACTTCCGATAAATACCCAACTTATGCGGAGTACGCCCGTCGCACTTTATTGCGTCTGAGAATAGTCCAGGGGCTGAGTGACGACTTGAGAACACTCATTGTTATTCGTGGTATAGATAACCTCCAAGTACGTGCGGCTGCTGCTAACGCTAATCTAAACCCTGAAACTATTGTCTCGTTCTTATCAATCTACACAAAACCAAGCGCAGCAGGTAGAGAAAAGATAGGCGATTTCAAAAAGCAGGCTCAACTAAAAATTAACATCCGCCTAGGTCCTAAATGTTACCATTGTAACCAACGGGGACATATTAGTCGCAATTGCAAGCAACCAAAATCCGACACTGCATTAAAACATATTTCTTGCCAACCAAAGCCGAGGCGTTGCGTATTGAAAGGTTTAAGTGACAAAGAAGTAGTCGCCACGTCTTACGTCACACTAACGGTAGAACTTAGTGACATATCTATCGAGGCGGACTTTATAGTAGTTCAGGCGTCACTCATGAGCGCACCTATCATAATAGGTACCGATATTCTGAACCGCGATGGAGTCACTTACATTCGAACTAAGGATAGACAGTACCTCACGCGTACCAATGACACTCTTGCCCGCGTCAATACGGTTCAGTCGGATAAATCTGAATAAGTGTTAAAATTATAAAAAAGTATCAATAAAACCTCAAAATTTCAAAAATCCGATAATTAACGGATTTTTGGCATTAAGAATTCTGTGTGTGAAATAACCAATGTTAGTGAATAAATAAGGAATTTTACAAATAATAGTGAAGATAAGTAAGTGAAGATATTATAATAAAACCATATTTAAAAAAAAAGGTTTATTACGTCTATTAAAAAAATATAACCTCAAAATTATAAAATCTAAACTGATCGTCTGCTTTGATTCTGTTTTGAACGTAGATTTCTTAGCATTAATAAAATGGTGCTGAGCTGCTCAGGGTGTAATCAAACTATCACTGATAAGCAGTATCTAACTTGTTTTTATTGTAAGTGCTCGTATGACATAGAATGCGCTAACGTATCTACTACGCGTTTCTACGGCACGATGACGACAGAACATAAAAAGACTTGGAAATGCCCCGCTTGTTATTGTAATACTCCCAAAACCGGAAATATTGAAACTTCCATACGATCCAAAGATTTTGATGGGAAACAAGCAACTAGAACTAGAATAAAAACGTCCGAAAAGCAGTATGTCACTACAAGAAAACATAAGGCCATTGTGTTACCACCCGATGATACGTCTGACTCTGAGGATTTGAGCGTATTGGGAGAAACACTCCAAAATCAACACACAAAAGAAGAACTAACACTAGAAAACTTAAATGACCTAATTAAATTAAGATTACAAGAGAATAATAGATCCTTAGTACGTGAATTGCAAAATACTATACAGACAGAAATCAGCAAAGCTTTATCACAAGTAAAAAAAGATTTAAAAAAAGACACAGACACATTGTACAAAGAAAATGACTCACGGAAAATAGATATAGAAAAATTAAACAGTCAAATAGAAACATTTACACAGCAGACTGAAAAACTTAAAAACGAACTAAAAGAGATAAAAAGTTGTACCAAATATAATACAGAACCTGAAAATAAACATTACTCTTCTGAAAGTGACTGTAAGAAAATAGTACTATATGGCCTAGAAGATTTTTACAATGAGCCTGAACAGGATTTGCATTATAGAATAACTCAAATAATAAAAGATATCTTACGCGTCGATATAACGGGATATATTGAAGATACCTACAGAATCGGAAGAAACTCAAGTGGAAAGCGACCACTTGTTGTGGAGCTAATAAGCAAACGGATGGCGAAATATATTATAGAATGCAACTCTTATTTTAAAGGAACAACACTAAACGTATCTGTATTTCTAGACGCACAAGCAAGAAAAGAAAGGAAAATGATGACAGAGAAAATGCATAATGCAAGAAGACAAGGTTTATATGCCATCATACGCGATAGTCAACTTTTTATTGAGGGAAAAAGAAGTACTATGAAGGATGATGCGAAAGAAACATTAATTAAACAGAATAACATCTTAAATAAAAAACAACAAATCGGTCGCGAACGAACTACAACTGAAGATATTTCCTTTCGACAAAATAGCTCCTTTCGCCAATAACGGTCGAGATGAGTTTAAAATACTTTTTCAAAACTTCCAAAGCCTATCAAATAAACTGCATTTACTGGAAGCATTCATAGCCCAAGATCCTACATACCACGCTCTATGTATATCTGAAACCTGGATGACAAAAGAAAAACTGGACATGGTTCAGCTCCATGGGTATAAGACTGCAGCACACTTTTGTAGAAAAGACCGAGCCGGCGGAGGAGTATATATCGCATTAAAAGACCATATTAAATGTATAGAAAGAAATGATATTTCTGATATGTCAATTGAATACTTAATAGAAATTTGCGCAATTGAATTGAAAAATTTGAATACTTTGATATTGATTATTTATTGGAATAGGAGAGAGGAAGACACTTTTTATGAACAACTTAATCTATTATTAAATTACTTAGATAAAAACTATAAAAACTATAACATTATTTTAGGAGGTGATTTTAATACAAATGTTTTAAAAAATTGTAAAAAAACTCACGAATTGTTAGGCTGCATGTCTCAGTATAATTTTCTGCAACACGTTAAGGAACCTACTCGTATAACTGATCGTACGTCGACTTGTATAGACTTGATATTTACAAACTTTTATGATAAAACTGCATGCGCAACGGTAGTGAATTTAGGGTTTTCTGACCACTTAGGGACATGTATTAGTATACCAGTACCTACACAAGCAAAACAACATGTTTGGTATACAGAGAAAAGACTATTTAATGCTACTAACATAAACCAATTTAAAGAAAAACTTATTGCAATAAACTGGACTGAGTTAATAAGCACTAACAAAAATATAAACGAAAACTATGAATCTTTTCTAGAAATATTAACTACAATACTTAACGAGTGCATTCCTAAACGCTATGTAAAATTAAATTCTAGTCGCAAAAATCATTGGCTAACAGTAGGAATAAAAAAATCGTGCAAAAATAAAAGATTATTAAAGATATTTACATTAAGATCGAATAACCCTATAATAACACAATATTACAGAAGATATGAAAAATTACTGAAAAAAGCTGTAAATACATCCAAAAAGTTACAATACATAAAAATGATGAAAAAATCTATAAATAAATCTAAAACAATGTGGAAGGTAATTAATGAACGAACGAACAGACATCCTAAAAGAGACAAACAAAATCTAAAATTAGAAATTAATAAAACCTTAATTTCCGACCCAATACAAATTGCAAATACTTTTAATAAATTTTTTTCATCAATAGGCGACACCTCACAAACCGTATTACCCCCCTCCGCCACGCAAAACAAGCCCCGCGGCCTCCCGGTTATAAACCCTACTCAAAATACTTTTTTCTTATCTTCTGTAACACCATACGAAACGTACAAGCTGATCAAAAACATAAAAAACAAAAATAGCTACGGTATCGACGAACTTCCGCCTAGTCTGCTTAAACAATGTGCAAGCGAACTGACCATGCCCTTTCATCTGCTAATAAATCAATCTTTTGAGCAAGGAATTTTCCCAGACAAACTTAAAAAGGCTGTAATAAAACCAATACACAAAAAAAACTTAAAGACTGACCCTAATAACTACCGACCTATAGCCCTTTTGCCATCTGCGTCTAAGATATTCGAAAAGGCAATGAGTAATCGTGTCTACGCTTTTTGTGAAAAATACAATGTCTTTGACGATTGCCAGAACGGTTTCCGGAAAAAAAGGTCCACAACCCTGGCAGTCTTCAAATATATCCAAGAAGTGTTCAATATACTGGAGGATAAGGGATATGCGGTAGGCATTTTACTCGATATGACAAAGGCATATGACAAAGTTTTGTTCGAAATCCTGTTAGATAAACTATACGGTATAGGAATTCGCGGGATAGCGCATGACTGGTTCAAGTCCTACCTAAAAGACCGAGAACAGCTCGTAGAAATTGTTCATTTTGACCATAAAAACAAAACAATTCATAACATTCATTCCGATATAACTAGTATAAACGCCTCCATTCCCCAGGGAAGCGTCCTTGGGTGTTTACTTTTTTTAATCTACATAAATGACCTTCCAAAAATTATAAACGAACCTTGCATTTGCTTTGCGGACGATATTTCCTTACTAACTTCAACAAAAAATAATATTAACATACATTCAAAACTCAACACGATGCTCGAACAGGTAACTGACTGGATGAATAAACACAATCTGGAATTGAATTTGTCAAAAACTAAGTTAATGACCTTTCACCCATATCAGAAAAAACCGCTTCAATTAAATTATTCATTTAACGGCACAAAGCTAGATATAGTAAAGGAGTTTACTCTGTTGGGTATAGTGATTGACACTCATTTAAATTGGCAATCACACGTAATAAAGCTTAAATCCAAGCTATCGTCTCTCACATACGCACTCCGCGAAATAAAAAAGAGTACTGATTTGAAAACAGCAATCACGACATACTACGCAAACGCTCATTCGAGGCTAAGTTATGGTATTATACTATGGGGCAACAGCAGCGCCGCTAGTGAGCTGTTCATTATCCAGAAAAAACTCATCCGCATCCTGGCAAACATACAGCAGACCGACAGTTGCAAACCTTATTTTATTAAATACAACATTTTAACCTTACCATGCATATACTTGTTTGAGATTTGTAAATTCGTACGGAATAACTCGCATTTATATAAAACGCGGCGGCACGTGGGTACACAGTGTACTCTGCGGCACGGGAACCGGTTGTTGCTACCCACGTCGCGACTGCACATGCACTCAGCTAGCACGTTATCTATGTCGGTAAATATATTTAATAAGTTACCAAATGAAATTAAAAGTGAAATAAACGACACAAAATTTGTAAATGGTTTAAAACGACTTCTCACTAGTAGGGCTTATTATTCAATTGACGAATTTTTAAAAGATACGAACTAATGATTATGTTTTTTACGAAGCGTTTTTAATTTATTATTACTAGTATTATTGACACAATTTATTATTAATTTATGACGAACCTCCTAAAATACCTCTATTTAATAGGCATCATATTGTTAAATGAAGTCGTCCTCCTCTCTTCTACTATTGCTGCGCCCGACAGGGTCCATATGAAACTTCTTTTTGACAATATCTATGTACACTATGGAAGCAATAAATATCTGAATCTGAATCTGAATCTAAACAAGCTGGAGTGAATACGCCCCTTCAGGGCGAAGAGTTGGATAGCCTCATGTGCGTCATAGACGAGTTCTCCGAGTTTTTGATATCGGGCACGGCTGCGACCACTGTCCAAACAGGCGAGATGGAAATAAAGCTCACCGAACCCACTCCAGTAGCTTACCGTCCGTACAAACTCTCGTACCAAGAGAAACTTAAGGTTCGGGGTATCACGCAGGATCTTTTAGATAAAGGGGTGATTAGACGCTCTAAATCTGAATACGCAAGTCCAATCTTGCTTGTCAAGAAAAAGACGGTTCCGATAGGCTTTGTGTTGATTACAGAGCACTCAATAGAATCACTGTAAAAGACCGATACCCTCTCCCTTTGATCGATGATTATATCGATCGGTTAGGTGGCTATACATTTTTCTCTAGTCTTGACATGGCTACAGGCTTCCACCAAATCCCTTTAAAGGAAGACTGTGTCCACCTCACCGGTTTTGTCACTCCGGAAGAGCATTTTGAGTACGTTAAAATGCCATATGGATTAGCGAACTCGCCCATCGTTTACCAACGTATTATTAACGATACTTTACGCGATCATATTAACGACGGAAACGTTCTATGTTGACGACGTGCTCCTTCTGAGCAACACCGTAGCCGAAGGCACTGAACTGCTGCGTAAAGTCCTAAAGACCCTCACCTCAGCCGGATTTTCTATAAACCTACGTAAGTGCTCTTTTCTAGTCACCGAGGTAGAGTACTTGGGGAAATTAGTAAGTCAGGGTCAGGTCAGGCCGAGTCCACGAAAGGTAGAAGCCCTGGCCAACACATCGCCACCAGAAAACGTGAAGCAAGTACGCCAGCTACTTGGCCTAGCCGGGTACTTTAGGCGATACATAAAAAATCACTCCACCAAGACTGCTCCTCTTGCTCATCTGACTCGTAAAGGGGTGAAGTTCGATTGGACCTCTGAATGCGAAGCTGTACGGCAAGACCTCATCAAACGACTGACTAGCGAGCCAGTACTAGCGATTTTCGACCCAAGCCTCCCTACCGAAGTCCACACAGATGCAAGTAGCGCGGGTTATGGCGCAGTCCTACTGCAGACTCACCCGGATTCGAAAAAGCACGTAGTCGCTTATTTCAGCAAGTCCACTCAAGGAGCAGAGTCGAAGTATCACTCCTACGAGCTTGAAACCCTCGCTGTCGTTAAAGCTCTCCAAAATTTCCGACACTATTTGGTAGGGTTAAAGTTCGTAGTTGTTACGGATTGCAACGCTATTAAGGCAACTGAGCGTAAAAAGGATCTCTTGCCCCGAGTAGCCCGATGCTTGGTCTACCTCCAAGACTTTGAATTTTCAATCGAGTACCGCAAAGGAGTAATGATGTCTCACGCTGACTATCTGAGTCGCAACCCCGCTGTCAGTGTCAATCAGATTTCCAAACCCCGTAACTGGGCCCAAATCGCGCAGTCTGCCGACGAAGAGACTCAAGATCTTATCCAGAAACTTCAAGAGGGCAAACTAGACGCTAAGCGTTACTCAGTACAGAACGGCATCTTATACTACAAGTACACTCCAATAGGCGAGGAACAACGACTGCTGTGCTACATACCCAAAGGACATCGCCTCAGTCTTCTCAGAGTGTTCCATGATGAACACGAACATATTGGCGGAGATAAAACCCTAGACCTCATACGCAGACATTTCTGGTTCCCGGGTCTTGCACTGTTTGTCAGCAAATACGTAGCCCATTGCCTTGTGTGTATTTCACACAAGAGGGTTCCTCGTGCTCCACTACAAGACATTACTTGGCTGGTGCTGAGTGCAACGTATCGACGATGGGTGGCTATTGCCAGTTAAAATTATTTTTATGGAATTTTTATGTTATTTTAAATTAAATTAATTATTTATTATTATTTGACGAAATGTAACATTCTATGGATTCTATTCTATGGATCTCCGAGTCCGAAATAAAGATTTATTATTATTTTTATTATTATTACCTCTTGGGAAAAACCGGATACGCCATTTCATACAGTGCATGTAGATGCCCTGGGTCCCCTGCCTGTGTCTGACGGTTATAAGTTTGTCCTCGTCGTAGTAGATGCTTTTACAAAGTTTACTCTCCTGTGCCCCATATGCAGACAGAACGCCGTTGAGTTGAAGCGTGTCATCACCCAGGCCATTTCTTTATTCGGAGTGCCTAAACTTATGGTTACAGACAAAGGACGTATGTTCGAATCTACTGACTTTGTAACGTTTATAAACGGACTTGGATGTGATCTTCATTACATAACACCAGAGATGCATCAGGCTAATGGCTAGGCCGAACGGTATATGCGCACCGTCTTAAACATGTTACGCATTCAAGCAGGCTACAAGAAAGTACCGTGGTCAGACAAGTTGTGGAAACTACAGCTTGTTTTGAATATCACTAAACAGAAGACTACTCAAGTGTCTCCCTTGAATCTCCTGATTGGCAGCGAGAACACGACTCCTGTTTTCCGCGCACTGGTGCGCTATGTGGCCGTCGAAGGTTCTGCACCTAACAGGGAAGCCCTACGTGAAATCACCAGAAGTAGAGCTCGACAACTAATACGAGACAATCAGGTCCGCCAAGACGAGCGAGTTAACAAACGGCGACATCCACCTCCAATTCGATCTTAATGAGTTTATGTTTGTTATAAAAGTTTCTCAGTTGACAGGGAAGCTTGACTCTGCCATGCGTGGTCCCTACAAGGTGACTGAAGTGCTACCAAATGGACGCAACGCGCTCCGGCTGCTCATTGGTAGCCACGGGAAAACTACACAAGCTGCGGCTCAATACATGGTGCCGTGGCGGGGTGAGTGGTGCCCAGAGACGTGCGTTGCATTTTTCGAGAGTAAGTTGTCTCTCTTGGCGTTCGTCGCTTATTTCCCTTTTCTTTTCTAAAACAGGTGTACAGTGTTAGTCGCTATGGCACTATTCACTCAAGCGTTCGTCGCTTGGCGTTTGTCGCGACACCTGGAGGCGTTTGTCGCCACAGCACTTGGTGGGCCCCAAGTGGCTACATAAGCTTAGCCAGTCTGGCTGACTTATGGTCCGTTTGTCGGACGGGTCTGTTTGTCGGACCGGGTCTGTTCGTCGGACCGGGCCTGTTCGTCGGGCCATGTTGCAGGTGGTGACGGCGTTAAAGCAACAAGCGGTGCAGCGAAGGAGTCTCTAATGGCGAAGGGATGACAGACTACGAAGAAAAAGTCCTAGGCCGGGTTTTGTATATTTTTTTAAGAGACGTCTCTGCCTTTTTTTTAGAATGATGGATCCTTAATTGTTGTATGAACGGTATGTCTCGAGTATGTTAGATGAATTATGAATTGACTGAATGATGACTGTGAAAATGGTGCGAATGTCAAATGCATCCGCTTCTCCTAGAATAGTCTGTAATGAGTCATTATTTCCAGGTGAAAACTTGGGTCAAGATCAGCCCGATGCAGCAGCGTCAGCGTCCTCAGCCGACCCATCCTTACCACCGCTTGACGAAGACAGTGATGAAGCTGCCGTGGTAGTACCAGTTCCTGCAGCAGGACTATCGATGCCAATATTGGACGACGATACGTGGACCGAATCATAAAGTCTCTGACCGCCAGTGTATATCAAATGAACACTTGTGTCGAGGACGACACGCGGTCAGGAGAGGCCGTGTTAGCGGTACCCCCACTTCGCTACCATTCGATACCTTTATATACCGAGCGCAATGGCAGGTAGGGGCTTTTTACACCCCTGCGCTCGGAGAGAACGGACGTCTGCGGAATCACTGTCGGTTGCAAGGTCATGTAAACCATTTATTTTCTATTACTGATTTCTTCAAATGTGTCAATATGTGCTAATCTAGTGTGCAATCGTTATTTATTTGTGAATTTGTGTAAAAGAAGGTATTTTATTGTTTGTGTTCGAAATTCAGTTCTATTAAAGATGATTCTTTGTTAAACTTGTATTTTTTTTAAATCGTTTCCACTTCTGATTCCTAAAAATATCATACAAATGAAGGATCAAGATTTTGTAATGTCAACCGTAGATTTACAATTACATGGAAATCCGACCAGTCCTATACCGACTCAGGAATTGGACATAGTGTATATTACAGGCTTTGCAGATGTCCGCGAATCTTTCCTCAGCCTTCTATAAATCTAATTGAAATCTGTGGATCTAAGCTAACCACACGCCTTGCGGACCTTTATACTACAGTCGTGTAGGTAAGTAAAGTACCTACACGACTGTAGTACAAATAGCATGAAGCAATTGTAATGTCACCCCAACATCATTCATGTTTGCAGGTAGAAAGCTCCATTTCAAGAGGCGATAATCGTGATGTCTGTTCTGCAGTGTTTGCTCGGCGGCGCCGCGAGTGGCAGCGGAAGCGGAGCCTTCACCGCAAATGTATTGAAAACATCGTCTCCACTTGTATCTAGCGGGGTACCATGTGTCACGCGTTTTCAGGACTCATTTATTTTTTAAGTTATTTTTTTAGGCGCTGGAGACAAGACGAGCGAAACTTTCGCCTGGTGGTAAGCAACACGCCTGCCCATAACAGTAGCAGTGCTAGAAATGGTGAACTTGTGAACAATTAGTATCCTGCGCTACACTGCCCTGCGCTCGTTTCCTTGAATAATTTCTCGGGTAATATTCCCCTTCAAACCGAAACACAGTAATGCTTGCATCTACTGCTTGATGGTTGAATTGCTGGCAAAGGTGTGGTACATCCCCAGGCGGACTCTGCAATAGATTCCTACCACTACACCGGTACTTATTGTATGATGGTCACCCTGCGTGTTGTTTATTCAAATCGTTCCCTGGAGCAGCGGGGGCGGGATGTGCCCATACATGGCTCTGACGACACTTGCGCGGCTGCCAACCCTCTCCCGGAATAACCTAGTCTCTGATAGTAGTACAAATAAACTAATATTACAGGACTTATAACTGATTTTAACCTAGCACTGCGTCATCATGTTGTTCCAGTTGTATTTTTGTTGGTTCAAGTCGGAATACTTATAGTAAGCCTGGGAACTCAACTGTTTTAGTACCTACCCCTTAAATAATATTTGAAATCTCCAAAAAAGTTCATTTAACTGAAAGTATTTTGAAAAACACATCACGCTAATGCTTTCATTCGATTATTCGCATGGAGGTCGCTTCACTACGACAGTGAGTGCGAGCCAGCCGCAACGGCATTCTGCAAATGATTGTTGAGCGCACTGACTGTCCCATACAGAATAAGTGGATGGGCAAAAAAATAAAAATTTCATAAAAAATAATTTAATGCATTCTTTATTTCTTTTTTTTAAAGCACCTCTGTCTCTGATAAATACTTGTTCTTTGCATATTGCTGCCTAGGGGTTTATACTGATCTTTTCAAAACTGCGTCAGACAGTATAAGTAGCGAGAGCAGACAAAAAATATGGATAAGCAATCTCCAGCATGGATGCGGAAAAACTGGAACACGCGAGATAATTAGAATGTGCAAACTGTTAACAATGAAGTTCCTTTACCTGCACATTCGTGCAACATTTGACGTGAGTCGGCATCGGGTAAGGAGCAGAGCACGTCACAGGCAGCCGCGCGGTGGAATGCTGGAGCGCGCTGCATGCGGCTCGCTCGACAGATAGGCGGCGCACGTCACGCCGCCAAACAACCGCTCGCGGCGCTCTCTGCAAACCCGCATGCATGCCGCACGAGGACTTGCTCAATATAGAACTTACATACATTCAATCGGTTTTTTATGACTTGGTTTTGCTACCTCTACACTCTTTAGTCTTCATGCACATCTGTAGCACACTCTCCAATATTTTATCCCTCTACGACGACATTTAAATCTCCTTCAGACAGATGCGGCTAAAATCGCGGTTTGATAAGTGGCCACACTGACCACACTTGTGGTGGTGGGCACGACACCATTATTGTGGTGAAGTCTGTCCCAGGTGAGCACACACTATCGGCTCTAGTATCGGCTGAATTTACGATAGCTAGCTCGGTCGCCGCAGCAGGCTGCGCTTGTGTGAGAAAGATTCTGGGGTCAGGCTTACTGCTTACATTCCTTTCAAAATGAGATAGCTGATCACTTCAATACTTTGTATTGGACGTATCTTGTGTACACCCTTGTGTATCTTGTGATGTTGTGTATCCTATTAAGGGCCTTCGTCCAGCAGTGTATGTCTTCTGGCTGAAGAGTATGAGTAAGTGTGTACGTACAAAGCGCTTCAATAGCTAGTTCAACATTCGTGCTGCAAAAGTTTGGAACTTTTTACCAGCAGTGATATCTTATTTTGCAATATTTGAAAAACTAACAGCTAAGTATAACTAACTACAGCAACTACTACTACTGGCTATAGATATTATCTCGGAACTCGTACAATCTTGGGATAAACAAACTAAAAGTGAATAGGTATCTTCTGGCTAAGCTAGCTCTACCATAGACCTTGTCTACGCTTTAGTGAGGCAAGGCCAACGCGAACCCATTCTACTTAAAAAAGTTAATATAAATAGACCATTCTACGGCGGCGAATGCTGTAAAGTGTATCCCGAGCGAGTTTGCAGTTGTCCGTGTTTGCAATGTGTCGGCGTTGGCGCACCTGGGCGGGAGCGGGGGGCTACCACCTACCACGTGCAAGAAACGCACTCGAACTCACAGAATAAGTTGGTAGGTGAGCTAAAATCTTAAACCACAGGAAAACGAAAGCCAGGCAGCTACTGCTGCTAAAACGAATATAAATTAATCTTTATTATTGTTGTATTACAAGAAAATGAAGCCACTAAATAAACAAAGTCGCGTTAAACCGTCGCGTAGCCTCCGCCGTTTATTTGTCTTACTTTAAATCGCAGCGGCATACGTAGCATAGGACCCTGTCAGACTCCGTGAAGTGACGATAAACGTAAGGCAGCTAGCAATATCTGAAAAAAAAAGACCTGAAGATCGGATCGAATCGCGTGTCCTCGGAGAGGGCTACATCCAGCAGTGTCAGACTGATAGGCTGTGATCCAATAAGATGATCATTTATGATGACAATGACTCTTAAATAGTAGTATAAACGGTGGAATTTTGAGTGGTACAAATTCCCCAAACCGCCTTGTATGAACTAGGCCAAAATGTCACATGCCTTTAAATATCATACGGATAGAGTTGCTGTCGCTGATAGATTATTAGTGTGAAGCGTGATGGGATTTGGTTCTGTTTTTTAAAGCAACCGTATGACAAGACGAGCGAGACATTCGCCTGTCGGTAAGCATCACGCCTGCCAATAACACAGTATCAGTGCCAGAGTCGTGAACTTGCATAATAGTAGGCCGAAGGGCCTTCGGTAGTACCCCCCTACAACAAGGGAGTAGTGCGCAACATTAGTGACGTTCCACCAGCTACAGCCGGGTGCGGGCGCTACTGCAGGTATTGTGTGTGGTGAGTGTGTACGCCGATTACTCATCACACGCACACATACTGCGTTCCTCATTTATGTCTTTATCGCTTGAAATTAGCTAAATGCTACATTACGGTTACGTTTTGTGATTGTATGACGTTTTATTAGGAAAATAATAGACAAATCCGGAAGACGTGTCTAGTGCGTGATAACAAATAAATAAATAAAAGCTCCCGGCGCGCAGCCGCCGCCGCCGCCAGGGGGCGCGGCGCTCGCTAATGTATATCTCGACGCACTGTCCAACTAACTAATGACTGCTGCTTGCCAAAACACCCCTCCCTATAAAATGTACTTACAATACTTAAATGTAGTATTGCAAACTTTACCGAATAACGCATTGTACATCATGTTTGTATAACGGGAATATTCACGTTTAATTAAATAGGATACGCCGAGTATAGCTTCCATCTTATCCGGTGAGCTCGCGTTCCTTCTCGGATGTCGCTTACATCCTTTGCGTTTTGCTTTCGCTTTGCTGCTCTGCGTTTTTTTCTGTGTGTCATCAGGACGCTGCGCGCGCGCGTTGGGCTCTGTTTCCACTCTTTGAAAAAGGTCACCGGAAGGTACACCACTCAGATATATCAGATTAGATTTTCATTTCACTACCATCATAGTACCTTATATTGTCTAACGTATTATAACTAAATTAACTATTATCATTTTAACTATCGCGTAATAATTTACTACACTATTAATATATTTTTTTTTCAATCGCATAATTAATTGCTGCTAAAATTTTGTAACAGATATTTTCAGCTGCCCTCAATTACTATTACAATAATCTACGACTCTATTTATATTTATTTGACTAAGTAAACAATAATTACGAACATCAAAAGAGCTTTAGTGGCATAAACGGGCAATTCTCCTTCACAGCTCATAAGGTCGCTACAGCTGTCTACCAACGCCTACAATATTACAGCGTTAGGTATAACTATTCCCTTTGAACCTATTTCAAAGTCTAGCTCAGCCATGAAATAAAATTATAATAAGCTACAAATTATTTTGCTCGAGGGCTGTGCGAAGTTTGAGTTCGTTTATTTCTTTAACAAATTAAGTTAGGAAAGTTTTCCATGACACATTGTCGTATTTATTCCCGCGCCACGTCTCGGTAACGAACTCGGCCGCGTCCCCTCGCTGCACGTCACGTGACTTCATCAGTGACCACAATACTATAATATAACCAACATGATATATAATTTCATTTGACTGACTCCCCAGCTAATGCCGTTCTTACACTGTCGATTTGCGGGCGAGTTCCAAGCGAGGCGATCTGTCAACGTGTGATGTGTAGCAAACTTGACGCGCGTCGTCGTGTCGCTGTCGTGACAGATGCGATCACACAACGTAAAAATCTTACAATTGAAATCGTTAATGTGTGGGATCAATATATGATACTGCTATTTACTACTCACCAGGTTCTCTATACTACTCACAGCTAACAATTGTGCTTAATGCCTTAAGAAGTAAGGCAAGTAGTCACATCTAGTCTCACGCATCAATTCTATAACAATCAGGGTTTCTCAATAATATTATAAAAATTACAGCAATAAAAGCATACGCGCAAAGAATAAAAGACAATTATGTCCACATCTCATGATATCATTTTTTCTCTTGTTCCGCTTGAAAATTTGATTTACATCCTACTCTAGCAAGTTTCAGTAGTCATCATCATCATCAGCCCGGTCCACTGCTGAACGAAGGCCTCCCCCTTAGACCGCCACACTGTACGACAACCTCCCATTTGCATCCATTTGTTTTTTTTTCAGTAGTCATTATGTATTAATTTATGTGTTAATTTGTGTGTTGTATGTGTTTTTGTTTATGTTTTGTTGTTTTATTGTTTTTGTTTGTTGTTATGTTTATGTTTATGTTGTTGTTATTGTTGTTGTTATGTTGTTGTTTTTATTTTCTACTACTTCTGTGTCTTTTTTCTAATATGAAAAATAAGAAACAACCACGACACGCTCTACAAAAATATGTGTTTATTTGTTTACGTCGTACGCATCGTGTTTAATTCGAAATAACAAAGCTGTTAAAATGGCTACATGCTAGTAAGTAGCAGAATTAGGTATGTACGAGCTGAACCGTCCAATGCAACATGTTTACCGCAGGTCTCCGAGTCTAAGGAGGCAAGTCGACGTTATTATGTGTATTTTTGACGATAACTTGCGAACCGTTGGTCCGCTCTTTAAGAAATGCTGTAAGCAAGCAGATAGTGCAAGTCAAGGGGCTGGGGACTGGTCGGGAAGTTATAAGTTTGCTACGAGGCTACGAGTTTAAACTAGTAGATTGCGATTATCGATAGCCTTTTTGAACGTATGCTCGAGTCGACAGTGTGCTACCGCCACACGGGTGTGGAGCCACGGTCGGGTCGGCCGAGTATGCGCGTCACATGCGAATTATACAATTTGGTTTGTTATCGCATTACTTGATGAGATTAGCGCATCACGTAGCGCCGCCGGCTCCGGGTGCGGCTCCGGGGGCCTACAGTTCGACGGAGAGATGCTTGCTTACATACATTTTTGTCTCGCTGGCGGGTGAGGAAACCGCTTCAATATTCCATACACGCGGCGCCTGGGAATTATGAAAGCATTGGGTCTTTTGTTTGTAAATTAAACTTTTGAAAGCCGTTTTCATTCTAATTAAGTAATGTTCATATTTTGAAAATTGCATGTACTTTTTCGAACTTTTGTCGTCATTATCATTGGTTAAGCATTTGCGGCTTTATTTGAAACCGCCGCTTAAAGTTAAATGACATACTGCGGATCTCATCATTGTCGTATAGCGAAGTTAACTAATGTTTGTTAACTTAAGCAGCGTTTAAAAGTAAGATCTTTTAGGTTTTGTAGTGATCTTTTTTGGTTAATGGACCAATTTCTAAAAATCTTGCTCTCATATTTTTTTAATTTAGATAAAATGTATACGAAATCTAATCGCGATATTGTGAACAATGGAAGTTTACTATTACAAAATTCCTTACAGCCCATTAGGGGAGTACAAGTCAAGTTTCCGCATAGTTTTTCAGTGTTACAATGACAATTACTGCAAACGTTACGCCTTTGACAGAGTTCTTTGTAGAGCGAGGAGTATGGGGCGGCTCAAACGGCAGTGAGGGGCGGCACAAGACGGCAGCGACGGGCGGCACAAGACGGCAGCGACGGGCGGCACAGGACAGCAGTGAGGGGCGGCGCAGGGTGTCACTGCGGATAATTACTACGAGCAAAAAGTACCGCGCGACGATGACTCATGAGTCAGCTGTTCTACGACACACGGACTGCGCGGCTGCAACACAACAAGATATTTAAACAAATAACTATTTTTACAACACCACCAAAAATAAGCGCAAGTCGACTGAACGCAGGCGTTTATCTGGCTAAAAGCTCAAAGTTTTTGAGGTGTAGATTATAAAATGTGTTATGGGACATTAAACCACAAAACATAAGAAGTAGCATGAGCGAAGCGAGCACGAAATTCATAGCCATTTACGTTATGAAAGTAGATCTGATTTTGATTGATTTTTTATCCGCGGGCCGCCCGGCCATTTCGATTTTAAGCCACTGATTACGAGCGCCGTACATAATCGTGCAGAGTATTTCGGAGAATCAAATTCTAAATGGAACCGATCTTAATAATTACGGGTAAACGTGACGCAGGATCAGATCGTCTCATACCCAATTGCATAAACAAATGCACAAGATATGAACAGTTAAGTAGTATTAGAAAGAAATAAGAAAGAAAGAAAATAATTTATTTTGTGACATCAGCACACAATAATAGGTGATACAACCATTGATACATTTACATTTACAGATTCTTGAGTGATGTCACAAAAAGGGCTTCAACTCAGCATAATGCTGTTTAACAAACAGCGCTGGTCTTCCGTTGAAGCCGAATTAGCGAGGTCACGAAAGGCTTATAAACAGTGAAATATAAAACAATATTTCACGTAAATACTGTCATATAAATATGCCTATAAAACAAGTACAAAAATCAAAAACAAGTACAAGTACAAAAGTATTAGTGTACAGTGTGTCCCGCGCGGCGGCGGCGCGTGACGGATCCGCTAATGACGCGCGTCGCACGCACACGCGCGCGGTATCGACGATGCGTCGAGCGCGCTCGCTGTCGCCCTCGGAATAATGTACCTTAGTTCTGTTACTAATTATTCACTGAACGAAGCAAAGGTCGCCGGGTTTAGGGGACAAATCGACGATCGAGACAGGGTGACGCAGTACAGTAGTACTATCGA
This sequence comes from Erannis defoliaria, assembly GCA_905404285.2. Classification (NCBI taxonomy): domain Eukaryota; kingdom Metazoa; phylum Arthropoda; class Insecta; order Lepidoptera; family Geometridae; genus Erannis; species Erannis defoliaria. The sequence goes on along the minus strand of FR990084.1, from coordinate 17,375,201 downwards.
GACAGGGTGACGCAGTACAGTAGTACTATCGAGACAGGGTGACGCAGTACAGTAGTACTACGTAGTACTGTATTTTATTCTGTGGTAGTACTAAGCCGAAAGTAACATTATTGTGAACAATGTTCGAAATGTCGAATGAACGACGGAACCAATTAAAATTACGGAAAAAATCTACTGTGCCATACTTTGGAATCCAAATGACAATTTGGTATATAACAGCTGTATTTATGCGATTGTAAAAATTGTTCACTATGATGAGTACAATTAGCTCCTTTCGACTTACGTAGTATTAGTACGTTCCTATTAGTATAACTATATTTTTTCGGTCAAAGCCACCACGGCTAGATAAAATATTAGAAAGCTCAGATTCCTTTGAAGTTTCCTGGGTACTATGAAATAAAGGTTAAGCTGTAGACTGTACACGTACAATAGATCATAAATTTTATTGATAATAATTTTCATACAGATCTGAAATAAAAAATGTCAGAAACAATGAAAGGATGTCTCACGCTGCATGTTTATTGCGCCTTCTCCATCGGAGGAACGAACCAGACGCGAATAGAAGACCATCCGTAATACACAAATAATAACAGATAACAAATAGCGAGGGTGGCGTGGGGTAAGGCGGGGGAATTGTTTCGTTTCCTTTGATTGAATGCGCGAATATTGTATTCCGAATTTGACAACAATTTCTGTGCACTCTGGGATACAAAATAGTATTGGATACTAAAACGGGGGGTAATAAATTAAAACTAGATGAAATGGACCTGGGTATGTCATAAAACTGCATCCAGAACACCGGAGGACGGGCAGCAGCGTCCTCTCAGTTAACGGTGGTAACCATTCTGCAATCCCCAAGCCGCCTGCCAAGCGTGGGGATTATGGCAACACCTCCCTTTAAGGGAGAGGCCTTCGTCCAGCAGTGGACGTCTTCCGGCTGATGATGTGATGATGTGAGAGGAAATGTGTGACAACAGTTTTTTTTAAACAAACCCTTCGTAATGTGGTTACTGTTTTTTTTGTACATCATCATCATCAGCCCGGAAACGTCCACTGCTGAACGAAGGTCTCCCCCTTAGACCGCCACACTGTACGACAACCTGCCATTTGCATCCACCGGTTGCCCGCTACTTTTACAATGTCGTCGGTCCACCTAGTGGGAGGCCGCGCCTACTCTGCGTCTTCCGGTTCGCGGTCGATTTTCTCGTAAACATTATTACATATATATTTCTTTACATCAAACAATCATCATCGTCATCAGCCAGAAGACGTCCACTGCTGATCGAACCAACACACTGCTTAGACCGCCACACTGTATTATTTGCATCCACTCGTTTCCCGGGACTTTCATGAAGTATGTCCACCGAGTGGGAGGCCTATACCTACGCTGCGCCTTCTGGTTCGTCGTCGCCACTCAAGAACCAACCAAACTATAAAAAAGTACAGACCCCCAATTTCACTTGTAATTCTGACAATTAGATTGAATCGACTAGCTTTACCCGACTTCACCCAGACCCGTGGGTGTCGAATAACGTTTCATTGTAGCGAGTGCTCCCGGCAGTAGATTGGCAAAGTCGCAATTAATCCAAGTCAAATAATTCCTTATTAATAAATCACCGGCGATTCAAAACGCGAAACTGAACTCTCAAACAAATTGAATTATTCTTTGGTATTGTTGAAATGTTCGCTGAAAAATGATTCTGGAGTTCCGAGAGCCGTTTACAATACGCATTTAAACTAGAAAGTAGGGTTTCCCGTGAATTTAAAAACTTTTCTTTCTAAGCTACGACCTTAATTATTAATAGATTATAGAAAACGATTTAGATGAAAGCAAAATGTATAATGTGTAAATGTAAAATAAAATATCTTGATTTTGACTTTTGAAAACACGGTTATATAGAATCCATCATCAGTCAGAAGACGTCCTCTGCTAGACGAAAACCTTTACATGGGGATGTTAATCCCCATGTAAAGGAAGGCGAAGGCGGCTTGAGGGTTGGAGAATGCTCACCACCGTTAACTGCGAGGACGCTGCTGCCCGTCCTCCGGTGGTCCTGGACGCAGTTTCAGGACATAAGTATCCAGGCCCAATACGGTTACATATAATAAACAATATTGTAATTTAAATGACAACGTGTGTGTATAGAATTATATTATAATGCTAGAAGTCCCCCGCGACTTCGTCCGCGTACGGAAAAAATTCAGCCCGCTCCCAAAATTCACCACTTTAAATCATCCCGAGCAAATTGTTTTGCAAAATTTTGTTAATAACTTAAAATGAATGTATTAACTAAATAAAAATGTGTCGAAAGCTCGTCAGTTTTATTTCATAGTAAGTATTTACGTAGTTTTCATAATGGTTTTACTGACTAATTATCTCGATTCCTACACCCGTCCGGGGACATACTGGATGAGAGTAGCGGCTAATATTCTTATATCTTATATTACAGTTACCCGGATAATGTATTCTTGTGTCGGATATTCTCAGAAGACGAGTGTGCGCGCTAATGAAATCCACTCCGTTTGCTTTGTGAATTAAGTTCGCTTAAAACTGTGTCGTGGATTTCTTTGTTACTCTACTTTTCAGGATTTTTCGGTTCTTGGAGGACTTTACTCCTTCCTGTCTAAATTAATATTACTCTAGTTTTGTATGTTTGCTCCGTATTTAACAGTTTCTGATAAGTTGGTAGGTATAGAGATAGCTGAGAACCTGGTTTGCTTGCGTGCAGGTTTCTAGTACAATACTGATGAATCTTCAAGCAAGTTCGTTTATTCACAACAATTATCTTGTAAAATTTACTATTCTGTAGCAGGCAAAACCGGGGGATGTAACAAATCACTATAAAATATATCTGAAAATAATGGGGTGTGCGCGCTGGACTTACACTTGACCGGCTTACATATATGTATTATTTCTTGCGAAATTTTAGCGCTTTTAGTATTATTATAATAAAATTCGACGCTCGCTTGTATTTAGATTATCCTGATAGACCAAAGACAAGAAAAATAATGTTGTTGTATCAGATTAATTTTTATGAAGTTACAGTCAACGTTTTAAAGCGTCGCTTTCCTTCAAACGAGTTCACGGCCCAACTTTAACTCTTGCTATAAAATAAAAATAAATTGAAAAAAGTAGTACCAAACGATGTTTTTCCGTATACAATTAAAGTTGTGCCACAATACAGTACTAATGTAAAGTGCAACAATTATAAAGGTTCCGGCGCACTTTCGAATCCCCGCAATCACAATGGCAATACAATACAAGTGCAACTCTTTGTGCGGGCGAATCCATTCGCGTATTGTGCACCGAGCTGTAATAGACTCTTCCGGTGCAGTAGCGAGGGTGGAAGAAAAATTGTAATTAGTTGTACTGTTGTTTAGGGTTCCGTAGCGATGTTTGTTAAAAATGTGTGAAAAAAATAATAGTGGTACAACCTTTAGCATCTCAGAATCAACTTCTTAACAAGTATCACATCTAAACCAGTACGTTTCTACCAAAGTACAGGTCCTATTATTATTAAAACTGCTGTAAACTACCGGGCACATGTCTTAAGTACCTAGAAATATGGCCTCGCGTACACTTTCTCAAATTGGTCGCAGCAGCGCGCGCGACACAGTTTCTTTTGCGCGAAGTTTTCGAGCGAAACTTCGTTCAAAGGCGTCCACTTCGCGCGGCTCAAGTTTTCCTCGCTGCGAATATTCTCGCTCAACTAATGCTTAATTAGAGACGAAACACCGTTTACGACTTTAAAGTGAATTGCATTGAAAATTCTGTGGTTTTGTATTTTTACTTTAGCATGAAGTAGAAATAGGTACAAAAATACTAACTAAGCAGTAGGACTAGACGGTTAATTTAGTTGAGTTTCTATTAATTTGAGTTTGATTAGTCATACTTCACATTCACATTTTGTTAAGATAGATGTGTTTTAGAGACGAGACCACGAAGCGGCAAACGTAGGGCAGTGTCGTGTAGGGCAGGACGTCTTACACGGCAGACTCAATGGCAGAACGACAATATGCGTAAGATAGCTGGCGGTAGCGATTTTAACAGATGGTGCTAATTTTCTATAAATAAATATAGTTCATGTTAGAGGATAGAGATGGAGAGGAATATTCTTACTATAAAAATATTTGGGTATTATTTATACTTATTATATTTAACTGTTTAGCCCATTTCTCTACAATAGATCTAAAGAATAAACATCTGCAAATGGTACAAAAATATCATGAACGCGTAAATAATCCCCATTATTACCGCATGATACGGGACACGCGGTAATTACTTGCGATCGCAGACGCATCAAACGCTCGTTTGTTGCGAGCGTGCGCGAGGCCTTATTTTATATCGCTTCACGTATAGAGGCGATATTTATGTTGAACAGATTGCTTGAAGATGAGGAAATAGTATCAAGATTCAGCCTCCGAGGGCTCTGGAGGACTTTTTTTATAATATTGAGTGGCAATCAAGTTTGGTTCTTAATGGTAAAAGATCACTTTAGCTGTATGAAAACGGACAAATGCAGAACCAAAAGTATCGCTGATGCGTTGCCTGCTCCATAAAGTAACAGTTTTATTGTCACTTTTGTCAAAGGACCCCAATTTTAAAGAGTACCTGAACGCTACAATTAACAAAGAAGAAATGAGATCGAACTTAGTTCAAAAATGTAAAACAACCAATTAAACAAAAATAATGAAACCAAATGAATACCAAACGAGGGAGAATTGCAAAACGATCGTAATTCCAAAACGAAAAGACAATTAGGTCGGTAAAAAGTCGATTTCCATATTGAAATGAGGTAAATCTTCGAGGCATGAAGTACGGCGAGTTAATTTTATGCAAAGGCAGTGTTATTAATTCCGTGAGTGTCGCCGCCCGCCCTGCGCGCCGCCCGCCAGCCGGCATTCCAGTGATTCGAATACTGGCCGGAGAGCCTAAAGCTGCTCTTGCTAAGGGTTCAGAGGTGGCATACTTATCCGCTCAAATCGAGTCGCATTTATCGGAAACGATACTTACAGCTTACTGGTCTGTGATAATTGAAGAGCTATGAATTCCAGTAAATGAGGCGCGGACGCAGCGTGTTGTGTGGGTAAGTTTAAGTTCACCTTAGACAATACAGCTGCATCTATGTCGAACCCTTATATTATTACTTATTTGGAATCTAATTACGATTGATGTTATAAATATTACAAACTAAACCCGTTTAACAAACCAACACCCACTTATAGCCGGCGTCATTGAAGGACTACTAAAATATTTGAATAATGTATCAACGCTTACCAAACGGAAACAAATGACATGATTGCTTAAATTTTTAGTTATCCAGGGTTAAAACTATTATTTTATAAATAGGATTATAATGAAATCATTAATACTTAAAGAACCTGATATTGATCACATCTAACTAATACAACATCTTCTAGTTTGCGTCTATATTAATCTACCTTAATAATACAGGTGTGCACCTCCTAATACTACCTAAGTCCCAGTACTAGGAAATGAATATTATTGGAGACTAACGGAGTAAGAGACATAAGTACCCGGAGAGCGGCTCCTATTTTATTATCGAGTTTACCTCGGGAGTGTTCGGTTTGCATAAGGGATCTTTGAGTAATCTTTGCACCGAGGATCTCAAGGAAATTTGTGGTCCCTAAACGCGGTAAAGTCGAATTAGTGCTAGAATAGTAGCCCCACACGATCATGAAGTAGTTGTTTAAACATTGGGGCTGAGGGTAACGCGAGCTCATAATATTATTTCGAATATGTTGCCGTCTATTTCGCTCACCGCATAAGTATTGCCATTCAACGTGGCAGGGCCGCCAGCAAGCTGGTTAACATAAAAAAACAGATAGTTATTTAGTTTCAATGGGAAACATTTTCAAATGCGAATCAGGCAAGAAGCGATAAAAAAATATTGAATGAAATAGAGCGCATTGAACTATGTGCTTACACGATTAGCAAACCATCGAATAGTAGATTACTGACCAAGGGAGCAAAAGTAAATAATTTGTCAGATCTTATGTATATTGAACCTCTATGTAAACATAAGATCTGAAGCTTCTTTAATAGCTCCCATGGTGTGTATATACGATGTTAATGTACGTTAAGTACGTAAAAACATTTTTTTTCGTTTTCTAAATTTTTTTTACCAAAAATTAAAATTAAAAAATCATGTAAAAATGCATCAGGCACGTGTTGTCGCAAAATGCCTACTAGTATTAGTCCAAGCTCCAAAAGTGATCATCATAATCAGCCGAAGACGTCCACTGCTGGACGAAAGCCTCCCCCTTAATAGGGAGGGGTTGCCATAATCCCCACGCTTGGCAGGCGGCTCGAGGTTCGTAGAATGCTCACCACCGTTAGCTGAGAGGATGCTGCTGCCCGTCCTCCGGTGCCAAAAGCTACAAAGGTGCTTGGTCTATATTAACAAATCAAGCGATGAAAGACTATCGTTACCTGTCCGTCTCACGCTATAACATACTTGTTCTCTTAGGTATTCTTCTTTGCATAACTGTCGCACGCTAATAATGCTAGAGTTGAACCGCCAAATGCATCCGTGCAGAGAGAACCCATAAACGAGAGCGTGAAACTCACAAGACGTCTCCGGACACGCTACCACACTCCATTTAATAGTTTCAAAGTCCGGCTTTTATGATTTCATTTTAAAAAATCGCCAGGAAGTGGGAAATATAAAGTAGCCGAGTGTTGCCATCGGAGTTAGAGCGAGTTATTTTAAAAAGTTCCCGCAGTTAGAGGCGCTCTCTTTGTAACGGTGCAAGTTTTGTGGGAAATGAGCTGAGAGGGTTTTATTATTTAATTCTTCGTAATTTGTAATTTAAATTAAAAAGTTAATAAAACTGATAGAACCGTTTCAAGTTTATGATAGCTTAATCAACTCTATTAACACTTGACTTTTTATTTTTTACACGGGTTCGCTTATGGCTAGTTATAGGAGTATTATATGTTGTGGAAGAAATCGTAAGCATAAAAATTACTAATTTTATATAATCATCAGCCAGAAGACGTCCATTTCAGGACACCAGGGTTGGGTTTTATAAAGTTACTTTTTATTTTACTTCATGGCTATCATACAATACAATAATTTATTTTGTTAAAAATCGATTTCTAAGAATGACTTCAAGAGTATTTGCCTCCGTTGTCATACTGTAGGGTTACGTTATTGTTACAGTTTCGAATATGAATCCCTCATCCCTAAACTGTGACCCTGTCGCACCATAGCATTATGTGAGAGCAATCAACGTGTCCGTCTGTGTGTTTTTTTTCCATATTCACACAATTGAAAGAGTAAAATGGCGCGTACAAAGGTTCAAAGCGCATCTGCAACCACCGCCGCCGCCGCTGCGGCCGAGTGATATTCTCAAAGCGGCGCCGAACTCCGCGGAATATTATTCTGAAAGGGTAACATCAGGTTACAATAATGTAAAAGGACAAGTAAAATATCAATAAACCAGAAAAGACAAAACTTACAAAGAGAAGACTGGCGCTGAGAGGGAAGTTTGAAAGAAAGAAGAGGTTTATGCAGTGTAATAGCTGCATGTCGATGACGAAAACATAAAACGTATCTATTATCTCACCAAATGTTTTGCGTTGTCTTTAAGTGACCTTTTCACGTCTAGGTGGCCGAACCAGTGTTAGCAAGGAATAGTTATACGAGCAAATATACTTGCCGGACCAGAAAATTCTTAAGTCTTTCTCTTAATTTTGAATTTTCTCAGTATTAAGAAATCAGTCTGTCTACGACTTGACCAATTAACGCTGCCTGTCAAAGTTTCCACTGTCTATGTGGCATTGTTCCTTATACAGATCCTAGTCTTTGGTTGTCTACTTCCTACGTGTCGACACTAAGACGCGCTGCCGCTTTTCTGGGCTTTCAAGTTAAGTCGCTTGTCTTACTTGAAATTGCTCATTAAGAAGCTCGTCTCCTCAGAAATCGGTGTTCCACTCATGTTTGTCACATAGCATAGCACAATTAGAAGGTTAATAGTCCACTGCCGGATCATATGCAATTGTGCCATATCTACCATGCTGGCCTGGTTGTGGGTTGGTGGATTCGCAAACGTCATAAAAAAAATGGACGTACTTACGCAGGTTTCCTCACGTTGTTTCTTCTCCATCGATAAACCAGTGATAATTTGTATGGCGAAAATCCGCACGTAAGCTTTAGTAAGTATACTCGTTGGTACGGGTCTGGGATTGAACCCTTTTTGAAATCTGTCAAACTGAGATTCCCTGTCAAGCGGTCTTCCCAGTCGGCTATCACGGCTTTGTCAGATTCAGATTCAGATTAGGTGGAAAATCAGATCATTTATCTAACAATGAAGTTTGGTCTCTGAAGTGTCCTGCCCGCAGTACCGCCGCACGCCTGAATATGATTCACAGCACGCGGGTGGGATTCGAATGAAAATTCATGACCAGAGCCACGTCGCGTCGGCGGCGGATCCCGGCGGACGAGGGCTCAGGACACACCCACTCGTGCGCTGCCGAACGTTCAGTACGATATATATATATATTAACATGCAAGAAGGTTTCACGTCTCGATTCACAATAGTTTGTATAAGTTATAAAAGATGCATTTTGCATGTTTCGGAGAATTCAGTTATGGAATTGATGATTGTAATTTTATAATAATTGATATCAAAATTATTGGTCTATCGAAGTCAGAATTGGGTTTTATTTCCACACCCATATTATCATTTCTTTTATTGTGAACCGATTTAAAAAAGGAGGTTGTCAATTCGATTGTAAGTTTTTTTGTATGTATTTTTATTCTTATTCATTGTGTAGATTTCAATGAGCGATTTTCCAAACATTGTAAAAAATAAATTGTTCCTTCAACTCGATAGATAGCGCAGAATATACGTGCCAGTCAAAAACAGCATAGTTTTTGTTATGTGGCACATCAGAAAAATTTACCAAGAGGGAAATCCTTCCTCCGTATATTCTTCCCGTGCTTCAATTTTGATTGTATAACTAAACTACTGAACCGAATTCGATAAAATGTATATGGGACTACGGGACCACCTCTGAGCTAATACCTACTAAAAAAAACCCATTAAAAATGGCGTAAGAATCACGTACTACATACATACTTTAAATATAGTCATAAAGTCGAATTGAGAACCTTATTTTTGAAGCCTTGAAAATTAGGTCGTGCTGATTGGAAGCCACATTACTTTTGTTGTAGGAGTTGTAGTAGAACAGGAGAGAGCCGCTAACGAGCCGCGCGGGAGGGCGGCCGGGTGCTCCCTGGGCGTGGAGTGCACGCCGCGCCGCCGGATCGGTAAGTATCGGCCGCCACGCAGGACGGACTGTGCTGAACATCACCTTAGAACAGTATAACCAGTATAACTAAGCCGAATGGATTGTATTCATCACAGTGAACTACTCTTGGACCCAACCCTGAAATCCCGAATAAAAATCACCTGTTCCACATATTTTGTCCCGGGCGAATGACATTTTGGTATGAAATTGCTGGTTTTTTCGCGAATTCATCGTAGACTCCTCAATAAACGTCGTATACTATGATGAGTAAGTACATTCAATACTCAATACTCAATCATTTATTGCAACATATGTGGCTACATGCAGGTCTTAAGTAACATGTGTATATTACAGTAATACATATGACCCTTGTCAGGGTATGGCAACATTTGGTGCAGAACGCTCTATTTTAAAAGTTGATATTAGAATTTTGTCGTTGAAAAACTCGTCAAGGGTGTAATAGCATTTCGCTTCTAAAATATTTTTTATTTATTATTTTATATTAAAAGATTCTCTGGCTAAAAAAATACAACGTGTTTCGAACAGGAACATAATTATAGCAATAAATATTTAAGTGCGTTTTTATTATACGTTGTAGTGTATAAGGTGTTAGGTTAAGTCGTATATGTAATTGTAAGCAGTAATAAAAGGATAGTGAGCTCGATCAGACGTTTCATTATAAATAACTATACATTAGTTCCCGCACACCGCCTCACCTCCCCACAACGTGATTGACTCAGGCGTTACTTTGCGGAAGTCCATTTTGATATATATTTTTTTTGTTATTCTTGGCAGTAGGTGTGATTACAGATCACCTTGGAGGATCTAGCTCTCTCTCTCTCTCTCTATATATAATCAAAGCTGATCACCTAATGTTAACTGTGCTGATTTGTATTCTTTTACGTCAACGATTGTCTAATTTCGAGAAAATCAAATGGCGCTACCCAAAATGGAAATGTTTAAAACGCAATTTAATAATCTTTTTTAAGATATTTTTTCATAATTATTAAAAATGTACTGTAAATTGTATAGGCTTCGGTTAGGTTGAGTGTTTGTAACTTTAGTTCGGCTTATGACGGTGCAGCCGCCAATACCCGCACAAGGACTAGCTGCGACAAAGGCTCGTTAGCGAGGGTGGTGCACCAAGTGACGGGGGCAAGGGGGGGTAGGGGGAGGGCGCGGAAAAATGTATTTGAGTGCAATCTCCGGCAGCGGCAGAAGCGGCTACTAGCGATCGCTTGACGAACTAACTGACGCCAGATATCGATATTTTCAAATAATGTTGGGCCTCTCAAAACGTTTTACACGTATTTGAGGTTTTATTGTTGTATGCAGCACTCTCTACGTCCTTGTCAGAAGTTGATTAATTGTGACTCAACTTTTCATGACATCCTAAAAGTTTTAGTTTTCATGCATAAGACGGTTAGACGTAAAAGCAGAACACCTAGATAAATGTACTCCTAATTGACAAAAGAACATAAATTAAATTATAAAACATGTTGCAAATGTGTTCATAACAGCTGCTTGTAAACGACAGACCAACTATCACGCAAACTAGACAAAAGCCACAAACGCTCGCTAACAGAGCAGAGACACAGCCTAATAAGTGTGCTCTATAACCTTGTCACATTAGGAGAACGTACTTGTTGAAGGAACATTCACAAAATGTACTATGACAAGGTGCTAGAGCGTCGACTAGGCGTTTATGTCGTACCTTTTGTGAAGTAATCTTGATACCTGCTACACGCTACACTTGTCTGAAATTATCTTACAAACGCGTGCGTTATATCACAGCGAGGAAGGCGTCTTTCTTGGAGACGGCAAAATGTAAATGTTTTTTTAAACATTCCGGTGGCTAACTAAATAGGCGGGTTAATTGATTCAATACTGATTTTATATTGGCTTTTTAAGCAATTAATTTAAAAAAAACAAAATGTATATTATTGGAATGATAAAATGCTTCGAGTATATTCATATGTCAATGGTATTTATGCTCGAAGTCGATATGGTATGAACTGCAGCTTAACATAAAGCATTGTCATTATAATTTTATTTTATTTTTACGATGATAAATAACTACTGCAAGTGTTTTTTGTGTAAAGAGATTTTTTTGTAGTGTAAAGAGTTTTTTTGTAGTTAATAAAGGCTTTTAAAAATAAAAGTTAATAATAAAAATTTATGGTTAAAAGATATTAAGATTATTGAATTTTATGTTACATAACAATGCTTCTTTAAATAAGGAAAATAATCTAGTGGCTAAAGGTTACAATGAGTGAAAATTCCTAATTTTTTTCTTTCATTAATGAAATTTATCTAGCAAAACTTTGTGTTTACGTCAAAATTGGTCATAGAAACACTAACTGAAAAACCCTTATTCTTCTTGACAGTCGAGTACAAACTCGAAGTTGGGCAATTTTAATATTATGGGTGCCAACCAGAATTGTTTGTAAGCTGTTACTTAATTACTTTACACACAGATCTTACACGGGGAAGCCGCAAATCTAATCAAATGTTTCAAAGCACCCCAGCACGATGGTTTAGCTAAATGTATTGGTCGGCGTGTTTTGACAAATGTGTGTCGTGGCATTAGAGAAGGTCAGCCCGACAGCGCGCCCGCCGCCCGCTGATGGGCTCAGGATAAATCCATTTAGGCGCAGTATCGGAGACAGGATGCTGTGTGGAGCTTCTGGTAGCGGGTGGCGGTTCTAACCGCGTCCACTTACACAGGCAAGATTTCCTATTTTTGACAACAAAATAAGAAAGCTAGCTGGCTAGATGCTTAAATCTTGTGCTACTAGTTTGATGTTATATTTTACTACCAGCTATTTTAGAAATAGCAATGCTGTGGACAATTTTTGGGTTAGAAAACTTATAACCTAATTTATTAATTTAAATAAAAATTAAGTTAAACTAAGTATAGGTTGATGTGGAGTCTTTCACTTCCTTCCACTCTTCCCCACCACAAATGTTCATCGGCCTTACCACTAGGACGGACAGCATCATTTGCAGCTATATGGCGCACAAAAAGATGTGTTCTCTCTTCTGCTGCAAAACGTAAATTATGAGTTAATTCCACTCTGTACTCCTTATAAACGAGACTCGAACACAGCAGATTGCTCCAGAAACAAATATTTCAGTGGTGTGCGGTATCCGCGTTTTTGAATCTAACCAATCCGTGGCGTCATTCGACGCGATATTCATGGCGTGATTCTCTGGTTCGAATTGAAGTACATTGGAGGCCGATGTGATAATGTTCTACCTTCCCTTTAATCATTCTGGAGCAAGCTTCAGATCTAAAAATGTCCTAGGATAATTATTATTATGACGTAGTAAATCCGTTGTCGTGGATTTTTAAGCCTGTATAAGATGTTTTATGAATGACTGTAGGCCTCAGGTAACGTCTACTGTGTCAACGATTGTAAGTCAGTAAAACATAATGATTTACATCCTAACTTACCCTCACAATTGGAAAGGCGGACGGCGGAGATATTTGTCCGCCGTCCGCTCGCGGCCACGCCGCGCCCTGCAAGCCGCGCGCTCACTGCAACAGAGGGCCGGCGCCCTCGGCTGCACGCTATAAGCCGATCCCGACATGCTTTCACGATAAATTCTTTCGCTCTGATGTGATAATCGAATGCTTTTAATAAATTTCATCGATTTTAGGGTAGGCAAAGATGGGGTGAAGGGAGGAATTTTGGGTTGGGATGAGAAATAGCCGCTAAATTGATAAACCATAAATTTTAGAGGTAGATTATCATCTAGCTAGGCAAAGCTTTCCTTCCTTTCTTTCGCTCGATGCGGTTGGCAACGCATTAGTAGAAATATTCTAGGCTAGTTCACAATAATACATTTTAAGTTTTATTATAAACAAAAGCGATTGATATGTTCTGATAACTTAACAATTGAATACAAGAACACAACATAAGACTCATCTCTCTCTCTCATCTAAGATAAGAATTTATGTCCCGGTAGAATGACAAGACGAATTTTCGAAACTAGTTTAATTAATTTATAAACTAAATGGATTTCTATACTAAAGCCTCGGCTAAGGACTTAAACCCATTAGCCACAAACTGAAATTGTTGCGGTAATTAAAAGCGTGCCAATAAGCAATTTAATTTAATGAGTATCGTGTAACTACAGCCGCGCCGCGGCGATTGGTTTTTTCCCTTCAACCCTTGCGGACAGTTTATATATCTACTAGCAGCTGTTTATGTTCAACATGTTTTATTTATTTATTTATTTATTTATTTATTTATATATACATTCCCTTGGGTGAGCATTACAGGTTGCCCCCAATCCACCCACCCACGGATCAATATCATACGACTACTGTAAAAACTAAATATTTATACATAAATAAAACCTACACGAAACATCCTCAAAATAAGAATGAAATTTTATAAAAAATACATTACACAGAATATAAAACCCTACTGTATTGGTTTCGTAACCAAGTTAGTTACAATATTAAAAAGTATTATCATTCTGTGCATCTCGGCCTCTGTACAATGAAAAAGATCTAGATCTCGGTTCTGAGCCAGCAGCGCGTTAAGCATGCTGAGCGCTCTCGGCACCGGTGCCAGCCTGCCGTACTCGGTTCTGCGCCAAGGCACTCTGAACAACCTGTGTTGCCGAACAGCTACAACACTCGCAGGGGCCGCCAGACTGAGCCGCTCGAGCACCGAGGGAACGCTCATCCGTCCAGTTAAAATCCGCCACACACAGAGCATTAAGGAAAGTCCACGACGCGCCTCCAGGGTGCTGTAGTCCAGCATTCCTCGGACGAAGTTGCTCGGGTACACAAACGGATATCCGACGTAATACCCGTACCGCTTGAAGTAGAGCCATCTTAGAAACTTCTTTTGGAGCTTTTCGACCATATCAATGTATTTGTCCTCATGGGGATTCCAGATTATAGCATTACTCTCCATTTTGCTCCGGACAAATGCATTGTATAGGGCCTTAATAGCCGAGATATTATCCAAGTGGCGAGCTTGACGCATAACAAATCCCAGCGTACGAAATGCTTGGGAACACATTTTATAGATGTGTAAGCTGAAAGTAAGATCACTATTTAGCAAAACCCCGAGATCCCTCACCGTGTTCATACGAGGAATTAAAAAATCCCCAAGACTGTATTGCACTGTTAAGGGGCTTTTAGCTTTAGAGAACGTAATTACGGAGCATTTCTTCACGTTAAAGAAAAGCTTATTACGTTCACCCCAATGGAACACCCTATTTATATCCTCCTGAAAAAGCAAACTGTCACTGCTGTCATGAATCTTCATGAACAGTTTCAGGTCATCAGCAAATAACAGACAACATGCTGTGCTAACGGTTTCCGGCAAATCATTTATCATTAACAAAAATTCTATCGGGCCTAAATTACTTCCTTGACTCACACCTGAGTACGTGAAATACGGTTCCGAAGTATGGCCTTTGTATTGTACATACTGCCGACGATTACGTAGGTACTCAGAAAAAAATTGGAGCAAGTGCGGCGTAAAACCTACTCTAGAAAATTTTTGCAACAAAAGATCATTATCCACAGTGTCAAAAGCTTTCCGAAAGTCAAAATATGCGGCGTCTACCTGTACTCCCGAATCTACTGCCTCCAAAGTATACGACCAGAAAGACAGTAGATTCGTAGCCGTTGAACGACCAGCCCTAAAACCATGCTGTGCATCAGTCAACTGACTCTCTACCTGTCTACTTATCCGACTCTGCAGGATCGACTCAAATAATTTACCAAACACCGAGAGCACCGCCACTGGCCTGTAATCACTTACTTCCGACCCGGAACTTTTCGGTACCGGGACAACTCGTGACAATTTCCATACATCCGGATAAAACGCGTTCTCGAAACAAAGACTAAACATATATTGCATCGGTTCAATCAGGCGGGCTCCACAATCCTTCACAACATAAGGAGGAACTCCATCAGGGCCTACCGATCGCTTTGGCTTTAATGACCTGACTGCCAGCTCCACATCTTCTTCCAATATGGTAGAGATGTGTATGCGGGCGCTTCCACTATCCGTAGCTCTTATAACCTCATCGATATCTAGTTTCGGGGGCTGCGGTGAGTAAACAGAATAAAAATAGGAAGCAAAATGTTTAGCGGCTTCTTCATCCGTTATCGCTTTGCCATCCAGCAACACCTTCTTGGAAGTCTTGCCCTTAGATCGTTTTGAAGATACGTAGCCCCAAAATGTAGATGGATCTCTCTTGAAGTCTTTTTCCATGCGTTCTTTGTAAATTAAAAAGTCTTCCTTGAGATTTAACTTTACTCTCGCTCGCCATTCCATGAAGTGTGTCCGATTTGCTGGGGTATTATTTGCTTTATACCGCCGATGACAATGGGCTTTCTTTTTGATATGACTTATGGTTCGCGGAGAGTACCACTCAGGATAAACATATCTGGAATGTTTGACTATACTAGATCTCGTTGGAACAAACCGATTTATACAATCATTAATGATTTCGTAGAAGTGATTGACAGCTAGTTCCGGGTTTTTTATGCTGTATAAAGAACCCCACTTAATCCCACTTATACTACGATAGAGTTCAATGTAGTTAGCTTTTTTAAAATTCCATATTTTCTGTTTATCTCCCGGGTGGTCCGTTTGCGTTCGTTCACTGCTTCTACTGTATGTCAGTAAGCGCAGTTCAATTGCCAGCGGGGGATGATAACCGTCAGAATGTTTCTGCCAATCAAGTTCTCTTTGCACCGATACGTCGCTTAGTCCTAGACTAACGAGCACGAGATCTAAGATCCGTTCGGTTTTGTTCCGTACCGTATTGACCTGCCTGAGATCACAAAATGACAAAAAATACTCATACCTAGCATGCACTTCTGCAGTGCAAGAGTTAAGATTAAAATCTCCACATACCAATACATTATCGTACTCAACACATACGGCTTCTAAGGCTTCTAACATTCTAACAAAAACATCTACAGGCGTACTTGGCGGTATGTATACACAGACAGCTATAATTATTAAATGATTCCCACGATAAACGCCTGCACAAATAAGTTCATATCCGGTTTGATCTAACTCACTGGGAGGCTGGATTTCACGTAACTGGTAAGTGGGAGCTACCGCTATCGCCACTCCTCCGCCTAAGCGTGCTCCTGGTCGGTCTCTACGAAGCATCGAGTAACCTCTAGGTATCACTTCTTCGTCGCTAATTCCGGATGCCAGCCACGTTTCCGTAATAAAAAATAATTCAGCATCTATTGTTGATATAGCCGCAGAAAAATCTGCCAACTTTGTACGGAGCCCCCTAACATTCTGGTAGTATACTCTGAATACTCTACTGTGTGCCAGAAATGCGTTCTGAGCCGTTATCACTCCTCTGCTGCTGCTCCGTTGAGTTCCACTGAGTGTTTCTTTTACGAAACCACTCATTTACCCTTGCATTCTTGGGCCAGTTCACTCCGTCCATGAAAAACTGAAAATAGCTTTCTGGAACTGTGATGACAAATGAGGCATAGTTTATGTGCTTCAACTTTAACTTTTCAGCAGCATAGTGTTCCATCCCTGCTGGGTTTTTTTTCGCCATATAAGAGGTGACTTTTCCGGCCGTCGTGTCTGGGCTTAGTGACCACAGATGAATTCTTTTAAGCTCTTCCACAGCCTGCAAATCATCATCAGCTTCTCCCGCTCCCCGGATTGTTACTCGCCGCCGTTTTGCTACCGTGGTCCAACTCACACCTTCGATATCAGCACTAAAGTCTGCTGTCTGTAATAATTCGGGTGCAGGTACTCGTACCATGTTTGGTGGTGCATCCTTAGAACTCAAACTACTGATTTCAGGTAGAGTTCGGGCTGAACCCTTATAGCGCTGCGATTGAGTAGATTTTATCACTTTTGTTGCTGCTCGCGGCTCCATACCTTGCGACTGCTCCGGTATATCCTGCGAAATAGCAACATTCTCACGTCTCTTACCAATTTCCACTCGTAGAGCTTTTACTTCCGCTTCCAAATTCTCCCAACTTTCCAATCTTTCCCTACTATCCTGTAACTCCACTCTCAATGTTGACTTTCTTCTTTCTTACGGCGGATAAAAGCCTTACGTACCATACAATTTAGAGTTTTGTTGTCTTGGAGGTGAAGCGCCTGATTTAATAGGAAGTGATGCACTACTTGTATGTAGGAAGTTTTCTCTTATGGCCTGCTGTACGGGCCTGCTGCCGGGGTTATAGAGCAGTGTAATTAAGATTGTAGTTTCTAACCAAAGCGAAGGTCTTAGTCTACTGAAAAAAAACCGTGTTTGCGCGTTTTTTTGTCAATTTGTGATAAGTAATCCCAAATTATTCCAGATAATCATTTCATTTCTGAGAGCAGGACGTTTACAGGTACCAATTAAACATCCCGACGTGAAAAAAAAATTTATTTTTAATTTTACCACAGTAATATAACTTTTTATGGTGTATGATCTGTGGTGGTTTGTAGCATAGTTTTCAGTGTGTTTATCCGAGGGGTGCTTTACGTTGTCCATTGCCATTTAAACGTAACTATGACGCTTAATTTGCTTGCCGCAACTGCAGCGCGAGTACCGTTCTTGACGATCGTTATATTTCACATTTTAATCAGTATAATTCGATAAAATTCGGTATATTCTCAAATTTGTCTAAATAGGTCTGCTATACCGACACGTCAAATTTAGCGACATAGAACGGTACTCGCGCTGCTGTTGCCTAGTATTCGCTTAAACTAAAACACTTTTGCCAGCAAGCTCATTTATAAACTGTGTCGCCATAAACTTCTTCGAAACTACTTGTCAATAAAATTATTTTATTAGTTGTCCTCTGAATCTGTACATTCCTCTACTCGTTTGTAAAAACCAATTTACCGCACTAGTATCATAAATAACTATTATAGAAATTAAAAAAATACCGTAAAGGAATACAACTAGGCGTGCGGTAAAATAGGTTTACCGCACCCCTTACCTATTTCACCGCACGCCTAGGTGTATGATGCATAACGTTCAACTTTCGAACGATGTATACGGGCTTCGTAAGTGCATTTTTCGAGCAAATGTGTTGTAATATTATTATTATAGTTTACCTGAACATAAATTACTGAGTTGCGTTCCAGGGAGTTTCTTCCTGAAACCTTCAAATTAATTAATTTGGCGAAACAAGAGGTGAGCAAAAAACTCGATAAGTGCCTCTGGAGACAAAATTACTCGCTCTAACCCGACCGAGCAATAACAGTGGCGAGCGTTGACACGGGGTCGGTGGGTGCGACGGCAACTGCAAACGACGAGAATTCAAACATTTTTGGGGCTGTCTTTGATGGAAAAGCCTTTTAGAAAAAATTACGATTCGGTACTTCACGGTCCAAAATCCCTCACATCTGCAAGGCCTGGAATAGAGCTCAATTTTGCTACAACTAACCATTGATGGGTTTGTGGGGTGCCTAATGTAATTCAATGTAGACTATTCAGTGCAATATGTTTAATAATATTTACAAGAGTAAAATAAAGAGAAAACTAAAATTATTTCAAGCAAACTTTCGAATCGATAATAATGTCAAAAAACCCTTTCTTCCTTCTGGTCAGCCCGCGAACTAAAGAAGGCGGCGCTGCGCCAACAAGGAGGCCGCACGCCGCATCACTCCCCCGCTGAGACCGGGTCACGGTCGATAGTAATCTGGGAAGTGTACTCTGCGACCACTCCTGGTTTTAGGAGCTGGTTCTGGTGACTTGGCAGCAGGCAACAATGAAACTTCTGAGTCTGTCTCCTTAATCATAAAAGCAGGCTTAATTCTGTCTACAGTCACCACGACTTCTCGGCCTTTCACGTCGATCTTGAAAGTTTTTGGTCCTCGCTCTAAAACTTTGTAGGGACCGGTGTATGGCGATTCCAAAGACCTCTTCGCTGGACCTCGACGAAGAAAAACAAAGTCCGATTTTTGGATGTCAGCGGGCATGTAAAACGTCTTCTTCCCGTGCCACGCAGCAGCGGTTGGCGAAAGTAACTTCACATGGTTGCGAAGCCTTGTGGTGAAGTTGGTGACGTCATCAGAATCCGGATCGTTGGCAGGTACAAAAAACTCTCCTGGGAGTCGTAGTGGCTCACCGTATACAAGTTCCGCCGCGGATGATTGGAGATCTACTTTCCAGGCGCTTCTAATTCCCAGGAGGACGAGCGGTAACACCTCAGTCCACTGAGCATTGTTGTGGCACATGATCGAAGCCTTCAGTTGTCGATGAAGACGCTCCACCATGCCGTTTGCTGCTGGATGATATGCCGTCGTTGGACAGTGTTTGGCGCCAAGAAGCTTACAGATGGACTGGAAAATTTGTGACATGAACTGTGTCCCTCTGTCAGTTGTAATACGCTGCGGGCAACCGAAGCGAGCGAGCCAGCCGGAGATGAATGCAGATGCGCAGGTCTCGGCTGTGATGTCGGCCAGGGGGTACGCCTCAGGCCAACGGGTAAACCTGTCGACGACGGTGAGGCAATACCTGTAACCAGATGAATAAGGTAATGGCCCTACGATGTCCATATGAATATGAGAAAAACGATCTGATGAAATCGAAAATGAAGTGAGAGGTGATGATGTATGACGGGTGACTTTGTTGCGTTGGCAGTCTGTGCATAGTTGTGCCCATTTTCTGCAGTCACGCCGAACTCCAGGCCATACGAAGCGCTCTGATATAAGCTTGCTGGAAGCTGCTGGACCTGGATGGCTCAAATTATGGAGGTTGTCAAATATCTGCCTGCGAAATCCCAGTGGTACATACGGCCTCGGGCTAGGCATTGACAGATCGCAATATAAGCTAGCCTCTGGAGTAGTGATCTTCTGAAACTTCAACGAAGAACCCTTGGTCATCAGATCTTTAAGCTCTGCGTCATTCTCTTGATCTTTTTCTAAAGCGTGATAATCTATAGTCTTGACGCTCTCAATGCGAGAAAAAGCGTCTGCTACTACATTTGACTTTCCAGAAATGTGGCGAATGTCTGTGCAGAATTGTGAGATGTAATCGAAGTAACGATATTGTCTCGGCGAGCAGTTGTCTCTTCTGGTGGTGAAAGCGAAAGTAATTGGTTTATGGTCGGTAAAAACGATAAAAGTCCTCGCCTCGACCATGTAACGAAAATAACGAATGCCTTCGTAAATTGCCGTATGGCAATAAAACTCTCTGTCGTATGGGCTGTATTTTTTCTGCGCTGGCGTTAACTTGCGCGAAAAAAATCCGAGCGGCTCCCATTCTCCATTCCTCCGCTGCTGGAGGACAGATCCAATAGAAGCGTCAGAAGCGTCGGTGAACAGAGCCAGTTCCGCTTGCATGTCTGGATGCGAAAGTAATGTAGCTTTGGCTAGGATTGTCTTACACTCCTCAAATGCATGTTGAAGTTCTGGTGTCATCTCTATAGGTGTATTTCCTTTGACATTAGGTCCAGAAAGAACTGCATTGAGTGGGCCTTGTATAGCTGCTGCGCCAGGCAAGAACTTCCTGTAGAAATTGAGCATTCCAAGGAATCTTCTGAGCTCTTTAGCGGTCCTTGGTATTGGAAAGTCCTGCACAGCCTTTACTTTCTCTGTTATAGGCCGTATCCCGTCTGAGGAAACATGATAACCCAGGAAGGTTAACTCATTCACGCCTAGAACAGTCTTAGCGGTGTTAATAAGTACTCCATATTTACGCAAACGTGCAAATAAAATTTCCAGGTGTTCCAGGTGCTGGGATTCGTTTTTTGAGAATATTAAAATGTCGTGCAAATACCCGAATGTAAATTCCAGCCCTTGCAGCACTTCATCAACAAAACGCTGGAAAGTTTGCGCAGCGTTGCGCAGACCAAATGTCATGACCGGAAACTCAAAAAGTCCAAAAGGCGTGGTGATGGCAGTCTTGGGAATATCCAGGTCTTCAACTGGGATCTGGTTATAGGCCTTCCCCAAGTCAATTTTGGAATACACCCTCGATCCTGACAGCTGGTATGCAAAATCATGGAGGTGCCTGATCGGATATCTATCTGGAATCGTTCGGGCATTCAAGGCACGGTAGTCTCCACATGGTCGCCAGGAGTCGTCTTTCTTGCGGACCAGATGTAGAGGGGAAGACCAGGAACTTTCCGATCGGCGCGCTGTACCATTACGTAGCATTTCCTCATATTCCTTCTTGGCGATCTGAAGTCGATCCGGTGCCAAACGACGAGGTTTCGATGTTACAGGTGGTCCAGGCGTTGTGCGTATGTGATGCTTTGTGTTATGGAGCACTTCTGGTTGAGCTCCTGCAGGCCTTGTGATCTCACTGTAGCGACGTAATAGCTCGTGATAAGTCGAATCTCCAGTGATAACTTTGACAGATAGAAGTTCTTTGTCGAGCTTGTGCGTCTGCGGCGCTTTAACAGAAAGACTCGTGATGTTGTCTATCAAGCGGTGGTAACGGCAGTCGACGAGCAAACCGTAAAAACTTAGGAAATCCACTCCTATGATGGGCTTCGAAACGTCGGCTACTACGAACTTCCACTTAAAATCACGACGAAGTCCAAAGTTCAGACTCAAATCGACACATCCATACGTAGATATAAGCGTGCCATTAGCTACAAACAGCTCGTACTTGGATTTGCAGCGTTTTTCACGAAGAAGTGTCCGAGGATATGCGCAAACGTCAGAACCGGTGTCGATGAGAAACTGTTGCTTGGTAGTCTTATCCGTCATAAACAGGCGGCCTTTACAGGTATCGCAGTCATCTACCGCCGTTACTGACTGCCTGTCGAGTTTCCCGAAGTGTAGTCACATGGCTTGGTACATCTATTGGCCTTCGCGCCAAACTTAAAATGATACCAGCATTGCGGAAATTTTCTGTAGCTGAATTGCGAACGCTGGCCAGAAGAAGAACGCCCACGGTTACCTTCATTGGCTCTGAAACGCGGTCTTGATCGGTCTGTTTGTGTTGCCAATTTCTCCACAAGCTTCGTCAGCGCTGCAATTTGCTGCTCTACGGCGCTCAAAGAAGACCCAGCTGAAGCAGCTGAATCGTGTTGTTGCGGAACAATGTCATTAACCTTATCAGCCAAATCTGCTAGCACGTCAAGAGGAGAAGTTGACTGGGAAGCAATGATAGGTTGGATTCTTCCGGGTAGGCGGCTCGACCAAATAGTTTTTAAGAAATCTTCGGGAACCTCACTCCCTGCTAGGTGCCTCAGGTGACGTAGAAACTGTGATGGTTTTCGGTCACCGAGCTCTTCATGTACCAAAAATTGCTTTACCTTTATCTCCTTACTAGCCGATAACCTCTTAACCAGCTCGAACTTTAGTTTCTCATACTTTTCGGTAGCAGGCGGCGAGACAATAATATCTTCAACTTCAGCAGCT
Source organism: Erannis defoliaria (assembly GCA_905404285.2). Lineage (NCBI taxonomy): Eukaryota > Metazoa > Arthropoda > Insecta > Lepidoptera > Geometridae > Erannis > Erannis defoliaria. The sequence goes on along the minus strand of FR990084.1, from coordinate 17,352,581 downwards.
CCCGTGGCATCAAGATGCGACACCACATAATAAAACTTGGTTGCGTCAATCGTGATATTAGATATTGCAAAACTTCCCTCTACTTGGGCGAACCATATCGCCGGTTTGTCAGCCCAGAATGGCGGAATACGTACACCAACCCTAAAAAGCGCAGGCAGCGCCGGGTCATCGGCGCGTGCATCGGCGAACTCCATGGATACGATGAATTGTATCGTAACAAAAATTGTCTTATGAAAATTCACAAAATAAAATAGTTCACAGTAGTCACTTCACAAAAACATTATGGTAGGCCCCCATGACACGAATAATAATTAAAAGGGAAATGTTCTGGAAGGTCACCAATATTGTGGGGTGCCTAATGTAATTCAATGTAGACTATTCAGTGCAATATGTTTAATAATATTTACAAGAGTAAAATAAAGAGAAAACTAAAATTATTTCAAGCAAACTTTCGAATCGATAATAATGTCAAAAAAACCTTTCTTCCTTCTGGTCAGCCCGCGAACTAAAGAAGGCGGCGCTGCGCCAACAAGGAGGCCGCACGCCGCAGGTTGATGATAAACTTTCAACTTACAGTTATATTATTCTTTACGTGATCATGTTGTTAAACTAGCTCCCAATAAGGACAACCGAGATAGTTTAAAACAATGGTTTTCAACTTACGCCTAGTCTCGCCTAACAATACGCATACTCTTAATAAGAGTGAATGTTTTATCCTACTACTATGGGGTCGCTTTTACATTCTACAGTGTTTAGTATATGGAGGGTAATCGGTGGGTAGTGTAGTGCCCAGGGTGCCGCGACGCAGATCTCGGTCAAGTGAGCACATCGACGCGTTCGCCATAATGGTATTCAGCGAGCTCAGTGACAGCTCGGGAATTCACAAGCAGGCGGATCTACTAACTGGTCTGGTCGGATACGTAGTTTTACTCTTTTACTGGCTGAAACTAGCTGTATTTAGTTATAATCATGGAAAGATTGCGGCGGTATCATGGCGCCAACGTGAAAAAATAGTCGCCTCAAACTTGTGTTGTTTTTAAAGAAATTCACTTGAATGGAAAAATAACAGTTTCACCTGCATTTTCTGCGTAAGCCGACGCAGGCATAAGGTCAAACAGACCTCTTGACATTACATGCATGATGATTCAGTAATAGGGTAGATGACTGATGTTTACATCGTTGAAACCAATAGCTTTGATGAAGAATTTAAGTAAATATAGTATGTTTATTGAAAAAAAATATTTAAATCGGTTGATAATGTTCTGATATATGAGCGTTTAAAGTTTTTGTTAGAGACCACTCTGTCCCTTTCGCACAAAACAAAAAATGACGTCACGCCTTACTTGTCAGAATATAATTTATATGGTGTGCAGAGAAGTGACGTCATGATTTGCTGTTTCGCCTCTCTGTCTAGCATGATATATAAGTTACTTATTTTTGATCAGATTTTCGTTTTCTTTTCATTAATCAGCTATATTTAAGGGCCATATTTTAATAGGACAATTAAAAAAAACCAGTCATCTAGCTAGCCTATTGTATAATACTCTATACTGCGAATTGTACAATTGCGTCGCCTTAATACTATCACGACAAAAAAAAAAGAAAAGGGTCCCCTCCGTAAGGAAGCAAGTAAACTGCCAGTAGGTATATTTTCAAATCATTATCTTCCCTAGCTCACGCAAGTCTCCGTTATCTCAGATCCACAGTTTCTCACATGCAGGTGCTTTGAGAAATGCCCCCATTGTGCAGGATGTGTGTTACGGGCGCGGGACAAAGTGCTGCCTCCTAGCTCGCAGTACCTCAGCTCCTGCCAGGGGCACAATGTCACGTAAATATCACATTATTTTTACATTCTTGCAAATTATAATGTCCGCAAAATGTTTCCTGGCGGTAGTGTGGCTGCGTCCCGTTTTGAAACCAAAAATTGTAATCAACTTCGATCTGGGAACAAAATTACTCATTCGATAACTAGTTACGACGATTTGTATCCAGGTATCCGTGGTCAGCTCTAATAATTATATTTTTAACGAAGGCCTTCCCTTTAAAATCGCCACACTGTATGATAACCTGCCATTTGCAACCGGCTTCCGGTTCGAGGTCACCACTCAAAGACCTTTCTTCCCCATCGTTCATCAGTCGAGCTAATTGCCACTTCAACTTGCAAACCCTTTTACTTTTAACACGTGTAAAATTACGTACCTACTTATAAAGAAAATTAAAAATAGACTAGAATCGAGTGATAAAAACCAAGTGATATACAAACCTAAATCAAATTAAAATACGTCATAAATTATTTGTTTATCTTCAAGGACAACGTAAGATAAACACTCGATTGCCTTATAATATAAGAATAGGCAATGAGCTAATATCTAAAGAGTCACAATTTCTAATTTGTTTGTTCTAGTTTCTATAACAACAACCGTCAGCCATGTCAGAGGCCTTCGGGCGGCACATTAACTCTAACACTAGGGCTGGCCCACTCAGCCTATACGAACTTACTTACTTACTTTTAGTGAAAACAGTCTAAAAACGACCGAGTGCCGTTGTACATACCTATACGTGCATTATAGTTATAGTTCACAATTGTTCGAATTTAGACGTTATGTCGCTTGTATAGTGTTCAATGTATGCTTGAGCGCTTGTGTCTTATCGTAGTTCAAGTCGGTCAAAAAGTCGGCGCACTGCATACCGTGCACCGAATTTTAGCTCGGACATTTTTTTGCACGATTGTGACTCTATAGATATTAGCTCAAAGGTAATAGATAAAAAATATATACCTGCATAGGTATATTATGTCCAAAATATTACTTTCTACCTTATTGAGTTGGGTATAAGGTGATATCTAAAACACAGCTACATTTCAATGTTCTTGAAGTTAGAACACTGTTTACAATTACACACACATACACAATCTTCCTAACTTTGCCGCACTATTCTTTCTCGCACTGCGCTGTCTCACGACCACCCAACTTTGTGCCTTACATGCTAGTGATAAAGTTTCAAACCGCTCCCATTTGCCACCGAGTGTGCTGAGTGCGACGTATTTGTTGAAAGCGGCTTCTTCATGCGATTGCACAGATCGGCTAACTTAGCTGGACAGTTGGCTCAGTGTGGAACTAACACGCACGGTACCGAAAACTATCAGTTTTGTTTGAGAAATACGACGGTGGCTCTATTGCACGTGTCAGTATACAAGCTGGTTGTATGTAGGTAGGAAATTGGATCATTATCGACTAAGCGCAATTGGAACAGGGTGGCAGTGTGCCTTACACAACATGTCCAATTGAAAGTCTGTTTCTACTACACTGTGCTCTTCATAGTAGCTTGTCTTCTATCACGGTGGAGTCGATTTTATTTGGACTTGCTCTTAAATAGGTATTATGTACAATGGAAAACTAGAAATAACTTTATGATCCATTATTGTCGAGGCCGAGTAATCCAGTATCTTACCTCATATAAGCATAGCATAATCAGTTTTTAATAATCCATTGTAGCTGGAAATGTAGACCTACCTTCCAAAGGCAATAACAACTGCAAACAATAACAGCCAGAAGACGTCCACTTGATAGGGAGGGCCATAATTCCCACGCTCGGCCGGCGGCTTGGGGCTCGCAGAATGCGTCCTTTGAATGTTAACCACCGTTAACCGAGAGGACGCTGATGCCCGTCCTCCGGTGGTTCTGGGTGCAGTTTCAGAATATACCCAGGTCAAAAGAACCTTAAAAGGCAATTGGACCACACTCTCATCACTGGCTCACTTGCGGGTTGGTGGGGTTCACACGTATTTGTTTTTTTCGGACATGTGCAAACCATACACGATAATACGTGGCATGCATATTGCCTACATTATCAGTATTAGAAGCATCAGCTCGCCTCTGCCAGTATTGAACATGAACCGTAACCAGCAAAAAATTAACTGCCGTTTGCCGTTATATTATAAGCCAGTTCATCATTGAAATAATGTCTTTCTTTAAGAGTGTAGCCAATTTCAGAAAATTGTTTTGAATCATGGGTTTGTCGATTTATCATTCTAATACTTTGAATTTAAACAGAAGCTTCTTTTTAACTCAGTTTCTGATCCTGGTTTCTGCGAGATGAAAATGTTGTTTATAGTGAATACATATCTACTATACCTACCGGGTGTTATTTGAACACCGTTATCCTTTTAGGATATCATTGTACTCAACATTATGAGCAACTTTTACAATGGGGCCAACCCTGAAATCACGAAAAAAAACAGCTGTTCCATACATTTAGTCCAAGATCGATGAACGTTTTTGTATGGAACAGCTGTTTTTTTCGTGATTTCAGGGTTGACCCCATAGTAAAAGTTGTTCATAAAGATGAGTACAATGAGATGAGATATCAAGATGATATATCCTAGAAGGATAACGGTGTTCAAACTAACATCCTGAATAGTTACTTAGACACAATACAATGTTCGAAACTCACCGTAGATACTTAGACAGCAGGACGCGCCGGCATCCTTCCCACATCACAATTATACACGACGCGATACAAGATGTACCGCGAGATTAAATGTACACAGCCCCCGCGCCCCACGCGCCACGGTACACGCGACGAGAAAAGGCTCTATTTGATGAGGTATATAATACTAAGGCATCATAGAAAACTGAGGTTATTTTGACACAATTGTTACGGGACTTTTCAAGTTAAACGAATACCCCAACCATACTCCAACTACTCCAACTCCGAATACTCCAGCTATAGTTTTGACCACAGTAACCATTTTCAAGGAGTGAAAATAGTGCATGACCCCATGACATGCTCAATGCTCATGCTCATGGTTTCGTCTTGCTTCGCACAAAATGATAACAAATAGAATCGTTAAAATCATTACCTATCTTTATTTTTGAGCCCTACTTGATAGGTCTCTCTTCAATAGGGAAATATCACGGTGACATTACCACTATGTGGCGGGTACAGACCAAGCTAGCCCCGAAACTGGTTCCAAGGAGACTCTAGCACAGATAACTTTAAAAGTACTACGCACAGAACGTACGTCTGCACGTGAGTAGAACTACCCGGACTCTAGTAAGTAGAGTTATGTCGGCGGCAGTACTCGCAATCCAGCCACTTCCTGGCCATTAAATCTGGGAGCAGCTTCCCGAACGGCCGTAAAACAAAGCCCATTACAGCATCCCCTCACTACATCTCCGCACGTACATACACGCAGATACACTTACACAATACACTATACTTACGTCATGTTTATTATGTCGTATAGATATCATAGACAAGTAAGCCAAAGGACTGGTAGACCGACTCGCGTAGTTCCCTATGGACACTACATGCACCTAATTAGTGTTAAGTGAAAACTATATTTCTTTTAATTCAGGCCAGAATATTTAGAGCGAGCTCAACTCTTTTGCTGTTATATTTTAAAGTTTGCTCTAGAATCATCTAAATTGTTATTTTAACGATGTAGAATGAACAAAACACTTTTTCATTGCGAAACTATATTATTTTTAACTTTTTATCACAATTATGTTCGAAAAGTGGCCATAATAACACATTATAATACGATTATTCTGTAAAAAATACAAATAAACCAACTATTACAGTTATACGGCTCAAAACGAACGTCATCAAAGGTAAAATGAAATGCATTTTTTTAAATTAATGAAATAAAAAAATGAAAATTGAAAATTGAAATGCATTTTAAAGAACGAAAAGAACTATTTATTACGCATACCGAAGACATCAATAAGTTTTTGCATTAAGAGAATTCTAATAATGCCTTATTTCCGCGTTTTATCACCTCGTTACAGACTCCACAAGCTATCACATCTCTTCATTTTTCATCTTAATTTGTTTAAGATCGGTGAATCTTTTTAATATTTAAGTAGCGGTTCTAAAGCTAATCAAAGTTTTTGCTACTGGTTTGTCTATATTATATTGTCAAAGTTTTTTCTTTTAGTAACGCTGTGTACAATGTTTGGTATAGCAAATTTATAGCTTATTCTGTGTTAGTATGTTTAAGTTTATAAGGTTAGTTTGCAGTACTTACTTTGAATGTACGAAAGTTAAAGAACGTATTTTTCAGGTGCGGGACCCTACAAAGTGTTCATTAAAGCATTTTGTCTACGAAAGCCCAGCAACAGAATGATATTAACATTGTGTGTGTATGTAACTCTGCAATAACGTCGCTTCATTATCTTCCGAAAGAGTAATTTAAAGCCTTTGTGTCGCAAAGTTAATCTTTAAAGCGGTGCAGCGCATTGTATACTGTACAATGTACAGTGTGTAGTGTCTACTGTACACAGTTTACTGTCTGGCAAGCGTAAGCCCCACTTGGACTCTCATATCCTTTGAAAGGCCTAAATTAACGTGGCGTTCGCTGTAGCGTTGCGTTGCTACTCTACACTTTTCACAAGCCTAGACTTAATTTCGAGTTAAGCTGCGGCGTAAACACGCAGCTGGATGTCTGTTTGTGAGCCTGGCTACGTTCTGGGTTAGTTTTGTGAGGGAGGCAATAGAAACGAATTAATTCTGACAGCTGCTGCGGTGACGACTGCTTTCAATGTAAGAGTACATGAGTCTGTGTGTTTTACAAGAGCAAGGTTGGGTTGTTATTATCTTTATCAGGGTCTGTTTACTGCGAAATTCTTTTAAAAACGTTCAATAAGTTTTTCATGTACGAGTAGAAATGTGATCACGCGCATGAAGATTTATAAATCATAAAATATTCGGTGGTTGTTTTAACAAAGTAATAACCCACGACGGTTTTTTGTAAAGTCAACAAGCGCAAATGTCAAATTTTATTCGCAAGAATTCTTTCTGAATTTTTCGAATTCTTACTGTTTATATCGAATAAACCATGTAAAAATTAAACATATAAATATCATTATTGAACGCCTACATTTTTGATCTGCGTTTCTCGCTAATAAAGTTCTCGAGTGGTGACCGTTTTGAACCTTTCTTGCGTAACCCGGCAGTAGCTCGTCATCCGATGAAGTGGAGAGAACAAATACGCGGAGAGAGAAAACAAAGCGGAACGGCCACCGTCTACATCCCGTGTCCCGGGGACGCAAACATCCTAAACAAACCCACCTCCGATATCAAACCTGGGACTCTATTCTCAAGCCAGGTAATGTCATGTTCGAGATATTTTAATTTATCGAACGTTATCTTGGAGGATCTAGCTCTCTCTATATAATCAAAGAACGTGATAGTTCTTTGGACATATAAAACATTTCTTCTTTACGAATTTGAGTATGTTAATATTTTGTAAAATCATGGTGTTTTTTAGTTGCGAAAAATAAATTATTACCTTCCTTTATTGCGTCATCATCTGCCAGAATACATCCAGTGCTAGGCCCAAGGTCACCCTATTAATAGGGAGGGGTTGCCATAATCACTCTTGGCAGGCAGCTCGGGAATTACAGAATGCTCACCACCATTAACCGAGAGGACACTGCTGCCCGTTCTCCGGTGGTTCTGGATGTAGTTTAAGAACCCAGTTCCTTTATTGCGTCGTTAGGCTTGAAATCTATCAGAAGCTGACTTTCGTAGGTATGTAAAAGCATAAGAAAGCCTCATCTGTCTGTGAACATCGTATTTTTGTTTCCATTACTCCTGTGACCTTGACAATGCCCAACAATAATATTTGCGATTAAAATCATTACTAGTCATTTGCCACAAACCGTGATTCGTAACTCTTATAATATTCACCAAAACCGTTTGGCTCCTGTTAAATGTTGAAAAATATAACTAAAAGTGATCTTGCATTATCGGATCAACGCCAATGGTCATTGTTCAGTAATCGGATCAGCAGTCGGCGAGTTGATCTGTCCGCATAAATTACGAACACTACCACACAATGACAATTTATTCTCGTAGACTCTGAAACCTTCGCTCGCTTGAAAACGTTTTGCGTAATATTAATAACCTCGCAGATTACAAACGTAGAGTTATGAGAATAAGGCCCCGCTGGCGGACCTTTACATTTTGTAGAACTGGGTTTCTTTTGAGCTCATAGAAATGTCGCGGCGTTTGTTTGTTTTAAAGTCACCGAGAGAGAGAGACCCAGTGAGTCGGTAATGAAATTATGTCGTTTGAAGCGGCATCACGAGTAGGAGATGAGACAAAAGAAACAAAAGCCAGTTTGTGGGGATCTACTTGAACGCATTCGCTGACTTTGCTGTTTTTGATACGTCGACGTGTTCTGACGTTTTTTCCGATTCTTGTCTTTGATTTTGAATTGAAATTATAAAAGCGGCAGACAAACAGTCGGTTTGTATGATGTTTAGTGCGGTAACTGCCGTATAAGAACTCTTATTTGATTTTTTGGACTCTCACTTTGCTAGCCTAAACCGCTGGTCGTACAGACTTGACATTTGGAAAATGTACTTGGCTTGATGCGTAGAGATCACATTATTCGAAGTCACAAGAAACGATTTTCCGAAATTCAACCTTTAAGGGGGTAAAAATTAGTAAAAGCTTTTGTATGAAACTCCTTTGTTTTAGATCTTTTAGTTTTGAAAGTTTTTTATTTGGATAGTTCATTTGAATTAAAAAATGCTGTTTTCAAAGTTTTTTTCACGGGATGTTTTAAGGGGGTGGAATCGGGGATAAAATTTTGTATGAAAGTTCTTTGTTTTTTAAATTAAACTGATGCAAATTGGCATCAAAAAAAAAAAATATTAAAATGGTAAATGATGTAAATTGGTAATCTATGACGCAGATCTGGCTAAGAACAAAGACATACATACGTATAACTTGCGGAATAAAGAAAATCTTTTTGAGCCTAGAACTAGATTGGTAAAAGTAGAAAAGCAGGGTATATTAAACAAAATCTGCATGTTTAACAAATTGCCGTTTAGTATCAGAAACTTGCCGACAAATGAATTTAAAAGAAACCTCAAACAATTCTTTGAAATTAACCCCTTCTATTCATTAAAGGAATGTATTAAAATGCGGCTTGTAGATTCTTCCTTCTCGTATGAATCGCTGACTTAAGTTGAATGAGCTGACAATAAGATTAATAATAACCACTTTTGTTTGAGGTACACTACTATAAGTAATTAATAATCTACCTACAAGTACCATTGAACTTATAATAATAATAATTAATTAATCGTTTGACATAAATATTACACCTTATTGATTTTGTTACTAATTTTATTGCTTGGTGCTTATACTAATAATGTATATTTTTTAATTTAAGTTTGACATAACGTTCTGTGTCATATTCTCATTTTTTGTAAATTTGACTTGCCCAGTGTAACCAAAATGTTAAAAGGCCAATAACTTATTCTATTCTATTCTATTTGAGTAGTTCGTTTAAACTAAAATATGGCATTTAAAATATTTTTGACAGGGATGACTTAAGGGGGTGAAATAGGGGATGAAATGTTGTATGGAAAGTTATTTGTTTTTGTTGTTATAGCGATGAACTATATTTCGATAGTTCATAGAACAATAAAATAAACTGTTTTCAATATTGTTTGACAGGAGTGACTTAAGAGTGTGAGGTTCAAATTGTGTACAAAAGTTTCTTGTTTTTGAATGTATAGCGATAAAAATTGTTATTTGGATATACTTTTAAAAACAAAAACATTAATATTTTTTGCTATGTATAATTATATAATTATTGTTGTATGGAAGTATTTGAGATCGGAGCGAACATTACAATTTGCACCATATTTAAATTAAGATTGAAATATTTGTGTCACACTCACACACACACATGATCAGCGGGAAGACGTCCACTGCTGGACGAAAGCCGGGAAATATTTGTGTGGGTCCTACAAATTAGAATAACTGCTAGAATTACACGTGAGGTAGCTTTGCCCAACTGCCGGCGGTAGGTACTCGTTACTCTTTCCTTTTACCTAGATTGTAAAAAAGGAACAAGGCTTAACAAGCAATTAATATAATGTGATATCGTGAAACAATATATTAAAAACCAATCAAGTTTGTGGGATGACCAAAGCCAAATGAAACAAGTATAACACGACGTACGAGTATATCGATAGATCCTCAATATCAGACATCAGTGTATCAAAACTGTTTCCATCAAACCAAACAAACATCCCGCAGCCGCGACGCATTCTACCAATATCAATCTCTGATACTCTATCAAACTGCCCGCAAAAAAGCTATTAAGCGGCTTTGTTTGACATCAAGCCCGCATCAGGCTGACTGACAGACCAAACATATTCGTCAAACAGTTTACACGTCCAAACATCTCGATCTCCGAGGACCCTTTGAGATTTTTAGAACCAATTTACAACACCAACCCGATATCTTCCTCTCCACCCTTATTTTCTACGTCTTGAGATTTATATTGGCTCGGCTTGGTATCGCGAGAAGGTCATAGATAAAATGGTTAGGTAAAGATATGTTTGGCTTAGATTTTACGGTGGCGAGACAATTTCTGACGTTAAACATGGAACGGGCCCGACCGTGTATTGTGATACAATGTAATTGGCAAACATTCGGTCGCTTGTCGGCGATATGAGGCGGAAAATCGATGGGACGCCATACCTCTACCTACTGTGAGGGCATCCTTATACATGAGTGGATGTTAACAGCATGAGGATTAAATCAATGCAAGCGATGCGCGGTAAACTCGCGGGAGCTCAATTGAGAGAACACACTCTTCACATTCGTGAGGTTACCGTACCGATAGATTCTTCGGCCTTCTCTACGCAAATCTTGCTGCTAGTATATAGGCCCACCTCTCATAGGGCGATGAGGTCACATTCCACCATGCTGGCGCCGTGCGGGTTGGCGAGTTCACATACTACAGAATAATTAGTGTTACTATGGCGGATTCATAACAAATTAAAAAAAAAATAGAGGTAAAAACTATTTCGTATTGTTTACATTAGAATTGTCACACAAAATTAAATGGCTTTATATAGATAAAATCGTTCAGCTACTAATCTGTTTTGAAATAATACTTAAGTAGGTGCTCATAATTAGGTACTTAAGTACTAATTACACTAATTGAACCACAGCTGCAATTGCAATTCAATTGGTGTAATTAGCAATGGTATAAAGTACAACTTAATACACTTTTGTTGCTTCAACTCTTAAACTCAAATCATTCCACAATTATCGCATCACATCTCGAGGAAACTTCCTCCAGAGTTCCCTTGTTCCCAACGAGCCCGCATTTAATTACCTCCCTCCGACACACGCGGCAGGCGCCGTCACGCAGGAATCCTTCAAAATGCACATTCAACAGTTTTCGCGTCATTTTCCAAAGGGTTTACCGGAGAGCGCTTCAAAGTAACGAAGAGTCGCTCTCTTGTGACTCTTACCACGTTTCTAATACATTCAAATTGGCGCAAACTAGCTTTTAATCAAATAATAATAAAGGCTAAGATGTTGGTGTAAGAAGTAGCGGTAAGAATACACACTTGTTACAAACGGGCGAGTCTGAGCGACGAGCGTATGTTGAGGATTTTTCTAGAAATATTCCTACAAGGTTTACGTAGAGTTTTAAAGGAGTTTTATGGCATTTTTTATGAAGAGGAGATGTTTTGCTTCGCGGTTTAATAGGTTAGCTGTTTTGAAGAATAATAAACAAGACAAGTGTGAATCAGACTCGCGTTCCGAGGGTTCCGTATAATAGCGTTTGTCAAAAAAGGTATTTATATTGGTGATGCTCGAATCGCATTTGGGAAGTTTTAATTGATTGTTTTTATTATCTATGTTTTGCACTATATTATAATGCTTAAATTAATGGGAGTTGCCCTTTCCAAAAAAGTACTATTAAACGACATAATAATTCTCTAATATAATTATTACAACACTGCCCATACATTGGCCAGAGGTAATAAGCGGTTACTCTACTTTGCTCACACTGACCAGAAACCTCTGACCACTCTGCAGATACAGGATGAACTATAATTATTATGGCAAAGCAGCCAACGACATGAAATTTAATTGACGTCATATCAAATACATGAAATGCGGACCAATCAGTAGTCAGTGTCTAATTGAATAACTAAACGCTTATTCGTGCGCTAAAATCGCGGTTTCGATACTAAAAGTAAATAAATATAGGCTGAGTGGCCAACCCTAGTTTCAGAGTTAATGTGCCGCCCGAAGGCTAATTAGGAAGGCTATTGTTATTGAAGGACGTATTGGATGTTTGATAAGTTTAATAACGCTTTTCTTGCCATTGCGTTGCCAAAGAAAGCATTTACGGTAAATCATGATTTATCATTTTTACAAACTTTAATATGAATTTATAAAGAAAGCATTTAGATAAAAATAAAGAGTTTATTCCTCCAAGTCAAAGAAATATAACAAAGCAATAGCGAAAAAAACTTACTCTTTCACTTTAAAAAAACAACTCCATTTTGATCACAGACCAAAGATTTTGAACTAGCTGACATTATTGAATGGTGTCTATGGGTAAGCAAGTCGATGACGATGATCCACTGGTGGGTTGTTTTAACTTAATTAATTGCTACTAAGTTCGTTTTAATGTTCCCTGATTATAATAACAAACCAGCGCGCACCGGATTTGCTTTTGTTTTAAAGTTTTAATTTTAATACAAAATTTTAGTTTATGACTTCAATTTCGCCTAAGTACCTGTATGAAATCTTCATATTTTCCAGTTATTTTGATTTAAAAACCAAACTACTGAACCGATTTAAATAAAATTTATAAGGGACCACCTCTGAAGTATCACCTACCAAACAAAAAAACAATTATCAAAATCAATTCATAATTTGTGGATAAATCGCGTAACATACATAAAAAAAACATACAGTCGAATTGAGAACCACATTTTTTGAAGTCTATTGAAAATAGGTATCGTATGTCTTAAAAACTACAAAACCGATTTTAATGAAACTTGAACATCTTTTTTGAAAAATGAATGTAATTTTAAATTAAACTTAACTAAGCAATTACGTACATTTCCACCAACTTTTATCCTCGCACACTTTGTCAACGTCAGCGAGTTTTTCGAAGGCAGTAACGAACGCCCCAATTAAGTGAAACCAGCTTATGACGTGACGTCATCATGACTCGGCGTCGCGACGTCGTTTGACGTCGGCCGTTTTAAACAAGAGGACACTCATTACGGAATAACGAGCGCCTTGCAGCTTACAGACTAAACTGTTTAGAGATGAGATGAAACCTGAATGCAGGACATTGTAAATTTCATTAAAATTTGTGAATCCTTTTGTTTAATAGAGTTCCGTATGGAACTTAAAATCATCCAATGAAGTATTTTTGAATAATAAAAAGGTCTGTCCTGACTGATTGCCTGACTGACTGACTGACAGACAACGCGCAGCCCAAACCGCTAGTCGACACAGGCTTGAAATTTGTTGGGTGTATTCGTCTCGATGCGTAGGGGTGTACAAAGAAAGCATTTTTCGAAATTAGACCCCTAAAGGGGGGAAAATGGGGGGAAATGTTTGTATGAAAGTCATTTGTTTTTGGAGTTTTAGTCACGTATATTTAGGGGGAAAGGTGGTGAATTTTGGGAGCGGGTCGACCTCTAGTCCTAAATAAATAAATCATATCTGTTTGAAGCAAGACGCTGCCGCACGCACGTCGGGCTCTGTTGCTCCTTGAAAAAGGTCACCGGATGTGATCGAAACTATAGTCGGAGTATTAGACGTGAGTAATCCCGTATATACTTATGTACGCAATAACACTAAAATGCATCTTATTAAAAGTACGATAGACACGACGTAGAGTTACAGTACCCCGGCAAATAATTAACTTTTTTATCAAATCTATTCTAAAAGACCTACTTTGTTCCTCGCAAACAGGGCAGAAATTAGCTCTTTTCCGCGCGGAGGTAGGAAAATAACTTTTCCGCCTGCCGCCGGGCGCTGATTTAAATTTGGAATGTGGATACTGTCAGTAAAAGTTCCAATCACCAAAGAGATCATCCACGGACATTGTATGAAAAAGTAACAGGCTGTTTGATAAGGGAAGGCACGCGAAAAAAATTAGATTGTAAAAAAAAACAAAAAACGCGCGAAATGCATTCCGCCTTCGTTCGTAATTGTTTACTCATATTTGGATTTAAGTTCGTTTTATTTTAACTGTGTATCTTCCTCAATAAAAAGTGAGAAGTGAGAATGAAATAAACGTAGCTACTATTCTTATTCATAAGTTGCAGTTAATTATTTTCTCATAGAGGGTGATTAAAAGTAGAGTGGAAACCTCAGGATCAACACTATTTTTAAGACCGAGTACTTTGAATTCCTCGCTGCGCTCAGGATTCTACTCTAGAAATACTCTCACCTTAAAAGTTGTTGTTTCCTCCCTTGGTAAACAATCTAGTATTTGGACACGGTACCCTAAAATCATCATACTTGCGCTTGTAACACTTGGTCTTCTTTTTACTTTCATTGTCAGCGTAATATTGGCATTTTTTATGACAGCTTAGGTGTTTGACCGTAGCTCATCTGATGTTAAGTGATGGTGTGGTAGAAGATGGTAAACTCACCTGGAATGAGAACTGACTCTCAAGTGATGCTTCTGGAACACGACGTTAACTTATCAACGGTCGAAAACCAATAATGGAAGGAGTTGTCCTCCTACCATCAGGAATATTATTTTAGAGCCCACATAGTTGGTAACAAGTTAAAGCGTCCCATTCATGTGCCGCGAAGTTTTAATTCAATAACTAGCCTACATGTATAATCATCAGGATACGGGATCTGTGTCCCAGTTTTACGGCGCGTATTACCATGAGTTTTGATATTTTTGGATAATTTGATCCGGTGAAACCTATTTTTATTTAAAACTTCGTACAAATGTATTAGTATATTATTTTAAAATGCTTAAATAAAAGAAATTCTTTTGGATGAAATAAAAGTTACATGATTAACAGTTATATTAAATAAAAAAACCTAAATCTATTCAAACTTATTATTCCTAAGTTTTACCTAAATTTTAAAATAATGTTACTTACATTTGTTAGTTAATATTAATTTTAACAAAATATCAACCGTTCCTAAGCATTATCAAGAAAAACTATCACTATATTGACACTATATTGTCGTAGTAACAAAGCCTGAAGCTTTTCCTCCTCATCAGAGATGTCCTTCCAAGTAGTAGCGGCTGTCAGCGCCAGTAATAAGGCTAGGCTTTCTCGGAATGTCGAGAAAGCCGTAGAAGCCGTGCGTAGGAATTGTTTTAATATTATATTTTTCTGCCTTTTGGTTTCTATTTTCTCGGTGACAATTTTTTAAGATTATCACCAGGTATTATCAGGTTTATTACCAGATAGTATATAAGTTTATTCTTCTTCTCAGTATAACCCACTAAACGCGTCTGAATGCCGAGTGCGAGTTTCTTCGGTTCCGTTTACGTATTCGATTGCGGTAACTATGACAAGGAACGTGTTTATGCTATGAGGCCAGGCAGCGCCAAATCTTTTCACTAGATGACGCTGATTAATCACATAAACCACCCTGATATCGCCAGTAGCTGTAGTACCTGTACTAAACTGCATCCAGGACCACCGGAGGATAGGCAGCAGTGACCTCTAGGTTGTGAGGATGATGAGCATTCTCCGATCCCTCAGCCGCCTGCCAAGCGCGGGGATAATGGCAAGCCCTCCTTTTTAAAGGGAAGGCCTTCTTACAGCATTGGACGTCTTCTGGCTGATGATGATGGTAGCCAGTATCGGCCAGGTATTGAA
This sequence comes from Erannis defoliaria, assembly GCA_905404285.2. NCBI lineage: Eukaryota > Metazoa > Arthropoda > Insecta > Lepidoptera > Geometridae > Erannis > Erannis defoliaria. The sequence continues at coordinate 17,336,922 of FR990084.1, read as the reverse complement.
TACGTTGTAGTACCGCCATGTGTCGCCGTGGTCGCGTTATTCTCTAACAACATAGTTTTAAAGCCGCCACAACTCTGCCAGCGAACCGGCAACAACCTCCGGGAACTTATTGTTGTTGGACAAATTAACTAATGGGACATTAAACACTTTAATGCGCTAATAGCTGTCCGACTAATCTGCCTTTTTTAGACGGCATAACTCTGACATTCTGCAATAAGCGCGTTCTTATAATTGGCCGGAGATCGTTCGCGACCACATAGTCTCAAATTATTTATTTACTGTGACGCTGTGACTGTTTATCAATTTTAAGCCGGCCAACTAAAATTGAGCGTAATTGTGCCCGGTGATGTGGGTACAAGAAAATAGTAAAAAGATTTTTTTTTATAAAATTATATTTGCTGTTTAAAATTATTTTATTCCACAGAAAAAAAAACTAATCTATACCTACTTATGCGAAATATGAAGGGAAAAAATATATTTATGTGTCTTTGACTCAGGCATATAGTATTGTACAAGACTGCCCAAAAAATTTGTGAAATCTTTTCAGGTTCATGTATGTCTGTGTGTTTCTTGATTTTACCATAACTTCTTAATGCCTTAACAGATTTGAATGTCTATGAGGTATCGTTAGAATCCTTACATAATCCAAAATGACAGTGATTATATATTTTTTGGCAAGGAAGTCTTATTTTGGTTTTTTTTTTCACCATGGCAGTATCCACACATTTTTTGTCACGTGGGTAAGAAGTGTGATAAATCTAGCGTCTGTATAATAATTGAGTCGTTTGATAGACTCTATATCTAATATTAAAACTAAATCTAGACTAAAGTTCTTTTAGTAGTAAAATTGAATTGGCTTTGGCGCGTCCCTTACCTCATTAGTCCAAGATTGCTTATTGTGTTGTTATAATTTTTATTCGCCAGCCGTGGGAGCTCGGGAGCAAACTTCGCTAATAACTTAATACTTATTAAATCTCCCAGTTTGTGTACTTTGAGATACAATTTGTGAAGATGTGTTGTTATTTTCCAACTCCGAGATGATTACGGAATTGAGTTTTGCTTCTTCGCGTTCGGTTTTTGTATTCGTTTTGCTATATAAGAGAATTTTTGATATGATTTGTCTCTCTTTAGATAATTTAAATAAATAAATAAATATTGTGGGATTTTTTTACACACAGCGCCATCTAGCCCCATACTAAGCAAAGCTTGTATTATGGTAACTAGATAGCTGATAGAATAATTATATACAATTTTTTTTTTTTAATTTTTTTTATTTTTTTTATAATTTTATTATATGACTAAACACCCTTAGTAAGAATTGTGAACTACATTTCGTTTTGAGAGGCCTCTCTAACGCCGTACAGTTTTATTAAGCGGCTCTAGCGGCATAGATTAAGTATGCTTGTATACTGAATTATGTTAGCGGTAGCTCTGCAAAGCACAAGATTCACAGCCTGTTGAAAATAGGTAGGTATTTAAACTACAATAACTAGTATTACTTATTAATAACATTTTAAAGAAATAAGAATTCTAACGAAGTGTTAAATGAGGTGTTAAAACTTTAGGAAACTAAAAGATTTTTTTTATTTATTTTTTATTTTATTTTTTAATTTAGGTACTACTTTTTGGTTTGTATTTTTGTCTGAACCCATTAATATTAATCTGAAAATTACAATTTCTTTCCGACACTAGGCTGTAGAGGAACCCATGTAGTGTAGCGTAGTCTTGTCATTTTTTCATATAATCATTATTATTATTTATACGTACTTAGGCCACAAAATGTTCTATATCTTTACTATTTGATATTATCTACATTTGATCGCCAACTCGTCTGATGGGCGGTGCAGTAGTTTAGAGTACAGACCTACAAGGTACTTATTCTCTCTAGCCTTGAAGATGCCCACCCAATACGGTTATTTGCGTTTTAAATAATATAACCGTATCGTTCAAGTAGCCCGTATCCTCCGGCGCGTGCTGCGACTGCGACCTGTGAGTAATTACCGCCGCGGACAGAATTATAATCACACGTCATCAGATAAGAGGCGGCGGAACAGTACGAGCCGAACCAGCTTGATTACGGTACCCGCCCCTCGCGATTGGAATTGTAAAATCATAGTATCGGCTTATTTACACTCAAGATTAATTACGAGTCAACGAGGCAAGCAAAGCAATGTAAGAACGCACGTACACCGTGTCTATAATTTATAATAATTTAATTTAGATAATTAATAAAACTCTCAACTCTCTCTCTCTTTCTCGTCGGAGTATCCTACTAAATCAAACGTGAGTAATTATAATCATAACCTACTAATATTATGCAAGTACAATACAAAATACTTTTTTTTATATACATAATTTAAAATTAATAATAAGTACGAAAGTAACTCTGTCTGTCTGCTCTGTCGTTTGTACCCTTTTCACGGTCAAACGACTTGATATTTGATGAAACCTGGTATAGAGATAGCTGAAACCTTAAAAAAGAACGTAGCCTACATTTGCTAACCATCAGTAATTTAGTGGGATCACGAGAAATAGTGGGTTACAATCCGACCACTCCCAGCAACAGGAAGTATTCCGTTTTTGGTATAGGCGCAGGTTACCAGAGGCACACAAAAACATACCTAGCTCACCAGCGAGGTCGAGGGCTCCCCAGACCTGTTAGAAGATCGTTCGATTATCTCCAAATAGTCAACCAGATCAGTCTATTAGAGCTCCAGGCCGCACCCCTTCCGGGGTGCTAGGGTAAGTCTAACCCTTCTCCCGGCGACGGCATAGCCGAAGTCCGTACTGTCTGAGGTGTCCTTGAGCTAGTTGCCTGTAGCCTAAACTAGATATAGCGCCATCTGCGCTTGCCTAAAGTCCAGTGACGCTATAGAGACCGTCTGAGGCCAACAGCAGAAGTCATTAAAAAATAAGTTTGTCAAAGACGGTGGTACCACAAGTCAAATATCGCAATATGTAATTACAAGATATCTGCGGAGTACAGCGAGTCCTGTTAACAAAACAAAATCTTTCAAAAATTTTAAAAGTTTTTATCGTACCATCTTAGTTTGTGTAAAAGGGCGCAGACTACACCTTTACAACATTGTAGCCGTGCTGCCCGATGCTAACTACATCGGATATAATATCTGCCAGGTTGCGGAAGATGTTAAATTGTAATCCCTTGTTACAAAATGGTCCTTGACGCGTCTTAAGTAATGGTTTTAAAAATATGTCGTAAGAGTGCATACCATCTGCGAGCGATAGCTAACGTAATCAAGCCGCTGTTTTAGCCGATTTTAATAATTATTTGAGTCGTATAAAAAGCTCGATTTAATTAAATCCCGGCGGCTGCGTGACAACATTACAAACTGTTCGCTGTAATCATTTTTTGACAGGTCTGTTTGTCTTTAATATTCATGAAAACATTTCCCGCTTATATAATTCCTGTCTGTCTGCGAAAACAGCGGTGTAATTTTGAAATTAATTAAGTGTAAGGAATTCTGCGTATTACATTTTCTAAAAAGTAATATTATCTGCCAAAGTATTTTGTGCGTGTCTACGAAGGATTATAATTGTAATATAGGTATATATACCATTATGATTATATATTGTAAGATAATTACGACATATAAAGAAACCTTTGAAGTTTCGAATGAAAAAATTATCTCAGATTTTACAATTGCAAACATAAGCAGACTTACACAGTTCAGTTATTCAATTAAAGTTGTATAATACAGTTTTAGTGTTAAACGGTGTGGTGGGGTTGTTGTAGTTGTGTGTTGTTGCTGAGGTTGTTGTTATGGTTATTATTATTATTCGGTTGCGAAGTACTAGCGTGCAAACATTACTGTAATCTATCTAAAGGGCAATGTTTCTATCAAAATTGGTTTCAAAAGCCATTTTTTATATTAATTTCTACTTAACACTACTAGTTTCAAAGTCCACTAACGAAAATGTTTTGGGGGGTTACACCTTTATTTTAACGGATACCTATATATCTATTATAAATCTTGGTCTAAAGTCAGCTGCTCGTACATTTGGCAATAGTAAAACAAAATACATGGATAATCCCACTTTACATGTAAAACTTCCTCCAGTTTACCACCCGCTTTTTACTATTTGTGCTGTTTTCTAGAATGTTCGCTCCCGTCAGTTGCTTTGATAACCTCCTGGTTATCAACTTATTCAACTTATCGAAAGCTTCGAAGAATCCCAGCTCTGAAGGAGACGCGAGTATTGAAGCGCCTTTCAGAAATATCGAAGTAATGCATTGCTGGTAGAGCACTTTCGTAAAATCGATTATGAATAGAGTCTGGATTGAAAATTCTAATAAATACGTTAGTTTATTTCTGGAAATATGATGGAAAAGTGTAATGATTCGATTACATAAACGTTATTTATTATTATTAAATATAACAAAAAGTACTTACGTAAAACCTATCTACCTAGACTACTTAATTAAAATTTAATGATTTATGAGACTGTTTAAAGTATGTTTTTAAGCAGACACACATACATTTATCGATAGGTACTTAGTTCAAACGGTCTAATTTCAGGCAATGTGCCCAAAATGCTATCAGATTTGTCGATGGATTGAGAGGCAAATTTTCTGCCCCAAATAAAGACCAGCATTTTGGTCACGTGTATTACATATTATTGTTTTACCGTGTACTACTTAATCGTCTCTATTACAGAAAAAAAAACAAAAACTTAAAACACATAATATAAAAAAAAACATTAATAAATTTGTTGAAGACCGAAAAGTTATGATTAGAAAATGCGTCAATTAAAACGGATACAAATTTCAAACGATTGCCTATTATAACATACAGCAAAATCCATCACAGGTAAAACAGGCAGACGGCGCGGCGCGGGCGGCTCAGTATAAGGCTAAGGACTCACGGAGCGATTTTTACCCGAGCCCGCTGCTGTGGCGGAATGGAGTTTTATTTTCAAAACTCACGAGACCTGAGTTTTGTGCGGTTACGCAGCCGTCGCGGTTGCGATTATCGCTCGCAATCTTGGCGGTTGATTATCGCAAGACGGGCGGTTGCAAGACGGGCGGTTAAACGATCAGTTGAGATCAACCGATCGCAGAGCGCGCGGGTGCAACCCGCCGCGGCTGTGGGACCGCGACCCGCGTCCGCCGGCACAAGATGACCGCCGGTACAGCGGGACCCGCAAACAATCGCACACGCCGCGGGCGTAAAACGCGCCGTGAAATGTGTTTTAATTTTTTACATAAATATCTGTATTCTACAAAGGCTGCGGGCCCGCAACCGCGGCGGGCGCGGGTGAAAACCGCTTCGTGAGTCCTTACCCTTAATCCCATTCGATACCGTCAGTGTACGGAACCTTAAGCATTAATCAACAATTCGTAACATCCCCGCACAATAAAGTGATACGGGCAATGAGTTAGCCGTCTAAGGTAAGCACACAACAACGGCAGAGGCACAGCGGACGCCGCCGAGTGTTTGTCCGATCTCGTAGCATTACCTGCTGCAATTACCTTGATGCATCCCGGGTACCGACCGAGTTACCTCGAGCTATACTCATAACTATTTATTTTCATGCGAGTGTTTTATTGGATTACTGATTTTGGCTTCACTTTGATAAATAACTAGTTGCGTCTCGCGGTTTCACTCGGGTGATATTGAAAAACTACAATGTTGATAAAAAATTACCCTCGTATGTTATTCTGGGAAATAAGTTATCTCCATTCCGAGTTTGATCCAAATCCGTTTCGTTTTGTTTTGACGTGAAGTGGTAACGAACACACTCATTCACAGAATACACATACATGCCGAAAAACTTTAGCATTTATAATAAGTATTAGTGTAAGCCCATTTACCAAATGTTATCGAAAGTCCGTATTGTAACTCCAGCACACACTAAATTTACCAACAATTTCAACTCTACGCTGCACCCGCTAACACATTTTCCGCCCAAACTATTTCATGATCGCCGACGCCGTGTTTCTACCCAACTTCACCCATTGTCCGTACTCCGAGTCATGCAGGAACCGTAGATACACGGTTCGTTGGGCTGCTGGTGGGCCGGTGGGCCGCTGGGCCGGTGGGCCCGTGGGCCGGTGTGCTCATAATGCTATTAATTGAATCTGTTAGCCCATACAGCGGCCGATTACGTCATTTATTGAGTTCCGTTATATTTTGAGCTATTGAAGCCATTTGAGGGAGCTAGAGTAGTACTACTCAGTAGTTAAACTGTTAGTAATGTGTGATGCTGTCTATGAATACTTATTGTCATCATATTATACACAAGGCTACCTACTAATGATTTGCGGCATTTGTACACACGGGTACCTTTCACGGGTTTCTTTTGTATTTACGTATGTTATGTTTTTGACACAAATAAAGTATTTTCTAGTGGGACGAATTTTCTCGGGACGAAAATGGCATGAATCATTTTCTATTCTATTCTACTAATGCTTTGCGGCATTTGATTACAACTTGGTAGTCACTATGAATTCCAGTGAAAGTAAATTATTTTTTGTATGTTTGACAGGCTTGGTGTTTACCACAAACCATCTGATATGAAGCGACGGTGGTGCTTGGTGCTAGGCGAAATATTTTAGACTTCAGAGTGGTGGTTATCCAGCTGAGTCATCATCATCAGCCAGAAGACGTCCGCTGCTGGACCAAGGCCTCCTCCTAATAGGAAGGGGTAGCCATAATCCCCACGCTTGGCAGGCGGCTTGGGGATAGAATGCTCACCACCGTTAACCAAGAAACCAATGCTGTGCGCCTTCCGGTGGTTCTGGATGCAGTTTTATGACATACCCGTGTCCAGCTGAGCCACAACGCTATGATTTCCTCACGATGTTTTTCTTTACAAGCTGCTCATCGAGATTCGAACCCACCCTGCGGCGCGCGAAACTAAAGCACCGCTGAAATGTCAAGGCTACTTACAGAATCACCTTACTGTGATAGTGTGATTAACTACGAGAACTAATAGACAAAACTTCAACCGCAAACCATCACAACCACTTAGCTAAGCATTTTGAAGCATGAAAGACGATAGGGTGAACTTAATATGTTTACATACCGAATCGTTCTCGTATAACAGGTCCGATCAGCGGGTCATGTCAGCGTAAATGAGCGTTATTCAAAGTATTAGCCGTGGCGTGCGGCGGTACAAAGGAGCGGGTAATGGAGTTACGACTAGCGCCCGGAGGATGAAACAATGGGGAACAATGTAATGGTTTCACGTCTAAAATTACCGACACTTTTGACTGTTGTTTTTAAGATTAATCGTAAAACTATTTCTTATTGTATAATGAGTTATTGCTGGAAAAGTCTAATAGAGAATAATACATTTATGAAGTGTTCACACTTGGGCATTATTCGGTTTTTTTAGTTGAAAAATACACAGAATTAAGGGCGGGTACTGGGTTGTAAAAGTCGCGGGCAACCGGTGGATGCAAATGGCAGATTGTCGTACAGTGTGGCGGTCTAAGGGGGAGGCCTTCGTTCAGCAGTGGACGTCTCCGGGCTGATGATGATGATGACTGGTTATGGTTGATACTTCTGTAGCTTAATTGACAAAGCAGTCGGGATGGAAATCCGGCAAATTGCTCGTATAAAGGTTCAAGTCCTGTCAGACCAGACGTCTTATAGTCACCGCGTTACCAACTGAATCGTGCGGCCATAAATCATGGCCGCACGATTCAGTTGGTAACGCGGTGACTATAATTAAAAATAATAATGAGTATTAATTTTATTTCTCTTACTGCACTGTATTTATTTTGTAACTTAAATCTAAATATCGGTGGACATTAATTTCACACAGCGCTATCTAGCCCCAAACTAAGCAAAGCTTAATAAGCTGATAGAATACTTATATACTTTATGTTTTGTAAATACATACATAAAATACATACTACACCCAGAACACAGAACAAACATCTATGTTTGCCCTGGGTGGAGATCGAACCCACGTCCTACAGCTCTGAAGGCAGACATGTTACCAACTGAGCTATAAGGCAGCTGTGTGTGGCTGTAAAATCTAAGAATAGTAGAATTGAATAGTATTGTGATAGTCATCATATATAATTGTTATTATGGTGGTTCAGAATACAAAAAGCTGCAGGGGCAATGCGCCGGCCCTAGCTGACTCAGACCGACCTTTGGAGCAGATGTGTTCAAGAACGGAGACAACAAATCGGTAATCGTAAGGATTACCTTACACTCGATGGAGTGACGATATACAAACATTAGGCATCTGATCATCATCATCTTCCTGCCCGTATCCCACTAGGAGGGAAGGGCACAGCAGGTGTCTTTTCTTCGCTTCACTCTAAGGTAACTGATACGAAGTAAAAATGTTAAAACCAAACCCCTCTTTAAAATATCTATTTTCAATGAATGCGGTAAATAAAATACTGATCCCTTAAAGCCCCGCGAGCGGGTGCATTGAAGAGAGATCGCACTCCACCTCGGAAAGCCTAGCCGCCGCTCTAAGCCTAGCTCCATAAGCCTTGCACCCAGCCATTTTAATAAAATATGAACCACTCATTGACTTGCGTGTTACTTTGTAAGGACACGGCAAATAGATCAGCGCTCTTTGCGTAGTTCACAATGCCGCCGGCATTCAGATGGTCTCCGGTGTAATTTTTACGATTGACTTATTTTTTACGTTGATTACACGTCTTAAGTACCTATTGAAATTTGTTTTACGTAGTTGTTGTTGTATATAAATGTCTAGCATAAACTTAACCCGTGGTTGGTGACATGCATGTCTGAGAGACCGGGTAGTTCGACAAAATCGAATAACTTTTTAACCCGCCATCGAATGGAATTGTGATTTCGAACAGCTGCCTATTTTTACTCCCCCCACCGACAGCCACTTCTACATCGGCGACGCAGGCGCACTTTCCGAAGTTTTAGCACCAACCCAGTGCGTGATACCGGGGTGACCGTTTACGGATGTAAAATAGCCATACTATTATTTGTATGGTAATTTTGTTTTTTGTTAGAGAATAACTATTTTGTATATTTTACAAAAGTTCCTAGTGCTATAAAACCGACCAAAGCTAAATTGGTTTAAAAAGTTAAGATTATTAAAAAAAATTGAAGTTTGTAAAATGTAGGTGAAAAACACAGTAAATTTGAGATCTTAAGTTTATTACTTTAAGAAGTAATAAGGGAGCTGTAATTTTTATGTACATCCTATGTTTTTTATGTTTTAAAAACACGTTTTTTTTAATATCTAATTAATTAAATTTAGTATTACCTGAAAATAATGTTAATAATATTAGTTCAAAAATCCTGGTACGTGAGACCGGGGTCTTTTTACTTACAACTTTTGTAAGTAAATTCACGTCACCGGTGGCGGGTTAATCACGCCAACTTTTTTACTGGGCAGCCTATATAGGTACAACAGCGATGACGCGTAGTAGAGACCGATCCGATGATAACTGGAGAATTTCACAGATGGCGCTTATTTTCCAAGCAAAAAACACGTTCCAATGCCAAATCCATACTTTTATAACCTTTGTGAGCACCTCTAAACGGCGATACTTCTCTCGTACCGCCCTAATGTATTATTATTTACCAGCCCCTCGGTCTCGAGCATTCCCAAACACGGGGAACTTTGCAACTAATCAAACTGTCTTAAAGACCGCCTTCGACATATCGACTGCAAAATTACTCCACCGAACCGCGTTCATATTACGTGCACCCACTTTGCGGTTTCTACACAGACTAGGGAAGTTCCTGAGCTGAAAATGTGGCTTCTGGATGTTTTAAGAAAGTTGTGTATGACTGTTTTCTAGTCTGTAGAGTAAGGGAGAGAATAATTGTAAAGCCGAAGCCGAGCCCCCTAGTCAGTCGGCGGTTAAAGTTGCCGAATAAGTATTTAAGGGATTTGAAGTCGTACATAACGTAGTTGTATTGTGAAAGGGAAGGTTTAGTGGGATTTTTGTTTGTAAAGTAGATAATGGGTTTAGCTGTAAAAGTTTGGGGAACTCTGATAGTTTGGCTCGAGCCCGTTTATGGTGGTTTCCTTTATGAGATAGGTTCGAGCGGCGTTGGGATCAGATCGGTGGAAGCTGACGAAGTTAGGGCTCGCTTGAAAGAAGTTAAATATATATAATTAATAAATTATAATATATGCCTATTAAGTTAATTTTCTGCTAAGTTGACTGTGATTATAGTTGAAAATTAAAAAAAAATTGGTTGTGAATGTTCAGTGGCATGCACATCTTCGCCTAGTTTATACAAGACGGTTTGGGGAGTTTGTACCAGTAGCCCACCTGCGTATGGTAAATGTCTTTAGCTTTTAGAAATGGTGTTTAGTCTATTAAAAAATAAATGAATTTATGAAATTGTGTTTACTGTGTTGGTTCATTGCAAGATTATAGGTAAAAAAAAACTCGACTTATATTTGGATAGTTTTTAATAATAATATGTTTTGTTATGCATTTTATAAGTTTCACTGTTATCAAACCAATTTTAACGTTTTGATAGGTACATAACTTTAGATGAGCGAAAACGCTAAAACGCGCATATTTTATGCATATTCAAGAGTTCATCAATCAATCAATGATATCATGGGTTCGATCCCGGGCCCGTACCAAAGAGCTCTTAGGAGTTTATGTACGGATTTTCATATGACAGGCTTCAGTGAAGGAAAACATCGTGAGGCAACCTGGATACGCCCGGAAAACAAAATTCAACGGCAATTCACCAACCTGCAACTGAACTTGCGCGGTGGATAAGGCTCAACCAGCCTTCGAGGGTAGACTATGTCCAGCAGTGGACTGTATATTAACAGACTGATTATGTAAATATTAAAAAATACCTGCACAGTATCGACTGAGATATAAATGAAATGCCGACAAAAATATCTAAAAACTTAAAATCAATTGCCCTGTCCAAAGCCAGAAGCCTCAGCTGTGAATCTGTAATTACAACAAAAAACTCTATCACGTTGAGACAAGTAATCAGGATGATTGCGAGCGCGATTCTATTCTTAACAAAACGTTCAATTTGTCTGCTCAGCTGGGAGCGCAGGGGGGTGGGGGGGCGTCATTTGTACGAATATTTTAATTCATCTTGAGGCGACACGCCGCGCCACAGGGCAAACAGAATACACTAGTACCTTGACGCAGCTTACACGACAGTTACCACCGAACAGTCGACTTGCCTGCAAAGTCAAATAGGGGAGCTACGATCGCATTGTCAGAACAAAACTAACAGATATTATTTGTGGAAAATTTGTAGTGCCATCATTTGGCCACGTGTTTAGTTTAGTTGGTCAGTCCACTTTGATTGTAGAGCGTTACTGGAATGTTAATCCCATAGGGCAGGAGTAATTTAAATAAATATCGCCCAAAGAAATACCTACTTAAATAAAGCCATCAATCGAGTCAGACTTATCTTGCGACTCAGACAACGAGGGTTCCGTACCACCACAAGTACAGGTAATAGTAACAAATATGCTGTTAAAATTTTAACCGGCTACCTATTATGATTCACAAGATGTAGGTCAGTAAAGATTGGAAAGACAGATGGACAGACAGCCAGACACGGTAGATAGCTTAATTCGGATTGTAATTTTGAATTTGGTATGGCCTGCCTCATTGTTTCTTGTCGTTTTTTTAATCATTTCCTGCGATTTTCTCTATAATACCTCAAGTTCAATAAAAAAAATAACCGACAAACTTGAATTTATAGTACTTATCTTACTGTTAATGTATGTACTACGTCGCGTGTTTGCATCAATCCTGAGGCTCAGGTGGCGGCGGGAACACCAGATCTCTTGTTGTGCAGGGCGTTCTCTACCTGTCACTCCCGCGCATTGAAGGGGCTGGCTTTAAAACTTGTGACGAGAAAAATACTGTTACCTGCGCTTGAATCGTTAATTTATGGTTGGCAGGCTAAATGTTTGACCAAATTTCATCTGATGTTAAATGACAGTGGTAGAAATTTGTAAGCATACACATGTAAATGGTTTGATTCCTACACGGTCCTCAAGTTAGGCTGGTAAACACACAGTTGGGTGTTTGGTGGAAGATTAAAGACTTGAAATAGATCAGTAGAAAGTATCCTACCACAGAAAGCAAAACTCATTATTAGAGTTCGATCACAAATTACTCGCTCGGTGCTCGATCGCAGATCGTGTCCGATCAGCCTGTCACTCCCTGTTTCGTACAGGTCTCCTCTCCAGCGATACCTTCTGAACCTTCGGGCTAGTTGTCTGCCTGGACATCGACTGAAATCATCAGTCGCAAGCGTATGTTCCCCCTCTATAAAGGCCTTGCAATGGACGTTTTATGGCTGAAGCGTAAGTTCAAACTGTGACGGGTTGCAATTTCATCCTGAGAATAAATTCATCCTGCGATATCTGCGACCTTGCTAAACAATATTTCCATAAAGTGTCCAATATTATTAGTATTAGCAATACAAACTAAAAATAAACGTATTTTGTTTGCATGTAAATGTAAGGCAGCGAGCTGACCCTGGGCGGCGCTGAGCGGCGCTGGGCGGCTGGACCCAACGGAGGGCTTCTTATAAATTTACTTGCTGCAGTTTATGCGCGGCCCAATGTGGAGTTTCTAGCGTTAGAGAAAAATGTAGGACAATTACAACACAACACAACACTGAGTTATGTTATTAGACAAGCGACGTTCCTTAGGGAAAAGTTCATTTTGCCTTTTTTTGCGTTGTGCACTAGTATTAATTTATTGAAGTGATAACCACAGAATAAATAATAGTACTAGGTACTATTACTATTATTGCACCTAAGTAAGTCCTAAAACTGCACCCAGAACCACTGGAGGACGGGCAGCAGCGTCCTCTCCGTTAACTGTGGTGAGCATTCTGCGATCCCCAAGCCGCCTGCCAAGCGTGGGGATTATGGCAACCCCTTCCTATTAAGGGTAGGCTTTCATCCAGCAGTGGACGTCTTCAGGCTAATGAGATTACTATTATTATACCTATTTTTTTAAGAAGCTGCGTCTTCCGGTTCGCTCTGGCGACCGCGAACCGGAAGACGTAGGAAGGTCTCCCACTAGGTGGGCCGACGACATTGTAAAAGTCGCAGGCAACCGGTGGATACAAATGGCAGGTTGTCGTACAGTGTGGCGGTCTAAGGGGGAGGCCTTCGTTCAGCAGTGGACGTCTCCGGGCTGACCAATTTTTTTTTACATTATGCAAAATATAAATTCGATTCAATTTAACAAAATTCAAAAATTATTCAATATTAATATTTTGTTACGTGTGCGGCTAATTTAGTTCAGGATAACATAGAAATGGACTTCCAACATCCCAAAAAATGACTCACAAGCTCACAACACAACTGTAATAGTCCATTTAGATAAATTTTTGACATAGTCCACTAAAATTTAAAACAATTTATCAGCATTGTTATCTGAGCCCAACACTTTTAAACAATTGAAACCCGACTCCCCTCGCTTGCACGCCGCTCCCGACGCTGCGGAGCCGCCCGCACCATTCGTCTCTGCCATCGACACAGCAGCGTATCAACCCACTCGCTCCGTACACTAGTAGGTATAAGTTGCGTGGTATTATAACTGTTGCAGCTTTACTGGAGTGGCTGCCGACTTTATCCATTTATCTTCTTTGAGAAACCTGCCGACACCAATACAGTTCAGCACACGTATAAATAAATAAAAGTCTATCCTGCCATCTAGGTTAGGTTTTGAAAATGTTTGATAGAAAAATCTGTCTGAGTGCCTTCTGTATCAGCCCACTGGCGGACTAAGACTTTTTGAGGCCCGGGGCGTTCTTTAATTTTGGGCCCCTTGGCGCCCTCCAGTTTTGAATATTTACTGAATTAAACACTAACTTAAACTAAAATTTTAATTAATATTTTTACAACGTTATAAACAGCTTTACAAGTGAAAAACAAGCAATGACAAGTAATTAAAATTAATTATACTAATTTCAAATTAAGTATGTTTTCTAGCTTTTAATACACTAAATTTATTCATTACATCATCAAAATCCAAAATTGACGCTCCTTTTCTTTCGATGGACGAAATAGCCAGACTAGCAAGTCGTTCTTCAGTCATGGTCGATCATTTTTGATTAGTTTAGGTGCCTTTCGCATGAAAGTTTGTTTTTTCCTCGCAAGTGTGATGAAAACAGTCGTATGGAACTCTTGTGGTATGTTAGTCATTACGCTTTCGGCTTCCTTATCGCGCTCGCCTGCGGCTCGCGCGCATAATACCGCCTCTAGTGTAATGACCAACATAGCACACTTGTATCATAATGTACTATTGTCTATAATTAATGTATTTGTCGTGTCACCGAGCCAGACATACAAGTAACTGATAAAAGAAGAAATCAGAGCCAGTCTTAGAAACATAAACTCACAGCAATTTTAATCTACAATATATGGTTGTTCATCTCTCGGTTCCAGTAGTGGAGAGGCCTCTTGACGGACGGTCACCTGGTTGAACATGCCGCCGGTGATGGAGCTCTGCAAGGGTGGACTTGCTCAGACCAGGGTCTCCAGGTTGACCACTGGCGGGACTGGTACTCTTGCTGCCAGTCCCAGGCTTTTTACTTAACCTTGCCGGAGCGGTGGTGGTGAATCAATCCCAGGATGATCTGGTGATTGATTTTTGAAAGGATACGCTTTAAAAAAATATACAACCGCCTTCAACTTTGGATGCCTGGATAACATCTTCATATTTTCTAGTAATTTTGATTTAAAAACCAAACTACTGAAACGATTTCGTTAAAATGTATATGGGACCACCTCTGACCACCTAGCAAACAAAAAAATAATCATCGAACTTAGTTCATAATAGGCGGTAACATACATACAAAAAAAATATAGAGTCGAATAGGGTAGATGACTGATGTTTATATCGTTGAAACCAACAGCTTTGATGAAGAATTTAAGTAAATATAGTATGTTCATTGAAAAAATAATTTAAATCGGTTAATAATGTTCTGATATATGAGCGTTTAAAGATTTTGTTAGAGACAACTCTGTCCCTATCCCACAAAACAAAAAATGACGTCACGCCTTACTTGTCAGAATATAATTTATATGGCGTACAGAGAAGTGACGTCACGATTTGCTGTTTCGCCTCTCTGTCTAGCATAATATTAAAATGCTTATAAGTTGCTTATTTTTGATCAGATTTTCATATTTTTATCATTAATTAGCTATATTTATGGGCCACATTTTAAAAAGACAATAAAAAAACTCAGTCATCTAGCCTTTTGAGATCCTCCTTTTTTGAAGTCGGTTGAAAAAATAACCATAATATTATTTATTGACAAATTGTACAACCTAGGAACCTAATTTACAATATAAATGCTGAATGTCGGGTTGATCGGCCGGCCGTATGTGGTGACATCTAGGTCGCTGCTGACTCCGCGATCGTGGTGATTGTAACCCAATCTGGAAAATCCAATACAAGTCTATCTTGCAATATTCACGACACCGTTTTAAACACGTGTTAAGGTTTTACCTGAACCAGTCCTGAGAACGTAACATTATAAGAGCTAGGTGTCTTCGCACTTACTATTTTGCGGGACATTAGAAACTACAGATATGACATAAAGATAAATTAACATTGACGAAAACACTGTATTTACTTCGCACGGCTTAGAACTGGATGAAGTAGTAAAATGCAGATTGGTCTGAACTCTAATTTGGCCAAATTTGGAGGTCTGTAGGCAAATGTTCTTGCGGTCCTGTACTCGGTTCGATTCATTTCTTGGTGTCTGTTCATGTCTGTATGGGGCCCCACTTTCCCGGAATTCTGGCTCAACCATACAACCATCCAAGCCAGCGTTTAACCTGTGACTTTGAGTTGTCTGTAAATTATTGTCTTTGAGCTGTTGTCCTTATTGCCGTAGTGCTTGTTGTCACCCCAGGCCGAACCTCTCCGTCTCAGCTCGCGGCGACTCTCCAGGTGGAGGATCAAAGGACCGGCCCGGTAACACGAGACCGCATCTTGTTTGGCGCTTTATTCGATTTGGATCGGGGTTTCCAGTAAAGAGGTGTGTTGATATCGAATTCATTAGGTAAAGGGTTTTAAAATAGAACCTTTTCAGAAGAAAATGTGTTCCATTTGGAGAGCAAAAATGATTGCCTTGGTTCTGCTTGATTCTGAACTTGGTTGTTAACAAGAATTGGTTTATTTTCCTGAGAACAAGTGACTTGTTTTTTTTTCTATCCACATGGGCCCTTTGTTCATTTGTATACAAAAAAGTAGACTAGTCCGAAGTAGAAGGATGAATAACGCTTGCAATTTAGAATGTTATGGTAAAACATTATGACCCAATCATATATTGAGCGTAGCCGTTCATACTATTTAGTAGGATATGAGACGCTGATGCAGTACAGTACCCATCAAACCCAACTCCACATAAGATGCCCTGGTTATACAATGTCTAAGATAACAAAAGAGCATCCGTTCAAATCGATCCAGAAACTGAAAGTAGGAAAACCGAAGTGACAACGCAAACCCTCCACGCTCTCATCTTTGAATACACAAAATGAATACTCGGAAAGAGATTACGCTCAACCCGACTATGTCAACAAACTTTACCAATCTTTCTTTCATTATTAACTATTTTGACGAAGAAAATACCACCCTATGACAATGCTTTAGGGAAGAAAATTGATGTTGATGATGCAGGACAAAGCAATATGTGCCTTTTCCAATTTTTTCGTATATATTTGCTTCGGGCAAGTGACGGCCAATAAGTGGCGATTGCAAGCGCGACAAAAGGCTGGCGGGATGCTTGTGTAGAGATTTGTTCTTATTTGATTAGACGATCTACTAGTCTAGGAGACTATTCGACTTGTTCAGCCAGAAGGGTTCAAACGTGAGTAAATGGGGGGAATGTTTTATAGGTAGGTGGATAAAAATAAGCACGCTGATGCGAGTAGTTTTAATTATTTTGAATGTGCAGTTAACTTTGCCTGATAGTATTTTATAAACGGAATTATCTTTTTAATTCGTTGAGATTTAATTTAGCTCACTGTGAATTTAGAGCTTATTAACGCTTAAATATTTTTTTGAGAAATTTGGAAATTAGGACCTAGCCTAGTTAAAAAAATATTTTTCTACAAGTTTCGATAAAATGTATGTCTAGTATATTTTATATTTAGCTCAAATTACCTGACCTGAGTAAACCACCGGAGGACGGGCAGCAAAGTCCTTTTAGTTAACGGTGGTAACACTCTGCGATCCCCAAGCCGCCTGCCAAGCGTGGGGATTATGGCAACCCCTCCCTTCGCCTTCGTCCTTTAGGGACTCCTTCTGGGTGATGAGTGAGCTCAAATTACCGTTACAATTGACAATGTTCATATATCATTGTATTGTACAGTCAAGGTTTTTCATTTATTATGAAAACTGATGTGGTTTTGACACATTTTGTTTTATTAATACTCACGTTTAATTAAATCGGATACACCTTTTACAAATAGTGAAAACTGAGCCCGACGCGCTTGTGGCCGCTTCTTGCTTTGTGAAAAGCAGGCGTATGCGCATGAAAAAGGTCACCGGATGTGATCGAAACTATAGTCGGAGTATCCGATTTAATTAAACGTGAGTATTCCCGTATAAATAAATAAAGAAATATACATCGGTGGTTTTTTTTCTCACAGCTTCATCTAGCCCCAAACTAAGCAGAGCTTGTAATATGGAAACCAGATAGCTGATATATTACTTATATACTTTTTATTTAATCTTTATTAATATCTATGTAAATAGATAAATAAAATAAATTTCATTTAATTACCCCAATATTTATAAATACTATACCTTCCCCTTTATTCTTAAACGTGCATCAACCTGGGTCAGCTTAAAAATAGTTAATCTGCCTTTTGTCTCTTCCTTTCTTTCATATTTACAACTCGTTGGATTAAAGGAAAGTATTGATTAACTATTCCGAAACTAATCCACTTTTAGTAATAAGGGGAATGTTTGCTCAATTCTGTCAAACAGAAATTATTTGGATTGACACACAGGCTAGGAGGATCTAGCTCTCACATAATCAAAGCACACAGGGATTTCGTTTTTGTAGTGTTGAGTTATCATAAATAATGATACCGTCGTGAAGTTAAACTGTGAAGTCGAAATCACGTCAAATAAATGCAAATTTAGTTATGCTAGTCATGAATACCCCTAGCCAGTTATTCGACAGCTCTCAGCCCCGACTTTCGAATTTCGAAAACTAAACTCGTTTAGAATTCAAAGGGTAATGTTGGCACAAACAGGGAAGCGAGCGCGACCGACCCCGACATATATTAATAACGCAGTCAAAGGGCCGCTGCGCCGCGTCGAACTACTCTCTACGCCAGCGGCGGCGGCGCCGGCGGAGG
The DNA here is from genome assembly GCA_905404285.2 of Erannis defoliaria. Taxonomy (NCBI): domain Eukaryota; kingdom Metazoa; phylum Arthropoda; class Insecta; order Lepidoptera; family Geometridae; genus Erannis; species Erannis defoliaria. Next base: position 17,318,601 of record FR990084.1, on the reverse strand, counting down.
AACTAGTAGTTATTGCGCCTCTAGTAATAGAGCAAAATAAGACATATTTAAAAGTACCCCGTAACTAAAAGTAACTTGAGTAAGTGTTCAAGACATTTGATAAATTTAGAGTTTTATTTTTTCTATCGACCGAGCTCGAAAAAGCGACATTGTTTCATGGTTGATGTTCATAAACCACAATCAAACCTTGTTCTTGCGACGGCGTCGTGTGTCGGTTTGCCCTCTTCCCTCAAACTATGTCAACTAAAAAGTAAGTAGGTAAGTTAGTATAGGCTGAGTGACCAGCCCTAGTGACAGAGTTAATGTGCCGCCCGAAGGCCTCTGATATGGCTTGATGGTTGTTGTTATAGAAATAAAGAACAAACAACCGGGACCAACATTATGTTATTTGAAACTGATAGGTATACTATGTCTTAAAAACTATAATAGTCTGAAAGATACTTTAAAGTTAAATACCACGTGTTAGATTAAAAAACAGTATTTTAAAAGATAATTTGTTAAAAGGTTCAAAACCGTAAAAACGATTAAACAAACGGTTGCGCTATAAAGGCACATTCATACTAACGGCCGCGAGTCGCGACGCAGCGGCGCGGAAACAAAACGTTCGTTTACAAAAGCTACGCGTTTGTTTTTACAAACGAAACTCTGATTGCTCGCTTGTTACCGCAATAATAACGCGACAGTGGACTTGTACGCACTGGGGCTAACAAACGCAGCAGTAACAAGTAAATATTAAAAACATATAAATTTATTTGAAATAATGCTCATAATTACTCATTATTTATTTATATTTTAAGATTTATTTGCTCAAGATAATATTATTATATTTCCATCATACATAGCTTCACAATAAGATAATCTGTTTGAAAAAAATAGGGATAACCAGATAGAAAAATACCTACACCAAAAAAATAAAATATTATGATGAACGGTTTTTTTTGTAGTTTTACTTACAACATCATTTTCTTTAAAAACAAATTTAATTATACCTAAGCATTAAATGAATGTGCTAGTATATAAGTCGGAGATCTAGCATATATTTTACGATTGTTTTTATTGAGAAAATGTTTCATTTATTCTGTTCATTGTTTTACCTACTGATTATTATTATTTTATTATATGCATTTTTATTTACTGACTGTGATTTTATTTATGCCAATTTTAATAATTTGATTTGATTTTATTTATTTTATTGTAATGTTGTCAATGTCATAATATGGGTGTATTCCTGAATTAAATGTTTTTTTTTTAAATTTAAATTTTTACTTTTTATTGAATTATACGCACAAATTTAATTTTATAATAGCAGTTTGATTTTAAACGCTGCGTCTCCCAGCTTAGTAGGTAAGCATTTCCCAACCCCCACCCGCACTCGGCGTCGCCTGTGGAAACGCGATTGGAATTCAGTAAGGTGGGCATTTTGGTCGCAGTTTGCTTTGTCTCCTCACAGCGACATTGTTACGGCGAATCAAAAAAACTATCCACGCAATGGAATGCCTTTTTGAAATTCGCTTTTGGTTTACATTTTATAGTTGTCCATGTCAGTGCGTTTCATTGCATACCTGATAAGTACAGGAGAAGTGCGTAAAGCCTTATTTTATGTATTTTTAGTTGAGGATAAGTTGGTTCAGTTCTAGATCAAAATAACCACAAATACTCTATCATAATAGCTGGCTGATCATATTATTACGATTGCCTTAAAGCTCAGTTGGTGGCATGTCTGCCTTCAGAGCTGTAGGGCGTTTGCTCGATTCCTGCCTAGGACAAAAACTTATGTGACCAACATAGATGTTTGTTCTGTGTCTGGGTGTAGTATGTATTAAGGTTATGTATTTACAACGAAAAAAAAATTTATAAAAATATTCTATCAGCTATCTCGTTTTCATTGTACAAGCTTTGCTTAGTTTGCGGCTAGAGGGCGCTGTGTGAAATGTCCACCTATATTTATTTATTTATTTTCCTTTCTGTATACCAGTACGATTAAAGTTTCCTAATTATTAAAAAGCTTAAAACATGTATTAGGCTTTCTAAAATGTTCTAGAGCTGAATAATTAAAACGCTAAAAGCAGTCAATTAGCCCCGGGGAGCTAGTTTGAGATTTTCAATTTAAGCGTGAACTAATGAAACCGGGCTCAGACGGGGTCAAGTTCAGACGAGGTGATTACACTTAATGTGATTGAACGATGAGCAATTTTTGAGGAAAGTCGGCTGCACACAACATATTTTTATACAGTGAAAACTGAAGCTTCTTTAGACGTACGTGGGCTCTCCGCTTGAACCTTTTCACGAACCTGCAGCGCGAGCACCGTTCTATGTCGCTAAATTTGACGTGTCGGTATAGCAGATTTACTTAGACGAATTTGAGAATATACCGAATTTTATCGAATTATACCGATTTAAATGTCAAATATAACGATCGTCAAGAACGGTACACGCACTGCAGTTATACAAAACGTGATGACAAGTTTATACCGTGCTTTAGCACGATTTATTAATCACGTCGGATACTTAGACTTTTAAATTTGGTCAATTAGAGAGGACTTTTTACCAAAAGGTGAAAACAGTGAGCGGATCGTATTGCTTTGTACGAAATATAAAAAGTCAAAGTTACGTCTATTCTCATAACGCAGATCATTAGACAGGTAAAGTATTATTATTTTTGACTAATTCCAAATTTGGAAATTCGTTCGAGTTTTTTTATGATTTTAATTCCTTATAAGTAAAATTAGCTGAAACATAAAATCCCCGATAAAAGTCGCTGAAGTGTAATCGCAAGGTTTTCTATTTATCATTTTGGAATTTAATCTTTAAAAGCATCACTTTAACATCGCTCCCGTTACGACTCTTCACGATTTACGTCGAATTCAGAAATGCCAATTAATAAAAAATAAAAAAAATTGTGTACATTTGACACAGCGCCATCTAGCTCCAAACTATGTAGAGCTTATACTATGGTAACCAGATAACTGATAGATACTATACTGACAATAGTATTTATGGAAAAATTAAAAAAAACATGCAGGTTAACAATTGAACACATCATTAGTGCATTTATTTTATGTTATTTGGACAACCAACAGCCTTCATATGGAGAAACGCACATATTAATATTTTACAATAATTTCCCACAAAATGTTTCCACCACGTCGGCACTACAAGCAACTAATCGCAGCCCGTTTGTAGCTCCAGAGCCATTAGCCGAAGGAAATATTCATACTCCCGGAGTAATCTAAGAGATAATGAGTGGAGTCGGGATGGCCAATTAAAATGATTGCGAATCCCGCTCCTGACGCGAGTTCTGGCTACTGGCGACTTGTGAGCTGTAGCCAAACTTGATAAGTTTGGGATAGTTACTTTACTTGTTTGGTAGAGTTGTTTATTACTACTGAGATATTAAATTGGTATTGAATGTGTTTTCCCGTGATGGGGTCGGTGGTTGTTAAATAATTTGTTCAGAAGTTAAACCAGTAATTCAGGCATGTTCTAGATTCTCGTGCGTGTCGTGACATACCGGTTTCAGCGCCGGTCGGTCGGCTACAGCTGGCATCATGCAGGGCCGTTTTGCGGTTTTTTTGTTTCATTGTGTTTAATTTATTTTGTTTATTATGTTATGTTTTTGTCGCAAATTAAAAATACCTATCTCTATGAGATATACCCAATGTTTTATAATTCCTTGTGTCATAGACGAAGAAAGGTAATAGGTATAAGTTATACTAGTTCTAGATAATATTTTAAACTCAAAAGTGTCTCTGTCTGCCTGTTCGTTTGTTTAACGATCAAACGCTATGGTTGACCGTGATGAAATTTGGTATAAAGTCGAAACTCTGGGAGTAGAGTCTATTCTCTATCTATTGTCGTCACCATGATCAACTTTTTTCGTTCCAATTGTTCATGGGGGTTAAAACCGTAGGACGCGTCTGGTTTTTTATAAAACCTACTTTAAATCAAAGAATATTTCCAATATAAATTAAATTAAATTATATCGTAAAGGTCCGTTAGATTCAATAAATATGTCAAATCTGTAAGCAAAATTATTCATTTATTATTGTAGGCGGTCGGTGAAAAAAACTGCTGAGTCTAGGGTAATGAAATATTTGTGGGACATCTCACCAGCTTTTGTTGGATTATAAAAAATCACGTATTATATTTACACATATGTTCACAAATGTAAAAGCTATATTAAAGGTAATAATAATATAGATAATCATTTTGAATTTGATGTTATGATCGGTGTAAGATATATTTTTCTGTTTTTAAATGAAGCACCAAACTAAATAAGTAAATATTACTGCTTTAGAACATTGATACAGAAAAGTTTATAAATTTATGATACATTTAAACCTGATTAGCTAAAACTTATAACCGTGGTCTCCTATTATATAGCTTAGGCAAAAATCTTGTAATTTGGACAGATCTCAATAGTTATTTATTTAGCTATAGGGATATTACAATTATTTTTACAATGATTAGGAACAAATGAAAAACTCTATGGCTAGGATGCATAATGATTCAGATTAATGCATATTTACTTGGATTTTGACTAAATTCAAATTCAAATTTACCTACGTTTATACAGAAAGCTTATTTTGTTGATATCAAACAACAATCGACTTTATTTGTGATTTGATATTAGCGTCGTTCTTTTTTAAACTTTAGAATACCCTGAAAGAAACTAACTAGTCGTTACTGTGCGAATTATGGAGTTTAATATTGTAGGTACTTCTGGATTCTCCTTTGAACCCAGCGACAGTTAAACTACCTCTATACATAATTCATTAAACTCGGTATTATCGTCCAAACCTTAATGAAATTTGCTTCCGGTCGAGGATGCGGATCTTTCCGCTCCGGCGGAGTGCTTAAATCATGGCCGAGGTTTGCGGAGGCTTGTCTCGGAGCTCTAACTTTATTAAAATTGAAAGATAAGAATTGAGTTCAAAAAGTTTTTACGTTTAATGGTACAAGGAAAGGGGTTAAAGTTTGTTTGTTTGCCTGATGCTAAGCGCAATGTTTGTGTCATTGTATGTAGGCCACTGTATTTATGTAGGCCACTGTATTTATTTATACCAGTGGATGTTCGGTGAAAGAAAACAATGAAATTTGGTGAGTAACCCTGTATAAATGTCCAGAGAAGATATATCCCGTAAATAATATTATAGTTTCGATCACATCCGGTGACCTTTTTCAAAGAGTGAAAACAGAAACCGACGTGCGTGCAGCTGCGCCCTGCTTAGCACTGACCCGCGTCGGGCTCTGTTTTCACTGAATAAAGCAAAAATGTGTCAAAACCACGTCAGTTTTCATAATAATAGAACTCTTGGACCTAGCTCTCTCTCTCAATAGAACTGTAAAACTAAATCAGTAGTTAAAATACCGGGCCATTATCTTATAGGTAAATATTGGCATAATTTTCTGATACATTGAACAATATTATTAAATTAATATTTCAGAGCTGCGAGCACTTTGTCCTCTCGTCAATGTGCGTACGCGAGAATCCCACTCGAACCGCTCGATGCCACTGAATAGAGAACTGAATAGAACAGAAATGTGATGGGGATAAATGCGCTTTTTTTGCGATGTGCTAAAAAATGACAATTCTACAAATATACATGTTTTTAAACTGAGAATACTCAAAAAGACAATTTAAATAGACGCGTAGGAAACTAAACCACATTGTATCGTAATTAGATCTACTTTTGGCATTTCGAGGGTTATACTACAAATGCGCGACCAATTATTGGCATTTTTTCGTCGTAGTTTCTATACAAATAAGTGTGAAATTGACGACAGCGGTTTTTCATACAATTGCTTTAGAACATTTAAGCCGTTGTACCTAGGAAGTAGGGTTTTCGCTTTTCTGGGGCAGCAGCTTCCCCTTGGCATTCTGCGATCCCCAAGCCGCTTGCCAAGCGCGGGGATTACGGCAACCCTCCCTATTAACACAGAGGCCTTCATCCAGCAGTGGTCGTCTTCGGGCTAATGACGATGATGATGACTGCGATAAGTGTGTATGCTGTAGCATTGTTCTGACAGCCGTTCTACCTAAGAAGTAGGGCTTTCGCTTTTCTGTGCTCGATACTGATTTATCAGTTCACTGTTTGTAGAGAGCTTTTGCAAGCTTTATTTCCATATGTTTTATTTAAAATGTATGCATTGTTATACAGCAATAAATAATAATTGCTATTTACTTTAGTATTTTTAACAAAAGTAAAAAGTAATGGGTATTGAAGTGAGTAACCAAATAAGGGCGATTAAAGACTTATAACATAGAAGAAATAATATTACTACGTACTTATAACGATGATTATGATTTTAAATTATATAATTTAATTCGTAAGTAGGTATATTTTTTTTAGTTTTTTCTAGTATACTAATAAGGATTACTTATTACACAGGTTATATTTGTAATATTTTCAGCCGAACTTTATAATTAAATTAATTAAAAGTGCAAAACTTCGATAATTTTAATCCCTTTTAATATTTAGCATCAAGAGTCCTAAAATATTTTTTCATCACACTTGCTCGTAAAGTAGATCTTATTACATCGCTTTTAGGCTCATAATCCAAGCTATTATACACGCGTGCTTTTTACTTTACATTACGGCACTTGTACTATAATAGGTATAACCCGGTAAAGTCAAGTTTGTACGTGACTGCAATTAGACGTATGTATACGAAGCACTCTTAATATAGCCGGGTAATACTTACAGTTATTTTGTAATACCAACAAAGAGTCAACCTGCGCGCGCATTACTGATTTGGGCGCCATTTTCCGCAAATGTTTGTTGACGTTTTCGCTGTGTTGTTGATTATTATCAAAAAAAAATTGTTTTTTCCTCGCAAGTGTGACGAAAACAGTCGTATGGAACTCTTGTGCTATTAGTCATTACGCTCTCGGCTTCCTTATTGCGCTCGCCTGCGGCTCGCGCGCATACTCGTAATACCGCCTCTAGTGTAATGACCAACATAGCACACTCGTATCATAATGTACTAATACAACACATTTGCAAAAAAAATAATTACGAAGCTTGTATACATCGTTCGAAAGTTGAACATTACGCACCATACAACTAGGCGGTAAAATTTCTAGGAGTGCGGTAAACCTATTTTACTGTACGCCTATAGGTATTTTTTTCTTATTTATTGGCATCGCACGTTGTGCATTCTGCCAGTGTCAGGTTTATGGGTTTTCAAGTTTTATTAGTATAATCAAGTCAATAAAATGATGTCATGAAATCACAGTAAGTCACACGATTATATTTATAGTCGAGTCCAAGTCATGCCCTAGTAAAGTTGTGGCGACTTTACTATGAGTTTCTACGGAGTTTTGAAAACAACACGAAATACATTTTTCACCACATTGTATCACTTGCCCACACCCGTGCATGTAATTTAATACTCAGTGAATAAAATACCGCCATTTTTAATTACTAATTCGAGAAAAAAACACAAGTTTAAGAAAATAATAGAATACAACGACATACTTGATTATTCCGTGTTCCCGCCAAAACTCTACGCCTATAGTCTGCTATAGTCGCACCGGCGTATCTTTTACAGTTTTTTTAATTTCTATAAAAATATATATGAATTCCACCAAGTAGTTTCACATTACGAGAATAAATAAGTTGAATGATCGAATCTTCTTGGAAGCGCTTTTGCTCAATACGTTTGTCTTACTTTAATACTAAACAGAAAATGAGACGAAAGATGTAGTTCTAATTTTCACCTGTGCACGTAGCGCCATTTGTTAATTCGGGCCGTTTCATCTTTCCTCCTAGGAGGATTATGGCGTCGCACTTTGTGCATTTGCCAGTGCCAAGTATTCATTTGTATCAAGTTTTGATAATTTTCAAGTCGAATGAGTCAAAGTTACACTTAGTGAGTCACAGTCAACTTCAGTCATGCCCTAGTAAAGTCGTGGCAACTTTACTACAAGCTTCTTCGGAGTTTTAGTAACAACACGAAAAGACACTCATAATAGAAACGACATTTTAGTTCATTTAGTTTAGTTTCGTTTTAGTTTTCGTTTTAACGAAGACGATCCTTAGAACGAAGTTTTTTTCTTCTGCTTTTGTCCTAGGAGGATTATGGCATCGCTTTTTGTGCATTTGCCAGTGTCAAGTACTTATTTAGTTGCAACTTTCCGACCGATATTTATAAACAAAATAATAAAGTTTGTTTAATTATCTGTTGTACTTGTGTTATCGTTTTCTCACAAATGTGTTGTAAAACGTTGTATGGCACACGTGCGGAATTGATTTTTACAAACGCGTGACTATTGTAAGCCCTCGACTTCGTCTCGGGCTTACATTCGTCTACTCGTTTGTAAAAAACAATTTACCGCACTAGTATCATAAATAACTATTAATACATTTCCTCTACAAGGAAAAACAAAACCAACACTTAAAAAATCACTTCACTACATATTATAAAACAAAGTCGCTTCCCGCTATCTGTCTGTCCCTATGTATGCTTAGATCTTTAAATAAGAAACGGATTATGAGGCGGTTTAAAAAAATAGATAGAGTGATTCAAGCGGAAGGTTTATATATTATGAAAGTAGTAGAGAAAAACTGATAATTTTAGAAGTTTCTAATGTGATGTCTTAAATAAACATATTTTTTTGCGCTTACAAATTGCAAACGCTGACTGAACCCTACGAGATAGATCAAAATAATGTACTACATTATTGTACACCTTAAAAAGGCCTACAATAAAGTCTGCGGTGGTATGTAACTATTTATGGTACCGTAATTAATGGTATACACAGGGTTAGTTGTAATCAGTTAGCATCCTTTTAAGGGAATATTCTGTACATCAAAATAAACAACTTTTAATTTCGGCCCTATAGTTAAAGTTGTTTGTTTTGACGTATATAATATGCCCTTAAAATAATGCTAACTGATTACAACTAACCCTGTATATTTAAGAGTGTATCGTATTATTAACCCTCCGTATTAAGGCAGAGGCATTCGTCTAGCGGTGGGCGTTACTGGCTGATGGTGATACTTAGCGGAATTATTCTGTGAAACCGATTAACATTAAACAACCAACATACTAATCATTTATATAACTGGGCTGAGGCCACGTGGTTTAACCTCATGGTACGACCGCGTGGTATGACCGCGTGGTTCAACCGCGTGGTTCGACCGCGTTGTACTACCGCGTGGTACGACCGCGTGGTACGACCGCGTGATACGACCGCGTGATACGACCGCGTGGTTCATCCGCGTGGTACGACCGCGTGATACGACCGCGTGATACGACCGCGTGATACGACCGCGTGATACGACCGCGTGATACGACCGCGTGATACGACCGCGTGGTTCATCCGCGTGGTACGACCGCGTGATACGACCGCGTGATACGACCGCGTGATACGACCGCGTGGTTCATCCGCGTGGTACGACCGCGTGATACGACCGCGTGATACGACCGCGTGATACGACCGCGTGATACGACCGCGTGGTTCATCCGCGTGGTACGACTGCGTGGTTCAACCGCGTGGTATTACGGCATGGTTCTACCGCGTGGTTCAGTCTGAATTGTAACAAACCACCATGATAGATTAAAACACTGTTGTAAAATTGTACTTACCTATATTGGTATCAAACAATGCTTTATTAAATATTACGCCATTTTCAGAAAGCGACAGAACATGAATGTCCTCATTTCCCTGGGTGGCTACACCATAATATAATATAAGTACACGTTTGCAAATGTATTCCTGCGAACCTGAAACGTAGGAGAAATTTGTCAAGGTTGATAAGACAGTCATGAGATGCGAGGCACAGTGCGCGCATAGGGGAGAAAATGCAGTAATCAATTTTGGTACAGATACCATGTAACTAGGGTCGATTTTTGCACATACACAGATCTAAAACATTTTCATAAATCTTTAGTGAAAATTATGATTGTTTGTTACGGTATAATAAAGCTGCTTTAGACATGATGTCCAATTGTCCATTAATCAAAATAATTCCGTATAAGTATTACAAAACGCAGATTATTATTACGATTTAAATTGTTTAAAAAAGATATCATGTCATAAAAACCAAATGCAAAACGTACGAAAACTGTGTAATAGTAGTTTCCTAACCGGAGTCTCTCCTCTAGGCCCCGACACTGAGTCGTCGCGTGACGAGCGAGACGCGTACAAATTGGCGCGAGATGTCGCCTCCTTGTATCGCACTCGCTGATACAAATCCTTTGTGTTTGTCTGCTGGCTGTACAATGAACGCAAACTGCCTCGCGCCCGCTCCACATTCTAATTCAATGCGATACTTGCAGGCTGAAGTAATACAAGCCCTTTACTTGTGAACGTGTGATTTTTCACCCGTGAGCTATAAAAGCGTAGCTGGTTTTTTATTGACCACCGTCACACCTAAAGTTAAGCGTAGATGTGGGTATGGGATTCTGGTCCGAAAACTCCAACTGTTAGCTAGTGTGTGCTAACAGTTAGCTAGTGTCAACTGTCCCTTTGACTCTGGTAGCGTTTAAAAACTTTTTTATGGTTGACCACACAGCGCTTAATGTTATGTGACACGGTGGTTAAAGCTGGTAAAATAACGTAGCTAGGAATGGAATATGGCTTTGAATTATGCCTGCTAAAGCACACCATTGAGCCATTAGAAACTAATTTTCTATAGCTAACAGCTATTATTTCCTTCGCTTTCCTTGCCTTGTGCTTTTTCACCAACACTTTAAAAACGTCTTGCTGTTGTTTTTGTTTATTTTTGACTGTAAATAGTTCTTCCCTCTAATTGTCTATACCTACTACAGTTTACCACTACAACTACCTTGGACAGATTGTTCAGTTAGGTAGGTCCAACTTCGACAAAGAGGTTGCCCGAAGAATCCAACTCGGATGGGCAGCGTTCGGGAAATTGCGTAATATCTTCTCGTCCAAAATCCCTCAGTGTCTGAAGACAAGGGTATACGACCAGTGTGTGTTGCCAGTGATGACATATGGAACTGAAACGTGGTCTTTAACTGCTGGCCTTTTGGAGAAACTCAGAGTCACGCAACGGGCAATGGAGAGAGCTATGCTCGGAGTTACTTTGCGCGATAGAATCCGGAACGAGGATATTCGCCAAAGAACCAAAGTTACCGACATAGCTCGCAAGGTTTGCAAGTTGAAGTGGCAATGGGCAGGCCACAACGCTCGAAGAACTGACAACCGATGGGAAAGAAAGGTTCTTGAGTGGCGACCGCGAACCGGAAGACGCAGCGTAGGAAGGCCTTCCTCTAGGTGGACCGACGACATTGTAAAAGTCGCGGGCAACTGGTGGATGCAAATGGCAGGTTGTTGTACAGTGTGGCGGTCTAAGGGGGAGGCCTTCGTTCAGCAGTGGACGTCTCCGGGCTGATGATGATGACTACAGTTTAAATAGTTACCTACCTAATCAGAGTAACCTACCTGGGAGCCAATCCCGTGGCCTCTATAATAATCTGTATCCGTCGCTGGTGCAGAGTGGTTTGGTTTGGTTGCAGTCGACATTTGCATTAATTAAAAACGCGCGCTCCAGTTAGTCGGTACATCTCTAGATTACTAGTGTTGGACTCCTGTTTTTGTTTCCGGAAAAAACAAATGGCTGTCTTCAAATACAGGGGAAAATCGTTCCTTTTAGGTAAAAGTGCTTCGTTCAAGATACTAGTGTGCTATGTTGGTCGTATAGTATTTGTAAAGCCACAAGAACCGCGCAGTTTAGGGGAAATAAAAAGTAGGAACTGGAGTCATCAGCAGCCAGAAGACGTCCACTGCTGGACGAAGGTACGAATGACAATGCCAATGACACGACCGAAAAAGAATTAAGTAGTTCCTCAATAACAGAATATATTGGGAACCTAATTAAAGTTACATATTAAATGTCATAGACTAGACTACAGGGTCGTAGGCAGAAAGAAAGTAAGTATGGTCGTTTCGCAGTGGTCCTCAGTAGGGACTTAGCTCGAAAGTGCAGTTCCACGGCGAGCAGCGGAATCTTCAGCTCCATATGTTGGTTGTGTATAGCGTGGTAGTTCATTAAGTGTGGTTCCTGACACGACACGTGGCTCGGCAGGAGAGTAGGCCTCCAGTAAGGGCCGAAGGTCACGTGGCAGGCAGGGTGGCAAGTGTGCAAGTATGCTTTTACAGGTAGCTCTGACTATAAGTCGAGGTAACTCCGGAGAAGAAACAAGCGTAGGTGAAGACCTATAAGTGGTAGCCGTAATATCAGAAGAACCAGACGGCGGTAGGAACGTAGTAGGAGAAGAACCAAGCAGCGGTAGGAGAACACGGTGACGGTAAGAGAACGGAGGACCGGAGAGGAGACCCCAAGATCCTGGGGTAATACAGTAGTAAGATTTGTACAATGCAATATTGCACATACACAAATTTGTTTCACTACTGCTTGTAGTAGTAATTTATAGAGGCGATGAATTTAATATTGGACGAAGGCTTGCCCTCCTCCTTAGTAGGGAGGGGCTGCCGTAAACTCCCGCGCTTGGCAGGCGGCTTGAGGATTAGGAACTGGAGTGGTAACAAATACAAAATGTATGAATGTGTGCGAAGTTCCGGTAACATGGTCTCCTCTCTATCGGTCTAGCTTCGGCGGATGACGGAATCATTACTGTAATTAATACGAACCAGGTCGCGGCGTCACTTGGCTGCATTAAAAACTATGAAAAAGGTTTAAAACAAGTTTTCATGTAAGTCAATGATATTATATAATATATATAAGGATGATAAAAGGAAGGATATAAGTATACATTATTATGTTAAAATAATTACAATCCTGATAAATGTATAGATTCGGAATGTTACTTATTTAGCAAATCTGAAACCGGGGCTATTATGGTTTGTCTACAAAATCAATGTTTTTAATAGATAGATAGATTAACTTACTCTATATTGTAAACACCAAAAGAACTGAGATCACAACAGAAAAATTAACTTAGAACCAGTGTAACAATTGGCTGCCTTATCGCTAAAATAGCGATCTCTTCCAGGCAACATTTGAATGGAAAGAAAAATCAGTACTGAAGCAATATCCGACAAAGACGTGATTATGGGTTTTGTTAAGTAAAAGTCCACATTTGACCTCGAAGTTGCCTGTTAATGGCCAACTTGCATCTCATTTCAGAATTCAAATGAAAAAATAACAATGTCTACGCAGTTGTCCGCCCTACTTCTACGTCCTTACTACTTCCCTGTGCTAGTAAACTCTCAAACCAATCTCTCTCCATGCATATTAAGGTCCGTTCACACGGTCAGCACTTTTCCACATTTGCCTCACAAAGCGTCCTGAATATTCATCCGTCATTTCGTTCGCTCGCCCGATCACCATTGATTGATCGGCGCGGACCGGAGACACTCTACCGATGTATAGAGAAGCGATTTAATGATACTTTACAAGGTAAATAAATGGAGATGGCTCTGTTTCAGTGTAAGTTAATTAAAATTGAATACTAAACAATCAAGTGACGAGACAATCTGACCTGGGTATGTCCTAAAACTGCACCCAGAACCACCAAAGTACGGGCAGCAGTCCTCTTAGTTAACGGTGGTAACACTCTGCGATCCCCAAGTCGCCTTCCAAGCGTGGGGATTATGGCAACCCCTCCCTATTAAGGGGGAGCCTTTGTCCATCAGTGGATGTCTTCTGGTTGATGAGTGAAGTGACGAGACAAGCGAGACGTTCGCGGTAAGCTTCACACCTGCCCATAACAGTAGCAATGCTAGAATTGTGAACTTGCGAATACAATCCTGTATTCGCAAGTTCACAATCTGCACTTTAATGCGCTCGTCATCTTGAGATATTAGATGTTATATCTCATCAAACCCAGTACTTTATCTGGTAACATTGCCCTTCAAGCCGGAACATATTGAATGCTTGCACACTACTGCTTGGCGGTTGAATAACTGGAAAAGGTGTACCACTACAAAATAAATATTCTTAAATGAGAATGGACACATTGATCCAAAATAAGGATTGGTGCCCTTGTTCCTACTGCGTAGTTCTACTGGTAGCACCAATAGATTAATTGCCCGCGGTTCTGCAGAAGTTTACTCCCAAGGTTAACAAAAAGTGCGATTGAAGGCTTTTATGAATGTCAAATAAAATGTTTAAGACCGTATCATATCATAAATATCATATCATTAATTTATTCATAAGTTTTAGGTGTACAGGATGGTAGAAACAAAATAGTGCGTCTATTGCCAAAACTTGCCGTTACAGGCGTATGAATATTATTGATAATTATTATGTTGTATTATAATATTAATTAAGTCTTGAAATGTCAATTGTACGGTAAAATTAATTAATTTAAAAGCAATGTAAAAATTCAGAAGAAAATGAAAAATTTACTGAAGTGCTTTTGATAAAGTTAATAACTGCTGATTTATAAATGTAACTGCTGATATTATTATATAACTGCAGCTGTTTTCACGAATTATGGGGATAACTTAAAAGGCCTCCTTTTTGTTTATACCGATACGCATAACCCTGAATACTATTTGGTAAAAGTAAACCACAGACCTTATTCTGTGCCTAAGTACTATTATGTACTAGAGCAGAAGAAGGCGAGGGCCGGTAAGCGAGGGCCAGTAAAAAGATATAGTGGAGCAGTAAAGGCAAACCGTCATAAAGTTCAACGACATCGGAGAAAATCGAGAAAAATGTGATTTCCAAACATCAACACCTCAAGCGAAGAGCCTATAAGGCGAAAGGTATTCAAGGGGGCAAACGGGCGAAAAGGGCGAGAGGTATTTGAGGATGGGCGGCCAGAGCGGCTAGGGCGGCGGTAAGGGAGGCGGCCATCAAAAACACATGTCCTGAAACGGCTCCTATCGGCGACTCCGGAATCTTTCAATCGTTATCTTTTATTCTCCGCTCATATCCACGAGCTGGTGCGCAAGGGACGGGCGACAGCGGAGGCGACAACATCACACTTATCGCAGTCATCATCTTCGTCATTAGCCCGAAGACGTCCACTGCTGGATGAAGGCCTCTGTCTTAATAGGGAGGGGTTGCCGTAATCCCCGCGCTTGGCAAGCGGCTTGGGGATCGCAGAATGCCAAGAGGACGCTGCTGCCCACAGAAAAGCGAAATCCTTACTTCCTAGGTAGAACGGCTGTCAAAACAATGTTCTAAAGCAATTGTATGAAAAACCGCTGTCGCCAGTTTCACATTTATTTGTATAGAGACTACGACCAAAAAATGCCAATAAATTGGTCGCGCATTTGTAGTAAAACGCTCAAAATGACAATTTGCAACAGATTAAAGTTAATCTAATTACGATACAATGTGGTTTAGTTTCCTACGCGTCTATTTAAATTGTCTTTTTGAGTATTCTCAGTTAAATAACATGTATATTGGTAGAATTGACATTAAGCGCATTTGCACCTAATGCTGGCTAGCGCGGCCCGTCACACTTCCCTTCTATTCACTTCTCTTTTCTGTGCTGCTGCCCGTCCTCTGGTTTTTCTGGTTGCTATTTTAGAACATACCCAGTTCCTACCTATTTAGGTTGATTGGACCTATTTGGTTAGTAATTGTACAAATCTTTTTAAGTTATTATTTTTGGTCGTGGAAAATCAAGGTGTGGCAAAGCAAAGAAAAAGTGGTAAGTTTTAAGGAGCCTTTGATTTTCTACACTTGACACACATTCTAGAATACTCCAGAATTTAGCTCAAGAATGAGAATCGAGATCTCTTATAACTTTCATCGCATCATCAACCCCTGAAGAGGCGTCGCGCGAATTTATGGCGGTTACCTCGGCGGCGCATCTGCGAGAGATTTACGGAGCTCGTCCGAACACACCGACTCACAGTAAAGTTTTTGCCGTCACCGCCACGCACTCTCACTCCACCACGCGACGGACGCGCTGACAGCTCCCACATGTTACGCTATAAATTTGTGCAAAAACGCAGTTGAATTTGTTGAGAGTATAAGACTGAATATTCGTTCAAATGCGTCGCGGGCGACCGGTGGGAGTATTCCCGTGGATGCAAACGGTAGGTTTTCGTTCAGTGTGGCGGTCTAAGCGGGAGGCCTTCCTTCAGCAGTGGGCGTCTCGTGGCTGATTAGTTAATCAGATTTTCGTATACATTTCCTTTCTTTCAAATTTGTAGCACGGTGGTAGAAGACAAAAAACGGATTCTATTCTGAATCCACGCCATTTTTATTGCTATGGCGGTTAAAGTTTGCTAAAACCAATCAGGGCGTAACTTTACTCGTTATTGTACTGTTTCACGGTTATTCAGTTCAGTTATTGCGTCTGCCAGCTAACATGGTGCATGCAACTGCGCCAAAATACACCAGTCCACACACACATGAAATATCGTGGGCTCAACTGGGCTCGGCATAATAGGCTCGAATCCATTAGGCTACTTTATATCATCATCATCATCATCATCATCATCGTCGTCACAGTTATTCATCATCACGCGGGTGAACCACGAGTCGCAGCAGCTGGTAATAATAAATAATAACACTTCAAATGATTTCATAGTTATAGTTTAATAGCCATCAGTTTACAAGATGAACACTGGTCCTCGATATCGATCCCCGGGAAAGTCCCCAGGTCTTTGTTCTGCATTTCGTAGATGGTCTCCCAGCCCAGCTTCGCTGCAGCTTTCTGCGAACCGATAGATGTCATCCAAGCGGAGGTTAAGGGCACTCCTCGCTCTTTGCATATTGCTGACCTGAAATTTTATAACACTCTAAGTACTCTAATTATCACTGTCGCTCAGCGAGCTATGGAAAGAGCTATGCTCGGTATTACTCTGAGGGATCGTATCCGGAACGAAGTAATTCGCCAGAGAACTAAGGTTACCGACATAGCTCAGCGTATTAGTAAACTGAAATGGCAGTGGGCTGGTCATATCTGTCGCAGAACCGATAACCGCTGGGGTAGACATGTTCTAGAGTGGAGGCCACGTATCGGCAAACGTAGGGTAGGACGTCCTGAGACTCGATGGAGTGACGATATACGTAGGACAGCTGGCAGTGGTTGGAAGCGGATAGCTGAAGATCGGGCTGAGTGGCGTGCCTTGGGAGAGGCCTATGTCCAGCAGTGGACTATGACAGGCTGATTATGATGATGATGATGATGATGATGACTCTAATTATCATAAACATAAAACTGGGTATTTAAACAATACGATGTTTCTGTACATTTTCCTGGGAGTAAACACAAATATTGAATGAAACAGCGGACGTTTTTATAATATGAAAAAAGCAAATTTTTGTTGCCAAAGAGCAAACGTTGTTTACTTGTATTAATTTCTAGCAATATAACTAATTGGTCCGAATGGTCTCGTTGGTTCCATTCTTCAAAAAACAAAGTAATGGACATACAATTCCAACAAGTTCTATCAATGCAACAACTAATAGTTGACCCAGGGGGCGATTGGGGCATATTCACCACACTAGCCTAATTAGTTGCGGGATTTGCATACGCCATTGAATTTCTTCTTTGGATATATACGGGTTTCCTCAGTATGTTTTCCTTTGCCAAAAAGACAATAATATTTTTTTTTATACATAAACTCTAAATAAAAGCCGCGACCACAAGATTCCGAGTCTATCGGTCTTCCTATGAGGCTTCCATGTATTTTTCATAAGAGGTTGTTAACCGTTAAAACTTCCAAGCATTGCACAGAAAAGGGGTTTTCATACTATTTTGTTTCATTTCATTTATTAATAAATGCTTGCCACACTTACAGCGACGTCAAGGCGTGCGACAAGCTAGTAAAATACATTATTAAAATTAGTTAAGTAGTTTAAAATTCAAATTATATAAATAAATATGATATTTAATTATATTAAATTAAATTAGCACATATAAAATTAAGATAAAAATAACAACTTAAAAACCAATACATACATTCACAAACATACAAAGTTTAATCAAAAATATGTCAACGTCTGGCTGTTGGGCTAGCATGGCGCCGTGGGAGCGTACTGCGTCGTGCGCGTGCGCGCGTCCACTGGCGCGACGAGCACGAGCCGCGACCGGCTGCTCGGGTTGTCTACCTTATTGTGGAGCAACAGGTAGAAGTGCACCATTATAGCGCACTTACGCCTGAGCTCCAGGGTGTTCATGCCGACCATTCCAGACACGAACAAGGACCGATATAAGTACGAATAGTATCCGTACAACTTGTTGTACAGATATCGAGCTAACCGCTTTTGTACCTTTTCTACCATGAGTTTGTACTTGTCTTCGTGGGGATCCTAGATAATGGAGTCGTATTCCAACTAACTTGTTTGTTAGCTATTTACCAACAAGCCTGTTCAAGTATGTAATACCTGATGTGGAGTAGTTCCTCGGCGATGCCCAGCCTCCGGTAGTCCTTATGTACGGCCAACCCTCTTCCCTTGAATAGTATATCAACATTATACGTCTCGAAGATATTGCATTTAGTGTTCATGTACGCTGCGAGGCTTAATACTGTTCTGATTTCTCGTGCTTGGGCCATCTGCGGCAAGACAAAAAATAACATCAGCCTTGTCGCTATATTTACTAGTGTAACAAGTACACTACACACAGTACACTAGTGTAACAAGTACCCTGAATTCACAGATCTGTATCGAAGTAGATGCTGTAAGATAACCTACCTTGCTCCATTAACATTTATTTAATAAAATAAAAAAAATAAAAACATTTATTTATTTTATTATTATTAATTAAAACGGCAAATACACCACTTACATTAATTAATTAAAGCTAACAATACAATTTAAAATATTAAGATTTCATTAAAATTAAAAATACATTAATTGTTATAAGTATACAAATCTGTTATTCAAATGAAACATCATTTAGAATGTAGAAGTAAAAACTTGCCGTGTCTCAAACGAAAAAGAAATAAGTATTTACTAAATAATTACTCTTGTGACGTCATAATGATTGTGTGGTGCGGTAGAATAATTTGTTAGAAGCCTATACCAACGTTTTATCACAGGCAACAGTACAATATGGGTGTCTTCGAATCTAGAGTAAATACGTTCCTTCAAGGTAAGCGTGCTCCATCCTAGACTGCACCGTTGCTTACCATCAGGCACGATATAGTCAAAAGCAAACCTATTCCACAAAAAAATATACTCATTTCCACTGAAGAGAGAAGTGAATAGAACGGCAAACTGACGCGTCGCAATAGGCGTATGTTATTTATTATTATGAATATTTATATTTTTTCTCTAGAAATACTCAAAAAGACAATTCGAATATTCGGGTAAGTAGTTGGAAACCAGAACACATTGCATCGTGATTAGATCTATTTCAAAATGTTACAAAATGGCATTTCGAGCATTTTACTTTAAATGCTCGGCCAATGATTGGCATTACGTCTTATGTAGTGACAATACGATTATGTGTGAAACTGGTCACACATAATCGTATTGTCATTACATACAGCGGTTTCCCGTACAATGGGCGATTTTCTGACAGGCAATTTTTGAAAAACTGATTTGTTTTTGCGCAGACCAGACGTGGCTGTCATTGTCAAGTTTTTTATTTTATTTCATGTGCCACATATCAAAAATACTATGCTGTTTTTGACTGGCACGTATAGTCTGCGCTATGTGTCAAATTGTAGGAAACAACATTTTTTATCACGTTTGGAAAATCTACAACATTTACAACATTGTTTTGACGGCCGTTCTAACCTAAGAATTAGGGCTTTCGCTTTTTTGTGCTCACTTCCATAGAAAACGAGTCTAAGTATAGTTGAACCACAGAATATACAAGTAACTTTATTCAAAAAAAAAAACAACCCACTTCAAATGAATATGGAATCACCTCGGCAGTATACACAATCAAATAAAAAAAGATTTCATAATCGGT
This sequence comes from Erannis defoliaria, assembly GCA_905404285.2. Taxonomy (NCBI): domain Eukaryota; kingdom Metazoa; phylum Arthropoda; class Insecta; order Lepidoptera; family Geometridae; genus Erannis; species Erannis defoliaria. The sequence continues at coordinate 17,298,771 of FR990084.1, read as the reverse complement.
CCACAATTGACGGAGCAATCGGTGAACATACATTTAAAAAAACATACCGTCGAACATAGAACCTCCTCCTTTTTTGAAGTCGGTTAATAATAATACTACGCATCTTACGCATCAACCAACATTAATATTATAATAAAGACATTATAAATAAATATATTAATTGGTATAGCTACAATATTATAATAACAAGATAATTTGTATATAAATTTAGTATTACAATGTCGAAATTTCACTGTGGTGCTTCAGCACGCGCGCATGAGAGCCTAGACGGCGCGGCGCGGCGGAAGTAGAGTGTCGTCAACGACCCAATTTTATAATACAAATAAAATACAAAATAGTTTGCCCTGAATTATGACATTGTAGTTAGAGATATAACGTCTAAACAACGCATCTAGATGCGTTTTGTATCTGATCTGGTCCTGTCCTAGTTTCATCTTACCGTTTGTATCGATACCAAGTTCTCGAGATGGTGTTTCTTCTCGAGGATCATGATGGAGAGCCCCACGATCTGCAGCTGCAGCTCGCTGGAGTCATCCAGGCAACACGCGTCCACCTGGTATTCTTCCCGCTTGGCCAGCATCATGGCAGTTCTTAGTTGCTTGTATTCTACTAAAGCTTCTGCTCGTTGGGCAACCTCTACGTTAGAAAAAATAAAAGAGGATATAATTAGGTATGGTTACTGGGTACTATGTCCTAAAACTGCATCTAGAGAACCAATGGAGGTCGGGCAGCTGCGGCGCTCGGATAACAGTAGTGAGCATTCTGTAGATGTCTGCGATACCCAAGCCACTTGCCAAGCGTGGGGATTATGACAACCGCCCTATTAAGGGGGAGGCCTTCACTTCGTCCAGCATTGGACGTCTTCTGGCCGAAGAAGTGATCAACCTGCAGGCCGCAATTTTCCTTCGTTTCGCAACCCTCTCATGCTAAATCAAAAATAATAAAATTAAACTTACTTGATGCTTTATGAAGTGGTTCTTCGGGAAACAAATGTGTACCCATAAATTCAAAAACGTTTCCAAGCTTGTCTTGTGGCAATTCCTGAATGCGTAATTTCAATTCTTTCCCATCGTGTATTTTCGTAAATCGTGTCCAAATTTGCGCAGAAACCGACATCGTTACATTAATCTAATTCTAACAAGTGCTGATAATACAGACGACAGCACAGCGTGACCCGAATCTTAATATAATGTGATGTTGCACATAAAACACTACACACACTAAACACTAAACACACACACACACACGCACACGCACGTAACACTTTTTACTCATACATAACAACTAAGTAAGTTGCTGGCCGAGAGGCTGTTATGCAGTGTTACAGCAAAACCACTTTTTAAAAACTGAGAATGTTTATTTGATACTTTTTACAATAGATTAGGAAGGAGCTTTTAATTGGAAGGATGTTTATTTATTTATTTATTTATTAATTGCTTGTCACACTTACAGCTACGCCAAGGCGTGTGACAAGCCAGCAGTACATACAATAATAATAATCAATTACATAGAAAAGAAACAAAGTAATAAAATTCATGTCAATGTTGACAGATTACTGACTACTGGAATGGGTGTTGGTACGTATTATATGGTCGGGAATAGTTAATAAGGGATAGCGATAATGGGAACCAATATGTTATCTTAAGTACAACTTATTGACTAATCTAAATGATATCCTATTAACTAATGATTTATTTTGATGCAGTATTGGTTTGCTTATTTAGAGATTTACGGTCTTATGCATGAAAATTGCTTAAACAGTTTCATAACAGCTTTTTAGTTATTAAACGTTTTAAACTCATTATAGCCTATTAAGCCGATGAAATGTGTTGGTATGCATAAACCTATTATAACCATGTTTAAACTAATAAACCATAGACAAATATAATAAACAGATAAACAATAATCAGTGGAGTTAGACATTTCATGACATCGACAATCGCAAAATTATGATAGCCTATGTAATTTAATTTAATTTTATTTAATTAATTATTATGTATTTGTTTATTTGGCTCGGGATTTAAAGTGAATTTTGTTTTCTGTTTTATTTTTACGACCAAAATAATAGCAGAAAATAAAACAAACGCCAGCGGGGCTAAAATTGGCTAGAAGAAGACAAGGTAAGTAGGTAATGGTTGTAGTTTCGGCCGGGTGAGGGTTGGAGCTATGCTCGGAGTTGATATTCGCCAAAGAACCAAAGTTACCGATAATAGTTACCGTTTTAGTGTTTCCAATAAAAACTTGTTTTTTTTTCTGATCGAAATCGTTACTTTGAGCCTGAATTGAATTTGGTAATTTTTTATTCGTTGTTTTACTTTAATGATTGCACTGTAAGTACCTACTCAAATTTTGATGTTTCTATACCAAAACATCAAACCTGCCAAGTAACCGAAGTGATGATGGAACTGGAAGTTGCATGATAGATTTCCTCAACAGCTTAAAGTATATCTCTCGAATTTGGGCTCACTTGTTTTGATTTAAAGGGGTCCTAAGAATTGACATACTGATTTATGTCCTTTTGTCATTAGTCATACGCATCTAGTCATAAACTACAGTAGTCATAATGATACATGTACATAATTTTTTAATTAATTAGCTGTATAATTATTGTTTGTCTTTGTGTTTGTCGATCCTAATAGTAGTGTGACATAATGGCTATACATCCTAAGATTAGTTGTCATAAATAGTAATGTTACTAATTTCTTTGTTCATAGAGTTATTGTTCCTAAGAATGATAAGTGCTATTAGCTTTTTAGGTTAAGTTTTTTTTTTGTTGATTAGCTCAGTTTGTGGTGTAATGGAAAATAGAACACACTGTATGTACCTATATTAAAGCCCGGCGAAAGATTTGACTCGGATAGGTTAGGCTAAGGTGCGAGCGAAGCGAAGGTTTTTTTAATATCAACCCAAAACTCCTCATTACTCGTGCAACACTGTATGTATAAATTAAATTTGAGTGTAATTACACCTCCATGGTGCACCCTGGACCTGGGTATGTCCTTAAACTGCATCCAGACCCACTGGAGGACGGGCAGCAGCGTCCTCTTGGTTAACGGTGGTGAGCATTCTGCGATCCCCAAGCCGCCTGCCAAGCGTGGGGATTATGGCAACACCCCTCTTTTGAGGGAGGCCTTTGTCCAGCAGTGGACGTTTTATGGCTGATGACGTGACGTGACGGTGCACCCAACTTGAGTTGGTTAGGTTCGAAATGGGTGACAAATCCGAATTAGAGCACCCCGACTCCACCTAGTCTTGTGGTCCCTACCCCTAGAGTGTATATAAAAGTGCGGAAGCCCACCCGGAGTTGTATTTGGATTGATTAGAAACATTCCTAAACGTTTTTTCCATACTTAAACTCAAAATTCATTTTTATTGTTTTCTCGAAAACTATAGGTTTGCACACTCCCCCTCTTTCACGGAGAGGTTCCCATCTCTCTCTTTCTCTCTCTCTCTGTCTTTCTCTCTCTCTCTCTCTTTCTGTCTAATCACACATATTGGAAATAATAATTCCCGTCTTAGCCTTTTTGTTATTTCAACCCAGAAATCCTCACTGCTCATGCTATGTATATGAAAACTCGCTGACAGATCCGACTCGGATAGGTTAGGTGAGAAGTAGAAATGATGCGACTTTTTTTTTTGGATGATTTTATATTAAGATGAGTAGCTGATATGTTTATTTACTGTAGGATTAGATATTGTTAGGATTTTAAATTTTATGGCTCATAAATAGTATATCCAATGAATATTAGGAGCAGTGATGTTACGTGTAGTAATGTTATGTAGATTTACCATTAGGATGACTAATTATTAGGACTTAAAACGGTATGGAATACATAAATAGGATGAAAATTCGTATGGGAATTATTAGGGACCCGATTTAAAGAATCCGATAATTTATTAGACTTGTTGACGAGGAACTGATGACGGAGACGGAAAGTGAATCGGACGGGAAACCCTTAACGCTTAAGTGACATGCTTCTTAAAACAATACAAATAGTTTATTGAAAACACCAAAGTAACACGTCAAATTTCATTAAGTATGTCACTAGTAATTATTTATAGTATACACTCTCCTCCTATAATCTAAATTTTATTACGATTATGAAATAGTTTAAGATAAAATATGCCTATTTATATTATTCATATTATATAATATTTATTGTCAACATTTATCTGGATCGGTCTCTTTTCGTGTGACATTTGCACTCATACCATTTCTAGCCAGCACGTGCTAGCTCGTGCTAATATAGATTTTGTTTGGAGTCGTGTATTTTGACGTCATTAGTCACGATATTGCGCTCTCTGTTTAACATGTTTGTAACTTCGTTATTTGTACATATTTTAAATTTCGGTTTTGATCTTTGATTTTATTGCCCGAGTGTTCTGCACCCAGAATCGCCAGAAGACGGGCAACAGCGTTTTCTCGGCGGTGGGGCATTTTACGATCTCTAAGCCACCTGCTAAGTGGGGGGATTATGGCAGCCCCATTTAAGGGGGAGGCCTTCGTCAGTGGACAGCAATGCGACATTCGTTGAAAATGTGTAATGTAGTTTTTTATGTGTTACAGGCTTCCGTTTGATTACCATCTCACCTGATGCTAAGCCTGATGCAGTCTACAATGAAGCACGCTTGCCTAGAATATGTGGTATTTACTTTCATGAAGATTTTGACATATGGTACGGATGGTGCCATATTTCAAATTATGTACCAATTTTACTGAGACGTAAATGTCCGGTGGGCGTATCCTTACTTATTACATCTTTATTAGCAGTAAATATAATGGTCTTGACCTTAGTGAACTAGATGAACAGAAATGGCTTTAAGCACTTCCTAGAGAGGAATAGGTATCTTTTGGACAAGCGTGTTCCACCTTGTTTAGAGGGCAGGTGAAGTAAGGTCAAACGCGAACCCACTCGTTATAAAATAAATAAATAATAATGGTTGTAGTTTACACATGGTTAATCAGTATTTGGTGAATATGTGTGCGTGCGATGTAGTTTGATGTAGTAAGTCGTCATCTGTAATCATAATTATTTGTGGTCAATTTGAGCAAGATAAGAGTGGTGTCCGGAACGAGGATAATTGCCAAAGAACCAAAGTTACCGACATAGCTCGCAAGGTTTGCAAGTTGAAGTGGCGCAGGGCAGGCCACATCGCTCGAAGAACTGACAACCGATGGGGAAGAAAGGTTCTTGAGTGGCGACCGCGAACCGGAAGACGCAGCGTAGGCGCTGCCTCCCACTAGGTGGACCGACGACATTGTAAAAGTCGCGGGCAACCGGAGGATGCAAATGGCAGGTTGTCGTACAGTGTGGCGGTCTAAGGGGGAGGCCTTCGTTCAGCAGTGGACGTCTCCGGGCTGATGATGATGATGAAGAGTGGTGTACGTACAAAACGTGTAAAAATATGAGTGCCCTGCGTAAGTATTTCTTATAATTTTTAAGACTAGTTGGATTTCCTACTCTTTCAAGTACTAATTTGTTTATTTTTAGCAAAAAAAACTGACTTCTCGACTATACATATAAATGTACAAACTTGAAACGAATAATAATATACGCTTTAAAAAAAAACAACCGACTTCAATTTTGATTACCTCGATGACATCTTCATATTATTTTCCAGTTATTTTGATTTATTACAGTAATTTTAAATTAAATACCAAACTACTGAACCGATTTCGATAAAATGTATATATGGGACCACCTCTGAAGTATCACCTACCAAACAAAAAACATATCATCAATATCAATTCTTAATTGGCGGAGTAATCGCGTCACTTACTTACAAAAACATACGGTCGAATTGAGAACCTCCTTTTTTGAAGTCGGTTGAAAAGTAGAAAATAATATTTTAATTACTTTAAAACAATAAGTAATTAAAATATAATAAGCATTAAGGAAAATAGACAAAGTTATTGATACTTACATACCTTTACCAATTTATAATCAGGTGTTTTTGGAGTCGGTGCCAGCCAAACAGGTGCGTGGTTCAAAAGTTTGTTGGCACTTGGCACCGACTCCAAAAATACCTGATTATAAATTGGTAATACCTAATTACTGATTATGAATTGGTAATACCTAATTACTGATTATGAATTGGTAAATACCTAAGTATCAAGAATTTCGTCAATTTTCCTTTAATGCTCTTTTCTTTGAAGTAATTAAAATATAATTTTCAAATTTTTAGTTCAAGTTTGTACGTAATATTGGTATAGTCCAAAAGTAAGATTTTGTTTTTTTTTCCTAAAAATGTATTTATTTTTTAACTTTTAGTGGGAAGCAAGTGTGTTTTGTTTACGCAACGCTCCCAAGAGTTTGTGGTGGATATGAACCAATTGTGTCAAGCTCTAACCTGGGGCCGTACCGTGAACTGCTTATAGCGGGACCGAATACGCTCAGCTGCCGACGCTGTGCGACTGTGAATTTTATCGCTTCGCAATAAGGTTCGCGGTCGCGCAGTGTCGGCAGCTGAACCTATTCGGTCCCGCTATAAGCAGTTCACAGTACGGCCCCTGGTTAACATCAAACAATATACCTACTCTATAGAGATAATTATAAGACCCCATTTTGAGAATGTTATCGATATTTATAAAACTAAGCGCCTGTAAGATGGGGGCGAGCAAACGTTATTACGTCGTCTATGTACCTTTTTTGTATTTGTAGATTTTTCAAAAAGTGCTGAATCAATTTCGATAAAATTTATATGGGATCATGTATGAAGTATGAAATACCTTCCAAACATAAAAATAATCATCAAAATCGGTACATAATTGAGGGAGCAATCGCGTAACAAACATACAAAAAAAAGTACAGTCGAATTGAGAACCTCCTCCTTTTTTGAAGTTGGTTAAAATTTAAGGGTGGCGCACGCAAGGGTTTTCACGATTCAAACCGGGACCAGGACCGGGGCCGGTTTCTTGCTCTTGCCAAACTCTTGGTCTAGTTTGTTGTCCCCGCCATCTAGCCCTAAACTAATTTATACTGGTTCAATCTCAGCTTGATAGGGATATGAAATTGTAATGGACATGCCACATCGCTTGAAGAACTGTTAACCAAAGGGGAAGATAGGTTCTTGAGTGGTGATCATGATAACCGGAAGACGCAGCGTATCTACGTCCACCCCTAATGAGAATTAGGGGTGGACCGATGACATTGTGAAAGTCGTGGACAGCCGGTGGAAGCAAATAGTAGGTTGTCGTAAAGTGTAACGGTCTAAGGGGAAGGCCTTCGTTCAGCAGTGGATGTCTTCTAGCAGATGATGATGATGATGATGAACAATAAAAGTTTGTATAAACTAAATTATACTTTAATAATCATAAGTTTACAGGACACGGGCTCTTCTTCGAACTGAACACCCGCCAGCTGTCCCAGGTCTTTGTATTGTAGTACGTAGATGGTCTCCCAGCCCAGTTTTGCAGCAGCTTTCTGGGTACCGATCGATGACATCCAAGCGGAAGTTATGGGAACTCCTCGCTCTTTGCATATAATTGATCTGAAAATTTTAAATACTCTATCAAAATGAGATTAAAATTTATGTTTTACCTACAACGACCCAAACAACCAACCAACCAACCAACCTTACACCTACAGCCAACCTTCACTATAGATGTTACCATATTACAGTGATTGCACAATTATTTTATTAACTGTTTTAGTTACAATACATAAAAATCATAGGGTACCTAGTCATCACCATCATCAGCCCGGAGACGTCCACTGTTGAACGAAGGCCTCCCCCTTAGACCGCCACACTGTACGACAACCTGCCATTTGCATCCACCGGTTGCCCGAAACTTTTACAATGTCGTCGGTCAACCTAGTGGGAGGCCTTCCTACGCTGCGTCTTCCGGTTCGCGGTCGCCACTCAAGAACCTTTCTTCCCCATCGGTTGTCAGTTCTTCGTGCGATGTGGCCTGCCCTGCGCCACTTCAACTTGCAAACCTTGCGAGCTATGTCCTACGGTAGGGAACCTAGTACCTACTCTAAATCTATCTATATCAAAGTTATTAATAATAAATACTACACTAGTATATACAATACTACTATCTATATAAAAGATATAAAATTCGATGTTTGTATGTAATATGTGTATGTTTCCCTATACACTCCAAAGCGGCTGGACTGATTTTGATGAAAATTCCAGGGAATCTTCAAATTAGCCAAGCAGGTGATCCTGTGAAGTTTTGTACCCGTACCGTGTTTTGTTGTATTTGTATTTGTTGTTCTTACGGGAAAAGAATAAACATTAAATAACAATAATATAATATCTATTACCTACAACATGCCGACTAGTTTAAAATTTGCGCCATCCATCTTAGTTTTGACTAACTACATCCTATCCCCGGTCTTTAAGAGGGAAGCCTTCATCCAGCAATGGACGTCTGCTGGCTTAAGATACATCCAATCGATGACTACCAAGTACGACAACTGGTCATTCACATAGTGGACCAGTGACAGAACTGAAGCTTCGCCAACAACCGACGGACGAAACTCTACCCCGTTAATATGACAACCCATACCCCCGACGCTCGGCAGGCGGCTTGGGGATTGCAGAATGATCACCAACGCTAGCCAAGAGGATGCTACTGCCCGTGCTTCGATGGCAGCAGTAGCAGTTATAGGACATACCCAGTTACCCAGGTCCTGCTTATAATAACCACAGATTATTATAAACTTATACAACGAAAATGATCCCGACGAGTATCATTCTAAAGAAATAAAAATATACTTGTGCTTACCTTTGAGTTGGAGTATTCTCAGTACGTTCTATTAGCCCTGTCCACGCAAAAATTAATAAATCTATTTTCGTACCTAACTTTGAGTAATTCTCCAGCAATGCCGAGGCTCCTGTACTCCTTGTGTACTACTACTCCTCTGCCTTTGTAACTTGCGTCAACTTTACAAGTTTCGAAAATATTGCACGTATTGTCCATGAACATGGAGAGCGTTAATAGTTTTTGGATTTCTTTTGATTGCACCATCTGCAGATAGAGAGCAAAAGTTAACATTTTTTGGTAAAAAAAACGCCTCAAACTCGTTACTACAGGTTCTGGGGTATCAGCAGCAGCTGTACGCAGTTATAATCTAATATAATAAAAGGCTCTGTCCTGACTGACTGACAGACTGACAGACAACCCAAACCGCTGGTCGTACAGACTTGAAATTTGAAGGGTGTATTCGTCTCGATCCGGAGGGGTGTACTAAGAAAGGTTTTTCGATATTCTACCCCCAAGGGAGGGAAAAGGGGGGGGGGAAGTTTGTATGAAACTCCTTTGTTTTTGGACTTTTAGTTCGAAAATTTGGATTTGGATAGTTCATTTAAAATATAAAATACTGTTTTCAATTTCAGGGATGATTTAGGGGGGGGGGGGGGGGGGGTTTGTGGAATGTTGTATGGAAATTTCTTTGTTTTTGAAGTTATAGTGATGAAAATTGATTTGTGGGTAGTTCATTCAAAGGAAGGGAAGTCGCAGGGGACCTCTAGTAAATAATAAATAGGCATAATAAATAGATATTTATTATGTGGCAGCAATAAAATATCATCATTATAATGCGGTACATAAAGTCCTAATAATTATAGTGGCGCTTATAATGCATTGCCAAAAGAAGTGGAAAATAAAAAAATAACTTGATTTTTCTGTGTCAAAAATTGATTGTTTTTTTTAAGGACTTGTATACTTTTATCCCCATTAGTTTACCTTGAAAGTGTCATCATAACACATCATCAGCTTCCTTATTCCACTGCTGGATTTAGGCATGTCTTTTGCTACGCCATCTGCCTCGGTCCAGCGCCATCTGCTTCGGTCCAGTGCTAATCTGGTCCAGTTTCACCCGCAATTGTGACAATATCGTCGACCCATCTCGCAGCTGCACAATAATTAATTTATTGTTTAAGTTAAATGTATTTCTATCTATTTTAGCGCTGGCTTGACTTATAGGTGGTTCTAAGAGATCACCGATGTTAACCAACGGAAGATCCGGGCAGTTTTCGGGTGGGTGACCGCATTTGACTGGCATTTGCTTTCTAAGCGCTACCGTGGGTCGGATTACACGTTACATTGTCAGAGGCCTTCCGGCGCTAAATTAACTTGGCAGTAGGGCTGGCCATTGACCCTATACGAACCGTTATTCAATTTACCATTTGTACAGTTTCCAGATCCTCACAAGGTTCGTCTTTCTTCTCGATAACCATGACGGAGAGCCCCACGATCTGCAGCTCGCTGGAGTCGTCCAGGCAACACGCATCTATCTGATAATCCTTCTCTTTCGACATCATCATAAAGACTTGCTTGTATTCTTCTAAAGCTTCTGTTTGTTGGGAAACCTCTGAAATTGAAATGTGGGTATTATAATTTTTTATATTTTTACAAACGTTTAAAACACTTTAGTGTTGTCATTCTAATGATAGTATAAATTGGCTGACTCGGTTGGTTGTTACAAATACTAAGAATCATTTTAATGTGACGTAGGTTGATGTCTAAAATCGGCATCATCATTGAGCATCTGCCAGATACTTCTGTCTAATTGCGCGCTGGCGGCAGACTTATGTAGGTATTTTTAGGGCTAATTTCAGATGCAGATTTTTTTATGGGCTCTCCGTAGTATTTTTCCAGATGCTGCCAGGGACCCCGAAAAGAGGTCATGTGACGTAGGCAAAGTGAGCTCATAGACTATTATTTAGTTTAATGGGTAAAGGAAATGTTGTTATAGTTATCACACCCATAACAAAATTAATGGAAGTGAATCGCAGCCGGTTGAAAAAACCGGGTCAAAACTATGAGTGTAATATTTTACATAATTTTGGAGGTAAATTATTAAAACTACATTTGAAAATGGATAATACATTATTCCACATTAATTTAAGGAATAGTCTACAAAATAAATAAAAAACTTACTTGACGCTTTATGTAGTGGTTCATCAGGAACAAAATATTTAAACAAGAAGTCAAACATGTCTTCGTACTTTTCTTCCGGTAATTCCTGTACTCGTAGTTTCAATTCCTTTCCATTGCGGATTTTTGTGAATCTAGTCCAAACTCGCTCAGGTGCCGACATTGTATTGTAACTCTACTAACATAGACAACAGCACTACGTGGCGCAGGACCTTGATGTGAGATATATTCACTAGTATTTATTAACATACACAGCACTGTCTGTGATAATGATTGTAGTCGAAGAGGCTCAACCAACGTTTAAAAGGTGGTATTTTTACCAGCGACCAAAAAGCGGTGTGTTATATGTTTGGCGTGTGTATCTGTGTGTCTGTTTGTGGCATCGTAGCTCCCAAAAGGCTGAACCGATTTTGATTATAATTTTAATGTTTGTATATGTTATATATTAAAGTACCTACATATGTGTGTGTCCTTTGTATGTAGTGGTGGCTGCGTCCACCGACAAGTTACCGCTATTAAATCAGTGTGCATTCAGCTACCGTAGTTGTCACTTCACCCGTCCGCATACATAACAATTGGCGACGAGGCTTACCCTCATATAGGAAAAAATATGGAACCAGCGAGGAGGATCTACTGCTAAAGGATCGCAGGATCGCAGTGGGGCCTGTGCTGTGTGCGGTTATAAAGGTCATCGTACGACTGAGTGCCGGTTTTCTAATTATACGTGCAAGATTTGCTCTCGGAAGGGTCACCTGAAAAGGGTGTGCCCTGGTAAAAAAGTGAATTACGTCGAGCAAGGTAATTCCGATGATAATGAGGGGGATGATGGTGAGTACCTTTTCAACATTAACTGTAATAATGAGGTGCCGATGACGGACACTGTGAGCATGGAAGGTCGGAGTGTCGTGTGTGAAATCGATAGTGGTTCCCCCGTTTCAGTTATTTCTGAAAAAATGTACGAGTTAAAATTTTCCGATGTACCGTTATCACCACCTACAAAAAAATTATTTACGTACACCAGCTCAAAAATGGAGGTAATTGGGTTGACGACGGTTAGGGTAAATTATTTGGAGCACTCGGTTAAGCTACCGGTGTACGTCATTCGCGGAGGGGGTCCACCGTTACTTGGGCGCGATTTCATGCTAGCGTTTAATTTACGTCTCGTAACGACCCTCGGCACTGAGCCACGTCATGTTCATAGCATCCACGAAGACCTAGCGAAAATGTTTCCAAAAGTATTTTCCGACGAATTGGGTTGTTTTAAGAATTTCGAAGTAAGGTTACCACTTAAACCAGACGCCGAGCCGGTGTTTTTTAAGTCGAGGTCGGTGCCGTTTGCATTAAGGGATGCCGTCAACGACGAGTTGAGCAGATTAGTATCACTAGGTATTTTAAAACCGGTCCCACACTCCGAGTATGCGTCACCGATAGTTCCCGTTCTTAAGAACGACGGCAGTGTACGCATCTGTGCCGATTACTCTGTGTCGATTAATAAACAACTTTTTGTTGAGAAATATCCTTTACCTACGGCACAAGAGCTATTTGCTAAGTTACATGGAGGGGTTGTTTTTAGTAAGCTAGATTTATCTATGGCCTATAACCAAGTCCGAATACATGAGGACTCCCAAAACGTGACATGCATCAACACACCGCGGGGTCTTTTTAATCACACGCGGCTCGTATTCGGTCTGGCGAGCGCGCCGGCTATTATTCAGCGCGTTATCGATTCGATTGTAGGTAACATTCCAGGGGTTCTAGCCTTCCTTGACGACATTCTTATCAGTGGGGATATGGCAGAACATGACTAAATTAAACTAAACTAAAAAAAACAGTAGATTAAATGAAGTTCTACGCCGTTTAGAATATAAATGTTCATTTTACCAAAATGAGGTGTCCTATCTAGGTTATATAATTGATAAAAATGGTATAAGGAAAAATCCACAAAAAGTTGAGGCAATTTTGTATGCGCCTATACCTAAGAACGTGAGTGAGCTGCAATCATTTTTAGGTTTGTTAAATTACTACAGGGCTTTCGTTCCAAACGCATCGACGATTCTATGTCCACTGCATGCTCTGTTACAAAAAGGTGCTAAGTGGCAGTGGACCACCGAACAAATCGAAGCGTTCAATGCGATTAAGACAAGCTTAGCGTCTGATAACTTGCTGGCGCATTTTGATAACAATGCAAATCTTTATTTAACTGTCGACGCGTCAAAATATGGTCTGGGAGCGGTTCTTTCACAAATAGGTGCTAATGGAATAGAGCAGCCAGTATCTTACGCGTCGCGGTCACTAAATCCAGCAGAGAAAAAATACTCACAAATTCAGAAAGAAGCGACAGCAATTATATACGGAGTAAGAAAATTCCATCAGTACCTATATGGGAGATCAGAACCATTTATACTGCGCACAGACCACAAGCCGCTGACAGCAATTTTTGGGAAAAATCGTGGCATTCCCGAAGTATCGGCAAATCGTTTACAGCGTTACGCAATATTCCTGAGCGCGTATAACTACACAATCGAGTTTGTAAGAAGCGGCGCCAACACGGCTGATTTCTTATCGCGCGCGGTACCGGCCGCCGCCACCACGGGTGCGAGCGGGCGCGCTGTAGCTGTACCGACCGCCGCCGCCCAGAGTGCGAGCGGGAGCGGGAAGTCCGTGCCAGAGGTAGCAAGTGTAGCAACGCGTCCCGAAGCGGCAGCTTACGTAAATTTCGCAATAGAAGGATGTTTACCTCTCACGACGAAACAATTGCAAACGGAAACCGCAAATGATTTGGTTTTAATAAACGTGTCTAGGTATATATTACAAGGTTGGCCACGGAAAATGTCTGACCCGGTAATTAAGCCGTATTTTTTATGCAGAAACGAGTTTTCAATAGAAAATGGCGTTGTAATGAGGGGACATAAGGTAGTTATTCCCGAAAAATACCGGTATAAAATATTACATGAGCTACATAGTTCCCATTTCGGAGTAGTGAAAATGAAGGCGGAAGCTCGGGCTCGGGTCTGGTTCCCGGGTATAGACGCGGCGCTAGAAAGGCTGGCGGCCGAGTGCGGGGTGTGCAGCCAGCTGCGGCCGTCTCCGGCACGTGCAGCGCTCGCACCATGGCCGCACCCGCCCGCTGCCTTCCATAGAATTCATTTGGATTTTATGGGCCCGATTCATAACAAAATGTTTTTTGTTATCGTGGACGCGTACTCAAAATGGGTCGAGTGTTATGTTATGAACAATGACATCACAACAAAAGCGGTCATCACGAAATTGTGTGATTTTATGTCTCGTTTTGGAATTCCGGATACCATCGTGAGTGATAACGGTACATCCTTGACATCGCAGAATTTTAAAAACTTCTGTGATTTGAATCACATAACGCATCTAGTGTCGCCCGTATTCCATCCGATGAGTAATGGCCAAGCAGAATCTTTCGTAAAAATCGTTAAAAGGGGCATCAAAACATTCCTGTTATCGGGGGGTAAGGTTAACGATGTTCATTGCCATCTCTCAAAGTTTTTATTCGATTATCGTAATTCTAACAACTCAACGACGGAAACCTCTCCAGCTCAACTAGTGTTCGGCCATAAGCTCCGTTCAAGGTTAGATTTGTTTACGGCTACCGATGCACCCTTATCAACGGAGTTATCTAAGCTCGTCGAACGTAAACAGTGCTCACAGGTTAGGAACTATGGCGGTAGGCAATATGTAGATTTTAAAGAGGGAGATAAAGTTAGTGTCAAACAGTATATAAACAAAAATAAATACAATTGGCTAGAAGGATTAATCGTAAAGAAAATAGGAAAAGTACTTTACAAAATTAAACTACTGAACAGTACTAGACAAGTAGTACGGCACAAAAACCAGATTTATAAAAGCATTTTAAATATCCCATGTACTGGATCCAGCCAGAGCACGGCCGGCAGATGGGACGTGACATTGCCAGAGGAAGAGACGGGCCGATCGAGCGCAATGCAGGTCACAGGTGTGACACATCCAGGGACGTCCGGTGAGCCGCCCTCTTCCGCTCACGCTTACGGGAGCCCACGAGACTCGGACGTCGGCGCGACCTCAGGAACGCCAAGGTTAACAAGCGAGCCACCCCCTACCCCTGACAAGGAAGAGTCTGACGTCATAGGCCACCAGTCACCTGTCGCTACACAAGCGAGGACGCCAGAGCCGCCGGGGTCGGTCACCACGGCGAGCAGTCCCGAGTTCCGGACTCCACTACAGAGTGACGAGCCGCCGTTACCTGTTACAGGTGCACGGGGTGAGACGCCGTCATCGATGACTAGCCGCCGTACTCGCAGAAATAGACCATTGCTAGATTACAGGAAACTGTTATAGATGGTTGTTGTTTTAAGGGGGAAAGATGTTATATATTAAAGTACCTACATATGTGTGTGTCCTTTGTATGTAGTGGTGGCTGCGTCCACCGACAAGTTACCGCTATTAAATCAGTGTGCATTCAGCTACCGTAGTTGTCACTTCACCCGTCCGCATACATAACAGTATAAGTCACTTGATCGAGAGCGTTCTTAGCTAAACGGCTGAACCGATTTGTTCTTTGATATTTCTACATTTTAAGAAAATCTGTCGGGGATTTCAACATTTTATTAATTTTATATTATTAGTTAAACCGGAGACCCGCACGTCTGCTAGGTATACAATACGTCTTTGTATTTACCAAAACATAACTATATAGGTTGAAAAATCAAAACCGATTTACTTTAGTCACGCCGTGTTTTTGTTGCATAAATATTTTACAAGCTTTCAGTTACTCTCTATTAGATCTTGTTTGTCCTGGACTTGGACCTGGGTATGTCCTAAAATTGCATCCAGAACCACCGGTTAACGGTGGTGAGCATTCTGCGATCCCCAAGCCGCCTGCCAAGCGTGGGGATTATGACAACCCTTCCCTATTAAGGGGGAGGCCTTCGTCCAGCAGTAGACGTCTTCTGGCTGATGAACACACTCTAAGATTGATGTTTCTATAAACCGTTTTAACCGTCTTCAAAAAGGGGGAGGTTATATTTTCGACTGTAGGTATATCTTTTAATGTATATTCAAGTGTTCACCATTTATCCGTTGACTGTCCACAATCGATTATGAAAATATATTTTTTAGAGTATTTTACACACCAGGTGTTCCCAGTCGGTCTCCTCTCTTTAATATACACCTCTCCTTCTATATTATTATTACGATCACTATAACAATCATGTAGTAAGCTTTATCTCTATGAATACATTCAAGTTCAACGTTTTATGACGCCCTTTTATCAGTCTGTCTGTGTATTTTGTAAAGAGTTTATTTGATTTTACATTGATTTGTTGGTAACAACAGACGTTTTCTATAGTACCGACCGAATAACACGTGTCCACCAAGTACGATTGTCTCCAGTGTGAAATCACTCGCACGGTGACCTACTTCGTTAGTGAGTGGCCTGAGTGGTCCAGCCAGTCCAGCCAGCGAACTTGAGAGCTCAAGCACAACGCAATGTAATTTTGACTGATAACGCAAATTTTATACCTGACGCAAAAATAGGAATGTTCGTGGGCGTCTAGGTGTCTGTGGCATCGTCGCTCCCGAGCGGATGGACCGATTTCGATTTAGTTTTTTTAAAGGTGACTTGATCGAGATTGTTCTTTGCCCGACTCGAGAGAGTCAGGAATTATTTAAAATGTTCTCTTGTCCAAGTTATACAATTAATAACGTCTTAAAAATATTGCCCTGGGTATATCCTAAAACTGCAACCAGAACCACCGGAGGACGGGCAGCAGCGTCCTCTTGGTTAACGGTGGTGAGCATACTGCGATCCTCAAGCCGCCTGCCAAGCGTGGGGATTATGGCAACACCTCCCTTTAAGGGAGAGGCCCTCGTCCAGCAGTGGACGTCTTCCGGCTGTTGACGTATGATGTATGTAATAATTATACAGTGCCATACAATTACATTTTATTTTATTAATACCACAGAACGGAAAGAACTTTACAAAATAAATACACTACACTACATACTTAATAGGACTTATAGAGTCGCAATCATTTGGAAGAGTATATCTATCATGAAATACCGAAAATACGATAAAAATGTATGCTAAAAGTAATTATTCGTGCATCAGTCTGTAGAGGAAGACAGTGATGTCACGTGTGCGTGATAGTAAAGAGATAAATGGATTATGTTGATACGGGTGTTGTTTAACCGATGCGCGATGGCGGCCGCAGCGCTAGGCGACGTAACGCCACGTGACGGGCATCATTCACCGGACAACTAGCAGCGCCTGGCGGTTTCTTCATACGAAACGGGCTTAATTTTAGACGACTCCTAGACGAAATGGATAATCTTACGATAGATACAAAGACATTTTTCGGCACAAATCGGTTTCAACTCAGCATAAAACTGGTTGCGAACAACCAGCGCTGGTCTTCTGTTGGAACCCGCGGTGATGTCACGGAACGGCACCATTAGCGAAAACAAACAAGGATAAGATTGCGAGGTAGATTTATAAGATAGCTGTTAGATCTAATCCTGAAGAAATCTAGTCTAGATTGATATATTCTGTAAGGAAACCAAGAAGCAACAGTTTATTGCATTTCTCGGCTGTAGGGATTAAAATATAGAGTCGAAACTCTCGATACAGTAACCCAAGGAAAATCCACAATCTAATATAATAAAAGGCTCTGTCCTGACTGACTGACTGACTGACTGACAGACAGACAACGCACAGCCCAAACCGCTGGTTGTACAGACTTGAAATTTGGAGGGTGAATTCGTCTCGATGAGGGTACTAAGAAAGGATTTTTCGAAATTCGACCCCCAAGGGGGGGGGGAAGTTTGTATGAAAGTCCTTTGTTTTTGGACTTTTAGTCACGAAAATTTTGATTTGGATAGTTCATTTAAATTAAAAAATACTGTTTTCAAATTTTTTATGACAGGGACGATCCAAGGGTGGGGAAAGGGGGGTGGAATGTTGTATGGAAAGTTCTTTGTTTTTAAAGTTAGTGATGAAAAATTGATATCTGCGTAGTTCATTCAATTGGTATTCATTTCATTCAGTTGGTGGAGTCGGTCGAGTCGGTAGAGTCGGTAGAGTCGATAGAGTCGATAGAGTCGGTAGAGTCAGTAGAGTCCGTAGAGTCAGTCAAGGAGTCGGTAGAGTCGGTAGAGTCGGTAGAATCGGTAGAGTCGGTAGAGTCGGCAGAGTCGGCAGAGTCGGTAGAGTCCGTAGAGTCAGTCAAGGAGTCGGTAGAGTCGGTAGAGTCAGTCAAGGAGTCGGTAGAGTTGGTAGAGTCCGTAGAGTCAGTCAAGGAGTCGGTAGAGTCGGTAGAGTCAGTCAAGGAGTCGGTAGAGTCGGTAGAGTCCGTAGAGTCAGTCAAGGAGTCGGTAGAGTCGGTAGAGTCAGTCAAGGAGTCGGTAGAGTCGGTAGAGTCCGTAGAGTCAGTCAAGGAGTCGGTAGAGTCGGTAGAGTCAGTCAAGGAGTCGGTAGAGTCGGTAGAGTCCGTAGAGTCGGTAGAGTCCGTAGAGTCAGTCAAGGAGTCGGTAGAGTCGGTAGAGTCAGTCAAGGAGTCGGTAGAGTCGGTAGAGTCCGTAGAGTCAGTCAAGGAGTCGGTAGAGTCGGTAGAGTCGGCAGAGTCAGTAGAGTTCGGGGAGTTATGGGGGGGGGGGCTGGGGCAAAAAAAAATTGCTCGGGATGATTTACTTCTTCCGCACGCGGACGAAGTCGCGGGCGACCTCTAGTGTATTATTAAATGGTAATAAGTAATGGGACAAATAAGCCTCTGTTTTTTCATAATTTGCTTGCTTTTGACCACATTGATCACCTGATCACCTAGAATGAGCCTGTTTGCTCTGGATTTGAAGACACTCATATTGTATTTTACGGGAAACACAGACTCAGGCAGAGAGTTCCACAACCTCTCCGTGCGAATAAACATCGTGGAATCGAAGCACTAAGTGCGCATTGGGGAATATCCACGCATTTCAATTTTGACTACCTAGAAGACATCTTCATATTTTCCAATTATTTTGATTTATTCGAGTAATTTTGATATAAATGATTATAAATGATTTTAATTTAATTTTTGATGTCGAAATAAATGAAATTTGAATTTACAATTTGAAAAGGCAGGTGGATTCAAGTTAAGCATCTCCTGGGGACACTCCAAAATGTATCCGATTGAAACAGGGAAGCAAGCATCCCTACATCGATGGTCTAGGCTTTGTAGCCGAGATATGGCCAAAGCGGCGTTGCCTATCAGCCTCTTGGCTCGCCTCTCGATCGACTCCATTGCCCAAGTTGTTACAAATAATGCCGGCCCATATCCACTGCAACTCTATGGCATCGCTGCACTGGCGTGCATTACATATGGTCGGTAGTGTGCTGTCTTTCCGGTCCTTTAATGTAAAGAAGCTTAAACATTACAAAATATATCTCGCCACTAAGTCGCGGCGGAGCGTGACCTAAAAAAACTCAAGTTCCAACAGTTTTCACGTACACGTGGAGTGGAGTGACGTCACGCGTGGAGTAGTGCTGCGAAGGAGATAAATGGATTATGGTGATGCGGGTTTTTGTGCGGAATCGGACGCGCTATCGTGATTGTTATGTAGATCCCGCTTTATTCACACTTATCGCGCTTTTTCCCATTATACACGTTATATTTTACTAGATAACTTGATTTATTTGCTGCCAGTGACGTGTAGTTATTGTGTAGAGAGTTAGACGTAAGATATTCTTTCGGTGTAATAGGACTACTTGTATCCTTAAAACAAATTACTGTGCATGAAGAAACTTGACATCTAATATCTCAGGGTGACGATCGCAGTGGGATGGGGACAGGCCAGAGGGGCCAGAGCTCACGATTCCCAGCGACCAAAGTGGCAGGCGGCGGGGCTACTCACCTGACCCGCCGCATGGAAGCCAGGGCGTTGGACGAGGGGCCGTCCGGCGCCCATCTCTGGCATGGCCTCCGAGGTGGATGCACGATGTGTCTGGGTGTTCGGACACATCGTCATCGGTGCGGGAGGAGCTTCGGCTCCCCGTGGTGGGCCCGAAAGGGCGGCGCCGTCGAGGTCGCGGATGAATGCGAGAGCGTACCCGTGACCTCGACAATAGGCGCAGTGTGGGAACACCGTTGAGTTTTTATTCGGTAGGGGTGCCATCGAGTCTCACTCTGGCATCGAGTCCAACATAACCTTCCTGCGCCCTGACAGAAGGGTTTGCGTAAGTGCATTTCCCAACGTTCAAAAAAAACTTCTGTTATGGGCAGGCGTGATGCTTACCACCAGGCGAACGTCTCGCTCGTTTCATTACTTTATTGCATTATAAACCCTGTATAATTACTTCGGTAGGAGTGGACCAAAGGAATATTAATTGCGTACAAAAAATTATATTCACTGAACTTAACTAAACGGAACCGCTGATTACTTTGCGATTTAAAAGTTGGTCCCTTAGTAAAAAAGATTGTTAATAATAATGACTACATTGAGCTCTTTTGAATTTAGTACTACCGTTTTGAGTAACCCAATAAAAAGTACCTCAATATACAGTTTAATTAAAGTTAGTGTTAGTCTGTTAGGTTAATTTAATGAATGAATCAATGCATCGACATAGAAAATTCATTAAGTTTGCTAAAAGCTATCAAAGAAAGCGAGTGAGAATCTCCCGCCAGCCGATGGAGCAGATAAACCTCCAATCCAGGCTAATAGCCTCGCAGGTCGCAGTTAATCCGAGAGTGGATTGCATCCTCGACCGGTCTCATCGCTTATCGACGCGCTAACGACTTTGTCGATTGTTTGACTAATGTCTGATAGATTCGCTGGCGAGTCGGGACATAGTTGGGATTTGGGGTTATCTCAGTCTAACTGAGTTAAGTACTTTAAGTTATAATTATATAGCAATGATGGAATCGACAACCAATGAACACGCTAAATCTATGTGCCCAAGATTTACCGACACAACCATGAAAATTTTATTGCGTTATTATTGCACTGAGTTTTTTGAGGGGGTTTGGGGGAGTTGGTAGAGTAGGTAGAGTTGGAGGGCTAAAATTGCTCGGGATGATTTAAAGTGGTGAATTTTGGGAGCTGGCCGAATTTCTTCGCGCGGATGAAGTCGCGGGCAACCTCTAGTATAACTATAATTACGTAAATTACTATTTAAAGATGGCTTGTTTATTGGTTGTCGATCGTACGATTGAGCTTATTACGATAATAATATCGTCATGTGCTCTTCTGTATAGACGCACGATAACGTGTGAGCTTCAATATGAAGACACTTGTCATTGCTCTAAAAAAAGGTAACTCCGACTCACATTTGCCATAACTATCGTACTTAATCGCTTGATTATAACGTTGTATGTTGTCTATTTTTTCTTAATATTGTGTGTGTACCCGGTGCACTCACGCTCACTAACGCTAGCTTCTTCTTGCGGCGGCGTTGTGGCTGGCACATGCGTCAACTCGTGAACGGGTGCTGTTTGCGGGATCTGGACTGTTCAGGGTATACACGCAGAGCAAAAGTTATAAATAGAATAAGTTTCCTGTTGTAAAGTAGTTAGTGTATGCTATGCCAAAAGGCGACGCAGTCCGTGCGCCCGAGCTCAGAATAAATAATAGTACCTACGCCCGAGTCCGGTGCTACAAAAAATAAAAGAAAAATAAAAAAGTTTAAATTACTAATTAAAAAACCTGTTTTTAGATTTAAAAGTCACAACCGCCCGCTCCGACGGGAAGAGTTGGTGAATCATCCTCAGATTAAGACAAAGCGAGAAAATGAGCCGATGTTTTATTCATCGCCTCAACCGGAAGCAAGCTGGGAGAATCACAGCCGCACCTCGCAAATATTAACTTCCGTTAAATAGAAACGGGACAGCCGGGAACAATGTTTATATTTTACCTACTTTTTTTTACACTGGAAATATTTCACGATATTTTAAAATCTGTCCTTTTTGTGATAAATGTTACGTGTATCGTGATTTACAATAATAATATTGTGATACACAGTTATTATTATGAGTATAGAGACGACACGTAATGAAAGGTATTTTTGTAATAACCATTTTTATTTTATTAAGGTGATTATTTTTGTGTGTTTGATGTGTCAATAAACTCTTTTTCATTTATTTAGTTATTGGCATCGCACGTTGTGCATTCTGCCAGTGTCAAGTTTATCAATTTTCAAGTTTCTTTTATTACAATCAAGTCATATTAATCATGAAATCACAGTCAGTCACACGAAACCAGTCATAGTCGAGTCCAAGTCATCATCATCATCATCATCAGCCCGGAGACGTCCACTGCTGAACGAAGGCCTCCCCCTTAGACCGCCACACTGTACGACAACCTGCCATTTGCATCCACCGGTTGCCCGCGACTTTTACAATGTCGTCGGTCCACCTAGTGGGAGGCCGCGCCTACGCTGCGTCTTCCGGTTCGCGGTCGCCACGCAAGAACCTTTCTTCCCCATCGGTTGTCAGTTCTTCGAGCGATGTGGCCTGCCCACAGCCACTTCAACTTGCAAACCTTTGAGTCCAAGTCATGCCCTAGTAAAGTTGTGGCGACTTTACTATGAGCTTCTACGGAGTTTTCAAAACAACACGAAAAGACATGTTTCACCACATTATATCACTTGCCCACACTCGTGCATGTAATTCAACACTCAATGAATAAAACACCACCATTTTTAATCATTAATTCGCGGTAGGATTCTACTGCAGAGTCGGCCTGGGGAAGTACCACACCTTTGCTTGTAGTGGTAGGATGGTGGCGTGGTCTTTTGCCACGAATAAACTATTGTCTATTCTACTGCAGAGTCCACCTGAGAAAGTTACTCAACCGCCAAGCAGTAGTGTGCAAGCATTACTGTGTTCCGGTTTGAAGGGCAATGTTACCAGAGAAATTACTGGGTATGAAGAGATCTAATATCCCAGAGTGACGAGCGCAGTGCAGTGCGGCGCAGGATTGTGGTCGCAAGTTCACAATTTTGGCACTGCTACTGTTAGTGGCAGGCGTGACGCTTACCACCAGGCTAACGTCTTACTCGTCTCGTCACATGATTATATAAAACATATTTAAAAAAAAAGAACTCAATTTTTTTAATCAAAAACCTGGATTCCTTCATCCGATCCCACAGAATAAATGCCTCTCAAATCCGTGAAAGTTTATTACAGGCTGCAGTTTCACACTAAGCTCCCGTCTACCCCCTAGACCGGAAGCAAGGAAGCGTCGCATCCGCAATAATCTCAGCAACGTCGGTTACCGGAAGTAGAAGACGTTTAAATATTTAAGTTCCGCGACTCATTTGTAGCAGAGATAAAATAATTCTGATAGGCAATGCTTGCCCTTGACTACTTACTTAGTTACTTTTTTTTTTTAACTTTAACAACGATATCGGAAACAAAACATGTTGTTGTGGTTAGAAAAACACCAACCTGACAATTATCAAAAACAAAATAAAGTCGTCGTATTTTCAACCGACTTCAAAAAGGAGGTTCTCAATTCGACTGTATGTTTTTTTTGTATGTATATTACGTGATTACTCCGTCAATTATGAACTGATTTTGATGTTTTTTTTTTGATGGGTAGGTAATATTTTAGAGGTGGTTTCATATAAATTTTATCAAAATCGGTTCAGTAGTTTGGTATTTATACCAAAATTACTAGTAAATATGAAGATGTCATCCAGGTAATCGAAGTTGAAGTCGGTTGTATTTTTTTTAAAGCGTATTATATCTCATCTTGTTTATGTATGTTTTGGTCATCATCATCATCATCAGCCCGGAGACGTCCACTGCTGAACGAACGCCTCCCCCTTAGACCGCCACACTGTACGACAACCTGCCTGCATGTTTTGGTCATCAGTGACAAATCACTGACCCTAAGTGAGGACCAAGTTACCGTCTACTATGAATAGGTACATTTATTTGGTCCATGCTCTGTAACAGATGAAATATACAGCCACCACATCGCATAATGCCGGCCTTATGAAATCTCTTTTGAAAGCGAATCCGTAAACAATACTACTCGTCGAATGACGCTTTACAATTTGCCTTTCGGTCCATTAGGTAACTGAAATGTGTAACCAGTTGTCGGTCAAGAAGTTTAGTTTCCACAATTTGTAACCAGCTACGAAGTGTCTAAAATACGTGGAACTCCTTGATTACCAGCTAAACTATCTGATGACAATCCATGGAGTCAATCGTAAAAAAGAACCAACCTATTTATTCAATGTTGATTATTTTGATAAAATAAATAAATAAATTGGATGGGCATTTTACACAGCGCCATCTAGCCCTAAACAAAGCAAAGTTTGTACTGTGGGAAGAAATAGAAGAAGAAGATGACGTAGAAGTACTTGGAAGAGCTCGCTTTCTAATAAAATATGAGTATTACGAATAAATTAAAACACTATTGAATATTTATATGAAGTATTTCCAAACTTTGGGTATTTATGTGCCTCTATGTTTATGTGTTATTAATGCATAGTTAATATGAAAAATTAAGACGTAATTATTGAGTCCGGACGGAAAATCGGATATTACTCGTATGTTCAAGTCTTGCCAGAGATCTTTTTTTCATAATGTCTATGCATTAAAACAAATAAAAACCAATCAAAAATTAGTTACTTACTCATTAATGCTTATTTTATTCGTTGTATGCGTTCCTTTTTTTAATGGTTTTAACAGGTTTGCAAAAATGTTGCTGTAATTATAAGAGACTATCTATGTTGGTAAATATATTTAATAAGCTACCAAATGAAATAAAAAGTGAAATAAATGACGCAAAATATGTAAATGGTTTAAAACGACTTCTCACTAGTAGGGCTTATTATTCAATTGACGATTTTTTTAAAGATTATAATACGAACTAATGATTATGTATTTTTTATTTTTTTACTATTTCTATTTATTTTTATTATTTACGAAACGTTATTAATTTATTATTACTAGTATTATTGACACAATTTATTATTAATTTATGACGAACCTCCTAAAATACCTCTATTTAATAGGCATCTTATTTTTAAATGAAGTCGTCCTCTCTTCTACTATTGCTGCGCCCGACAGGGTCCATATGAAACTTCTTTTTGACAATATTTGTGTACACTATGGAAGCATTAAATATCTGAATCTGAATCTGAGAATTCTAATTAAACAATAAATCCTCGCAGTTGCGAACAATAAGTTTTTGGCATGGCACTATTCTTTCAATTTTAAAATGTTAGCTCGAAATTATTCGCACACAACACAACAAACCCTGGCTTATTGTAGCGTCACAACTCACAACAGCCGCGTCCTATATGCCACGTAATAAATCGAGCAAAAACACCAACAACCAGCCGCTCCATAGCGTCCTCTATTCCCATACCGCTGTCAATTGTCCTATATCAAGTTGTTACCCACATTCGCGTCAAATCACAACTAGACTCAATCGAATAACCATCTTATTGCTAACGGAATAAGGTGCATGTGTTGTAAATAGGGATGATAGTATTAAGCTAGTGACACACCTGTGATCAAACGTGTACTTTGTCGCAGTGCTATAAGTTGTGCTATATTTTTTTACAGCTCACGAAGTTGTATTTTAGTTATACTCATTTTCATAGCTTGATTATCACAATAAAAAAAAACACTTCCTGGACGAAGATCTCCCGATATCCTTCCATATATCACGGTTCGTTGCCAGCGTGAACCAGTTCCGATGAAACCCTGAGACAACTCAATTAAAACTGCTAATCGCTATATGTGATTGATTCAGGCGTTACTTTGCGGAAGTCCATTGTTACCAAAATTTGTTTTAATTTCTAGTGTTTTTCCGCTGTAATATTGTTTCGAGTACTTATAGGATGAAGGGACACACTAAAATCTACTGTAACTATCAACCTTAATTGAAATTGAACCTAACTTTAACCGAGTACTTCTAAAGGATTAATCCTTTAGAAGTACTCGGTTGTCGACACGTGTTTCACCTCTGCACGAGGCATCCTCAGGACGTGTTGACTCCTCTTGAGGAGCTAATCGCTTTTATCACACACTTATGGAACTCTATCACAGCTATACTGGAACCAAATAATTATTTATCATCATAATGCCGGGTCTTTGCGCAAAGTAGTTTTTGAAGTTTACCGAAATATCTCTTATGATCCTCCTGATTAAATCTCATAAACTATTTGCTTCTATTAAGTCCTGTTTATGTAGGATTGTATTCACTAAAGACGTATGTGAATCCGCCAACCGATCTTGGGCAAACGAGACAGAATATAGGAGCGTGTTTCATACAGCGCAGCGTGAAGGAGGCAAGAAGTATTCATGGAACAAGAAAAAAATACATGAATGATACATGAATATTATATAAATGTTTAAACAAGACAAACATGATACCTATTCATGCCTTCGCCTTTTCGCTGCAAGACATTCAAGATAGATAAATAAATCATTTCATCCCTTAGTTCATACAAAGCGCTTCAAAAGCGTATTCACAATTCGCACTGAGAATGTCTAGAACATTACACCAGCAACTCCATTTCCGAAGTCTCGCAATCTGAGGACGTTCAAACGAAGAGTTAAGAAGAGAAGATGAAGCTCAGGGCAAGCGTGCGCCTTAAACCCTTAAACCTTGTCTACACTTCGGTGAAACAAGATCAAACGCCAACCAGTTTTACAAAATTGATCTACCATCTTTTACAACAATATATTTAAACAAATTTTAGAACACCAGTTTCATAAACTCACAAAAATAACCGCCTTCGTACAAAGTGACCAATCGCGTCCCCTATCCCATGTTCTGAAAGTTGTTATTTACTTTGTTTGTGTTTTGTTTTCGTTATCGGTTTGTTTGTTTGTTTTATGACTGTGCTTTTGTTTTCTTTTTTTTTACGCAAACCACATTTGGAGGCTATTGTCATGGCCCGCAATAGGATCAACAAACACAGAGTTGAAGCGTGCTCCTGTATGTTTATATCACAGAATGAGTTTCGCATAACTTCTTTCACTGTTTTCTAGCACGCTTGTGCAGTCATCCGTCAACCGATAAAGCGAGTGTCACTGTCCGTGAATGTTGTTGGAATAAAATACGATCCGTAATTGGTATTCTGTAGTTTAATAATAAATCTCCCTATATTATTTACTCTACGATAGTAAGGATAATAACTATGTGTGTTGATAGTGTTACTGAGTTTGATAGGAGCCGGTAGCCTGTTGTCGTCATATTATCAGTCTTACTTAAAAAAACTTATCAACCTTAGTCACTGCTTAAACTTCTCTGTCCTTTTCTAGCACGTTCAACTTCACGTCACGTCACGTCACGTCACGCGACTAATGCCAGAAAAATATCAGATTTCACCCGCACGTCTTGCATTAACTTGCATTGAAAATCGCATGATACAATTGATGATGATGATGGCTTTGAGCAATTTGTGTGGCATTTTATTTAATTATTCAAAATGTAGGCATGAAATAAAATAAAAAAAACGGCTACTGTGCTAGAACATTAGTATGGCTATGTAATTCGTAAAAAATAATGTGGTGCTGTCTCTGATAATTTAGAGCATTTGAATTAAAAGTTTATTTTTTGTTGGTAACTTGTATTAATTTTTTTTCAATAACCAGATTATTTTCCAAAATTATATTCGTTACTCGGCTTCTTTAGGTTTTTCCCATACCTGTAGTATTTTTTTAATTTGAATATTTACGTTCTATATCATTAAACTATGTGTTTAAAAATACACCTTTTTCTTACTTTTGGCATTAGTCGCCCCCTTAAGCAGCGAATAAGTTTTAGCGGCGTTTTTAAGTAAGGCCGTCAGTCATTAAAAGTAGACCCATTAGCCGGTAACTTATCATCACCCTAGTCTATTCCAATATAAAAAAATAAAAACTCCTTGAAGCTCAGTGGTATATTAGCTAGCTTACGGGGACGATTTCTAGCCAGGATTTTGTAAATTCCGTGTTTGATTACTTGGCAGTAGCTAAGCAAAGATGAAGTTGAAAATGAAGCATGGAAATTTAAAAGACACCCATTCACTCTAACCTTGAAATAATGTACTAGATATTAATAGCTCTAAAGTTTATAACAAGGAAGTCGCCAAATTGTTAGGAATAAGAAATTTAAAGTACAATTTTATTTCCAATTATGAATGTGTGTTTTGTGTTATACAGGCAAAGAGGACACAAGATAGCAAGGCACCGTCAAAGACACGTATTACGTTTGTTAGCCATCTTAGAGTGCAGTCAACGGTGATTGCTGTGAGTTATATATTTTATGCTTCAGCCAGTGTATTTATTCGCTAATAAATCGCAGGGTATATAATCATGGGACCTGGGTATGTCCTGCAACCAGACCCACCGGAGGACGGGCAGCAGCGTCCTTTTGGTTAACGGTGGTGAGTATTCTGCGATCCCCAAGCCGCCTGCCAAGCGTGGGGATTATGGCAACACCCCTCTATTGGGAGGCCTTCGTCCAGAAGTGGACGTCTTATGGCTGAAGACGATTAATCATTTATAAATGTATGGCAAATGAAGATTTAAAGATACAACCTAATCACACATTTTTGAGACAAATACTTATTCCAAATTATCTTAACAAATTTACACTTTACACACTTATTGCAAGACTTGATTACAAATCTTATATTCTTAATGAATAAAATCTAATCTAGATATTTGTAACGTACTAAAGCTTTATACGTTTAGAGACGTAAATTAGATTCGTTTATACTAGAACTAATGTTGTTATTTGAAAATCAGTAGAATAACGTGTATTCTGTGTTTGCTGAACTGATTACAAATCTGTTTGGAATTTGCTACAATACGAGCAAACACTGCTACAGTTTCGATTGAGCATAATTTACTAAAATGTTTAGCTGAGTACATGACTTAAATCAATATAAAATATCGATGAAAACACATATTACGACATAAGATTAAACTTATAATTTTAGCTATCGTACGTAGCTTGATTATTTGATCTTCAAAGATCCTTGAAGTTAAGCAACATAGGTCACCGTAAAACGTTTTTGTAACTGAGCGATATCTTAGATCGGAGGATACATTCATTCGTTGTTCCCGATTTAGTCTTATACCATCACAGATTTTTATACAGGTACCATAGTAATAATAACTGCAGCGTCAAGCATTGACAATCAATTTGGCATGACAATGCAGCTTGTATGAACTTACTAAACACTATTCACATAACTATTTAACACTAGCACCGACCTAAAATTAAACCCGCAATTTTATGAAGACCGTAAATGTTTACCGAGAAACCATTCATTCAATCAGAGATTACTTATTATAAGTAAAGTTCTATTACTATTTACGGGATATTTACCGTATTTTATTTTTTACTTATTAAGAAAATATTTGTTACTACCGTTATAATTATCTGACTTAACTTAATTACTTTAAATTTGCTCAGACATCACATAGTAGAAATACGGAAACTTACAAATTCTTGCTCACACGCTATCGGAATTTTAATATTGAATATCTACTTTAGGTTGAATATTTGTTACCTAAATAGTTTTTCAATATTCAGCCAGACACCATAAAAAAATTGGAAATCTTAATAATATTATGACTTAGATTATTATTTAACTAACAACAACCACATCCGCTGGAGGACGGGCAGCAGCGTCCTCTACTACGATCCCCAAGCCGCCTGACAAGCGTGGGGATTATGGCAACCCCTCCCTATTAGGGGAGGCTTTCGTCCAGCAGTGGACGTTTTCCAGCTGTAGATGATGATGATGATGATGAACCACATCTTTCGGAGCATAGCTGGAAATATTCGCATCCTTTGTGCCGTCTCCCGCCACTATCGCAGTCGGTATCGATCAGCCGCTAACCTTATAACAACGCAATCACGCGCTGCACCCCACTCCCGACTTTAATATTTCATCAAAGAGTTATTAAATTAATCCGAACTATGCATGAGCATCCAGCTAGATAAAACTTTGATCGCGCCGCGCTGCGAGAAATCTGCTCGACGCGGAGTTGGGAAACACGGATGGGCAACTTACAGCAGACGGACTACCTACTTAACAGGGTAAATGACGATGTTTGAAGAATATCGGCTTGTTATTAAAACGTCTACATGGTGACAACGTCGTGCCAGGTGGGCAACTTTATTTATTAAGTAAATATATTGTGTAAGTAATGTGTCATGCATTGTAGTTTAGTATTATTTCGTGAAACGGAAGATATTATCGTACCCTATCGCCTGTAGCAAACGTGGAAAGTTTACATTTGAATTATTATTAGGTATTATTATTATGCACATATTTATTATAATTTCTTAGTTTATTAAGTTTTTTACAATCAATATAGAAATATAAAAATACAAATTATAAAAAACTTTAAAACTAGGGTGCCGCCAGCAGCGGGCAGGGCTCAAGCTGCCGGTGGTTAGGGCTGCAGAGTGAGGAACCTCCTGACAATGCGTGCCGTGTCAAGTACCACTGCCTTTTGTATCTCCCATGACCCAACCGTCTAGCGAGAGCTATACTATTAGCTATAGTATATACAGGGTTAGTTCTAATCAGTTAGCATCTTTCTAAGGGCATATTCTGTACATCAAAAGCAATAACTTTTACTACGGGGACAACATTAAAATCGCAAAAAACCGCTGTTCCATACATTTTGCCCAAGGTCGATGAACTTTTTGTATGAAACAGCTGATATTTTTTTCGTGATTTCAATGTTAGCCCCATAGTAAAAGTTGTTTGTTTTAATGTACATAATATGCCCTTAAATGGATGCTAACTGATTGGAACTAACCCTGTTTATTATTTTGATTAGCTTATTATTATTATTATTATCAATTTGGAGTCCAAGAAATGCCAAATTCAACAAAACTGTGATAACAACTTTCAGTTAAGTTCTCAAAAATAATTTTGAAAAAAAGATTTTTTAACTAAGCCTTCTTTTGCTAGTTTGAAGTTGTCCATCTGTCCTTTGCTAGTGTGTAACCAAGGGAAGTTGGCTCGAAATATTTAATCAGCGCCATTAATTAGAGCTCGCATCAAAGATAACCGCTGGTTAATTAATATCTGAAGTTTACACAAGCCGTGATTAGCGGTTACGACGCAGGTATAGGCACGGGGGGCAGGGTGATCCACTCACTAATGGGCTTTTGTAGGAGCCAAGGACTGATCGCCGATATTCCATAGATTTTGTGAAATAAAGAGAAAGTACATTTTTTGCAAGCAAAAAAATGAGTCGAACATTCTATAAAAGTCAATATTTTCAACCGGGAAGCAGGTAATCAAAAGAAGGTTCAGGTTTCAAAAGAAATGCACCTAGCATTTTAAAAAGGAACCGAAGACCTGTTCCTGAGCTAAAGCCTATCAGTCTGTCCGTGTATTATTGTATATTTGTAAATTAATTATGCATTATACAAATTAGTCGTAATTTTTATTTATTAAATTTATAAAGTTCCTAATAATATTGTCGAGAGCTTCTTCTCTAAAATGTTAAACGGTGGTTAACGCTTCACTCGTAAATCTATTTTAATAATATAGAATATAATAATTTTAACTAAGTATCGTTGATGCCGCTATTATTGGATGTTTCTAGGCTAGGGCAGGTTACGCACAAGATCCAAGTCCGTCTTTCGATTTATCTTGTATCTAATGTGTGTGTGAGTGTGTGACCTGTCTTAGAAATAGCGCTGTGGTTATTTCGGACAGCATTTACTCGGATTCGGATCAGATGCAGCGCGGAGCCGCGCTTACCTATCAAATAATTGAACTTTTTAGGGTTCCGTAACAAAAGGGTGTCTAATGACATAAAGGCTCACTTGGTGTGATTATATTGTAAAGTGTAGGTATTTTTAAACCATAAGATGTAACGAAAATAATAAAAAAGATGAAGTACAAGTTGAGCTCAAACTAAGTAATCCGTACATAACTGTATTTTTTTTTTGGTAAATGCAATTGTACGGAAATCTTAGTACGCAAATCTAACTCGGCAAAACCTTGATCGGCTTTTTCTAACACAAAACTTTTAAAACAAGCTATCATTTTACCAGGAACAGCCAGCAACATTGCTGCACATTAGAAATGTCTCTCCCACGAGTAAAAGCGACCTAGAAAGGGCGACAATACATTTTTATTTTAATATCTCGAACAAAGCGACGTAGCGAGTGAAAAATAACCGAGCAATCTGTAACAATATCTCGCGGAATGTGTACATTACGCGTAATGCTGCGCGACAAAAAGACGGTAATGGCGACTACAAAGCGGCAGGAATGCCGGGAAAACGGTGACGGAACGGTAAAGCGGAAAACACACGCTCGAGACACATTACCGTGGGGTTTCTGACAGTTTTACTCGTGGTACTGGGGAATACTAATACCGTGATATTATAGTTTATAATAATATTATAGGTAATCATTTAGATTACATAATAGGGTAGATGACTGATGTTGATATCGTTGAAACCAATAGCTTTGATAAAGAATTTAAGTAAATATAGTATGTTTATTGAAAAAATAATTTAAATCGGTTAATAATGTTCTGATATATGAGCGTTTAAAGTTTTTGTTAGAGACAACTCTGTCCCTTTCCCACAAAACAAAAAATAACGTCACGCCTTACTTGTGAGAATAGAATTTATATGGCGTACAGAGAAGTGACGTGACGATTTGCTGCTTCTTCTCTCTGCCTAGCATGATATTAAAATGCTTATAAGTTGCTTATTTTTGTTCAGATTTTCGTTTTCTTTTCATTAATCAGCTATATTTATGGGCCACATTTAATAGGACAATAAAAAATAAACCAGTCATCTAGCCTATTAAAATAAACTAGCTCACCCCAAGTTTTTACTTTAAGCAGATACAGTACTGCAAGCTAAACATTGGCGAACGAACTTGAAATGTGTGGTCTAAAGCATAGGCAATTATAAAATATGTTGGTTTACTTTACTAAGTTCATGACTTAGAATTGGCTCCAAAACTTGTACTTTGGTATATATTTTTTTACAAATAGGCAGTGGTATTTGAATTTAAGAATTAATTAATGAGTTATGTTGAACCAAAGTGCTACAAGTTCATTCAATTGTACATTTCTACTTACGTATTCAATTTGTAGTCTATGAATTTTACTTATGACCATAATCGGTTCTGCTTCTGCGCAAGCCAACACTAAGAAGCAGCGTCTACACAAAACCGCAGTTTTGCGCGTCCATGAATACTAACGTAAGGAGCAGGAAAACCGTCAGAAAGCTCGAGAATGATTTATGTGTGCAAGGCGACGTCACGCGTCACCGCGCCACCCGTTAATCATGATTGCTGCTGTTTTGACACACGTGCTGAGGGGCTTTTTGTTGAGCTCTCTCTATATTGTACACTACTTTATATTTTAAGGAGCACTGTCTAGAGTTGACACTACTTTTGTGTACATAAAAAGTAGTAAACAAGCGATGATAATAATTATAAGGTGATCTATGGATATGGATAATATTTGGATGCGGCATAACACACAGTATGTGTGTTATGCCGCATCCAAAGTTGAATTTTGTATAAGAAATATATTCAGTCACTAAGGATAATGATAATAATTATGTTAAATTATAGTAAAAAATTGTTTTGGCCCAATAATATGCAATTTTATATTTACATTGATATCTTTTACAAAAGTACCAAAATAAAACAATAGGCATTCTTTTTAAAAAAGACTTGGCATCGCTAGGTCATGCCATGACCTGTTGGCAATAATTCATCGTAAGGTACACACAAGGAAACAAAAGGGATGGCATAAATCCAATTGCAAATTTGAATTACAGAATAATTATTAAGTTTCGCTCGTCTCGTCATTCAATTGAACAGCAACAAATATAAAAGAATATACGATAAATATACGGCAGCACAACGGTGATCTTACAAATCAATGTTGTTGTTTATATAATTTTTCAAAACATTCACTTTTTCAAATACTCCTTTCTTATAGTAGGGGTGTACCTACGCAATACACCCTCCAAAATTTCAAGTCTGTACGTAGTCGTAGTCGCGCAGTGGTTTGGGCTGTGCGTTGTCTGTCAGTCAGTCAGTCAATTAGTCAGGACAGAGAGAGCCATTTAAAAATGATATAGATAGATTTAGGGAAGTGACATGAAATATTGTAATTGTAATTTGCGCGTGGGTGTAGAAAGTGTAGCCGGCACAGTACACGGTACAGTCGTCGCTAGAGCCGCCTCCAGTTTGGGCAAACAAACGCACCACGGCCCATATCCCGCGAACAAAGCCCGGTCTCGAGTGCGAACTGGAGCACTATTTACAAAGACAGGCGACAGTTGGACTGTTCTCAGTGTGGTAGTAGGTATACTTTGTTAAACCTTTACCAAAAAGCGAGTCGGTAGGTCGTATCCGCGATAAAAAAATCATAACTTGGTTGATATTTTCACAAAATATTAATTATTATGGTGACTACGTAACAAATATGGAAACAATCTTGTACTATGATACATGCATAACCAAAGGAAATTGCAAACAAACTTATGGTAGTACGGAACCCTCATTGCGCGATCCGACTCGCACTTGACCACTTTTATTTATTTTGATTTAATCAGTTAGCACGGTTAAACACACCGATTAATATTATTTAATTATAGTATATAAAAATACAACCGACTTCAACTTCGAATACCTGGACGACATCTTCATATTTTCTAGTAATTTAAATTTTAAAACCAAACTACTGAACCGATTTCGATAAAATGTATATGGAACCACCTCTGAAGTATTACCTACAACAAAAAAAAACATGAAAATCAGTTCATAATTGGCGGAGTAATCGCGTAACAAATATACAAAAAAAAACATACAATCGAATTGAGAACCTCCTTTTTTGAAGTCGGTTGAAAAGTTTGGAAAAAACTGTTTAACTTAATCAATAAATATTTGTTTACCGAAAAACCTAATAATTTATCGGTCCATCGCATTTTAACATTTGATACTAAACATAAAATCTCCACATCTCAACTGATCGTGGTTGTACTATACCGCTACTTGTAGAACGCAGAGTCGCGTCTGCCTCTCAAGGAGCCATTAGTAGAGTTGAATGCGTAAAGCATTAAAATTCATCTGTACGACTCTATTGCAGTCTTTGGAGAGGCGGGTGGAGCCGGCTGCACTCACTGTTTGATGTCCGGTTAACGATTGCTTAGTGCTGCTAACCAGCCGTAATAATCATTGTTTAAAACCACGTAGTTAAAAGTTATATCGATGCTGTAATTGTTGGTAAAATTCAAAGTTATTACTGTTTTTTGGGAATGCTTTGCAAAATAACAATTTTATGACTTATTTAATTCAGAATGTGAAACTTATTATGAACTAAAAAAACGTTTGGAAAAATCTTTGATTAATATGATCAGGTAGTGGAATAGCTGCAGCAGTCATAATTTTGCTTTAGATAACATAGCTAAATACATACAAGACTACAGACGTAGTTGGTATAAGTATAATCAGATAGTTTGATATCTGGGCTACGTACTTACCTATATTTAGGAAAATTTTCTAAAACTTTTAAGCAAAATAATTTATATTCCACGTTAGCTTAAGTTTTTGAGCTATTATACTGTTCAATTACTACTTAAAACTTCAAAAATTCGCACACTATTTTTCTTTGTCGCTACTGTTTTCTTCAGCTTAACAAAAAGCTATATCAATGACCAAGTTTTGCGCGGTTTACTAAACAAACCGTTAACCGCTAACGGCCTTCGGTGGCGGCGGCCCCGCCAAGCACAGCACTAAACACGGCGCTACGTTTATCATACAAATGGATTTCCTGAATTAAAGCAAAGCTGTCTCCGCCATATTAATTAAGAGTTGCCATACTTTCCACACTTTTCACATTTAATGCCTTTCTATTTCAGTTGCAACTTTTTTAAGAAATATAAATAAGAAGCAGAAGTTATATCTTCTGAAGCTGTGGATAAATTAAATAAACTATTTTTATTTACTAATTATGACGGGGTGAAAATGAGTAAAAAGTATTTTTCTTTTAATAAAATTACTATATAAAATCGAACATAAATTTAATGATCTATGTTTCCGAAAATATAGCAACTCGAGCTTCACCCCGCGGTTTCACCCACGTCATGAAATACGGTGATAATGATGATGATAAATAGTAGCCTATAATTATGTTATTCCGAGAAATAAGCCATATCTCCATTCCGAGTTTCAACTGAATTCGTATAGCTGTTTGACGTGAAGAGATAACAAACATAACCACACGCGCACACACACACACACATTAAAATATATATATATATAATTAAGTACGTAACGGGCTCACGTTCCCTATATACCTATAACTAGTTCAAAATCAACAACTTAGAATATTAAAGAGATTAGTAAACAAACAAACAAAACATACTCGTAGTAAATAGTAATGATTATGAGAGTCGATGTCTGCCTACAAACTGCTATGCAGTTTGGCAGAGTTATGAATTGAGCTATGTAATTAATTTTAAAAGACAAAAAAAAAGTGACAAGACGAGCATGACGTTCACCTGGTGGTAAGCGTCACGCATGCCACTAACAGCAGTAACTTGCAGTAGCAGTGCAAAAATTGCGAACTTGCGAACACAATCCTGCGCCGCACTGTACTGTGTTCGTCACCCTGAGATATTAGATGACCAACTTTCGCATTTATAATATTAGTGTGTGATAGTGTGATTGTCTAGTATCAATTCCCTCGATGGAAAAAATTGTATAATAACCATAACACCATAATACCATTATAACAGTTAGCCAAAGATTTACGATGTTAATGTTGCCACATGTTTATCATTACGACGTCCGTACAATTTAACCTAAAAACTGGTACTCGCAGTACATTAGCCAACCATTACTCCGATCTAGCCGCCCATCCGGCTGGCTAGAGTCTGCCAGCCAGACACTTAAACACCATTAAGCCGAGCCTAACTTGCCTCAGACGAGGCTCATTTGTCGACGACATGGATATCACATGCTAATGGAATGAACAAAATGTCCTGTATCTTAGGATGACATTGTGGTCAATTTTGAAGGCTTTTGTTGACAGATATAAACTAATTGAAATATCGCTGACATTTTTTTATCAGTCATGTTAGCTAAGGACAGCAATACTTAATTTAGTTCTCTCAACTAAAACATTCAAAATCAACCACAGTAAATTTTTATTTTCAACCGAATTCAAAAAAGGAGGTTCTGAAATCGATTGTTTTTTTTTGTTACGCGATTACTCCGCCAATTATGAATTGATTTTGATTGTTATTTGTTTGGTTTCATAGGTGATACTTCATAGGTCCCATTTAATTTTATCAAAATTGGTTCAGTAGTTTGGTTTTTAAATCAACAATTACTGGAATAAATCATAATAACATGAAATATTAGGATTTCATCCAAGTAGTCGAACTTGAAGTCGGATGCTTTTAAAAAAAATAAAAGGTAATTATTATTTAACAAGTAAAAGATGGCTTTTGAAGGCAACTCACCTATTGGTAAGACCAAAGGTAAGACTACATGGTGATGTATTGTGTACCTAAGTAACGATGAATGGCTGATATATCTAATGTAAAAACTATATTTTTATAAAATGGCAACGTCTCTCTCTCTTCTCCTAATGAAGAAAGTCACGCGTGAAAGCAGGTCATAATAACAATATATCTTTGTACAGCTCATAGCACTTGCACATAAAAAGATACCTATCTACTATAAAATACCTACCCCTATACTTAGCAGTAATTATTATTTAAACGTTTAGAATGTCGCATCGTGTCTTTTCTGGTATCTGTGATGTTCTATGGCGAGTACGTAAAACCGATTACAGACAATTCGTTCAGTAATTGGTCGGCTGGGCCGTGTGTACTCTGTGTACCGACCGTAGGTTCTAGTTCCCGCAGTCACGTTATACAATATGACATGTACATAATGATATAACATTATCAATATTAATGGTTTCATTAAACAGTTTAATTACGGCTTGGTGAAGTTATTATTAGAAAATACAACCGAATTGAGAACCTATTCCTTTTTGAAGTCTGTTAAAACCGTGTCCAAGATCTACACATCATAATCCAGAAGACATCTACTGCTGGACGAAGGCCTCCTCCTTAATAAGGGGGTTCCCATAATCCCCACGCTTGGCACGCGGCTCTGAGGACGCTGCTGCCCGTTCTGCGGTGGTTCTGGATGTAGATTTAGGACATAGACCCAAGTCCAGCAGCTACCGTTTACCATAAAACTGCAGGCTGGTTAAATATTTTTTTGTAGCAATATTTTCTAAACAGTTAACTGTACAGTTAACAGTTAACAGTAAACAGTGAACTGTACAGTTAACAGTTAACAGTAAACAGTTAACTGTAACTAAACAGTAAACAGTTAAGCTAACAGTTTGTTTGTTTTGATTTCTATTTTACTTAGAATTTAGGAAGAAGGTAATTCAGAACATTGTATGTAGTTGTTTGATTTGGTGCAGCGATCAAAATAAGCTTGTTTTACGTTTAGTTTTATAATTTAATCGTACATGTCAAAAATGTTGTCATTGTATTTCAACAACCACAATTCAAACATTTCACTCGTCATGAACGCACAAGCATAAATCCCCACAGTTTTAATGATGTCTCCTGCTATATGCTTTATCTGCAGAGAAAACTCGCTAATCCACATAAATATGTGGGGCTCACAAATGTGAGCCCCATTCAAATGATGTTTGAAATAAACGCAACCGCAACTTTCCTTTCATATAAAATCGTCGCGCGACTCAAACCTCTCAACGCGTTCATACACGGGGACACACAGCTAGAGTATCGGGAAATCGGCGGCTCAATAGGTAAAGATATTTTTTAATATTATTTGACCGAGACATAATCAGCCTGGGTCATCTTCTGTTCAGGAGACGGACACAACCAAACCGGAGCGGAGAGCATAGCTAGAGTTGCTTCGCGTCTTGTGTCGCCTACTTGCATCGCCTTGTGTACGAACGGCCTAAAAGGTTTGTAAAGGGGTGTGAGTGCAGTGGGGTTGGGAGGGGGGAGTTGCATTCACAAGTTTCCACATTACTGCCTAGTTTGTTCGCAGTTCGCGTCGATGTTAATTTACACGGTTTAATTTTTATTGCCCGTCTGTACTCGGCTTTAGTTTTAACGAGGACGTGCATGAAACTCTAAATACTACAGTTTGTGTATTTTAATCATTGCATAATTGCTTTTTATTGCAAGATGTTAAATGAAGTCAAGATAGTGTAAAAGCTTGTAGATGAAAACATGTCAATTTGACTATCGTTATGTGTTAAGGTTGAGATCCTAAGTGTTTGACCACAGCTTACCTGAGATACGTCATGAGTCTCTTCCAAAGAATATTATAGAAGAAGGGGTGTGATATATAAAGTAACTACAAGAAAATCTGACATTCAAGATAATTTTACAATTCACATTTATTTTCCAAACAAAGCATTTTCCAATACCATTCCTTTTAAAAAACCTTCCAATCCATTCTGAAAGCACCCCAAATCAATTGAGACACAATTCCTTCGTACCGAGGCGATTACACTCAATCCTAAAAATCCCAAGAAAATACAAACGGCCATTTATCAGGCCCAGGTGGCGTGTAGGCCACCTAAAATTACATGTAGGGCAAGACCCTTTCAAACGGGATGTTTTATGTGCAACTACCTTAATATCACGGTACAGACGACTATCAACTTTCTGTTATTAAAGTCAAGGTTTCAATTTGAAAGATGTTAAAAAGATAAATATTTTGAAAAACTACAGATGATGCTAAGCTTAGTTTGGGTGTATTAAAAGACAATGATTATTTTATTATTCGGGATTTGTACTGTCGTGCTGTGCAGAGCAATGGCCGTATACGGTCGTTGCGTAAGTTCCAATCCTACCGATTCTGAATCTTGTGTGATTTTTTTAACTGACTATAACAATACAATTTATTTGCAAACCGACTGTTAGGATCCTACTGTTATGACTTCAAGAATAATCTTAATAAACATGGACTCTAGTTGTGTTTTAAGATTATTCTTGAAGTGGGTGTTTCTCGATAGTTAGGTAAAATCTCGTGTGTTACAGTCGCGAGTGTCTCGGTGGTCAGTGCAAGATTGGATTCTGTTAAGCAACCGTGCGTAGACATTGGACGAGTTGGCTCGGGCTGGCTAGATATAAAAAAATAAGTCGTAGGCCGCACCTTTGCGTAATAATGTCTTGCTAGAAGACTGAGAGAGTTAAGGAGTTCTTTTGAAGGGTAAGTTTCTCGGGACGAAAATGGCATAAATCGGTAAAAGACGTCTTATATAAACTTTTTTCCTTATATACAATAGTTTCATTTTCATTAAAATACAGGCTGACAAAGACTTGTCTGTTTTAGCGCATATTGCTTATGTTCATAATTATGTTCAAAATAAAATTTATACTGAGTACTTAGCTAGGTGATTTAACATTTTTATTTGTTTAGCAAGTTGAATGGGCAGGCCACATCGCTCGAAGAACTGATAACCGATGGGGAAGAAAGGTGCTTGAGTGGCGACCGCGAACCGGAAGGCGCAGCGTATTCGCGGCCTCCCACTAGGTGGACCGACGACATTGTAAAAGTCGCGGGCAACCGATGGTTGCATATCGCAGGTTGTCGTACAGTGTGGCGGTCTAAGGGGGAGGCCTTCGTTCAGAAGTGGACGTCTCCGGCTCTTAAAGGTGATTTAAGATAAGTATCATGCGTCAAATCCTACAATAACCATGATAACCTCACTAAAAGTGCTCGCGTCAACACTCGCTTACAAAGGAACACAGTATATCAGGCGGCATGTTCATAAGGTTTGATGAAGTGTTTGTTAAGGGGTCGCGTGTCGTGTCGGAGCTTAATTAAAGGCGCGGAGTGTTCATGTAAACTGCACGAGAGTTCATTTTGTGATGTTTTCATTTAACGCGTGTTACATGCTGTTAGAGCAAGTTTTACTAAAATATTTTGCATACTCTGTTCTATTACAAACACTTGAGACACTTGCTTCTTGACTTTGTTGGGTGACGAGCGCAGTGCAGTGCGACGGAGAATTTGTTTCGCAAGTTCATAATTCCGGTACTGCTATGCTAATGTTATAGACAGCCGTGATGTTTAGGTACCACCAGGCGAACGTCTCAATAGTCTCGTCCATTACCTAAAAATACATTAAATACATTTTATAAAACTTGAAGAAAGGACGATTCTAAACAAGCGTCCTTGGTTGAAGATAAATTTATGCGGGGAATTATAATTTTCAACTGTTACTGTCCATTCATACGTCAGTGCTTTATTAAGCAGTCTTTGAGCCAGCGACAATGTTAAAATTAATGGACGGGAAAAAAGCGCACAGATTTTGAAGACTATTACATTGAGCGCCAGCCCTCCTCTCGCGTCAGTCATACTCAGTCTTTGCGACATGCAAGCCGTACAATAGGTACAACAACACAAATAAATCCAAATTATGCCTTCGTGTGCATTCCCAAAGGGTAAGAACACTACTAATATTCACAATAAAAATTTGGGTATCACATTCCATAAGTATTTAAACATTAATCACTGTATTTTGTCACAACTGCAATTAATTTCAATAAATATGTTAGGGTAATCGCCATTTTGATGCGATCGTAATGTTACGAGATAGAGTGACTTCGAGAATCCTTCGTCAATGCTCGTGAATGTTCGACATTCGAGAGCAATAGACAAATACATGTGTTCTCTTTTTGTCATGCAGTAATTAGATTCGCTATCTCTATTTTCCGGCAAATGTAATATGCGTACTTTTAGCAGGTAATCAAGCATACCATGCATTCTTAGCAGCTTAGCTAAGCAGGTATGCTTGATTGCGTTGACTTGTTAATTTTGAATGATTTGCAAGCGCTGGGCCCGTCCATTTCATTATCACCGTCGCTGCTTTGAGCAAAGTAAATCTAAATGCGTACTAAGAAGACTTACATTAAGAGTAATTTTTTCGTTTATAAATGAAAAAAACTTGTAATGAATATGAAGTCATGGAATAGTTGGTAGAAAGAAAGGAAGTTGGCGGCGAAAAGTTTTGCTGCAATTAAAGCGGACCCAGTGTAAAGTGACGTGTATTAACATTTTATTTGATAGCAGCTCAAATCAGTCGTTCTAATACAACTAAATACGTATCATTAACGTAGCAAGTAGTTTCATCAGCTACATCCAGCCTCGCAAAAAGGCTCTTCCCTTTCTGAACCAGTTTATCTCGGAGTGCAGGCCTCTTAATTAGGACACTGGCATCACGGCGGCTCGTTTGGCTCCAGTTGAGCCTATATACGAAAGGATAGGGACGTGAAAATATATCGACAGTGTTTGATTTTATCGATGCTTTTGATATAAGATTTCGTTTGTATTATTTATTGAGGCTGTTAGGTTTAATCACGGTAGGAATTGACTTCAATAAAATAACTCAAAGCCCATAAAACATGCTTGCACCTAAAATTACAAACTTAATTTTAACAATGCAACAAACGGCAGCTTATTTCCTAAAAACGAATCCTTTCCAAGAAACGATATTATCCTTTTTTTGCCCTTATTTCACTAGGGATCGGCACAGCGAGTTATCTTTCTACTACAATCACATAATCAATCACTCATTCATTCAAACCACAGATGCCGAAGCAAAATTCAATATAATTATCATGATAAAATATAAAATTTAAACGCATGTAGACATTGATATTTTCACGTTTTCTCCAACATCATTGCGCAAATGAAAAAAATTTGTGCATCCCACAATGAGCTTAAATTTTACTAAGAATGTTTTATTAAGGTTGAAACTTAAAGCGTTTTAAAAAGACATCGCCAACAAAACTAATGTGTCACTAAATGTGAAAAATAATAATGTGTGTGTACTAATGGTGTCTAGGCGGCAGTTCCC
Source organism: Erannis defoliaria (assembly GCA_905404285.2). Classification (NCBI taxonomy): domain Eukaryota; kingdom Metazoa; phylum Arthropoda; class Insecta; order Lepidoptera; family Geometridae; genus Erannis; species Erannis defoliaria. The sequence continues at coordinate 17,255,998 of FR990084.1, read as the reverse complement.
TTACTATCAGGTGAACCGTCAGCTTGTTTGCCACTCTTGTTATACATTAAAAAAAACAATAGTATCGATACTTTCATTGAATCACTTCAGTCTATTGCAATGAAGTCCACCTCTCTAGTCCTTCGAAAGCCTCTCTTGGCAGCGAACGGAGCTGCTTCCTGCATCTCAAGCCCGCGCCTTCTACGGTCGCTGCACGTTTGATTGGCTCGGCGCCTTAAACTCTATGTAGGTTAGGTATGTCGTATCGAATCCTATAACAGGAACATCGACATTTCTGTCGAATGAAATTAGACTGATTAACTGACTGACAGAGAGGTTAGCTGCAGGATCCTTCATCTTAGGGCTACCCGCTGCTAACCTCTCTGCCCCGGGGCCGATGGTATCCAATAAGAATATTCCCTGGGTGAAAAAAACAAAAAGGGTTTGTGTAAAGGTTTGTGTTTGGGTGTGTTGTGATTTTCTGGTTTTAAATAAAATACATTTTTAAATACTTTTCTTTCAGATAATGTTATAGACATAGAAAGTTGGACACCAACTTGCCTGGTGTTAAGCGACGACGATGAGCCCGAGGACACGTCGATCTAGAAGAAATCTTGCGTTTCGGTGATTCAAAAAATTCAAAAATTTCGATGCGTAATTATGGGATTAGCAAAATAGCAAATCACTATTTACACAGCTTAGCTTACTTAGAAGAAAATTATGCAAGTACAAGAAAAAAAAAACTTAGGACTAAACATAATTAAATATATTAAACTTATTCATAAAATTATACTTTAATCGAAGTAATCAAACCTATGGACCTAACTTAACTATACAAGCAAGATCCCGAAGTCAGAGCTACTAAATATCAATAGAAATGAGTAGATGGAAATAAAGATAGTGGAACGAATGCTAATAAGCACTACAAAGAGAAAAACAACTATAAAAGCAAGCAATCAAGCAATTACTATCGTTACACATCTAAATCCCCGCACTAACCGCTGTAGCGCTTAATTATAGCGGAAACAACAATAACAACATAATAATGTCAAATTATACTAACACTTAGCGCTCGTAAACTAAGTGAGTTACTAATATGAGGTTAAACTTCTCTCGCTACAGTAATTATGGCTCTTATGTAGAGCGAGTTGGGTCTATTTTCTGCTGGCATTTTGTCTGGAATTGCAGGTTAGGTAGTAGAAGGTAAGTAATTGTCTCTAATATAATTATAAAGTTTATTGTTTTGAGAATAGAATGTACTTTAATATGCATTTCGAATCTGTAGTTATTTGTAGAAGCTCCGTAAAGGAGAGCTACGATATACCCACGCCGCGCCGTAGCGTGTCTATGTTGTGTAGATCACATTTTTATGGTAATATTTTGTTATAGAATAATACAAAATATCTCCTAAGATAAACTGAGTCCCAAAATTAGAATCATCATTATCATCAGCCTGGAGATGTATACTGCTGAATAAAAGCCACCACCTAAGACCGCCAACTGTATGACAACCTGTCATTTCATCCACCAGTTGCCCGCAAATTTCGCAATATCAAAATTATCAATATCAGTATTCCCAAATAAAGCGATTTCAGAAATTTAATTTCTAATATTTTGTATTTTGTTTTGTTGTTTTGTATTTCTAATATATTTTTTTGTTTGTGTTTTGTATTTTGAGTTGACATTAACAACTCACAGAAAAGCCTTTAGAAACTCATCTCGTTTCAACGAACAAAATATTACCTCTTACCCAAAAGCAAACCACAAAAATCACCCCAAAAATATTCGATCCTTTTCCCAGCAAATATTTCCAAAACCCCAGCCGCAATCATTTCTAAGCCCCAAAAATCAAACCTGCAAAAATAACCCTTCTGTGCGCGGCGCGTGACGCTCCGCCGATATGACAGCGTGACACGGGTCGCGCGTCACGCAGATTCATCACTAGCCCTCGTCATTGACAGCGTGACGCGCGCCGTCGAGTTCGTGACGCGTGACGATAGTTTTTGTTGACGTGTCTGTTGTGACGGATCGTGGTGCGTCATGTTATGGAAGTGCAATTTGTAGTCCCCGTTTATTTTGGTACTAAGCAACCGTTGCGAAATGGATTTAAATTTCAGCGTATAATCGGGTTTAGGTGGGGTTTAAAAAATTGTTCAAGAGTATTCTTGTTAGTATCGCCTAGGCCTCACGCACTAACAACTACTTACATACTATGGCCAGTTACTAACTTATTTGCTTTTACGCCAAATTTCGTTTGTCAAATAAAATGTTATGGTTTTTTGAATGAATGAAAAAAATTACGAATCACGTGTATGAATCCAAAATCTTAAATTGTGATGTAGATCACAAGAGTCGCAATCCATATGTGTGGTGTAGAAAATCCACCTAGAAAAGGTATTGTGTTAGCTTTTACTGAATGAAGTCAGGGCAGAATAAAACGCGTGCTGCCTGCTGCTATCTCGACGCGGGTGATAAGCACGGATGACAGTCAAAGTAGATTTTTATGCAATAGAGTGACGAGACTAGCAAGACGTTCACCTGGTGGTAGTATCACGCCTGCCCGTAAAAGTAGCGGTGCCAGAATTGTGAACTTGCAAACAAAATCCTGTCCTGCGCTGCACTACGCTCGTCACCCTGAGACATTAGATGTTAAATATCTTCATGCCCAGTAATTTATCTGGTAACATTGTCCTTCAAACCAAAACACAGTACCTAATGCTTACACACTACTGCTTGTCGGTTGAATAAATAGCAAAATCTGCTACTTCTCCAGGTGGACTCTGCAATAGAGTCCTTCAACTACAGACTAGTCACAATTTAACAGAAATATGTTCTACCTTTAGATTCGTCTGAGGCATCCGATACACCAATCATCTAAAATATACTTACTGTACACGCAATAGTTATACAACATTTGCTCAGGAAACCAATTTCTTGGTTCGCATAAAAAATTCATCGCGCAAACCCGGACCGGGAACTGTTTACTAACACAACAGAGAAGATGATTACAAGTTATTTGAACTCTGATGTTTGCTTAATATCAGCGGCGAGGTATGTTACACCTCAAAAATGGCGCACAATACCTCATGGGGGAGCGATGCCCCGCGGGGAGGGGCTATACCCCACGTCAAACAAGGGGGCGGAGGCCCGGGGCAGCGCAGCCGGCGCGCTGTGTTGTCTTCATTACCCGGGCCTAAGTGACCATTAAAATTCATTTTTAGACCCCGGGGTCAAATCGACCCGCCACACACGCACCGGTTGCGCACCAATTACTCACAAATTACTTTACTGACCGAGTTGGCGAGTTATATCGTCTCGCCGAGCCTGTGAAATGTGAAGTGGACGTGCTCTAGTATTACAGTATTACTACAGAAGAGAGCTTTTATAATACACTACGCTATCTAACGAGAAAATTAAGGATAGAAACCAACCTACTTAATAAGAGAACCTAATAATTCATATATATGTGTTCTTATAATTCGTGGCGAGGGTTTTCCACGTTTATTATTGTACATAATCATCGGTGTTTTCACGATTCAATACTATATTTAGGATTCCCTAAAAATAAAACATTTCCTTATCAATTATAACATTTGTATATTTTTACATTGTAAAATCTTAGCAGGACACGAAAAACAGGTATCAGTGTCATCTGTGATTAGATTATCTATCGAGTCGATCATCCGTAATTGCGTTTCCATTTTTCTGATGCCCTTGATATGATTATAATTAACATGCTCAATAATATAGATATACAAATAAAATATTTATAAAAAGCGATCATTTTCATCATAAGTTAGATTTTATTTTATTAGTAGTTATAAACGAGAACTACGGTAGCTGAAAACGGGAATAGACCATCAAGATCATTAAACTAACGCGTGTCCACCATCCTATGTTAATGGTGTATGAATAGAAGTAGTCCACAAGCTTGTCTGAAGAATAGGACGCAGAGCACAGAAAAGCGAAGGCCCGACCTTCTCTCTTCAGTGAGGCAGAGGCTTTAGCAATTAAAACAATTGAGAGATGTTTTTGACCAGGCGAGCGAAACGAGATCTCTGCAACGACTAGCAAAATTTGTTTTCATCTGTTCGGATGTTGGCATGTATAGATTTTGGTATGTACTCGGCGTAAAGGTCGTATTAATTTTGACGAAACTTGGTAAACGGTAACTTGGAAACGGTATAGGTAAATAGGTTCTACAATTTTATAGAGTTTCTTGTCATTGGCGGGCGATTTGGTGACTGAACGGGTATTTCCCCCAAAAAGGCTGACGCCTTAAGTAAAGCTTACGTGTGTTGCCATTTACCAGAAAATTCTAATTATATTAGGCTGAAACATTTAGTACTCACTTTGTAACAAGAATTTCGAATTTGAGTAGAATGGGCCGATAAATTACGGCTCAGCAAACTTCTCTACCCCTTGAAGAAAAATTTCTGAAGGTCACAAAAACCATGAAATTAATTATTAATTGATTTTTTGAGAATCCTTTTTATTTAATAGGATATTTCAGATTTGTCCTATGGAAAAAGTGTCAGCCAGGTAGTCAAAGTTGAAGTCAGTTGCAGTTTATAAAAAAAAAGTTATTCTTAATTGTTCTCCTTTATTGCTAGCATTTGTCTAAGTATATTTTTAGCAATAAAGTTATTTTTATCATTATATTTTATCTTTAAATTGTAGAACCTATTTGTACCATGATGCCGTGCTGTGTGCTCGCGAGTTCTACTGTTCACATAAAAATTAGCATTATAATTATATTTCCATTAACTACTCATTTCAACATTTTACTCTAAAACCCCGGAACCACAACGCGTCGCATTAAGCTCCCGTACGATGTTTTACACAACAAACCAGTTCTCGTGTTCAGCACGTCGCACAAGCGATAAAGACATTTCATAACAACGCAGAGTACACATTCAGATCCTTAAGCAGTTGTTAAGAATTCATTAGTTAACCGCAGCTCGCTCGCGGCCGCCTTTGACTCCGCTATTACTGTAAATAGAGCTTTACAGATACGTTACAAAGGCAGGGCGTGTTTAGAATGAAAACTTCCTTATTGTTTACGAAAAACAAATAGCTTACAAGTTTATATTTTAGTGAGTCTCCTTCACCTACTCGTAAATAAAAGCTAACTAGAGAAACTGACAAAGCTTAGTGTCAGTCGGACTTACGCACCGACCACCTTTGCATGTTTGCCTATTAAAGTGAGTTGGTTTAGATTCAGGTTTTATTTTAGAATTGATTTCCTACGTGGGCACAGTGATTCCACCATTAATTTCGGGCCTTCAACAATAAAAGATGCCAATTGTCGCGGCGTTGTGCAAAGCTGGTTTAGTTTACCGATTAATTCGGTTTGGAACCATTTAGTGCAAGAGGGATTTTCAGTTAGCCAGACTTTATAATAGGTATTATAATATTTTACCTTCTATATATATTATATATTATCAATATTTTAAATTTTGAGCTATATTTAAGGTGTTTTTAGAAACAATATTTTGTGAGGCCGAAAAGCTCTTATTCGCACTGTAAAGAAGTTCAACCTTGCCTCGAAAAGACCTCATTCGCACTGGCTGAAAGTCCATCAAAAATAGTGTTGCAGTCAACGTGTCTATACGGGTACGTAATCTTAAAAATGTTCATGTGAACGACACTTTAGTCTTTTTAATCGAGAATGATCTCCTAATAAGCAGATAGGCGCGACCGCAGCGGGGGCCGGAGCCGGCGCCGGGAGCGAGCGGGCGCTCGATCTTACATCACAAAGGAAGTCTAATCTTACCGTGTTTGTACAACTTGGCTCTACATATTTACGAAAATGCATTACTGAATCTCGTATTTAATTAAAAACGACGCGTAGATGTGTTCAAGATGCTAGTACATTTTATGTAAGTACAACCGTATTTACCAATAAAGGCTTCTTCCAAGCGACGCCTCTTGTCACTCAGCCATTTCGGAGTTTACATCAGAGGTTTTGAAATGAAATGAAATGTTTATTATCGTTAACAAACATCTACTTTATATACAATACATGAGCGTCATCAAGGCATTCCTGGTGAGAGAGCATTGGTACCCAAACTAGGAGAACCTGTGAGATGGCGTACCTATACCTTCCGCAGAACAGGGCAATCACAGAAATCATTTAGCATAAATACAAAACAAAGACAAGCAAAACATTAAATTAAAAATAAAGGGAGAGATTGTTAGTACGCTGGGTAGCATCAAGTAGCATGCAACACAAGCTTGCCAAACAGGAGCAGGACAAGAATAATGTTATTCAGGAATTAAACGAGACAAATTATGAATTAATTTACTTCCGTGTAATAAATGTAAGATCAGATTTTGTATACCCTCAATTAAAATTATGGCTTTTATGGATAGAGATTATTATGGAAAAGGACTAGGCAGGACTATGGCAGTGTTCACATACATACATACAAACAAAGCATATTGCTTGAGAAACTTGTTTAAAGTCTACCAGCCCGCCTAGCACGCGAGCCGTGATAAAAGTCTATCCACTCTTTTTTCCCCGCGAAAACAAGACAGACGTATCCATATTCTAGCTTTGTCGCGTTCCAGCCCAGGGAAATACCAATTAGTCTTCGGCGCGTGCTAAGGGGGCAGCAGCTAAATACGTAAACTCGGGATTCTTTTAACTGAAAATCGGCGTAATTCTCCAAAAGTCGGCATTAGCCGAATCGGATAAGAGTCGGTCTATCGGAGTCGGCGTAGATTCGGCGTCGGCGGTCTAGCGCCGATTATTCTGAATTCACGACACGTTTATTCAATTAGACTTCTAAGTATTTAGCGGTTACTGTCCAGTGGAAGACAGTACATAAGGTAAATAGAAGTTTAAATTTGTTATGTATTGCCTACTTAAGCCTACGCAAAAAGGGTTCTATTAATATTTTGACTAATAGAGGGTAATGAGACGTCTTAGCATTTATATTTACTTACTATAATGTCGCGGTGACCCCAAACTGCACACAATGCAAGACACTTGACTTGTGTCTTGAGCGTTCTGCACCAAATGTTGCCATACCCTGACAACGGTCATATGTATTACTGTAATATAAACATGTTACTTAAGAACTGCATGTAGCCACGTATGTTGCAATAAATGATTGAGTATTGACCTATAACCATTGATCTGTATTGATCGAAGCCTCCGGCAGTAAAAGACACCATTCGTAGTGGCATTGTTGAGTACGTCCGCTATCCACCTCTCCACTCCGCCATCAAACTTTCGTCACCGTATAATGTATATATTACAACACAAGTATAAGTATTAGTATAAGATATACTCGTTAAAAAAAAACTAATAGTTCTCCACAAACTGAGACCACGCGATGCTCACATTCAAACTAAAAAAATGTATGGAGTTCCTACCCCTATGGGACATTTACAAAAAAAAAAAAAAGATATGATCAGTGATTTGCATGTTATCCTCAAATAAATATACATACAGACATTAATAAAAACATTCATACAAACATTCACACAAACATTCACACAAACACACATACAAACATAAATACATACGTCAATCTGCCACAGTAGACTCGGAGACCTTCCCTCAGTCAATGCGCAAGTTTTGAGGGGTTTAATATTAGCTTGCAGGGTTCCATAATCCACCCCCAACCATTCCATCATTATCATTATCCAACCGACTTGTATCATTATCCATTCCATCATCAGATCAGTTCCATGGTGTTTAAATTGTCATCGGTACTACACATTATGTAAGTTAGTTTATTAAAATTAAGTGAACCTATTGTGAAAATAATAATTAAGTGGACCTGGGTATGTCCTTAAACTACAACCAGACCCACCGGAGGACGGGCAGCAGCGTCCTCTTGGTTAACGTTGGTGAGTATTCTTCGATCCTCAAGCCGCCTGCCAAGCGTGGGGATTATGCCAACACCCCTCTATTAAGGGGGGGCCTTCGTCCAGCAGTGGGCGTTTTATGGCTGATGAGGAAGTAAACCTAATATAAGTGCGTTAATTATAAAGACACTCTGTTTAGAACAATGTAACTGTTTCCCCTTACAGAACGTTCTCGAAGGGGACGCTAATGGGAAAAACGTGGCGGTCTATTTAAAAATGCAAACGGTGGCCACCTGCCGCTCTCCGCAGGGTTCGCTCGAGTTTAATTCACGCAATGATGAGCCTCCGAGTGAGAGACGATTGTTTTATGGGGCTGTTACTGCTCGTCTTGTAAGGGCTTTAGCCGACTTCAATAAGGAAGAAGGTCCTCAGTACTGCGCTGTGAAAGCCAATCGGCAGTCTGTTATGTAGTGCGAATATTGTCCGCTCAACAATTATTTTTTACTGTCGTCATCAGCCATAAAACGTCCACTACTGGACAAAGGCCTCCCTCTTAATAGAGGGGTGTTGCTATAATCCCCACGCTTGGCAGGCGGCTTGAGGATCGCAGAATGCTCACCACCGTTAACCAAAAAGACGCTGCTGCCCGTCCTCCGGTGGGTCTGGTTGCAGTTTAAGGACATACCCAGGTGGCAATCTTTTTACTGTATAGTATATTTTTTTATATTATATTGCTCTGTTGGGCGTATAAGCTTACTCTAGAAGTGTGATTGAGCTACACCCCATCAAGGTACGTAGGCGGCGGACTGTGGGCTGGGGAATTCACATACAAATAAGAATTAATAGAAAGAACCACTTATATTTAAAAAACACGACTTGAAACAATCATACCCACGGTGTTAACGGAGGTGGTTCTGGATGCAGTTTTATGACATCTAAAAGTATTCTGTTCAAATAAAAAATATTTTTCTAAATTAATTTATAAGATGGAGTTTTGCAAAACAGACGGCGTTCTTCGCCAGGAACCCTAAAAACTTTACAAATTAACTGATTCACATGTTTTAATAATAATTACATTTAGTAAAATAAGCTGTTATGCTTTTACAACACAGCCATTGAAGGACAGCTACCAGAATAAAAGCGATGTTGCGAATGAAGTCAATTGAAATAGTAAAAATAAAACTACTTAGTTTTCAAAGTGAATACTTGGAGTTCTGCTGTGACGCTGGCTCCGCTCCAGTAATTTGTCGATACAGGCGGTAATGGAAGCACGAACTGAAGGAACTGAAGATTTACTCGTTATTTAATAAATACATTTATTTTGAAAACTGCAAGTTGTGGTAAATTTGATTACTAAGGTTGGCTTAAGTAAAAGATTGGCCTTAGTTTTTATTGTATTTCATGTGATATTATGGATTAAGTGAGATGATAGTATAACCTAAAAGAAGTTCATTGTGTTCGTGGAACCAACACCTGTTATCACTGAAAAAAGTCTGCTGTACCAGACACTTCTCGAGGCTATATGATATTCTATGGAATCGGCGCTATTTTTTCGTAATTTCCCAGACAATTTCATAGTAAAAGACGAGTTTTTCACAATGATAGTACAATGGGCTCCTTTTGGTTTAGTCCTACCGTTCCGCACACTTTTTTTTTAAATTACTTTATATAATAGGCTTGCGTTTGACTGCCATCTCGTCTGATGTTAAACGAAATAATTTAGTGCATTTGTATATTATAAAGTAATAATATAATAAAGTATTTCTGCTTATTACTAAAAAAATAACTGGGTATGTCTTAAAACTGCATCCAGAACCACCGGAAGACGGGCAGCAGCGTCCTCTTGGTTAACGGTGGTAACACTCTGCGATCCCCAAGCCGCCTGCCAAGCGTGGGGATTATGGCAACCCCTCCCTATTAAGGGCTAAGGGTTAAGGCCTTTGTCCAGTAGTGGACATCTTATGACTGGCAACGAACTAAAAAAAAAGCTTTTTAAAAAGATAGTGTCAGAGAAGGTACAAACAAAACAAAGAAGAGCTAAATAAATATGATTAGGTAGACACCCGGCCCAGAGAGATGGAATTAACTCTCGATATAATGCGATTCCAGAACCAAGGGCGGAATCCATCGACACGCGGCCGGAATATATGGACACGAATATAGACGTTAGCGGATTCTAAACAGAAAAACTAAACTAGCACATTTGTTATTTACGGATGAGTATTGTTATATAAAGGACATTTTCATCACACTTGCTCGTAAAGTGGATCTTATTGCATCGGTTTTAGGCTCATAATCCAAGCTATTACGCACGCGTGCTTTTTACTTTACAGTACGGCACTAGTGCTATAATAGGTATAACCCGGTAAAGTCAAATTTGTACGTGACTGCAATTAAACGTATGTATAAGAAGCACTCTTAATATGGCCGGGTAATACTTACAGTTTTTTTGTAATACCAACAAAGAGTTATTATGCCGCTGAAGAAAATGTCAACCTGCGCGCGCATTACTGGTTTGGGCGCCATTTTCCGCAATTGTTTGTTGACGTTTTCTCTGTGTGGTTGATTATTATCAAAAAAAGTTTATTTTCTTCTCGCAAGTGTGATGAATACAGTCGTATGAAACTCTTGTGCTATGTTTCAATACACTCTCGGCTTCCTTATCGCGCTCGCCTGCGGCTCGCGCGCATAATACCGCCTCTAGTGTAATGACCAACATAGCACACTTGTATCATAATGTACTATTACTATGATCATAGAACCATAATGAACAACCGCGGTAGTTAAAACAGTGTTTATTAGTTTTTTTTAATAGATTTTGGCAGTGTGTAATTCGAATATCAGTGTATGATTCTCTTCTTCTATTGACCCTCTTGAATGTTCAATCAATAATGACGATTAGTAATGTTATTGTTCAATTTATAATTCACAGCAAATGGTTTTAAGGCAGAAATAAGTTTATTGTGTTATTTTTATCGCTTGCACCACACTATAAAGCCAAAAATACAAGGCAAGGGTGAAATAACGAGCTTAGATCTAAACAAAGGGCGGGCGGTTTTTTGCGCGACCATACTGGCCTTTCTTCGCAGGGCAGGCGGCCGCGGCCGCCCTCCGCGCTACTTGCCTACTTCGCAGAACATTTACACGAATCTGGCTCGATCCCGGGTTTTAATTTTTTATGTCTTTGAAAATAAACGTTTTCGTTTCTATTTTATATAAAGGGAACAAACCTGTTTTAAAATTGAGAGGAAATGGTTTCTTGTTTTTATTTGGTGCTAAATGCTTTTTGATCAACTGGGTAAATAAAATTGAGGATTTGTTACCTAAATAGGGTTACGTAGAACGGTATTATTAAACTGCAAGCAGGTGAACTCATCATTGTAAACAAATTTTGCTATGGTGTCAACCTAACTGCGAATGCAGTCGCAAAAAACAATCTAGCTCTTCCATATATTTAAGACGGTGAATGAACAATTTTCTATGAAGCAGGTGCTTTTTTTGCAATTTCAGTGTTAACCTCATAGTAAAAGTTGTCCACAATTCATTAGTTAGAGTTCCTCTCGGCTTTGTAATTTTGTTAATTAGGAATACGTATTGATTACGTATAAATATTTTTCGATTTGACAAATAATGCCTTTAACTACAACAAATTGTATTCTGAACTGAGTTATTACAATGGGATGTCAAAAATGTTGCTTTTATTCAAAAACTGCTCGATAAAAACTCTCAAACCTTTTCACCAAAAAAAATCTACTAAAACAGGTTCAAATATAATTTTATTCCAAGTACAAAATTCCAGCTAGAGTGAGTAGGTACCGCACCAATCCCACGTAATTCACAGATAGCCGCAGTAATTAGACTAATCTAAACATAGCCGAGCTCCGACCATCCGGGTCACAACTACACGGTACGAACAGTAGCCTACCTTATTAAACTTCGTCCCGGGCAGATTCACATCCTTAGAGAACACTTTTATACGTACCTATCTAAGGTGTCGGACCTTTGTTTCATCTAGCTAGGTAATGATGTGGTTGAAGATGGTAAGCACGGGAACAATGCTGGCACTTCTGAAATCATCTTGATTACACATTTAAAAAATACAAACATTTTCTACAAATGTTAGCATATATACTTGGTCATAAAGTTCACCGCATTTTTGGTTCCATTTTGTTTGGTTTAAATCACTTTAATTTTTGTGTCAATTGTTTAATTTTGAAGTCTATCATTTGGAATTCCGGAATACTGGTAATAGGACATACTTACATGTTTATTAATTAGATATCTAGATAATAAACGCATAATTGTGAAGATACAATGCATTGTACCAAGCTCAACGACTGTTTTCCACCGCTACTTGCTAGTAAATAGTGGTGGCGAGCCGCTACAATGGTAAGAATAAACTAATAAAACACAGCGCGCTCGTGCTTTACTGTAGGGCGGACGAGACACTGGAGGGATTTTCACTTATCGCTACACACATACTGTAGTATTTAATTAAGCTGGGACAACGATAAGTCTGTTTGGTTTAGCTTATATTGCCTGGGACAGACTATTGCTACATTTCAGACCTTAACATTTAGCAATAGGATAGATGACTGATGTTTATATCGTTGAAACCAATAGCGTTGATGAAGGGTTTAAGTAAATATAAAGTTTATTGAAAAAAATATTTAAATCGGTTATTAATGTTCTGATATATATTCTGTTCTGGTAAAAGCGTTTAAAGTTTTTGGTAGAGAAAACTCTGTCCCTTTCCCACAAAACAAAAAATGATGTCACGCCTCAGTGCGTCATACTTGTCAGAATAGAATTTATAAGGCGTACAGAGAAGTGACGTCATAGTCTCCTCTCTGTCTAGCATGATATTAAAATGCTTATTTTTCTATCAGATTTTCATGTTGTTTTCATTAATCAGCTATATTTATGGGCTACTTTTTAATAGAACAATAAAAAAAACTAGTCATCTAGCCTGCTGGAGTCTAGCTGGAGATAATAAATCTATGTTTTCAATGCATAGACAGATTAGACAGTATCTCTGGGTTTCCGTCCCAACTGCTTACCAAAAAGACTGTGACAACACTTCTTAAAAATATTCAATAAATCCGCTTGTGTACAAAAATGATTATATTTAAAACACTGTTTTAAAAATAAAGATTATTTAATAAGATTATAATGTTTATAATTTTTTTTTTTTTTTTTTTTATGTTTTTTTTTTTGAGATTATTTTTTTAAGATTATTTTTTATTTTATTTTTAAGACCGGATATTCTTATTTTCACCTAGAAATGAGTAATTTTATTCTCAGATTAGCTGGTAACAATTTTAGGTTACAAATGGGACGTAACCTAAAACATATTGCTTAAACTTTTTGGGAGCATAGTTGAATTATTATTATGTAGTAGTTTTTTATGGATACAAAGTTATTGTTCGTCTAGCCTAACAAGATTAACGACAACCAGTTTGAGTAACAAAGTCCAAAGCATCACTGAATTGGCGTTCATTGCTTTGAGATATTCGTTGGCTTCATTAGCCATGCAATGTCGCTAGCTGCAGTAACCAGCAACTTGCACTACTGCTTGGCAGATGGTACCCACTAGTTAATACAACTGAGTTCCGCAGTATATTCTGTCAAGTTATCAATAAAGCCTTCCGGCCCCGAGTTAACATACCGGCTCGGCGAGCACTCGAGGCGCACTCCATCGGTCCCCAGTTCTGTTTGTGTTGCGACAACTTGCCGTCCCTAGAGTCATCTCGTAGTTGAAGCTAGATAAATACTAATGTACTTTGTTCTACGCTTAACTCTGTTGGAGCTGCAACTAGAATGTGGCTGTTAGTGAAAAGTTTATCTATTTTTATACTTAACTAACCTAACTTGTGTTTGTGTAGTAATAGTTATGTTTACCTACCACGCTTTTTACTGTTGTTAGGCTAGGTGTTTGATCATATCTCGTCTAATGTTATATTATGACGGTGCGGTTGAAGATAGGTAGCATAAACTTAACATAGCAAGCATAGCTCTTTCTAAGACTTTGGGTAAGTAAAATTTAATGTATGATTTGATGATTGAGAAAAAAAATTGACAGCCTAATATAATCATTACTAAAGTCTTAACAGATAAGCTATTATAAACTTTAATTCATAATTATATACCACTGCGTGTGTGTTGTGTAAGTGTTGCAATATCTATAAGAAGTTATTATATAAGATAATTGTTTATTATATTCTTTTATTTTCTCGGGAGGTGAGTCTTCTGCGATCCCCATGCCGCCTGCCAAGCGTGGGAATTATAGTAACCCATTTTTAAAGGGTAGCCTTCGTCCAACAGCGGACGTCTTCTGGCTAATGGTGCTATTTTATTTTAAGGTAAGTATACAATGACACTAACATTGTGTTATCTCTGGTACCTTCTCTTGATTTGTTATACTAAGATTTGTTTTATCAAATATTTTATTTTCAAGCAATTCTATTCACACTACTCACTACGGACACACTTAGAGTGAAATAAAATTGGCCCATTCATCACGCTGCCGCGCCGCCACCCCGCGCCGCCGCCGCCTCGCGACGAAACCAATTCAGTTAGTGTACATTAAATCACAGGCGAAGTCGCACGAGGAACTAGTTCTATTGCACAGTAACCCAACTTACGAGAATGTCCTTTATTTACATGTAAGCAAAAACTATTGATCGCAATATAAAATTAAGCTCAATAACCAGGTCGTCAAGCTTTAAGTCAAGCCGCCCAGTAATTTTTAGATGAGAAGAAAATGAGAGAGATAGAGAGATAGACATAATTAGCGCGTTAAGTTCGTATGCTGCTAGTAAGCATAAGGTACTGGTGAAGAATAAAGAAGCCATAGCATTAGTATAACCGTATGAAGCTGTATCTAAAAAAAATGGCACTTTTTGCCATAATCATAAATTAAAAAAAAATTATAAGCCGGAGCCCAACGGCGGGCGGGGGGTGGAGCCAGATGGAGTCGATGAAATTCAGGAAAGCTATTTTAATTAAAGAGCTATTTCTTAGCGACGTTTTGCATTAATTAAAATTAGCATGCATATATTTTTTTATCATAAAATGGGACAGGAACTTTGACCGCAGCAGCTCACCTGTTGGTAAGTGACGATGTGGTTAAAGATGGAGCACGCTTGCCCAGGAGATGATAATTCACGAGTAGGGAAAACTGAAGCAGAAAGAGCATTCCACTCCATATTAGTTTGTATTAAAAAAGATTATATCCCGCCAAACAGCAAAATATAGAGTACCTACCTTAATACTACTCCACCCATTTGTGTGCATAAAGTTTAGAAGTATTACAAAATGGTAATAGTTAGGGTACTGTCACTAGTAAGTCTACTGGAGCCGTAGTCTCGGCGCGCACTGCAAGCGCGCGGCGTAATGTGCGCTAACAAGTGAAGCAGTCAAATTTTATTTATTGTTATCGTCGTAGGGACATGATTCTATTTCAAGCGTTTCA
The DNA here is from genome assembly GCA_905404285.2 of Erannis defoliaria. Lineage (NCBI taxonomy): Eukaryota > Metazoa > Arthropoda > Insecta > Lepidoptera > Geometridae > Erannis > Erannis defoliaria. The sequence goes on along the minus strand of FR990084.1, from coordinate 17,240,724 downwards.
TTTTCGATTTATTTTGCTTCTGTGAATCGAAACTGATTGCATTTACTATGCGTTACGCACTTGTATTGTTTTCAAGGACCATTATTATATTTCTATGCCCACACCAATAAGCTTTTTGGTATTCATGTTTGGACTTAAACTCATTCCACTGGCTTTTCAGGGAAATAAATGTTCACGAAAACCTTTTAATGTCTGAAGAATGCGCAATCACAGATCTTTTATTAATTACGGAATATATATACCGTGATTATGTAGTGAAATAGCGGGAGCTCATTTCACAACATAATCACGGCAAATATTTCGTTATAGTAATAGATCTGTAGTGATCAACCGTGATAGTTTAGAACAGTGTTTTATGACGCAATCAACCTTAGTGCCAACGGCGTAGAAGATAAATTACTGGCTCAAATTTGGAAAAAACCGAAAAAACCAAAGTTACCGACATAGCTCGCAAGGTTTGCAAGTTGAAGTGGCAATGGGCAGACCACGTCGCTCGAAGAACTGACAACCGATGGGGAAGAAAGGTTCTTGAGTGGCGACCGCGAACCAGAAGACGCAGCGTAGGAAGTCCTCCCACTAGGTGGACCGACGACATTGTAAAAGTGGCGGGCACCCGGTGGATGCAAATGGCAGGTTGTCGTACAGTGTGGCGGTCTAAGGGGAGGCCTTCGTTCAGCAGTGGACGTCTCCGGGCTGATGATGATGATGATGATTTGGAAAAAAACTAAAAATGATCAAGATGATGAATTTAATTAGTAAAACCTTTGTTTCCCTAAGGAAATAATGAAAAATAAATAAATAAATAATTATTGCCTAAGTAATGTTCTGAGGTAGAACGTTAATAACTACCGGTATGCTTGGATGAGCTAAGAGTAGCTACCGGACTGAACTATCTGCATCAAAAGAGAAAACAAACAAATGTTGTCTAATAACCTTCAAGCTCAACATTTAACTGTTTTAATCAGTATAATTATAAGTGATTGAAATTTTGTCTGCGCCAAAAGCGACGTATTTATCTACTTAATTCATAATGACTATGACGGATCTGGCATGTCGTTAAACTGCAATCCAGCACCACCGGAGGACGGGCAGCAGCGTCCTCTTAGTTAACGGTGGTAACACTCTGCGATCCCCAAGCCGCCTGCCAAGCGTGGGGATTATGGCAACCCCTCCCTATTATGGGAAAGGCTTTCGTCCAGTAGTGGACGTCTACAAGGCTGATGAAGATGAAGATGACGGATCTGTGGCAATTTGTAACAGCTTAGTAAGTTACTAAGTACCTAAATATAAGAATTTCAGTAAAAATTGCAGTGCGTACGCTGCTTGCGAGACGGACAAGTGTACGTTTACCTTAATAAACAAATATTGATAAGCGTCTAAATAATATATTTGTCGTATAATAATATAATAATACATATTGTCGACACAGGTCAAAGGACTAAGTACAGTTTTTTTAATTTCATGAGATATCTAAAAAAAATCAAAGTCTCATTCAATATTTTTCTTCTGCTCATGACCGTAAAACTGTTTCTCCTAATCTCGACATAGATTCTACTAATTTATAGCCATAAACCCCACAAAGTACTCCTTACAAAGGAAAGAAAGACATTATCGGGTCGTGAGTGCAAATGGTGAAACAAGTGGAACACGCATACATCTCTCTTGCGTATAAATTACAACCCTCGCTGGAGAACCCCTACCCTGCTACCCTCGGCAGTTAACTACATCGCGGGGCCGCGAGCAGGACCACGCATTGATAGTCCAGAGAAGGAAAGGACAGAAGGAAAACTTCAAAAAATATGTTTACCTGCCAAACGTTGTTGGCCTCAAACTTTGCAAAAGCAACTGCTGTCTTCACATCATTCATCTTCACAATCTAAAAACTGATTTTGGTTATTATTTGAAATTGATTAAATTACGTTTGCATAAAATTATTTCACAGTTTCACAAAAGTTTATCATCGGAAAATAATCGTCGATCTAATCTAATTACCAAATACAATAGCCATCGCCCTTCGCCTTCGCCAGACAACTCTCTCATATCTGAACATCAAAAGTATTTTGTAGTGGTAGGATTCAATGCAATGTACCACACCGCCAAGTCACCGCCACAATTTAACCGCCAAACAGTAGCGTGCAAGCGTTACTGTGTTCTGGTTTGAAGGGCAATGTTACCAGAGAAATTATTCTATAAATGTTATTTATTTTATATAATTACTCACAAAATGTTTGTTTTTATTGAAAGTAGTACCCTGCATAACTCAGACAAATATTAGTATTGTCACTTTTTAGCCTAAATTTTTAAATTTAAAATCATAAACAAGCTCTAACAAAAGCATCTATTTGAGGCTTCTTCCGTCATTAGCTCGAAGTTGTCCCTCGGTCCTCTCTAGTCTGTGATTGTAAGTAAAGCAGGGAGGTATTTATTCCATTTACAGCAGTTCTAATGACGTTCTGTTGACGACTCAACAGCTTTGATGCAAGTAATAGTTTTTGGACAAGGATTTATGTGTCACTTCTGATATTACTATTTCGTAATATGGATCGAGAAGTGAAGTGATATCAAATAGGGGAAGATAGAGTAACAGCAGAATTATTATTTATGTTAATGTTTTAAGGGTTCTGTTCGTTCTACTGATCAAACGATATAAATTATAAGCCATTCTTCGATGGTTTCAAAACAGTAATGTATCAAAATATTGTAAAAAATAATTAATAGTTGCGGTACTGAAAAAAATATTCAGCAAATAAAATACTAAAGTGCAAGACCGCACACATACTATAAATATTTTGTTTGGTTTACATTCTTAATATTTGTTTAATTAGGTATATAATATATGTATGTTAATAATATGCAAGCGTTTACTAAAATAATTAAAAAGTACCTGAGAGCGCGAACTAAAATAATTAAATACTACCTGAGCGTTTTTTTTTTCGTTTTATAAGAAATATAACTTTGAAGGTAAACTTAAAAAGCAACAACAAAATGTTCGTTCATTAAAATATTTATCTTGAAAATATGGATTATTTAATAAAAGCAAATTTCTTGACCATTCTTTTTATAATGTTTACTCTTACAAGTACATAGTTATAAAAGTAAAAATAAGCTGTTTCTTTTTGTTCCCTAACCGGGGAGATTATTATTCGAGCCCAGATTTTAATTCTATAAACTTGTAAGCGAGGGTTAGACAAAACTCAAGTTTTTTTTACTTTACTTTCTTATTCCTGTCGCGTTTTTTATTCATCGCAATCAAATTTAATTTTCAAAGGATTATATTATAATTTTATTAGATATAACCGCCGTGAAAAACAGAGTTACTTGTATTTATATCTGTTCAGCTGCTATCTTTTGGCTTTCCTGTACATATTTTGTTTCAAACTCGGTACTTAAGGACATCTCTCCGTATAGAACAATCGTTTTATCATTTTTGTAGCTTAAACTATAAGCTGGCCTTATTATTTGGATACGAAATTTTAAAAGATAAAGATTTTAAAAAGAAAAGTAAGTAAGATATTTACGTGATAATAATTAGTAGTAGTATTAGTAGTATTATTATTATTATTATTATTATTATAAAATTACTAATAAACATGTGACATGTGAGGTTGCATAGTTTCTAGTATGTTATTGGTACTAAAGTCAGGCACAAGTGTTTTAAATCTATATAAACAAATAAAAACTGTTTGTTAGATCACTTGAGAATGGCTGGACCGATAAGGATGTTTTAATTTTAAAATGTTTGCAAGAGTCTACAAAAGGTTATTAAGACCGATGTTCCAGCCCAGAAATGCCAAGAGATACCAGATTTTTTAATAGTTTTTTTCCTCTTATTTTGATTGCTATTCAAACACAAAAACACACAAACACAACAAATGGGCTATTTACAATCATTGTACCGATAAAATACGATGAGTTACGACCTCCTTCAAATTTAATTCCAATCTAAAAAATAGAATTATTTTCAATAAAAATGATTCTGGCACCATTTCTTGGCGACTCTGGGCAGGACCACTTTTTTTAATTCGACAATATCTTTCGGGGTCATCATCATCATCATCATCAGCCCGGAGACGTCCACTGCTGAACGAAGGCCTCCCCCTTAGACCGCCACTCTGTACGACAACCTGCCTCATCCACCGGTTGCCCGCACCTTTTACAAACAAGACTTTTACAATGTCGTCGGTCCACCTAGTGGGAGGCCTTCCTACGCTGCGTCTTCCGGTTCGAGGTCGCCACTCAAGTACCTTTCTTCCCCATCGGTTGTCAGTTCTTCGAGCGATGTGGCCTGCTCACAGCCATTTCAACTTGCAAACCTTGCGAGCTATGTCGGTAACTTTGGTTCTTTGGCGAATATCCTCGTCCCGGATTCTATCGCGCAAAGTAACTCCGAGCATAGCCTCTCCATTGCCCGTCCAATCTCTTTCGGGTTTCGGGTCGGCTGTTGAAAAATAATGAACTGTGTTATAACAAAAACTGTACGTATCAGGAACAAAATACAATATCAATAATTAGAAATTAAAAAAAGTACTTTTATTTAAGTTCAATAAGTTAGGAATTGAACCCACGCCCAGCGGCGTGAACCGAACACGCTAATCAACTATGATCACTACATCCCTCAGGTTCACATGAGAAGCCGTTCACCACAGAGCTCATCTCATCACTCATTTCTCAGCCATTTAGCAGATCCCATGTTATTGTATTAAACATTTACACCCTCGGACTCCGAGTACAGACGTACCGGCTCAAATGAGGATAGCACAGATGTACAACTTAGATGAAAACTATACTGAAAATTCTTTTTATTTATGTCATTTTAGTTCTCTCCTACTTTTTTTGTGGGCAAGAGCTTTTATTCGCTACAACATTCATAAAATCTAACTACCTACGAGTACCTGCTTAGCCTAGTAGGTACACAAAGGCACTGGATTGTATCCAGACAGATAAAAGTAAAGATAATCCAAATGCTTAAACCCAGTCGGCAGCGTATGCCCAACATGCTGGAGCATTGGCACGTTGAATGGCAATGCTTATGCGTTAGGCTAAATCAATGCCAGTGTTGAACTCCAGGCTCTTGGATACATTTTCGAAAACAATATTTGCTTCGGCCCACTGACCCAATGCGTGCTACCTAGTCCATGAATTCAACTTGAATTCTTCCTTGAGAGCTTCTCGTACTGGAGGACTAATCTAGAGTAAGAGAAGCTAATCTACACTAGAAAACTTGATATAGTTTAACGAGAAAATGTAAGCGCTAAGTATTCAATAAAAAATAAAAATAAAATCTAGCGATAATTATACATTTATTTTGATATTTCGAAATTGGTCTAGGCATTTCGGCATCAAAATGGAATAATTTTATGTAGGAAGACTCAGACATCCAAACAGATATACTTTTTTATTCATACCAGGCTTGTTTTTGACCACATCCTGCCTGATGATAAGTATAACGTGGCAAGTCTGGCAATAATGCCACCTTATACCTATGGTTTTCAAAAGTTTGAGTCTCTGTGCCTCTTCTGGTCCACGCAGGTACCCCCGTTAGCCCCGGGGCCCGCAGGGGTAAGATAGCGCTTTGTTCGAGATAACACATCTTGCCCAATTAGAGGGATGTGTAATTACATGTCTTAATTGCATTTTTGAGTTTGAAATTGGTTTCGAAAGCCTTTGTTTACGATGAAAGGAACGTGTTTTAGACGAAACTAAGTACTTTAATGAAGGTAAAATTTGCTGGTCGGACCTGGACACGACTGGCGCGTGACCGAGACAGATAGCACCGCAAGAGAGAGACCTATAACTATAGCAGTGGAATAAAGAAGGTTGCGGATAATGATGCTGAAGTACTTCAACCTGCGTTAGAATTATATAAGAAAACAAATGGAAATTCTTGTAATTTGTCTAAATTATGTTTTTTTTAATAATGGGTTTTTTCTTGTCAAGGACAATCCACCGTATACTGCATATTCGCTTACCATCAGACGAGATGGTAGTCTAATGCAAGTCTATTAACCATAATAACAAAATAGATACACCTATTAGAGTAACGGTGTGTTGTGTTTTTATGGCAAAATAAAACTTTTTTTTTGCTCTAGTAAAAAATGGCAACTCATAAAATAATCTAACTTAAAATAATTGTAGTTGAAACTTTAAAGTAAGCTTTAAAATAACAGAAACCCGACCAACTGATTTAACTGAACCATAATTATGACAAAGCGAAACAATTATTATAAGGATTTATGTATACACTTGTATATTTTTTGTGTATTCTTAATTTCCATGTCCAAATTATACTATGAACTCTTTCCAGATCTTTTGTTGCTGTAATTCATCTTACATGTTTGTAGACGCGAGTTTCCTCGTTGAAAATGAAACTCTGAATTTGAATGTACATTAAAACAGTATTTGAACATAAAATTAGAGAAAGTTCCAGCTCCCAACCCGTGTTCAGCGGATGCGTCGGATTTGTTCACATTAAATATTCAGGAGGACGCTGCGTAGAAGATTTTAAAATCACGGTCTCGTAGCTCGTGGGGGAGAAACGAGTAGAGAGGAGATAAGGAAATCTATAGTTGAAATAAAGCGACTTCTAACGCTTTTAGATAAACTTAGCTCAAGTTAATTAAATTAAAATGTTGTAAAACTTATTACATATTTTCCTGAAGCATACAAAATAACTACATTTAAATCGGTTCAGTCGTTTAGCTCGCCTCGACTTTCGATCAAGTTGCCTATCAAACAAAAAAATATAATCAAAATCGGTGCAGCCGGAGCTACGATGCCGCAGACAGACAGACACACACGTAAAACTTGTATCACCCGTCTTTTTGGTCAGCGTTAAAGAAAACAGACGAGTTACATTCGCTTGGTGGATAATATTAGACACATAACCTGCTCGCCTACTAAAATAGTTTATGAATACTTCTGGCTATTTTAGAAATGCTTAAATACTAATAACATAATCAAGATTTTACTAAAATAATATATGCGCTCTTCGCTCGCGCTGGACCTGGGTATGTCCCTAAACTGCAACCAGAACCATCGGAGGACGGAAAGCAGCGTCCTCTTGATTAACGGTGGTGAGCATTCTGCGATCCCCAAGCCGCCTGCCAAGCGTGGGGATTATGGCAACACCTCCCTATTAAGGGGGAGGCCTTCGTCCAGCAGTGGACGTTTTCTGGCTGATAGGATACTTCTTTATCATCATCGTGATTACGTGATCGTGTTTAGGCTGATTAGCCTAACATAGTTCAATGCTGAACTTCTTCGAATTTAGACGTTATGTTGGTTGTATAGTGTTCAATGTATGTACGTTTTATGGCTGACGACGATGCGCTCTTCGTTTTGGTCCTGTTTTCCATACTCGATTTGTTATTTATCTTCTTAACAATCGGTCCCGGTATGGGGTAGAATTAGGTTTCGTACTGAGACTTCCATAAACACGTTTTCTTTAGTCAGCATCAGCCAGAAGACTGCTGGACGAAAGAGGCCTTCTTCCCTTAATAGAGAAGGTTTTCTTTATTAATGTACCGTGCTATAATAACACGTAGGTACTTATTATTTTCACCGTCTACTTACAACGAGCCAAAAGATACAGGCCATCTCTAAAGTAAAAAGAAACACTACATATCGCACTGCGCTGCAATGATAAATGATCCCATTCAAAGTTCACACGGATTTACCAGCCAGTTGGACTCCTCCAAAGAGATCCAAATATACCCCTTTCGAAAATATAACCTTTAAAAATAATACCCCAAAGAGTTTATTTTACCAGCAAATAGTTTTTTTTGCAAACATTGCGGGCCACGTGCACGAGTTCTTTCCTCTGCTTTCACTATTGAAAAAGGTCACCGTCACGTTTACATGATTAAACTATAGTCGAAACATCCGTCTTAACAAAACGTGAGTAATTCGTATAAATAAAATTAAAATGTCTCAAAAACAACTATTTTATTTTTCATAACAAGTAGCACGAAATAAAACATGCAGACCAGCCCTAGTAGTTTCCGGCTGCATTTTTCTCCACAAAACGGAGAGCTTGCTGAGAGGCTGGAGCCGCGCCAACTACGCACTCGAGCCTGCTCTACATTAGGCTGGAGATAGACGACCGACTTTTATAAATGGTTTACGTAGCTTTATAAAAATATACGTAACCGCGAATCTATTACTACGCAAAGGCACGCTACGCAGGTATATTTACCTTCTCTTAGTATGAAAAAGTAGACATAATTGCTTATCTTCTATGGCCCAAGGTCACGGTACGTACGAATGCGTGGCTTGATAATGTTACTAAACAAACACACGTGGCCTGCTTGGATACGTCGCCCGCGTAGCTCAACGCAGCGTACGCTATTTATATGCGGCACACAACGGCGTAGCTTCACGACGGTTTCGGGTGTTCTTCCGAGAATGGGAGGGAGAGAGCATGGCGATAAACGTGCATGCGTGTGTAACTTGCAGTGAATAGAACACGAAGACACAATGGACCCACGCAGCTAATGTGCTTATCTTCTACACGCACATCCTATGCAGCAATAAATTCAAGGCTTAAGTAGGTTAAGCTATACGATAACGCAAGACACGGTCCGTCCAAGAACGTCATAGTGTGATGCTAAACTTTACCCGTCCGAAAAGAAGCAGCTCTAAAAGGCGCTCGTCTGATCTTAGCCTTATCTTACGTTTCTATATTGTTTTGCTGTTTTGTAAGGAAGGCCTACTTCGTTTGCTGGCGGTTTGCTTGAGTGTTTTTCGTTTGTTGTAAGCGGTTTTCTCTGTGCTTTACTAGTTCTTTGCATGTACGGGTAAAGACTTACTTGAAAGAGTTTTTATTCGAGTGTTAATTTATCTTTGTACTTTAGATTTCGAGCAATGAAAGTGTTTATTTTATTAATGTTTTGAATTGTTTATAACAAATTAAAAGTATAAACATGAGTGGCTCTAGAACAACGTGACAGTGTATTAACGAAACGAGTGAATAATTTCACTCCTTGCTCCTACAATGCTGAGCTCCGCACTCACTCGCTGTGCCACCAGTAGATCAAGGCGTGGTATTGTAGCCAAAGGTTAGTTAGCAGTTTTAGCCGATTTTTCTTTGATCATAGCGCGTTAGATTTTTTAAATAGTTCATTATAAGACTATCGTTCTTAGAGTATAATTCTCAGAATAGTTAAGTCGGTGGGTTCAAACCCTGGACCCGTAACAATAAGCTTTTTGGAGTTTATGTACCTACAGGTTTTCGTACTACTATCCAATCCACCTTTCCCGCAACTGTGCGAGCGAGGTTATGTCATGTTAAATAGTTCACAATAATTCAATTATTACTTTTTCTTACTACTTTTTCAAATAGAATAGGTACGCAAAACAATTTTTCAACAAACAAACCGTCAACTCCACTCCCTCATACTGTACTAGTATTTCCCAGTAACAATAAAGTCAACAAACTTCAACACAAACAACAAACAAAACGAATTTTAAAACATTTTCAACAGTACGCCAAACGAAGCTCCGGCGGCCAACAGTCGCCATTGTTGCGAGAAAAACTGCGAAAATGGTTGAAATCGATTGATTTATAGAATTACCATTGAGAGGTACTTCACATTATGCACAATATACTTTAAAACAGAGGCTTAGCTTCTGTCTTTTGATTGATTTGATGGAAAACATATTTTATAGAAGTTTGGTAATGGACACTTTTTAACGTTGTGTGATTTTTTTAAATTACCTAAGTGATCTTCTTCATCAGCCAGAAGACGTCCACTGCTGGACGAAGACCTTCCTAACAATAGAGAGGGGTTGCCATAATCCCCACGCTTGGCAGGCGGATTGCATGGGTATCGCAGAATGCTCACCACCAATCGAGTGGACTAAAGTCCGTCCTCCGGTGGCTCTGCAGTTTTAAGACATACCCAGGTCCACAAGACTTACTAAATAATCTTAAGTCTATATAAATAGTCATTAACTCAGGCAGACTTATACCATACAAAATAATTAAACTTGCGACATATCCGTATATCAAATTTTGAAAAGGATATTAGCTGACATCTCTCCGCGTTGCCAAGCTACGACAACTCCTTTAGTTTTGAAAGTGTTTATAACCTTGTCAAAAATATAAAATAAGTATACTTACTGAAAAGGAAGTCACGTTGCAATAACCTACATGGTTTTTGTATGACTAGTTTTAAACTTTGTGATAAAAAAATGCGTGACATTTTGTTTAAACTCAAATATAAACGAGAAAAAGGAGGCCTTTGCTCGATCTCAGACGTCCTGTTTCATTTAAACATTGTCTGTAAATGTGTGCGTAAATAAAACCGTCCCATTTCACCCGAGCCAAGCAGCTGTCCTCACCCGTTACCCGACATTACCCTTCCTTCCCCTCTCCCCGGGGATCCGAGGATTAGGGTCCCGACAATACTTCCAATTGGACCTTCGGAAAAATCTACATAATCTTCGCTCGGGTATTATGACCGTAAAATCCATGGAAACCGTTTTATAACTTACAGAATGGTAACTTAAATATTGCCTTTCGGGGATCGGTTACCCTGTACTGGGTGGCTGCAGGATGAGCGATCCCCGCGAAAAGGGGAGATTGGATATGAAAAATGTTTTGTGTGCAATTTCTGGAAGAAAAAAATGTCTTTAAACTGTGTCTGTGTTTCTAACCTATTTTTTTTAATGGATTATCGGCATGGAGGATTCCGTTTGACTGCCATCTTGCCTGATGTGAGGCAACGCAATGGAGGCGAGCGTGTAGTGTATTCGTGATAATAATAGAGAAAAAATTACAAAATAAAAAGTATAAAACTTACTATCAAAAGGTATTATGTTTTAAACTCTTAACTTGTTATAATTTTACAGAATATTTAGCAGTCTTGATAATAGGGTTTGTTTTAGAACTGAATACGATTATCTTTTAATTACGACAAAAAAAATACGGCGTCACATATTATGCATTTGGCTGTGTCAAGTATTTTATCATTATTAAGATGTCATACACAGTTTAAGTCAAAGCAACTGATGGTCAAACCTATTAAATCCATGCTCTTAAGGCGATGGAAACTTTACAAGAAGAAAGAAAGTATTCACAGCTAAGCGCACATTATGACTTTGTGGCGCTGGCTGTGGAAACTTTGGGCCCGTGGTCGTACGACACAAAAAAAATTTGTAAAGATTTGGCCAAGAGATTGGTCCTCGCGTCGGGGGACCTCAGAGCTGGCGCATACTTTGCCCAGAGGCTAAGTATTGCCATTCAACGGGGTAATGCAGCCAGCATCCTGGGAACCTTACCGCATGGTGGCGATCTAGACGGCGTTTTTGTTTTATAGGAACTAGGGTTTTTAAATTTTATTTTTATTTGTATTTATATATTTTTATGTAAATAAGTAGTTTTTAGTATATAGTTTAAATATTTATTTTAAGTTTTGTACATATGTAAATATTATAGATGTTTGTGTTTTTATTGACTTTTAAGAAGAAAGACACATTAATTAACATCATGTTCGTAATTACAATAAAACAAGGATACGCGTAACGGTAATACTAAGCCGATAGGAGGTCATTGTACTCATCAACAAGCTTTACCATGACCAATCCGAAAATTTCTAAAAAAACATTGCTGTTCCATGCGTTTCGTCGAGGGGGGTTAATTTTCCAATGAAATAGTATTTTTTTTCGTGAATTTAAAGTTGGTTCTATAATATAAGTTATTCAATAAGAAGAATGACCACCTTTTGGATCGCCCATCGTGGAAAGGGTTCCACGACACTAAACCAAAAGGTGGTTTAAGGGGTTAAACGAGTTGAGTCCAAAAATATTAATGAAATTCACGTAATTTCCTTCACGTGACCTGACCTAAATTTTAATTTATTACATCCTTATCTGGGCTAACTAAACAGGCTTTTATCCGAGCCCACCTCACCACAATCTGGGTAAATTGTCATCTCCGCAGAATTAACAGTGTCTCCCCGAGAGGTCACTTAATGGGATTAAACGCTGACCCACTTCGGTACGACTTGTAACACATGGCTTAGCTGAAGACGACAGTATGGAGATTTGACCGGCTTCAAAAAGGAGGAAGAAACTTACTTGACTTGAAAAATTGCAAAATAACATAAAATGGCATGTTGTCGTACAGTGTGGCGGTCTAAGGGGGAGGACTTTGTTTCAGCAGTGGACGTCTCCGGGCTGATGATGGTCTAAGCCACCTCCGAGTGCCGTTCATAATTATTGTATTACGCAGAAGTGCAGTGACGTTTGTTAACTTAACGACGTTTTTAAGTAAGGCCCGTATGTTGTAAGTAAGTAACTATCAAACGGCGGCGGCTGGGCCAGCGCAGCGTAGGGAACATGGCCCAATGACCCGCCGAGGGTTGGCCTTCGTCTAGCAGTGGATTACTGAAAGGCTAGTTATGCTTAATACATGACTGCCCAAAAAAGTGTGAAATGTTTTCAGGGTTTTTTTTTTAATTTATTCTCAGTTACATTTAATACAATTAAGGTTTCGGTAACTAGCACCTACTAAATCTCGCAGATGTTTGTTTTAGGGCTAGGCCCTTTGCTAGTAAACAAAAAGCATATAATATAAGTAATCACAATTATAAACATGATTACAATTAATATTTTAGTATGAACTGTGCGCGCGGCCGTCCACTGCCGCTCGCCTTGCTTATCGCTCGTATGTAGGTTCATGTATCTATGTGAGTTTCTTTATTCCACCATAACTTCGAAACACCTAAAAGATATATGAGGATAGAAGATATTAGATTCTTACATTACCCCGAGTGACGCTGGCTATATAATTTTTTTATTCATAGGTATGCTGATTACCCCGATGTTGATTTTGAATCATACAATTTAAACTAGCTGTACCCCGTCACGCGTTACTGTGGCTCATAATGTTACTATATTTTGAAACAAAAAATATAGCATTTCAGAAATCAAATTAGGTCACGACCGGCGTGTCAGTTTGGGACTTTGTTCATACATTAAGCTCGGTAAGTATACTCAGAGAATCATCTGACGTTCCGTTTAATATGTACGGTTTTTTGAGTTGGTAGCATGTCTACCTTCAGAGCTGTAGGGCGTGAGTTCGATCCCCACCCAGGACAAATATTTTTATGTGACGAACATAGATGTTTGTTCTGTGTCCGGGTGTAGTAGGTATGTATTATAAGTATGTATTTACGGAAAAAAAATGTATATAAGTATTCTATCAGCTATCTGGTTACCATGGCTTTGCTTAGTATGGGGCTAGATGGCGCTGTGTGTAAAATGTACACCAATTTTTTTTTTTTTTTTGTTTTATTTTATGACACCGTGTATTTTCATAAATATCTTTATAAGATTACATAGAAGAGCCAGCTCTAGAGTATCATAGTTAATGTGCCTCAAATAATTAAATTATAAAACCAGCAACGGGGCCAACAATGGTTTTATAATATATTGTAATTCTACCAGAATATATTTCAAAATCACACAACTTTGAATACTGTCTTATTTGTTTCAGCGACACTTACAAAATAAAAGTGGGACGGGACATCCCGCCGTCTTTGTCTCACAAGTGAGAGTTACAAATCTCTCGGTAGTTAGTGCGGAGTGTAGAAATTATCGTCGTGAAAGTTTTCGCAGTTTTCGGGAACATTCTACGTGGAGTCTGTAAGAAACTGTATGAAGCGACTGTTGGAGATGTAGAAGGGATGGAAATGGTGATTGCAAGTGCCGAGATAAAGAGGTAAAGATATATTTTATTATGAAAACTGACGTGGTTTTGACACATTCTAGTTTTATTTATACGGGAATACTCACGTTTAATTAAATCGTATACTAGCACGGGCAGTACTAAGCAGGACGCAGCTGCACACGCGTCGGGCTCTGTTTTCACTCTTTGAAAAAGGTCACCGGATGTGATCGAAACTATAGTCGGAGTATCCGATTTAATTAAACGTGAGTATTCCCGTATAAATAAAACAAAAAAGGTCAAGATATAGTTATTTGCATAAAACATTGCTAGGAATATGCGATGATATTACAATTATGCTAGAACTTTGTGTTATGACGTCACAATTCCGAGTATAGGATCGGAGGATAAGAGGTCTTGCCATTAGACCCATCGAATACATTAAACATACTTTTATTTGTCCATCCTGAACTAATTCGTCGCAGTCTCCAATATATTCCGGATTCAATCGGAAGAGTACTGAGGCAGAACTATAAATACCATTATCTCCCACTGTATGTACATCGCAACCCGCACACGGCAATCACACCCTTAATTCTCCAAGTAAAAGAAGAATGATTCCCTTTCTTAAAGTCGTGGTCGGAGACATGGCCGCCGTCGGAGGCACGCGTCGGTTGGCGCTGATTAATGATCCCACTTCTGACGCTTTTTGTACTTAGAACTTGAGAAACTGAGATGTAGAGCTGTTGATAACGAAATTAAGCCTTACTACTAAAAAAAGTTTTAGTGAGTAAATAAGGTTATTTCAAAAAAAACTATTAAACTTGTAGACAAAAAAAACTGGAGAAATCTTGTCATCTTATAATTAACTTCGAGAACAATAAATTATTAAAAGTTACTCACAATAGTACAAAGTATGTTATTTACAATTATTTATTACTGTCTTTGTGTCTGTATGTTTTGCCAATTATTTCTGTACGAATCGTTTGTTTCAATCCTACAATGCCTGATCAAAACTTACCTGACTACTCTACTCACTTGATGTGTATTATACTATATATTACTAGCTGCTACCCGCTACTTCGCTACCACCCGCTTCGTTACTACCCGCTCGGCCTTCGGCCTCGCTACTATGACCCGCTCCAGGAACACAAAATTTCATCCAAATCGGTCCAGCCGTTTACTCACCGTTTCAACCTTCCCTGCACTATGACAATCGGGCTAAATCGGCCCAGCCGATCACGAGTTTTAGCGAGAGAAACGAAAAGCTATTGATTTTTATATATTGTAATAGAGATAGAGGTAGAGATTATGCCTAAATTAAATCAGTCAAAATCACCTCGGGTATGAAACCAGCCACTTGTTTAAAGTAGGACTTGTGACATTACAATCTTTGACCATATCTTATTTAAAAAAAACTTATAATAGATATAGGTAAAAAAACAATAATCCAACAAAACCTAGATTGAACTGAGTCTTAAATCAGGCTCGAGGTCTGCATCTTAGAGGTCCGGATTTGATAACATTTACAGAGAAAGAGAGAGTTAAATCCTCCAAGCATTTACACGACAACTTGAGTATTTTAAAATATTTGTCAAAGGCAAATGCACAGAATGGCAAATCCACACAGTGGGAAAAAAGAAAAAATCTGTAAAAATTCTCTCTGATATAAAAACCATGCCAGATCCAGCGCCAGCCATTCAACAGCCATTAAAACGTCACCCGCTTGTAGGTAAGCATTGTTCGTGAATTATTCCCTTATTCTTACGCCGTTAGCTTCCTTGTCTCTGCTCTCCTTTTGGTATACCTGCGTATATCGGCCAACGACTTGCTACCGTGTCACACTAGTATTTTATATCCTATAGTTTGCTTACAATTTACAGATTCGATCTTTTTAAAAAAGAATGGACTACCTTAAATACGAATTGAAATATAAAATTTCCATAATAGTTTTCCTATTTAAACAAGTTAGCTGATATGAAGATATTATGCTGAAGTATGATGAAAAGAAGTATTTTTTGTCTAACTGCAGGGCAAAGGTATGTCAGTTCTTTCAGGAATCGCGCTCAATTGCAAATTTGAGGTCTCATTATAACAAAACAATGAGATGTCCTGGGTATGTCCTAAAACTGCAGCCAGCTCCACCGGAGCACGGGCAGCAGCGTCCTCTTAGTTAACGGCGATAACATTCTGCGATCCCCAAGCCGCTTGCCAAGCGTGGGGATTATGGCAACCCCTCCCTATTAAGGGGGAGGCCTACGTCCAGCAGTGGACGTCTCCGGGCTGATGTGTGTATAACAAAACAAATAAAGACCTCTCTTCGAGTATATTTATTAGAATTACCTAGATTTTCTAGTAGCCACTTTCGACCTTAACCGCCAGGTTCTTATTTTGATGTGAATTGAAAGCTACAAAATAAACGAACGGAAGTTTGACAGGTAATTTATTCGTTGAAAGAAAGTGCTTTTCTTGAGTTGATTCACCATCATCAGATCACGTCCGCAGCACCTATAATCTTTATTGCTATCGAGACTACATATAAAGTAAAATAGCCCTTGTAAATTAACTAGGTTGGTACTTAAAAAACTAAACCTTTAATTAAATCTATTTCCGGCCTTTCATCTAAAACTTTTCGGCCCTATAATATGACCATGTGCTTATTCAATAATCCGTTTATCAAGTTATTTTTATTAAGTTTCATGTATTCTTTACTGTGACAAGGTACTTTGATATCAGCCCTTGAGTGTTAACATCCGAAGCCTGTTTTTCTCAAGAATAAATTATATCTTTTGTTTTTGCACTAAATATTTATTAGCCGTAAGTTTGGATATTTTCGTAAGCTAGCACTTCGCAATATTTATCGCTGTCTTACAGGAAACTCAATATTTTATAAGAAGTCTTTATTATAGCAACTATTTATTTATTATACATAAGTACCCACTACTAGCATATGAGAAATTTTACTTAACTCTTAAGAAATTAAGTAATTTTACATAATTTCTCTTTTTAAGGAGCATTGGGCTTTAACTCCCTAAAAATTCAATGCTTCCAAGTTTTTTCAAACCGCGAAAGTGTAAATAGAGTGAAATTGTTCGTAATAAAGTACGTCAAAGGGTTTAAAATTAGGGTGAAAAGTTTTAATTATCTCCTGGTGGGGGAAAAATGGTGAGTTTCGGAAATGATGGAATTCAGGAAGCGAGTTAAATGGGGCGATAATGATTGGAGTTGTTAAGAGTGAAAATTTATAAAGATTTTAACCTTTTTTTGCATTTGCAGTTTATTTATCTAAAAAGATCAAGTGTCAATATAGCTAAATCTAATTATAAACATTTCGATCATAATAAAGTTTACAAAAACGATTAGATAGATTTAAAAAAAGAACATTATTTATCTCATTTCAAAAATCACTATTCATGGTTTTAATCAACCGACTTCAAAAAATGAGGTACTCAATTCGACTATGTTTTGTTTTGTATTTGTTACGCCATTACTCCGCCAATTATGAATTGATTTTAATGATTATTTTTGTTATAAAGGTGATACTTCAGAGGTGATCCCATATACATTTTATCGAAATTGGTTCTGTAGTTTGGTTTTCATAATTACTGAAATAAAACAAAACTATTGCAAAAAAATATGATAATATCATCCAGGTAGTCAAAATTGTAAGTCGGTTGTAAATTTTTTATTTTTTATTTTTTTTTAATTATTACGGAAATGTTTGATGTAATTTGTGTGTCTTTATTTTTAAGATGGTTTTCCACGGTGCGTGATTCTGCGGATTACCAAGCACGGCCGAAGTCCATGGACAGCCACGCACCGCGCACGAGGCTCTTCCAAAGCGACGGATTTGTCTGCACTATCTGGATGATACTTTTCCTATGGTGCGTCGGTGCGGGCTGGTCCGCGTCCGTCCGCAATATCACGCACGTGTAAAACCACCGTTACATGCAACATTTTTTTAAATACTTTCTTGTGACGATTCGAGCAAGACGTTCGCCTGGTGGTAAGCTTCACGCCTACCACTAACAGTAGCAGTGCTAGAATTGTGAACTTGCAACTTGATGTTAAATCTCTTCATACCCAATAATTTATCTGGTAACAATGCCCTTCAAACTGGAACACAGTAATGCTTGCACACTACTGCTTGGCGGTTAAATAACTGTCAAAGGTGTGGTACTTCCCCAGGTGGACTCTGCAGTAGAGTCCTACCACTACAAAACAAAAGATCAATGGAGCGACGTAAACTTTTGGCATGAATAAAAATTACAGGGTCGGAGCACTCTCCGACCCTGTAATTAGTCAGTAGTAGTAGTAAAAACATTAGTCATATTGAGGAAAAACAAACGTTTTGTGGGATTATCGCCATGAGAAAACGTGATTTGCGCCATTTTTTCAACTTCTTTAGCTACAAATGTGATTGGTCAACCCCAGTTCCCAGTTGTAGAGTTGATAGTCCTCAATTAGAGCAGTTATCGAGAGCTATCGAGGACCATCGCTGCCGTCGAGTGCCGTCGAGGACTTGTTAATTTGTCGATTATTGAAATCTATTGAAAGGATACTTGATAAAGTGATTTGGGGGGTAAATGAGACTCTCTAAGTGCGGTTACTTTAGAGGGTAGTTAGTAATGGGGTGACATCTGTGTACTTTGTTTGTCTCTTGGAATTTTCGTCTTATAGCCATTTTATACAACTTGAATGACTAAGTAACTATCTTACAATGACGTTTCAAGCAAAACTTTTAAGAAAATGATTTCCAAAGATAAAGTTTGTTTCTAATATAATTTCGTAATAATTTTAATGTATATTATTTCGAAAAAAATAAATTGTATGGCAGACAAAATAAATACAAGTGCTCATACAATCTGCTTTCAAAATCTCAGTGTGTAGCTCACATAAACATTAACAACATACATACTTCATTATCATGGACCTGGGTATGTCCTAAAACTGCAAATAGTACCACCGGAGGACGGGCAGCAGCGTCCTCTCCGTTAACGGTGGTGAACATTCTGCGATCCCCAAGCCGCCCGCCAAGCGTGGGGATTATGGCAACACCTCCCTATTAAGGGGGAGGCCTTCGTCCAGCAGTGGACGTTTTATGGCTGACGACAAAGACGTACATTGGGGTAATAAATATATTAAATATTAGACTCTATAGATATTAGCTCAATGATCGTGAACGACTTTTTCAGATCGCGGTCCACATTCATCATACGAAATCTGAAAAAATGTTGCCATGCGCGACTAGTAAAATAATTTATTTATTATTTCAGTAGGCGAACCTGCGCTTTGTTCTGGCAACAATGAGTGCTGTATTGTGATGGTAATGGAATGCAAATGTGCCCTACTGCTGCGAAATATTAAAAAACTCGCGGGTGAGTGACCGGAGTCATTAATGGTTCTGTATAGATTGCGGACGTCTGAATGTTTGTTATTATCATAGTAAACTTAATCTATCTATCGATCTATATATGTATATAAAAGGCTCTGTCCTGACACATTAACTGATAGACAACGCACAGCCCAAACCGCTGGTCCTACTGACTTGAGATTTGGAGGGTGTATTCGTCTTGATGCGCAGGGGTGTACTAAGAAAAGATTTTTCGAAATTCTACCTTTAAGGGGGGGGGGGGGGGGGGGGGGAAGGGGGGAAACGTTTGTATGAAAGTCCTTTGTAAAAAATTTTTTTTATAAAAAATGCTGTTTCAATATTTTTTTGACAGGGACGATTTAAGTGGGGGAAAAGAGAGGTGGAATGTTGTATGAAAAGTGCTTTGTTTTTGAAGTTATACTGATGATAAACGGTGACCTCAGTAGAATATAATTATTGTTGCTTGCTGTTGCGTCGTTTTGCTGTTTTACTGAAATAATAATTTTGCTTATAGCAGTTGAAACATAGTGTTACGTGCTCTGCGTCA
The DNA here is from genome assembly GCA_905404285.2 of Erannis defoliaria. Classification (NCBI taxonomy): domain Eukaryota; kingdom Metazoa; phylum Arthropoda; class Insecta; order Lepidoptera; family Geometridae; genus Erannis; species Erannis defoliaria. Next base: position 17,221,134 of record FR990084.1, on the reverse strand, counting down.
GAAGGATTATCATAGTTTATTAATGAGAATTACATTATTACGTAAGCGACAAAAATGCATGAGAAAAGTTGTTTTCATTAACAGTAACACACTCAAGAGGATGGATGGGATTAAATATTTTTCTATCGTTTACGTACTTAGCTATATTACTAGTAATAATCTACGGTAACATGCTTTATTGACAAATTTCATAGTCCTAGTCGCTAGTTAAGTAGCTAGTCTCTGAATATTAGATCTATCGAGCGGCGAAGTAGTAAACCTTTTGTTTTCAACCGACTTCCAAAAAAGAGGTTCTCAGTTCGACATGTTGTACCTATATTACGCAATTACTACGCCAATTATAAATTGATTTTGATGTTATTTTTTTATTTGTTGGATAATAACTTTAGAGCTAGTCCCATATAAGTTTTATCGAAATCAGTTCAGTACTTTGGTTTTTAAATCAAAAGTACTGGAATGATAACTGGAAATATGAAGATATCATCCAGGTATTCGAAATTTAAGACGGTTGTTTTTTTTAAACGTTTTATAAAAAAAACAACCGTCTACTACTACTAAGAAACTAGAAAGACTCTACAACCATTGTAATCATTATATTTTAATATTGATATCTAGCCTGAGAAGAATGAAATAAAATGTTACGGCGTGTCCAACGTTTACTTTTCTCGGTAATTGAACCCACGTTCTGCGGCATAAGATCCCAATACGCTAGCCACTTGGCCATCATTACTAAATAACTAAATTTTATAAGATTTTCTTGTTGTTGAAACCGCGGGCGTGGCTAGTGAGGCCCGGATATATTTGAGAGTCAGCCAAAAGGTTATTTTTTATGATGGCTATTACTCTTGGGCAGATAAAGCGTTTACTTTCTTAGTTGGTTATTTTTCTCATTTAGATTAAGCTTGGCAGTTGTGAAGAGAGCATTGACCTACGTCGTTCCTAAATGAGATCTGTCTACGTCATTCCTAGATGAGATGAGCTTAGATATCATTGAGATAGGGCTGACGTTTATTGATGCTATAAGTCAAAATTGCTTCTCATCTTTTGAAGAAAATTACAAAGCCGCTAATAAAACTATTTCATCTATTACAAAAAAGCGTTCACTCTCACACAGCGCTCTGTACCACTGGTCTCGCAAAAAGTGTGAAAAGTAGAAATTCGTCGGAGATAAAGGTGTTTTTTGACCTAGTTCAAAAAAGGTTATTAATTTAACACGTATGTGGCATATTATAATTTATCAAAGACGTATGTATATAATATTTTTGGAAATGCAATATATTCATTTAAGATAATCTGTTAGGACTTTCAAACAAATATACAACATATTATAGGTGTATGTGTGTTTGTATGTATGTTTGTCCACGCATATTTCCGAAACTATTGATCTGATTGTGACCATTTTTTTCACAATTTACTTCAACTTAGGGAACAGTGCAAGTTTCATCGAAATCGGTTAAGTAGTGTTCAAGATATGGAAATACGTGTACGTGTGACAGTCTGGCTTATGAACATTCTTATTTGGTTTGAACGGGTGGTGGAGGTTTTTTTTTATATGTTTATAGGCGTGCGTTTGACTGCCATCTCGTCTGATGATAAACGAAGATGCAGTCTACGATAAACCACGCTTGCCTAGAGAAACCGATTCACTCGCGACTTGAAGACACCCAGATTATAATTATCGGGAAACACCCACTCGGGCAGCGCTACCCACTGTTTAGCAGTTCACACTACAAGTGGAATCAAATCGTTTCATTCGTGTTTTTGGTTTACAACCCATAAAACAAAGTTGGTCGAACTTCAAGCCGTCGCTGCGCTCACGAATGTAGACTTAACTCTAACCTCCCTTGTTACTGCTTGGTATACACGGTATTTAATCCTAGGATCCTTCGTTATGCTCGGTATAATATTATGTCGCCCGTGACGAAAGGCACTGCTTTACTTCTTGGTGCATAATTTACTATTATAGTTGTTTGTAGCGAACTTAGAGCTCGCGATCATAATATTATGTTCCAAGCTCCTTAATCAATATGGCTCATATCGAAATTGATATTTGTATATGCACAAACTATTTGCTTGCGAAATTTCACAAATATTCAGATCAACAGTTCGCAAGTTATTGTCGATCAAATATACATTCAAACCATACAAACGCCGACTTGTTACCTTAGTCTGAGAAACCTTCGCTTCGCTTGGTCAATTACGCTCGTCAGATGTAATGTGTTTTCCTTAAAATTTCTTAATTTTTTAGATACATTATCATAGTCGATAAATTTTCATCAAACAAGACGAGATGCCTTGTCACAACATATTTTAGCAAAATCACAAACTGCAAAAACTAAGTAACGATATATGAGTAGGTATACATTATCTTTAAAACGTTTTCACCGCACTGATCCCCAAAAATGTAAGCTAACATAAAAATCCGAGCGTCCTTGGTAATTTATGGAGCGAGTTTGTAGAGTAATAAAAATTTGAAGCGCCCTCTGAGTGAGTGAGAGTGCCGACTTAATTCCCCTCGCAGACCAACTGATGACGGTGTTATGACGATTTCATTTTAACAGCTTTGTAGCTGAAAGGCTGTTTGACCTCGGTCTGCAGGGTTCCATGCCCACAACGTGCAAACAAGACCCTAATACTTAGCCCGCTTTGTTTTTCTCTTACTCTACACTGGTCTAAACTTACAGTCAAGTGGAAGTTAATGCATTGCAGGGACTCTATATACTTGGGTTCTAGAATTTATGCAAGAAGTACAAGGAGAACCTATATAAAATAATTGAAAAATTTATGAAATAGTATATTGAGTGTAAACTTTTTTTGGAAACTCCCTTTTTATAAATTTTTCTATCTTACTTTTTAGGCTCGTTTTATACTTTATATAATATTATATTACGGCTCAATCACCCATCATCATCAGCCCGGAGACGTCAACTGCTGAACGAAGGCATCCACACCCTTAGACCGCCACACTGTACGACAACCTGCTATTTGCATCCACCAGTTGCCCGCGACTTTTACAAAACCATCGGTCCACCTAGTGGGAGGCCGCGCCTACGCTGCGTCTTCCGGTTCGCGGTCGCCACTCAAGAACCTTTCATCCCCATCGGTTGTCAGTTCTTCGAGCGATGTGGCCTGCCCATTGCCACTTCAATCAACTCAAACTTCAATCGGCTTAATCAACCAGGTTTCACCATATGTTTGCCGTACAGTTTTAAGGTTTTAATAATTCGCTGTTCTATAATACTCCATGAGAAGATGCATCACACAGCCATTAGCTATCTCTGTGGATCTAGAAATTCAAGGTCCGATTCCGCCAAGCAGATGTTTTTATGATGAGAATGATGAGTTTGAATATCTGCTCTAGGAGTAGCTTGTGTGTGTGAATTCCATTACATCCCCAAATCAGAGGATCTAAAAAAATCTACGCAGAATTTTCTAGAAAATTTTGTTTCCACATGTAGGGCTGTCTATAGACGCCGCTTGTATAATAAGCAGCGTGCGTCGCGTGGCACGAGCCGCTGTGCTACAGAAGAAATGTTTAAGAAGCCTTACTCTGAGCTCAAGTAGAATTTTAAAAATTCTTCGTAGTAAAAAAACACCCTAAATATGTAGGGATGTCTATGCAGGAATTGGAAAACAGAGAAATTGGATAATACTGGATTAATTTATTCACAATCTTTATACGTAAGAACTTAATAAGCATTAAAAAAAAACATCCGACTTCAACTTCGAATACCTGGATGACATCTTCATATTTTCTAGTAATTTTGATTTAAAAACCAAACTACTGAACCAATTTCCATAAAATTTATATGGAACCACCTCTGAAGACACAAAAAAAAACAAAAAAAAAACAAAACAATAAACAAACAAAAAAAAAACAAACAAAAAACTACTAAAAACAAAAACACACACAAAACAAAAAAAATACTAAAATCATTTCATAGTTAGTGGAGTAATCGCGTAACATACATACAAAAAAAAACACACAGTCGAATTGAGAACCTCCTTTTTTGAAGTCGGTTGAAAATAGTTTCATCTCGCGTCGTATCTCTTGTGAATGGCTAAACAGAAGATGGCAGTGTGCGATGGTGGTGTGCCCTTATACAGGGTTAATTCTAATCAGTTAGCATCCTTTTAAGGGCATATTCTGTACATCAAATCTATCAACTTTTACTATGGGGTCAACATTGAAATCGCGAAAAAACTATCAGCTGTTCCATACAAAAAGTTCATCGACCTTGGGCAAAATGTATGGAACAGCAGATATTTTTTTCGCGATTTCTATGTTGGCCCTATAGTAAAAGTTGTTTGTTTTCATGTACTGAATATGCCCTTAAAAGGGTGCTAACTGATTAGAACTAACCCTGTATATTATACAACTTGGATGTTTAAGGCGTAAATTAATCTATTTCTCCTAGACATGCAAACTCCACCGACCCATACCCTCGACTGCAGGCAAGTTAGTGATAGTTTTACACCTTATTGTTTTTTTTTCTTGCTTTGTAACAATGGGAGAAGAAAATATATTTTACCCAATTTACCTACAGCATAACTTTTTGGGGTGATGAAGGGAAATAGTCAAAACTATCATTTGGGAAGAAAATTTTGGTAGTGGTAGAACTCTACTGCAGAGTCCGCACGGGGAAGTACCACACCTTTGCCAGTTATTCAACCGCCAAGCAGTAGTGTGCAAGCATTACTGTGTTCCGGTTTGAAGGGCAATGTTACCAGGGAAATTACTGGGTATGAGAGATTTAACATCTAATACCTCAGGGTGACGAGCGCAGTGCAGTGCGGCGCAGGATTGTGTTCGCAAGTTCACAATTCTGGCACTGCTACTGTTAGTGGCAGGCTTGACGCTTACGTCCAGGCTTTCTTGCTCGTCCCGTCACTTGAATGTAAAAAAATAAGTTTGCGTCTTTCTGAATCTGAATTATTCGAAAAAATACGAGCATACTCGTAAATGCCTTCTTTAGTTTGTAGGTAAATAAATATGTGGTCTATTACAAACTTACCTACTGGTCTCAAACTTCTCTGTGGCACGTCTCCCGACGTTGTACATCTCGATACCAGCTTAAAAATATACAGGAAGCATCGTATAACGTAAGATTCTACGCTTTTACCTAAATCCTTACTAGCTTAGCGGATGTAGGTATCTCAGGCTTAACTTTGAACGTACCTCTGCTTTAGGGTAGATTTTTGTTATGATTTAGGCCTGCCTCGTATACAAGTCTACGCGGAATGGCATTACTAAGCCAAAAGGAGTTCCATAGAAAAATCTCATTTACCGTCAACAATTTATGTATGGGAAAGTGACGTGTTTTCGGCTTAGTAATTACAGTTACGCGTAACCCTGTATAGCGTTATATGCTGCGAACTTCAGCTTTCTACGTCTATTTGCTAGTTTTGCTCATTGTGATTTTACTTATTATTAGCCTTTCACATCCTACTGTAGAGTAGAAGTCTATAGCCTTGTGGTGTATTAAGGCACAAACCCGCTTTCGTGGGTAGCCTTAGCAGTGGGAACTTGGAAGGGGGATGTAGAATTGTTACAGATTAATGCCTAGCAGCTCAGATATTGATGTTCTGCCGACTGGTACCATCTGGGTGATCTCTAGTCTTTCAGGACTCTTCTACCGGTCTGATCAATTGTCTGGACACAATCATTAAGTATGTGTGTAGTACTTTTAGTAATTTAAGTAGTTATCCAAATTTTGCCCAAGTCGAGCCACCACGCAGCATGGTAAATGCATAAAGCATTAATAAAATCAAACTGTACCTCATGCTTCACACACCACACACCCATCACCACACACCACACCACACCACACCACTCATACAGCTTGCACACATTTACATCTCCCCATCCTGCCTGGGTTGCCAATTTGTGTATAACCTCCTAGTGTTAGTCCTAATTGTACGCACCAGATAATTTTGTTAGTCGCGCTCAACACTTGTTTATAACCGGAGAACTGGGCCACCAAGATACAGGCCTAGCCTAGTTTGGGGCCCGATGGTACAGCTCAGACAAACTATGTTTAAGCGTCATTAGATATTCTTGAAAATGTTAATTTTTGTACCAACACAATGGGAAATAAATTATTATTATTATTAGTATTGTATATAAACTATTACTTAACGTTACTATTGTATTATGTGGTAGATATAGAAAACGCTATAATTATTAGCTCTTATTCATTGAAATAGTATACGTCTCACCTAATGTTATCCAATCAAAATTTAATGATGCGGGCTTAACTTGCATTGTGAAAGGGCATCGAAAAACTAGGTACATTTTGGTTGTATTTTTGGTTGTTATTTGAGACATTTTTTTCCACTTAAAATCTTTTGCGAGCTCAAATTTGCTTAAATTTGCTTTCGTCTACATTATGCTAATAAAATAGCTGATTTTAGCTAGTTTTAGTTTAATTATATCATGATTATACCTCCAGGAATATAAAAAAACAACATGTATTACAAATCACTATAATGTTTAATCATTATGTATAAGGTATACATTATGATACGTTAGTATCGGATAAGTAGGGTGGATATACACTAGCGAGTTATCTACTAATAAAGTATTTGTAAAGGTAGGAGTTACAGTTTTTATGATATTGCACAATCCGTGTTCTAGTATATTTTTATTTGACTTAAACTAAACCGTAGACGCTTTTCAATAGTTGTGATTTTAGAGAAAAAAAAGTATACGCATAATTTAAGAGTTGTGTAATACCGGGTGTAAAGGGACTGGTCTTAAAAACGAATGCAGGTAATAATGATTACTGATGTGATAATTCTAATATTATCTAATTTATGACAATAATTACTGAAACAATACGATTATACGATTGATTGTTGATCGATTATTACTGCTCCTTACACCCAATAGTTGTGGAATATTGAAATACAGACTAAACATTGTTCAAAGTTCAATTTCTAAATTAAATGATTTATGTTTAAGTACCCATATTATTTATTAACAAAAATAACATTATAAAATAAATAACTAAAGTAAAAATGGAGTAAACAAAAATACAAGTAACGAAATCAAATTCCAAATTTAAATCATCATCATCATCATCATCATCATCAGCCCGGAGGCGTCCACTGCTGAACGAAGGCCTCCCCCTTAGACCGCCACACTACGACAACCTGCCATTTGCACCCTCCGGTTACCCGCGACTTTAAATAAAACTAAAATAAATAATATTTGGCCAAATTTAAATACAAGAATCATACGAGTATCATGTATAAGAATATGAGTGTGTGTAGAATGTACGAAAAAAACTAAATTTACAAAAAATCCTTCGATTTCAACACACATGTGAAAAATCATTTAAAGCAGTTTTATAGATTCCAAATGTAAATGTTAACATAATTCGTCTACAATATAATATACTTAGGTACTGTTATCGACTGTCGATTGATAAAATTTGTTACTTTCTCTTACATAGCGCGGATATAAAAAAAACCTTGTTTTCGATTTTAATAGAATATCAGACTATTCATATTTTTTAGGTACCAAGTCACACAAAAATAAACAGACAACATTGTACTCTATTCACACAATAATTAAGTACCATTTCTATGAAACAACGAATACTACATGATAGGGATCTTTACACTTATTGCTGCCCGTTACACTTCAAGAGGTCTTCTTACACCGGGTAATGATTATGAATTCATAAAACTTCGTATAAAATATCTATTCGCTAACTGTCTGAATAATCGTTGTCTAAATACCCATATTTTACAGTACTACATAGATAATGACTAGTATTAATTTATACACTCTAAATTATATGACTAGATTTATTAAAAAATGGAAAAAAAAAACGAAATTGTAAAAAATGTAAATTTAAATTAATATAAAAATTCAGTCTTATGCACACAACAACGAACGAAAGTTTGTATAAAAATGTAACAGTAATTTAGTAGAAAAGCTAAAGTTTCTTCGTCTTACAAAAAAAATTTGATAATTACTATGGTAACAGGAAATTAAAAATTATGTATAAAGTTACCAAAAGCTTTTTACAGCGTGATGTTAATGAGGAAAGATTGGTTAGTAATATTTTTGCATAAATGTCTTAAGTTTTCCAATTAAGTATTTACATTTTATTAGGTTAATTGTAAGTCATTATTAAAAACTCAATACTCAAGATAAATAATATTTCAAGTTAAGAAATAATATTTTTTAACTAAAAAAAAAATTACACATATCAGAGGAGAAAAAAACATACTTTTTTAAAGTTTACACGAAATGTTTTCAGGTTAAATTCAACAAACTCATTACATTGTAACGGTTACGGTTTAATGAAAAAAATAATGAAACATTGATTTTGATTTGATATTGAATGTTTTTTTTTCGTTTTTTTTTTTTCAGAAACTGCTCGTCTGACTTTAAAACTTGGTATTCGTGTTATGCCCGAGCGGCCTGAACCAAAAATTAAAAAATAAATATTTAAGAATATAAATTGGTTTTCCAAAAAAGCTATAGAATTTTGTTTCCTTCCATACTCTTTGATGGCTAGACGACATCAAGGAGTAGACTAGACTGAACTACCAACATTGAAAAGACAGAGCATGGATCTCCAAAGTGTATTATGAAGATGGCGTCTATACTTTCTACGTCTCGATGAGGTAAATAGTTCCCTTTTGCCTTCTGTGAAAAACGCTCGAGACTCTGGGAACCCTGTTTTTTGTATAACATTTCAAGCATTTAAAACCAAATGACTGTGTTGTTTAATAAATGTCAAAATAATTGTATTGAGTTTTGCAGTGCTTTTTAAATTTTTGTTCAGTTATAACACGTTATCATGTATTCTATGGTATATTAGTGTAGTTGGCGAGATCCTTCCCTTGCTTGTACATGGAGGTGATGATGGGGTCCATGTTGTGGTACTCCTTCCCGGACCGCGGCCGGAGAGTGGTCGTCGGCTGGCGGCCCATCCTGGACAAACGAACATAATTTTGTCTTATTTATACAGGTTGTTTCAAGCGGGTGTTGCAATATATAAGGGAGTTAATCTACCCATGAGAAAAAAAACCCTCCACAACAAAATTGGTGAATAAATTAGTTGTTTTCGAATTTACTAACACATGTTTTAAAGTTGTTCGTCGCTACCTAAGCCATTGTAAACAATCTATCGTTGTCTAAACACTGGACAATCTGGATATGGACCTTAAAATTTATAAAAAAAACTCCACTGTGAGCACTGGATCGAATCTAAATCAATATATTTTGCTGGGTTTTGAGCCTGTGTGGCTTACAAACTGAACGCGTAAAGCTCTGAGCTATCATGGCTACAGTACTGGCACTATGGTTACTACTGGTTTATTTCTAAATAGGTTAGCGTTTGCCACACTCTGGATAAAGATGCCATGGCTATCTTTGGTACAAACGACAATGTCTTAATTTTATCATTGACGTATGATCACTAAATGATAAAGTTACCTGATCCCGCTGGGCCCGTCGGAGGAAGAGTGCGATGACGTCATCGATAGAGTTTCAATGTAATCTGACATGTCGGAGGTCCCGCTCGACGTGCTGTGCGTGTCCATCACGCCTGAAATAATTTCACATTTAACAAATAGACCTACACTATCATTGTCAAGATAGTAGCTTACTATCCATGACCTTTACGGGCAGCATTAGGTGCCCTCTTTTTTTGTGCGTAATACAATTTTGGAAATAATGGATGCTTATCATCGAACTACATTAGTCAATTACTACTGGAGGATCTCCTCTTCCATGCGGGGATGTAATAGTCAACACCACTATGCGGAGACTATAGTCGAAGTATTAAACGCGAGGAATCCCGTATAAATAAAACAAAAGTATGTAACAACACATTTTAAGAATTCAAGATTTTGGTTCAGTATGACAATTATACGTGGATTCATCTTGGAATATTATTGGATCAACAACTCGTACTTGAAACTAAAACCTTATACTGCCGCAAAAGGCAAATTTGATACAGGCAGATATTATTGTGAGACTAAAAAACTGCCACCAACAACTGTTATAACTATATTACTTTTTGTTAAAATTTTGTATAACTTTAGCATAGAGTTACTTACTCACAATAACGCCCTGAGAAAATCAATGAACTTCATATTGTGTAAGTAAATATCTAATTCTAAATAATCTACACTAGGTTCATTTTGTAGCACTGAGCGTTTGTATTCATTGATCTTTACACATAAAGATTTAATCGATAATGAGTTCTTGACATTTTAAGAGTCTATCCTATCCGGTCAATTACACTTAAACTCGAGCCCATCGTGAAAGGGTCGCGTCATTTCCGGCGCGCCGACTTTACTGTCTCGTCGTGACTGCTAACAGCTTTACATTTCAAATGAGCTGCTTGTTGTTTGTATTGCTGCTTAGGGTTTTGTCTCTTGGCTTAATATATCCGGGATTCAGCATTGCTTACACGTAACATTTTGACTGGGTTTAAAGAGGGCACATTTTAGGTTTACAAAGAGGATTGCGACAAACAGTGAGCTGATACAGGCAGACGACACATAATATGGTGGCAATTATAATAGAAGCTTTACAATTTGTAGATCATTCACAAAAGCTGTCTTAATACATATTATGACAGGTATTATTATAGTTATGTCAACCGTAATAAAAATGAATGTATTTTCTTACCTTTAAACTGTTTTGGAGGTAACACAGGAACCTCAGCCTCGGCTGATGAAGATTTGGCTCGAACGTTAGATTTGTGAATTTGCATTGACATGTCTCTTAGCGGATCTGAAGACTTCGATTTCCTCGGCAAAGATGAATGAACACAACCCGTGAGGCTTCCTCTCATTTTCTTGTGCATCATGTAGTGATATTTTGAGTGACCTGACGTCAAAGGCATTTCGAATTCGTTAAATTCTCCACCTCCATGTTTAAGAGAACAACTTGATACGCCCGAGTCGTTTGAGCTAGATGAATCTCTGTTCCCGCCAGACTTGCAGGGGACGCTTGAGGATCTCTTAATTTGAGCATTGTCCATATGCTTATTCCTCAAGTGAGGAGTCTCTTTGGATAAGCTTTCTGAAGTCTTGTTCTCAGAGCCGGAAGATTTGCAGCAGTCGTAACATTCTCTGTCATTGTCACAAGGAGAAGATGACCTTCTATTTTCTAAAGCTAAATTTCTTAATGTCTCTAGTGAAGATGATGTCCCATGACTGCCGATGCTACTGTCAAATTCTTTCAAATCTTCAAGTAGTCGCGCTGAGTCTACTGAACTAGACCTTTTTTGTAATGCCTCTCTGTTATTATTGCTTGGTAAATAGTGTTGGTTACTTCTATCACCATTCAAAGTAGGAATACTATGAGATTTTTCTATATCTATTCGATTCGTTTTGTGTAACGGATGTTTTAAACTTTGTGACCAGTTTGGATTCGGTGACATTGGAGTGTAGCCTGGATTGGGAGCTATAGTTTTACAGATATTTTGTTTTGTTTCATTTGATGGCTCCATTAATAAGTATTCATCCGTTTTATTTCTTTTCGGATCATGAGGATTGCATAGAGATGGTTGCGAATGACTACATTTTCCGCAAGGCTTAGATTTTTTAGGCAATGTTGTTACTGCAATATCTAAATTTGCACTGAGTGCATCTAATTCAGTTTGCGTCACTCCGGCCTTTTTCAATAAATCTTTAGCATTTTCGTAATACTCTAAAGATAGGGCGAATTCGAGATTCTCGTAGTTGGCATAAGGACCTTCAAATTCTTTGTCTTCTTTTGGTTCTATATTTTGATATATGTTAAATTGAGTTTCATTTTCAAGCGTACTATCTTTGTCAGTAATACTGCTTTGCCTGTTTGTTTTTCTTGATACATCAACCGTAGCGTAAATAGCCATATCTTGAGACTTCTGGCTTGTAAGTATTTCAGTGTTAATGTTATCATTCGTTCGTTTACAGTAAGGAAGACTGATTAAATTGTTTGCCCAATTAGTTACTTTTTGACAAGGACATTCGATTGGTTGTATGTTTTCTTCGCATTCCACTATAACAGGTTTCTTTTGTGATGCAAATTTAAGTATGCAGCCACAGTTTTTCTTGAGTACTAGATTACCTGGGGCTGAACTTTTAGTGACTTGAAACAAATCATCTGATAGCGCTTGCTTTAGCCGCTTCGGAGTGTCATAATATTCTGCATTATCGACCTTAAACGAAAAATAAATAAGATCACAGAACCTGAAGCTTAAAACATTAATTTAATTACGTAAAGATACAGATACTTACCTCAATGTGTGCTGTTTTAGGAACATCGTAATTTTCGTAGGGTCCGACTTTGGGGTTGTTAACAGGGTTATTATCATTCACGCATGAACACCCTTGCGCAGGTAGCGGCATCGGAGCTTTCTTTTGATCCATGTGCGCCGGTTTTGGGGGCCTGTCAGGTGGTTTTTCGCATTGACACGCTCCTAAAGCTTTCCTTATCGCTCGAGGTGTAAGATATTCTGTGCTGTTTGAGGAGTTGTCAGAACTGCTTTCTGGAACCGCTTCCATGGTCCAAGCAGGATTAAAATGAGCGCCAGGAGTCAGGGCTACAGTGGAGGACCGTGACATAGCGCCAAACTTAGTAAGACAATTGTTGCATCGTTCTAAAGTGACATGGTCTGCGCCACTCCATACAGGTTTAGCACCAATTTCTGCTTCATTCGTTCTATAGTCGTGTTCTTCAGAGTTCCGTCTCTCGTCCGAAGGCCAGTACGGCTCTCTGCAGTCTTCACCAAAGAAGTTTTCTTCGTAAAGAGCGCTAGCTGTGTCTGCCATTGAAGAGTCTACTGTATTGAAATCTGACATTCTTGTGCTCGGTCGTGCCTTGTTTCCTTTATCTGCGAAAATACAGAAACCGTTCATGAAAATTTGAAGTTTATGCGAGTATGTTTACCGTTTCGAAGCAATCCATTAAGTACTAGACATCACATGGGCAGCAATTGGCCTCAACTAAATAATAAGTTTTGATTCACTGAGATCTCTTGCGTATGAAACCATAAAATGTGTCTGAAAATTAAATAAATCAACACTAGATCGCAGACTATAGGCATTTGAAAGTTTTTTTTTAAAATTAAGTAATTAAATAGCCTACGTTATGGGAGAGAATCCAATATAACATTACAATAGACAATCATTCAGAGGATTATTTAATATCACGCTTCTCACCAGTGCTTTTCCTAGGCGTGTTTGTCCTCTGCATAGGAGTATTTCCGTGCGCCGCCGCGTCAAAAGCGTCGGTGATATCCTGAGCCTGATCGGTGATGAGCAGATGTAAGCCTTCTCCTTTACCGCAGTGGGAGCCGCCTTCAAAGCAAAACCGGCCCTCGACCACGCCATAGCGTCTGGGGGAGAAAATTACATATAGGAGAAACTAAAAAATGGAAAAAAGATAGATAATATATTTATATAACGAATTGATTTAGTTTTCATGTTGGTTTCTTTCATCATCAAATAACTATTTTCATGTGCTTTTGAACCCACGGACAAGGAGTAAATATTTGATACAATACATTATTGATAAAAAATACTTATGCGATTGACAAAAAAAATACAGGAAATTTGTTGAAATACAGGAAAATAATACGTTACACCCCAAAACGCAGGTAATGCAAAGAAAACCAGGAATACCATAACATCACAATAAAATAAAATGTAGAACAGCTGCATTGTAGAGATTTATCGCTTTGTCTTCTCCAAATATGACCAGAATTTCAAACACAATTTCAAATTTAGTAGTAGTACTTAGTTAGTGTTAGTAGTTTGATACGCAAAACAGAGTATAAAATACATTGTGCTGGACGCAGTGGGCCGCGGTCTCTCGCAGTTGGGCATGAGTGCATACTCGCAAGTTACGTTAAACTGTTTACAATGGCATTGTTCTACGAACAGCTTACAAATTTAACGAATTACTAACTGCGCCCCGCGGTTTCACCCGCGTGATATTGAAAAACTGAAAAATTAAAAACGGTGATGACGACGATGATATAAAGTAGCATAATATGTTATTCCGAGGAATGAGCTGTCTCCGTTCCGAGTTTCATCCAAATCCGTTCAGCTGTTTTGGCGTGAAGAGGTAACAAACATAGGTACACATACACACACATACCGACAAACTTTCTTTCATCATCATCATCATCAGCCCAGAGACGTCCACTGCTGAACGAAGGCCTCCCCCTTAGACCGCCACACTGTACGACAACCTGCCATATGCATCCACCGGTTGCCCGCGACTTTTATAATGTCGTCGGTCCACCTAGTGGGAGGCCGCGCCTACGCTGCGTCTTCCGGTTCGCGGTCGCTACTCAAGAACCTTTCTTCCCCATCGGTTGTCAGTTCTTCGAGCGATGTGTCCTGCCCTGCGCCACTTCAACTTGCAAACCTTGCGAGCTATGTCGGTGACTTTGGTTCTTTGGCGAATATCCTCGTTCCGGATTCTATCGCGCAAAGTAACTCCGAGCATAGCTCTCTCCATTGCCCGTTGCGTGACTCTGAGTTTCTCCAAAAGGCCAGCAGTTAAAGACCACGTTTCAGTTCCATATGTCATCACTGGCAACACACACTGGTCGTATACCCTTGTCTTCAGACACTGAGGGATTTTGGACGAAAAGATATTACGCAATTTCCCGAACGCTGCCCATCCGAGTTGGATTCTTCGGGCGACCTCTTTGTCGAAGTTGGACCTACCTAACTGAACAATCTGTCCAAGGTAGTTGTAGTGAACTTTCGTTCGCATTTGTGATATTACTGTGATAATGTAGTTTTATGTGTTCACGTATTCTAGAGTAGAGACTACAAATCAGCAAGCCGCCTTTTTGATGAAGTGACTATACAGGGTTAGTTCTAATCAGTTAGCATCCTTATAAGAGCGTATTCTGTACATCAAAACAAACTTCTTTTACTATGCGGCCAACATTGAAATCGCGAAAAAATATCAGCTGTTCCATAAAACAAGTTCATCGACCTTGGGCAAAATGTATGGAACAGCTGTTTTTATGTACAGCATACGCCCTTAAAAGGATGCTAACTGATTAGAACTAACCCTGTATAAGACTTTTTATCAACAGCTGGCTAAATTGTGAGTACATTTTCTCCGAATAGAAAGAGCATATAATAATCATCATTCCCATAAATTTAATAATAATAATATAAATAATAATGCAAACAATATTTTGGTACCTACTGCTGCTTTTCTCGATTAATTTTTTTCAGTTGTACACAACGATGTGTGCAGTGAGCGCGTATCACGTTAATACTATTGTAACGCATAACCCTGTATAATATCCTGCTTCTGACTTCACTGCAGTCGGATAAGAATTCAATTTTAGGTTCGCATTTTCCAAGTAAATAACGATCTGTCATAAAAGCACATTGGTCACAGCTGAGGTACCGGAATAAATGTCACATTTGGCAGTAAACTGAATGCATTCGAGACGCGAGCCGCGACAGACGGCCGATAAACTCTAGATTAAGTACAAACGTGGCGTCGGCCAGAGATTAATCCTCGCGTTTGGAGTCATGGGAAGTTAAAGGATGCTGCAAAACATCGACTTATATTATTACTTTCTAAGGACAGGGCATATGGAACATTATCAAAGGTACCAACTCAATAGTGTAAACAAGTATAGTATGTTTTTCTCATGTGTGAATCAGGTTTGGTGTGGTCGTAGGACGCTATTGCAGAGTCCGCCTGGGGAAGTACCACACCTTTGCCAGTTATTCAACCGTCAAGCAGTAGTGTGCAAGTAGTACTGGGTTTTAGTATAAACCGCAATGTTACCAGATACATTACTGGGCATAAAGAAATTTGAAATCTAACATTTCAGGGTGACGAGTGCAGTGCAATTCGGCGAAGGATTTTGTTCGCAAGTTCACAATTCCGGCACTGCTACTGCAGGCGTGACGCTTACCACCAAGCGAACGTAACGCTCTTCTCGTCACTCTATTGCATAAAAAAGACGCATTACGATTTTGTCGGTCGAGAAAATTACAGTTTCGTAGCTGGTTATGAATTTTTAGTTTCGAATGTGGATGAAGGGCGTTCACCAACGTTCACGCGTGTTCTTGAAAACGTTGAAGCTCTTCTGGTATGAAAACCCGTGTTGAGGACAACGTAGTAATACATTTTCGTAAAAAAAAGTTGAAAACGATGCGACGTATTTGTTATAGATTATGACAGATGACAAAAATATTTCTTGTACTATCCATGAATAACTTTACAATACTATTACGTATTATTTTGATGGTTGCTGTAAGAGCATTTTTTTGTACAGTGGTGATTCCTAAACTAAACGCATTTTTTTTTCTATTTATCGATTCCGTGGATCGTAGAAATGCTTACTTACACTTTTTACTGTGTAACAAACGAATATAGATGATGTTAACAATAATAACTGTTGTTAACTATTACTTAGATAAACTGTGACAAAAGTAATTCCTATCAAATTTATTTTAAGAGAAAAAATATTTACTATCACAAATGTAGGTCTAATACGAAAGTTGTATAGTTTATATGGATTTTACAAACGTAAATTTTTCCATGCTTTTTTATCCTTGGTTTTCTCATAAATGTGTAACTCGATGGATAAAGAGAAAAGAAAAAAAAAACTATTTCGTAGCTTCTCTACGTTTATTCATAAGGCTCTATAAGTATACTGAATGTTATAAATATGCTGTTGGTTGTCCAAATAAATTAAAAACAAGCCATTGGACCTGGGTATCTCCTTAAACTGCAACCAGACCCACCGGAGGACGGGCAGCAGCGTCCTCTTGGTTAACGGTGGTGAGCATTCTGCGATCCCCAAGCCGCCTGCCAAGCGTGGGGATTGTGGCAACACCCCTCTATAAAGGGGAGGCCTTCGTCCAGCAGTGGACGTTTTATGGCTGACGATATTCAAATTATTATAATTATGAAGATAACCTCTACCTCTTCACCTGGGTATGTCCTAAAACTGCACCCAGAACCACCGGAGGACCGGCAGCAGCGTCCTCTCAGTTAACGGTGTTAAGGTAACACACTGCAATCCCCAAGCCGTCTGCCTAGCGTGGGGATTATAGCTCCCCCTATTTAGGGGGAGGCCTTCGTCCAGCAGTGGACGTCTTTGGCTGATGATGAACCTCTAAAGCTGAACCTGACACATACGTTATTATTTGTGCAGTCTAATGTAGCACAACCATATAAAGCAACGGTTACGCTGCAGTTACACGGCTATTAACCTCCTATAGTATGATTAAATATTTATCTGTCCGGCGTGTTGGTTGATTTTCGTCATAACATCTCTACTCTGAGATCTTCCATTCCCAAGTTAATGATTATTTTAGTGGGTGTTACTGATGTCTTTAGGGTGTGTACAGTGGTACGAGATCACCTAGTTAGTGTAGGTCATCTAGATGACGTCTTTCTACCCGTCCGGTTTATTAATCGTGATAGCTAGTCGGTTGATATTCTCACAAAATATGCATTATTATTATTAATTATTATTATGTCGAATTTTCCAACAAATAATGAGAAAATATTAAAAAAAACGTGGTTTTAGCAGTTTTTATTTTAAACGGTAAATAGATACATAGTAGGATCAATCATCGGCCTTCTGGTTCCAGCTTTTCCCAGTTTGGGAATAGCTGGTGCTGTACGAAATTTCCACCAATATTTATTTATTTATCAAACTTGGTGTGTTACATGCCAATCTTTACGGTAACAAAATCATAATAAAAACTAGCCAAATGTGAGTCAAATTCTAACTACGGTTTCCAAATAGAACCAAAGAAATAATAATTGAATACTAAACACAATTATGTAGAGTACGGGACCATCGGTGTACGCGTTCATCTGGCACTTGACTGGCTTTATTTCGACTGTACCCAGGGTATATAATCTCATGTGCGCAAAGATAGGGTCTCTAAAAGCTGATAGGTTATATAATAGTTAGTGTGCCGGGTTAATGGCGGTACTTCCGGTGCGGCCGCCGCCGCCGCCGCACGACGCCTCGGCGTCGTTTACCAGGGTTGTCGAGTTTATGCTCTGTTAGCCGTGTTTTGCAAAGTTGATTAGAATTTTCCAGCATAAAAAAAAAAGATCGGACAGTTTATGTTATTCAAGATAACTACGAGTACATTAATAACGGTGTGGACATATAACAATGATTAGGTTACATCGGAGATGTAAATTAATATTGTTTTACCACGTTTTTTTTTAATTCAGCTCAGTTTTCATTATAACTAGTTTAGTGGTTTTTAGAATATACACTAATAAATGAATAATAAATAATGGAGTCCATTAAGTCTGCAATTGATTTAGTGCTTTTCCCCTTATAAACATACGTAACGAAGTTTATTTTTTACTTTTTTGGCATCGTTGGTCCCTAACATGATTAGGGGCTTATGATCTTTAATTATTAGTTATTTAACAATTGGTGTATACAATGTCATGCATGTTTTTCCCTGTAATTGTAGAGTTCAACTAGATGTTGCATAATTAATAAAATGTTGGGCATCCCTGGCAGTTAACAGTTTTCTGGTAACTCTTGCCAAATCCGCGATGCGTGGCAACAACACGCTTGTATCATATCTTGTGGGAAGCCTTCCAGATCACATTACGTTTCACGCTACATTTAAATTTGTGCCAAAACTTCGGATGTTAAATAAGATTTAGATAGATTTTTATCGCAAAGTTTTACTATACATAAAAACAAAAAATAAGCAAAATAAGCGCATTTATCGACAAATAAACCCCATAAATATTGACAAAGTTGACATTTGGCAGTGAAAGTTTTATTCTGCACAGGGAAAATGCATAATAGAAACCATCAGTGACGGTAAAGCAGGGTCATAAAGGAAATTTACTAAAACATTGGGATGTTCCTTGCAGGAAACCGTGTGTGAAATAACTGTGAAGAACTTGAACGCTATACGAACTAATAATTGAACGCTATACGAGTGACAGAGATTGCACTAGAAGCTAACCCGGCCCGGCTTCGCCCAGGGGCATAAACCAAATTTTAACCGACTTCAAAAAAAGGTTACCAATTCAACACTATTATGTCGTTTTACTGGAATTGCAATCTATTCGCGTATGTTTGAACTAAAGATAGATGACTATAATTGGGATGATACAACTGATCATAATGTTTTTGATTAAATTGATTTGATGAAAAAATATGAATTAAACGTCTATTTTTTCCCATTCCTTAATGTGTACGAAATTTCATCGCGGTAACATCGAAATAGTTTTTTTCCCCCATATAAACTTGCACCCTCCATTTCACCCCCTTAGGAGTGGAATTCAGCAAAATCCGTTCTTAGTCAGTATCTACGTCCTAACAACAGACCGCAAGCAAAATTTCAGACTCGTAGCTTTGGTAGTTTTTGAGATTTCTTGTCCGAAAGGTATGCACTTCCCGTTTATAAATATAGACAAGGGACGGGAGTGAGAAGAGAAGTGAAAGATAAGGTGAAATCATTCTATAATTATGTGTAAGAGGGACAGAGTTAGAGAAAGACATGGAGTCTGAAACGTTGTGTGAGAAAAAGAATAGGAAACAAAAAAGTTGATTTATGAAGTGTAAAGAAGCCTTAGGCATTAAAATAAATAACAAGAAGACCTTTCAAATGTTTTCATTAAGCCTACAACCAACGTTTATCTTTTTCAACATTAAATCCAAGTACAATTTTTGTATATTGGAAATATCTTGCGTTTGATCTCTGTCCGCAAAGATACTGTTTAATAATAAAGCAAATAAAGCCTTACATAAGCACATTCACACGCAAACCGAGAAAATCTGGGGTCGTCGGAACCGCTGCCAGTTGGTGTATGTAGTCTAGTAGCAGTGCAGGTGTGCAGAGTGCAGGTGCTCACCGCAAGTGCTGTAGCTCCCAGAGGCCGAGCAGGCGCGGCGGCACTCCGCTGGTAAGCGCGAACCGGCGCCCTTGCAGGTGAAGCCGCGCCGGCCCCGCCGCCAACTTCTTGCTGCCGCCCCCAATCATCACCAAGAACTCTTTGGACGAGCCCAGCTGTGTTCCCACCTGGGAAAATATCATTAGGATTTATAATCATTATTGTATAGCGTACATAAATAAACCACACCAATAAACTGCACCCAGAACCGCCGGAGCCGGAGCCTTAGTTAACGGTGGTAGCACACTGCGATCCCCAAGCCGCCTGCCAAGCGTGGGGATTATGGCAACCCCTCCCTATTAGGGGGAGGCCTTCGTCCAGCAGTGGACGTCTTCCGGCTGTTGATGTGATGTGATGTGTACATAAATAAAGCACAATCGTCTTAATCGACTTTTTTGACAAGAAACTTATCCTGACTTCAAAAGTGCTCTAGAGGACTGATCAGCCCAAACTTGTGGCCCAATATTTTTAGTTTATTATCAAATTAGCTCAGTGAAATCGTGGTCGTTGATTGTAACCAAAACAATAAGCATTATCACTGTTTTTCGCTCGATTGCTCTATCAATCTAATCCAAAATCATCCAAAGAACAATTTAAAATGTTTTAGTATCGTGTCATCATCATCATCATCATTTTTAGTCCATAATCTGCTGTACACAGGCTGCACAAGCCTTACTCTTGTATGTCAGTCATACTGGACTTCAGCCAATCTTACAAGAGTACCGGTTTATACTTTGAATCTATACCGGGTGTTAGTTTGAACACCGTTATCCTTCTAGGATATCATTGTACTCATCATTACGAACAACTTTTACTATGGGGCCAACCCTGAAATCACGAATAAAAACAGCTGTTCCATATATTTTGTCCAAGATCGATGAACCTTTTTGTATGGAACAGCTGGTTTTTTTTCGTGATTTTCGGGTTGGCCCCATAGTAAAAGTTGTTCATAATGATGAGTACAATGACATCCTAGAAGGATAAAGGTGTTCAAACTAACACTCTGTATATATAAAAGGCTCATTAACTGACTGACAGAAAACGCACAGCCCAAACCGCTGATCGTACAGATTTGAAATTTGGAGGGTGTATTCGTCTTGATGGGTGTACTAAGAACGGATTTTTCGAAATTCGATCCTTCGATCAGCCATAAAACGCCCACTACTAGACGAAGGCTGGAGTTCAACCCCTAAGAGGGGGTGAAGGGGGGAAATTTTTGTATGAAAGTCCTTTGTTTTTTGACTTTTAGTCATGAAAATTTGGGTTTGGATTGCTCAGTGGTGAATTTTGGGAGCGGGCCAAATTACTTCCGTACGCGGACGAAGTCGCGGAGGACCTCTAGTATAAAATAAAATCGTGGTAAACACTAAGTATGAACGAAACAGAAAAGTTATAAAATCCTCACCTTGACCTGCCAAGCGATAAGCCTCTCTCTCGTCTCGAACGCCAGCACGACGGTGACGTCCTGGCAAATGATGGCGATGGTGTTGGACTCCTTGTCAAGCGTGAACCCCGACTCAAAGCCGAGGAACTGCTGCAGCGAGAGGGAGGCCTTCGTCTGGCCCTTCTTGTAGCGGTCCTTGGGGTCGCGGTACAGCTGCAGGTGAAGGCAGTCTGGAACAACACGGAAATAATCTGTCTATAGACAATGAATGAGATGATTAAGTTTTTGGGAGCTTCTGAAACGCTAACAATTTTAATATAACAATAACAACAATAAACAATACAACACAACAAATTAATGTTTTACTTTTCCGTGTTCTGTGTAACTGCTTTTTGGTTTATACTTTTTCCACGAATAAACTATTGTCTATTGTCTATTTATTGTCAAACATTAGCACTAATTCTCTCGATTTAATTGTTTTTTATAGGAAATTTTGGTTCAGGTGCAAGTAGGTAATGTGGAAATTTTACTCTAAGCCACGTTCGTTTAAGAAATGTCCAAGATTTTACTCGAAACACACATACCTACTCGTATGTCTACAGCTTGAAACATATTATGGTTTCAATTTTCAAAGAATCACGCCAAAGAACCAGCAATTCCAATTAAAAAAAATCAATGCACCACTATTTCTCGTTTCAAATGAAGAGAGAACGCCCTACAATTCGGAATTGAACCAATTACGGGCCAAGAACAGTTCAATTAAGGAGGGGCAAAGACCCGGATCCGCACAAAGGAATTCCCGGCCCGAATAAAACTTCGCCAGCCGCGATAAACGCTCCAACTTGATTAAGGATTAGAAATCACTAGAAGTAGGTTGTACTCGTAACTAGACATAGTCATAGGCACGATAGTTACAGAACTTCATAACTCATTATCTCATTATGTTTTGAGGTCATGAGTGCGTGCGGTAAATATTTAGCTTTAATTGCTGAGCGGCTTCAGGTAGACTACATAAATAGGTGGTCCCGTTAATAGTCAAACAACGGTAAAGAATAATCGTGACAATTTAAAACAGTGTTTGCGAATTAAACGGACGCATTTTTGTTCCATTATGTAACTTTGCAATGGAACTACTGCAAGTGTATCATTTTCGCAATTGTTCAAAAACAATTCGTATTTGTTCCACCATGGAACTTTGCTATGGAACTACTGAGAGTGCATCTATTCGCAATTGTTCCATAGTCTAAACCCAAGGCACTATTGCGAAAAAAAACGCGTTTGTACCATCATGGAACTTTTGGAACTAGTGCGTTGTGATGTTTTTTCCAAAACTATTTTGATTTGAACATTCTTATAAAACTACCCACAGTTGTTCATTCTATACTCGTAGTCCTATAATTTTATGAGATATTTGCCGTGATTTTGTTGTGAAACGAACGCCCTGAAATCTTTTGAATTGTACTGTATTTTTATTAACGATGAATGGGATAAACTTTCACAAAAAAACAAAATACGCAAGTTCATTTACTTATAGATGACTTATTTTTCCAATTATTTTGATTTTAAAACTAAAAAATCCTCTAACGAAAAAAGAAAAAAACATAGCCACATATCTATCGTTAAAAAGCTTTAAGTGCTATTTAGATTCGAAATAAAAAAGCGACCTTCTAAATTTTAGAAGGTCACTTTTAAATTTTAAAGCCATCTGCTAAAGAAAAACCTCAACAGTCAAATTTGTATAGCTTTTCCAAAACAGAGCTTGTTGTTTTTCTTATCACGTCTCTGAAGGAAGATGTCTGAATTGCTATTGGGAGGAATAAAATAAAGTTCAGCGAGAGAGCTACTAAAATCAAGTGAATCAATGAATTCAGCCGCGTTCCAAGTTTACGTCTCTCGAGTTGGCCACGAGAATGATAAATAATGCTTCACTGTACAACTCTAGATTAGGTATTTGGTTCCCAGAAGATTAGGGTTACAAGAAATTGTCTAGAAATGTCTTACAATTTCAATGTTTTATAAAACCTATTCGTTGTTTTAGAGAATTTTAGTAAGAACTTGGCTGGTAGAATACTTATATTATTATCATAGGGGTTACCATAATCCCCACGCTTGGCAGGCGGCTTGGGGATCGCAGAATGTTTACCACCTTTAACTGAGAGGACGCTGCTGCCCGTCCTTCGGCGGTTCTCGGTGCAGTTTTAGGACATACCCAGGTCCTGGATAGGAATCGAACCCACACCGTATAGCTCTTAAAGCAGAGATACTACCAACGCGGCAGAGCTTAGGAGGCCGTCGATGAAAGGACGCCGTAAAACTATTAAACGCTTTAGAAACACTATTATTACAGAGTGTTCAATTATTATAATAAATATTATTTCCTTACAAAATAAGCCTGCCAAGTAACCGTTGTTTATAAGACACACGAGGTTCATAAAGAGATCGGCAAGCGGTCACTTAGGCCTCTGATATACTCCGGAGGCCTGGGCCCGCTCGTAAACTCCCGACTACAAGGCCCAGCTTTTATCGCGTCTGCGGATATCTACTAAATCTGAGATATTTACCGACTCGAACGCTGTGGGACACTGTTATGGAACTTCTAAGATGGTTCAGACATTTTAAATGGATTGAATTTCTCAATAATAAATGGGTTTTAAAATGCTAGGGAAATGGCATTTTACTCCATTTTAGTTGTATTTGTACAGTTCTACCATAAGATTATTATCTATTATTGTAATTATAGCACCTTTATAATAATCATCCTAACCAACCATCCTAATCTTTTATTTACCAGAGTATCCCGCATAAATAAAACAAAAAACATCCCGACCTTGACTTATTATCTTGGTTTTCCTTTTTTATGTATCCTATAAAAATAAATAGAAAAGCTTTTATTTTTCCTTATACTATTTTTTTTAATGTATCCTATACAAAAACAAAATATTTATGTCTTTGTTTTCCCCATTCTCATATTAATACCAATTTTCATAGTAAATACTAAAACTTCACTAAACCAAAACTTATAAACTTCATAGTAAATACTATGAAAATGGGGATTAAAATTATATGATAATAAATATTATGAACTCAGGATCTCGATTTTTGTTTTATTTATATGGGAATACTCACGTTTAATTAAATCGAATACTCCGACTATAGTTGACCTGATGATATAGATTACCTTTTTCAAAGAGTGAAAACCGAGCCCGACGCGCGTGCAGCTGCGTCCTACTTAGCACTCACAAACTATAAAGCTTTAGTCGAAGTATCCGATTTAATTAAACGTGAGTCGTCGTCAGCCATTACACGTCCACTGCTGGACGAAGGCCTCCCAATAGAGGGGTGTTGCCATAACCCCCACGCTTGGCAGGCGGCTTGGGGATCGCAGAATGTTCACCACCGTTAATCAAGAGGACGCTGCTGCCCGTCCTCCGGTGGGTCTGGTTGCAGTCCAGGTCCAGTGACGTGAAACGTGAGTATTCCCGTGTAAATAAAACAAAAATGTGTCAAAACCACGTCAGTTTTCAGGATCTCGAGTTCTTATAAAAACCGACTTTGCGCCTAGAATAAAGAAAATAATTCAAACTTGATTGTTTTATCATTTTAAGTTTTGCAAAACAGTGGGAAATGGTACATGGAATAGAAGATAATAATAATACTATACTGGAATGTAAGTTTATTACATGTTTAAAATGTAATTCGTTGAAAGAATACCTAGCGCACAGATTTAATAATAGTTACGATAACTAAATTCGTTCAAGAATTGAGCACGATTCAAATGTATTTTTTATTACGCCTTCCTGTGGAAGACAATCATCGGCCTACTCCTTCAAGTTAAACGTAAAATGATGGCGGTCTTTTATTGTTCTTTTTACGGCCTAAACGTTAAACGTTTACGGTCGGACAGTAACAAAGTCTTGTTTAATACTTCATGGACTCTTACCTTTAAAGCATTTTTGCATAAGCTTTAATCTTGAGGAAACAATAAAAACGATATAAAAATGCTATCACGGAGTTACCATATTCTGTTGGGACAAAGGAAAGAGTAGCTAAAGGATCTGAAATGTGGGCAATGGAAACGTAAAAGTTTTTGAAGAAAGTGCCTTGCTCATCTATGCCGCGATAACAATTAAAAAATATATGTGGAAAGACTAGAAAACGAGGTGGGTAAGTTGGTCTATTACTGTTAGTGTTTTGGTCAACATACTGAACACCTGGGTTAACATATGCGACTTTTTAGTGTCCTATTATAGTCACTCGTGTTTGTGATTTCGATGAATTTATATTTTATAGCGGCACGCGCATGACGCCTTATTGGCGCTCACTCCCGCCGTTTATGTCATCATTACGGGAAGTGGGGATCAAATATAAACTTATAAAACTTAGTTTATAAATAGATCTTCACAAGGATAAGATTAACATTTTTGTATATTTAAACTTTGGCAGAACGAAGCTTTCACAAGTTCATGTTACAATTTCTTGCTGCATAATTGATTACGAAACAATGAAAAATAATTCTTCTTTCGTAGCTGACTACGAAATTCAATTACCAAAACGGGCCAAACCATAAAATCACTTTTAGTATGCCCGCCCCGCGTCAATAGTGGTACAAAGCAAACTATACAATTGTACAGGTAACGCGATTAGGTACTACGTCGAAAGGAGATCATTACAGTTACCCTGAATTCGCAAAAAAAACACAGCTGTATCATTCATTTCATCGAGAGTCAGTCAATTTTTCTATGGTGATGGAACTGCAGTTTAAATATTTATTTAATTTAGGTTTGTATTTTTCGTAATAGTCAGTACAGAAGCTCTTGTACATGAAAGACGCGCGCAACTTAAGGGAATGATAACTTATTTACTTAACTTAGTAATTGCAATAATTTTTAGTTGATTTAGATATATTTTGATATTTACTTTTTTTTTATAAAATACCTAAGTAAACAGTACGTCATCATCATCACATCATCAGCCAGAAGACGTTCACTGCAGGACAAAGGCCTCCTCCCTTAATAGGGAGAGGTTGCCATAATCGCGACGCTTGACAGGCGGCTTGGGAATCGCAGAATGCCCACCACCGAGGACGTAGCCGCCCGTCCTCCAGTAGTTCTGAATGCAGTTTTAGATCATACACAGGTACGGTACGGCATCCTGGAACGTATCCTAATAGGGACTTAACACAGGTTGACGCTCACATAAGTTAGGTTCACTCTTGATGTTCGTATAAAAGCTTTCCTTGTAAGATACAGCCACAACACACTGCAAGCGATACATTATAACCACGCACACGTAAATGTCACAATAAATATCCGCGAACGCAATAAATCGAAAACAAACATTACGGCCGAACAAACTTCGCGGTTACCAGACGCGCTATACCTCGCTACACAGCACCAGAGATCCATACAAAATCAATAAGAAGTCATGAAACGGATAGTAGAAAAAATAACTATGAATACTCGTAACTGTTACGTTTGTCCTTTATACAGAGTACGTTGAAAAAAATGTGCTGTTTCGTTAACGAATGTAGGTAAGTACCTCACTAAGTAAGTGTTTAGGGTTTTAACATTTACATAAGCAGGTACTTACATTATTCTTATTCTGTCTTTAATATTCCATACTAGAATAATAAGAGTAAATTATTAAAAAAAGAGAAAAAATTACCGAATAACCCTCATTTTCCACACATTTTACACTTTTTCTTTGTAACCCTGATGAGTATTAAAGTACTGTTATTGTATCATCAGATAAGTAATTATAATATCGCACATCGCTCAATATAGAAATGCTAATAATTTCGTGGTTTTGTTGCAATCAGAATTCATGGAATTTCTTTACCTAAAGTACGTACTATTATTTATACTGTGCCTAAAGCGCGTTTAAACTCCGTCCTCTTTTAAAATGCACGCTGACATGTATAGCGCTATCCCTTTCTCGAGAAAGCTTTGTAATAGAGAACCAAGCCAGGTGCCGTGCCGTGACTCCTAAAACCATGATTGTTAGGTTTAGTCGCCGACGCTGCGATACGGTTCGCGGTCAAGCAGCTGAACTTAAAATGTTTTAAGAATATGATAGAACAGAATAATATTTATTATCATAAAGTTACTTTCCACCATTTTACTAATAATAAAATAACATGAATGTTTCTATGATGGACTCGTCACCAAAACATAAAATGGAAAAGTTATTAACAAGCTATTTTGTGGGTATTTTAATATTTTGCCTCCTTCAGATAACGACAACAGTATGAAGGTAGTTATTAATACGAATGAAATCTAGTACATAGTCATAGGGAGTCAGTTGACTGAGCTTCGTCTAAATACAATATATATTTTTATAAATACGAAATATAATTGTCGTCGGGAATACATTACAATAAAATTCCAGAAAAGGAAGTATGAGGGTAGTTAATAATTACAAATAAGATATTGTACATAGTAAGTCGGCTGTATAGGGGCTTCGTCTAAAAAAGCAATAGCTATAAGAAGTCACGTACGGCCCCAATTCCAGGAAGGCTGTGCGATAGTGTATTTTTACTGGTCTATTCCACCATAGAACCTTTCATTAAAGCTTTGCAGGCTTTTTTCTGATTGGCCATTGAAATTAGATATACTGACTAAACACAAATTAAAAAATAAACAAACGTATGACGCTAAACAAAGAACGAGTCACAAGTCAAATAAACCCTTCCAAAAGTCCTTTGAAACGAGTTCACATACTGCGCACAGAGTACACGAGAGAGGGAAATGTGTACAAGACTTAGGGAACTCTTTGAAGCTCGTGTAAATACGACGTAAACATTGCTTTGTAAATAATATTCGAACTTGGCATAATCTTCCGAAGTTCCACTGCACGCGACATGGGAAAAGGTCAAGTATTTTTATGGGTCCAGGATAAATAAAAACGTTTGCTGTACATTTTGTTGTCGGCCACAATTCAACGTATATTTTTTTACAGCACATTTGCTCAAAAGCCTGTATACAGCGTTCGAAAGTTAAACATTACGCACCATACAACGGAGCTGGTGCGGTAAGTTGGTTTTTACAAACTCGTAACTATTGTAAGCGCTCGACTTCGTCTCGGGCTTACTCGATTTGTCTACTCGTTTGTAAAAACCAACTTACCGCACCAGTCTCATAAATAACTATTACTTTTTGCATAATATGGATGAAAATTAATAAAAAACAAAAACAGTTACAAAAAAAAGAAACAAATTCAGCGTAGAACTGAGAACTTTCTTTCTTAGTATTGAAAGTTCAAACGGGTTTTATATTTTGACCGTAAATAGTATTTCGAAGGTAATCTAATTAATTTTATATATTTAGTAGGTATGAGTAGGTCTAAGTGAATAAGGTAGTTAGTTTTGTATGTTTGACTGACTAGGTGTTTGACCACAGCTCATCTGAAATTAAGGTACGGTGTGGTTGAACATGGTAAACATAGAAAGCCTAAAATGGAAACGCTAACCCCTATCAAAATGTATGTTACCTCCCAGCGATCTCTACATTATAATGCGCATCTAGTTCATTTACATAAACATACCGTAGGTATGCTTCATTACACCAACCGTTATCATCCCACTGCTGGCCATAAGTCTACTCTCACTGGCCCGGTGCAGATTGGGGAATTCACATAGCTACGACTTAATTATTTTTTCCGGAGATATACAGGTTTCTTTAGAGTACCTATTAAGATTTTTTGGAATTTACGCACGGGGGGTTTTTAATGTATACCACTGGCTTTTTAGAAAACATACTGTACTGGTTTGTACAGCATCAAAAACTTGCAAAAGTTAATTAGCGCAGTTTGAAAGTGCTGTAACGTGGGCGTAGCTGTAAAAGTGTGCAGTTACTGTGGCAGTTAGTTACCGACGCTTTGTACATACCGCGATACCGGTCCCGCCCTGCACAAAATGAAACGAGCTTTGAAAGGACCGGGTTCTTTAAATGTTATTGCATTTATACGAAAGGGAATATAAGTTTACAAGTTCTTTCAAAATGTTATATTGATAAATATTTTATTTCCTTTACTCTAGGGGTCTAGGGGTCGCTTTGGCGCCTGTGTACACAATTACATGGTAAGGATAAACCCCCCCGCCTTCTATGCATTCTATAAATCCTCTCCATCCAAAGGTTGCCTGGAAGAGAATGCTTTTAGCAATGAAGCCGCCACTTCTTTCAATATTTAAGTTTATTAAATTATTTCTGTGTAATTATTAGTGTGAAAAATAAAGAGTTAATCAATCAATCAATCAGACCACAGTATGCAGTTTAAGTGGAACATTGACCTAAAAAACGCAATATCTCTCATCTTCTCATAAAGTAATGGAAACTTGGTAATATTGGTTTTACAGCGAGAGTCTCCAAAGCCACTTTTATCTAGTTACGAAAAATAGGGAAGCAAAGCTCTTTAATTAGGTACTTTGCGTGAATTTGAAAATAGACTGCACACGTGAACGGAATGTGTCTATTTGGCTTCTTTATGCGAAAATGCCAGGTATTTTGACACATAGAAGATGTCTTATTACTACACAGAGCCACCAGAGAACGGGCAGCAGCCTCCTGTCGATTAATGGTGGTGAGTATTCTGCGAGCTGCCTGCCAAGCGTGGGGATTATGACAACCCTTCACTTTTTAGGGGAATGCCTTCGTCTTGTAGTGGACGTCTTCCAGCTGTGATGATGAAATAGGCATCGTTCCACGCATTCAAGACTGCGTTGTTATGCCATGATATCTGTAGTCAAAGATTAAATTCACAGACTTAAGAGGATACTTATTACTTAGATAACATAATTATAGCTTCACGGAATGAAAATAGAAGTTACTAAACATTTGTTTCGTAGAAAGGTTTGCCTTTAGGCATTTTTGGAGAAAATTAGCAACTTAACAAACCAGTTGGAAATCTGGATCTTGAAACTTATTGTTTTTGCTTGAATAAATACTAAGTTACAAAGGAAATTTTAATTATAATTCAGAGACAAAATTCTACAAGGCAACGCCGGTTGGTAAGTTGTCGTGTCTCAGTTTTACAATACTGTTATAATTTCAATGGAATAATGGCCTCGAATTTGTGGTACTTAGTTTAGTGTAAACCAACCTGAACATACTTAAAACTGACAGTTGTTATATTAATTTCTTATTAGCAGCCAAGCAGTAGCGCGCAAGCATAATCGTGTTTCGGTTTTAATGGGAATTTTACCAGAGAAATTACTAGGCATGAAGAGTTTTGACATTATAATATCTCAGGCTGATGAGCGCAGTGTTATGGGCAGGCGTGACGCTTACCACCAAGCAAACGTCTCGCTCGTATCGTTACTCCATTATGTAGACAACAAAGTCGATCCTGAATTTCATACCTAGTAAAATAATATAGTTAAAGGAAACGGCAACACAAAAATTGAAGTCATTTTAATTCATAATTCTCGTACAAACCCTTCCCGTGTTTCTATAAACTGCCACTTGCACAAACTCCTGTTCCGAGCCCCCAAAGACTCCAAATAAAACGTATAAATAACAAATTAGGAACATAACATTTACGTTCCGTACCAAACAATCCATTGACGGATTCCTAAACTTGTTTCCATTAGGCGACACCCCTACTCTCCCCGGAGCCAGGCTTTGTCAAACTTTACGAATACATTAGCTTTGAAAAGCGACAAGACTGATAAATTCGACTCGACAACCCTGAACTGGTAACTCTACGCTTTGAACTCGATGAATTTTCTTAACAACGCAACCATTGCTTCTTTGACTATTAATCGCTTAAGAATCGCTTTTAGAAAACTTTCGATGGTTCCTAAATCGTAGTTTCTGTTGTAACTCTTTTAGAGGTGGGTGCTGGTAGTGAAGCCGTAGCTTTGACACCAAACTCCAAAGAGGTCTGTCTCTGTAATTGTGGATCGAGAGTCAAATTAAATCTGTCAAAGAAATTCTGCTTAGTTTTCAAGTGGAGATCGCAAAAACCTTTGAGATCTTTGTACTATTACGATAGAAATTGAATCAAAGGGTTGAAAAAAAATCTAATTTGAGTGTATCTTTTTGTGATGTATAGATGATAGGACACGCTTTTTACACAAATAATGCGACCTTTATAAAGTAGAGAGTACCTACGTTTTTTTAGTAAATTAGAAATCCTTACAGATTCGGTAGTACCTACTTGTATTCAGTTGTAGTGAGACGAGCGACACATTCGCTTGGTGGTAAGCATTACGCCTGCCCATAGTAGTAGACGTGCCAGAATGGTGAACTTGCAAACAAAATCCTGCGCCGCACTGCCTGCGCTCTTCACCCTGAGATATTCCATGTCAAAACTCTTCATGCCCAGTAATTTTATTTCTCTGGTAACATTGCCTTTCCAACCGAATATATAACCAACACAGTAATGCAAGGTTCACTCTGGGAAAGTATTACGCCTTTGCCAGTTATTCAACCGCCGAGCAGGTGTGCAAGCATTACTGTTTTGATTCGAAGGGTCATATTACCAAATAAATGGGCATGAAGAGACACGTGTAATATCTTAGGATGACCAGCGCAGTGTAGTGCGGCGCAGGATTTTGTTTGCAATTAATAGAATAGAATAGAAAATAGAAATAAAAACTGACGTGGTTTTGACACATTTTTGTTTTATTTATACGGGAATACTCACGTTTAATTAAATGGGATACTCCGACTATAGTTATATAGTTGTAGTATAGTTATATAGTTGTGTTTTTAGTTGTTTTTGTTGCTGTTGTTTGTAGTTGTATTGTGTTATTATAGCTGCACGCGCGTCGGGCTCTGTTTTCACTCTTTGAAAAAGGTCACCGGATGTGATCAAAACTATAGTTGGAGTATCCGATTTAATTAAACGTGAGTATTCCCGTATAAATAAAACAATATAGAAATAGTTTATTACCAAATAGAGAAGTAAAATTATTACTTAAATTAGTACAGACTTAAAAATCCAGTCGTAACAAAAGATAATTAACGGTGAGCCCCAAACTAGGCGCGAGGCCTGTATCTTTATTATCTGTATAATCTATTAATTAACAACAATTTACACGCAACAATTGATAAATCACAAATACCGCAACATTTGAGAAGCATTATAGCGCAAATAACACGCGGCGCGCACACCGAGCTATCATTTGACGAATAAATTACAACTACCCTCATATTTCGCGATGTTATTCACAGAGCCATCGAAACCGATCCGCTGATTAGCGTCCGCTTCCAATTTTCCCGCACGGCGGTGTAATTCATTTGCTTTGTACACTGTACCGAGCAGTACCTATCTACACAGATACAGATAGCGAGGGAGTGGATTCATATCTGCTGGATGACCTGAAACTTAACTTTCTTACTTGGCTAGTGTTGTAATATTGCTCCGTATAAAAATTTATAAGACTGGTACTGGACCGGGGTGAGTGACGCACATGTAAGTAGAGAGGCATAATGCTCAGTAGTGGGCGATTACAGGCTGGAAATACTGATGATAATGACAAAAATGTATTAATATAAATTTATATATATTAGGTTTCGCCAAAGAGCCAAAGTCACCGACATAGCTCGCAGGGTTTGCAAGTTGCAGTGGCAATGGGCAGGCCACATCACTCGACGAACTAATAACCGATGGGGAAGAAAGGTTCTTGAGTGGCGACCGCGAACCGGAAGACGTAGGGTAGGAAAGCCAACTAGGTGGACCAACGACATTGTAAAAGTCGCGGGCAACCGGTGGATGCAAATGGCAGGTATAGTCGTACATTGTGGCAGTCTAAGGGGGAGGCCTTATTTCAGCAGTGGACGTCTCCGGGATGATGATAATGATAATGATAAATTAGGTAATGTTTTATTTCAGCCCGAACAGGTGTTTGTTGTCGCTTTTTTATACTCTCCATGTCGTAACTCAACATAAACCTTTGAACAAAGTTTTTTTAAAGTTGAGAAGGAAGCTAAACGACTACAGCTCACTTGATGTTAAGACCTAAGACATGCATGGTGTGGTTCGCGGATGAAAACAGACAAAAAAAACAGACAACAAATGATTTATTATGTGATTTTAATTAAACAGCCAAATACTATGAAGTAAAATTTAATTCCGTAAAAAAATATTATTGAAGTTTTAAATTTTACTTCATAGATTTTTATATTTTTGAAGTTAAATTAAAATATTAGTAAGACTGTTATAATATACCATGTAGAAAAACACTTTATTTATTATTAAATACAAATATGTCTCACGTCTTATGAATTAAATAATATTAACAATTACATAATAATAATGATTATTACATGTCTACACCTATACTACCTATCCGTTACCACTCGCCCAAACGTACCCAAAAAAAATACTTTATAATAATATAATTAGCAATTATAATTTAGCAAGGTCTTCCAGTTCTAACCTTAATAATATATTATGAAGTATGAAGCAATAATAAGGCCCTCCAATGATACGAACACGCAGATGATTGATTCCTCTCAGTGGCAGCGTATAGAGTTGGCACGGGGACTGACACGTGACACGCGATTGTTCACACTGTTTCCTCGCTGATTGATTGGTTCACGATTCATCGATCATGGGCTCATGGTTCGTAACTTTTCGTTGCTCATTGTTCGTAGCGTGATCGTAGCTTGCCCGTAGCTTGCTCGTAGCTTGCTCGTAGCGTACTCATAGCTTGCTCGTAGCTCGAGGCTTGCTCGAGTACATATTCTAGTTTGACTTTATCCCGTAGTTTAGTTTTCACACATAGCATTATATAGCATGCCGTGGGGTAGTAGCTTAATTTAAGTTATTAGCATTTTAATTAGAAATAGATGTGTTTCACCAAACATGACAACAGACAACACCTAGGTTAGATAACCTAATATAGTAGTAGTGTAGTAGCATGTAGTAGGTAAGTAATTAAATGATTAGTTGTTTTCCAATATCTAGTTGTTCTGTCCATAATTTTATTTTGGCTCGAGGCTTGCTCCTAATTGGTAGTTTTTTAATCTTGAAGTTTGCTTATAAAATTGCTTTATGCTTTACCTTCATTTTAGCTTCTAACTTAGAGAAAGTACTTTCTTAAGCTCGTAGCTTCTTTTAGTTCATAGATTAATTTTAGCTTGTATATCTTATATACTTTTAGCTCGAACCTTGTAGATCGCTCTTTACTTTAGTTCGTGACTAGAGATGTTAGCTCGTAGCTTGTCCATATAAATATTTTGTATCATGTACATCAAAATTATCGAAACTATTTAAATTCAACAGATAATATATCTATTAACAAACCGGTGTCAGATTGAAAACGTAAACACATAATTATAGCGCGGAGGAGTTGACACAATCGTTCACGCTGTTTGCCGATTGATTGCCTCACTGATTGGCTTACGGATCGCGCGTATTTGCTCATTAGGTAACTACAATGGTAACGTGGCTTTAATTTTGGTGAGTTTAACATTGTTTGGCGACTTTATAGTTGGATGGTTTGAGAGCTCACACAAATGTTTTGATTTTACTTTCACGAATAGACTTTACGTGCCACATAGTAGATCGTTTACCAAGGGAGCAACCAACTATTTTTAAGGCGAGATTATTTATTTGAATCCAGAGCGTAGCGAAAGTTTCTAAATTAGAATCCTTAATTATTAGATCAATTAGAAATCCTAATTGAGTGGTGTATTATATACTGTTTGACAAATGTATTGTACAACAACAATACCATGTTTATACTGATAAAAAGTTGTAATTTTTCTCTTCTAATTTCAAAGTTACCCTTCATTGTGTAGTCGGGTAAAAATACGTTTCGTCAGGCACATAAAAGTCATTTGATCCCATTAGTCACACGTAACCCTCTTTCGGCTATAACTAGTTGGAACCGCTTCGGCTCGTTACCGTAACCGGCCATAACCGGATCAGGCCGGTATCGCACCGGCTTTGTCTAGTTACAGAGATATTCAAACTTTCTTATAAATTATCTATGTCGTAAAGTTGATAATTTAATTTGTTTCACGTTTTTAACTGAAAGTTATCTTATAAATATTTAGAAAGTGATTAGAATTAGAAATGCTGAACGCCAGTGCAAGAGCCATGGGTGTATTCATGTAATCTAAAAGTCATCTAAACATGGACCTTAACAGTTTCAAATGATCAAAACTACTCATTTATTATATGCGTTAATATGCAACATTTTGATACGACGACAGACTAATCAAAAAATTTCATTTCATTAGCATTAAATTTTATGGCTAATCTTGATTATTGTATCCTTTCAATTATTTTCTAAAGTACTTCTTATGTTAATTTAGGTCTATAAGCCTCTCAAGGTAGAAACTAGAGCACTAACCTTGAAATATTAACACCTACTATAATTTTGATCTTGTATACCTAGTTCATAGACCAATAAATCATTCATTCATTCACTAATCACAACTTTCTTTAGGAGGAAAGATCCATTATTTTAAGCAATATCCGGTTTCAACAGAAACGTTAGCGTAATGTTCGGAAAAATCAATAACATATTTGAACTCACCAACCTGCACTGATGATTCACGTTAAAATAAAATACGGCCCTATCTTTTATTAAGGATATAACTATAATGTTCACCAATGGGGTGGCAAGCCTGCACACTAATCTTCCTAAGTTTGTTTTGTAGTATTTCCAGCTTTGCAATCTTCTAAGACCTAAACCGCGATTATTCTTGGAAGAACGTGATCCACAGTTTGAAAAACACTGGTCTAGTTTATCTTAGGCAAATAATATCGGTTATTACGACGATCCGATTATGGAGATGATGGGTATCTCTAATGGGGTCCCTG
Organism: Erannis defoliaria; assembly: GCA_905404285.2. Taxonomy (NCBI): domain Eukaryota; kingdom Metazoa; phylum Arthropoda; class Insecta; order Lepidoptera; family Geometridae; genus Erannis; species Erannis defoliaria. Next base: position 17,185,066 of record FR990084.1, on the reverse strand, counting down.
TTACAGATATGGGTTAATGTTTTACATGTTATGATGTATTTTGGAAGGATTATGAGGGGAAGTTGGAAGGGATCTGTTACATCACTATGTTAGTATAAAAAGTTGTGACTAGTCTTTTGCAGTTATTTAGTCGAAAAGAGTCAGGTACAAAAACTGACGTAATTTATCTGATGTGAGTAATTTGGTGAGTAATTATGATGTATAATAAAAAAGAAAAACGAAAATATAGTATATAAATAAATTAAAAATATATAAAAAAAACTCAGATCAATAGTTAGACTATTTTTGAAGTATTTTTTTTATGTTTGTTTGTTACTTCTTTGCGCTTTAATGGGTAATGAAAAGGCAAATATTATCACGCGGGACGTATAAAATACTTTTTAATGTCGTGGGCCGAAGTCTCGGGACGAATTTGAGTATAATTGGAAAGTAGATAGCTTATATCCTGATTTAACATATATACATTAATTGTTTATACTAGAAAAATATAAAGCTCCTGTGAAATAGCAGGTTAAACCAAGGGGTGCTGCTACTCGTATTAAACAAAAAGATAATTAATCCTTATTTTAAAATTTAGAATATGAATCTCTATGTGTGTTATTTTTTGTGATCAACGAAATAGGTGATTGGCCACAGCTTCTTTCAAATGTTATTTAACTAAGATGACATTATGATAGTAAAACTTGTTCACAATGATGACTACAGTAACCTCCTGTTAGCGTAGCACTACCATTACGCTTAACCCGGTACAGTATATACGACTTTAATATATTGAGTTTTTGCATGACAAGTATACAACTTTGAAAAAAAAACCTATTTCAAACAAATTATGGAACCACATTAATGGATAGCATAAATTAAAAAAAATGTCCACAGTAGACGGAGAAATTGGCGAACATACATTAAAAAAACAGTCGCACATAGAACCTCCTCTTTTTTGAAGTTGGTTAAAAACTGAAATACCTACCTTTTTAGATGTTATAAATATAATAAAACTGATGCCCACAATTACAAATTGCCCATTTAAACTAAAGCTACTAATGAAATACCTACTCAAGTCTTAATCCAAGCTGACCAGCGAAACTATTTACTGATTGCAAATCAAATGCGGACTCCATTTACTCTATAAACACAATGAATCTCGGTTCCGCAGAGTTCGAGCACTGCGCTAAAGTATTTGATCTGGAAATCAAAGAAAACAAGCTAAGCTAACCAGATAAAAAGTTTCACAAAGAAACTGGTTTTAAAAACTTGCAATTGTTTTTCCTACGCTACGGCTAAAACGTTGGTTAAGTAAACTAACGTCATTTAGCTTATGCGCAAAAAAATTAAGTGCGCAGTTCTAACTAATGTCATTTAACTTTAAGCAGCTTTTTAAAAAGTAAGTTACTACAACTATTGTATTGTTTTTTCTAAATAGATAAGTGTACTCTATCGTAAACTGCATTACGGGTCTATTACTGAATGGGAGATTTTATGACAGGCAATTTTTGTTTTTCAAAAATCCATTATATGGCGTTGACGAGACATTGTTCTGAATTATATCACTACCTAGTCTGTGGTTATGAAGATTTTGAATGAATTAAACAAGGTCAAAAGGTAAAAAAATAAAAAAGCTTACTTCATTTACATCAGTTCTATCATGCTTTATTTGAGGTTATTGTTTGACTAACAAAGTACTTGCCCATGGTATTTCTGCTTTTGTTCTTCCACAACACAAATTGAAGTGAAGGTGAGTGAACTGCTTTTTCATTAAGCAAATGCGAAAAAAGAGAGTCATGTCTTGTCAGCGCCATCTATCTTTGGCTGTAGAACTACGTTCCGTCAGCTGTCAGAAATCAATCAGTCATCAATCAATATCAGCGATATTGCGATACATTCTATGCATATTCAATGATCTTGGAAGTGACAGTGACTATAACTAGTTGTATGCCGCAAACTGTTACCTCACCATAAGATTTTTTTAAATGGGGTTACAAACCAAAAGAAACTTATTGTACTTATCAATACGAATAACTTTTGCTATGGAACCGACTTAAAAAATATCAGCCGTACCATGTAACAAATTTTACTGAAACCTCAGTCGTCATTAAGTTGAAATGCCGATTTTATCACGAGCTGTTGATGGTTTTAGAAAAAAAAAACATGAAAATGTGAAAAGCTTTTGGTCTTGCAAGAGTTGGCTCTCTTTCTATCTTATTCAATCCGTGCTTTTCGTACAAAGAGAGAAGCACCCTGAAGCATTTCTCTTAAGATATTCTACGCCAATAGACTTCCGACGCTATCAATTCACAAGTGCCCAGACAAACCCGGAGACAGTAACAGAAAAAACAACACAACTCTTGCATCTAAATGCACAGACTCGCCAGCAAACAATAAACAACTCTAAAACAACTGCGCATAACCTAATTTACTTTTAAAAATCTTGTTTAAAGCTTGTGAAGTTGTAAAACGTACAGTCGCGGTCAAACAAAACAGAAAACAGAAATAAATTCACTTCGTTAAACCAAATTTACATTTTTCTCGGTGGATTTATTTCGTTATTTTCGTCGCGATACTCTTTGGGTGCGAGTTCACGTGAATAACGAAATATTTTATTGGGAAATAAATTATTCGTTAAATTTTAGGCTTTAAGCCTTTCGCACACCGTACCGACTCAACACTAACTAGATTTGAAGTTGAGCATCAAAATAAGATTGGTTATTGTGTTAATTAAATTCATTTTTAATAACCTCTGGTGGTTTTATTATGTACCTGATCATCATTGTAATTATCTGCAGCTTTCTTTACCCTTCTGTTGGGTATGGACTCTGTCGTCGTGTCATATTCTGCCTCGCGCCAATTGTTTACAGGTACGAAACGTGATTTAAACAATGTGGTGTACACATTTGCATTTTAACATAATATACCTAGGTACCTATTATCCACTAATACATAAGTTTATAAATATATTTCACTACGTTTTGTAGTTCATGGATGTTTAAGAATTTTTACATTTCAAGCATATAGACTGTTCGGGATAAAAAATAGAACCTAAATATTTAAAAAAATATTTAACCGTAACAAAGTTTAACACAACTTGAATACATTAACGTACTTTAACAAGCATTTTGCAATCATCATCGGACCAACCTGCTCAGCAAGGCGCCGATGACGCGGACACTACACACACTTAACGTTATCGCGTCTGACACGGACTTATTTTATTGTACTCTGAGTGAGTTCACAAAAGCAGCACTATGTACACTGTGCTACAGAAATTTCAACTAATGTGTGTCTAATATTGGACTTCACTATCGCATTAGGCACGCCTGTAAAGATAGTTGTAAGTTGTGATTAATAAATAAATAAATAATAAGTTAGTTTGATTTGAGGTTACGCAACGCAATTAATTTTACTGAGCCAAAATATTTTGAAAAAATAAAGCAAGAAAGAAAAATAAGAAAAGAAAGAGAAAAAGAGGTAAATTTATTGTAGAGTTTGTTCAGAAAAGCCGAGTGTTTGTGGGCGTGAAGTCGATATGGTGTGCGAAGGAGTTGCTAATATTTTATCGGAAAATAAATGATTCGTCGGATTCTGCGCTTAATTTGATTGAGGGATCGTTTTTTATCGAGCCTGGAACGAGGTCTGGCTTTAATTAACACTCGCCGCTTTCTCTTATTGATGATGGACATTATACATTCGACTTTTTCGTTTTATTTTTATTAATTTTCTAGTGACCTACTTTTTAATTGTGTTACTCTTAGTATAATTTAATAAAGCTTTCATTTGAATTTCTTAAAAATAATTATTATTCTTTAGCTTTTATTTTATTACTTTATTTGTGTTTAGCTTCAACTCTAAAGCAAAGATTTGTTACCAGGTCAAAGTAACAGAAAAGCGGTTTTTCTATTCAGTAGTCAAACTACAACAAATAAATATGACACATATCTCTGACATCAGTCCACTCTTCATCCCGAATCAGACAACTATATGAATACCGCCATTATCCTATTATAAATAATTGGTTAAATAAGGTATGGTTGATTATGGTATGGATTGACAGTTGCCGACCAATGGGGACATTATGTACTATTCTGTATTATGCAGAGAATAAGCTGTTAACCAGTCGACAGTTCAAAGGCAAGTAATAACTATTTATTAAACTACGCTAAACTGACGTGCATTTGACACGTTTTGTCGCGCATTTTAATACATGAGAATATTATTATTAAGTTGTAATAAAAATCAATTAAGTAGTTAGGTGTTTATTATTTTGATTTTTTTAATCAGCTTGCCTTTGATCGATATCCTGTTTAGTGTTAAGTGAAAATGCAGTCTACGTTGGAGCACGCTTGCATAAAAGAAACCGATTCACTAGCGACTTGATTATGTCTATTGAAACTTAACTCTTGAGCAGTTTGCACAATTGAATATGAAGTGAAGCGAAAGTTTTTTTTTGTTGTATAAATGATAAATAAACAGCATGTCTATATTAAAACTTACTGTATTAACGGTATTCAGGTTACATCTAACAAACATACATAAATACCTGTCACAGGTCGATTCTTCTCGCGGAAAGTTCAACAGATCTTTTGTTCGCACAGTCAATTACCTCAATTATATTGAATTCATGTCAATTTTCTTATCGAATAAAGAGTAAGTAATTTTATAGTAATATCTGTCCAGAACAATGGTCCAGAAGTAAAATTTTCAATCTCTTTTTGAACGTAGCATTATTTAATTCCCTGATAGCTCTTGGTATGTTATCAAACATTATGGGAGTCATACAAAAATCAAGTAAACATTAAGTTAGTTTGAAATCTAGGATGCGCCACAATTGGCATCTTTGTGTATTGACTGTATTAGTGATTAGCTTGTATCTCAATCAATGTTAACTGGACTCGTGTGTTTATGCTAATGTCCTGTTTACATGGATCGATCACGTAACACGCATTAACAGGATTAGACAATGTGGGACTAGACATGGATACTGGTATTACTGGTTTAGTCATTTACGTTAGAACCAGTTAAGAATATAACCAGAAGAAATCTCTATCATTCTGATGACTGATACTTGTCTTATATTAGTCTTTATTTGTCAGTAGGTATTATTAAGTTTAATTAGCAGGTTGCCATTACTTTTTTTTAGTTTGGGGCTAGATGGCGCTGTGTTAAGTTATTCTAAGTACTCCAAAATTTACGGATCTAGAATTATATAAAAATATATAAATATAATAATTATTATTCGAAATTTAATAGAGATATAAATTTACGTTGATGAGGATTCTGCGATCCCCAAGCTGCTTGATAAGTGTGAGGATTATGGCAACCCCCTCTTTTAAAAGGAAAACCTTCGTTCAGCAGATGACGTCTTCTGGTAGATACTGCAAAATGTATTTATTAAACAAAAGAATGCAAAATAAGTCTGTAAATAATTATTCTAAATGTTTCGATTTATTCAAAATACAAAAGAACAAGAAACAAGTACAAGAAAAAACCTTAACAGTTGTTGCATATATTACTAAGATAATATTCGTGTCTGATTATGCATTTTATTTCTAGAGACTAGACATGTGAATCCGGTCCTACCTTTGTTACTTTTGACCAACAAGAAAGGAAAAAAACTTAAAATCGAACAGAATGCCAGTGTTCCAGCACATAAAAATCAACGTAGGTAAGTACTCAAACAAAAAGTAAAAGTTTACAAGCAGAAATGTCGGTACAATAGTTAATCCACCACAACGCTGCGTCCGCTCGTCGTCCTCATTCCGTCCCTCGTTACTCTACAATCTAATTGGGCCGGTACAGGAGAGGCTACAGTACAGAGACAACAGACTTACTCGTACTGTGCGGCAGCACAGTACACGGGGACTTCGAACTAGCTTCTGTGCCAAGAGAGAAAATTATACTGACTGAATGATGATTTTGAAATGACTTTTTAGACGCTAGACGCCTGCTGCGTTGTATGAAGCCTTTTCCTGAAGGAAGATGTGATAAAGAGAAACAAAGCTAACAAGGGGCCACACTCAAATAATAATAATAATATAAGCCCTTTATTCAGATCTTACTTAGTATTCTATTACACTCTTATAAGTACACGGTTTTCTATTAAAACTTATTCTAATCTAGTAGATATTTGTATTTTATTTATTTTCTGTAGATCTGTTTGCCAGTCGGCACAGGCCTCCTCCTACCTTATCCATTCATGTCATTGTTGAAGTCTTGATCAACTCATGTTTTAACTCATATTATATTAGTTCTGTGAGGTTTTCTTCGTTTTTCGGTGTAAGCACATACTTAGAGTTTTTTGTTTTAGTTTTTTTTTTCTTTTTTTCCTTTATTGTTGGAGGGTTGTGGTAAATATCCCCCACGAGGACCAGTCGGCTTGGGGGAGGCCACACTCAAATACCGCACCATAAACAAAAGAAGTAAGTATAAAAGAGTTTTGAGTTAACTCAATAAATTATCAAATAAATTTTGTCAAAGTCACAGGCAATGATTTATAAAGGTTAAACTTGTCTCTTCGTGTTGTATGAAAAACAATAGATGCCTCATGGAAATCTTCCCCACTTTATTGAATCATGACTTGGACTTGAAAGTGACTTGCTTCGCTTGGTTATGACTATGTAATGATTGAAAATATTACCATGTTAACTGAATATTTTCAATTATGACACGCTGGAAAATAATCGTTACTGTAAAAGAAGAAATGTATCAGTTTGATTGAATGAAAATATATTCTTGTTAAATAAAGAGCCGTTGTCTCTGATCCTCAGGCCGGGTCTACTTAGTGGAGATGTTACAGCCCTGGAGTGGAGGCCGCCCGTTATAGTTCCTTTGACGGTTCCAATTAATTTTATACTGAGCTCTGTTGGACAAATTAATCATTTAATAAACATTTCGCCTAAGAAATACTTGACTAGTTTTACCTTGCTTAGAATTACTTTTTCTGTGTGTATTATTATAGAAATAGATAATAGAAATAGTTTATTACCAAATAGAGTAGTACAATTTTTACTTAAAATAGGTACAGACTTAAAAATCTAGTTTTAATAAAAGATAATAATTGACGGTGAGCCCCAAACTAGGCGCGAGGCCTGTATCTTGGGGCTCACGTGCGATGTTACCACACAGAGTTATGTTCAAATTGTATATAATATGTCTATAATAATATATCCCAGTATGTAGGTAAATATATTGAAATATATGAGTATATTGGTTTATTGATATATTGGTTATGTCATATAGTTGCTTTTTGTAGCCGCATTAGATTTAATCTTGATGTAAAAAACGCAGGAAACGTTATTATATTGTATCACACCTACATAAAAAATTTAACAAATAAAATACGTATAATCAATAATTATCATAGAAAAACTGTTCCGGCATTACTAAGAATAACCAAACTATCCCAGGGGCGAAACGAAAATTTGCACGTAAAAGTTATGAATGTATTGTTCCACGTTTATATAATAAGGTAGATGAACAATATAAAATAAGAAAACATAGTAACAATGAGTTTAGGATAATTATACGGACTTGGTTAGATACATCAGACTATGACGGTATTGAACATATGATGTATGACTTAGATATATCATGAAACAAGAATCACACCCACACACACAAACACACACACGCACACACACACACACACGCGCGAAGCGGGAGGATCATGATTTTATTAAGCAAGCAATTATAATAATTATTTTTAGCTCAAAAATAAACTAAGTTAATTTAATTATATAATCTTTTTAAACTTTGTACTACATCTGCGCTATTGGCTTTTAGTTTATGTAAGTCTTATATTTTAGGAGAAGCCATTGGTTTCCGAAACAGTATTAGTTCTAGTTTGGAGCCAATGGTTCAGTATTACACTTTGTCAAAATGTATGTCCAATAAATGTATTTGTATTTATATTGTATTGTATATATATGTATGTATATTCTTAACGTCAGGCGTGAGACATGATGATAGTCAAACACACACAAGTCTATTACCTATCTATATATATAAAAGGCTCTGTCCTGACTGACTGACTGACAGACAACGCACAGCCCAAACCGCTGGTCATACAGACTTGAAATTTGTAGGGTGTATTCGTCTCGATGCGTAGACCCCTACTAAGAAAGGAATGGAATAAGGTCACAACAGAGTGGTGGCCAGGCAATGTAAACAGAGCCTTTTTGGCCAACTGCTAAATGGGTACGATATTGTCATCACCGCGGGTCAAAACTGGACCAAATTAGAACAGGATTACGGCAGATAGCATAGCAACAGAGAAGCCTATACTCAGAGTGGGTTATGGAAAGCTGTGGATGATGATGACGAAAAATAAAACTAAAGTTTACACCGACCATAATGTTTCTGAATAACCCTTATCTTCTAAAACGACCTCAAAAACAATAATTCCCAGCAGAGCTGTCCGCCGTCGCGTCCGTCCGTCACTCGAGGTAAGCGTCGACCTCTATTACGGCCATTACACAATCCTACGCTGCTCCGAGTAGGGGGAACACACATTCTATTCTCTAATGGACAGTTATAATATACAGTGACTGTGTTTCCTACAGGCCCTGTACTTTAATATCATAAGAGTGTAACTTACCACAGCTAAAATAACACCCCCATTGCCTGGGCCGCGTGGCAGGAACTGACTGGCTTCAACGCTCGATAGCTTAGCTTCTTTACAGAAAAAAATATATTTTTTACAATTTAAAATTATCTAGCTCTCTCCCTTATAATCAGTTTAATTGTTATCTAAATTTTCAAGATCTCATTGTGAGTATTTTGTAGAATATCAAGTTTTAAATTTGCGATTTAGAGGTAACTTTGTTTTTTTTCTATCGTGTTTTTTTTTGCAATCCTGTTTCACAACTATCAAGCCTAGGGCTTGCCTTAACGTTGTCATGTATTTGTTTGAAATTAAATGTATTAGTATTGTAGATCGAACAGAAGTTTGCAATTATGCAGTGTGACCTCCTATGGGCTGTTAAGACCATTCACTTTAGGTTCACCTGCTTAATGTAACTTAATGTTAGAGGGTAGATAAAATAACTTCGATATACATAAATTGATAATGTAATTGTGTATATTTTGTATCTTTATAACAATGGATAATCGTTTTTGTAATAACTATAGTTGTCCTAAAAGTAAACAAAGTTAACTAGTTAACTGTCTAAGTTAACATTGCTTTGTTAAGGTTTTGCTTCCTAAAATAATAAAGACAATTGAGTACTGGCTACCTTCAATTTTGCCGGCTGTTCTCTTTTAGTACAAATTACCTAGTGAGAAAGTTCATGCAATTCTAGTGACAGTTGGTCACCCTGTTCGTAAGGCGCGTCCGGCTGGCTCGCACCGGATCGCGCTGGATTACGGCGGCTCCGGCCGGATACGAGCGGACGGCTCCGCTTTCTACCGGAAACGGCCTCGTAAATCTGTCGCCGCTTATAAAGATCCTACCTTGATTTTATTAGTGATGGAGAATTTAATGAAGATTGCAAAAAATTACGTCAAGAATGGCGATGGATAAATTTTAAAATGTACTTTTAAAATTAAATTCATGTTCTCGATTTATTTTTATTTTATCGTAAGTACTTTATAGACTAGGAAAAAACCTGTAACCTAAATCTTGATTGAAATAAGTAAATTCCATTTAGCCCTAATTTTAGAGTTAATGTAATTATTATGCTGTATGAAAATATTTGGCATGGCTTGACAGTTGCTATTATAGAACAAAAACACTATGACCAATAATTTGACGTGGCTAGAAGGGCGTCACAGACAACGAAGATGCTATGTTTTATGTTAGGATAAATGTCCAAAATCCCGCAGTGTCTGAAGACAAGGGTATACGACCAGTGTGTGTTGCCAGTGATGACATATGGAACTGAAACGTGGTCTTAGGATCGTGAAACTTAGAGTCACACAACGAGCAATGGAGAGAGCTATGCTCCGAGTTACTTTGCGCGATAGAATCCGGAACGAGGATATTCGCCAAAGAACCAAAGTTACCGACATAGCTCGCAAAGTTTGCAAGTTGAAGTGGCAATGGGCAGGCCACATCGTTCGAAGAACTGACAACCGATGGGGAAGAAAGGTTCTTGAGTGGCGACCGCGAACCGGAAGACGCAGCGTAGGAAGGCCTCCCACTAGGTGGACCGACGACATTGTAAAAGTCGCGGGCAACCGGTGGATGCAAATGGCAGGTTGTCGTACAGTGTGGCGGTCTAAGGGGGAGGCCTTCGTTCAGCAGTGGACGTCTCCGGGCTGATGATGAAGATAAATGTCATTTAAAATTGTAATTTGTGCTGTCAGTGAATTTATTATATGAGATATTGAAATAATATTTTCTAAGATATTGTTTATTATTGTCATCTTCATCGTATGTGACGGCCTTTAGTATTGCGCTAAGTTCTAAATTGCCACAAAAATGAAATAAATCATGTAGTCGTGCTGCTTAGTAGATATATCTATCTAGATTCTTATCTAGATATAGAAAAACATGGTTAACATAAAATATTTTCTATTAATATTTCAGTGTAAAATGACACTAGGCATCCAAGAAATGATAGGCGACATTATACGAAATAAATATCCATTTACAAATATCCCATAATAGCGGGTCAACCAAGCAGGTATCACAGACTAAATAATAGTACTAGGTACCGGTCACAGAATATAAAGTAGTCACCGCAGTGTCCTCTTCAAACAATGTCCGACATTATTATTGCCTCTGACGTTCCTAAGACATCATCTTATTTCCTTCTTTGTCCTGAGGAATGAAAATCATTTACAATTTTTAGTCTCTTTGGGATTTTTCTTCCTTGTTAGTGTTATTTTGGATTCGTTAAATAAGCTGAGAGCTTTATTTAGACGGTACATAACAGGGAAGAGTTTTGAAAAGTTTACATTTAATATTGTCTTAAATCTTATGTGTAAGTTACATTGCCTTTTAATTTATTAATACAATGTTTCAAAACATGAAATAAATTCAATTTTAAATTTAGAAGTTATGATAAGTTTGCTATGAAATAAATAAATGATTATTAGTATAATATTTAAAATAGCTAGCTATTGCGGTGCAGCGGAGAGTTTCACGTCTGCCGCCATCGAGCGCCGCGCCGGTGCAAAATATTCTATTTCATTGTTTGAAGGAAATTTCAATCAATTTGGGAATTTTACAGCTATGCTTACAAAGTATAAGATGTGCATTTCTCATTTTTTATTTATTTAAACTTATTATAAGCACATATCGTTGATTATATACCTGTATAGATGGAGAAATGTAAACATATGGACTGCAAAAAAAGGCCCTAGTTGAGACTGTCAATAACTGTCAATGAGCACAGCAAAGCGTAGCAATGATAATACGCTTTAAAAAAAACCTTTTTCAACTTCGAATACCTGGATGAAATATTCATATTTTCTAGTAATTTTGATTTTAAAACCAAATTACTGAACCGATTTCGATAAAATTTATATGGGACCACCTCTGAAGTATTACTTACCAAACAAAAAAATAATCATCAAAATTAGTTCATAATTGGCGGAGTAATCACGTAACATAAATACAAAAAAAAACACTGTCAAGCGTAGTTTCTAACCTCCTTGACGCGTAGTGATTCAAGTGACACTGACGTAGTGGATAAGGTTATCTAACAAGCATAGTTCATATTTTTTTGGCCGTTTTCGTTCAGCCTAATCGGTATTTAGACAGGTATATAATCAAAGGCACATAATAATATTTAAGTACACTAGTAAAATATACATTCAGTCTAAATCAGCCCAAGGTCGTGCTACATAAGGTAGCAGTAACGCAAAAGGAATTAAGCAGTCATTACAAATTAAAGCCCTGTTTCAATAGCCCGGGAGACCCCTCAGGGCAACGTCACAAGGCCATATTATCTGTACAGTCAAATAATGGCGCCACTATCGTGTTTCTGAAGCAAATGAATGAGCTGTCGAAATTATTTTAGTTCCAAGACTTACCCGATTTAAAGATAGTTTGGTAGCGTTTACTTCTACTACCAACGCTCCACAGATTATGTTCAAATTATAATTATAAGTTTATAATCGTTAGTACTGGAACTTGGGTTAAATAAACGTTAAACTGGGTTATATTTCTCGGTAAAAAGGTACATGTTTTTGATTAGTTTTCATTCACTATATTATGGTTTAGTTTATTCAGGGTCATGTAATTAGGCCTGGAAACAGTGCCTCGCTGGCTCAATTGTACATTTCAATATACAGGGTTAGTTCTAATCAGTTAGCATCCTTTTCAGGGTATATTCTGTACACCGCAAAAAAATCGCTAAAAACACAGCTGTTCCATACATATTGCCCAATGTCGAACTTTTTATATGGAACAGCTGTTTTTTTTTCGCGAATTCAATGCAAATTCACTTAAGTCTGCCTAGCCAGCCGGCTAGGCGTGGGGATTATGGCAACCCTCCATTAAAGGGAAGCCTTCGTTCGGCAGTGGACGGCTTCTAGCTGATGATGGTACATTTAAGCGGGACGGGATTAACTATCCGAATCGAATTAATTTATAATTTATTGTAGTAAATAGCTTCAGTTTGGATTTTCCTTAACAAATACTTCCGAACCGAATGTGGTGACTTGCCTATAAGGCCGTTTGTTCACCGCCGCCATCACCGAGACGTCAACGAGAACCAGATGACGTCGCCGACGTAGCGGTACACAGATTACTAAAGCCGCGCGTCCACCGCACGTCCGTCACGGCACTCGGGTGATGGACGTGCAGTGGACACGCGGCTATAGCAATATGTGTACTGCTACTTCGGTGACGTCATCTCGTTCTCGTTGACGTCTTAGTGACGGCGGCGGTAGACAAACAGCCTTAGTGTATAGCACGCCTAACGTTTTTGAAGGATCCTAGGAAAAGATAAAATTGTGAGTGTGAAGTGTTATTAGGACAAGCTGTCGCGGGCTTGCCTATTCTGCTTAGCTGAAACGTAGTCTTCAGTACATATCCCATATAATGAATAGAGAGTGTAATAAAACGTGCGGCGGTCTGATTAAATCATAAAGCACGTAATTCTGACCTTCACACAATCTTCCCATTCGGGCTAATCACTCCGTCCCCTATAAATTATGTGGGAACGAGATCGGGCGGAACCCGACGTACTAGATGTAATCCCGGGTACGGCTGACCTGCGTGCTGGACCACATGTCGACTTAAACAGTAAGCTGAAGCGATTTAATTTTAAACTAAAATGTAGAAATAAAAAACAAAAGAAGGTATTCGACTTGATACTTTAGAAAACTTGTTTTGAAACTTATGAACTAAATAACCTTGATGTGGGGTTGATCCAGAGCATCTTAGCGGCGCCAACATCTAGCGCTGCTAGGATGCTCTTTCGGTCTGCCTATGGACTTTTCAAAGACAGAGTCTGTATTGTATAAATTCTTTTTTGTTAATATGGGACTGACATAGTCAAAAATAACTCCATGTCCCTAAATAAAAGAAGATTTAAAAAAATAATTACTTGATACTTACTCAGTTTTTTTGCCGACTTTAAAAAAGGAGGTTCTCGATTCGACTGTATGTTTTTTTTGTTACGTGATTACTCCACCAACTATGAATCAATATTGATGTTTTTGTTTTGTTTGTTAGGTCATACTTCAGAGGTAGTCCATTTTATCGAAATCGGTTCAGTAGTTTGGTTTTATATCAAAATAACTGGAAATTAGATGCTATCCAGGTACTTAGACGAAATTGTAGTCGGTTGTTGTTTTTTAAGTAATATTATTATCATTATGTTCATAAGTTTCGTCTTAGTGGTAAATATTTAAAATGTCTATTAATCCTGTGAACAATGGACTGTGTTATTATCTTTTAACGTGTAAAATTTTATAATAGAACTGATTGCTGCTCCATAATAAAATAAAAACATTTGCAAACTGTTTATTGTTTATACTTCAAGTTCACGTATACTTCAAGTTGTCCAGTTCAAAAATTCTAAAGCTCTAATTACGAGTTAAGAAGTATCAAATAAATTTTTGTAGACAGCTACATGATCTACGAAACACGTAGCAACAATCTACGTCGTAAACCCTCTACGAATGTATTTATAACATTCTACGAAATTACATTTGTAACTTACACCATTCAAAGGTTCGTGCTAAAAAAATAAGGGTAAAAATGTGTATAAAATAATAGGGCGGGAGCAGCGAGCCCGTTCATTACCTCCCTCCCCCCTACCCCTCCCTCCCTCGCCCTCGGGGATTTTCTGTTCATTTTTTTCTCCCATAAAACGCTTTATCCAACTTTTGCTGAGCACTCGTTTCCGTAAATATCTAATTCCTATCATTGGGGCAGTCATTTTATGAAAACCTTGCGGAAATCATCATCATGGAGCGCTTAAAGTTAATTATTAACGTAACGTTACATTTTTTTTTGTATATTTTAATCCTAACGTAAATGAGGCTAAAAATAGTTACACCAGCTGCGAGCAGTAAATAAGTACCCTAGGCTGCCTTTAGTATAAATAAGCCAACCCTAGTGTCAGAGTTAATGTGCCGCCCGAATGCCTCAGACATGGATAGATAGACGGTTGTTGATTTAGAAATATAGAACAAATAACCGGGTTCAACCATTTAACGTTTCATCTGACTCAAAATAGCGCTCAGAGTGGCATTGACTCACGGTCACCCATCCGAAGATTGATTGGCTCGTGTGTAGCTTAACATCGGTGACTTTTTAAAAAAAACATTAAGTCAAGCTACGCAGCTACGGGTCTGACTACCTAGGGATTTTGCTTTTCAATGGGTACAGAGCCAACTCCTCCAAGAACATACCCATTATAATAACTAATATGTGATAAGAGTATAAATCAAATTCCTGAACTAACTAGCAAGATAGATCTTGCTAGTGAACGTTTTGAACCACTCGATCATCTCCCACGTGCCTTCAACATACAAACAATTTTTCTCCTGCAAACATTATTTTTGAGAAGATCCTTTCAAAACGTTGTTTTAAATTATCACGGTTGTTTATTACAGTGTTATGATTATTTATATGAAAATTTATTCTATGCTTATTTTGTCTGCCCGTGAATATGGTGTAACAGCGCCAAAATATCGGGAACTCGTTTTACAATTACGGTAAATATCCCATAAATAATGTTAGAACTGTTCATCATCAGCCAGAGAGTCCACTGCTTGACCAAGGCGTCCCCCATAATAGAGAAAGCTTGCCATAATTGCATGGGGACTGCAGAATGCACACCATCGTTCACCGAGAGGACGCTTCTGCCCGTTCTCCAGTGGCTCTGGATGCAGTTTTAAGACGTACCCAGGTCTTCAATCAATGTAGTCAATCATTTAACTGTAACTTCCTGTTATTAGTAAAATTTAGAAGCACAAGTTGAAGCCACCGCCGCCACTTGAAGACTTACCACGTCATGTCCTTAACAAAAATGTTATCTAGCGAGTAAAGAATATTCTCATAAAAGCCATCAATCTCCAGCAAAACCTAACGATACTTGAAGCGGCAATAAATCAGCGAATCGCGACAAAGGACACATTTTATTACAACTACCCTCATTTCTCAAGCGCAGCTGAGCACTCGAGGGACTTGCGACCTTATTGCGTTACCTTGTTTACAGGATATTTATGTTTTGTCCCTTAATCCGGCCCTTTGAACACTTAATGAAGGACTAATAAACCGGAACACGTCAAAAAATATTCACAAAAACCTTCTTTTTAAGAAGCTTGTCTTTAGAAAAATAAAAAATATATTCTTTATAATATCATGAAGAAATTGTCAGAAATTAGATACCTGACAAATTTGTACTTTTTATGGAAATTCGGGCGTGGAGGTAAAGACATTTTATTTTAGGCTATTTTTTCGTGTAAAAAGAAACTAAATTGAAGGTCACTTTCGGAAAGGTCAGGGAAGCAATTTAGTGATGAGGATTTTCGAGATCGGTCCTAATTTGAAACAAACAAAGTTTTTTTTATGTCTGAGAGTGGAAAAATGGTTTTATCAGCAGTTCCTATTTACAATATTATAATATAAATATAATAAAACATTTTTATATTTGTACTTTATTATATAAATAAAATTACCATATATTTATTTTCGTTCGTCGCCTACCAACAGGTGTTATCTTGTATTGCGGTACATCTGCGCAGTTAGGTACAATTTAGTATAAATCCTATCAGTCACGAAAAACATGTATAACGACTGTCGCTTATTTAAATATTAAATTTCACGAGATATGAATATCGATCAATAGAGGTGATCGTATCAGATCATTGTGTTATGTACCTACACATTTAAGAATGTGTAATATGTTCACTGTTGGCGTATCTCAATAAATAAATCATAGGCTTCCCGGAGAAGGAAAACTATAATGAGAAAACCTGCTATTATCAGGAAAGAGAGAGAAACATAATTTATTTTGTATCATCAGTAATGTAATAATCATAACCAATCAACAATCCTTGAGTGATGTCACAGAAATATCTCAACTCGGCTTAATGCTGTATATCAATCATCGCTCATCTTCCGTTGAGGCCGTTTTGTAGTGGTACGACTCTACTGCAGAGTCCGCTTGGGGAATTACCACACCTTTGCCAGTTATCCAATCGTCTAGCAGCAGTGTGCAAGCATTACTGTGTTCCGGTTTGAGGGCAATGTTACCAGAAAAATTACTGGGTATGAAGAGATTTATCATTTAATATTTCAGTGTGACGAGCGCTGTACAGTGCAGCGCAGGATTGTATTCGCAAGTTCACAATTCTGGCACTGCTATATAGATAGATAGATAGATAGATAGATAGTTTATTCATAGGTAGATTCACAATAGTCCTAATTAAAGTATTAAGAGTTGTTCATCATACCATATTTCGTCAATGTTACACACTAGTACAAATATTATTATATACTATCTTAGATACATTTAATAGGTCTTATTATGCTGTAAAAGGGCATCTTTATCAGATCAAATAAAAGGTATGTAATAGAACCTCCTATGTGATTAGGTGTACTTATTTTCAAGATATTCTTTTATATTATAAATTGTCTTGTCCAGTAAAAGTAGCCTAACTTTATTGTTAAATGTTGTGTCATTAGCTATAAGTTGTATCCTCGCTGGAAGTTTGTTATAGAGTTTTTGGCCCATTACCATCGGGGTTTTTTTAGATAAACACAGTCTGCGATAAATTGGCTTTAAACTTGGGTTACTTTTACAGTTTCTAATACTGTTAGTCTCGTGTCGTTTATACATAGTTATGTTTTGTCTAGCATACTTTATGGCTTCAAAAATATAAACTGCAACAGATGTAAGGATCTGCAGATCTTTAAAGTGCTCACGACACGATTCTCTGAACTTTCCACTTACGAGAACTCTAATTGCTTGCTTTTGCATTTTTAATATTCTTTCGTAGTCAGTTGAGCAACCCCACATAATAATGCCATATGATAAAATCGAATGAATGTATGAGTAGTAAACTCCTTTGAGGCAGTCGGGAGTAGTAATTTGTTTCATTTGTTTTAGAGCATAAATTCCTTTCGCCATTTTTTTACATGTGGCATCTATATGACTCTTCCACGTCAAAGACGAGTCAAGCTCAAATCCTAACAGTTTCACGTGGTTCGTACTACATAAAATAGAAGCTCCTACATCTACGGGGGTGCAATCTACATCTGATGATTTAGCATTAAAAAACATGATATTAGTTTTGTCCGTGTTCAGCTGGAGTCCATTTACTCTGAACCATTGGTCCAGTTTAAATAGGGTATCTTTTATTTTTGTTTTTAACTTTTCTGTAGAATCGTCTGATAATATAATCGTAGTATCATCCGCGTACTGAATTATTTCTCCTTCTATATCTAGCTCAGTCACATCATTTACAAATAGAACAAATAGAACATTACCAAGTGATGAGCCTTGCGGTATGCCTATCCCAATACTTTGGAGTTCAGATCGATGTCGTTTATTCTCTATTTTAACCTCTACAGTTTGTTCTCTGTCTGATAAAAAAGACTTGACCAGAGCTGAGTTGTTGCCAGTGATTCCGTATACCATCAGTTTTTTTACTAATAGCTCATGATTCACGGAATCAAAGGCTTTAGAAAGATCCAGAAAGATACCGGCTACTTTTTGTTTATTTTCAAGTCGGTCTGTAATTATATTAATGAAGCTAAGTGTTGCCGTTACAGTTGATCGGCCACCTCGATATGCATGCTGTGAGTCAGAGATTAATTTCTGTTTATTACAATGCTTCATTATATTACCTGACATTATTGATTCGATTAGTTTTGAAATTGTGGGGACGATTGTAATAGGCCGATAGTTCTTCACTGACGTTGTTTCGCCTTTGCCTTTGTACAACGGTGTTAGTCTAGTCTTTTTTAAAGCTCGGGGATAGTGGGGGGATTGTAAAATATTATTTATGAGATAACTAACATGATCACAAAGGCTGTTTAACGTTTTATATAGAAACATGCCTGATATATCATAGAAATCTTTTGTATCAGATTTTTTTATTTTTAGTTTGGCCAGTTTCATTAACTCAAGTGGGGTAATAGTTTGGAATGTGAATTCATGACACTTATCAACCGTTGTACTCAATCTAAGCAGAGCTTTTTCTGTATCTGGGGGGTTATTTGTACTAAGGTCATTCCCTACCGATACATAATAATTGTTTATATAATTCGCAATATTATCTTTTGATATGGCTTCATTACTTAATTCGGACGCTAGATTCCAATTCCATGCTTTATAGTTTTTATTCGTTTCTTCTTTTATAATATTCCATACTTCTTTTTTTGCGTTATTAGAATTTTGTAATCTATCTTCAATATGTTTTTTTTTATTGTTTAGTATGTATTTCTGTATATGTATTTTTTTATTATCTATAAGTGACCCTGATAATTGTGGGTATTGGTTTTTTATTTCATGCAGGTTATGGATTTCTAGTTGTAATTTTTTTATTTCATCACTAATCCATGGACACAAACTTCGTGTTTTAACTCTAGTTGTTTTAATCGGAAAGTGAATTTCTAGGTTCCATATAAATTTATTCATAAAAATTTCAAATGTATTATTGTTATATGATGCAAAAATACTATCCCAGTTACACGCGAGCATTGAATTACAGAAATCAATCACTTTTTGGTCATTAAATATTCGTTTTTCGACATTAATAAATTTAGGGGTTAAGTTATTATTTACTTCTATGATTGCCATTTGAGCAAAATGGTCTGAAATACCCGCAGCGACAGACTTCACATTTATCTCTGTTTCATCAATATTTGTAACAATACAGTCAACCGATGATTTAGCGCCATTATGTACTCTAGTGAAAAAGTCTACTGCATTTCGAAAATTACTTGCATCCATAATATCTATTAGTGCAGTTTTTTTAGACGAAAGAGTCATAAAATCCACATTCCAGTCTCCAGCGAGAATCACTTTTCTGCTAGACAAGCCAGATAACACTTCAAACAATTTGGCCATCGTTTCAATAAAAACCCTTTCATCACCCAGGCCAGTTCTATACATAGCTATTACTATCAGTTTGTATCTATTACTAATATCTATTTCCACGGCTGCAAGCTCGCAGTGGTATTCAACAGATATGCCGTCGATTTGTTTACATGGCTTCGCCACCAATGTATTTCTGATAAATATGGATACACCTCCATGGATTCGTCTTTGTCTAACAAAATAATTTACGTGGGCATAACCGTGAATAACGATACTATTAACATCAATGCAGTTAAGCCACGTTTCACAAAGTACTAATATGTCTGGGTTGTAGGTTACAGTAAGTCCTTCTAGCCGCGCAATCTTATTACGAATACATTGCATATTTTGATGGATAACAACAAGACGTTCTTTACATTTTATGTATTTATGACTTGTATTGTTGTTTCCTCTAAAAAATTTACATTCTTGGTGTTTGCAGACACATTATCATTTAGTTCATTCATTGTTGCATTTGCTTGGTTTTCAGTTAAATAGATTAAATTACCTGACTGTGTGTTAAAAAATTCAGATGCATATTTCGTTACATTTTGGGCAAGGAACTTGGTAAACTTCTTTGTGACCCGGTTTTCGTATGTCACGAAGGAACTATTAAAATCATTTATGTCAATTATTGAAATTTGTGGGGAGTTTACTGCCATACTGAATAGTTGCCTATTAATTTTGTATTTTATCACATTTAGTCGGTTATCTACATTACTAGTGTATTTGTAGGGCAGGGTCGTCACAATAAGCTTAAGTTTTCTATTCTTACATAGTTCTACGACATTTTCCATACACCGTATTTTAAAATCACGATGATTGGAGGCAATCACGATGATTTCATCACCCTCATTCATTTTCTTAGCCATAATTTCTACATCTTTTATAACTTGTAATACAGTAGCATCTGGCTTACAAATTGACATTACATGGTCATATATGAATAGGTGTGACACCTACCACCAGGCAAACGTCTCTCTAGTCTCGTAAAATGACTGAATAATTAAAAAAAATGTCTGATTCAATAGAGTCGGCTCAAAACAGTGAAACGTATAAAACTATAGAAAAAATAATTAAGGACAAATTCGACAACTTAAGTGAATTCGTCAACCCAAACCGAGCCTTCGTACATACAATTATATAAATAATCCAATACTATGAGCCCAAATTAATCATAATTAAAGCCCAGCAACCTTAAATCAAAATAATACTATAGATACACAGTCTATTATGCAAATCAAACCTCAACAGTGTCCACGCTCTAATGCTTATTTATTTATACAGATATATACCTCTCCAGCTAATATAAAGATAGTCCACAAGCGGATATTGTTTTATTTTAATAATTAACCTTAGCACCCAATAGTGTTGTAAAACATTTGTGAGCGTTTAAAACATTCGGCGTCGTAGCACGTCACACGATTGGCGCGGTCACACGCGACTACATGTAATATTAATATTATGAGACGCGACTGAGATCAAAACAAGGCATAGTGCGCTGTTTATTGTTTGACGGTGCCGTACTTGTTTCAAAAACGGCAAATCTACTCTGTTTCATCGCAGCCAGCAACGATGTTTTAAAGGTTGATGCTATGCATTTGTATAATAGACAGCTCGCAAGGTTTGCAAGTTGAAGTGGCACTGGGCAGGCCACATCGCTCGAAGAACTGACAACCGATGGGGAAAAAAGGTTCTTGAGTGGCGACCGCGAACCGGAAGACGCAGCGTAGGCGCGGCCTCTCACTAGGTGGACCGACGACATTGTAAAAGTCGCGGGAACCGGTGGATGCAAATGGCAGGTTGTCGTACAGTGTGGCGGTCTAAGGGGGAGGCCTTCGTTCAGCAGTGGACGTCTCCGGGTTGATGATGATACTGTGTATAATAAATCGATTTGTCTTTATTAACTCAGCGTAATCCGCAACTATCTTCTAGTAGTTGCAATTCAATCTGCTTCAGACTCTATAAAGGATTCCACAAAAGGAAGTGCTCCAAGTTGCAGTAAAATAGTTCCGAGTGAGTCTCGCATTCTCTCTCGACTCTGTAATAGCGCTTTCTTAGCAAATACTTTACAATAGTTATGAGTTCTTGTAATATTTCAGTCGGAAGTAGTTCAAAGATATTCATAACTTGAGATAACTGGTATTGAAGTTCTGCCTGGGTGCTTGATGGAGTGAAACATTTTCTTGAATCGTTTCTGTTACTTAGTATAAAATAGATGCGGAGCTATCTTTAAAATAAACCGCGCGATTTCACCTGCGTGGTGATAAAAACGGTGATGGTGTTCATGATAAAAAGTAATAAGCTATCTCTATTCAAAGTTTCATTCAAATCTATTCATCCGGTTAGGCGTAAATTAGTAAATATAACATACCTACATAAACAAACCGACAACATTTTCGCATTTAATAAATTACTAGCTGAGCCTCGCGGTTTCATCCCCGATCCCTTAAAAAAAAGTTGCTTATGTTTTATTCCAAGGTACGAGTATAAGCTATCTCTATACCGAATTTCATTCAAATACGGTCAGCCGTTTTAGCATGAAGGAGTGAAATACCGGAAAACCTTCGCATATTGATGTGATTAATTTTAGATTTATAATTTAGACCTTTAAGGAAAATTAAATCATTCCACTACTATAAAGTAGCCTTTGATCTACGCTTGCAGTGACGGTTATAGTTCTGTTGTTATTGTTGTTGTTGATAAACAAATCATCTGTGACGTTCAGGAGTGGAGGTGCAGCCGCTTGATGTAAATGAGCCAAGCGCTACCGTGGAAAATCGACACACTGCCTAATACAAATAGAGCACAAATTAGCTTGTATACAAAATTCTATTGTTTAGTTACAGGTATATCTACGTTTAAAAACACGTTTTCTACGGGAGTTAATCAGGTCTGACTCAAGTTTTTTTGTTAGAATTTAACCCACGTGCGCTTTTTTGGACCCCAATTGCGTCAACCACTGAGCTATGGTCGCTACATTTCAAGTCTCTACCCCGCATTACTTTAACATACAATATTTTCTCGAGCTTCAGGTAAAAGTAAACATAAAACAAAATATTGCTTATCACGTCAATGTCGACATGAGATTTATTTGCCTATTTCCACCGCCGTAGGGTAATCCTAAAGTCAATTTCTCAGCAAAAAAGTGTGGGTTAGTTTGTTCTGACAAATAGGTACACGTGGTAGAGATATCGCGCCAAATACGAGATTTGCTTCGGATTGGAGTTTGTTTATACGAGGTGGGATATTCGAATATGATACATCATATTTTTAAGCTACGGTATGTTTTGCGTGTCAGGTTTTAGTGAACTGGTTTTA
This sequence comes from Erannis defoliaria, assembly GCA_905404285.2. Taxonomy (NCBI): domain Eukaryota; kingdom Metazoa; phylum Arthropoda; class Insecta; order Lepidoptera; family Geometridae; genus Erannis; species Erannis defoliaria. The sequence continues at coordinate 17,162,264 of FR990084.1, read as the reverse complement.
GCTTTTTCTCGCGTTTAGGCTTGGTATATTGTGAGTAAGCTAGATGACAAAGATTGCTGGAATTTTTATTTATTTTTTCAAACTATGTAGTCTGACTAGGTTTGTCATTTTATAGACAACTTACCCATCTTCATAATGAAGGTTCAATTAGCTGATATTGATTCCGACATCCAATGCGGGACGCGATCTTACCTGAAAAGATAGTATAAATTAAATTATCAATCCTTTCATATCATTAGACCAAATTAAATTCAGTAATTGTAATAAATGTAATACGCTTTTAAAAAAAAAACAACCGACTTCAACTTCGAATATCTGGATGACATCTTCATATTTTCTAGTTTTGATTTAAACAGCAAAATACTGAACCAATTTCGATAAAATGTATATGGGACTACTTCTAAAGTATTACCTACCAAACAAAAAAAGAGTCATCAAAATCAGTTCATAATTGGCGGAGTAATCGCGTAACATACATACAAGAAAAAAAAACATACAGGTGAATTGAGAACCTCCTTTTTGAAGTCGGTTGAAAACGACACCCGCAGAGGTCATTAGCAAAGATAAAAATATTGATATTACCACCAATATTTATACACAAAGGAATATGTAACGGAACAAGTGGAAAAAGACGACCTTATTGGTGAAAGCAATATCTCTGAAGCAGCTTTAGGTGTAGAAGATTTGTTAGAAATGACAGTTAAAAGTAATTTACATTTTGATTCCAACAAGTAAAAATATCCAACAAACTAACAATATCAATCCTCGTGCAAAACTCGTGTGAAAATTGTATAAAGTTCAGTCAAACATCAAATAAATAAAAAACACTCCAAAAACGTCCAACAGAATATACATTTTATCACCACTTGTCCTTTCAATTGAAACAAAAACAATAGCCGTCAAAAGTCGGAGTGCAATAACGGACAAATAACGGCCAGTAGCGGCCAATAACGGGCCTCGTGAAATCAATTTTAATATCGTTCGGTCATTTGGCCGTTCACTCGCCGCTATTGCCGCCTCTGTTCTGTAACATTCTGTATTCGTTTCCAATTCTACTTGTTAAAAGGCCGAGTGGAACAAAGTATGAGATACGAGAGGTTTATTAAGATGCAAGAAAAAATTTACTCTAAAAAATTACATCACACCAAATATATATTTTTAGATTATTTCAAGGAATCTAAGGGGAAAAAAATAACCAATGTAAAATGTAAAGCAACACATATCATTACATTAGCTTAAAGCACAGCTTAAAGTCAGTTTTAAGGTCTTTCTTTTCTCTAAGTACTCGTAAAGTGACATCAATGAAGTTTTTTTTTTTAAAGTATAGTGACTTAAAAGTAGTTGGTTTTTTAAATCTACTCTTAAAAAGCAGAAAAAAAGATAAGTGTTCACCCCATCGGTGGAAACTTTTTTTGTCATCAGTGCTGATAATTTGCTATGCAACTTTTGACCCTTTCTTTCCCCTAAGTACATAAACGTTCGTTCCATCGTCGTGGTTCTTTTTTATCCTTTTATACTGATCAGTATTCAAATTCAAGGAGAATTTGCATGCTCTGTATTGCCCTGTGTTGCCCTGTGTTGCCGCTGCTGACCGTATGCTTTTAGATCGTGCAGATTAGAGAGACCTTTGCACAAAAACATTTACACATTTACGATATGGAAATACAATTTGTATTTTTGTTACTATTTTACACTAACGTAAAAGTGGGAAATGTTAAACGATCTCATCTAAGTGGAGAATAAATCAAAATGTATTGTATGAGCAAACTTCAGGCGAAAAAGCTTTTTGCTAAAAAATAATGTAAGTATTTTTTTAATATGGGTATGGAACCCTTGAATTTTCTTTGACTGGATTTTCATCAGATAGTGGCTTGATTTAAACAGGGTGTTATTGAATTCATGAGTAGATTCAGATTCAGATATTTCAGATTCAGATATTTATTGCTTCCATAGTGTACACAGATATTGTCAAAAAGAAGTTTCATATGGACCCTGTCGGGCGCAGCAATAGTAGAAGAGAGGAGGACGACTTCATTTAACAATAAGATGCCTATTAAATAGAGGTATTTTAGGAGGTTCGTCATAAATTAATAATAAATTATGTCAATAATACTAGTAATAATAAATTAATAACGCTTCGTAAATAATAAAACAAATTGAAAGAGAAATTGTAAAAAAAAATAAAAAAAAATACATAATCATTAGTTCGTATCTTTTAAAAATTCGTCAATTGAATACTACTAGTGAGAAGTCGTTTTAAACCATTTACAAATTTTGTGTCATTTATTTCACTTTTTGTTTCATTTGGTAACTTATTAAATATATTTACCGACATAGATAACGTAATATGTAACGAGTCATTAAATTCAACATAACGGACAACTTGTAATATGAAACTAACACTGAAAACGAGAAAAATAAATCGACTGTCCCACACAAAAAAAAAAAAAACAAGATGAAATGTATGGTAATTTTTTCATGATTTCCGCTTTAATTTTATAGTAAAAGATATTCTTATGATGAGTTCAATAAATCCCAACGATATTGCTAATGAACTCAGTACACCCTGTACACCTAGTTAAAAAAAACTTGGATAATTTCCACCGCGGTCCTAAACGCTCAATTGACTAAAACTACTGCTGTGAACCACTAGCAACATGAAATACCCTAATATTTAGAAAAGGTTGCCAACAATTTTGAAGTGGTCAAATCTAGTTTAAGTTTTATAACTTTGCATCAGAATCGACAGAGCAGTTGCCTAACGATAGCGAAACCATAATTTAACAAATCTCTAACTATGCGAGTAGTACGTACATAAAAACATTGTGACCATAAATCCTGTTTCTTTTCAGAGAGAAACGGAAACTTCTAGGAAAAAAACCTCCTAAAGTAATAGTGAGTGACATTTTCCAAGAAAACGTATCACAAAACAAGTCAAATAACGTGGAACTTGTAGTACTATTCTGGTTATTTATTGTACTTCTATGAAAGTAATATTGAAGGCCGGAAACTTATCTTGTAGACTTCTTTGTAGTTTTTTCATCAAATATTATTATGATTTGGAAAAAAAATTATTTCTTCAATGTATTTTCTTTCCAAGACTGGTGGAATAATAATAATAATAATAATAATAAAAATAATAATAATAAATGCCATCGTCCCGGGGAATCTCTCCGACATATTATTTCCGGTTGTTCGCATCTTGCTAACGGCGAGTATTTGCACAGGCATAACCAAGTGGCCAGGATCATCCACCAGCAACTTGCTCTTCAATACGGCCTTGTCGAGTCGGAGGTGCCGTACTATAAGTACGCCCCAGCTCCAGTTCTCGAGAATGGTCGTGCTTTGCTCTACTGGGACCGCTCCATCATCACGGACAGGACTATTGTCGCCAATAAGCCTGATATCGTGATGGTGGATCGGTCCCAGCGCCGGGCAGTGCTCGTCGACGTCACCATCCCACATGACGAGAATCTCGTAAAGGCCGAGAAGGACAAACTCAGCAAGTACCTTGACTTGGCTTTCGAGATAACCGCCATGTGGGATGTTGACTCGACGATCATTGTCCCGATAGTCGTTTCGGCAAACGGTCTCATAGCGAAGAGCCTCGACCAATACCTCAAGAGGCTCTCGCTAGACGGTTGGGTCAAGGGTCAGATACAAAAGGCAGTGGTACTTGACACGGCGCGCATTGTCAGGAGGTTCCTCACTCTGCAGCCCTAACCACCGGCAGCTTGAGCCCTGCCCCGCTGCTGGCGGCACCCTAGTTTTTAAGTTTTTTATAATTTGTATTTTTGTATTCTTATATTTATTGTAAAAAACTTAAATAACTAAGAATTTAAATAAATACGTGTATAATAATAATAATTTATTTTTCCAATTGTGATAGTACATTTTAACATATTCAACAATATCTGACTCATTAACAAAGACTAATGAAGTGTTACGTGTCATGCAGCACCTGCACTAAGACTCTTGTGTAAGACTTGTAAGAGTCTTGTGTCGCAGGTGACTACGTGTTCCTTCCAAATATGGTATACAAAATTATATGCAGCCGAGTGCTACCTTCTTCACAATTGGTAAGTATATTGTTAATTTAATTAATTAATTTAATATTTATATGCGTGTGTGTGGGTGAGTGTGTGTGTGGGTGTGTGTGTTTGTGTGTGTGTGCGGGGTGAGGGGTATGTGTGTGGATATGTTTATGAGTGTGTGTGTGTGAGTTTGTGGTGGTGAGGGTGTTGTGAGGGCGTAAGTGTTTGGAGTGTTGTGCATACAGTACCCATTTTATTTATTTATTTAATAATTTCAAGAAGCTTTTCCGTCTCATCATAATTAAGATTTTGCAGATACAGATTAAGAGCAATCTTAGCATCTCGGCAATTAAAATTGTTAAAATGATTAATTATTCCACAGATTTTATTGTAGATGTACGGGCCCATAAAACGTTGGTGGCGCTGTCCTAATGCTGTTTTCCAGAAACCCGTTGTGAAGACTTTATTTCTCCTTCTGATGTTGTCTATCTTACTAGCCAGCTGTGAAAAACGGTGTTGAGAAGCTATAAGTTGTTCTATGTAAAGTTGTCTCACAGTCAGTTCATTACATTCCTTGTAGAGTGCAGCAGTAAAGAAACGAAATGGTTTAAATGAAAAAAAATAAAAAAAAAAAAAAAATATAGCCACTTTCAATACAGCTCTCTGAGCGCGTTCTAGTGTTTTCATTACTGTTTTACACGCTCCTCCCCAAGAAGTAACACAATACGTCAGAAGTGACTTACAGAGGGCATTATACACGGTGGTTATTAGTTTCCTGTCTGCCACCTCTCGTAAGTTCTTAAACACAAAAATTAATTTGCGGACTCTTTTACTAATAGCTTCCACATGAGGTTTCCAAGACATATGCTCATCAATGATAACACCCAAATATTTAATACTGTGAACTGACTGCAGTTTTGGACAATCACAGCCTCTCTGTGAACATTGTTGATGTAAAATTATGTCAATATTCGGTGTTCTAGCTCGTGAGTGGGTAAAAGTAACAAATTTTGTTTTTTCTACATTGAGTGTGAGCAGGTTATCATGTAACCATTTCATCACTCTTTGTAAACCCTTTTCGGCGAGAGCTCGAGCCTCTTCCCAGCTGTCGCCCACGAATATTAATGCAGTATCATCTGCGTAAGAGAACACTTTTCCTTGTTTTAACTGCAGATTGCATAGCTCGTTAACGTAAACCAGGAACAGGCTTGGACCTGTCACACTGCCTTGTGGTACACCGAATTCCATTGAAACCTCACTACTTACTATATTACCAACTTTGGTTTTCTGTGACCTTCCCGTTAAATAACTTTCAAACAGATTAAATGCAGTGCTACGAACTCCTACTGCTTCTAGCTTATTTAAAAGGATGGGAATAGAGACCGTGTCGAAGGCCTTAGCAAGGTCCAAAAATATCCCCACCACCTTTTTTCTTTTGTCTAAATGCTCAACAACAAAATTTGTTAGCTCCAGGACCGCACCTTCAGTAGAAAGTCCGGACCTGAAACCGAATTGACGTGGTGAAAGAATATTATACTTTTCTAGATATAAATTTAGCCGTTTATTAATTATCTTCTCTAAAATTTTTGAAAGTGTGGGTAATATGGAAATAGGCCTATAGTTTTCGACACGATCTCTGTCGCCACTCTTATGAACAGGAGTTATAATTGAGGATTTGAACACTTTAGGGAAAATCCCTGATGAAAGGCTCAAATTGCAGACGTGCGTAATAATGGGTATCAGAGTAGGAGCAGTTAATTTAATAAGTTTTGTCGAGATACCATCTCCTCCTACAGCACAGTCATTCTTCAAATTTTTTACCAAATAGTAAACTTCCAATTCATCAGTATCTAGTAAACCAATGGAATTAGCTTGTGTTGGTTGTTGCGTTCTTGTGCTATGATGGTATTCTAAGGAGTTGGTGTGCGCATTGTTATTTATTTTACCAGCTAGCGTTTTTCCTACATTCGCAAAATAGGTATTTACATAGTTGATTGAATCTATCGGATTTTGTCTAGATTGCAATAGGGCTTCATTACTAGTTTTCTGTTTTTTTGTGTAAGTGATTTCTTTAATTACGTCCCACGTTTTCTTAACATTACCCTTACTTTTGTCAATTTGCATTCTGTGATAATCTATTTTTCACTTTTTTAGTAATTTTGTACAAAAATTCCGGTATCTCGAGTATGTAAGTTTTAGTATTTCGTTATTGGGCGATTCTTTTAGATCCAAATGCAATTTATCTCTAGTTCTCACACAGCGAAGAATTCCTGGCGTAATCCAGGGTTTTATGATAGTTTGTTTGTGAGGTACTTTTTTCTAGTGAGTGTTGGTTTCTATTATATTAGTTAGTAAATTGGTTAGTGTTTCAGCTGCAAAGTTTGCATCGTTAGAATTCAGGATTTCGTCAAAGTTAAGGTTTGTTACTTGTTTACCACACTGATTTAAATCTACTTTTGTAATTATTTTCTTTAACGGGTATGAACTTACATGTTTTACTTTGGTGCTGAAGATAATAGGCTTATGATCAGTCACAAAAGTATCAACAATAATTGTGATGGATTTATTTTTTGTTTTTAGCATTATGTGATCTAGACAGTTGTTGCGGCACGTTGGCAAAGTATGACTAGGTAGTAGGCCATGACTAGCTAATAAGTCTAAGTACTCGTTAGTATGCTTGTTTCTTATCACTGTATTATCGTTAATGTTGATATTCAAATCGCCGGATAAAATTATGTTTGGGTATTTTTTTATATTATTTAATAAATAATCAAGAGAGTTAAAGAATGGCTCCGTGTTTGAGAAAGAAGGGGATCTGTAAATAGCTACAATAACTGTGTTTTTTCCAAATTTTATCAAAAGACAGTTACAGTCTTTAATCAAGGGTTCTTCAATATTTATATCGAGTGAATTCTTCGAATATACTATGATTCCACCATTTTGATTAATGCAGTTAATTGTATGATGGGCTCTATAATTTGTTAATATAGGATAAGGTTTACTATTATGTATCCAACACTCTGTAAGGATTATAATGTCACATTCAAAATGGAGTCTTTGAATAAATAATTCTAATTTGTTGAAATTTTGGTTTACACTTCTAATATTTAAGGTGAGGACATTTATTGCCTTATTTGTTATAATATGATTGCGACACGTTTCTGGATTACATGTTACAACTTTTGATATCTTGTAATCGTCTATGAGATTGCACAGTGTATTTGCATGTTTCCTATCCATAATCCAAGTTGTGAGATAGATGAGCACAATATGACAGTCACTTGGGTTTGAATAGCATTTTATATACTATTGTCCTAGTAAAGGTAGATACCATATTATTAATAAATTTTAGGGGTACTATATCTGGTATGAGGTGAGTGCATGAAACTTGTATGCGTGTGATTTCGGTGTTTTTGTATGCATGTGTGTGTATGATAGTGTGAGATAGTGTTTTCTTTTTAGTGTAAGATAGATTTATTATTTTTTCTACGTTAACCAAATTATAACAATTATGCATGTCGTTAGAAACGTAACTTAGTTTTTTTTGTTTCAGATCATCGAGTTTCTTCTCGTCGGAGATAACAATAGGAGGCGAGCCTTCAGTCTTTCTCATAAAGATCCTCCCATTTGCAGTCCAGCAAAACACGTATCCATCGGAACTTATGACATTCTGTATTAAAATTATCTACGCCGTTCTTGGAATAAAATAAACCAATATAGTAATGAATAACCTAATTTAATTTGTTCTGTTCTTATATGTATATGGCTGAGCGTATCGGTACAACTAAGCCGAAAGGCTATTGATCTCAACGTTGTGAAAAATGATTTAAAGAAAAAAACTTTCGATTAACAATGAGGTTCCACGGGGAAAACTTTTCGCAGATAGCGCCAGCGGCGGTCCGGATGTGGCAAAATCAAGTTTTCTTGGTAATCGTTGCTTATATTTTTCTGGTCCTGATGAGGGCGTTATCCATAATCTAGTCCAAGGACAAATACTGGGTACTGTGCCTTGTTTTAAGAATATATGAAGGTTGACGGCCTGAAAATTGATTTGTAGGTTAGATAGTTGTTTACATTTTATGTTGGACAGAGCTTTATTTAGCAAGGCAAAGGATTGCTGTACAAACCAGTATAATGTAGATTCTCCCTGGTGATCCGAGTATAACGAGATTGACAGCTGACTATGGCCGCATTGACGATGCGCCACCTAGCGGGAAAAAGTTGCAGTTTCAGATCCCCATTGATACAACGATTGATTTAAAGAAAAAAATATTTGTTTTTATTTGGCATCTATTTCTCGATAATTCAGGGTTGGCCTCATATTAAGAGTGATTCCCAAAGATGAATTAAAATGAAAATGAACTCCTTTCGGCATAATTACAATTCCATGCAACCATGTAAACCAGATCATCTTGGATCTTGGCCTTAGGGATCGTCCAATACAAACCATACGCTCACCTAATTTAAAGCCTTTTTTTCACAAATATATTCAAGTTTAAAAACTTGACATTTGGCCAATCCCACAGCTCAACGTATATTGTGTAACAAAATGCCAAAATGTACTTTTATACAGCTTACATTCTAGCTCGTACAAACTAGCACGCACTCTGTGACACTTCCATACTAACTCAAATCAATCTGTGTCCAAAATGTAGTCGCGAGTTACTGCCTTGCAGAAGGCTATTCTAAGAGCAATATCCTCGTGGAGGTGTATTTTGGCAAGAATAGATTAATTAACAAGAGTTAGTGAGTTAAGGCGCAGTAAAAATGTTTCAAGGAGAATTGTCGGGGCTTAAGTACGGTGGAAGATGGGTGGAAGTTATCTCTAGGGCGATTCATTAAGGGCTAGTTATTTTCAGGCAAGCATTATGTACTAACTGGACCTTGATTTTAATACACTGCCCAAAAAGAGGACTGTAATGTTTGAATATTCATGTTATGTAAGTGAGTTGTTCCACCATAACTTCTAAATACCTACCTGAACAGATTTAGGGTATAGTTAGAATGTTTAAATCATCTCAAATTACAGAGGCTATAATTTACAGCATAAAACAAACAATAGGGCGGCTCTACGGCGCCAGTGAAAACTAAATTATTCAATTATTTTACATTTTAGTTTTTTTTTGGCAGGGCAGTCATGTTTTTTCGACCGACTTCTAAAAAGGAGGTTCTCAATTCGACTGTAGGTGTTTTTTTTTGGATACATCAAAAAATTAAAACGAATTGGGTACGCGATTACTCCTCCGCCAATTATGTACTGATTTTGATGATTATTTTTTGTTTGGTAGGTTACTTTAGAGGTGGTCCCATATACATTTTATCGAAATCGGTTCAGTAGTTTGGATTTAAATCAAAATTACAAGAAAATATGAAGATGTCATCCAGGTATTCAATGTTGAGTTGTTTTTTTTTAAAAGCGTACAAATACAAGTAGTTCATTGATAACACCAAAGTTACAAGTCAAATTTCATTTCAAGTATGTCACTATATAGTGACCTGGGTATGTCCTTAAACTGCAACCAGACCCACCGGAGGACGGGCAGCAGAAATGCCAAATCCAAAAAAAAAAAAAAAAAAAAAACCAAATCCTCTCTCAACAATGTATTCTTGTTGATATTTTTCCGTCCTACATTTCAGACAGATTCTAATTTATGAAGATCATTTCCTTGACACCAGAGAGAAGCTCAACCATAAACAGATTCAGCACGAAACTCATCTGCGCGCACTGTCTTTGGACGCCACCCCTCATCTGTCTTAGCATTCTATTTACCACCTCCGCTTACACTTTGAAACCCATTTATCAACCTTACTGCACTCAAAACAAGTGTGAATATAACTGCATATACAATCCTAGTCAGATCAAGGTTTACCATCTAAACTTATACATCTATATCGGCACATTTGAAACCTTATTGCTTTACGCATAAATGTGATTGTAACAGTAATGTTAAGTTGGTAGAGATTACAGTGCAGTGCATGTATCTTGTAGATTATGTTCTAGCAGCATGTGTAGATGCAGATTGCTTTAAGGCGGCCAAGATTTGTGGCAGTGTAGTGCAGCCCTTTCTTTGTTGTGTCGGTTAAATCTAAACCAGATTGAATTCAATTATAGTTGAGTATGTTTGTGTTTGTTTGTCCTTTGATTGAAGTTCAATAATCAAATCGGAGCTTTAAGTGATGCGGAAATGATGGTCGCGGGTTCATATCTTGGGCCCGTACCAATGAGCTGGTGTAAGATTAAGGGTTGTCATATCACCACCGTTCATTCGGCGAAGGAAAATGTCGTGAAGAACTCTACCAACTTCCCTTCCTTGAATGAACTGCCCAAATATCAATTTTCGTCACTTAAATCCCCCCCCCCCCTTAAATCATCCCTGTCAAAAAAAATTTGGAAACAGATTTTTTTATTTTAAATGAACTATCCAAATCATAATTTCGTGACTAAAAGTCCAAAATCAAAGGACTTTCATACATACCCCCCCCCCTTAGTTTCCCCCCCGGGTTTCTTAGTACACCCCTCCGCATCGAGACGAATACACCCTCTCAAATTTCAAGTCTGTACGACCAGCGGTTTGGGCTGTGCGTTGTCTGTCAGTCTGTCAGGACAGAGCCTTTTATATATTTAGATAGAAGATAGATGTAGGTACGCCGTAGAATCCTCAACCTGCAACTAAGACTATTAACCACCTAACTATACGTTATGCATTAATATTCTTAATCTAAAATAATCCAGAAACTCGTAAAGACAATAATAAACATTAATATAACATCCAAAGTAAGCAGAATCGCAAACAATTTCTTCGAATTCAATTTCGCAATTCGCAACATTTTCCGAAGTATCAAATAACTCCCCGGGCTTATCCGTCTTACTTATAGTACTTATATGGAAAACAAAGAGTTGCTTCATCCATCTTAATACTTAATACGTCGCGAGGTGTCTCGGAGACGTGATAAAGGTGTTTCGAGGACTTATTGAAGAGGGTACCTATTTTGGGCAGCAAAGCTTAAAATTTTCGGAAAATGTAAGTTCGAGTTCACTTCGAAGTTTCAAATTGTAGCTAAATGTTTGACCACACCTCGACTGATTCTAAGCGATGGTGCGGTCAAAGATGGTAGATTCACTAAGCCTGGACATAAAAATGGCGTGACTGAGTTATTTACAAAATATTAAATTTCGGAAAATGAGAGAAAAATTAATAGATTTTATGTTAATAAAAACCCAGATTGAACCCAAGTATAAGCCACCACACATTATACCTATTTGCTCAAAATTTGGTTTCTGGGTTTCTATAGGCTAGATGACTGATGTTTAAACCGTTGAAACCAATAGCTTTGATGAAGAATTTAAGTAAATATAGTATGTTTATTGAAAAAATAATTTAAATTGGTTATTAATGTTCTGATATATAAGCGTTTAAAGTTTTTGGTAGAGCCAACTCTGTCCCTTTCCCAAAAAACAAAAAATTACGTCACGCCTTACTTGTCAGAATAGAATTTATATGGCATCCTGACAAGTGACGTCACGATTTGCTGTTTCGCCTCTCTGTCTAGCATGATATTAAAATGCTTATAAGTTGCTTATTTTTGATCAGATTTTTATTTTCTTTTCATTAATCAGCTATATTTATAGGCCACATTTTAATAGGACAATAAAAAAAAAACAGTCATCTAGCCTATTCGTAATTCTTCATCGTCAAATCCGCATGTTATCTCTACTGATCTGTTCCTACTGGTAGGAAAGATATAGTTTTTATTCCACTTTTCGCTACCTGAATATTTTATTTTCAAACATCCCCACTATGGTGAAATACAGGTAGGAAGTAAAATAATTCATTCATTTACACAGTCATTTTACAAATCAATAGCGCGATGGGTTTTAGGATAAAAAGTAGTATTTTGGCACTCCAGAGAAGTTTATCCCAATCTGTTGACCCATCACACATGTAAACACATATTATATACATACACACCCACACTCACTCGAGAACTTTCACATTAATATTTAGATACTTTTTTCTATGATAAAATCTTGTATGGGCATTGTCATTACAAATTAAAATACTAGAGCTACATAATCTAAAAGCAACAAACCAGAACCCATTACGTTACGTTCAGTCTCCCATCTGCCGGAATCTCGACATCACGCGAGATAACGAGGGAAGTCGATAAAGATTGATCTCATGCATCCAACGCTGCATCACAAAGCGATCACCGCAACATCGCATTTGTAACGGCGACGTAGTAGCGTAAACGAACATCTGTACACCAGTACCGAAGCGTATGCTTACCCAAGCATACGTATAATGGCCAGCCCTAGCCAGAACCAGCCCAGCCTTTTTTAACATAATTTGACGTATGTCATTTGGGTCTTAATGTGTCTAGTACGTTAAAGTCTACATTAACGATCGAATATATGAGTATAGTGATGAAATACGCGTGTAGTATAAACAAAAAAGCATCGGCCAGATCCAGGGGGTCTACACTAGAACCACTTTCTGTTAGCGTTAACGCCTGCGGAAAGATAAGATCGTATGAAAATGACATTAGCTTGAGAAATGTCACGTGACTGCTAATGTAATTTTCATACAATTTTACTTTTCCGCAGGCGTTAACGCTAACAGAAAGTGGTTCTTGTGTAGACCCCCTGGTCGGTTGCCACTTGCGAAATTTTTTCCCCCCCACCATAGTTTTGTCGCTTGACAGCTGAAGGGATATTGTTTCTGTCTTTGTTGCTCTTAAGCAGATAAAGAAGGATCAAAAATATAGAGCCGAAATATTGTTATATTTTTTTTAATACATCCAAATCTGTGCAGGCTTTTGAAGTTAAGGTGGAATAAAGAAACTCATACATACATATCTCATCTAGACTAAAGAACATATTTGTGCAAAATACAGAAAGCTTAGGTTCTGAATGCGCAACTAATCTCATTTTGTTACGTCTCGTCTATCTGCGACGTTTGATAAAGTGCATTCAGATCTGCAAGGGAACTATCCGGTAGAGTCGCGGGAACCCCTCATCCGGTAATGTAGAGATCTCTGGGATCACTCGAAGATGGATTCGTGAAAAATAAGGAAGAATGCTCCTTACTTAATGGAAGGATTTGAATAAGGAAATGCCTTATAATCTCTAAGCATGGAATGTCTTTGATAGCGAGTACTTTGGCAAAAAGTTTTATGCTGCTCTTGACGTATATGTGGCCACTTATAATAAATCCCTGTAGGCGATAAAAAACGTAGAAATCGTACGTAGAAAAGCGGAATGAGACTGCGTACTATAATATTTTTTGTATATTTCAATATTCTTGACATAAATTTATATTTAAAGCGACAACGTTTTTTAGTTGATATACCAAAAACTCGTACGAAACGGTTTGATTCCAGTATCTTTATTCGAACTGCTAAACAGTGGGTAGCGCTGCCCGAGTGGGTGTTTCCCGATAAATATAATCTGGGTGTCTTCAAGTCGCGAGTGAATCGGTTTCTCTAGGCAAGCGTGCTCCATCGTAGACTGCATCTTCGTTTATCATCAGACGAGATGGCAGTCAAACGGAAGCCTATAAATATATAAAAAAATTATACACTTTTTAAATTCTTTTTTAAGCTTGCGTTTTTCCGCTTACTCAGTGAAGATGCGGACTACGATTGGAACACGAAACCGATTCACTCGCGACTTGAAGAATCACATATATATTTATATAATTATATTATAGATAATTAAGGTTTTAAAGTTAGAATATTCTAATGTTATGGGTCAGCAATTAAATATATGTACTCGTATGCAATAAAATGGGATTAAAATCTAAGGAAGTGATCATAATGAAGTAGTTATTAATACAGTTGGGAATATTTTTGGGTGTCTTCAAATCCAGAGTAAACAGGTTCCTTCTAGGAAAGCGTGCTCCACCTTAGACCACATCGTTGCTTAACATCAGGCAGGATGTGGTCAAACGCAAACCTATAAAACATTTTTTAAAAAAACGTGTTTTTTTTATTGGCTCACAAAAAAGCTGTCTGGCTTTGTTGCCAGTCAAACAGTCGACCAGTCATCGATAGATTTTTTTTAATATGTGCTCAAATAACGAAGTCATAAACATTTTAGTTTCATGTTAGACAGGGAAGGCACTATACTGGGTTTATGACGTCAAAGTTCACGATTCCAAACAAATTCTATAATAGCACGTGTACTAGAAAGGGTCAGACGACTCCCTCCCAAATACTTTAAGCGCTTATATTTCATAACTTTACCAGCCGATTTCAATAATTTTTTGACGAAATAATATGATAAATGGAGAGATGCTTAATCTCTCCATTTACCATATTATTTTTAATAATTGAAACACATGCATATTCCCTATTGCATTGTGTTATCTAAGAGCATTGTAATCTTCAAATGCTGCGTTTAAAAAAACGTATCGAGGAGCTATTTCGTTTTCTAGTGATGTAAACAAAATTTGTTGTAAGATTAGATATAATGACATCGAGCTGAAAATAATTATGTCAATATTTTATAATGTGTAAAAACGATAACATCAAATTATTTAATTAAAATGGTAAGTTTAAGAATTAAATGTCTCAATCTTGTCTAAATAGATGTAGCTACATATTATTATTCGATAAACCGTTTTTAGTGATATAATATTATAGATAGGTACTTAACATCTGTTTCTCTTTGATTATATAGAGAGCTAGATCCTCCAAGATGTTTCTGCACAATTATTATTGTACATGTGGAAGAGCTAAATTCTCCAAATTATGCCACAAATCATTGAGTCGATAGGAAAATGCATTTCGAGATTTTTCTTTCGGTAGAAAACAACACTCACCCTCATTTGTAAAGTATCGATCGGCAGCGGCCATTATTTCTCGGCTTAGTGTCAATCAAAAACAGACTTACACGCGCTTCGTTTCGCAAAGAACCGGATAAGATCCGCCGAGAAGCGGATGAAACCGGTCCTAACGAGTGGCGCGCACAAAGGCTCGACTCGATTACTCGATTATACGTCCGATTATTCGTTCGATTCTGAAGATCGAGTCATTGTTGTGAGCCGGGGTGAGTAATGCCTATCGCACAGTCCATACGTCACGGATTTGTGGAGTTTTTCACAATAGGCGTAGGGAAAGGGAGTAAGCCAGAATCGTTGGCCTTTCTAGATCGCTGGATAAAGAAGTGAGGATCGGGATCTTAGAGTACATTGAGTAGCTTTAGACCTTGTGGAGGATCCTTTGTTATTTATTTTCTCATATTTTTAGTTGTACAATTTTAGGGTTCCTTTTTCCAAACGGTTTCCAACGGGACTGTTATACTAAGCCTACGGTGTCTGTCCGTCGTCTGTCTGACTTATTATGACTTGTAACCGTAAAAGGTAAGTCAATTGAATGTTAACAGAATAACGCATATTTTGTAAGAATGTGAACGGACTATGGCAGATTACAGATGACCTGTAACCAAACTGTTACCAATAAATGATTATGATTATGATTACATGGAAAATTATAAGAAATGAGAAAAACTTAAGAGCTAAGAATGTATACTTTCAAAAAACATGTTTATTGTTCTTTGTTATTGGTGTGTTTGTGTTGTGTTTCTCGTGTTTTTGTGCTTTTCTTACACTTAAAAGTTAAATATAAAGAACCACCCAACATAAGGGATTATGTTACACTCTCTGACGTATGACGTCTATCTATAAGTTCTCACTAGTTTCGTCAAAAGATTGAATTAAAAAAAAACCAGCTGGGCTAAGTCGGGCTCACGCTAAGGGTATTAACGTTTTTAGTACTTACCAAAGTAACTAAATGGCAAATTAACTATTACTTTTGCGTTTCAAATAACACGTCATGTTTTGTGTGGTGGTACGGAACCGTTGATGTACTAGTTTAACTCGCATTTGACCAGTATTTATTTCAGTTGGCCATACTTGTATAATATTTGATTATGGTGACGCAGCAGGGCCACAAATCAATTTGAAAAAGAGTCGAAACATTTTCACCAAAATAATCAAAGCTATCTCGACCGTAACAAATGAAAACATTTGTATTTCACGAGCGAAAATATAAAAATACCCAAACCTAACAAAATCTCTTCAATCGCGAATTTATTAACATCGCTCCCTATTGGAACATTTTAAAGGGAATAAAAAGTTGGATCTACCCTCAAAGTTTCAATTGATTTTGCTTCATTTCGAGAGCTCGGTTCGTTTAACTTCTTTTTAATTAAATTAAAAGCCTAATCGAGACCCAGAAGAGCCATCTTTTGGTTTAACTATAGCTTTCGATACATATACTTAGAATTATTTTTTATGCTATTAGGAGTGACGAGACGAGCGAGAAGTTTGCCTGGTGGTAAGCGTCTCGTTGCCTATAAAGTAGGAGTGCCAGAATTGTGAACTTACGATCAAAATCCTGCGCCGCACTACACTGCGCTTGTTTCCCTGAGATACTAGATGTCAAATCTCTTCATGTCCAGTAATTTATCTGGAAACATTGCTCTTGTAAACCAATAAACAGTAATGCTTACACACTACAACTTGGCGTTTGAATAACTGGCAAAGGTGTGGTACCTAAGTATGTCCTAAAACTGCATCCAGAACCACCGGAGGACGGGCAGCAGCGTCCTCTCAGTTAACGGTGGTAACCATTCTGCGATCCCCAAGCCGCTTGGGGTGGGGATGCGTGGGGATTATGGCAACATCTCCCTTTAAGGGAGAGGCCTTCGTCCAGCAGTGGACGTCTTCCGGCTGTTGATGTGTGTGATGTGTGGTACTTCCCCAGGGTGGGCTTTTCGAGAGAGTTCTAATACTACAAATGAAATGATTTTCGTTTCATTTGGGTAATAGGACAATAGTCATATTTAGTCATTTAAAATATCACTGATGGCGAACACGATACAATAATTCTATTTGTGATACTAGTTCATAAGATTCTTATCACTTGGTAACTTGGTAACTTTACCTTACTTGTTTATTTCGATTGATAGCCATTCAGTGGTGTAGAGAGTTACACTCTCTCCAGTGTGAATTCAGTCGCACGGCGCGACGACTCTATTTTAACCGGTCGGATATAATAGGACGAAAAAAATAAATTTAAAAAAAAATGGTACCTAAGTACCTACATTATTGTCTTTGCGCTTTTTATGTCTCTTATAATGAAAGGATCGTTTTGGACTGTAAGATTGATAGATAAATATTTTTCTTTATTGTACCTACTTGCCTTGTACTAGCCTCCGGAGACAAATAAAATCTTTACAAAAGACACTCATCTTCGAAATTTCTTACTACAAGGTCTAGAGAATCTGAATTCTAAGAAGGGTTGTAGGGTTGTACTTCTAAGAAATACTATGATATCGGTACGATCTGAATTACATAGAGAATTATTTAAAAATGTCAAAGCCAAATAAGGTACGAACGGATAAAATAAAAATGTTCTAGAAAGAGTTGGAATAATATTGGGTTTAATGTGCCTGGGCTTTGTGACCCTGGGATATGTGGGTCCGGTTGGTTTGTAGGACGAGGGTCCGAAAGTCCCTCGGATGGTTCCCGGTTGGCGAGACAAATTTAAGGATCGTTTTTTGCCAAACCGTTTGATGTTTGGAAGGCAGGTAAAGGTTATTATGGACTGGTATTGAGATAAAAAATGTTTACTCCGAAGGTTTCTAAACTTAGAAAATGTCTTGTGAACATTTTGCGTCCCAATAATTCTTCCAACTAATAAAATATTATAAATAACTAGCTTTTGCCCGCGGCTTTGCCCGCGTAGTAATGTTGAATACTTGAATTCGGTTAAATCGGGGCCCAACTCAATTGAATCACTAAAATACGTATATTATTGCATTTTTTCCAAGCCGCTTGCAAGTCTTTAAGTTTGCTTGAGGATGACCAAATTTGGCATGTCGCGTTTGCAATACTTACTTCAAAACAAAGCCGTCTTGTTGAATTTTAAACAGACAGACAGATGGACATGACAGAATAGATGGATGGATGGACATGGAACTTCTGAAGATTGTGAGGCTTCTTTAAAAATATATGTGGGAGATATATCACTGCAGGTCGGTAAATTAGAATGTGATGAACTGGGAACAGTTGGGATGGTAAATGTAGGTGAAATTAATTTGTCATTTGTTAACTGAGTAGGCTGTACCGTAAATGTAGGTGAAATTAATTTATCAGACTGAGCCGTAAATGTTGGTGAATTCAGTTCAGAAAAATATCGGGCTGAAGAAGTTTGGACGGTATGAGTTGAAGACGTTTTGTAATTATTTTTGGGCATCTCTACAGCTAAAGAATCAAAGTACAAAGGCAAAGTAGAAGTTGCGTCAGAACTTATATCTTCTGTTTGAATGGAACTTGGAGATGTAGGAACCTCAAAACGTCGCTTAGTTATTTTTTTCGCTACTACTGGAACACGTGGAGTGCCGTTAGAAATTATATCTATGTCTTCTAACAGATACGCATCAAAATGATTTCCCGTAAATTGTAGACGCTTTATAGGTCTTCCTGCTGTACCAAACTTTGCATACAATTTGCCATTTTCATAAACTTCAAACTAAAACTCATATATTTGTCCTGCAGCGGCTAGTTCACACGCAGTGCCCCAACTCGACTGCCGTGACATGTCATCAAAGTATGCAGTCGCAGTGGTGTAGTTGTCGCCGTTTGAATCATGAGACATGATTTCAAACTCCTCCCAATTAGCTACTACATGAGTAACGATGTTTTTTCGCACCTCAACTGCCTTTTCTTGGGTACCGTGCATTAAAAAAGAAAGCGCACGAAAAAGACACGCTCCATCACCAACGAAGGGAACAACATAGTGTTTTACCTTCGCTCCATGAATGAAGAGAAGTTCATTAAGCATTTTAAATAACAAACTAAATAACAATATCAACAGTAACAATATAAAAAAAACCTAATAACAAACAATGTAAACTAAAATTTAAAAAAAATACGAATAACAAACTAAATAGCAATCTAAATAATTAAAGGAACAAATAACGATAATTATACGAAATCTAAATAACAAATGAAATGAAATAAGCTTAAGCATAAAAAGTATAATAACAAAGAACGCAAAAAGATCACCAAAATATCGCAAGAATTACGAAACTTCGATAAAATACAGTGCTGCACTGATCGCTTGTAGGCTCGGTGTGGGTTGGAGTGGGGCGCGCTCGACGTACAGCGCGTCATTATACTCGGGTTTTAACGTATCTGAGCCGACGCGGGATGGACGTTTCGAAAGCGCTGTGCTGGTGCGTGCACCGGATCAAGTACATGTGTTTTAAACATTTATCTTCTTACGCATAAACACTCGATTAAATATTATTATTATTAGCTAATCTATAAATATATCATTTTTTTTCAAAAGAAAAACTGACCCGTGGCCTTCCAGTTTTTAAATTGTTTGAAAATTCTGAAACATGTTTATGTTTATTTTATCTTATCTCTTAAGTCAAAAAACTTAACAGCCTTAAATAAATGGTTTCGGCAAAATGGTATTTTAATGATACATTGAACCCCTTGCGAATTTTTCAAAATCCTTGCTGAGTGTGCGTTTCTCTGCATCAGCCCTTAACACTAATGGAATATCGGCCTACCCTGATTGGGCCATATTCACTACGCTGGCCCAGTGCAGGTTGGCGGATTCACATACACTATCGTATTTCTTCTCCGGAAACATGTAGGTTTCCTCATGATGTTTTCCTTCACCGAAAAGCTAGTGGTATTATCCATGCGTAAGTTTCAAAGAACTAATTGGAACGGGCTCGCCCGGGTTCGAACCCGCAACCCCAAGAATGTGAGTCGAGCTTGATCTCACTGAAGCTACCACAGCTTGAGCTGAGTGTAAGTTTACACCACTCAAAATTTAGTTTAGGCATTTAAAAGTAAGTTAATTTCATATTAAATATTAATTTAGCAGCTTAGGCTGTACAGTATCTATAATAATTATGTCCGTCAAACAGTCGTCTGCGTGGACCTACAAAAAAATTGCCTATGTCCGTTTCCGAACCTTATGCTATAACTACCTATCCAAAAATTCAGCCGACCAATAAATACGCCCATCCCCGTCCCCATTCCCAGCCTCATCCCTATAAGCGCCCCCTTCCCCATCCCCATCCCGGTACCAAATGTCATTTTAATATAAACACGCCCATCCCCGTCCCCATCCCCGTTCCCTCCCTCATCCCCATCCCGAACCCCATCCCATCCCCACCCCATCCCATCCCCACCCCCATCCCGATTTCAACCTTCATCTTAATATGGACACGCCCATCCCCGTTCCCAGCCTCATCCCCATCGACATCCCATCCCCACATGTCCCCACCAAATCCCCACCCATCCCCACCCATCCCCACCCATCACCACCCATCCCCACCCCATCCCCACCCCATCCCCATCCCGATACCAATTGTAATCTTAATATTAACATGCCTATCTCCGTCCCGTCTCCGTTCCCAGTATCATCGCCACCCCCACCCCCACCCCCATCCCCACATCTATCCCCATCCCTATACCAAATTTCATTATAATATGTACAGCCGTTACAAAGTTAAGGAGAAACAAACGTACTATCACTAAAACTTTTTTTTTTTATACTAACGGGAGCTGATTTTGAAAAAACTGTGACACCCGTATCTTCTTATTTTTATAGTAGAATATGTATACCAAGTTTTGTATCAATCGAACCAGAGAATAAAAAGTTTCATACAAACTTTAACACCCCATTTAACCCCCTTCGGGGTTGATTTTCGAAAAATCCTTTCTTAGTGGGCGTTTACACCTCTCCAAAAACATACCCTCCAAATTTAAAGTCTCTACGTTTAGCGGTTTGGGCTGTACGTTGTCTATATGTCAGTCAGTCAGTCAGTCAGTCAGTCAGTCAGTCAGGACAAAGCCTTTTATAGTTATAGATTATGAAGGTTTGTTTGTTACTCAATCACGCAAAAATTACTGTCGTACTTTTCGTCTAAGCAGGAAACGCAGTAAGGAATACTGTTATAAAGATTAATTTTCTTTTCTATCTTCTTTCTTGAACTGGAGTTTACAGCGGAGAGTAACATTTATATAGTCAACTTACCTCGCACAATAAATACACCATCGATTGAACCCTTTCTATCTCTATAAAACATGTATTTACTTTGTCATAACAGAACATTAGTAGCTCTTATTTCCATATACAGAGGTGAACAAAGTGGAATAAACCATATATTATTATTCCGTTGAACTTTTCTGATGTTGACACACTTCACACAGAACATTATTTTAGTGATCCACGACGCAAAACGAGACAATAACATAATATTGTAACGCCTTTTAAATATTTTTATTTAAGAAAATCATAGTGCATAGTGTATACCGTAAAAATAGTCATTTTACAACCTTGCTTAAAACTAAATTCTTGATTTTTTAAAGAAAAGTTCATGTTCGAAACTTGATTCCGTAACCCAGTTCAATGCTTTCGAAATATCCTCGTTCCCAAGCAAGCTTTCATTAGCCATATCTCAAAACATTTTTTACCAGAAAAGGCAAGAAAAGATTTTACGCTTCAACGGCCGCAAAATATCACAGAAATCGCGAACATTTTGCCTGAAACGTGAACTAGTTACCAGCTTTAGAAAGCATACAGAATAATGACCATCCACAATACCTTCATTAGACCTTAATGTTGAGGTATTAGGGTTCAAAATGGGTTGGTATTTGTATTCAATAGTAGAGACGAATGTACGTGAGAGCTATTGAGCGGGACGGAGGGAAATGGTGCGCTATTCCGGCGGTTTCTACTAAATTCACTAAATAATAGCGCTAAATAGACACGTCTCAGGTTAGGTACGACCTGTGGAGAGAATTGCTGCGTTTATAGATATAACTGCCGGTGGCGAAATGTGGCGAGAGATGGACGTATTGTATTATATAACTTCGAAGCTGAACAGCTAAAATTGGAATCACTCATCAGCCAGAAGAAAACTGAAACTCAACGCACACACACACGCACACACACACACACACACACACACACACTGCCACACACACACATACACACACAAGCCCACACACGCTATAATATTATCACTGTGTTTACGCATGACTTAGTGCATGGCATAATTATTCTTCCTAAGTTTAACTAAAATTATGCGATAAAAATTACATAGTTTAAAAAAAAAACTATTTTAATAATAACCTAAGCATAAACATTGCTATTCAGCGTGGCAATGCCGCCAGCGCGCTGGGTACGCTGCCGACTGGTAGTGGGTTTGAGCATTTGGCTTGTCTCTAGACTTTCATCGGTCTGGATACAATCCTTTTGTTTTTTGTTGTGTAGTTAGGCTAATACTACTTAAGTATTTGTAGTTTTTTGTAGTTAATAAAGGCTTATATTATTATTTTAATAATTATTTCTTGGAATTGAAATGCTAATAGTTAGAAAGCTTTTAATTATTTTTGTAGTTTTGCATTTGTTTATTTTTAGCAGATTTCGAAATAGATAATTATAAAGTAGCTAAACAACAAAAACTACCATGCTTATATAAAGTGCCCCGCGTTCAAGATTTATAATTAATATTATTTTTCATATTAATATATAATTCCATATACTGAAGGAATTTTGGATAGAGAACTTTTCCACCGAGAGCTAGAAGTGATTTCCATGTTTAGGTAAAAATACCTACCTTATAATTAAATAAAATCATAGATAATATGTTGGCCGTAACCTATTAACTTTACTTTAACACACTGCAAAAACTCAGCGACAGAGGAATTATTATTGGGGTGTCCATACAAAGAATCTCCTCGTTCACTGGGCTATTTGTGATTTGTCGCATCTGACATAAGATAATGCTAAGCTATGAACATACAGCCTTACCTAAAATAATCTCGATTCTCTTAGTCACTGCTTAAACTTCTCTGTCTTGTTCTTGCATGTTACACTTCACGTCAGAGAGAAGATGGCAGAGCATCTTAAGCAGTGACTAACGGTTGAGAAGTTTTTTTAAGTAAGGCCCTTAATGTGCTTAACCGTTGTGACTGGCAACAATATTTAGTTGCATTTCTTCATTCAATGTAAATGTAACGTCCTCAAAAACAAACCTCGGCAACGAGCATAAATCGTAGATAGGCCGAGTGCCTGCCGTATATTATACTCTCGTCGTGTAAAAGCGCTTGCTGGTGAAATTCGCAACGAAACACTTTTTATATTTATTTTCCCGAGTCCGCAGGCCCGGCCGGTAGGCGCATGTTGTCGCTAGTTCGGTTTCACCTGTTTTTATTTATCTTTTACGGCTTTTTTTGGAGCACGTCGTGAGTTTTGAGGATTTTCCGTGTAATATGTGCGACTATTGTCTACGTTTGTTTTTTTGTGGAAAAGGTAGGACGCGGGAAATGCTACGGAATTTCGAAATATTTTTTCTTTAGAACGTCTCGTGTATTTTATTATTTATTCTGCCCGGTTATTATTTTATAGTAAAAATATCTATACTTACTTTTTTTTTTTTATAAATAAGTGAAAGGAAGCAGTGCGCCTGTGTTAAGTTTACCATCACTCCACTGTAGAGCCACCTGTTACTGTAGATGTATTTGTTTAACTACAGGATTTTATCCAGAGAGATATAATATTATTGCGTGTGTAATGCTACAAGATTAAAATTAAATAAATCCATGACATTATGCAAATAATAAAACTGCAATCCCTTCGAACGCACTGTTCCAAGCCGTTTAACTTTAGTACAGCGATTCGATGACAAAGGTTACATAAAAAACTCAGTAAAGTAAAAGCAAAATTACTGTTACTGAACCCATATATAAAAATTATTCACATGTTTGGTGTAAAAAAAACTGTTATATTTATGTGTATATATTTTACATAATACTGCTACTCAAATTAAAAAACTGAGGATTTTGTAGCCAGTAGGTTGAATTTTAAGAGGCGGCAAGTCTTAAGCTTAGTAAATTGGCAACTATAGAAGTGGCTCTATCCATACATTTTCTCAAAATATTTCTAGACCATTGAATTATAGAATGTTCAACCAGTAACGAGTCGGTGATATGCACGAGTAATATGTTTTCTCTAACGTCGACTCAGTTGCATGTTGACTTTCTTGGAGAGCGGTTGTCGAAATTGAGTCCTATGAAAGGTATTGTGTAGTAGAGAATAATGCGGTCTACGGTAGTTAGTGAAGATTAAGACATATGCAATTTTTTTAAGAACTAGGTATACATTATGTATCCGATACCTTTTAAAACACTTCCCAAAATAAAATATAAATACAGCGATAATACGACCTATCACCAACGTTTCAGCGTAAAGTTTCCGAAGCCCGTCAGTCTAGTGCTCCGCACAGACTTTCTAACTCGCTTAGTTACCAACATACGAAACCTAACTTTGATTCCATTTTTCGTTGACGGGAACGTATGTTAAGTAAAAGTTTTTAAGTAACATAAGTTGGATTTTAGACTCAATGCAGCATAGAATAGGATTTTATGTTGTATGGTAGAGGTGTTATATTGATGGAAATGTAGATGTGATGGAACTATTACGTCAAAGTATTGGCAAAGTAGAGCAGCTTAAAATTGCTTGTGATTTTTGCTAAAGCGCTTCATTCATATTATTTTACAGTGGTACTTATGATGGCTTAATGGTTGACAAGTTCGGTTTACCGTTAGCAGAGCTTATAAAAAATAAATGGGTTCGCGTTGGCCGTGCCTCACCGAGGCCTAGACAAGGTCTCAGTTGGAAAACGCTTACCCAGAAGATCAAACTAAACAATGAAATCTTCACTGTTTTAAGCTATCACGGTTGTCCATTACATTTAAATGATTATCACAACACATATTTTGAAACATTACACACAGTGTGTGTTTCACAACATAATTGCGGTAAATATCCCGTAAATAATCAAAGAAATGTATTCAACATTCGTTTGAAGATCCCAGAGAGTTCCAGACATGTGCAGGCTTAGTCATGCAAGGTACTGATTGTAGCTGGATATGCTCTGTGGTTTGCGCATTCAGAACGCACGTCGCCAGGCGTGAGCTTGAGCTGCCGGAAAATGAAAACATTACGAGGAACCATAGCATGGTGGCATGGTGGAACACCTCCCTTTAAGGGAGAGGCCTTCATCCAGCAGTGGACGTCTTCCGGCTGTTGATGTGATAGCATGGTAGACGGGTAGATTCTAGTTAGGGTACTAGAATCTACCAAGGTCCCGCATGTCTGTAAGCAGCGGATTGTGAGCGTATCAAAGCGTTTGAGACACGCCTTGACTACGCCTAGGTGAAAAAAAAAATTACCCATTTGAGGTCAAAAGCCAACCCATTCAATTTTTTTAAACTCTGCTGTTGGTAAACCGGACTTGCCAAACACTGAGCCATTAGAGGCACCACTGGAGAAGAATGCTCTGAATGCCATGGACAGCGCATCGGACTAACGTATCCATACTACAACAGCACAAGGTAAAAATTACAAGGTACAAAACCTTGAGTATTTTGGCCACATTGCCAGGAAACAATGCAATAACCTGGAGCAGTTGATGGTGACAGGGAAAGTCGACGGCAAAAGATTGCGAGGGTGCAGCCCGATACGTTGCGTTGGTCCGATCAGTAATGTACCGCTCTCGACACCTCGGTCTATGACACACTACGTGTTGATGAGAATAGGAAACGATGGCAAGACATCATAAGAGAGAGACTAATGGGAGGTGGTGGTCACGACCCTCAGACATGAGGAATGCAACTCAAGGAGAAGCTAGGTACCGAAGATTTAAAAAAGGCTGTGTTTCGGCAGTCTCACTTTCACGATTGATATGCAATAGATAGATACCTTCGACCACACCGTCACTTAATTTTAGGTGAGCTATGGTCAAACACCTAACCGTTCAATCATAAAAACGATAAGCATTATTTTTGCATGCAGGTATAATTAATACAGACTAAATTATTATTCACAGAATAAAATCAAAATATCTATAGAGCGAATCCCAAAGAAAAATTGCCTACACTTAACTAACCTTCAGAACCGTGCCCTCTAGCCCTCTAAGCTCTTCAGTAAATTGTCAGTAACAAGCCATGTGCTGTCAGATTACCGTGACAGGCGTCTGGCGCGCTTCTCTGCGGCTTGCTAGCAATAGCCACCCAAATATGTCACCTCTGTGGGATTCGTCTATATTCTATGGGTTGTAGTTAATGGTTGTGTGATTTCAACATAAGTATACCGATATTATTAAGGCCAGAATCATGGGGAATTATGGGCAGAATCAAAGCGGGCGTTGGGTTGAAATTTTGTTTCCAAATAGTATCGCCTCAAGGGAGCCTATTTGAGTAGTTATAATTTACATTTTGAACTGGAACATTCTGGAAGAATTGTAAATTTTTAGAGTACTATACCTGTAGGGTATCGTATCGTAGCGACAAAAAGAAGATACAAATTATATAAGTGTGTAAGGCCTTTAACAATTTAGCCAATACCACTTCAGTCTGTAAGCACCAATGTATTATCTGGGTATTGCAACGTTTACATCCGGGTACATGTATCAAGGTATAACTCAGGTATATCTGAGTGCATCCGGGTAGATTTATCCGTCTGGGCCGAGACAGTGACGGATTCAGGTGGCGTTTGGCCCAGAGCGGGGATTATTCAAGGTTAAGCGCTTTTTGGGACTACAATATAAACTGCTCTCTTAAATGCAAACTTTATTTAAATTAAAAATACAAATCAGTGATGAGCCGAGCAAGACGTCAGTCACCGTCGCGGTGCCGTTCTTTTTGTATTTCTCTTAAAGTTAAAAGGACGCGTTACTATATTTATAAGTCAAAAGGATTATTGTACTCATAATTTTGAACATCTTTCACTAAACCAACCTTGAAACCAAGAAAAAAAACAGCTGTTCCATACATTTCATCGAGGTCGAGTTATGTTCTTGTATGGGACAGCCGATTTTCTTTTCCGCGATTTACAATTACCTCTTTTCTGCTTAGTAATACTTTTACGCGTAACCCCGTATAATATATCCTACCAACATGGCAGATTTAACCTAAATAGAGTTAAATTGTAAACCAAACTACGGGCTTTCTTTTAAATTCAGTCAATAGGTATTCACTACTCCGACATCCAACGAATAGATATTATATTTCATTGCATTAAATCTAATGCATAATAAATCATGATATTGTAAAAATATTTATTCAAAATAACATTTATCTATTCCTATTTCATTCATCGTATATTGTATACATAAAAATATGATTAAGTAACTGTACAATGTAGGATACAGTCGTTAATGCCCTGGTAACGAAATAGTTGATCCGAAGTAATCCCAAAAATCCATTGATTAACTGGCAATCTCAATAAACCTGCCAATATTGTGCGTTTTCCTTATTGCCTTATGTAGGGAACCCTACGTACATAGCTTGCACTACACGTGGCCTGCAGTATCCTATCTTGGTCTATCTTACACCAATAACAAAGTCTCACTGAAATATCCCTTTTATAAAACAAAATAACATTCATACGAATCGTTTTCTTAATAAATTATTTTCAGACCATTTTAAATTTCAAATTCTACATTAAGCTGCATATTTTATTTACAATTGTTTTATTAGTTAGTATCCTGAATTCTAAATCAGGCTAATAAACAAAAATCAGTTTAACTTTCATAGATAATATATACACCTATATTGACCTGGGTATGTCCTAAAACTGCATCCTGAACTACCGAAGGACGGGCAGCAGCGTCCTCTTTGTTAACGGTGGTAACACTCTGCGATTGCCAAGCCGCCTGCCAAGCGTGGGGATTATGGCAACCGCTCCCCATTAAGGGAGAGGCCTCCATCCCGTCCATCCAGTAGTGGACGTCTTCTGCTGATAACGATATAATATATACAAATAAAATACAGCTTGTATATAACATGGTTTTGTATTTAACTTGTAAAATAATGTATTTATCAATAAATAACTTTGACTTTCCTTAAACTATCCTCATATTTGATCACTGAACATAAAAGTGAATAGAACGGAAATGTGACGAGCTGCGCTAGCCGGCATTAAGTGTAAATGCGCTTAATGACAATTCTACGTATATACTGGCATGTTTTTAAACTGATAATACTCAAAAAGACAATTTAAATAGACGCGTAGGAAACCAAACCACATAGCATCGTAATTAGATAATTTTAATCTGTCGCAAAATGGCATTTCGATCGTTTTACTTCAAATGCGTGACCTATAATTGGCATTTTTTAGTCATAGTTTCTATACACTTATGTGTGAAACTGGCGTACTAAACTCCATACAAAGCATATGGAAAATTGTGTACAACATTGTTTTGACAGCCGTTCTACCTAAGAAGCAGGGATTTCGCTTTTCTGTGTATTTAATAGTGGCTTAAATTTGTAGTAAGTTAAGCTACTGTGTCTATCTTATATTGTGCAGATCGTCTGTACAAAGGGTTCGATACAATGGCGGTATCAGGAAGCCGTTAATCGACGTCGCAAATGGCGCGTAAAGATAATTAGGCGGGCGACGCCGGGCGGAATGACTAGTCGGCCATTTGGTTCGAACTAATTTATGGACGAGTAGGGGATGGAGGGCGGTCAGACCGTGTCTTCATTTTTGTATTGATTTTTAAGCAGATATTTAAGAATTCCGACTGAGACACTCACTGGATGATGGAGGATATCCTTTGCAGAAGGTCTAGGTAGACACCATTGCAGTACGAGATATATTGACGTATTCCAGTTTGAAGGGTAATGCAGGGTATGGACTCTACTGCAGAGTCCGCCTGGGGAAGTACCACACCTTTGCCAGTAATTCAACCGCCAAACAGTAGTGTGCAAGCATTACTGTGTTCCGGTTTGAAGGGCAATGTTACCAGAGTAATTACTGGGTATGAAGAGATTTAACATCTAATATCTTAGGGTGACCAGCGCAGTGCAGTGCAGCGCAGGATTGTGTTCGCAAGTTCACAATTCTAGCACTGTTTCTGTTAGTGGCAGGTGTGACGCTTACAACCAGGCAAACGCCTTGCTCGTCTCGTCACTTGATTGTATTAAAAAAAATGTAGCTAGCGAATGTTTCGAGCTTCTAAGGCTCACCATGGAATGTCTTAATTTAATGAGCGCCAACAAACTACCCTAATACCCTGGACTATGTTTCATGTGTAGGCAAAGCTCTGAATAGCGCTGCAATGGCTCGTAGTCACTCATTCTTCGATAACATTTTTTTTGTTTGCGACAGATAAGATGACACTACGAGGACAAACTTAAAATATTTTTCACTGATGTGATTAAATTCAATATAAGCACACTAAAAACGAATACAAGGATAAAGTATTTCAATTTATTTCAAGTATAACTGTTTACCTTATAATTAGAACAAGCTAGATAGTCAAACGTTTATTAATACACTACTTGGTATTTGAACCAGAGTCCCTACTCAGTTTACGAATAGGTATCTCCTCGATCTTCAGCAGCATAATGTTTCTTTATCTTATTACAATCTCTCGTATTCAGATCTCCCTAAAGATGAAGAGATGTAGTATGTTTTTTCAGTTATACCTTGAATTACCACCGCACCTGTCTTAGAATATTTTCAGTTATTCAGCCTTCTTCATGTTCTTCAGTGTGACGCGTGACATGCCTACGTCTTCAAAGAAAGCCAAAAAGAAATAAAATTATAATAAAAATTATTTTTATCGCAAGTTGACGACACATCAGGTGGCGTCGTCCCCAAAATTGAATTTCACATAACTTCCCGACACAAAGAGCTGAGAGACAATAAGAGACATTATTTGGAAATGTTTCGAAACAATTTTCATCATTTCGTTGTTCTGTTGGGATTTACTTAGTTTGCGCGGAACAAATCAAATTCTGTTTTCTTTGGACGGCGTCGCGGGGAAGGTTAAGATCTGGATTATTATAGTTCCATTTTCATAGAGTTTATAGACTTATTTTTTTATTTTTAGAATCAAGAGATCAGAAGGCGCTCTTTGTGCGAGCTCCTGTATTTGTAGTGTGTACTACGACGCCGGCACAGTAACTGACTAAAGATTGGCTAAATAGCTACTATTAAAAGAGGTATGGTTCTAATACCGCTCTCATCTCTATGCAGTAAAAAACAGCTCCACTTTTTTTAAATACATTTTATAATGAGTAACGATTTAATTTGAATTCGATTTGTTTATTTTCTACTTTATTTTCACGCAAGCTTTCGTACATTTTATTTGGTGGTCTAAGGGGGATGCCTTCGTTGAGAAGCGGATATCTCCAGGCTGGTGGTATGATGATGATGAACGATTTATAGAAGATTTTTCCAATTCTTTATGTAAGTATGTCCGAATCAAATGATTTCTCTGTGTTTATCTTCCTTGCTATATCTGATTTTTAAGACGCTTCTTTATCATCATCATAATCAGTCCACCGTAGTCCATTGCTGGATATACTCGTTGGCCTCTCGTATGAATCAGCTCGATCTTGAAGTTTTTCGCTTTCAGCCATTTCCGTCTGTCTTACGTACCTAAGTATAATGGGATAAGTTTATTTACAAATAAAATACAATTATACACTAATATTAAATTATAACTAACTAACAACTAAATAAAACCTACCTAGTAAAAACAAA
This sequence comes from Erannis defoliaria, assembly GCA_905404285.2. Taxonomy (NCBI): domain Eukaryota; kingdom Metazoa; phylum Arthropoda; class Insecta; order Lepidoptera; family Geometridae; genus Erannis; species Erannis defoliaria. The sequence continues at coordinate 17,131,632 of FR990084.1, read as the reverse complement.
CCCTACATAATAAAAATACAAAACTTAAAATTTAAACTAAAAGCCCCGTAGATGATGGAAAGGTGGCCAGAATGCTGGCGGCATTGCCACGTTGGATGGCAATGCTAAGTTTTTGACCAAAATATACGCCAGCATTCCGGTCACCTGACAGCTCGACTAAACGTTTCGCCAGGTTCCTATATAAAACATGTGCGGCCGGCCCCCAAGGTCCCAAAGTCTCTACCCCAAACGGCACAAACATGTACAATCGGTCTAAATACCCATATTTGTGCCATATTTGAGGTTTTCAGCATTAGAGGCGGCAGCGCCAGCGTGATCATTTGTCCTAGGAAGATGGGACGGCGCTAGTGTGTCGACACATGTAGCGTCCCAAACCAAAGGCCGTCCCATCTTCCATGGGATAAGGGTCATTCCGTCGGGTCTCTTGCTGTCATCCCGCATCAGACCGTTGGGTTCTAAAATCGAGGGGATGCCAGCACTGACAAAGGCCCGACGGATGATATCATTCAAGCTGGCGTGCCGCGGAATGCGCCCTGCACTTTTTACACAAGAAAGTGCGTGGTGGCCGAACCTATCCGCTATATCACTGCAAGAGCAGCGGTGAGGGACCTGGCACGGGGCACCTATTCGAAGGGATACAGCTATACGAAAGGTCTGATTATCCAAAAGATTGCCAACATTTTTAGACGGTAACGCATGCAACCAAAGCCCCGACTCCCAACGAGTGACCGCAAGTAGGCGAGCACGCTCTGTGGAAGAAGATGATGAATCTATCAAATTTTTACATTCTAACTCACAGAGCGGCTCGTCCCACTGCCTCTGAGAAGTAGGGGCCTTGGGCAGGGTTTGTTTTGGACAAGCTAATTTCCAACTTTCCATAGCTTCAGACAAGAAACTTATTTCAAAATTTTGTAGTGATGGCGATAAAATTGTGTTTACCAAATGTGTTGAACTGAAAACCGATGATAGGAAAGCTGGCAATGATACACTAGAAATTTTGCGAAATAATTATGTATATGTCGCAGCCTAATTGTAGAATTCGCCGTTTTACATAATGGCTAGCCATTTTAAAAAACAGGGCCGTAATGTAAATCGGCGGATCAACGTTCAGCCGGATTGTCATCGCGATACGTTCTACAATAAGACGTCCTATGTTTAGGCACATGTAATAAAGATGCCTTCATAGCAAAATGGTTATCATACTAACAAAATATAGTGTGTATATAGCAAAACATAAAATTTTATGACAAAAATAACATTTGGTATTTAAGTAGCAGGCAAACAAATGTTTTTACCGAATGAAGAGGTCACACTTAAGTTATCAAAGCGCCAAACCGCCGCGAGTGTCCAAAATTAGAACTAAAGATTGCCAAAGCGGCGGATCATGACCCGCTCAATTACATTACGGCTAGCCGTATTGTAGAACGCGAAGCACGCATACAATGCGGCGGCCTTACTTTCAGCCGTAATACAATTTGGCTAAGCTTTAATACGCCGCTTTATAAAACGGCGCTGTTTTTTAGAATGAGTAGCCGTTATTTAATACGGCGTATTCTGCAATTTAGCTGCAAAATATATAATATAGACCTTCAATAGAGTCTTACAGCAATTATTTGTGAGTTTGGAGATCTCAGTAAACGGTGCGGTGTTGGCTTAGTAATCAATAGAGTTATATTTTACTGAAACTGTTTTTTTTTACTGCGAACCAAAATAAGTAATCGATCTTTTGCCAATTTTTATTTATATTTATAGAAGCCCAAAATTTTCCTCTTATCAACACTGTACAAAATAATAGTAGTCTTCCAATTTGTATCAGAAGATGAATACCATGTTTTCGAGACTATTTTTATTTTGTATTCTCGTTTCCAATACCACTTTTGCCCACGGTTATTCTGTTTGATATTCTTTCAAAAACACGCTTGTTTTCTTTCTCCGCAGATTTTTATGATAAAACTGAGGACAGAATGTTCTAATATAACTGAGTTTAGTTGTTGAAGACTGGAATGTTGGCTAATATTATTTAATATATATTTTACATTTTGTACTTCATCTTGAACAATAAGTATCATTTAATAAGTTCAAGATGAGGACTTATGTCATTGAATTGATTTATTTATTTATTTTATTTTCTATAAACACTCAAGAACATAAAAAATATTGTTATAATACTTTTTTTTTAAATTACAACCGACTTTAACTTCGAATACCTGGTATGACATCTTCATATTTTCTAGTAATTTTGATTTAAAAACCAAACTACTGAACCGATTTCGATATAGTTTATATGGGACCACCTCTAAACTATTACCTACCAAATCATCATAATCAGTTCGTAATTGGCGAAGTAATCGCGCAACGCAAATTAAAAAAAAAACCGAATTGAGAAGCTCCCTTTTTGAAGTCGGTAGAAAATAAGTTAGTTCTTTCCAAAAACGTACGCCATTTAATGATTTCTAAGAAAATAGGTAAACGAATACCTTTTCTAGACGTGGTGTAGTGTGGATGACAGTTTGGTATTTGAGCACTCACCTGATGATGAATAGCGTTGCGGTGGAAGACGGGTCGAAGTTTGGAATAGAATCCAACTCTCAAGTAAGTCTTACCTGCTTTATATTCGCAGCTATAATTCCACAAAATATAACAAAAACCACAGCCACGTTGACTTGCAAAACACCTCCTTATCCAATATCCAGGTAATTCCATTCAATCTGAGCACACGTTTTACAAATAGAAAAAGCTAAAGTATAATTCCAAGGCACAATTGCAGCGCTGCACCTTCCCCGGTTCAATTGAATCATCCTAGAAAAGATTGTCACCTCTCGAAGGAGCGAGCGGATATAAAAAAGCGAAGCGAGCGAAATTTTATTCCGAGAAATGGGGATCGAACGTCTAAGGAATTAATGTATTCGCAGTCGAATATCATCGGAATGCTTTTGTACGTGGGTATATTAATTTTGATAATAGCTTTCTTTGTCGAAGAACCTTTTGTTGTTTGACTTCGTAAATAAGTTGGGAGTGTTGGAGTTTTTTCCTATTTCTGTTTGGGGTGTTTTTTTTAGCTTTTGTCCGATCCGAAGGCGATGGAACTGTGAAATGAAATGTTTTGGAAACAATAGCTTTTTAAAATTAACTTTTCACAACATTTAATTTTTTTTTGGTAATGACGTTTATAATTGAGGAAGTTTTATTAAAATAACATTTTTTTTAAATAAATTAATCTTGTTTTTGTGGCCTCGGGAAAATTTCCGACTTATTGGTATAAATTTATTAATATCTTTTTTCAAATAGTTTTGTGATAATATCAAAAAAAAATGCTAATCATATAGGAGCAAACTAAAGGACATAAAGGATATCAAACAATATATAACACTAGAAGCGCCCGGCGATTTCATCCGCATGTCGGATCACGTCGTTCCAAATTTTGTCCCGCAGAGAGAGCATAGCTCTCTCCATAGCTTGCTAAGTATATCCCTAATTATAATTATCTTTACATTATTTTTATTTTTATTACCTATAGGTTTTATTAAACACATTGAATGACGCAAAAATTATACAAAGCCTAAATGAGTCGGCATAAAACATAAATATTATTATTTCTTGAAATACTACGCCTGTATAATAATCATAAAATTATTTTCTTCTAAATCCCAACAAGCAACCGAGTCGATCTCTAACCTCTATGCAGCAATTATTCCGTACACAATGCGATCTGTAATCGATACCAGGTTCTCGAGGATCGAGTCTCGATTCACGTCCGGCGCAGTTGAACGCGATTCAACATCGTTGAATGAAAAACTATCGGTATTGTCCTGTCAGGTGTTTTGAGAAATAGACAAGTAAAACTGAACTTGCTAGTTTTTTTGTAGTGGTAGGAGCATAGATTTCTACGGTAGTACTTAGTACATAATAAATCTATGGGTACGACTCTGTATTGCAGAATTTGAAGAGTCCGCTTAAGGTAACATCACACCATCGCCAGTTATTCAACCGCCATCCAGTAGTCTGCAACATTACTGTATTACCGTTTGAAAAAAAAAATGTTACCAGAGAAATTACTGAGTATGAAAAGATTTGACTTCTCATAATATGGATGACGAGCGCAGCAGTGCGGCGTAGGATTTTGTTCGCAAGGTCACAATTCTAGCACTGCTAGGAGTTTCTATATAGCAGTAAAGAAATCCTTCATCGTAATCATTCGTTTATTTATTCATGTAGTCATTTCGTTTCTAGGCTTTTGGGTGAATAAGGATTTCGTGAGGAATTTTTGCGAAAACACTTTCCGGAGACAATAGCGAAACTTCTAAAACTGGGTTCACCGTTCCTGTTCCCCCAAAAGTGCCACACAGAAAGAGCTAAATAAAAACAATCTATGATCAGAACGGGCAATTTATTATCGCAACGAGGTTATTGAAAATTACATAAAGACCCTTCAACTAAAGATACTAACATTGTTCAAGTTTGTTTATTTCTAGAACATTTCGTTAATAAAAAATATTGTTAATTTATTTTGTTAACGTATACAGGTCACCCCAAATGAAGATGTCTCTCTGACAAAGACTGACATATGTAAACTTGAAAAGGCACAATACGCAAACGTGCTGTGGCCATAAGAACAAAATTACAAAAAAAAAGAAAAAAAAAAGACGGATATGAGTTTTGGCGGGCACCCAGAAAATCATGTCGCTGCATTCTATTATTTTCTTAGACTTGTGTTTTTTCAACCCAAAAGCACCCCTGGAGGACACTTCTGGGGATGCCACGGAAACTTGGATTCGGACCCGTGGCACCCCCAGGCCAGCACGAGCCGAGGACTAATTGGTCTTTCCCCGCGCGGGAAAGTGATAAAGCTAGAATATGGATACGTCTGTCTCGTTTTCGCGGGGAAAAAAGTGTGGATAAACGTTTATCACGGCTCGCGTGCTAGGCGGGCTGGTCAATTAGTGCAGTGCTTCTGCCTTTGTTTTCGGGAATTGTATAATTTTACACTTCGTATAGTTTTACTTCGCTGTCAGATGCGATGTATCCTGTAATAGATCAACTGCGGCTGCACATAAGTCCGCATCTTGCAACATGAGCCAAGCTAGGTCTTGGCTCAGCTTGTAGAGCCAAAGGTCTCTGGCTCACATTAGCACCAACGTATGGCCGTCAGCCAAAACGAGGTTGAGCCTTATTTATATCACCTCAACTTGTTGGGACATTAGTGGCGGGTTTAGCATGAATAGGATAAATAGCACAATGTGTTTTCAAAGAGTATGAGGGGTTATCAACGCTTTTCAGGTTTTCCGACATATTTTCGCATTACATGTGATTTACTACTTTGTAGATAGATGGAAAGAAATGTATGGTGTTTTCAGTGCCAACAAAAATATTGGCTGGAAAAAAAGCAATCATTGCAAGACGGTTCAGCTTGGATGGGTGACCGGTATACCTCTAAGTGCGTGGATTAGAAGACACATTGTTCAAAGTTCCACTTTATTACAACACAAAAGAGATATTCAGTTTAAGAGCTATTATTAACTATCATCGACGACATCGTCGCCTATCGACATGCGAGTAGGTGGTCAAACACGAACTTATAAACGTGTTAAAAACATAATGTGACCTTTGAGGGGAGCTTTGACTTGAGGACTAGCTACTTAGCTTATTATGTACCTATTAGCGAACTTTTTTATTTACTTAAAAGCCTGCAGCACGAGAACCGTTCTGTATGTCGCTAATTTGACGTGTCGGTATAGCTGATTTATTTGACGATGATTTACCGATTACTGTATTTTACCGATCTAAATATTAAAACACGCGCTGCTGTTTTGTCGTACTGTTTGAGGCAAACATATCTCCTAATTTCTTCTAGTATAGTCTCCATCGGTCCAGCACTTTTAAATATATATATTTTATTCGGATATATCCGCCGTTGATCACCAACTCGCCTTTTGGTAAGCGATGATGTGGTCGAGGATGTAGGGCGCAGACTTAGAAGCACAGATCAGATTCACTCGGATCTTGAAAAGGTATAGATTCGTCGTCAGCCATAAGACGTCCACTGCTGGACGAATGCCTCCCAATAGAGGGGTGTTGCCATAATTCCCACGCTTGGCAGGCGGCTTGGGGATCGCAGAATGCTCACCACCGTTAACCAAGAGGGCGCTGCTGCCCGTCCTCCGGTGGTTCTGGTTGCAGTTTAAGGACATACCCAGGTCCCAAAGGTATAGATTATCTAGATATAATTAAATATGAACAAAAATACTGGTGTACAATTCACACAGCGCCATCTGTCCCCATATTCACGAAAGCTTTTACTATGGGGACCCAGAAAACTAGTAGTTTTTAATTAATTTTTATTATATTTTGACCTATTTACCAACTCAATTTAATTTATGTCTCGGACATGTTTCATCTTACTTTAATTATTTTCTTATTTCCAGATAAAGTTTTAAATAAAACATTCAACCTGTCCGTGCTTCAATCACGAAAACTTCAAAAGTAACGAAAATATTAATGAAAATTCAAAATGAGCATCCGAAGTAATTATAAACAAGATAAACAAACGCAGCGAACAAACTTTAAACAATTTCCGAACAGTTTGATAACTTCTTGTTGGAATCTGGACAAACGGAAGTTTTGACGCGAGATGACGCCACCGGCGCTCGGCCATGGCGGAGACTATTAATTCTGCTTTCCGGTTGATGTCCGTATGGGATGGAATACATTTCATAATAAATCCTTACAATAACTGTATAATGAAATTGTGGATTTAATATCATTAACTTCGAACATAATTATAATCATTGGGTAATCTGCCCACATCATTTTCTGCATTTTAACGGGGGGATGAGTTAAATACACATGACATACATTCTCAAGTAGGTAGTTTCTCACTAATAAAACGATTTCATGTCCATAATGAACACACTCTAAAACAAACACACAGGCCGGAATGCCCAAAGGTGTGTGGTGAGGATACATCTTGGTTTGCCACTTCCAATGATGTAAGCTAGCAGATTAAAGATTTATTCTTTTTGGAATGTAAGAAAAAAAAAACCTCTGGCTATTCATTTTTGTTTTATTCATACGGGAATACTCACGTTTAATTAAATCGGATACTCCGACTATAGTTGATGAAAAGTATAGAGAGGATACCTGGATTTGGGTTGAGAAGAAATTCAATGGCATAATGTGGCCAGCGTGGTGGAGTATCGGCCATTCGCCTATCAGCAGCACGTTAAATGCTTGAAGCAAACTAGCCAGAACACTAGCCCTAATTTAAAAAAAAAACACGACAGGCATGCCGAAAAACGTATTAAAAAAAATCAGTGTCATTCAGAATTATGTAAGGATTGTAACAATACCCCATAAATCTAAATCAGTTCAGGAATTTTAGAAGTCATGGTGGAAAAAATAAACTCACACACATACATACATAGATACATAAATAAGCCCTGAAAACATTACCTACGCTTGTTTTTGTGCAGTCGCGTAAAAAATACAACGAGAGTAGTCTTCTTGCAATACGTATGATAAGGAACTCTACCAGACAAACAAAAATTTGTATTTCAAATACTAAATGTAGCTTGGTTAAATTATAGAGTAGATATTTTTGTATGAAGTGATTCCACACTTATGGTATTTCTATGCCACCAACGCTTAGTTGGTAGCTTATAACAGGTTCGGAAATTTGGCTTCTCAGGCAGAGACTTCTGTAGCTTAATTGGCAAAGCAGTTGGGACGGAAACCCATAGCGACTGCTCGTATGCAGGTTCGAGTCCTGCCGGAGGTCATAATTTTTCTTCCTGTTTAGGCTTTAAAAACATAGAGTAGATAATTTGGAGGTAGTTCTGAATTCTGAGAAGCTCACTAATTACTGGAGTTAGCGTATTAGTGCTAAGAAGTATAATTGTATAACGTTAGACTGCTTTGATTATATACCCAGGAGAGCTAGATCCTCCAAGTTAGACTGCTTCGGTAGAGTTGGCGAGACAATTGAGATCTGTGACCTACTCGTATGTAGAGTTTGAACCTATTTATAATTTATTAAGCTAATATGCGAAAGTTTGTGTGGGTGTGTGTGTGTGTGATATTTTATGACGCTGTAGCTATTTATAATGCCAATGTATGTAATATTTGATGTTATATTCAGCGTACATCTCATCACAAAAACTCTATTTTCCAAATTAAATAAAATACGAACTATAGTTTAGTGTATCTCACGGAAAAAAAAATTGGTTTAGGCGTACACATTTTAGGTTATTTTTAGCATCTAACATGATAAAACACTGTTTTAAACTTTCAAACTTTCTTTTCACTGTTTTTGTTTGACCGTATTACATACCTACAAGCACAACGGTCTCGTGAACTGAGTGCTTTGAAACAACAACGTAAGTTTGAGGCCCTACTACGGAAACATAACTCGAATCATCAGGACGACAATAATTGTGTGGTTGAGACTGTTATTAACAGGTCTAGTAAGTCTCTAAATGAGGTCACTATTGGTGTTTTAAAGAAAGGCCTGAACTTTGCGCCTACTCCACCACGCGTACCTGTCGAGGATATCATAGGCTGCATCGAGGAGACTATTTTTAAGAACAAGTTGCCAACTACTGACGCCGACGCGTTAAGGCAAGATGTCGCGACAGTCTTACGTCATGCAAAACTACCGAGTAGTAATATCACTTTGGAGGAACGCGCAGCACTGCGTGAGTTACGTGAAGACGAGGATATTCTAGTTTTAAAAGCTGACAAGGGTAACGCAACCGTGGTGCTGGATATGTCCGAGTATGATGGCAAGATGGAGGGTCTACTCAGTGACAGTGCGACATATAAACAGGTGAAATATAACCCAACAGCGAGAGTCTCACGGCAAACGACAAATTTGGTGAAGGAATATCATGAAGTCTTCTCTGATGACGTGCTGAAGAAGCTTCTACGACCGAGAACGCCACAGCCACCTAAGATTTACGGTTTGCCCAAGATCCACAAGAGAGATGTACCGCTGCGCCCAATAGTTAGCCAAATAGATTCCCCGACTAGTGACTTGGCGCGAGAAGTCTCACGTGTACTTCAAGGCCTGACAGGTCAGACGTCGTCTTTTGTTAAGGACTCCAGACATCTGGTAAGTTTGTTAAAGCAGAACAGGGTTGAAAGTGACGAGATCATGGTCAGTTTTGACGTTGAGTCACTTTTCACCAAGGTTCCGGTGCTGGAATGCCTGGAAGTGGTTAAGAGGAGGCTGTCTGACAACAGTATGCCGATGGAATACGCCAAACTGCTGGAACATTGTCTATCATCTAGCTTTTTCTTGTACAGAGGCCAGTTTTACCTACAGATCGATGGAGTAGCTATGGGCAGTCCGGTGGCCCCTGTAGTTGCTAATCTGTGGATGGAGCACTTCGAAGACCGGGCTATTGCCACCTGTCCCGTAGAAATCAAGTGCTGGAAAAGATATGTTGATGATATTTTTTGTATTATCAAGGGTGGGGAAACAGAAATTAGCAAGTGCCTAGAACATATAAATAGTATTCATCACGCAATACGTTTCACGGCAGAAGTTGAGAAGGATCGTATGCTACCATTCTTAGATGTGTTAATAGCAGTAAGGGAAGATGGGACTCTGAGTCACACCGTCTATAGAAAACCGACGCACACAGACCTTTACTTGCATGCCACCTCGCACCATCACCCCCGACATCTTATTTCAGTAGTCACCTCACTAACAAATCGGGCCTTTGACCTCTGTGATACAGAACACCTCGCCAAGGAACTTTCCCACGTTCAATTGGTGCTACGCAGAAATGGTTACAAGGCTCAGGTTGGTGGAATTAAGAAAAAGAAGAAACGGATGAAGTCAAAGGTTGAACGACAGCCCACTTTTTTGCCATATTTGAAAGGAGTCACTGACAAGATAGGTCGATTTCTTGACAAATATTCCATTAAGACCATATTTAGACCTCAGAAGAAGATTGTGCAAAGTCTGCGTTCACCTAAAGACAAGATACCATTTCAGCACCCCGGGGTGTACAAAATAAACTGCAGCTGCGGTAGTTCGTATATAGGACAGACCAAGCGAACTGTTTCATGCCGCATTAAGGAACATATAAAGGCAGTGAAAAATAACGAGAGACACAAATCTGCCATAGCGGAGCATCTGCTGGACTCGGGCCCTAACCACTGGATTGAGCTTCACAGCCCTAATATCCTGTCTACCGAGCGCCACTATATACCAAGGCTAGTGAAGGAAGCCATTGAGATCTCGAAATGCCGGAATTTTAATCGAGGTGATGGCTTTCAACTCTCCAGTTCGTGGAATCCAGTGTTAGGTTGCCTTAAAAATACTAAGTCACGTCCTAAATGTGTTCAAAACAACATATGCAGTGATATTGTGAGTGTTTTTTGTCGAGACTTGGGTTCGAGTTCGAGTTCCAGTAATCGTAGTAAAAGACTTAGAAAGAGGGTAGTTCGTTATGAATGCCCTTAATGTTTTTCGAACTCTTTTGACAACCACCCGCATTCTTCAGTCTACTCGTGAACATGGTGCATGCAACTGCGCCGAAATATCGGGAGCTCATTTCACAACATAATCACGGTAAATATCCCGTTAATAATAATATAACTTTAACATGATAAAGTAATAAATTCGCTGGACTAAAGTGCAATATGATTAACATATTGAATAATATATAATTATGATTTTCTACTCGACTTCACTGTAACTTTGCAGCCTAGAGGGCTGCAGTCCAGGATCAACTTTGAGAAGAAAAATCATTTCATGCATTCAAAAACAAAACGGACATTATTATAAGCAAGCGCGCTCCATCTTAGACCACATTCACTTACCATCAGCTGATTTGAGGTCAAATGCTAGCGCATTTATGAAAAAAATGCAAGTTCTAACTTGTTGCAAAAAATCAAGCATAGCCTAAGATAGCCTTTACAGTTTACATCCACCGTAGACTATTAAAATTTTGGAGCAGCTTACGAGTTGGAAGACAATAAGCCTTTTTACCATTTTTGTCACGGATCTCTAAAAATTTTTACCGTCCTATCAAAGCAAACAATCAATCCTTTGAGTGTGTGATCACACAACAGCAGCACTGCAGCTCAATATGAAAATACGGCTGACAAAACAATCAGAGGGTATTGATTCGAATTCGTAAACTATCAATACGCTGTACGTGTGATTGCGCCTTTACCCGGGTAAAAATAATATTATTAACTAGCTCCGAACCGTTACACCGTCGTCCTAATGAAAATGTTGATGATGATGATAAAAAGTAGCGTAGTATGTTATTCCAAAAGATTGGCTATATCTCTATTCCGAGGTTCATCCAAATTCGTTTAGCCGTTTTATTATCTACGAAACACACATAAATTTACAATATTATTGTTTATTAATAATTTGTTTTGTTTGTTTCTATGTTTTTTCGCAAATAAAGTATTGTCTTTTGTCTATATTACTAGTTTAAATATAAGTAATAGTAGGTAAGGTTGTAACTTCTAAAATCAGTTTTAATTTTTAGTAGTATGTCAAATAAATTGAGAACTTTAAAAAATTAAGGAAATAATATTGTTTTGCAATAACTATTGTATTTACGTACTGAAACCTCAAAGTAGGTGGTTTTGGTGTGTAGTAAAATAAGATTTTAAATTAAAAATATACGTAAAAATATTAGATTTAATTATTTAAGACGTTGCACTTACGTGTACTGACGTTGCTCGGTTACTGGCGAACCGCAAACTTTTTTTTAATAATTTAACGATAGATCCAATCTTGATAACTTTAACAGTCACCGAAACTGAGTGAAGTGATTTACGCTAATTTAATAATACTTAAGTTACATGAAAACAATTTCAATCTAACACGCTATTTACATCTGTGTTGCACCTTTAAACAGTTGAAAACTTAAATACGAATTTTCGTATCAATACCGAATTTTTAAATAGAATCAAAGAGAAAAAGCGGTACCCGGTGGAAATACCGGTATTAATTGATCGGTATGAATGGAGCAGCTTGCAACGTCGAGAGTGCTTGGACGACAAATTGGTTTCATTGGAAATTGAGGCTTATAGTTCGATGCCTAGATTTGGGCTGGATCTGGCTTTTAGTGCGATAAAATTAACTGGCATGCTGCCGGGCTCCTTCTGTAGAGTTCTTCTCATTAGGTTACCTGGAAGAGATCGCTTTTAGCGATAAGGCCGCCATTAGTGACACTACTACGAGTATTTAAGATATTTAATCCTTTGTTTTGTCCTATATCTTTTGGTGTGAGCAATAAATAGAATTAATCTATCTAAAGTATCTCATGTAAATAAGCGAAGTTTGAACGTCTATGAATCTTAGCTTTTTTCTTCTTGTGAGGATTATGGCGGTGCACTTTGGGCATTTGCCTGTTTCAAGTATAATTATATAATATATATATCAAGTTTTTAATTAATTCTAGTCGAATTATTAGTAGTCAAAGTCACACACAATAAGTCACGGTCACCACCAATCATGATCATTATAGTATATAGTATATACGACTATATGACCATATCATATACTTAGTCGTGTCATATTTACTACAACTTTATTTGGAGTTTACAAAACGCCACGAAAAATTATGTTTTATCACAAATTATAACACTTTGCCCACACTGATGCGCGTAAATCGGTATTTAATGAATAAAACGCCATCAGTTTATTATTTGCCAAGTTTTGGAAATTAAAAAAGTACGGCGGCATGATTTTTACGCGTTCCCGCAAAAACTACTATGGATAATAATAATTATTTCTTAGAAAATGTTAATATCTTAATTTCAGCTACTTAAAATGGTCGTATCTATTTGAGAAGTTATTAATTTCAGTGACAATATAATACTTAGGTACAATAACTGATCTGATGGAGCGATTGAGGTTTTTATATAGATACTAGTAAACCTTTGATTGTGACCAGATCTAGTGATTATTAAAAAAAAAAGTTCTAAACAAAAAGATAGATACTTACATCAACAGCCGGAAGACGTCCACTGCTGGACGAAAGCCTCCCCCTGAATAGGGAGGGATTGCTGGCAGGCGGCTTGGGGTGATACTTACACGTATATTAAAAAAAGAGACGTTAAACACACAAAAATCTTCAACTTAGCTTTCTTAAATTTATTTTAATCCTTATCTTTTTAATTAATTTAGTTGGTATTAGACATGCACCCAAGATGCATAATTTAAAAGTTGTGAGTTATAATCCCAATGTTACTTTCATAATTTATGTTTTTTTAGGATATCATTCAATTCAATCGTAAGTTGGAGTGTCCAGACACAACGGCTGTGTTTTGTCTGAATAATCCATCCCATCGATAGTTTTTATTTTTGTTTAGTTTTTAGATAAATATTGTGCCATCTTGGGGGTGCCTAGCTGCAAGTTTATTGACAATAGACAATAGACAATATTTTATTTGTAGAAAAAACCATTGCTCTGCGGGTGAGCACTCTCATGGCGTACGTCTGGTTTGTAATTTTTCTCTGTACACATACTTTGGGTTTCAATCCAGTGCAGATTTTTATTTCCATTTATATAATAAGAAATCGATTGTTATCTGTTTTGTGTATCATAAATAAATATAATATATTGAAACAACTAGTTATTTAAGTATGTTTTTAAAACAGGAAGAAAAATTATGACCTCCGGCAGGACTCAAACCTGCATACGAGCAGTCTCTATGGGTTTAGAAGTATCTGCTTCTCTGTGTCTGTCTCTGTCAGTGCTCTGTTTTTTTGTCTTCCTGTTTAAGCTGTAAAAACATTGAAATACCATAAGTGTGAAATCATTTCATACAAAAATATTCAAATAGTTATTTATGGTTTTATATTGTCCAGCAGTTCAGCAGTGGGCTACTGTGGGCTGATGATGATGACACTATTTGCAATGCCGCAAGATCAGTCCGCGTTTGCCTACTAGCTTGGCAGTTGGTAAGCGACTATTTCGTTACTTTGCTCTAAAATAATTAAATTTATTATTGGTTGTCAAAGTAAGTATTTTCAATCTGTATTCGCATAAATCTTGCTAAGCTTCAATAGTAGTAAAACTTCCTCGTAAATATGCTCCGGTGCACCGAACGTTCGTATAAAGAGATCCAGTTTCAATCTAAACTACAAATCTGCCAACCGATACCGTTTTTAATACCGTCAAAAGATTGCCGAAATAGCTCTCTGGTTACGGAACCTATAGTTCAGAATGTAGATACGTTTGTCTGTATCAATTTTAAAGCAACTTGTCATATAGAATTGTAGTTCTTTTTATTTTATGTAATCGGGCGTGATTTTGTGGAAACTCGTGCTCTTAAGAGCGCAAAAAAAATATTTTTTTCCCATTTAGATCATTCAAGGACCGTACATCATTTCGGATTGTAAATCCATGTAACTTTTTGGTCCTCCAAGTATGAAAATGAATAAACAATGTCGTTTTATCGATCGGTTGCTTTTTGAATGAAAAACAAACAAACTAATAAACCAATAAATCTTTGTAGTGGTAGGACTCTACTGCAGAGTCCGCTTGGGGAAGTACCACACCTTTGCCAGTTATTCAACCGCCAAGCAGTAGTGTGCAAGCATTACTGTGTTCCGGTTTAAAGATAAATTACTGGGTATGAATGGATTTAACATCTAATATCTCAGGGTGACGAGCGCAGTGCAGTGCGGCGTAGAATTGTGTTCGCAAGTTTACAATTCTGGCATTGCTACTACTGTTAGTGGCAGACGTGACGCTTACCACCAGGCAAACGTATTGAACGTCTCAACACTCGAACGTATAAAAAAAAATATTAAAAAAAAACTGCATGTTATATCGTATTTCATCCAATGTATAGAAAACTCGAGCATGTATACCCTTGTATAAAACCATTAGTAGGTACAAAGAATCTGAAAAACTGACTATAGTTGTAATACTGATATGAGTTTGTCCACTTTAATACTGCGAGTTAACAAAAATATAGCATATTTTATACATACAAAAATTTACTTAAAATTCCAGCAAAATAACTCAATTTCATTATAAATTCCATCACATTTATATCTTACGATCTTCCACTTATAAGCAAAATACCAACTATCCAAGAATGCAGGCGGGCGCAGCCGCGGGCCAAACCACAATTTTAATAAAATCCAGTGTTGGTCCGTTATTAAATCAAAAGAATACCCCTTTCCTCCTCCTCTTGCCTCGCCTCGCTCGGAGACCGATAGAAGGGTAACGGGATATTCTAAAAGCGGTATTTAATCCTTTTTACATTCGCTCATGCAGTCTAGAGGAAATTATGGAATCCTAAATTAAAATGTCTTCGTCTTCAAAATATGAAACGTAAACGTGTAAAATATTATATGGAACTAATATGAGTATCCTGTCATTATTATTAGCGACAATCGATTTACATATTTTTTAGTGACAACCAACTTTTCGCATAAACATGAATCGGGAATACCCATAAACACGAATCGTCGAATCATTATTTAAATAAATACAAATTTAACAAATGTTTCATGAATTAAAATAAAATAAAAATTAAAATGAGGACCTGATCACCTGATAAATATACATTTTGTATCCGTATCCGTATCCTAAGACAAACGATTAATTTAATATTCAGATTAGGTACTTAATAAATGTTTGACTTTATAAAATATTTATTTCACTTCATACTAGTTTTTTAGTAATAAAAAAACATACAGTCGGATTGAGAACCTCCTTTTTAGAAGTCGGTTGAAAATTTATTAAAATAGTACTTTTTTCGGTAGTAGTAATAGAAGTTTTTATGTTTTTTAATAAACCTAATCTTGTACCTTTGTTTACACCTTCTAATGCTTCTAAACGATCAGTGATTCTAGAAAGATAAAGGAATAATACTACACCTTATACTTATGTGTAGTACGTATTCTAAAGCTTCTAAACGATCAATAAAGCTATAAATAAAATCGTGGCTGCCCCACAGCCAATTTGCCCGCAACACTAGGTGTAATGCAGGTGAGTTATTCGAATCCCCATCGAGTATGGGGGCGATAAGGGGCCAATAAAGGGGGCGTGATCGATTTTCAAGGGGCTGTAAGAAACTTTGCAAATCTCTTTTGTAACTTTTAGAGCCGTGTGTAGCACCGATCTATTTACTATGAAAGTCTGTTACATTATTATAGCCTATTTTGTGATCGAAACTTTTCATTCTTACTCAGTTCGTGTAAAACGATGATTTAAGTATAATATAGTTTCGTTTTTTTTTCAAATGTCCGTGAATTTTGAATTAGCTTGTGTAAAAAATATTTTAATTACCTACAAAAAACAACCACACACGGTAGAATAGATTTAGCACAATAATCCATTATTTTGTTTTGATAACTTTTGCTTGTACCTCTTCATTGCTATCCATAATTATTAGAATATTCATAAATACGTCATGTGAATTCAAAATATTACAAATATACATTACTAACGTGTACGTTCGTACGTAGGGAGGCACTTGAGTGACGTCACGTGGCCTGCGCGGTGTCCCGCAGGAAATGAGCTCTCTCCACCGCGCGGGAATTGCACCGTCAGTCCGGCTTGATGGCACTTGTTGTGAGGTTTATGCGACTTGACAAAATTGATACTAATAAATAGGTAAATTTATAATCTGTAGAATTGAGTTTTCTAAACAAATACTGGTGTTTACTGCATGCCATACAACATGGAATATTCGTCGCATACCTTTCATGTATGCGGCCGGTTGGGAGAGGGTTGATATTGTCCCTAGACTTTCATTATTACAACATAAGCATAACACATAGTCTATCCCGGATAATATACAGTTTCAGCAAAATAGAGGAAAAACTGCAACAGCAGCAGCTAGTTGCAGATATTCTTATGCTTTTAGATAAATAATATTAGAGTAAAGTCACACACTAACCATTTCGAATATTTTTTGAAAGAATTATCTAACAAAATCTGCTTACAATAAGTTTATATTATTTTTATTTTATTTTGCTTTATTTAACTTTGGTACAACAATAATTAGCAAACCAATCTTATTAAAATAATATGGGGCGAACTGTAAATTAAGTAATATCGTAATATTTTTTTCCAATAATTTGTCGGCCCTATTTCCTTTCTCTGCACCGTCAGTCTAGTTACCATCAGCTAAGCACTTCTTATAATTGTATTTTAATGATCGTGTGTAGGATGCTTTACGTATACATGTACATGTGTGTGCTCACAGCGGAAATTTGAGAGGCTCACTCTTCCGTCAGATTCCTATATTAATTAAGCCATGAAATATAAATTTAATTTTGAGACAGATGACGTTTTAAGTAAAATTTGTTCTTGCATGCGAATCCATTTACTATTAAAATAAGCATTAAGATTTAAAGTGACAGCGAAGTAATGTAAGTTGTATAATCTGAAAACTGAATTGTAAATTCAATCTGAGTGTTTTTGATAGTGAATTGTTTTTTTCTAGGTAAACGTGCTCCATCGTAAACTACATCAAAATGGATGAACAGATGCCCAAAATTAACAAAAAAAAAAGAAATAAATAAGATAAGATAAGATAAATTTATTTTATAAAAAACTTAAGCACTAAATAGAAACACCTTAGCAGTAACAGATATATATGGAAAAACAATAGATGATCTGTCGGTGTGCACTGGATCCCACACTAGCGTGACCTGTGTCGTGGACTCCAGGCTCTTCCTTTTTGAAGTTAGAAGGAAATTAGGCAAGTAAGTAATATAATGACAAAAAAACACAAGTAAATTTAAGTAAAACAAAACAATAGAAAACGTGCAAAACTATATAGCTGCACGTTAACATTATAGTTATCTATTGATCGATAGAAAGGGCTGAAAAATATCTCAAGATAATGTTTACCTGCCTAAATGTTCTTATGAATCTATCAATAAGAAATGATTCCTCCCTGCTTCTGTGTTGAATATAGGTAATCATCCAAATTTATATCCAAATGATTGTACGACATAGTTTCTACTTCCTACTAATATTATAAATGCGAAAGTTTGTGTGTGTGAATGTTTGTTACCACGTACCTACGTAACTACTATGCTGATTTGAATGAAATTTTAAATGTGGATAGTTTAGGTGGAATAAGATGTAGCGTAGCCTGATTTTCGAAAATCTACCCCAAAGGGGCTTAAACAGGGTGGTTAAGTTTCTATGGATGTTTTTTATTCATTGATTTGATTGACTCAAAACTCAGCACAAATAAACTTTAGAATAAATAATGAACCACGTATTTTTTTTCTTAACGACCCCTAGGGTAGTTGCAATGGAGTTCAAAAGTTTGTATGAATTTTTTCACTCAAAACTTGGTATAAATAATCTTTAAAGTAAATAATGAAACTCGTATGACATAATAGTGTCGAATTGGTAACCTCCCTTTTTTTGAAGTAGTTTAAAATTTGGTTTTTGCTCCCGTGCGAAGACGGGGCAGATCAGCTAGTGATTTCATATTTTAATAAATTTAAATATGGGGCAGGTATATAAATTTGTCCAAAATATGAATAATGATGTTTAAATGAATAAAAAATACAACGTTGGTGCCAAATTAATTGCTCCTGATAATTAATGTCAGTCGAGCTGGTGACTAATTATTGCATAATATCAATTATAATTTGAGCAGTAGCTTTATGATACTGGATTACGGGGATTATATTTATAAAATTATATGATATCGGAATTTCATTTTATTGAATCATTGAAGTCTCGTTAGTTAAAATGTCTCTGGTTTTTTTTTTACTGTGGTTCGCTTTCATTTTTAATAACAAATTTAAAACAAATTAATAATCAAATAATCAAACATTATTATTTATAATCAAACAAAATCTAAAAATGTACCTATTTCATTATTAAATTAAATTCTCTCATAAATTAATTTCTTCTTGAGTCAAAAAAAAAATACATCGATTATTATCACTTGAACTTATCAATTACACTCAATTAATTACCGTAGAAAACAAACAGTGCGTTACACATCACAGGCTAACAATGCGCGCCTATTTATTCACCATGCACTGACGCACCGATGGTCACGTGCGAGGGCATTGTATTGTTCTCATATTTCATTTAGTACGTAGTTTTTGAAGCAAAAATGAATATAAAAGAACAATGAAAATGAACTATTAGCTATTTAATTAACTCGATAAGAGAATTTTTTATTAGTATGTTTCTCGATACGAGACATTACACGACAAGAGTATTTAAAAAAATGGATTGATGGTGCAGCATTTTTAAAATCAAAAGATTATTATGTTAATAAGTAAAATCTTATAGGCTGAGTAAGTGTGAGAAAATAATAATTAAGTATTGATATTATACTAGGTTCATGGGTCTCACAAACGTATGAAAATGAATATAAATAATAAATAAAGATCGCAGGACATTTTTCACACAGCGCCATCTAGCCCCAAGCTAAGCAAAGCTTGTAATATGGAAACTAGATAGCTGATAGAATACTTATATACATTTATTTTTTTGTAAATACATACTTATAATACATACTACACCCAGACACAGAACAAACATTTATGATCGTCACATAAATGTTTGCCCTTGGTGGGGATCGAACCCACGCCCTACAGCTCTGAAGGCAGACACGCTACCGCTGAGCTATATGGCAGTCAAAGTATAAAATAAAACAAAATGTTTTGTGACTAGAGGTCGCCCGCGACTTCGTCCGCATACGGAAGAAATTCGGCCCGCACTCAAAATTCACCACGTTTTTTACCCCCCCTTAAATGAACTACCCAAATATCAATTTTCATCACTATAACATTAAAAACAAAGAACTTTTTAACATTACACCCCCCCTTTCCCCCCCTTAAATCGTCCCTGTTTTTCCCTTGTTTTTTTTTGAAAATAGTATTGTTTATTTTAAATGAACTATCCAAATCCAAATTTTCGTGACTAAAAGTACAAGAACAAAGGACTTTCATACAAACTCCCCCCCCCCCTTTGGGGGTCGAATTTGGAAAAATCCTTTCTTAGGACACCCTTACGTATCGAGACGCATACACCCTCCAAATTTCAAGTCTGTACGACCAGCGGTTTGGGCTGTGCGGTCAGTCAGTCAGTCAGTCACCAATCAGTCAGGACAGAGCCTTTTATATGTATAGATTGATAGATTGATTAGTTTCCATTTTCGGTTACTTGACGCCTTACTACTAATGAAAGAAATAAAAATGCCACAGAGACCCATTAAAATATTTTTTGCATCCGCGATGCTGCTGCAATTTACTTTGCTTACCAAAAAAGGAATCATCTTTTTTCTTCTTTCCTCTTCCTTTCTTCCTTCTTGATTATGGCGTCGCACTTTGTGCTTTTGCCAATGTCAAGTATTTATTTTTATCAAGGTTTTGATGAGTTTCAAGTAGAATGAGTCTTAGTCACAGTCAGTCACACTTAATAAGTCACATTGCAGCTCTTACTATAAAATTGATAATAGACAAGCGGTTAAATATCAAACAACAACAAAACGTCCATAGACACCCTTGACACGACCATGACGGTAATTCCATCATTAAGGCGGGCGCACACAAGCCGAGTGTTTGCACGACACTCGTCCCGTGCTGTCCCGAAATAATGAACGCCGATATTTGAACTGCTACTGCAGTAACACCAAGTATACTTCGCCAGTGCTGAGCCGCTCAAGTAGGCCTCGATTGACAGCTGATTTGCCAATTAATGAAACAGACACGCCTAGGGATTTTATTAAATACTAGCTTTTGCCCGCGGCTTTGCCCGCGTAGTAATGTTGAATACTGGAATTCGGTTAAATCGGGGCCCAACTCAATTGAATCACTAAAATACGTATATTATTGCATTTTTTCCAAGCCGCGTGCAAGTCTTTAAGTTTGCTTGAGGATGACCAAATTTGGCATGTCGCGTTTGCAATACTTACTTCAAAACAAAGCCGTCTTGTTGAATTTTAAACAGACAGACAGATGGACATGACAAACTTATAAGAATTCCTCGTAGTACTACGGAACCCTAAAAATGTCTGCTAATGACGCTATAGTTGCCGGGGCCTGACCCGAAAGATTACAATATTTCTTTGTAGACAACGTTTTTGACTTTTTTGTTAGAAGGTGCTAAAATAGCCAGGCTTTTAGGGGAGCTAATTCGCGAGCAAGCCACATAGAACTGACCATGCGAAAAACAGTCCTGCCTTAAATCAATACCAGCGTATTTTAAAGTTTGACCCTGAGCCTTATTGATGGTCATGGCAAAACAAACTTTTAGGGGAAATTGAAGCCTTTTGAAGTCATAAGGAACTGGGAACGGTCACTGGGAATCATGAGAATACGCGGCACAAACATTGTTTCGCCATGGGCACACCCAGTCAAAATGATGGCCTCAACCAGATTACGATGCAGCATTTTTACTTGTAACCTGGTTCCATTACACAATTTGGGTGGTCTTAAATTCCGAAGGAGCATGACGGGTGTACCTTTCTTCAGGATAAGCCTATGATATGGTAGCCCCGCTGGTCTTAATGAATTTAAAAACTCAACTGGATAGTTTACAGAATCAGCATTATTGCATACCGTATCAACAGAGTCAATGAAATGAAATAAGCTTAAGCAGAAAAAGTATGATAACAAAGAACGCAAAAATATTACCAAAATATCGCAAGAATTACGAAACTTCGTTAAAATACAGTGCTGCACTGATCGCTTAGGTAGACTCGGTGTGGGTTGGAGTGGGGCGCGCTCGAGGTACAGCGCGTCATACTCGGGTTTTAACGTATCTGAGCCGATGCGGGATGGACGTTTCGAAAGCGCTGTGCTTGGTGCGTGCACCGGATCAAGTACATGTGTTTAAAACATTTATCTTCTTACGCATAAACACTCGATTAGCTAATCTATAAATATAACATTTTTTTTCAAATGAAAAACTGACCCGTGGCCTTCCAGTTTTGAAATTGTTTGAAAATTCTGAAACATGTTTATGTTTATTTTATCTTATCTCTTAAGTCAAAAAACTTAACAGCCTTAAATGAATGGTTTCAGCAAAATGGTATTTTAATGATACATTGAACCCCTTGCGAATTTTTCAAAATCGTTGCTGAGTGTGCGTTTCTCTGCATCAGCCCTTAACACTAATGGTATATCGGCCTACCCTGATTGGGCCATATTCACTACGCTGGCCCAGTGCAGGTTGGCGAATTCACATACACTGTCGTATTTCTTCTCCGGAAATATGTAGGTTTCCTCATGATGTTTTCCTTCACCGAAAAGCCAGTGGTATTATCCATGCGTAAGTTTCAAAGAACTAATTGGAACGGGCTCGCCTGGGTTCGAACCCACGACCCCAAGAATGTGAGTCGAGCTTGATCTCACTGAAGCTATCACAGCTTGAGCTGAGTGTAAGTTTACACCACTCAAAATTTAGTTCAGGCATTTAAAAGTAAGTTAATTTAATATTAAAAATTAATTTAGCATGTTAGGCTGTACAGTATCTATAATAATTATGTCCGTCAAACAGTCCTCTGCGTGGACCTACAAAAAAATAGCCTATGTCCGTTTCCGAACCTTATGGTAGTTACCTATCCAAAAA
Organism: Erannis defoliaria; assembly: GCA_905404285.2. Taxonomy (NCBI): domain Eukaryota; kingdom Metazoa; phylum Arthropoda; class Insecta; order Lepidoptera; family Geometridae; genus Erannis; species Erannis defoliaria. Next base: position 17,109,079 of record FR990084.1, on the reverse strand, counting down.
TGCAGCTCCATCTGTTCAGCCGACCAATAAATACGCCCATCCCCGTCCCCATTCCCAGCCTCATCCCTATAAGCGCCCCCTTCCCCATCCCCATCCCGATACCAAATTTCATTTTAATATGAACACGCCCATCCCCGTCCACATCCCCGTTCCCTCCCTCATCCCCATCCCGAACCCCATCCCATCCCCACCCCCACCCCGATTTCAACTTTCATCTTAATATGGACACGCCCATCCCCGTTCCCAGCCTCATCCACATCCACATCCCACCCCCACCTGTCCCCACCAAATCCCCACTCCATCCCCACCCATCCCCACCCCATCCCCATCCCCATCCCGATACCAATTGTAATCTTAATATTAACATGCCTATCTCCGTCCCGTCTCCGTTCCCAGTATCATCGCCACCCCCACCCCCACCCCCATCCCCACATCTATCCCCATCCCTATACCAAATTTCATTTTAATATGTACAGCTGTTACAAAGTTAAGGAGAAACAAACGTACTATCACTAAAACTTAGTTTTTTTTTAATACTAACGGGAGCTGATTTTGAAAAAACTGTGACACCCGTATCTTCTTATTTTTATAGTAGAATATGTATACCAAGTTTTGTATCAATCGAACCAGAGAATAAAAAGTTTCATACAAACTTTAACACCCCATTTAACCCCCTTCGGGGTTGATTTTCGAAAAATCCTTTCTTAGTGGGCGTTTACACCTCTCCAAAAACATACCCTCCAAATTTCAAGTCTCTACGTTTAGCGGTTTGGGCTGTACGTTGTCTATATGTCAGTCAGTCAGTCAGTCAGTCAGTCAGTCAGGACAAAGCCTTTTATAGTTATAGAAGATAGATAATACGCCATTTTTTTAATACATCCGACTTCAACTTCGAATATCTGGATGACATATTCTTCATATTTTCTAATAATTTTGATTTAAAAACCAAACTACTGAACCGATTTCGATAAAATGTATATGGGACCACCTCTGAAGTATTACCTACCAAACAAAAAAATACATCAAAATCAGTTTATAATTGTCGGAGTAATCGTATAGCATACATACTACAAAAAACACACACAATCGAATTGAGAACCTCCTTTTTTGAAGTCGGTTGAAAAAAAATACATAGGTACAATCTAATTATTTAAATAGTGTGACGAGACAAGCAAGTCGCTCGCCTGGCGGTAAGCAGCAGTAGTGCCAGATTTGTACATTTGCGAACAAAATCTTGCACCGCACTGCACTTAGCTCGTCTCCCTGAAATATTAGATGTCAAATCTCTTCATGCCCAGTAATTTTTCTGGTAATATTGCCCTTCAAACCGAAACACAGACAAGCAAACTACTGTTTGGCGGTTGAATAGGAGGCAAAGGGTTCCCATGTGTATTCTGCAATATAGTATTAACACTACATAAAGTACTGTTTTAAACTATCACGGTTGTTTACTAAAGTTCTATTATTTTAGTTTTATATCGGGAGCTCATTTCACAACATAATCACGGTAAATATCCCGTTAATAATAATAGAACTTTACTACATAAAGTGTAGCTTACTTGTTTCGTAGGATAATCTAATTATAAAGGACCAAAGATTCTACTTTCAATATGCTGCTTCTAATAAAGCAACCTCTTTTAAATTAATATTTCCATACTTTGTCAACAAAGTTCCTGCAGGTATTCCGAGCTAAGGTCGGAGTTTCAAATTGTGGTCAGGGGGCCCTGGTGCCGTGTTTGCAGGTTCAGGGACGGGGGACCTTTTTCTTGTTTAGTTTCGACCCTTTTTTCAGGACGCTCTGTCGTCACAACAGTTATTATGTAGACGTTATTGTTAGGAGATATTTTCCTTAAGAAATCTATGTATTTTCCGCCTACTAAGTACTTAGTTTTATTCTTCTATGATAATGAAACGGAAATCTCTGTTCTTTTTTCCGAAATATTGGTAATTGTTTGCGTTTAAATACCTTTATTATTCAAAAGCTTAAAGCAAAAAAAGCTTTACACAAAACATTTTTTTTTACTTATAACAATTTTGTTATAATGATCACTTATTATCGTTTAAGGAAAGTTAAATAGCTTAGACAGCACCGTCTCAGGTTCGGAATCATTCGTCACTTGAAGGTGAGGATAGATCAATACCTATGTCTCTCAAAAATAATAAAATAGATCTTCGGCGCGATCTACTCTCAATTTTATCGAAGTACTTTAGAGAGATTTTTATCAGAGTTTATACTACGCTTTCTCATAACAAATATATCGTTCTTAGTCTTACACGTTACGTAGTGACAATGTATCGTAATTGAGAGAAAATTCTCGTAAGAGTTTTATACGTATTTCCCAAAAAATACAACTCCAATGAACGAAAAATAATGTTTGGTCCCAAACATATTTCTCTATTCCTGTGCGAACATTTACCAACGTGCCGTTGGCCTACTGGCAGGCACTCTGCATTCTAAGAGCCTGTGAAAACTGCACTGTACACACACTAGCGCCTAGTGCACACTGCACTATTGCAGCGCTTGAATATTGGACGGGGCTGTCAGCTGGCGGGCGCTCGCTCGTGTGTACGCGCGCTTAGTTGCATTAGGGTTGTCAAATATTTTTTTTATAATTTTTAGTTTTTTTTGGATTAAGAAAATCCTTTGTTGTAAGTAGTATTGCTATTTATTTGTGACGTCGCATTTGTACGTATTAGACTGGGGTATCTAATGACACATAACATCGTGGTAGGATTGGACTTGTAGTTAATAATATATATTTTTTTAGTTTTATATAGTTTACTAGGATTATGCATGGTCACGGTCAGGCATCACGGGTCGAACAGCGGGGCGCTGTTTGTAAATAAATAAAATAGCAAACAAAGTGTACTAGGGTTTTTTTTTAAATATTTATATATATATTTTCTTGTAAATAAGTAGTTTTTAGTCTATAGTTTAAATATTTATTTTAAGTTTTGTACATATGTAAATAATAATATAATTTGTTTTGTTTGTGGCGACCGCGAACCGGAAGACGCAGCGTAGGAAGGCCTCCCACTAGGTGGACCGACGACATTGTAAAAGTCGCGGGCAACCGGTGGATGCAAATGGCAGGTTGTCGTACAGTGTGGCGGTCTAAGGGGGAGGCCTTCGTTCAGCAGTGGATGTCTCCGGGCTGATGATGATGATGATGACATATGTAAATATTATAGATGTTTGTTTTTTTAATGATATAATATAAAATTAACAAAGTGTATGACTTGGAACTTAATGGAAAGACCATGGCCATGACCATGATGATCCACAACTTTTCATAATGCTACTTCTGACTGTCTTATTACTCGTAACATTTTTTTTATTATAAGATAGAGAGGCTAAACGTACAAATGAGCTTTGTGTTGGTAAGTGGTCACCGCCGGCTTAATATCTGCAACATCAGAAACATTACCGGTACGATTGCTTACTTTTTTTAAATATTTAATCAAGTGACGAGACGACCAAGACGTTCGCCTGCTTGTAAGCGTCATGCCTGCCACTTATAGAACTTACACTTACCAGAGCTTACTTTTTACAGGACTTTAAATTTTTGCTGCCAATAACTTATACTTAAATATTTAAAAAAACATAATGTTGTAAGTAAAGCCTCGATAACAGTTATCAGTAGCTTAATTGCATTTTGCTACGACGTAACTTTTTATTAGACGACAGCCGTACTTAACCACATTCAAAGTTTTTATTAGTTATTTTATGAAACGAAAACACCATTTTATAGTCCAGAGATAGTAGAGTTTACGTTGATGAAATAATACATTTTATTTGGAAATAAAATAGGTATCTCAAATAACATTCACAACAAACTGAAATTTTATGTCCACGAAATGTAAACATAGTTGGCAACATTTTTATAGTGCAACTAGTTGCACCACGCGGTTCCACGCGCTTAAAATTTAATGATTCGTCGAACATCTTCGTAAAAAGTTATGTATCAGTAGATATTTTATGTCAATGTCCGGTCTTCAAACTATCTCGTTGTCATTCGCAGTAGGCTAGATGACTGGTTTTTTAATTTTCTTATTAAAATGTGGCCTATAAATAAAGAAAATTAAAATCTGATCAAAAATAAGCAACTTATAAGCATTTTAATATCATGCTAGACAGAGAGGCGAAACAGCAAATCGTGACGTCACTTCTCTGTACGCCATATAAATTCTATTCTAACAAGTAAGGCGTGACGTCATTTTTTGTTTTGTGGGAAAGGGACAGAGTTGTCTGTAACAAAAACTTTAAACGCTCAAATATCAGAACATTATTAACAGATTTAAATATTTTTTTCAATAAACATGTTATATTTACTTAAATTCTTCATCAAAGCTATTAGTTTCAACGATATAAACATCAGTTATCTACCCTGTTGCGAGTCTTGTTGTTGCATAAAGCAACACAAATAAATTATATAGACAACAATACAATTATTGGCATTGCGGCTGGCCATTAAGCCTATTCAAATTAATAAAACCAAAAAAGGATTACAAATAAAATTGATAACATTACGTAAGAACTTTCTGTCCAGATTTGGTTCGCACCTACGACGATGAACCGCTATCTGACTGACCAGAGTACAGACAGAATACATCTTTTGTTTTCATTCGTTTGCCTTGTATAGATGTATTTGTTTATTTCAGTTGAAGTCATGTTAGAAAACTTGACGACCCAAAACAGTATGATTCTGAGTCTGGGTACAAAGTGGATCACAAACAAACAAGACATTGATTTAAACATAACTACAAATTAATAATCAACGAGAGTAGGTATCATTTATGATAATGGAGACTATTCTGTTAGGCATAAAATATAAAATAGTATCCCGAAAAACATGTCAGCAAATCCCAGTAAAACGAGAGGATTTTACCGATAAAACAATTTTCCATGTCACGTACTAAGTCGACGTAGCATTTTTGCCTACAATGTTTTGCGTGTGACAACCCTGAATCCCTAATCGAGCACTCACGCCATTGATGTGTTGAATTTTTGAAATACCCTTAGGCCTCTTTGACGTAGATACAGATGAATTCATGAGGCCTCCCGCCGGCCTGTGAGACATGAGGTCTACCCCCTCCCCCCTCTCCCTCCTATACAGACTCTATGGTGTAGCTACAAGACATATAAAGGTATTGGAGTCAAGATTGTGATTTTCACTTAAACATTTACGTAGGTACTAACATTTTAAATGTAATTTAGGCTTAGAGAGCTTTGAATGAGAAGGTTTATTTTTGCTGATGAATTTTTTATGGTTGAGGTAAATATGTTTGATCGTGAGTAAACTGATCTTAGGTGATGATGTGTGATCCCAGAGAGCAGATACACTCTAGCCTGGAATATAAATTTTCTTTAAAGGGAGGCCGAATTAGGGTTCTTACTCGTGGTCAAAGTAGATAGTAGTGGTACTTTTAATTTGACTGCACAACGTGTCAAAGAAGACAGTTTGACCACGAGGTTTTTTTTCCTGTTGGACAAATCAGTTAGACTATCTAGTTAACCACGACGAAGAGCCCCAGAATTATACTGTTGGATTCTTAGCAACCAATTTTCAATTTGCCAATACTTACTGGCTAGCCGAGTATAACAAAGTACCCATACCAACCAAAGTACCATCATTGAACTCATAATATTAAAACGGGATAAACGGCACCCGTACCTCGAACACGGCAGCTTCCATTGAGATGGTCCTTCCACGGCGTGCTTCAGAACCAAGCTCAGGCCCCCGCGCACGCGCCGAGGACTAATTGGTCTTTCCCCGCGCGGGAAAGTGATAAAGCTAGAATATGGATACGTCAGTCTCGTTTTCGCGGGAGAAAAAGAGTGGATAGACGTTTATCACGGCTCGCGTGCTAAGCGGGCAGAGCGTGGTAACAAGAGAATTTGTTTTATGACATTGAAGCTAATTTTCAAGTAAGTGTATTTTTATGATTATTTCATTTTAATATCGTGTTTTTTTTGGGACAGTCATTCTTAATTAAATTTGACGTTCAACTATGGTGTTATCAATAAACGATTTTATTGTATTGGCAATGTCAAATCAGGCGACGTCTCCTGATTGAGTCTCAATCGCAACAGGAGCGATAATTCAAACAAGTGCGTAATAGTGGTATTTAAAGCTATATCATGTGCATCTGCTGCTTGCTTGTCTTCCTGTCTTTTCATTCTTTAAAAGGTATCATTTAATGGAAGTGTAGCTCTGTGTACACCTTATTTACTTGAGTTAAGTTTTCGCCACGTTATACTGTCATGATGTTAGAGCGTACTCAATCTCCCCTTTTTTATTTAATTCAATGAGTACCACGCTGTAGTTTATTTACCGTGTTTCCCACAGGCAGCTCAAACTTAATGTTGGTTGTTGTTCCGATCGTACGAGTGTAAAATGCATAAAGAGGTATTGTAAAGTGTCAAGTAGTTATTTTAAAATTAAAGTTGGGTTCAAACGATAGCTTTACACTTTAACTGCCAAGTTTGGGTACCTATTCTGAATTTATCTCAATCACCTGATTGTAGGGTTCAAACTAACGTACATATCACATCTGGAGTGTCTTCTTCATAACTCTGATATTAAGGCGATGGCGCTTAAGAGGGAATCCGGTCTGCGATTTTCCATAGAAATGTAGTCCCCTATTTTATTCCAGGGTAATGCCTATAGAGCAGTTTTTTTAATAAAGTCTAGGTCTACTGTAGACATGTCTGTAATTTATTTTTTCAGAATCTAATTGCTAAAGAAAATTTTGAACTACTAGCCAGATAAATTACTGGGTATGAAGAGATTTAACATCTAATATCTTAGGGTGACGAGCGCAGTGCAGTGTGGCGCAGGATTGTGTTCGCAAGTTCAATATTCTAGCACTGATAGTGGCAGGTGTGACGCTTACCACCAGGCGAACGCCTTGCTCGTCTCGTCACTTGAAAGTATAAAAAAAAATACTGTACGAAAATCACTACAAACATTTTTAAAGGGCTATATTTTTTTTAATACTATCTACACAAAATCTAGAGGTATTATCCAGGAAGTAAATAAGGGAGTACATTTGTATGTAGAACCGCTCACCAGATCCCCGGCGGTAATATAAGCGGTTAACTATTTTAGGCATCAAAATCCTACCCCAGATTTTAAACTCGAAATGCTTCTACTAAAAGTTACTGAGAAGTTAAATTAATAAATTCCAACTTTATCAATCCGCCCCCTCCAACTGCGAACATCTTCGCAATCACCTGCCATTTGCCGCCGAAACTCTGCCAAATAAGGTCAATTAATAAACAAAATCTTAGAGCGTTTTACATCGCTAAGCGGCTGGGCGCTGACTCGCCTTACCCTGAATCTTTGCCCCTATTATCATAATCTCCGCGTTTCCCCGCGCTCCCCTGAGTTACAGTGCCGGTTTAGTATATGGCACGTAATAGAAGAGCTAAATGTACGGCTAAAATAGAATAGGGATTTTATACAGCGTTTTTTAGACTATCACACCATTTACCCACTTACCGGGTATATACAGGCTGATAACTTCAGAGTAGATTGTTGAAAAAAAATTGACAGTTGCCATGCAATGACATATTTTTTAATGTTTTTTTTTATTTTTGTAATTTTCACATTTATATATCTGTATAGCAATTATAAAGAGCGGATTTGGATGAAATTATGGTATGGAGGTTGCTCATAGCCTGTATTTACCAGATTGAGTACATTTGACTAAAGAAAAAAATATGTACTATTCCTATAACATACCAAGTAAACCCACAAGATGCTGTTTATGGTGTTTTTAAGTAAATGTTTATATTTTAAAATATTTAGTTTCACTAATGAGTTTCGCAAATAATTAATATGCCCGGATCATCATCAGCCCGGAGACGTCCACTGTTGAACAAAGGCCTCCCTCTTAGACCGCCACACTGTATGACAACCTGCCATTTCCATCCACCACTTGCCCGCGACGCCATACAAAACAGAAATTAACGAAATTTCAGTATTGTTCCGATGTGCCATAAAAACAGCCGGGCACTGTATTTCGGGTTTACCCCTAAGTTGCAGGGTTACCCTGGAGGGGCAAAGGGGCAAGTTGGAGAAATCCCGGGCGCGTGATGAGATTATTTCGCTCGAGATTGAAATGAGTGGAATAGTGAAAAGGAGTGGCTACTAAACTTGGCTAGGGAGTATGGGATCTATGGGGATTGTGGGGATTTTTGTTGAGTAGTAGGCTTAAAAAGTTCGCTAAATGTAATTGTCTCTCATTTTAGATAAGTGATGACTTAAGGCGTGATTAATTCACTGAAAAAAAAAAGAAACACCAATAATGCACCACCTATTTTGAATGGGCGGAGACGCGATCGTAATTAAAGACGCGTGAAATGTTTTTGTTAAAAAAAAGTATATTTGTGAAATTTTATGAATGTTTTTACTAAATCAATACACAGCTAACACATTCATACTTTGTAGGCAGGTTTACAACGTAAAAGTAATAGTGGGCAACCTTTACTGTGTACTTGCAATTGCAATGTTTCCACTGAATTTACGAAATGGTTTGATTCCAACTTCATTGTTTGAACTGCTAATCAGTGGAATGTGTTGCCCGAGAGGGTTTTTCTCGATACTTAATTACAAACAGGATGTCTTCAAGCCGCGAGTGAATAAATTTCTTCTAGATCTAGGCAAGCGTGCTCCATCCATCGTAGACCGCATCTTCGTGGCGAGATGGTATTCAAACACAAGCGTAGTATAACACAAAGATTGGGGGAGCTGTTTACAGCATTCGAGATGATTACCATCAGCCAAATGACTTACTTGTCCCGCCACGCAGTTGTCTTCTTCGGTTTCGATTCCTTATGTCTATAATAATTCCTGGTATCACACTCCCAATAACAATTTTATTTTTTTCCAGAATCATCTCACAAATTAGGTATTCTTCCCGCTTGTTCCGGACAGATAAAAATATCTCTCTCCGAGGCGCAATCATTAAAATCTCATCATCGCGAGATCACGACGCATGTACCTATCTCGGAGCCTCCTCGGGAACGCCGAGAAATTGCCTAAGAAGCTAATATGAGTCCTCGATCGAATCTCACAGTGAGCGGTAAGTGTAGTGATAGTCTCTAATGAAACTGATTTCCCATTTAGCTAAGTTAGTCGTGATTATAGGGAACCATACTGGCTTTTGATGTAAAATTTGTGTTCAAACCTAGCCTTTCAAAGTTTTATTGCTGTTGTGTAAATTTCTCCTCGCCGAAGATATTGTTTGACTTAACGTAAACTTATTGTTTTACCAATTTACTCCATTCTAATACTGTATTTTTGTTCATAGTCGAAACGATTGATAATAAATAAGATGCCAAGATTTAGCTCTAGAGCTTTACTTAAAAACACCTAAATTAACAAACTTAATTTAACTTTTGCGGCTTTTTATGCAAGCCCCTTATAGTTTAGGTAACAACCTAATTAGGTAGATTTCAAAATGTAACTAACATTCATAATTTAGATTTGATCTACATAACCCTAAAATTCTGATTTTCAATTAGTTTAAGTTTATTCTTACATATTTGAATACAAATTTATGACAGAAGACATCGTAACACCTGCGCTCTGCATCTTTCCAAATAATAAATTGAACGATTTATGTATGTGAGTCTCCACCGTACCGGGCCCGTATCCGTGTCATCCTTCGAGAGTAGCCATATTATGCCTAACAGTGAAATGTAACTATGCTAAGACAATACTTTGAAATCGATGAGTTACAAGAGTAACACTTCCAAAAAACAGAGTCTTGCCGTAATAGCCTCGGTTCAGGACAAATAGGAACTTTATTCAAAGCAGCATCAATTTATTTTGGCCAAATGACGACGCTGGGAATTAATGTGTTTTGTGTTGAACCACGGCTTCCTTTTTCTTCAAACTTCGCGGAGAAAACAACGGAAAGGCAAGGGAATAAAGGAAATTGCAGTAACCGTAATTTAACTCTGCCAAGTGACATTCCGAAAACAAGGCGAAAATAGCCGACCGGTATTGGCAACAATTTCTCACTTTTGTGCAACACTTCATAACACTGCCCTAATATCAAGCTGCGTGTTTTATCGTAGGGGTGTTATAACACAGCTTTTGGCTCATCTAAACCATTAATCTATGGCTAAGCAAACTAATGATATTTGCTACTGAGCTAAGAACACATTGAAAGGGTTCATCTTCCCCCGCACTGACAGGTACATAGGCTTAGCAACATTTTAGCTAAACCATCTAGTTTAAATAAAAGGGCTTGTAATATTTAAACAAATCGTTTTTGTTGATGTAGATACCTCTGCAGCAGTGTCTATAGGTGTTTTGATAACATGTGAAACATTTTCATTATGGAGCCAGAATACGTCCACTGCTGAACGGAAGCTTTAACAAAACATTATTTTCTCATCATCATTTGATCTAAAATGGAAATTAAATTATAAGTGGCAGGAAAAAATAAATATTAATTAGCAAACTTTATTAAAACATCATTATGAGAAGATAATGAATTCGATGTCAGCTCTTTATCATTTTAATCAGATGTCAGGGACTGAAAAGAAAGTAATTATAATCTAAGGATTTACTAACTAGCCTGACTCCTTCAAGAGTTTCAAGACTAACTAACACAGTGAGTTGAGTAAAAACATCTTAGAACTAACATAAATTATTGTTATTACACATTCACACGTCTTGAAGCGACATCTATAAAATTGTAAATGTGACATTTCAGTATTTTTCAACAAGTTAATTTCCGTTTAACTAGCGCCCCCTAGCTGCGTTATTAAAACATGAATTGCTAAAGAAACCAAAATGTAACATACAGCAACCTGTAGTTGAAAGAAGTTCATACCAGTAGCAGTAGATGGCGCACAGATTTTTTGTCAAAGCGCTACTTAGCATTACATTGTTGCAGGGTCAGCACCTAGCAATACATCCACGGAACACGGGAACCAGTTTGCAGCTATGATTCCCAGTTTTATCAATAGAGGGCGCGATCACCAACACTAAACTTGCTTAAAAGCGCCACCATGAGTAAATCTTTGAAACTATTTTGTGAGAATGAAACACGAACGTCAACTTGGTTTTTCAAAGACAAAACAGATGGCGCTACTCAAGGTAACTAGTAAACATAATTTCAAAAAAAAATTGTAGATGGCACCACAGAACTCTGGTAAAAAAAGAAATATAATAATTATGAATTTGTTTTTATCAGTGATTAAGAAGAGTAGATAAATTCTCCAAGATTTTTTTGCATCTATAATGATTGTGTATATTTATTTTATAGATAAATATAATAGAAACTGTTTTTTTTTATCTCGAGCTTCTCATTCTTGGAGGATCTAGCTCTCTCTCTCATTCATTCATCGTTGACAGCCATAAGACGTCCACTACTGGACGAAGGCCTCCCCCTTAATAGGGAGGGGTTGCCATAATCCCCACGCTTGGCAGGCGGCTTGGAGATTGCAGAGTTTTACCACCGTTAACCAAAAGGACGCTGCTGCCCGTCCTCCCGTGGTTTTGGATGCAGTTTTAGGACATACCCAGGTCAGGTATCTCTCATCTCATCTAAATCTGAACTCGCTTGATATGGGGTCCACGGGAAAAACCTACACAATAGCATAATTATTATTTGTCAATGAAATGTAATTAATAATAAACTGATCTTTACTTCCAAGAACAATATTATTTGAATCCTACCTCATTCAAACTACAGAAACCATACGACGACGTAAATAAGTAGGTAAGTACCGGCAGTCATCCATTCAAGCACTAAGTACCTATCTACCTATAATAGTTCCTATTGCGGAACCAAGAGAGTGCTACATAATGAGGCAGTCTGACTGTATAGTGTGTACACTGTACACTAGCAATATCATTTTAGGGATGACTACGTCAACGTGCATCACAATCAATCACTCAAAAACGCAAATTAATTACAGCTATATAAATTTAAAAAAATTAGTAAAAAAATGTTCCTAAGTAGGTATTTGTACAAAATAAGCGCGTTATATAGGAAAAATACCAAGATCAGCTTTTTGAAAAGGGCAATAGGTCATATTTGGCTGATAACCGATGGGGAAGAAAAAGTGGACCGAAAACATTGTGTAAGTCACGGGCAACCGGTGGACGCAAATGGCAGGTTGTCGTACAGTGTGGCGGGCTAAGGCCTTCGTTCAGCAGTGGACGTCTCCGGGCTGATAATGATGATGATATATACCTAGATCATTTTAAGAAGGACGGTTTGTTCTGGAGTTATATATATTTTTTTAATTTTCTTAATGCCTGAGCGGCATTAAAAATAACATCTTTTTTGGGTGATAGAGCAGATATTCAGATATCCCTTTTTTTTAAGTGAAGCCTTAGCATTAAATATACATTTCACAATTATAAAGCTTTCAAGTAAATGCGCAGTGGAGTGGCAGCCCTGGTGCGTAGGTACAGTGAAGTGCATTACATCGCACCACGCGTTCCGGTAATTTGTGCCGGAAGCAATGGGGAGTTCCATTTTTGCAATGCACTGTACTTAAATACATTTTATTTGTGGAGTAGTTACTGTTGTATTTTTTATTGTTGTTTGCATTTAAATAGATTATTCAGTCAGTGATAGCTAGTAGGACACTATTGCAGAGTTCGCCTGGGGAATTACCAACTTTGCCAGTTATTCAACCGCCAAGTAGTGTGCAAGCATTACTGTGTTTTGGCATCAAGAGATTTGACATCTAATATCTCAGGGAGACGAGCGCAGTGCAGTGCGGCGGACTGTATTCGCTAGTTTACAATTATGGCACTGCTACTGTTATAGGTAGACGTGACGCTTACCACCAGGTGACCGTCTTGCTCGTCTCGTCACTCATTAACAGGAAAAAAACTACTATAGATTTAGGTAGAGTTGCACAATGTATGAATGTCGAGCATACTTATACTATTGGAGGTACCTACACCTCTGCCAAAAGATACTCAGATAATAATTATGTTGAGTGACCATTATAGCCTTTGTGTGGTTATTTTAGTCTGAGTTCATACAGGAATTTGTTTTATTGGTGAAAAAAACCCCTTAAAAGATATACCTTGCCCCCCGCCACTTTAATTATTAACAGGACTATTATAGTCCACTACTGGACTAAGACCACGAAGGACGATGGCCATGACTGTGCCATGTCGACCAAGCTCCCTTAGTTGCGGTTTGATTGTAAATTAACCTAGAAAAGTCATAATTATATTTTGTATAATTTTTAACCGACTTCAAAAAAGGAGGTTCTATGTTCGACTGTATGTATTTTTTTTAATGCATTTTCACCGATTTCTCCGTCAATTGTGGACAGATTATGTTTTTTTTTTGTTTGGTAGGTGATACGTCAGAGGTGGTCCCATATAAATTTTATCGGAATCGGTTTAACCGCTTCTAACAGCTGCAATAGCGAAGAAAATCTGTTAAATATATTTTAACCAAAAATTAAAAAAAATATAATTAGGTACTTATATCAAATCTCTTCAAAGTAGTGAAGTGATCGTCCCAAACGTCCCGGATATAACCCGACTTCCCGGGACGCCCGCATCTTGCGACATCGACGCCGATCTACTGGGACTTGTCTTGCTCCGACGCTGATTCAATTTTATACGCTGGGTTTCACGTCGGATAAATACTTTTTGGTATACGTTGTAAGTTGTGCAGTTTTACTTTTATACCCACTTATTACGTAGGTATATTTTTCTTCATATAAAATAAATTAGAGCCATTATGGTATTTAAACTATAATGGTCCATGTTTTTTTTTTAAATCAGTGTAGGCTCTATACTAAAAGCTGTTCATTAGTACACCTACTACCAATAAATTTCCTGGTTTCAACGTAGCAATAATTACGAGTAACCCAGAATATAATTATGCACTATACTTTGTGTGTTTGCATACTTTGTAAAAAGTACAGGTTTTTTTTTTCTAAAAATACTTCTTTATAATTTCCTTTTGACTACTAAAAATATTTTGAAATTATGTAATGATAGTATTTCAAATATGGCGACCGCTAATCGGAAGACGTGGCGCAGGAAGACCTCCTCCCACTCTAGGTGGACCGACGACTTTGTAAAAGTCGCGGGCAACCGGTGGATGCAAATGGCAAGTAGTCGTACAGTGTGGCGGTCTAAGGGGGAGGCCTTCGTTCAGCAGTGGACGTCTCCGGGCTGATGATGATAATGATGAGTATTTCAAATAAACACGCTGTAAAAAAGTTTTAAATTGAAGTAGTTGAATACTATTCTTATTCCGTGAAGAATCAGTACCTACTTACGTTAATTTTGTTGGTACATAGAAATCAAGGGGTCGTCATCGTCTAACTCCTACGCCCTTGACGACTGAATCAGATACTAATAGCAATTAACGTCGGCTACTAGCGGACATTGTCCCGGTCACCGACACCGTCCCGTTTGTAACCCGACACTTGCCCGGTTATATTGGTGCCATATTATCCGGGACATCTGATAGGGCCTTAGAGGTTACGGAGATGGTTATAGATGATACATTGAGATTATTGAGGTTTGAATTGTATGATTATAAATCAGAAACTGACAATACTATATGGCTGTGTTCTGGGTTGAGGAGTTAATTATGTTCCAATAAAATTACTGGAAATAAAAATTAAGATACTGGGTGTCTATAATGTACAACATGATATTTGCCGACACGATAATGTACGGCATAATAATGTACAGCATTGGTGTACATGTACATCGAATATCATGCTGTACAATCCATGTCGTACAAAACTGGCCGTCCATTATCGGCTCGTGTATATAAAGTACGGCCCTATATTGTACAGCCAATAATCCGAGTACATTTCTCAAATTGACATTAAAAAAAAATTACCTGAACCTAACTGCTTTACAAATAAGGAATTCGTGTTCATCAAATATCAGTCTGCACAAAATCAGGGTGTGCATTATTGAGCCGAGCAGATAACGTACGGCATGATATTGCACGGCACGATATTGCACAGCATGATATTCGATGTACACGTACACCAATTATCATGCTGTGCATTATTATGCCGTAGAATATCATGCCGTACATTATCTGTGTTGTACATTATTGCCTCCTAAGATGCTCTTAAGAAAATACAAAACGTAAAATAATAATCTTAATCTAATCTAATACTATAAGAATCACTGTCCTGATTTAACGACTGACTGACTAACAGACAACTCACAACTTAAACCGCTGCTGGTCGTACAGGCATGACATTTTGAGGGTGTATTTGTCTTGATGCGTGTAATAAGAAAGGATTTTTCAAAATTCAATGGGGGGTAAAAATCGATTGGGGGTAAATATGGGTAAAACCTTTTGTATGAAACTCCTTTATTTTTGAACTTTAAGTCGTGAAAATTTGTATGTGGATAGTTCATTTAAATTAAAATATGGTGTTTTAAATATTTTTGATAGGGATGACTTAATGGGGTGAAAAGGGGGATGAAATTTTGTATGGAAAATTATTTTCCCAGAGTCTATAATTCTTTGCGAGAAAAAAAAGCCGAAGTGAGTTGCTACTAGCTACTAGTAATCCATTTTTTGGACCTGGGTATGTCCTTAAACTGCAACCAGACCCACCGGAGGACGGGCAGCAGCGTCCTCTTGGTTAACGGTGGTGAGTATTCTGCGATCCCCAAGCCGCCTGCCAAGCGTGGGGATTATGGCAACACCCCTCTATAAAGGGGGAGGCCTTTGTCCAGCAGTGGACATTTTATGGCTGACGACGACTAGTGATCCTTTTCGAAAAAGTTTAAAAGTGTATTCACAATGGTATCAAACACGATTAACGAGAAAAATATCCGGTTTCTTTTCTGGAGTGAAAGAAAAATTCCAAACTTCCTCAAACAATACAAAAACAATTTGTCAAACGAAATTGTTTTTGAAACAAAGAGAAGTTTTATCATTGTAACCACGGGAAGTATTAATTAAAAGATAGATAGTAGCACGGATATAAGAATACTACACTTTTCTAGAAGTGTCTTTTCGTTAGGTCGTTGGATTAGGTAGGACGGTAGTACTAAACCGAATGTAGTATTGGAGTACTGACCGTCCAATCCTGAACTCGCGGAAAAAATAGCTGCCCCATATAAGTATAATTCACCCTGGACGAATGGAAGCTCCTTAACCATACACGAAACGCGAACGAAGGTGGAAGACGTGGGCAAGCGAGGCTTAAATGGAAATGTGCAGAGCGCTTAGTCAGAAGGGGTAACGGTGGACCAAAGCAGTCACACAACGGTGGCTGCCGACAGAAATCGACATTGTTAAGGTGTCAGGAAGGCAGTGGACAATACAGGGAAAGGGGGGGGGGGGGGGGGGACCTGTATTCAGCAGTGGATACATAATGGTTAAAGATTATGACGATGATGAAGTATACGAAATAGCTGTTTTTTTTTGCGAATTCAGCTTTCGTGTTAATCACTGCGATTTAAAAACACAATGTTGATGGCATTCAACGTTTTATTATTAAGGTTTAGTTGTATATGCCACTCACGGTATCCTACAATGTTTTCATTGTTTTACAAAATGAATTAACCCTTCCAGCTTCACTTAATTTGAAAATCAACGAACAAACTTGCCGATATCTGCTGATCAAGTTTATAAGCCAAGTTTTATCGACTTGTATCGGAATGTCGAAGCTTTTAATAAATTCGTTTATTTTAAACTCTTGATTACTTTGATTGCTTGTTTTAAGTTATCTGCTTGAGCAGTTTAAGAGTTTGTAATAATATTTTCGTATTGTTTAGGAAGTCTATTTAAAGAGTTAATTAAAGTTAAGAATATTATATAACTGTGTCATTGTGTCAACTGTGTGTGACATTTGTCTTTAATTTGTTTATTACATTATAAGCGTTGTGTTTTATATTATTGGCCCTTAATATTCTAATCTCACAAAAAAATGCAAAAATTATTTTTTTCCTTTTCGTACTTATTTTTAACACTGGTGGTTCGGTAAAGAAAGGTACGGTTCCGTGAGGATGCAGGTTGCATTATGTCTGAGGAAGAATTTCAAACAAAGGCTGTGTGAACTTTCGTTTGTGAATTTACCAAGCCGCCATTGCCCGCGCTGTGGAAAAAAGCATAATATTAATCTCCCCGCGAGGTTAGATGTATGCTCACCAGAATGATGCTAAAAGCTGGGCTTCTTTTATAGTAGTAAGAAACAAACAAGACGCTCTCGTGACGATTAGAGCTGGTAATGCGAGGGCCTGCATGACCACTGCAACTTTGAGAAACAAAAGACAGTTTTAGGCCCTTCCGGACCCACGGCACAACTTTATGGTCAAACTGGTCGTGGTTGTGCCGTGGGTACTTTTGATTCCCTTCTACCCAACTGGGCATCACCGCAGGACGCTCTGAAGACAGAGTCGTTTGAGACGTACGATGGAGCGTCCCTAAAGCCCTGTAATTTAAAAAAAGGAGGAGGAATTTGATTGTATGTTTTTTTAGGTACTTGTTACCTCAGAACTCCGTCATTTATCAACCGATTGGAAAAATACTTTTTTATTATAAATGATTATAATTTCACATTGATCCCATAAAAATAAGATAAAAACCGTGATGATGATGTTGATAAAAGGTAGCCTATGTGTTATTTTGAGAAATAAGCTATATTTAATCCATTTTTCATCCAAATCCGTTATAAACTTAGTGTGATACACATAAATGGATTAATAGCATCTCCGAAGCGAGTTTCGTACCAAACCGATCCAGCCACTCCCAGTACCTTAGAACAACAGAAGCCTTGTAAGATGAAAGCTGATACGAAATACTTACAATTACTTGCCAACTATGCATAAAATGAAGCGGAGTTAGCTCAAGCCCCTCGGAAGGGTAAGAAGGGTTGCCCTGGGGGTATTTAATCAGATATAATTAATTTATTTTTGTACATAATTGTAAGTACATGGAATGTTTACGAGAGATTTATTAGGCTGGTAGTAGTCGTTTTTAAAATGGGTTGGAATATCTTCATTAAGAGCTTTTTGCTTTTTTGTCTGTCATTTTATGTTTAGGTTAATTTTCGTTTTAGGATATCGCTAATCCTAAGGTTAATTATCCAATACAACTGAAGGCTTTTCAGTTGATAGATCTAAACTTACTTGGTAGAATTTTGCCGTCCTTATCTAATAGATTGTTAATATTTACGGGGCAGCTATGTTTTAAATAAGATTGGATCTATTAACTAAGTAAAGCTTAGAGACTTGGGTTTATAGTAACCATATGTAAGATTTTTACCGTTAAAATTGTATTCAAACGTTGTAAAGAAATAATGGGAGGTATTCTGACAGGAAAAAAAAAGTGTTCATTAAAACCCTTTAGATGGCGTTGACGAGACATGGTTCTGAATAGTATCACTACTTATAGCCTGCGTCTCTTAAAATTTTGAATGAATAAATCAAGATCAACGTGTCAAAAAATTTAAAAAAGCTTATTTCATTTGCATCAGTTCTGTAATTTTTTTTTGTCTTACAAATTACTTACCTATGGTATTTCCTATGCTTTTGTTCTTCCACGACACAAATTGAAGCAGTGGACTGCTTTTTCACTAAACAACTGCGAAAAAATAGAACCATATCTCCATGTAGAATTACGTTCCGTCACCTGTCAGAAAGCATCCCATTGCAAAAAAATAAGCATTTGCTTGTTATCTAACTTTACGCACTACAATCTATATTCACATCATTTACGTCCCCACGTCCCGATAACACACGAAACCAGCATACAAACTCCCAGAAGCTGTCCCAAGTGACAGCGCGACAATGACACGCTCGCCTCAAAACGGGACAAAAGCGGGCCGAGCGATGAAAACGCAAGTGGAATCAATTCCGGCCCGCATTGGGAAAACTTTTTTTATTTACCACCAAGTGACTTTGACGAAGGACCCCGAGTTTAGAATAAAACTTTCGACCGGAAAATAGTAGACAATTTATGGCGCTTGTGGCCTACTTCTGCGGATTGAAGGGGTGTCTACATGAGTGCGCTGACGACTCAGCTTCTTTTGTAGCATAGCGTGCGAAAGCGCAGTACGCTTTATATTTTTTTTACATTTCTCAACGTACAATAAAAATCTTTCTGGTATTTATATTATATCAAACATTTTGGTAAATAGTTTTTTTTATATTAAATAAAATAAAAGAGATAGAGTAACTCTTTAACACTTTCAAGGTATTTAACAAAATGAATAAGCCAGCAAGACTTTTTTAAAACAAATGGAAATAAAATTAATAAAAAAAAAAATTACATTGTAAATAAACTTTTTATGACTACAATTAAAATATTTGTACATTGTTATAGTAGAATATTTGGAACGCACGGACTAATTAAGTAGCACCTTAAGAGAATATTCTGACAAATAAACGAATTTTGATTTTCTGGGTTAATTTAATATGAACAGAGCTCTCTATTATTACTTACAGGATATTTACCGTGATTGTGTTGTGAAATTAACAACCATGATAGTTAAAAAAGTGTTTGTAATATTACTAGGTCTCTTTTTCGTAGTCGTGCTCTCTGGGACTGGTAGAGATCACGACGAAAGTATACGTAGGGGTCCTCGCCGTCGCCGTCATCTTCCCTCCCCAGGGCTGCTGCTCGACTAGCAATGCTTCTCAATATCTGGTGGCTAGTTGCATTGCAAGCACACTGCATACTGCGGTGGACAATGTGTCATTTTTTATAAAGTTGGTCTAGCGCGCTGAAGAGAGGAGTGAATAGAACGGAAATGTGACGGGCCGCGGCTAACCGGCGTTAAGTGAAAATGCGCCTAATGACAATTCTACCAATAGACATGTTAGACTGAGAATACTCAAAAATACAATTTAAATAGACGCGTAGGAAACCAAACCACATTGCATCGTAATTAGATCAATTTGAATATGTTGCAAAATAGCATTTTGAGCGTTTTACTTCAAATTCGCGACCATTGATTGTAATTTTTTCGTCGTAGTTTCTATATAATTTTCTGTGAAACTGGCGACAGCGGTTTTCCATACAATTAATTGCTTTACAACAATGTTTTGACAGCCGTTCTACCTAAGAAGTAGGGCTTTCGCTTTTCTGAGGTCTAGCGGGTTGATGGTCGACTAAGACTAAGCTTGCTTTCCACGTCCACTGGTCAACAAAGTTTCGTTCCTGGAGATATGCCTAAACGCTTCAGTAATTCGCTGCACAATCGACGATGATCTGTCTCCTATGTGAAGTTCTTCGAGACCTGGATGGGTAGGTATATTCTTTCCTTAACCCAAGACACGCCAGTGTACACAATCCTTTACCCAGCCCACGTTTCCGTTCCTCGGTGATTTATTCACCTCTCCGATTTCATTTTTGAATCGCGTTCGCGGGATGCGTCGCGCGAGAGAAGGTGTAAAGAGTTCCCGCTTCACGGGGAAAGTTTAATTTTATTGGCGTAAGTACATACTTCAAGAACGACGGAAGTTGGGTTTGGTTTCGTTTTTTGTAAGCGAGCAAAGAAATAGGTTGAGATAATTCTCATTTTTCTTTTTCCCATTCTATATATTTCCCATTCTGGATATTTAATATGAGTTAAGTACAGAATACGTGATAAAAAATACTTACTTAAAAATACTCAATTTAATCTTGTGTTCAAATTAAATGCTTTTTTAAATATTTTAGTAAGATTAATTTCCTCATGTTAGACCATTTAGCAGCTGTATTTAAAACAGTTGCAATATTTGCCAAAAATCTGCATAATTTAATAATTATCGCATAAATTGCAAAAATTTATGAACCGATTTTAGAAATTCTTGTTTTATTTGAAAGCTTTTACCTACTTTCAGATTTTTCTACAGAAAGTTCCCCAATATAAGTTTAATGGTTTGGTTGTTAAATCAAAATAAGTGGGGACAATATTATATTGTTCAAGTAAACGAACTTGACTTTTTTTTTAATAGTTTGTCTAATTACTAGGAAAGCTATTTAAAAAACCCAAAACAAAAAAAAAACTCAGCTGGATAGTTTCTACACGAGTGTTGAAAATAATGTCGCCAAGCACCGGCGTTCCGGTAACCTTACCCGAGAACCTGTTCAAGCAAGGTCTGATCATCTTCGACCACACCGTCACATCATCGTCATTCGATGAGCTACTATTTTCCAACATTTTCGCATTCAAAGTGGTTTTGACCAACGTTCTTAGTCAAAACTATTTCTGATTCTGACTGATTTTTCAGTCAAAGGTGGTTTTGATCGCTTATTAATTTTTACTGCGAACGACCCCTCGGCGAACGTCCCCTGTGTACTTGAGCCTCCGGGTCTATGCAGGTCTGACGGTAAGAGGCCGGACGGGATGACTTTGGTGCCATGGAAGAACGGCAAGTGCCTAGTTTGGGATGCTACTTGCGTCAGCACTGTGGCCACCAGCCACCTGAATCGCACCGTCCACTCCCCGTCAGCCGCCGCGGAAGACGCTAGTAGAAAAAAGAGGTTAAAGTACGCCGCCATGGAACCGCTTTACCACTTCGTGCCTATAGCTGTGGAGACCATGGGTTGTTGGGGCATGGACGCTAAGTCGCTTATTAAAGAAATAGGGCAAAGACTCATAGATAGGACAGGTGACTCTCGCTCCGGCTCGTTCCTGGTGCAGAGGATGGCCATTGCCATTCAACGTGGGAACGCGGCGAGTGTGATGGGCACTTTTGCACCGGGAACGGTCAGGGGCGGGTTATTTGATTAGTTATTTTAAGGTTATTTTTAAGTTTTGACTTGTTTATATTTATTCTTGTAATTAATATCTTATTTATAATATACCTATTCGTAATTCTAAATAAATAGAAAAAAACACTCTAACTATTTTTACTGTAACATAATTATACATAATATTAGTCATACATCATCATCAGGCAGTCTAAGACATCTACTGCTGGAAGTAGGCCCTCGCTTGGCGGTTTGAGGATCGCAGAATACATGCTCACACAGTTAACCGAGAGAACGCTGCTGCCCGTCCTCCGGAGGTTCTGGGTGCAGTATTAAGGTATACCCGGTCGATTCTATTATAATAACTAAAACATAATTATAGATACTGAAATTGAATTGTAATAATTACTAGCTGCATGTTGTCCGCGGTTTTACCCGCAATGAAAAATTGTGTTAATAATGTTGACAAAATGTAACTAAGATGCCCTTTTGCACAGTTTTAGCCATATTATTAAAATCGGTCAAGTAGTTTGATTATGAAAAGCTAACCGACAGACAGACAAAAAGACATGTTTGACAAGATATGTTTCGTATTTATTGAAAGAATATTCATCATCATCAGCCAGGAGACGTCCACTGCTGAACGAAGGCCTCCCCCTTAGACCGCCACACTGTACGACAACCTGCCATTTGCATCCACCGGCTGTCCGCGACTTTTACAATGTCGTCGGTCGTGTCATAGTGGGAGGCCGCGCCTATGCTGCGTCTTCCGGTTCGCGGTCGCCACTCAAGAACCTTTCTTCCCCATCGTTTATCAGTTCGTCGAGCGATGTGGCCTGCCCATTGCCACTTCAACAACAATAAGATTATGATTGGATGATTATATTTAAGACAAATCGAATGTTAAATGAATAAATATTTTATTAGGAAATTGGCTACTTAGATATTTTTCATCACAAAAAGAACGTAACTGCCAAGCGGAGTGGTTTAAAACCGACGTATGAAATCAAATAAGCACCAGTTCTTTGTCCACTTAATTAACGCTGCAATGGTTCAAATCAAACTGGGATGAGCCGTTGGAACCAGTTTGAAGTGGTTCAAACTGAATGCTTTGAAATCAAGTGACCCAAACAGTGGTTCAAATGTTTGTACCCTTGTCAAGCGAGCCAAGATAAGCAGTAAAACTCATCACGCCCCCTGTAGGGGTAAGTTTCATAATTTATTTAGAAGAATGACGCTGCCTGTACAAAGGTGTGGTGTGGGGTAAAGAGTGTCATGTTTGTGACGCTCTTGACACTTAATTTCCTTAGGCTTGAGTTGATGTTTGTTATCTACTTTTGTTTAAAAGTAAGTTGCTTCAGTTCTTACGCGGTTTGGAACCGAAAAGAAAATTAAAGAAGTATTTAAAAAACCGACTATAATATTATTGTCTTTGGCGTGAGATTTACTTAAATTTATCGTAGTAGGTAATTATATGAAAGTTGTCTATCTGTAGTTTATTACTCTTTTAATATTCTTTCTGTAGTTTCAAAAGTGTGTTTGTATTGTAACTTGTGTTGTTTTTTTTTTATCGTGTGTATAATTTTTTCTCATCAAGTAATCTGTGAACAAGGATGCTCTCAGAAGCTTAATATCCTATCCGTAAATGTGTAATCGAACTACAGTACACTTCCCTAACTAAGCCAATTCAAACGTCTTCACGTTTTCCCTCCATTTTAGAGCGCATAGTTCCCGCGGCATATAACCTGCAATCTCAACCTCACGGCGGAATAAATAACAAACTCCGCCAATAAAAAGAGTTCATACGTGATCGTGCAAGTCTTGTATCGAGGGGCCGGCGGCACCACGCCCACAAGGACTGAGGAAAAGTGAAGAGTTGTAAAACTTGTTTTTCTTGTTACGCCATCATGGAAAGCGTCATGTGGAGGCAATGAGATAA
The DNA here is from genome assembly GCA_905404285.2 of Erannis defoliaria. Taxonomy (NCBI): domain Eukaryota; kingdom Metazoa; phylum Arthropoda; class Insecta; order Lepidoptera; family Geometridae; genus Erannis; species Erannis defoliaria. Next base: position 17,085,465 of record FR990084.1, on the reverse strand, counting down.
TATCTAAAGAGTCACAATCTCTAAGTGAAAACAGTCAGAAAACGTCCGACTGGCGTTGTACATACTTATACGTGCATTATATAGTTCACAATTGTTCGAATTTAGACGCTATGTCGCTTGTATAGTGTTTAATGTATGCTTGAGCGCTTGTGTCTTATCGCAGTTCAAGTCGGTCAAAAAGTAGCGTGGTAGCGTAGTAGCGTGCGCCGAGTTTTATCTCGGGCATTATTTTTTTGCACGATTGTGACTCTATAGTTATTAGCTCAATGCGAGGAGGTGACAATTCTACATACTTATCTTATTTAGAGTGTTAGTTTATGTACGAAATAAATAGAAGCAAAGCGAGGTCCCGGAAGACCGAGGAGAAGCTTTGTTGATCAAGTCAAGGAGCCAAAGTAAAGTCATACAAGGGGGTCAAAGAACTGACCGGAGATAAAGATGGATGGAAATCAGTCCACCGACAAGAGCCGTGCTCTTAAATAAATGAATGAACGAAAAGAAAGACATGATGATTGTAAATTTGTTACTAAGTATAATTCATCTGATAGTGAATTCTCAATATCGATGAACGACTTTATTTCGTTTGCTTCCAGCGTTAACTGATATTTTTTATTTATTTTTTGCACTCGCATCTTTCTCGTTCCTGTCCTGTATGAGCCTCATCCATTGCTTTTCAACTATACTTGTGGCGATCACGAACGATCGAATCATATTGATCGCAACCCGTACAGAGGTGATTAGATGAAGTAACCTCTTGATAAGATCATTTATTTTTACTTACACTCCTTGCCTACAAGTACTTGTAACTTATGTAAGGTCAGCCTTTACACAACAGACTAGTTTACCAGAGAGATCTAAATCCTCCAAGAGTATACCAAACGACATTACTTCACAACCTCTATAAAGTTCACTCGGTGTACGACCTATTTAAATGCGCAACGAGGCAAAACTGCGATTGGTCCGTAGAAGTACAGTCTCAGCAACAAGTCTTTATGTGTCGTTGTTACGTTGAACAAGCACTCATTTGGCTCAAGCTGTGGACAAAGTACTAGCTGGTTCGGACTTGATATTAGTAATATTTTTTTAAACCCCTGTTAGGGGCAAGGGGGGGGGGGGGACGGGAGCGGTCCGGTCCAGGTCCAGTCAGACAGGGCGTCGATGCGATTAAATCTGGGTACTATTCGTCAAGTCTGAAACGAAACAATTTATTTTAGTTTTCAACATCATCAGCCCGGAGACGTCAACTGCTGAACAATGGGCTTTCCTTTCGTCCGCCACACTGGGTGAAAAGACAACCTACCATTTGCACCCATCCGTTGCCCGCGACTTTCACAATGTCGTCGAATTTCACAAGTTTAAAACACCGTAGTATAAATACGTTTCGAAACTGTTATATTATAACCACATCAAAACTTACGATCTATCACCACGGACTGGACAGTGCCTAACTGTCGGTTAACTCATCCCAGTATTAAAATTAGTTCTCAACTAAAACGAAGTCACGTTTTATATTAAAGAAATGAGGAGATTCGTAATTTTCTGTTTGATGCGAAAAAATTCGAAAAATAACATGGAATTTAGAATCTCGTTTAGTAAATTGGATCGGCCTTTCCGGGGATTAGGATTTGTTTGGAAAAACAATATTGTGGATGTTGAAGGAAAGCTCATTTGTGGTAGCACTATTACACGTATGCCAGATGTGCTTAACTGTGCACAGTGGTTAACCTAAAGTCACAGGCTCTATTCCCGGTCGAGTGGGCTGGTGGTCTAAGCCTCGAAAACAATTATTGAGTCATCATCATCATCAGCCCGGAGACGTCCACTGCTGAACGCAGGCCTCCCCCTTAGACCGCCACACTGTACGACAACCTGCCATTTGCATCCACCGGTTGCCCGCGACTTTTACAATGTCGTCGGTCCACCTAGTGGGAGGCCTTCCTACGCTGCGTCTTCCGGTTCGCGGTCGCCACTGAAGAACCTTTCTTCCCCATCGGTTGTCAGTTCTTCGAGCGATGTGGCCTGCCCATTGCCACTTCAACTTGCAAACATTGCGAGCTATGTCGGTAACTTTGATTTGATTGGCGATCCTCGTTCCGGATTCCATCGCGCAAAGTAACTCCGAGCATAGCTCTCTCCATTGCCCGTCGTTATTGAGTGTGTCTGGTAAAAACGGCAAATTAAACTATTATCATCAACATCAGCCTATCATAGAAAGCTACAAGATATAGACTTCTCCCAAGATACGCCACCCAACCCAATTTACGTCTTTTCGCTTCTAGTCACTGATAGCTGCCTTACTTATATCGTCACTCTATCTAGTCCCAGGGCGTTCGCGTGGACTTCGTGCTAGGAGGCATCGACCGGTTTTCGGTTCTGCAACAGGTATTAATTATGAGTAACCCAAAAAAAAAAATACAGACTATACCAGACCTGAAATCGAAATAAAATATTTTTTGTTTCTTATAAAACTGTTATTCACACTCAACGAAATAAATTCTAATGAACATATGACAGTTTTTCGAGATTTCGGGTTGTATTATGGGACCGCTCTTAGTAAAAACCGTTCACATAGATGTGCGCAATGAGCTCCTTTTGGCGTAATACTACTGTTCAGCGTAACTCGTATATATTGTACCTATATCTTGATGTTTTTTGGCGACAGTAAATTTTATCCAGAATTTATGAGAAATCGCTGTCAGCGGAATCCTAAAAGCGGAAAATATATTCCAATTTCTTTGCCCATAAACCGACGCTATTTCCATATCTCCTAGAGAGCTGTCTATCCAGTCTAGTCTAGTAACTAGACAGGTCGTGGGCGCTGGCGCCAGCGGGACGAGACGTTCAAACGACTGGGTTGAGCACTTGTACTGCTTTCCTTTGTTTTACTGAAATCATTGTAGCGCTACTTCTAATGTTATGCTATATAATTATATATAGATGGCGCGAGTGTATGTACTTACTTTGCGTGCCAAAATGTTAGCCTCAAAGTAAATGCATTGCACTCGATTCTTTCTGTTCTCCCTTCGAGACTAATTTTGGCACGTAAATTACTTTTAGTCTGCGCTCCGTTGTCGGTACCGGATTAAACAGAAAAAAAACGAATTGCGCCGTATTGAGCTTTAAAAACTCCACAAAAATATTGGCCGAGATAAGGGAAACCTTGATTTTCATCAGTAAGTAGAAAAAAAGTGGCGCGTTGGTTACATACTGATTGAGAGACAGATGTTATCTATTTCAATCAAAGTCTGTGGTTTAAATCAAAAAGTTGTAGACGCTGTCTGCAAAATCGGTCCACAATTGACGGAGAAATCGGTGAACACATAGAGAAAAAAAACAGTCGACCATAGAACGTCTTCCTTTTTTGAAGTCGGTTTAAAAGTAAGGAAGTTGTACTGTATGGCTTGTCAAAAAAGTTTTGAAACGGTATACTTTTTTATCATTTTTTTTTCACGTCGGTACCCATTGTATATGTAACGGTTTTTTTAAATATAGGAGTATAGTTCGCTATGTGATGCGGCCAGCCAGTACGATATTGGCTGCTTTTAGCGGCTCATTATTACCTACGACGTATCGCCGACCAATCCGAAGATCGCCCGAATCGTTCTTCTGTCCTTTCGTACGTCTCAGGAATACCATGAGTGCTACTAGATAATAAAATATAGGTGTTGCTATATTCTGTTGAATTTAGTTTTATATCAGCTGTATATGTGCTGTATTTCAGCATTGTAGTCACGTCGGCCCCTGAAACCGACTGAACCGGAGTGCACCTGAATATTTTACAGGTTATGAGTTTTCAGCGAAATGGGAATATTAAAATGTAATTTTTTTTTTATATTATACTCTAAAGTCTTTATTGTTTACCTTACGGATCTTTCGTCGGCTTTCTGGAATTATTTTTTTATGGATTAATACATAATACGCTTTAAAAAAAAACTACAACCGACTTCAACTTCGGATACATGACATCTTCATATTTTCTAGTAATTTTGATTTAAAAACCAAACTACTGACCTACCAAACAAAAAATGTATCATCAAAATCAGTTTATAATTATATCACATACTAAATTTAAATTTAAAACATTTAAAATAAAAAAAAAAAAATGGCGTACTTATCGCGTAACATAAATACAAAAAAAATATACAAATACATACAGTCGAATTGAGAACCTCCTGTTTTGAATTCGGTTGAAAATGAACTTATACAATACATAAAGTGCTTCTTAACGTACTGTTTTGTGTACATTAATAGTTGATTAGTAAAAGTGAATGCACAGTAGAAAGCTTGCATGAAAAGGCTTGATCATTATTTTATTTCCCAACAATTATTTAAGAGATGTTATAAATAACAGAGTAGTTAGACCGTTTTTATATTCTCATTTCTTTAAAATTTGCGACTCAGTGCAGTAAGACAAACGTCGGATAAACTATACTAAAACCTATCCAAGGTTACTCATAAAAACCAAAGGGCAAATTAATAAACGCGAACTAGTTAGTCTATCTTCTGTCTTTATCCAAGTAAAAAAATATGAAAGGAAAAGACAAAAAAATAAGTAACAATTTCGAGGCTAATGTTTATTAATAAAGCCCTTAGTGGCTTGTCCAACTTTGATGATATTTGTTATGCGTGCGTTATAATTATTAGCTGTGTGGTTAGCTATGAAAAACTTTATGAATGAAAATGAACCTATAGAAACACAAAGCTAATAATAAAACTAGTGATTAACAAAACCTTTTTCTATTAAACTGGCAAAATAGCTAGATTGAAAACATAAAACGGATTTTCTGGTTTTTCAATATTTTATTAAAGTTTCCGAGAGTGAAGCTGCAATAAAAATAAGGACCTTAAGATAAATCAGAACTGTTAGACGTATCTCAGATTTTTATTCTCCTGAAAAGTGATGACACAAACAAAATGCAGCACTCAAGAACATTGCATCTCCAGCCAATAAAACGACGTTCGAGAACATTCTAGAACATTCTGGAAAATTCTATAAAGCGTCCGCAAAATACCTCCCATACATCACAACAACCAACAGACCGCGTCGGGGAGTCTAGCGTCAACTTTATCATACAATTTCACACAAACTTTGTTCTGCACTACTTTTAAACCTTAATACAACCAATTTAGAGCTAGTTTAGCGTCAAATGCCATAACGTTAAGGTAAAGTTTAAAGCAAAGTTATATTTACACGGACCTTGACTTTTGAAACGTGGGAATTAAGTTCAGTTTTGCTTAAGTGGTAGGTATGTTTAAATTGGTTGAAATGCCTGAACACCGCTTGCATTTTCCACACATTTGTGACGATTCGATGGACAAGGCTATTTATTATGGTGACGTTCATTTATGGCTTTTCTAAGCTGATTTACATGGTGTCTTACACATTGGGCATAGTAGATAAATAATTAAAAGCTAAAGCAGTGCAGTTACTCTCGAATATAGGCCTACCCCCAAGGATCTTATCTAGCTAAGTGATCGGGCTTGTATGAAGCATGTTATGTAGAGCTCTAAAATTAGTCATTTGAAGAGTTGGAGGCAATGATTGGGGTTTCTAGAATATTGGCAAGTTAATCACACATTGCATCGAACGTGTCCCGATACGCAAAAGTTCAAATATAATACGATAAAATAAAAAACCTACTTCAATTTCGAATACCTGGATGACATCTTCATAATTTCTAGATTTGAAAACCAAACTACTGAACCGATTTCGATAAAAATTATATGGGACCACCTCTGAAGTGAAGGACCTGGGTATGTCCTTAAACTGCAACCAGACCAACAGGAGGACGGGCAGCAGCGTCCTCTTGGTTAACGGTGGTGACCATTCTGCGATCCCCAAGCAGCTTGCCAAGCGTGGGGATTGTGGCAACACCCCTCTATAAAGGCCTTCGTCCAGCAGTCGACGTTTTATGGCTGACGACGACGACGACCTCTGATTACCTACCAAACAAAAAAAACGTCAAAATCAGTTCATAACATACAGTCGAATTGAGAACCTCCTTTTTTGAAGTCGGTTAAAAAGCAAAAGCCAGTTAGTTACTCTCCAATATAGGCCTACACCCGAAGGGCGATTGTGCCATAACCACCCGTTATTATTTATAGCTTAAGATTATTTTGGTAAAAAACCTGTCTGATTTTATTATATCTGACTAAAGTGTACACAAATTGACGTATCTAAGAGCATTATGATGATGTCAAAAGATAAACAAAGAATTGAATTGAATAACCACCATGCTGGCCTAGTTGTCGGTTGGTGTATTCACATAAGCTATTTTTTTTCCGGACGTAGCGGTTTTTCTCACAATGTTTATTCTTCACAGAAAAGCCAGTGGTATAAAAATCTTTACATAAACTCGAAAGTTCTCATTGGTAAGAAATTTCGTATAGGCTGAGTGGGCCAGCCAGTGTCAGAGTTAATGTGCCGCCCGAAGGCCTCTGACATGGCTGACGGTTGTTGTCATAGAAACTAGAACAAACAACCGGGACCAACTATTTAACGTGTCATCCGACCCACGGTAGCGCTCAGAAATAAATTGCCACTCATGGTCACCCATCCGAAGACTGACCGGACCGTCCGTTGCTTAACATCGTTGATCGTTTAGAATCACCTAGACAAGCTACGCCACGAGCGCTACGGTAACATTGGTTAAACAAACCCGCGACTTCACAATTTTCCGACTTCTAATAATCTAGTAGTATCTGTTAGTGGCTTCGATTGCTACCAATAGATGATTAAACTAATACTCATCAAACTAAAACTGCTTATAAGTATAAGTAGGTACCGTACTTACATACATAACTTGATTTTATATTTTTTGTGTAAAATTTAAGTCACTTTGAAAGCTGCCTCCAAAGTGTACTTTGATAAAACGCAGACTCGACTGAAGTTTCGATATATTTTTGAACTTCCCTTTTAACTCAAAGGATCTCATCTAGCTAAGTGATCGGGCTTGTATGAATTATACTCTCCGTAGCATGTTATGTAGAGCTCTGGAAATTAATCATTTGAAGACTTGGAGGCAATGATTGGGGTTTCTAGAATATTGGCAAGTTAATCACACATTGCATCGAAAGTGTCTCGATACGCAAAAGTTCAAATAGGCAAATCTGACAAAAACTCAGTCGGCTTATCTATTGAGTTTTTTTCGTAAATGGGAGACGGTATAGGTTTAGTTATGATATTGAACAGCTTTTAGGTAAGAAACCCCAAAATGGTAGGTACTGCAAAATGTGGTAGGCTATTTGTAGTAGCTTTCGAGGGTTCCGTTTCAGACACAGATCATTACAGCCTGTTGGTTGATGGCTCGTGAACATGAGTTGCGGGCAGGGGGCGAGGTAACGTTCTGTGCTTGCGATTGGCCAATCACTGGGATGACGTAATCTGAGTTATGAAATTCAATGAAATTCTGACGTACTCGGAGTGGCTAATTTTTGTACGAGTGGAAGGCGGACGATCAGTCAACAGGGTTTATAGTCTTTGGTTTCAGATAATAAAACAAATTGTTCCAACGACATCGTAAGTCTTGTCACTCCACCGCTAAAAATACAGGGTGTTAGTTTGAACACCGTTATCCTTATAGGATATCATTGTACTCATCATTATGAACAACTTTTGCTAAGGGGCCAACCCTGAAATCACGAAAAAAAAACAGCTGTTCCATACAAAAAGGTTCATCGATCTTGGACAAAATGTACGGAACAGCTGTTATAGAAACTCGAATTTATAACATACCTACTCATTTGTAATATTTTGGCTTATTTTAGACATGAGTTGCTTAAATCAGTTCGTCATGCCGTACACTGCCAGGCTCCAACTTTTCCCAATAATTTCAAAGCACAAATGAAACAGAAACCTGACACGTTCATTTAACCGAAATAACCGACAAAGGACTCTGTAAAAGCCCATTCACTTAACAAAACTTCTAACATGAGCAATCTCTTATATCTGATCAATTTATTCTCCACACAAATTTAAACCGTTACCCATTATCCAAAAGTTGATATTTCAATACAATTTTTACTGTGTTTAATGTCTAATGATTTGAACGTTATAATGATATGAATAGAGTTGAATTTCCACTGTGCTGGTGATTACAGGTTCCCCTGTATAATACCTGTCAAAACTCCATCGAGGCTTGAAGATATCGGAGGTATCACCTCGTCCTACAGAGCGGGCATATAGGTATAGTTACGTGTATAAGTACTGAATATTTTTATACAGGACTTGGTAAATAATAAAGCCAATTTTAAAAGAAAAATATTGGCCACATGTGTATCCTCTAGATTCATACCTAAAGGCTAAAGACATTGCCTATATGCAGGCGGCCTAGTGGTACAAATTTCCCGTACTTTGTTATATGAACTAGGCCAAAATGTCAATGACTTTAATTTAAAGAGATATGTATAAAAAGTTACAAAAATTAAGTTTTATTCATGAATTCTTTAGAAATGACCTCAAGCCTATTTTTATTTGATAAAAACCACTGTTACAACAATAGTTACGTACAGTGAGATGTTTAGGAATCATAGAAAGTTGAGTTAAGAAACAATAGACTCAACATTTTTGTTGCATTAAACGAAATTGTATCAACAGCGCAAACGTTTTACCTCCTAACGCCTCGCCTCAGCGGCTCCGGACAAAAACTAACAAAAACCCGTTTAAAATTGCCAACAAATGTGTGAAAACACAATAGGCGCCAACAGATGCAGTCGCGTGCAACATTTGAGAGGGCACTTGCTGACGCGAAAAAAAGTGAGTTTCGATTTTATCGGAATATTTTAACTTCCATTCCATTCAGTTCTGTACGCCGCACATAGAAAATAATTTAAGATTTGCGTTAATAATTTTTGATGACCAAAAACACAGAAAAGCGAAAACCCTACCTTCTTAGGTAGAACGGCTGTCAAAACAATGTTGTGAAGTAATTGTATGGAAAACCGCTGTCGCCAGTTTCACACATAATTGTATAGAAACTATGACGAAAAATGCCATTGGTCGCGCATTTGAAGTGAAACGCTCGATATGCCATTTTGCAACAGATTAAAATTGATCTAATTACGATGCAATGTGGTTTAGTTTCCTACGCCTCTATTTAAATTGTCTTTTTGAGTATTCTCAGTTTAAAAATATGTATATTGGTAGAATGCGTACATTTCCGTTCTTACTTACGATCAAAAATGATCTACACTTAATATCTATAAAAACTTGCAAGAAATTTCGTAGCATACACTACGCCGGCGGTACGGCGTAGTCTACGCGGCGCTACGTGACATGAATTTCAAAAGGTTTGTATGATTGATGATGATTGAACCCTGTATTTTGGAAACGTACAAATTGGCGTCAAATTGTTCATTCTTTTGCAGAGGGGTCAATTTTATGGGCTCAATTATCACAGTTGTTGACTCGCATGGTGTTCTAAATTCATACTGACGCATTATGTCCTTGTATTGTATTAATCTGTTTATAATTATCAACCTATCATAGTCCACAGCTGGATGAACGCCTCTCCCATAATAAAATATTATGTTTTATCCACTTAGTCTGATACTCAACTTTCCGCTTCCAACTACTGCTGCTATAGCTGTTCTATGTATATCCTAAGAGTAGGGCCTTCACTTTTCCGTGGTCAGTCCTTCGAGTATTAGAGCATCCTACGCTACGTTTTCCGATTCGTAAAGTTAACTAATATTGTTTAGTCTGCTTTGGTGCCAACTCTGTATCTATTTTTTGGTGTTTGACAACCTAGGTGTTTGACCACAGCTCGGTTTATGTTAAGTGACGGTGTGATCGAATATTGAAAACATGCCTAACCTGGAAAGGGAATTTGGAGGTATTTTTTTTTTACGTTATTTTGTTGTCTTATTAAACCTTTGAAGTGATAGTATATCTTATGATAACAAGACAAATGGAAACGGGGAATTATTCTAAATTGTAAAACTTTATAAACGTAGCGTAGCGCTCGTGGGGTAGCTTGTCTAGGTGATTCTAAACGATCACTGATGTTAAACAACGGACGGTCCGGTCAGTCTTCGGATGGGTGACCGTAAGTGGCATTTATTTCTGAGCGCTACCGTGGGTCGGATGACACGTTAAATTGTTGGTCCCGGTTGTTTGTTCTAGTTTCTAAAACAACAACCGTCAGCCATGTCAGAGGCCTTCGGGCGGCACATTAACTCTGACACTAGGGCTGGCCACTCAGCCTATACGAACTTACTTACTTACTTATAAACGTTTTGTTGCTTCCAAAGCTCTTTGCGAAAGCTACTTTGCAGTTAGACCCGTAAGCAAAGATTTAAAGCGCGTTACTCTTAACTACAAGCCCAACCTAGCCTAGTAGTAGTACCAGTACATTGATAACTGGTACTTCATTACTCGGTTTAGTACCGATATATCACCCGGCATATAAAGCCACGGCCAGCGCAGGCTATATTTTAAATCGTATAGCTTAGTAAAGTAGATTAAATTTAAAATTTTTAGTGTCGACTTAATTAAAGTTTGCGAAGGTTTCTATGTAATATTACAGAATGATTATTGAATATTTTGTATGAAGTGTTTCCTCACTTTGGGCTTTTCTATGTTTTTATAGCTTAAACAGTAAGACAAATTATGACCTCTGGCAGGACTCGAACCTACATACGAGTAATCTCTGGGTTTCCGTCTCAACTGCTTTGCCATGGACCTGGGTATGTCCTTAAACTGTAACTAGACCCACTGCAGAACGGGCAGCAGCATCCACTTGGTTAACGGTGGTGACCATTCTGCGATCCCCAAGCCGCCTGCCAAGCGTGGGGATTATGGCAACACCCCTCTATTGGGAGGCCTTCGTCCAGCAGTGGACGTCAATGGCTGACTACGAGGTTCGAGTCCTGCCAGAGGTCATATTTTTTCTTACTGTTTAAGCTTTAATAATTATTGTGAACAATACGCAATCAAATCTTTTTACTATCCAAACATCCTGCTAGCAACTTTGGAAATCTATCATAGCGCCCATTCTGTCCGATTTAAAGGTGAGAGCGCACTGGATAATATGTAATACGTCACGACACGACATATTAGACTATGGACTGTTGTTGACTTTGCTTAGTTTGGGGCTAGATGGCGCTGTGTGAATGCCCACCAATATTTATATATTGTTATAGGGCAGGTTTAAAAAAATATAGGTACTATTGATTTGCTTGTTACTTAAATGTTTCATAAATACCTTATAAAAATTATTAGATCCAGTAGCACGGCTATATTATCCAAATATTAATATTATTATTACTTTGATTCCTAACCATATCACGAATTTTCAAAGAATAAAAAAAAATACAAATAAAGAAAACCCCACTGTTAAATAAACTATATTTCATTTTATTCGAGTACTATTAAGCCGAAAGATAAATTAATAGTTTTAATTAGTCTAGGGCCCGTACTGTGACATGTTAAATCCTTTCTCTCTGGATTCAGCAGCGGATGCTGCGCGACCCCAAACCGTATTGCGGGGCGATAAAATTCACAGTCGGGCAGCGACGGCGGCTGAAACTAACAATAATGATTTTTAGATGTCACGGTACGTGCTCAGATCACCATAATATTGCATTGTCGTCAGTTTTTGCATGAATACCAAATATTTGGGCTACGAGAACTAGTTTTGACAACAAACATACTACAAACATGGCAATTTAAATAAAAACATGTAAAAATTGGTACCGGTCAGTTAGTCAGTCATTTGCTCACCAGGTCAGCAAAAGCGGGAATTTTTAATACAATACAAATCTCTAGTGAGTTCATACCCTAACTACCACTAAAATATGCGGGCCGCGTGTCGGGGTGAAAAACACGAGAATCGCGAGCCATCGCGCGTCATCCGCCGCATGCAAAGGGCCTAGTTAGCAGTAAAGCTGCAGTGTATAGCGGTATACTTGTGTGTAACGGTCGATTTGTAAGCGGAGTTTGAGAGGGTTTTGTAGATTTCTTGTTTTGGGGGTTTAGGAAGTGTTACAACGTGATAATTTATAAAGTTTCTAATTTAAAATAAAACGCTATTTAAAAAAAACAACCGATTTCAACTTCGAATACCTGGATGACATCTTCATATTTTTTAGTAATTTTGATTTAAAAACCTAACTACTGAACCGATTTCGATAAAATCGGACCACCTATCTATGGCCTACCAAACAAAAAAAGAATCATCAAAATCAGTTCAGAATTGGTACAGTAATCGCGTAATATACATTTAAAAAAACGTTCACTCGAATTGAGAACCTCCTTTTTTGAAGTCGGTTGAAAAAAATATGGCGGTTGTTTTAAAACACAGTAACAACATGTTGTGATTTTTGTCTTCACACGGTGAGAAGCTTATGGATACATTTTTATAGCATTTAAATGCTCGCTTCTCTCTAAATATAAAAACAAACTGTAAACTAGTCACGTCAGTTTTCATAATAAAATTGTAAACTAGTAGTTCGAAGCGAACTGAGACCTCGCAACTCCTATATCTTTCAAGCCCCTTGACCAAATTTGGCTTATATTATTCGAACTTGATAATAATTATTTTATTTGGACATAATACTTGCTTAAAACATTTCATAAAGATTTGATCAACGGTCCGCCAAATATCGTCGACCATAAAACTTTTTTTTTCTTATGTGGAGTGACGAGACGAGCGGACCGTTCGCCTGGTGGTAAGCTTCACGCCTGCCTATTACAGTATAGCAGTGCCAGAGTTGTAAATTATCGGACAAAATCCTGCACCACACAGCATTGCGCTCTTTACAAGCATACAAACATAAAAACATGCAAACATGCAGTCATAAAAACGTTAACTTCTCTCCTTATATACGGAGACCTTCGCTTCGTTTCAGTTAAATATTCTGACACCTAGGGCCAGACATAAACATCTTATAATTCAACATTGTCGTTAGTTGATATGTTGATGTTAAGTAAATTAGTTAACAATAATTGTTAAGTTTTGTCAAATGGCACGGACCCCGAAGGTAGCGTGGTGCTAAGCAATTAAATTTAAAAAAAAACGCAGTCGCAAGTATTACAAAGGGGCCGCAGTGCCCTAACTTGAAAAATAATCACAAACTTTTTGAAAAACTAAAAAAGTTATAAAATTCGTATAAAAATCTTCTGTTAGCAGTTACCGTAATACTTATATTAAACTTTATAAGAAGACGTGTAGAGATTAAATTGCAATGGGTCTAGATTTACGACAGTTTTATTATAATACGGTCCAGACAGGCGCCCTTGTAGAGCTTAAATATTAAAACAGACGTTACCGGACGTTATAAGATGACTCTGGGACGTGCTCTGCATGCGCTCTCCGCAGTACACGTAGGAAAATATAGAGAAAAAATTAAGAAAAATAATAAAGTACATTTTTTCGCTTGCGATAAAGTAGAAAAGCTACTTTGAAATTACAGTTTCGACTATAGTTGTTTGCACTGACTTAGTTTTTAAAGACTTACTCTGATTCTCTGAACTAATGCAGGCTTTAAGTTTTTTGTGATGCTTACCTGAAAAAAAAACGGAATAATTAATATCACTCTGAAAATTACCTAGTATGACACGAACAATATTTTTATTTTAACTAAACATTAAAAAAAAATGCTTTTGTTGTTTTAGAGATTATACTTTGAATTAAAGGCTGTTATAGAAATCACAATCATTTTATTCTGCCTTTTATTCTCTTTTTTAACTGACTTCAAAAAAGGAGGAGGTTCTATGTTCGACGGTATGTATGTTCATCGATTTCTCCGTCAATTGTGGACCGATTTTGAAAACTCTTTTTTTATTTGAAAGGGTATACTCCCGAGGTGGTCCCATATTAATTTGAAGTCGGTTGTTTTTTTTTAAGTTGCTTGTTTCATTTAACTGTCTGCCCGTAACAATGTGGTCACTGCAACTCCGCATGGTCTTATTCTAAAAAAAAACTTTACTGATAATGTGGTTTACTGTAATTTTGAAGGTCACAGACAGATCACACACACACACACACACACACACACAACAGACAGACAGACAAACACACAGACAGACAGAAAAACAGAACAGACACACACACAACACTCACAGAAACAGACACACAGACAGACAGACACAGATCTAATCTAATTAAAATATCGCTGTCACTTTTTAATCAGATATGTTAGCTAAGGACACCTATATTTTAGTTAGTTTAGTTGTGTTAACTAAAACCTTCAAAATCGACCACAATATTTTACTAAATATTATTTAATAAACTTCTTGGTTATCAGCAGTTGCACAACAATAGAAGTATTTATAAATGAAACGAAATAAAAATGTTACCTAATTTTTTTATCTACCCCCTAAAACCTCGCCAATCTGAATGTTGCCACCTTGTTAATATTTAAACAGAACAACGTACATTTCCTTCATTACTAGAGTCAGTATTTATAGGGTTGTTTATGTTTACACGGGGGCTCTACTGACACTGATATCCATATTGTTTGGATTTATCTACAGTTTGTTATTTGTTGTTAAACAACATTATACTGGACTAGCTTTTACCGGCAGCTTCGCCCGCAAGGTTCAATGAAAAAAAAAGTTTTTTTATTCAACGGAGTATCAATAGCCTAGGTCTCTTTCTTTGGGAGCTATTTCCAGACTCTTCTCTGTCATTAAAAAAATCTGCTAAACATTTATTTTGTGTTTCTCACTTGACAGTGAAGTCATTCAATTGTAACTTAGTACACGTACTTCTACAATCTGATAACGGAGACGGTACATAGTCGCGAAAACTCCTCATTCAATCATTAAATCTAATTATGTCTAAAATTCCATTATTAAATATTTAATTAAGTCTAAAACTCCAATTCCACTTCATCATCAGACCAGGATCTGGCCGGGACTTGACGATATAAATTGTCACATGTAATTTGCTAAGTCCAGTATATTTACGTAATACCACAATTTTAAACCTGACACTTATTTTGAAACTTTTGGAAAATTATATTATATCACGTGTGTTAATACTTTTTTTCTTGAATCTAAATTAATCAAAACTATTGCCTTACGTAAACGGTGTTAAAAATAACACGATGTTTTCTTTTAAACTTTGACCTCGTTTTTGCAATATTTTTTTTTACAAAATACTTTCTTAGTTTTCTTTTCCAGCTCTTCATGAACATTCACTCTAAATTTGAAGTCACTTAGCAGCAGTTTAGCCTCTGCGTTGTCTGTCAGTCAGTCAGTCAGTCAGTCAGTCACTCAGCCTTTTATATTATATAGAGATAGAGATGAGAACTGAAGCTACCGATATAGCTCGTAAGCTGAGGTGAGAGTAGACCGGTCACATCTGTCGCAGAACCGATAACCGATCCCGGTCACATCTACCCCCTAGATGTGACCGGGGTAGACGTGTTCTAGAGTGGAGACCACGAGTCGGAAAACGTAGCGAAGACCCTGAGACTTCATGGGGTGTAGGTAGGACGATATAAGTAGGACAGCTGGTAGTGGTTGGTCGTGGATAGCTGAAGATTGGACGGAGCGGTGTGCCTTGGGAGAGGACTATGATAGGCTGATTATGATGATGATGGTATTGGATGTACAAGAAAGCGGGATGGGTACCATAATCCCCACGCTTGGCAGGCGGCTTGCGAATCGCAGAATGTTCACCACCGATAACCGAGAAGATTGGGCTGTGTGAAAGAGCATAAAAATGAAATTCCTCTATCCATCTGTTTGACCCTTTCTTGCAAGTGATAGAATTCGACACATTTTTGTTTTATTTATACGAGAATACTTGTAGGCGCGGCCTCCCACTAGGTGGACCGACGACATTGTAAAAGTCGCGGGCAACCGGTGGATGCAAATGGCGGGTTGTCGTACAGTGTGGCGGTCGCGTTTAATTATATCGGATACTCCGACTATAATTTCGATCACTATAGTTGTCATAGACAGACAGAGTTAATGTGCCGCCCGAAGGTCTCTGACATGGCTGACGGTTGTTGTTATAGAAACAAGAACAAACAACCGGGACCAACAATTTTATCATCCGACCCAAGGTAGCGCTCAGAAATAAATGCAAAGAAATAGAAATCATTGATACTTGGAGTATCCGATTTAACGTGAGTATTCCCGTAAACATAGAACAAAAATGATATAATTCGGTAAAAAAATTGATACCAACATTAAACTGCATAAACAATTCTAGAAATTGTCTAAATCAATTTCTTTCGACAGGATGCAATTTGAAATCCCATCTTCCCGTTTCCTGATCCTCGTCAATACGTATCAGCAGCCAGCACCAGGTAATGGTATTGCCGTGTATCTCTGAGGCAAACTGAATTAGAATGAGGACAAACAGGCTGAGAGCATTCGGGACCGTTTCGGTCTGTGAGACCAGGACTGGGACCGTCAGATCAAGTCCCTGAGGACTTTTTGTAATTGGTGAGAGTTAGAGCGTTTTATTCTAATCCCTATATATAACACAGCGACGAGAAAGTGTGTTAGCTGGCTTGTTTATTCCGAAAACAATCAAATAGCCCACCAGTAATCTTTGTGGCTTAGAGTAGACAAAGCAAACTTTTTAAGGGTTTAAAAAAAACCCGGGATTACGTTTCGTGATTTTGCAATCAAATCATCAATATCAACTTCAAAACATCATTATCACAATAAAAATCAGTTGTTTTATTAATTTTGTGACCTAAATCTACAACTACAAAGTCTAAATTAACAGATGCAAAGTTCACCCGCATTGTATTCGAGAACGTAACAGGAGCTTTTCAAAGTAATATCTCTATTTTGCTACAGTAAACGCGGCGCTAAATGAAGTAACTTCACAGCATTTGCTTAAAACATTGGGCCAACAGAGCGGCTGTTTCCAGCACTCAAAAATAAAACTGAATACATAAACAGTTGCTCAATTTTGTCAACTTTGTTGCAATACTGCCAGTATGGACATAATGAATGGAAGCAAACTATAACATAAAATTATAAAATTTAGTTAGGTTGATTCATTTTAAAGTATCACTTGAAACTTGACTCATTTGAAAATAGGTCTGAAAGGCTTGAATGGCCGACATTTTTTTTAAAGATTCTACGTAATCTTCCGCGTTCATTTGTCGTGATTATTTGTTGAGTTTTCAAAATCCTAATGTGTCTCTTATTCGTAAATCCTTACTAGATAGACGTGGCCTGGCGGATTAGCTAAGGAACCGGATATAAAGGCGGCTGAGCCTGTCAACAATGACGCACCTTTTGGTGGCGAAGGCGGTGGCATGTAGTTCGTAGCGCGGTACTACAGGTAGTAGGTAGTACAGCCTCAAAGGCCCGGTCCGCGGTTGCTGCATTAGCGGTCGCCGTCACAGCCACTGTTACAGGCTCGCTAGTATGGGAAAGGTTGGTATAAGCCGTTTAATAGTCGACTGCTGGACATAGGCCTAACCACGAAACGCAATTGGGCATATCCATCCAACCAACTAAGCCAGCGTGGCTTAGTTGCGGGTTCAGGTTGACATAAGCCATTGAATTAATTCTCCGGACGTATGCAGGTTTCTTTCCGATATTTTACGTTAGTACCTAAAAGCCAATGGTATGACAATTCCACAAGTACACAAACTCCAAGTGTTTAGCACCCT
This sequence comes from Erannis defoliaria, assembly GCA_905404285.2. NCBI lineage: Eukaryota > Metazoa > Arthropoda > Insecta > Lepidoptera > Geometridae > Erannis > Erannis defoliaria. The sequence goes on along the minus strand of FR990084.1, from coordinate 17,067,873 downwards.
CCTCTTAGTACAGCCCTGGGATTTGAATCCACGAGTTCAGGATTCTGAGTTTAGCAATCTCCCATTAGGTTACCACAAATTCCATGGATTTGGGGCAGATTAAATCCGGTTATATTATTCCCAATTATGGAAACAGTTCTCAAATAATATCACATTTTAGTATTAGCAGACATAAAGCGTGGCCACTCATACTGTTTTTATCATGTACTGTCTATGCTGACTATGACAGTATTACAGCAATGCTAAAAGTGCCTAGATTTTACTGGAGTCCTTTTGTACAACAAGGTTCGTTAGACGACAAAGTGGCGGTGGACACAACAGCTAATATACAGCTAATATATCTTTGGCGAGACCTTCTTTGTAGTTGTTTGAAAAATGGCTGGGTTTAATGCTGTTGTTAGCTAGAGGTATAAAGATGGTAATTTAGGTGTTATTGCGCTTTGAGCAATCAATGGGAGAAACTGGTTGAAGAATTCACTTGTTCTAAAAATTGAGCCGGGGTTATGATTTGGACTTTTTCGGATTGATAATTCATTTCGCTAAGTTTAGAGCTTTTCGTCATTTTAATAATAAATCATCAAAATGTATTATCAATGATCAGGCAATATTTTTTTCATACTTCGTACTATCTTTACTTTTCGTACTCGTACTTTATTATTTTTAAATAGTCTTACATTTAAGCACCAAATTTGCCATATGATAGGTAACAAGTTGGCCGATGATGGAGCACGTCGATCTAAAATAATTTGAATAAATCCTTAGAAATTACAGATAGAGTTTTCAAGAAAAAAACCGGATAGTTAAAATTTTCTCTTTGTAGTTCCATTCTAGCAAAATGCTCATCGAGGCTGTGAAGTCGAACGACGGCGGACGATAATACCAAGTATAACTTCATGGAGGTACTAGCTTTAGTGCAAGCAGTAGGAACCGGCAGTAGACACTCGTCTGCTGTGTAATTTCCGGCGCGAGAGTACCGCCCACGGTGGCGACACTTGTCTTTACCCATTTGAAAAGTTAAATATTGACCGCACAAATGGAAGGCCTCAGAGTCCGTTCAAAGCATTTGTGTCTAATTTTGCACCGTTAATTCGATCTTCGTCAATTTTTGTAGGCAAGAACCGTTTAGCCCTAATGTGTGCCACCCGAAAGCTTCTTACTTGAAGGTTCTGCAGGCAAAGGTAACAAAAAAAACAAAACACTGATTATGTAGTATATCTTCCGACTCTTATTAGCAGTCAGGTGTAAATGCAACTCGTGATTACCTATTCGAAAACTGTCTAAATAGGTAAATGTTGGTTGGCTTTTCTTACACCTACATCTAGCCCCCAATAGTCTAGATGACTGGTTTTTTTTATTGTCCTATTAAAAGGATCATATTTAGGCTCATAATCCAAGCTACGAGTATTACGCAGGCGTGCTTTTTACTTTACATTACGGCACTTGTGCTATCATAGGTATAACCCGGTAAAGTCAAGTTTGTACGTGACTGCAATTAGACGTATGTATACGAAGAACTCTTAATATAACCGGGTAATACTTACAGTTTTTTTGTAATACCAACAAAGAGTTCTTATGCCGCTGAAGTAAATGTCAACCTGCGCGCGCATTGCTGGTTTGGGCGCCATTTTCCGCAAATGTTTGTTGACGTTTTCTCTGTGTGGTTGATTATTATCAAAAAAAGTTTGTTTTTTTCCTTGCAAGTGTGATGAAAACAATCGTATGAACCTTTTGTGCTATGTTTCAATACCCTCTCGGCTTCCTTATCGCGCTCGCCTGCGGCTCACGCGCATGATACCGCCTCTAGTGTAATGACCAACATAGCACACTTTTATCATAATGTACTATTTTATTGCAATTATGACATTGCATTAGTAATAGTTATAATTGGTTAAGATTATTGTTTGTTATTCAGTCTTGCGGAATGAAATATTATAAATGTTGTTTCAGTGTAGAGATTTGAACAAGAGCGGAGCGTGGAAGTTAATACACTTAGCGCGAGAGTGAAACCACCGACTGCGCTACGCATTTTGGATACAAAGGTGCCAGACTTAGTTTTACAGTTCAAATAAGACAGGAAGACAACTACTCATATAACTAATGTCTGAATGAATTTTCTGAAGGCTGAATTAAGGGAGTATAAAGGGGGACGAAACTTTCTATGGAAGTTCTTTGTTTTTGAAGTTATATTGATGAAAGTTGGTGTTTGGGTAGTCCATTAAAATTACAATTTGATGTTATTCATATTTTTTGACAGGGATGATTTAAGTGCGAGAACCGGGGGAAACTTTACAAGGCTAAACACGAAATCGCGAAAACTGCTTGAACTCTCAAGCTAAAATTTGGCAGGTAGGTAGTTTATAGGTAGGAGACGTCAGCTAAGAACGGATTTTGCGACTGGGCTGAATTAAAGGGGTGGAACGGGGATATAACTTTACATGGAAAGTTCTTTGTTTTTGAAGTTATAGTGATAAAAGTTGGCACCTATTTGGGTAGTTCATACAAAATAAAATATGGTAATGTTCAATATTTTTTGACAGGGCTGACTTAAGAGGGTGAAACGCGGGATGAAACTTTGTATGGGAAGTACTTAGTTTTTAAAGGTATATTGAAGACAACATTATAGGCATTTTTTTATTATCATCTTCGCCATTTTTCTTGATCACGCGGGTGGAACCACGGGGCACAGCTAATATGTCGCACATGTCGAATTGATAACTTCCTTTTTTTAAATTCGGTTTAAAATGAGTATTTACCCCCGTGCAAAGCCGGGACGGGTCAGCTAGTCTGATATAAAAGTAGATCAAATTCGCCTTCTAAAATTTTACCGCAAAGACATAACTGCTTCGAGATAATTACTGTGTGTGTTTTAATTACTTTGCTGTGTGTGTGTTTAATAACTGTGCTAAATAGCGCCATCTTACATTAAATAAAAAGGATCGAATCAAAAGCAATGCAATTATACATACAACTTTGTCCAAGAAAACTAAGAGACCATCGCTTCGCTCAGTCAAATAATATGTACAAGTGAATGGTTGCGCCAACTGCGAAATAGCTACGTTAGAAAGCTAGTGTACAATAATACTTTAAAACGTTTTGTTGTAGTAAGTAACTATGCGGAAGTTTCTTCACTTTGGAAAATGTACTAAGCTTTAGGCACCGAAAATAATTATCCCGACTAATGCTACGCTCTTCTCACCTCAGCCACTCACTGCGCAAGGAGAAACAGTATCCAGTTCCAGAAACAAGACCTTGACCGCATTAGCAGTCAGTATAGTTTGCCTTGACCTACTCCCTCTCCCCAGACTGTGTCTCCACTTCCTCCACTTCCGGCGCAGACGGGCGCCTGGTCGCTCAATTGTGTGTTTTTATTTACCTCGCAAATTGTGCTCCTAACTGCAGAACGATGCTGGTACACAATTATCTTCTGGCTTTATATTTGGAAAAATATATTACTAGAGAGCATAGTAAGTAGTTTAGTTAGATTATATTTCCTACTTTCTATTGTTAAAAAACTACTAAGTGTACTAATAAAAATAATACTAGATAGTATGGCAAAATTGACTGGGGATGTAGGGACCTTGAATATTTGTCCCCACTGATGAAGCTGATGAAGATAATAATTTCTTTAGGGGGCGCTGAAAATTTAGTTTTCCGCCTGTTCCACATTATCCTATATGGTCTATCGCTACTGGTCTATCCCTACTGGTCTATCCCTACTGGTCTATTCCTACTGGTATATCCCTACTGGTCTATCCTTACTGGTCTATCCCTACTGGTCAATCCCTACTGGTCTATCCCTACTGGTATATCCCTACTGGTATATCCCTACTGGTCTATCCCTACTGGTCTATCCTTACTGGTCTATCCCTACTGGTCATTCCCTACTGGTCATTCCCTACTGGTCTATCTCTTCTGGTCTATCCTAACTGGTCTATCCCTACTGGTCTATTCCTACTGGTCTATCCCTACTGTTAGGAAAGTTACAACGTTTTCAGTAAAAATCGCCTGTGAGAAGGTGGAAAGTACAGGGCAGGCTAATAAATCACGGCTTGCCTCTAAAAGTATGCAGAAATAAGTAACTTTATAAATTACGTACAATATAATAACAAAATATTTTATGGACTAAATGTTTTTTACAGATAAAAAACTAAGTTCGTATCAGCCTTATTGTCAGAGTTAATATGCCGCCCGAAGGCCTCTGATATGGCTTGACGGTGGTTGTTATACAGATATAGAACAAACAGCCGGGACCAACATTTTAACGTATCTCCCGACCCACGGTAGCGCTTAAACATAAATGCCAAACACGGTCATCCATCCGAAGACTGACCTGATCGTCCGTTGCTTAACATCGGTGATCGTTTAGAATCACATAATCTAGCTAAGCCACGAGCGCTACATTTTAATATACTTAATTATTAGTAATGAAAAAATATAGTTAAATATTCACACACATATTGTATACTGCGTAGCCAAAAAAGAACCGGTCCCTTACAACTCTTCAGACCGAACAGCACCAATGTATAGATATAGATACCTAGATTGGTTCTATCAAAGTCCTGTTCGTTTTCCCAATCTGCTGACGAAGCTATCCTGCCTTTTGTCGCGTCCATAATTGGAGAGGATACGGCTATAACTGCAATTAAAGGGAGTGTCCAGTCCAGCGGTAAAACGCCTGTGTTGCACTTTCAGATCTTTCCTTTTGTATTTCAGAATATAGACGAAAAATTCACTTTGCGATAACTTTTAAATTTCCTAGTTGAGCTAATTATTAGAAGCTGCCATGTTCATGTGCTCACGGAGTCACTTACTTTCTTTTAGGATTTCTTAATATTTCCAAGATTTAAAGTAACCTATGTCACTCTCACATTCAGTCAATATGAGTCAAAATATCTAATCGATGCGTGTTTTTCAATAGACGGACAAACAGATCATCACAATTTTGCATTTGTAATGTTAGTTAGTAAGGGTTTACCCGTTTTAACTTTTTACCCTTTTTTATGGATTTCCCTATATGGGAGGAGGCCTTCGTCCAGCAGCGAACGTCTTCTGGCTGATGAGAAGGGTTATAAGGATTTATGTACCTTGAAAAGTATGCTAGAATGATCTCCACTCGCGAGATCGAATTGAGATATAAACATGAGATGTGACTCCGATGAAAATTGATAACGATGGTGCCATTATAAACCGACTTCAAAAAAGGAGGTTTTCAATTCGACTGCATATTGTTTGTTTTTTTTTGTATATGTTACGCAATTTCTCCGCCAATTATGAATTGATTTTGTTTATTATTTTTTATTTGGAAGGCACACGCCCAACCAGACTCTCCAGAACCTATGGAATAACTCCCAGTAGGCGGTGACTTCCCGTGGCCCACGTGGAAGTCGTTAAATCGACTTCGGACGCAAGTGGGCCGCTGCAGGAGTAACTTGGTCAAGTGGGGATACTTGGACGCCGAGAGAGCACACTGCGACTGCAGAGCCCCTGCGCTGACCATGTCGCACCTACTGTCGTGCTCTCTGTGCCCGAGTTCCTGTACCTTAGAAGACCTGAATAAGGCTACTCCTTGCGGGACGGCAGTGGCCAAATACTGGGAGAAAATTGTATAATAGCTTTTTTGGTTTTTAAATCAAAATTGCTGGAATAAATTAAAATAACTGGAAATGTGAAGATGTCATTCAGGTAGTCGGTGGCACTTGGCTTTTTTTTAATCGTATTATTTATTTATTTCTCATTAATTATCTGATTATATTATACATACCTAGATTTCTGTAATAAAAACTATTTTTAAAAGCATAATATTATTACCAAAGCTGGTTTTTGAAAACTGTTTTCAATGTAACACTAATATTGACAGTTGGATCAGGTAAAGCCAATAAGATCTATTATGCAATGTATAAATAGGTCTCAATGAGTAAGATCTATAGAAAACCTATAAATTGTCATATTAATATACTTTGTACTTGGAGGATCTAGCTCTCTCTCACGTTGTAGCGATACTAAACTCTCCTGTTTATCCCTTGTACGTTTATTCGATTATCTTGTACAGTTGAATATATATTAGTTCTTATTGTAAAACATACGTACAAAAAACACATGCATAACTTAAGTGCGTAAACAGCCTCGAGGCACGCGTCCAAATCACAGTACATCCGAGTCCCATCTGATAACAACCCTTGTTGAGAGAGAGCCTCAAGCGAGCGCTACTTTCTGCGACCCGATTCTCTTTTTTCGTTTTATTTTCGTCACCTGTACTTTTACACTTATTTACGTTCTCACTTATTTTGGATACTATTTGTACGCATCCAAATATGTCTAAAATAACATAAGCAATAATGTGGTGTGTGTGATTTGTTGAGACTTATAGGTACGAGTTCGGGGTCCACTGATAATCGTATAAAAGATCAAGAGAGTGAATATTCGTGATGTTTTCGAACTTTTTAACAACCGGGCATTTTATTGCGTCGTAGATAGCAAATCGATTTGTAGTAGACCTTAAATGGCAAACAGTCATTTTAGTACAGTGATCTTATATTTATGTACAGTGATTGTATATGTATGTACAGGGATTTAACATCGGCCATATTCACCATCGTCGTCATCAGCCTGGAGATGTCCACTTCTGAACAAAACCCTCCCCCTTAGACCGTCACATTGTACGACCACCTGCCATTTGCATCCACCGGTTGCCCGCGTCTTATCGACCAAATTTTAATTGTAATACGAACAATTATTTTATGCAATGGAATGACGAGAATAAGTTGTTGTATTCGCTTCTTTATAAATAGGATGACGATACTGAAAGCAGCGCAGCAAATAGTATGTTCATCTCCAATCAAAAATATGGACAATTGCCAATCATTGGACCTTTAAATGTTCGCCATTGATCGGCTATCAACGAAGTATTATCAATATTAAATACTCTAGCGTCATCTCTTAGAGGCACTGGATTGGACCATGCCCTTTAATTAATTAATACAAACAACTATCTTTAATATCTCATCAAAAAAATTGTTTTGAAAATAATTCAACGTGGTATGATTTTCTACGTTCCTGATTTACTCTTGTAATATATATACATTTGTTGTTTGCCAATGATCATCTTCTCATGAAGCCTTATAACCTTTCAATTGGTATCGTTAACAGTTTGTTAGGAGAACGAGTTTGAAACTGAAACCAGCACAAGCTCACTAACACTCGGAGGGCGGACCTAAGGGCTGATAAAACGCATAAATTGGCCCCAAACAAGATTTGACGCGCTAACTCGGGGCGAAACTTGGGGCATTACTGTTGGAACGCGGAAGAAATGTCATTCTTTCGAGTTATAATCATTTCCTGTTTGGTTGGGGTAGCGCGTTCGTTGATAGGCGATAGCGGATTTGAAAGGTTACATTTTGGGTAGCGAGCAAGACGTTGGTGTAATTTTGTAATTATTATAATCAAAGATGGTAAATGTTTTTTTTTGACAATAACTATTATAAGCCGCCTAGATTGTTTACAGTAGCAGATTGCCCCTAACAACTTGATTTGATGGCACTTTAAATATTTATACTTAACGTCAACTTCTCTGTTACAAAATGTTTTCCTGTTTTTGACAGCTGCTAAGAAAATGCTTTCATAGCTTGGAAATAATTAAGCTAGTCTACTACCATAATTACCTAACTATTTTGAACAGACAGTCAGAGTCAACGGTTTAACGCTTCGTGCCAAACAGACGTTCAAAAATGTATTGAAAATATGTAAAATAATTAGCTATAGCTCAGTAGGCTCCCACGAACCAAAACTCAAAACTATTCACCCTGGCTTATTCTTGACTAGCGTTTTTTTTATTATCGATGACCAATATTATACTGGCCTTTTAATCTTGCCCAGTTAAAAAATTTTTGTTAAGAAATAGACAAAGTCGCTTCCACTCGTTCCTATGTTCACACCCCAAGCAAACCGCGAAAGTGTCGTCCCAGTCAAAAGTAAGTGATATTGTCCCACTGAACAAAAACAGATGTCGACTTTCTGTATTTACAATGAGTATTTTTCTACTGGGGACTTTTTAGATAAGTACCTTTCTATTTTTTGTGTGGCATTTTACTTTGGAGGATAATGTACTTATCATAACCGCACGCTGAAATCGAAATGGGCTCTTGAATTTAAGATGTTATTCGTACAAGCGAGAGATGGTTAAAATAAATTAAAGTACGTTTTGTAAAATGGTGTGAATGAATATGTGAAATTAGTAAAATCGCAATCTAAACATCTTTTCTATAAGTATTTTAAAAAAAAACAGTATCTCCACCATGGACAATATTTCTAAAATTGCGTAGTATTTAAACGATAGAAAAATAAAAATACTTGTAGCTATTTTCGATTTAGGTGCTGTTGCAGTTTCGTCACACAGCGAGGTAACTCGACATAGTATAATAATAGTAATAATAGTATAATCATTTATAGTCCACTGCTGTACTTAGGCCTATACTCGAAGGGTGAATAGGAAATATTCACCACGCTGGCCCAGGGGCCTTATTTTTGAATCGTACGCAAGATTTGCGCATGCGAGCAGAACCGACTTTCGAATCAATCATTTAAGAACTACGATTTTTTCGAAAGTTTCTTTGTTAGAAGTTCACACTAATACATGCCGTTGTTGTCTCTAATTAGTCGCTTAGTAACGTAGGCTTAATTTCTTTAATTCTTATTAGATTACATAAATAATAAATAAATAATGGGGGACATTTTACACACAGCGCCATTTAGCCCCTAACTAAGCAAAGCTTGTATTATGAAAACCAGATAAGGCTGATAGAATACATATATACTAATTTTTTTCGTAAATACATACTTAAAATACATACTACACCCGGACACAGAACAAACAAATAATATTATTATAATAATAAATATAATTATTACATCTTTATTTATACATACATATATACCAGATTTAGGTACTACACTACTACTAGGACGGGTAGCAGCGTCCTCTCGGTTAACGTCGTGAGCATTCTGAGATCCCCAAGCCACTTGCCAAGCGTGGGGAATATTGCAACTAGCAGTAGTGGACGTCTTCTAGCTGATCACCTTATTTGGAGACTGGTGGTTAGTGGTAGAGCTTTATTTAGGGGGTACAGGTGGTTTGTTGAACACATTTGCCAGTATAATACAGTTTCTTCTAACGCGTTTTGCTGAATAACACGTTACACTTTTACATTCAAACAACAAAACCTTTTCTTTCAAAATAAGCCAAGGTACGACAAAAATAGTAGGTATAACAAAGCCATGGAACAGTAATGCATGTAGTTTAAAGTAACAAACGACCCACAAGGGAGTCGTCCGGGACGAGACGTTCAATCTGGACGGGAGAAATTAGTCGCGAGCGCGTATAAAATGCTTTTGAAGATTTAATTTTAAACATAATATAGTATAATGTAGTTAATGTGAGCGGCCTTTCGCCTTACAGGTGTGTGGCTCGGCTTTCACGTTTGCAAGTTGCACTGTGAAAAAGTTCATAATAAAAGCCCTCGTGTAAGGTCGTGATTTATTTTGTGTTAGAGTCCAGTTTAGTTTGGGTTAAATATTTCTTTTAATATTTCTCGTGTTTTTTTTTTAAATATTTTCTACTTTTCCTTGTTCCCCTTTCCAGCAGATTCTTTAGCTAATAATAAAAAGATTTCAAAATAAATAATTTATTTGTTTTTTATGTAGGCATCATTTATTAGTATAATGCAATAATTCAATGGTCAAAACGAATCTTTCTGAATCTTGGTCCAATTAAGAAGCCCCTATATGGTGTACATAATTATATATTTTTTTTTACTGTCATGAGAAACTATTCATTTTATCTCAGTCAGAATAATAATTAAGTCATCTTTATCTGAGGTTTTGATAATACCTTTCATGAATCTTACAATACGATTATTTCTAGCTACATACAACCTGTAAGCATTGCAGTACTCTGCAGTGTCGCCATGAAAAATGAATGGCGTTTAATAAAATATTCAAGGAATGTAATTCGGAACAAGATCCGTACGAAGATTCATTCCTCTCCACGTCTCATTCGCGCGTTTCATTTCTACAATATGACTTCACAGCTCGGATTTATTGTTTTATTTGCACTGCTAGATAATATATAAATTAAAATGGTAGATGGTGGTTTTCACCATCTTGACACGAGGTGCTGGATACACGTGTGTCCAGTTGAAACTCAAAATAGGTATCACTACTATTTCGTCACCTGGAAACGCTAAGATTTTTACGTATGTCCAGGTAAAGAATCTATAAAAAAAACCATGTTAATTAATAATGTTCTTCCAATAAAACTGTATTATAATGATCAGTTTATTATAATACGATGTATGTAGTGATAGTATTTTTTTTATATTTTGTATTTTTTTGTCTTTATATTCTTAACTCTGTACTGAACCAAGCTGTTTCGTTCGCGTAATTATTGTAGATTTTTACTAACCCGCTCTAAACTCGACAAAACAATGTTAATACAAGTAAGTACGACAAATTATAGATTAGTTGTTGTTGAAAAAGATGACTTTTACGCGAGTACAAACATCCTTAGATACAGTATAAACGGGATAGATGAAATAAAATTTTGCAAGTTGTTGCAGAGACTACGCTCCTCGGTCTAAAACTTTAAATATAGCGCAAATTTTAATTTAAAAAAATCATAATATTGCAATGTTATAATTTTACCTTAAGACGCTAGTAAAATTCCTAACACACAAATTATTCAAAACTTTGTATGCAACAAACTGCAATCCAGTTAGAACCAACCATAAATTATATTTAATACCTAAGATTTTGTAAAATAAAGGTGCATGTACATAGATCAGTGCTGCCAGGATAAAACGCATAAATTGCGGCCAACTGGCTGGAAAAAATAGCGCACACTATAGAGGTACACTTGACAGACACAACGAGCTCAAATTTTCATAAAGTTCACGAGTTTATGAATAAAATGAAGAGAATTGTTTTTTTGGTGGCCAGTGAACCATCGCTTATTCGCAACCAAAGTTTTTGTTGTGTACGTAGCTCTAAGGTTTGAGTTTAAGTTCGTAGAGGCTAAGTGGCCAGCCCTAGTATCACACCTAATCTTCCGCCCGAAGGTCTCTGACACGGCAAAGGTTTTTGTTACAGAAATATAGAATAAAAAAATACCAGTTACAACAATTTAACGTGCCATCTGTCTTTGCATTTTTTTTATGTAGGCTTGCGTTTGACTACCATCTTGGCTGATGTTAAGCAGTAATATGCAGTCTACGATGTAGCATGTTTGCTAGAAGGAAGCGACTTGAAGTCACTATTCTGCATCACACATCAAAATCACATCAACAGCCGGAAGACGTCCACTGCTAGACGAAGGCCTCTCCCTTAAAGAGAGGTGTTGCCATAATCCCCACGCTTGGCAGGCGGCTTGGGGATCGCAGAATGGTTACCACCGTTAACTGATAGGACGCTGGTGCCGTCCTCCGGTGGTTCTGGATGCAGTTTTAGAACATACCCAGGTCCATTCTGCATCAATTTCCACCAACTTACATGGTGGAAGTTGATGCAGAATTTCTATATTTTTCAAAGGTCCACTGCTGGACGAAGGCCTCTCCCTTAAAGGGAGGTGTTGCCATAATCCCCACGCTTGGCAGGCGGCTTGGGGATCGCAGAATGGTTACCACCGTTAACTGATAGGACGCTGGTGCCGTCCTCCGGTGGTTCTGGATGCAGTTTTAGAACATACCCAGGTCCATTCTGCATCAATTTCCACCAACTTACATGGTGGAAGTTGATGCAGAATGTCTATATTTTTCAAAGGTCCACTGCTGGACGAAGGCCTCTCCCTTAAAGGGAGGTGTTGCCATAATCCCCACGCTTGGCAGGCGGCTTGGGGATCGCAGAATGGTTACCACCGTTAACTGATAGGACGCTGGTGCCGTCCTCCGGTGGTTCTGGATGCAGTTTTAGAACATACCCAGGTCCATTCTGCATCAATTTCCACCAACTTACATGGTGGAAGTTGATGCAGAATGTCTATATTTTTCAAAGGTGTAAGTTTTTAACGTGAAGTAGGTATTTAGTCGACAAAAATTGTTAAGTTTTGATAAAGAGTACCCCGGAACCCATGGAGCTAAATGATCTATCTCACTCCTCCAAGAAGCTAAACAACAAATAAAAGTACAGCAATCATATTTACTTTGTGACACGTCTACATATCTGAAGTTTCGTCCTAGGTTGTCCACAACATTTATATTTTTGCTGGTAGGTAAAAGAAATTTGGTTCACAATGTGGAGAATAACTGTAAGAAGGTTTTGCTTGACAAAATAAAAAATTCTGATAGTCATAAGCCACCCTCCCTTTTACTACGTGAGCATAAATTTCGTAATTAAAACATTTCATTTGCTCCAATGGGGCTTGCATCACAATGGACGCGGAGTTCAGCTGGCACGAGGTGGAAAGTTATAGAGGATGCGCTTTTGTTCAGAAGATTTATGGGATGTGGTGCATATCATAGTATTATCCCTACCTTACCTCAAGTAAACATATTTTATTCATCTTTTCTTGCCTCCAAAGAAGATGGCATCGCGCATTATTTTTATTTTGTATTTGATAATATCCAGTTTTCTAATAATTGTTATATTCACAATTTATTTTTTTATCAATACGCGATTTGATTAAAAATAATATAATAATATTAGTTATGGAAGGAAAATTATGAAGACATCTTAACGAAAAACAACATGTCTCTTATTGTAAAAAAAAAAAAGAGAAAAGAGTAAAAGAGTTATTTCGAGTTCGAAGTTATATTGGAAAAAATAACCTCGAAGCACTCAAAGAATAGCTTGGCTTGGTATATTCCTAAAACACTACCGAAGTAAACCAACGGACACTCCTGTCCGTATACGGATGAGTGACCGCGAGTGTCATCTACAGCAGAGCTTCGTACTTGACGTGAGCCTGGTGACACGATAGGTAACCGACCACCATGATCATCATATATATAACTTAGTAGTGCCTCGCGGTTCCACTCGCGATTCCTTGGATAAGAAGTAGCCTATTTTACTTTATTTTATTAAAATACAATACATACACAATTCAATAGTTTATTGATAATACCACTGTTTCATTCATTAAGTCACAAAAAAACTATCTATATATATAAAAGGCTCTATCCTGACTGTATTCGTGTATTCGTCTCGACGCGGAGGGGTGTACTAAGAAAGGATTTTTCAAAATTTGGTCGAGTCGATAGAGTCGGTAGAGTCGGTAGAGTCGGTAGAGTCGGTAGAGTCGGTAGAGTCAGTAAAGTCGATAGAGTCGGTCGAGTCGGTAGAGTCGGTAATGTTTGCTCGGAATGATTTAAAGTGGAGAATTTTGGTGGCTGTCCGAATTTCTTCAGCACGCGGGCGAAGTCGCGGGGGACCTCTAGTCACCTAATAATATGAAATAATTACAAAAAAATACGTTAATAATCTCTTAATTAAAAAAAGGGTTTAAATGTCATAAAACAAATTCTTTTGTAACCACGCTCTCAGCTTGGTTTTGAAGCACGCGGTGGAAGGAGCATTTCGAATGGAAACTTGCGGTCGCGGGCATCAAAATATACACTGACCTCTCCGACTTGACCAGACAATGCGACGAGATAATCAGTTGGTCTTTATTTTTATTGCTTCGTAAATCTAACGTATTATCTGATGGATTTGCATTTGACCGGCATCTCACCTGAAGTGAAGTGAAATGAACCAAAGAAGCAGTCTACGATGGATCACGCTTGCCCAGAAGAAACCAATTAACTTGTGACTTGATACCAAATTTCTACGGCGTTTGTTCAGTAGGCGACGCTCCGAGCTGACGATTATCATGCCGAATTTCATCCAAAACTGTTCAGCTCTTTTTCGCTTGATTGAGGAATAAACATCCAAACATAGAAACTTCGACATTTAAAATATTAGTTACATTTTTGGGCCACCTCTGTCTGGATTTCGGGACCTTAAGAAATTAGATAAATTAATGCGAAAGACGTAGTTCAGCCACAAACAGATTAAAGGGTTGGTTCTAATTAACACGCGGTTTTGGGGTAATTAATTTTGTGGTTCGAGTGGGACGCTAAATTATATTATTTATCTTTATTGGTACTGTGTGAGCCTTTTGGGCTAATTAAGATGTTTGTTTAATTTATTGCGTTTTATATAGATGGATTCATTAAACATTTTGTAGTTCTATTGTTTACGTGTTGTCAAGTAATAAAAAAAATCTGTTTCAACTATCACGGTTGTTGATTTCAGTTTTTTGATTATTTACGGGATATTTATCTTGATTATGCTGTGAAACCTGCTCTCAATATTTCAGCGCAGTTGCAGTTCTATACTTTTTCTGCCTTAAATTACTGTAAATATGGCTTTAGTTTTAAGGAAATCAGGTTCTGACTAAGGTAATAAAGTTTTTGAGTAAAATTTATCTAATTATGCTAAATATTTAGATCTTACAAAAGTACAGAACTAATAACAATTACAGAACTAAACCTGACTAATAAAATAAAAAAGTTTTTTAAAGTGGTCTGTAAACCAACACGATAGGTTTAGATTAAATCTTTTTTTTTTTAAATGCTTATCATATAAAAAACATAGAAAGTCAAGTGAAGAAACTTGTCGCGTCAACTGTACTGAAATAATCATAATTAATCTATAGAAAAAAAACTTGTGCCGAATGTGGGGCTGAAAATTGGGACGTAATGAGATTTTTAAATAAAATTATATGTTGGGCCGAACACGGCATACAAAGTGGGACGAAAGCAGATTTTTTAAAGTAGGATGAACTTACTCGGAACAAAAATGCCATGAATCAACCGATGGAACAAAAACCAGAAAAAAATAAGCAATAAGTATGAAGCTTTCACGGACCGTCTGTTCCAATTTTATTCTCAAATATTCACTAAATACGAACAAAATAATTAATGATGGACTTACTCACAAATGTGTGAAAATACCTCCGAACACGAAGGTGTGGTGCCTTCATGTTGACAACCAGCTGCAACTTTCACCGCAAATCGCAATACATCTGCAAAAAATGTGTCTGCACTTGTGTCTGAATACTCTTATTTGGCAACCAGCGAAGATGTGGGTCTATCCCACTAGTACCATTGAGTTGTCCCGTGATGGGAGAACTGCCACTAATTTGACCCAGTAGTCTCATGGGACAAGTGGGATCAATATTCCGGACCCACTAGTCTCATCGTGTTGTCCCATTACACTATTTGGACCCAGTAGTCCCATGGGACAAGTGGCATCAATATTTCGGACCCACTAATCTCATCGTGTTGTCTCTTTACACTATTTGGACCCAGTAGTCCCATGGGACAAGTGGCATCAATATTTCGGACCCACTAATCTCATCGTGTTGTCCCATTACACTATTTGGACCCAGTAATCCCATGGGACAAGTGGCATCAATATTCCGGACCCACTAGTCTCATCGTGTTGTCCCATTACACTATTTGGACCCAGTAGTCCCATGGGACAAGTGGCATCAATATTTCGGACCCACTAATCTCATCGTGTTGTCCCATTACACTATTTGTACCCAGTAGTCCCATGGGACAAGTGGCATCAATATTTCGGACCCACTAATCTCATCGTGTTGTCTCTTTACACTATTTGGACCCAGTAGTCCCATGGGACAAGTGGCATCAATATTTCGGACCCACTAATCTCATCGTGTTGTCCCATTACACTATTTGTACCCAGTAGTCCCATGGGACAAGTGGCATCAATATTTCGGACCCACTAATCTCATCGTGTTGTCCCATTACACTATTTGGACCCAGTAGTCCCATGGGACAAGTGGCATCAATATTTCGGACCCACTAATCTCATCGTGTTGTCCCATTACACTATTTGGACCCAGTAGTCCCATGGGACAAATGGCATCAATATTTCGGACCCACTAATCTCATCGTGTTGTCCCATTACACTATTTGTACCCAGTAGTCCCATGGGACAAGTGGCATCAATATTTCGGACCCACTAATCTCATCGTGTTGTCTCTTTACACTATTTGGACCCAGTAGTCCCATGGGACAAGTGGCATCAATATTTCGGACCCACTAATCTCATCGTGTTGTCCCATTACACTATTTGGACCCAGTAATCCCATGGGACAAGTGGCATCAATATTTCGGACCCACTAGTCTCATCGTGTTGTCCCATTACACTATTTGGACCCAGTAATCCCATGGGACAAGTGGCATCAATATTTCGGACCAACTAGTCTCATCGTGTTGTCCCATTACACTATTTGGACCCAGTAGTCCCATGGGAAAAGTGGCATCAATTTTTTGGTTCCAGAAGTCCTACTAGGCTGCAGAGTGGGGAACCTCCTGACAATGCGTGCCGTGTCAAGTACCACTGCCTGTATCTGACCCAACCGCCCAGCGAAAGCCACGCTTCTTGTAGATAGAAACGGGCCAATTATGATAATGATCTACGAAAGTCCAACCAGCTAGGTTTTATTGGTATGTTTTTAAGGTAGAACTTACCTAATAATCAACCTATTTAATAGTACACTTATCCTCGAAAAATTTTTCAAAATCGATCCACTATTGACAGAAAAATCGGTGAACATACATTAAAAAAAACATACCGTTGAACATAGAACCTCCTCCTTTTTTGAAGTCAGTTAAAAAACAGGAAACACAAATCATGCAAAAATGCTCTAAAAGCCCGATATCCCCGAATCCCATAACCGTCGCGTCAACTATAAACAAAGCCTAGTTACACACGTTCCGGACCAAAACCCGGACTAATCCGTCAAACACCGATACACAAAACAAACGAAAACACAAAAGATTAACTTTTCACCGCTAAATCCCGTATTGACAGCAAACTGGGCTCAAATCATGAAATACCAACAACGGGACGAAAAATATGATAAAAGATTTTCCGATCCATTTCTTGATACATAAAGTCGAGCTTAGAAGTCGATAACCTGCAAAATTGACTGCGGCTTACGGTGTCAAAATGTGAAATGTGTTTACAATAATTTCTTCTGTAAACAGTTTCAAATCCGCTCTTATAGTGACCTAGTAAAGTCTTAAATCGAGCGATGGAAGGATCGTGCTTGTGTCGTTTGTAAAAGGTCTTGATCCTCGAGTGTAACGTCATAATTCAGAAATGTGATTCCGTTCTTGGCAGTATGAAGCCACTAGTTAAATTGGAGACTACGTCGAGTATTTCACTCCGTTCGGTTTTACTTTCACGTATTTTTTTGGACTGATTACGGTTTTCAACTAACCAAATTAATTTAATTATCTGCGACTCTGATAATTTTTTTCAGAGTTTGGTACCAGTTCTTATATTAATGTTTTAACTAAATAGTTAAATTTTTTTGGATTCTAAATCTTGGATAATTATAATTAAGTTTAAAATAAATAACAAGAATGTAACCGTTTTTGGGATAATTAAAAGGTTAACATGCATTAATGATTTTTAGTATTTTTTGTTACATATAAAATCATCTTTTAATAAAACTGACACGACACATCCACTAATTCCAAGAACTACTGATTTCTGTTCATCATTTAACGCCATGGTATTATTACATTGCCCTGTACGCTAAGGCACCAACAATCTACCAATAAAAAAAAAATACAAAATCAGATATTGATAACAAAGCATATTTTTATGTTTCATAGGACCACTAAACCGTCGTTGGCGTACAGGACCTGCTAGTGCTCGTCAAGTACTGGCGACATTGGCGCTCAAAATCAAATTGTACCTATATTTATTTTTTGACAACAATGCCGTTGATTATTTGAGCTTTAATAATTTCCGTAATCAAAAAGTCCGAAAATTGTTTTACATATCAATCCTATAGTTCCGAGAAGTGGGACCAACAATACGATAGTTACAAACTAACGCGTGGAGATGGCGATTACCATAAATCATCCCGGGACGTATGCCCGGCTGAATATTTGAAAGCCTTTTTGCGAATAATGTTTCAGAAAGTTCCCCGTGTGAGACACGCTGTTTAATATTTTATTTTATGTAATGTCGTGTCTTTGAAAGTTGGACGGTCAATGGTATTCATTTGTTTTCCTAAGAAAAAGGGACAAGTGAAAATATTCTCATAAATTAATCTTGGTAGAAAAGAATAAAGGAAGAAATATAATTCAATATTTTGTAACATCAGTAAGGTAAGTAAATCATACATAATTAATCAACAATTCTCGTGATGTCATAAAAATGGCTCACTCTGCGGAATGCTGACTACCAAATTGCACGAATGTTCCTTTGAGGCCAAGAAAATGAGAAGAAGAAGGACAGTAGAGATGGCTCCTTGAATTTTTGGATGAAATCGGTAATTATTAATCACATAATATAGACGTCGCTATAAAACTTTGTGCAAATTACAATTCGCATCAACAGCCCGATGACGCCCATTGATGGACGAAGGCCACTCCCTTAAAGGAATGTGTTGCCATAATCCCCACGCTTGGCAGGTGGTTCGAAGATCGCAGAATGGTTACCACCGTTAACCGAGAGGACGCTGCTGCCCATCCTCCGGTGGTCTGGATGCAGTTTTAGGACACAATTCAGGCTATATGATATAAATGCGGAAGTAACTGCATCTCTCGTTCCTTAGTTTTACACGAGTGAAACAATCTTGACACCTTTTGCACCGTTTAGCAATAGAGTGCGTTATTTTATTGGGCCGGACATTAATACTTTCAACAAAAAATATTTGTAAAATTTGCAGAATCGTATGACGTAACCTAGGTCTCCAACAATTCGATCAGTGATAACATTTGCATTATCAAGATAAGCACGATAATAATTAAAACATTATTAAAACCCAGTTGACAAAAACTAACTGTATGAGTATGATATTCGATTGCCTCATAAAAATAGGAGACAGTTGCGACCCAGTTTGTTCAGCCAGGGATACCATTCTAAGATAAAATTATGCTAATTGCATATCCCTCCGTAAAGGCCAACAGTGAACGTTTTTTTAGCAGAATTGCATATAGCATTTTTCTTTATTTTTCTAATCGTGAAAAAATGCTCTATTTTCAAAACATAGTATTTTCATGGGTTAACTACTAATAAAACCAACTTTAAATAATTGACGTAAATCTTCGCCAATCGTGCGCTGACTCGGCGAATATTCAACTAATGGACTGTCAACTTACCCCGCCTGTATTTCAGCCAAATGGCTGTTTTATACACTGTTACACAGCTTTGTTTATCATAGAACAAGTTTCTTTTTGTCTTTTTTTTAAGTAGTTCTTTGGAGGTCACAACGTCTATGGACCACTGTAACAGCAGAAGTATTGCCGGCGCATTGCCTACTCTTTGATTCTCTTCGCTAGCTGTAAATTATGATTCAAAGTCAAATACCTCTGAAGAAAAAACATTTCGTAAATGTAGGAAAAGCAGGGGACAGATGTCAGTGGAATTTAAGACAAGCACTGTTAAAACTGGACCTGGGTATGTCCTTAAACTGCAACCAGACCCACCGGAGGACGGGCAGCAACGTCCTTTTGGTTAACGGTGGTGACCATTCTGCGATCCCCAAGCCGCCTGCCAAGCGTGGGGATTATGGCAACACCCCTCTATAAAGGGGGAGGCCTTCGTCCAGCAGTGGACGTTTTATGACTGACGACGACTGTTAAGAGTAGACAAGTTGGTCACTTCTCCATAGAAACGCGGTAGTATTACTACTCCACTATGTAATGTTGTAGGTCCAAGACTAAGTATTATATCGATTAATCTCTTCATTATTTAGGATAGTAAATTATTACAAAAGTAAAAAGTTAATAAACATGAAAGTTATGAGCCAGGAAACATCTTGTATTTTAGCTCAATTTTAACGCCACATTGGACGTAAATAAATAACATAAGGAATACGAAAACTCTAAAATAATTTATCAAGCGGCATAGATTAGTCCATAAACATTTCAAATAACTTAAGTTGGAATAAATTAACTCAGAGTTTATTCAGCCATATTACTGCAGCCAAAGGTCGACAAAAAAAAATTGCGCGCTCATTTATCTTTCTTTCTCCCTTTCCCACAGTTTGTTTGATGAAGAGAGCATGCTTTTTAGCCACGCCCACCGATGAGTTCGAGCCGTCAACTTGTCGATCCTTAAAACTACTAATGTGTTATCGTAGTACTGTTACTGTTTAAAATAAAGTTTCTTGATAATTATTGGCTGGCGTTTGCGCTGTGCTGTGTGTGTGTGCGTGTGTAGGTACGCTTGCCTAGAAGAAACTATTAATAAATATTTCACTCCTGAATTGAAGACACCCAGAATGTAACTATCGGGAAACACTCACTATCAGATTGTATTGATTACTTAAGGATGCACCGCCCGACGCCTCAAACTTATCGGTGGGCGTGGCTAATAGCATGCTCTCTTCATCAAACAAAGTGTGGGAAAGTGAGAAAGAAAGATAAATGAGCGCACAAATTTGTTCATGTCTACCTTTGGCTGCAGGGTTCTGATGAATAAATTACTGAACTAATATATTCCAACTAAAGTAATTTGAGATTTTGATGGACTAAACTATGCCGCAAATTACATTATTTTTACGTTTTCGTACTCCTTATGTTATATATTTACGGCGTTAAAATTGAGCTAAAATACAAGATGTTTCCTGGACCTTTCGATTTAATACTTAGGTTTGGAACTACAACAATACATAGTGTAGTAATATTACTTCCTCGTTTCTATGGAGAAGTGACTGGCTTGTTTAATCTTAACGATATTTTTAGTGTGTGGCATAAAACTTACGTAAATAAAAGAAAATCACCAAATAAAAGCTACAAATCCCAAATAACCGCTCTTATAAATCCACCCAACAATTCTCAAAGACTTGTATGCCATAAACGGCATCTGCGAGGCATCGGCAGACAGAATAAAGACGATATTATGGGAAAAGTATGGTAATATGACCTTCAGGTCGGCGAGGGACCCTCGCACCCTGTTACAACTCTACTACTGTGTATGTTGAGAGAAAACCTTTTGGCGGTGTGAATTCTACAGTTTGAGCTGTTGATGAAGAAAGACATCGCGCGGAAGCCGTAGTAGGGTAGCAATGTATGAGTGTACTATTTAATACTCGACTAGCTAGCTATTTACCACCCTTGTTGACAATATCTATTGCCAAGTACTTAAAGGATTCACATTTTTACTTGAGAGTCTAAAATGTAAATAGTTTTTAATTTCAAATTAATTCATGACTTAATTTCACACCTGGATGTAAAAGCACAAACAAATATATTTCGAAATTCTATTCAGTTAAATATCGACTACAAAACAACTGAGTATACAAAATAATAGAGAAACGTAAAAAAAAATACACCGTAGCGTTGCTAATTCTAAGTAGTGTCTAAGCTCGGAGGAACTAGCTCTCTCTCGGAACTAGCTCTCTCTCTCTATATAATCAAAGTGTCTAAGATACTGTAGATTTGGCTATGACGTATTTTTACCACAGCATAGAGTACAAAAATAATAATTATAGGTCAACGTCATACTAAAGACTGGCAAAAAAAAGCAAAATTAAAATTGAAAAAGCGCACTATCGAAAATAGTTCTAAATACTTACCCTTGTAATTCAGAGGAAGGTGATTGGTTGAATTCGTGCTCATCCATCCACAATGCTGCCAGGAGAGAGAAAAAGTTTTCGTATCAAGACTTTTTTGTCGAGCTATAATTATCGTGATATTGTCACCAATGAGTTGCGAACAGCAAGTTTCAAGCCTTTGGCGTTAAGCCAGTTGCACCGCGAGAGTCCCTTAAGACAGAACTGGCTTATGTATTGAATTAGTTTTATACCCTTGCATAGTCATCCTGTTAATCGTACACTGCTGGGCCGTTCGTTGCCCGTAGTCCTACCGCGTAGTTTTACTAGTAGGACCACGGGTGCTTTTTTTTCGGTGGTCCTATTGGTAGGACCACGGGTGCTTTTTTTCGGTGGTTCTATTGGTAGGACTACAGGCATGTCGTATTTCCGTAGTCCAACCGCGTGGTTTTACTAGTAGGACCACGAGTGTTTTTTTTTCGGTGGTTCTATTGGTAAGACCACGGGCAAGTCGTATTACCGTAGTCCAACCGCTTGGTTTCACTAGTAGGATCACGGGTATTTTTTGCCCCGGTGGCCCAATTTTAACCTCAAAAGTAAGTATGTAGTAAGCAGATTTTTTGACGATGCTTTTCTTCACTGTATAGCCGGTGGTATGAAAGCTCAAAGAGAAAGCTCGTATCAAAGAGTATATCATGTATAATTGTATACTTACGTCGTGGATTTGCTAGATCACCTGTCACGTCACTTAGATAGATGTCTATCGGGCCTAATGTACGAGTATACAGGGCTAGTCCTCATCAGTTAGCATCCTTTTTGCCTTCATGGGGCCAACATAGAAATCGCGAAAAAAATATCAGCTGTTCCATACAAAAAGTTCATCGACCTTGGGCAAAATGTATGGAACAGCTGGTTTTTGATGCTAGCTGAAGATCGGGCTGAGTGACGTGCCTTGGGAGAGGCCTATGTCCAGCAGTGGACTATGACAGGTTGATTATGATGATGATGATGATGAGCTGGTTTTTTTTGCGATATCAATATTGGCCCGATAGTAAAAGTTGTTTGTTTTAATGTACAGAATATGCCCTTAAAAGGATGCTGACTGATTAGGACTAACCTTGTATACTACGTAACGCACGCCGTACGTGAAAATCTAAAGCTGCAACCACTGATTTATCGCTACACCTACTTAACTTGCCCCACGACCATTCTACCTTCATCTTCTACATAGACATTACTCGGAGAGAGCGCGAAGCACCGGATATACTTGAGCTAATATTCCAGCTGTCTTTTATGACTTTTGCAGCGCTCTCTAGATTTTAGAGCGTATTATTTGCACATTATGGGTAAGTAAGATAAATGGAAAATATTTTTAATTTTTTAAGATTCAACATTTGAAACCAACCGGAAACTATTATTAGGTACAAAGGTAAGGCAAAGGTAAGGCAAAGGTAAGGCAAAGGTAAGGCAAAGGTAAGGCAAAGGTAAGGCAAAGGTAAGGCAAAGGTAAGGCAAAGGTAAGGCAAAGGTAAGGCAAAGGTAAGGCAAAGGTAAGGCAAAGGTAAGGCAAAGGTAAGGCAATGTAAGGTAAGGTTGGGTATAGGTAAATCGTCTTTCTTAATCCTAATGCATTATAAATTTAATACAAATTTGATTATATTTGTTTATACTGTAGCTTTTTCACGTTCGCTCACGTCCCAAACAGCGAATCGGTGTGATTTTTTGTTTTACTCGTAGTTATAAAAATAAGATTCAAAGTATCCCGAAAAAAATAGTTTATAAACTAAGATTTTTTCTCGGAATAGATTTTAGGCAATTTGGTTAACAATATTGTTTAGAAAGTCCTCATTCGTCCGCTAAGTAACTGCTCGTTAAATGCAGGGTTGAGCAGAAAGGTTTAGATTGTGATTATAAGAGCTTATACAGAACGGTACTAGTAAGCCGAAAGGAGGTCATTCTCAGGTACTCATTATGGAAAACCAATTTTAGTACAGAGCTAATACTAAATTCACGACAAAAACCAGTTGTTCCGTAAATTTATCGAGGGTGATTGACTTGTTTTCTACAGACAGCTAAATTTCATCCGTAGTAAAAGTTGCTCATAATGATGAGACCAATGATCTCCTTTCAGCTCAGTAATGCCGTTCTGTATAACCTCTTACAATCATAATCAAAATTTGTTGATAACGAAAGTTTTTTTGTATGTAAATTAGATGCAAACAAAAAATATTTAAAATTGTAACCCAAGCCTCAAGGAGGTTTCAGTCCAAACGCTCACGGACAAAAACTTATATTTCATCGCGAATGGATTTTTCATCTGACTCGCAATAAATAAGCGGCCCTTGAGTCCCGGAGGAAGGCTTGAATCCCGACGCGAATTTGAATTTGGCCTTTTTTCTTTTTCTTTTTTCAAATCTCGCTTTTCCTTTTTTGAACGTTCAGAAATCGTGAATGCCTTTTGAGCTTAGGGAATTTTAAGCCATTGACTAGTACGAAAACGATATTTCGATGCGGAGTTAAAAGGATATCGAAATATTTTTGAAGTATTTAATTTTTATGGCGTGTTTACTGTGTTAAAGGTTTCCTTTTGTTTTGCGAGCTGTTAGAAATAAGTAAAGGGTTAAAAAAATTCAAACATGTAGCTGTCTTTTGCTAGTAATTTTCTTAGGCAATAACAGCAATAATAGGCTGATATGACTGATGTTTATATCGTTGAAACCAATAGCTTTGATGAAGAATTTAAGTAAATATAGTATGTTTATTGAAAAAAATATTTAAATCGATAATAATGTTCTGATATATGAGCGTTTACATTTTTTGTTAGAGACAACTCTATCCCTTACCCACAAAACAAAAAATGACGTCACGCCTTACTTGTCAGAATATAATTTATATGGCGTACAGAGAAGTGACGTTACGATTTGCTGTTTCGCCTCTCTGTCTAGCAAGATATTAAAATGCTTATAAGTTGCTTATTTTTGATCAGATTTTCATTTTCTTTTCATGAATCAGCTATATTTATGGGCCACATTTTAATAGGGCAATAAAAAAAACAGTCATCTAGCCTCCTTAAAATCACTTCTGGTTTCACGTGCAAAAAGAGGCGAGATGTTTCTCTATTGGTTTAAAAACTATAATTGAATCAAGTGTGCCTAGTATAGTAATTTATTGAGACTGTCCAATCGATGCTTAGAGTTTTAAATAATTTATTCTCGCTATAAAGAGAAGTTCAACATACGTGGTACTAATGATATTAGTAATGTGGTCTTACATTCTTACATAATATAAATTTTCACGAGATTTTTTGACCTGTTGTACTTAAAATTTGAAAGTTCCAGTAAGACTTATGTTTTGGATACCTTACTGTTCCTTTCCTCTTATTAAATTTTCTGGTACATTTTCCTTTATTTTGCTAATAAGTTCTAATCTTTTTGCTCTAGAATTTTACGAATTCTTTAACCTTAACCCTTAACCTCTAAATGCAATTATATTTATATTATTGTTATAAGTACTACTTATTACACTTTTATTGCCATCTTAGCCACACAATAGTGTACTTAAGCCACCAATATACAACCCATATGGTAAGTGAGTTTCTGTGTTACTCCATGACCTCTATATGTGAAACCGACTGGACAATAGACGCAAAGGGTTACCATAACATTAGACGTCATTTTAAGTTTGATAAATTATAGCAACACAATAGTATTTTTTGCAATTTTTCGTTTTTATAACGGTCTTATGCCTTTATCACATCACACTTTACACTAATATAATAAAAAATACGAAAGTGTGTCGGTATATAAGTATGTACTTATGTGTGTTACCTCTTCACGCCAAAACGGCTGAATAGATTTGGAAATTGGTGATAGCTTATTTTCCGGAATAACAATAGGCTACTTTTTATCGTCATCATCATCACCGGTTTTATCATAATGCGGGTGAAACTCCGGGGTCCAGCTAGTTTTTCTATAAATACACATTATAAT
Organism: Erannis defoliaria; assembly: GCA_905404285.2. NCBI lineage: Eukaryota > Metazoa > Arthropoda > Insecta > Lepidoptera > Geometridae > Erannis > Erannis defoliaria. Next base: position 17,042,310 of record FR990084.1, on the reverse strand, counting down.
GTAAGTATATACAAATTCGTATACAAAGTCGGGAACCCCGACTCCATCCAATATTGGCTCTTGTTTCACGACGCTTGCCGGGAGCGAGGGTGCAGGATATTATACAAAGCATATGCTGCTATGATCGGATGGGAAATTCAAAGGAAATTGGCGATAAGTAGGAATTGTTTTTCTTCTGTATACAGTACAGGCAGTGTTTCGCGACTTTACTCAAGGCCATGAACATTTTGCCTATACAAATGGTTTGCCTTGGTAGAGGCCTGATGGTGATAACCGACAAACTTTCATATTTATAATACTAGTGTAATTATAGATGCCAGGAGTTCTGAAAAAGTTTGATATTAATTAGATTTAAGCCATATTCGTCCCGATAAAGTTCGTCCCACATTCAAAAACCTGTCATTTTCCCGCATTGTACGCCATATTCAGCCGATACTAAATTATTGTCGCGGTTGTGTGATGATTGGTTGTGTCTTATAAATTTGTTAAGAAAAAAAACAATTTCTTGGCACTTACCTTAAAAAATCGCACATAAAATATTTAGTTAACGAACTAACATGTTCTTTGAAAATTCTTTAATATAATAGAATATAATATAATATTGGACTTCTAGATTGTAAACCTACCGAATTTTGACCAGACATTTAAAATAAACCTTTCGTGAATCTCTACCTCAATCTCTCATTTTCTAAATCCCCTTAGCCTTTCTTCATAGTTCAAGCTAATAGGAGCTATTACTGTGTCTGTGGCAGGAGCTCCACAGAAACAGCTATTAAATCTGTGAGCTTACTCAAAAATTTAATTAAAAATATCGTCCTTAAGCACAAGAGGCCGTCGAAGACGATCAGGACAGTAGGTTTTCATTAGCTAATTGAGTTGTTACGAGAATCTTCCGTCTCCCCTCCAACCTCTCATCATCCTGTATAAACGATATTGCTGGAGTAAAAATTTACAGGGCTGTCACTTGATTCGTTTTTGAATAATAAAAATGTATTTCTTCCAAGCATTACATAACTAGCTAATATCATGAAACGTAAGTATTTTTCTCTGTTTGTTTATTTGTTACGTATTTACGATTGAGTTGACATAGATAAAAATAAAAAGAGTTTTTTTTTCTCGGAAAAAATGAAAAAACTTGGTGATTTGTGTGCGTAAAACTGGGACGTACTAGTGATACATGGATATTTAATCCAAACTCATCCCTTTGTCCAAAATGTCTGTATCGAGGATGTTATGATACACACAAGCCTTACGTCAAACATCACTCACGCTTATCAACTAATTAAGTAAGTATAAGATTTTATAATTCATCATTCTAGTATCTTTATTTATGTGATGAACATAGATATTTATTCTATGTCTGGGAGTAGAATTTATTATAAGTATGGATATACAAAGAAAAAGTAAATAAGTATTCTATCAGCTATCTGGTCTCCATTGTCCAAGCTTTGCTTAGTTTGGGTCTAGATGGCGCTGTGTGAAAAATGTCCACTGTTTTTAATTATTTATTTTATTTTAATTACCTCTCTTACCGTAAATATAGGTCTCAGGATACCGCTGATTGTTAAAACAGAGGCGCTACCATTAATCAAGATAACAACTTAGATTAGCGATAAAAATCCTCGAGCTATTTTATTTTGGTGGTATTTCAACATATTTATTTTAAATCAAGCATTGAATATAAGTACTTATGTGTCAAAGTTATGTACTTATACAAAGAATCATAATTAACTACTTACCGACTTACACACTGCGAACTTTGCAATGCTCGTAATTATTACTCGTAATTTATTAGTATCAGTAAGCAGTATTACCATAGATTAAGTACTTAACCTATGGTATTACGACAACCCTATCTTCATAAACCGGACTGTTTGTATTTTTACTCTACCCAATTCCTATTTACATAAACTTCGGGCAGGAACGTATTTTCACGTTAAAATGGACGAAATTAACGCTCGGTTACATTTACTGATGCGCTTTAATGGTTTAAAAACTGATCATTTTGTGGAGGAAATCTATTTGGATAAAAGGTTAGCGTTTTAAGAAGTGTTTCGAACTAAAAAAGGCATTTAGATGAACGACATAGGGTTTTTATTGGATTGTTGGAATCCTTGATAATAAAAATGTGATTCAGGACAAGTTTTTAAATATTGAAGGAGACCTAAATTCTATAGGTTTCAATGACTTTGTTCAAAACTTACTTCTAAAAATGCTTTAACGGTAATAGCTAAAGACTTTACAGCACTGTTTTTAATAATTATTATTTTTTATTTGTTCCCTGACTTTTTTTTTTACGATAGTGTGACGAGATGAGCGAGACCTTCGCATGAGTACAGTAAACCCCTTTCAGCTTAGCACTAACGTTTCTCGTCCTTTAAAACCTTACATAAGCACGTAATGGTAATTAGCATCACGCCTGTCCATAACAGTAGCAGTGCCAGAATTGTGAACTCGCGACCAAAATCCTGCGCAGCACTGCGCTGCGCTCGTCACCCTTAGATATAATACTCTTCATGCTCAGTAATTTTCTGGTAACAACCGAAACACAGCAATGCTTGCACACTATTGCTTGGCGGCTGAATAACGGGTTTGTTTGTTGACTAAATTAAAGTAAAAAAGCCAGTTAACAATAACGAAATGTAGAATGAATTATCATAAACGGAAAACGACAACGAGGTGTGACACACGAAATCAGCTCACCATTCTAAAGTCCAGCTCAAAACTTGTTTAAACGTTTGATAATTAATTTAATTATCCATTTTAATTATTTCGACGGCAAATGCTGCCGTTCCAAGGCATGAAGGGTGGAATACACCTCTGAGAAGAATATCGAATCTACAGAGGTGAAGCTCATAACTGTAGAAACTTACTACATAGGTGCTGCATAGTGTTGTACCGTAGATCTTGTCATTGAAGACGTCCACTGGTGGACGAAGGCCTCCTTAATGGGGGGGAGGGGGGCCTAATCCCCACGATCATAGAATCGCGGAATGCTCACTACCGTAGACCTTGTATAATTATTTATGGGTAATATAACGAGCTTTTTCTATTCATTCTGTAATTGGGTGTGCAGTTATTTTTTTAGATAGAGTAGCAAACAACAGATTGTTATATTGTCAAGCCTATTTTTTTCCAATGTAAAATTATAATTCCTGGCCAATATATGTTACTACTATTTGGGTTTTTCTTGAATTCGGGAACGGTCCTCTGTAGATGTGCTCGGTTGACGTTGTTTCTATTGTAGGTATGTTTTAGTGGTGGTATGCAAATTATGTTTTTAGCAATTTTTAAAATCTTGTACGTCCGCGAGGACAAAACTGTTCTCAAGTACTTAATACCATGAAATAATTATCATCTCGTTGTTTTATCACAGTTTTAGACAATAAATATTTCATTTCATTTCATAGTCGTAAGTCAGTAGTTTTCATTTAGTTCCTGACAATTTACTTTAACTGTCAACAATTATTTGTGTTATCGAACAAATCATAATGTATAATATAACTTTCATAAAATACCAACAAATATAAGTTTTTTTAATAAATTTATTTATTTATGAAACAATAGTAACTACAGATAATATTCTCTCGTACGTGAAACTGTTGGTATAAGCGTTGTAGTATGCATGTAGTAATAGAACGCACAGAGAAGCATAGTTTTTCAAATAAATTAAGCAACTTTTCTGCAGATTTCCTTTTCCATGGCTGTACCGCTCTGCTTATAGTTATGGAAAACCCACTTTATGGTAATGTGGTTAGACGTATCTGTTTATTTTGTTTATATTCTGGCTTCTCGTGTCTGTCCGTGACCGGTGTAGTTTTATTGTTGTCATTATTAACACAAAACAAATAAAAATGTATGTATTTCTTACTAAAACATTCCAAATCAACCAATCCAGTAGGGTTTTTTATAATCACTTTAATGTATTTTTTACAAAATTTTATTATTATTTTTAGGGCTTTGCGTGTAGGTTTTTTTAATTTATAAATATTTCGTTTTAAAGTAGTCGTATTGTATTGATTCGTGGGTGTGGATTGGGGCAACCTGTAATGCTCACTCAAGGTAATGTATATAATAAGTAAATAAATACCTACATGTTTTTAAGTAATGTTTTTTTATTATGAAAACTGACGTGGTTTTGACACATTTTTTTCGGAGTATCCGATTTAATTAAACGTGAGCATTCCCGTATAAATAAAACATATTTTTTTTTATATGGCTGTTTTTTTCTGATAATACATGAGATTGGTACCTATTTTTCCTTCATGTAACTCGAATCGAATTGAGAACCTTTCTTCACTACTACTTCTACAACACCAATGTATACCGGAAAAAAAACAAATTATAAAAAAACTTATTGATCAAGTCACAATAAATACTGCATTTCCTCATTACCAGCGTTGTCCATCAAAAGAAGTGCTTCAAAGCTACATGACGTCATTATTTTCATCTGTATCGCTTCTATTTGAATAAACAAATAAAAAAAATGTTAGAAGCGAAATGCTATTACACCCTTGACGAGTTTTTCAACGACAAAATTCTAATACCAACTAGTAAAATAGAGCGTTCTGCACCAAATGTTGCCATACCCTGACAAGGGTCATATGTATTACTGTAATATACACATGTTACTTAATGTAGCCCTGTAGATGTATGTAGACCTGCATGTAGCCACATATGTTGCGGTAAATGATTGAGTATTGAGTATCCACATTACACTACTCTGCTTAGATCGTCACTAGGATCACGGGCTTCAAGTGCATCTCACTCCGACGCGCCGCCGCCGCTTACTTTATCAAGCACACTACTATAACTATAGCAATACCCGCATTGAGTTACGCACACAGCCGCAATCACAGAACATTGCAACTAGATGGAATATTCCTTAAAAAATAAAACTGTGTCCTACATTTAACTAAGTTTACTAAGTTTTTAAGTCTTCTCAGTTGCGTGCCATCACATGCCAAAACCTTTCTATAAACCCCCATTGTCTCCATTCTTTTTCTATATCACATATAGCTAGAGTGACCGACAACCTATCGCGAGTTACAGACCCCGAAAAAAAGATCTAATGTTTTTAAATTTCTAGTTTTGATAGCTCAGTATCAGTAACGCAAACACGATCTCTATGAAACTGTATGTTCAGTGATTCATTTTATCAGGCGATTCTCTATATTGTAGAGGTATTGCAAAAAAACTGTAAACGCTACACTAAGTCAACACATTGTCTTGTGAATGTCCTATATAATTTTCATCTTTACAAAATGGCGATTCTAACATTGGCGACACCAATTCAACCCACACGACGATTCCATCCCTGACATTACTAATTTAACCCACACGACGATTCAATTGTTGGTAACACTATTTCGGTCCACACAGCGATTCCGTCGCTGGCGACACTATTTCAACCCACAAGGCTATTCTAGTGTGTCCCGAGGTTCAGTTACAGCGTGGCAGTGTGGAGCTCGCTCGCACAAGTGTGTTGATTGTGAAGAGCACTCACAACTTTGACGCGAAACCCGAGTTGCGGAATAAATCACCTCTCGTTGCGGGAAATTGCTGACTTGTGCTCGCACGATACGGTGTAGTGACGGGAATGTAGATGCTGATTATCGATTTTATCTTGGCAAATTAAAACTTGGTACATCACACTGATAATAATATCTATAAAGATTATACTAAGTAGCCAAGTATTTAGGATCTATTTTTAAAGTTTGATGCATATCCAGTGTTCAAAAGAAACATGTTTGTTATAATAAATCTTTTCATTATGCTGTTAACTACACTCAAAACAAATAGGTTCAAGAATCCATTTTATTACATTTTGATAAAAGATGAACTGAATTTGGTGGTATATTATATTTTTTATAACTTCTACAATGTTTTTTCTTTAGAACTAAAAAAAACTATATTTTTACGTTATAAGTAGTTATAGATAAAAATCATTTTGAACATTCGCAAGACGCGAGCAAAACCAAGCAAAGACAAGAAAGCTAGTGCAAGACGTCAGAAAAAACGATTTCTGTCAATCACTAGAACGATTATTAATTTACAATCTGTAAAACGAGATAACAAATAAGCCATTAACACTAATAGCAACAGCATCAAATTAAATTTTATCGACTATACCCCATCCCTATTGCCTCTCTAGCTGCGTCATCTAATTTCCGCATCGCCCCGTAGGAAGCCTCGACGAATGCGTTGTCAAACTATGGTCGCGGCTACATTACTCTACCAACAACAACCTTACTATACCGCGACTAAGGTCAGTATTGCTTGAACGTTTTCAAGGCTAGCTAGATAAGTTGAGCTAACGACCTGTGAGGGTAAATGAATGAGAAACAGTTCGGCTGAAGTTACGATGAAATGAATCTGGAGTTCGAGGTTACTTTGTACAGGTTTCATGTGAGACCAAAGATCTAAAATTTAGGGATATGCCTCTCTGAGCTAAAACTCCCAAGTATGTTTACTATAAGTAATTATATTTTTTACGCAAATGACGTGAGAGATGAGACTAGCGAGTCATTCGCCTAGTGGTATATAAGCATGACGCCTGTCCATAACAGTAGAAGCGCCAGAATTTCACAATGCTACTGATACCAAGCTAATCTCGCAAGTTTTCATTTGCGAACAAAATCCTGCGCCGCACTGCATTGCGCTTGTCACCCTGAGACATTTTAGTATGCCTACTACTTAGATATATTATCCTGCGCCGCACTGCACTCACACTGCGTCACCCTGAGATATTTTAGTAAGTAGTAGACTTAAATATATTAGCGTCATCTTATAAAATCTCCTAACACTACATTTCTACAATGTTCTCTACTACATCTCATCACTCTAAAGTACAACAACCGATTTAACAAAGTCATGCGACGTGCGACAGTTACCGCTTGAAAACGTATATCTAATATCAGTGCGCAGTGAACTGAGAAACTAAACTTGAGAAGTTAGTCTAAACTTTGGAAATCACTGACTTCGTTGTATCAAAGTTTGTTCTACAGTTATTGTAGTTTAGTTCATTGAACGCGTTATGTAAAAAGATGCATAAAGAGTCTATGGGCGTACACATTTTATTACACACATACACGTCCTACTTATCTTTAGAACCGTAATCGGTAGCTGTTATAGACAGAGTGTCTTACGCTGTTTGTCCACAGCCGCCGTCACCGAGACGTCAAGAAGAACGAGATGACGTAGCCGAAGTAGCGGTACACAGATTACTATAGCAGCATGTTCACTGCACTGCAAGTACCGCTACTTCGGCGACGTCATATCGTTCTCGTTGACATCTCAGTGACAACGGCTGTGGACAAAAGGCCTTAGTCTTTCATAGTTGTTATACATTTTAAATACTTTTTAACGATTGTCGAGAGCTTATTGTCTGGACAAATCTGAAGTTGGTTTTTAGACAATAGATAAAATATTGTTTCAATAGATTTATAAGATGTGTTAAGTAATGCGGGGCAGCATTTTGGGCACATTACCCGAAATTAGAGACCGTTTAAACTATCTATAGGTTTGCTACCTATAGTTCTGTTAAACGGTCTCTTATATCGATTATTTAATTTTTAATTTAATTTTAGTTTTAATAAGGTAGTATAACAGCAGTGTAGCAGCACCAGTGTAGTAGCAGTGTGGCGGTCTAAGGGGGAGGCCTTCGTTCAGCAGTGGACGTCTCCGGGCTGATGATGAAGGTAGTATAACTATTTATAAATAAACTTCGTTGTTAGTTCTAAATATTAAAGATGTTTCAATAATAAATAAATAACAAATATCTAAGTATTCTAAAGTAGAGACCACGACTCGTGTGACTCGATGAACTGATGATAATTATATTAGGTATATTACTTATTATAATGTAGACTGGGTAACGCAGAATAGAAGTACTACGAAAGGAGGTCATTGTATTCATCATTGCTAACAACTTATACTATAGCGACAACCCTGAAATCGGGCCATAAATCAGCTGTTTCATTGAAATAATTACTCGCCACGACGAAATGTATGGATTATATTTTCACAATGATGACGACACTGATCCCCTTTCGACTAGGTGTTACCGTTCCGCAAAACCTCTTAAAAAATTATAAGAGCGCTTTCCGTCGAACAACGATTTTAACTACATAATACAGGCAGTAGAATCTGATGTTTTGCAAAAACAGTAATTTCAGTATACACTCGTTCCAGTTTCCCCTATATTTACAACGGTCCCGGGCCGGACACGCTCCGTAACGTAGAGGCGATACGTGACGAGATAATGCTGTTTAATAATGCAGGGCCGGCAGCACGCGTGTGGGAGCGCGCACGGGATGCTGGGTAAAACCACTGAAGAGAGAAGAGAATAGAACGGAAACGTGACGCGTCGCGCTAGCCGGGTATACTCAAATCCACCTATGTGATATTACAATATTATATATATATTTTTTTTTTGACTGGGAATACTCAAAAAGATAATTTAAATAGACGCGTAGGAAACCAAACTACATTGCATCGTAATAATATCAATTTAAATTGTTACGATATGGCGTTTAGAGCGTTTTAAACTTCAAAATACGATTGGGTACTCACGATTTTCTAGATGCAGTTTTAGCTTTACCCAGGTCCAGGATATCCAGATACATATTTTGTAAGACAGGGCGTAATACCAAATGTAGAAACAAAATGCATAATAATACGCAAAGGCCAAGTGCGCATAAAGTGTTGTAATGTCGTTAAGAGTACGTGTCAGCTCCCAAGTGCCATTACAAGAGTCATTTTAAATATTTCATGCGCATGTTTACCGGACGTTAAGCTTTTGTGACGTTAATTTTTAATTTTATTACGGGACGCTTCAGGGAAAAATGCTAAGTGGATGTATGGCAGCTGTGACGGGTGGACAATAATTACTGTTCGCGGGGGTGGACAAACACATTGTATGGGTGTTGGAAAGGCTACTAGCGGTCATGGCAGACGTCGTCCTGCTATGAAAAAAAATTACATGTAACTAGCGCCACCTAACGGATTCAATTGTGAATCTAAACTATCCAGGTACCCAAACACAAACACAACAGTTTTTGGTGGCTGTTTTATCCAGTAAAAAAACAATAAATAAAAGCTTACGCAACTTCACCAACAGGTTTCGCCAAACGCAGCAAAGGATTACTAAGATGGGGTATAGTTCCATTGAAACGTTCCATGATGGAACAAACGTGAATACACCGGATAAATCTATGTAGGTCCGACCGTACCTACTTTTTTGTTTAAACGTTACATACGTTTAAAAAAAAGTTAGTTATAAGTAGCTCATTCCGAAGGTTATTGTTTATATATCTAGTGTGTACAAAAAGAGTTCCTATCTATAAATTTATTCGATAATCCTTTACTTGTATGCTCAGTGTTCGATAAACTTGTGCGACGCTAAAACTTGACGAGTATTTTTCAATTTTTGCAAACTCCTCGCGACGTGTACTCTAAACTGGTATAAACTCTCTTTGTGAGACAGAAATTGGTTTCTGAGGTTTTGGGAGAGAACCCGAGCTGGGTACGGTGTGAATAACTTTTCATACTGTGAAATGTATTTTTTATTCTGTAGCTAAACGTACACGCTTAGAATATACTTTAAACATAATCTTTTGATTGCAATGAATACTTTTTAATATAAAACTTGGAAAAAACTATTATTATTTGCTTGAATAAAGTTATTTTGTTATCTAAGACAATGATTCAGTTTAATACAATTTTTATTGTACTTTTAACTAAAACATTAGCTGAGTTTTTGTTTAATTGCTGGTGTACATATGTCATTATTTTATGATTTAAGTACTTATGTACTCAGTCCTTTTCTTACTCTTGCAATTTTCAATGTGGAATAAGCCCACTCTTGCAGTATTTCTTAGAAGTACCTATAATATCCGTTTCTTTTTGAGAGGCGCCTCTGTAACATATTTATATTTCTAGTAGATATTCCCGATTTTGGAGGATATAATAAGCCATAATTTATTAATCAGCAATATTAATTTCCAAATTATTTCCAGAATCCCTCAGTGTCTGAAGACAAGGGTCTACGACCAGTGTGTGTTGCCAGTGATGACATATGAAACTGAAACGTGGTCTTTAACTGTTGGCCTTTTGGAGAAACTCAGAGTCACGTAACGGGCAATGGAGAGAGCTATGCCCGGAGTTACTTTGCGCGATAGAATCCGGAACGAGGATATTCGCCAAAGAACCAAAGTTACCAACATAGCTCGCAAGGTTTGCTAGTTGAAGTGGCGCAGGGCAGGCCACATCGCTCGAAGAACTGACAACCGATGGGTAAGAAAGGTTCTTGAGTGGCGACCGCGAACCGGAAGACGCAGCGTAGGAAGGCCTCTCACTAGGTGGACCATGGTGGACATTGTAAAAGTCGCGGGCAACCGGTGGATGCAAATGGCAGGTTGTCGTACAGTGTGGCGGTCTAAGGGGGAGGCCTTCGTTCAGCAGTGGACGTCTCCGGGCTGATGATGGTGATGAATATTTAATTTGGTGACTTCCGCAGTCTAGTAGAGTTATGCAACACAAACAACAATTTATGGTAGTTCTTATTGTTTTTAGTTCTTGTACTGGATTAATTAAAATTTGTAACAAAGTAGTTAACAATGCCGTCAATGTGCCTTTCCCGAGTTATTTTTAATCTCCGTTTCTCTCCGGTCTCAAGATGCTCAGCTCTCGAGTGCTGATTTGAAAAGTTGCTCCTCGCGATGCTCTTACGAATCGGGACTAGGGCTTTCGTTATATAGATAGTAAGGAAACAATTTTTCTATTACCACTGGTTGGGTAAATTTTTTCTTGAGTGGCGACTGCGAACTGGAAGACGCAGCGTAGGCGCGGCCTCCCACTAGGTGGACCGGCGACATTGTAAAAGTTGCGGGCAACCGGTGGATGCAAATGGCAGGTTGTCTTACAGTGTGCCGGTCTAAAGGGGAGGCCTTCGCTCAGCAGTGGACGTCTCCGGGCTGCTGATGATGATGATGATTTTTTACAAAGTTTTAATCCTGTGTTAGTGGAATTTCGTGGCATAATGTATTATCAATGCAAATTTATATGTAAATTTGAGCCGTTTCGCTGACATTATAATTATTAAGAGACTTGTAAAACGAAGTCATCTTGAAGTTTTAGAGCGCATGAAGTCTTGGCTGAAACGTCGACATTGGACATGAGATGCGGCATGCTCGGTATTTTCTTATGCAAATCATGGTCAACATTTCAGGTAAACACAAGGTCGTTGAAAGCAAAATGATGTGATTATGTGTAACATCATGGTGTGGACAACCTATAAACCTACCTATAAAGGCTGTAGCACTCGCGAGCTGGTCTGAATCGCGCTAATAAAATAGATGATAATATGATATAATTATGAAAATTATAAACCGACTACTTACCTATATTTAAAGAGAGACACTGATACAAAAAGAAGAAAGCCCGCCAAACAAAACTAAAAACACCATTTGCAGCAGTTAAGAATCTTCTACTTTTACTATGTCCATACTGCTATAGGCTAGGCACCTGAATTGCTACAATATAATAATTATGTTAAAGTGTTTTTGCCTGTTCTTCTTGTTATTCTTAAAGTAATGAGAATTGTCTGTTTCGTTGTTTTCTCGGTTGAGTGCTGTCAAAGAATATCAGATAGAATATGGCATAAATTGATAGGAACATCAGTTTTTCGGTTGACTTCATTCGACTCATGTCATTTTCGTCCCAAGAAAGTTAGTCCCACAATAAAACAAAACTGCTCTCGTCCCACTTTGTATGCCGTGTTTGGCCCAATCGTAGTGAAAGTTAAGGTAATTTTTGTTTCTTTAATTACAAGTGTCTTTGTAAATAGTAAATTTAAACGTACTATTTACAAAAACCGTCTAAAAGCCAGATTCACACGATGAGGTTTTAATAAAATATAATAATATCATGTTTACATAAAAAATATTATCTTGTAAACATTGACCTACTATCTATAGATTAACAAACGTTCCTAAACTCAACGCACGCTATGCAGTGCGCCGACTTTTTGAACGACTTGAACTACGATAGGGCACAAGTGCTCAAGCATACATTGAACACAATGCAAGCGACTAACGGCCTTACTTAAAATAATCTCGATTCTCTTAGTCACTGCTTAAACTTCTCTGTCCTTTTCTAGCACGTGGAACTTCACGTCAGAGAGATGATGGCAGAACATCTTAAGCAGTGACTAACGGTTGAAAAGTTTTTTAAAGTATTTTTATTTTATTTTATTTTAACAATTTTAGGAAAACTAACAGCTAACCAAGGAAGACAAAAAATGGCCCATAACGTCTAAATTCGAACTTTTGTGAACTATATAATGCACGTATAGGTATGTACAACGGCACTCGGACGTATTTTGATTGTTTTCACTTAGAGATTGTGACTCTTTAGATAATAACTCAATGCTTGACGCTTTTGAGATAAGGTCCACGGTGGTCCACGATATATCTCTCTTTGGTGGCAAAAAGTTTTTATACAATAATAGTTACAATCATGGTTCCAGTCTACAATTGTGATAAATAAGATATTCGATGCAGACACCTGGGTATGTTCTAAAACTGAAACCTTCCTTCTGATTTCGTCCAGCAGTGGACGTCTTCTGGCTAAGTTGTGTCGTCTTATTATTTATTTAGTCATCGTCAGGCATAAGACGTCCACTGCTGGACGAAGGCCTCCCAATAGAGGGGTGTTGCCATAATCCCCACGCTTGGCAGGCGGCTTGGGGATCGCAGAATGCTCACCAGCGTTAACCAAGAGGACGCTGCTGCCCGTCCTCCGTTATTTATTTAGTACCCAGAGCTAATTCTACATTTAAATGTGTGCACTAAACTTCAAAAAATGCTTAATGAAAACAGTTTGCATGTGCATGGCAGATTTTGCATTTACACAATTTTTCACCGCTTTCCACGGCTTCCCTGTCTCAATACCACGTTCCAGACAGACGCATACGTCTGGTAAGCTGTGTTGCTTTTAAATACGGCAACTTTATACATATATACATATTTGTTTCCTATGCATTACCTACTGCAGGACACCTTGCGAATTTTAGGATAAGAAATGGTCTAAATTATTTTTGTGTTGTAGAAATTTTATTCAAACCGCAATGATTTTGTACTTTATAAACCGAATCTAACGATGCAACATTTATAAAAAATAATAAAGTCCAACAATGTTATCCCAAACTGATCCAAAAAATAAAACTTAAGGGGATTTTCTCGTGTGCAGTTCTCTCGCTCGCACATTATCATAATTATTATTATTATTGAAGATCATAAAACCATTGATTGATTTAGACTTCCCAAAAAGTAACAAAACCATGTTCCGTTGTGTAACATACCGCAATAGGTAAAATAAATTCCGTTTCAATTACTATAATCAATATTTGACGGATTAAAATAATAATTTAAAAAAAACAGCTTTTACCGTTTTAATTTTAAAATTATTATTAGGTTTCTGTCACATTTCTCGACAAGTAGGTACAAAGCTAAATCTAATTATACTTCTCCGATTCCTAAAAATAATAATACTTACCTATAGCTATGTATAACATTTACATATTTTTACTTTGAAATCTCTTAGCGTTAATCGTTAAAAAACACTATTTTCAGTGTAATCTTTGATTAATACTATCGAGGCGAAATTATCGGCTTTACTTAAAAATGTTGCTCAAACTTAATCAGTACTTAAACTTCTCTGTCTTGTTCTTGCACGTGACACTTCAAGTCAGTGAGAAGTTGACAGAGCATCTTAAGCAGGGACGTATTACTATTATTTATTCTGTGGCAGTGATTAAATTTGAGCGACGTTTATAAGTATACATTTAGTTTCTACTTATACAGGGCCCTTGATTATAATTAAGTAAAATTTTAGCAAGCTGAGGATTTTTCAATTCAAAAGTTACATTTTACAATAATAAACGCGTCTTCACAGAAAATACTGTGAGATACAGAACCCTCGATGCCCGGGTCTAACTCGCACCTGACCAATAACGTAACGAAAACTTAGTTGATATTTTCTTAAATTTTAAACATTATCCATTAAGTATTCACAAGACCCTTGCGCTTCTCAATGTATTTTTTAGAAAGCAACGTACCTACGAGTTCCTTTTGAAGTGCACCCTAGCATCTCTATTCATGTATCTTGGAGGATTAGCATATCGCATCTGCCTCACATTTGCATTCCCTTCTCGCAGGATGCGATGTTTTTTGGAATGTGGCTTCCATTCTTTGCATTTTTCTATGGATTGCTATTTGGTAGGCTTTTTACGAATCTAAATACTATTTGAATTTCAAAATTTGTCTTTTTGGGTTTAAGGCTAGAATAAATAAATACCTTGCAGACCTGTGGTCCTTCTTCGGTTGCCACGTCGGTTAGCCAATGAAAAAAAAAGTATTACAAAATTATCGAAAAAAGTATTTCAGATACTTTATGAAATACTTTTTATGTATTTTTTTTTTTTTTTTTTTTTTAGATAGGCAAAACACAGCCTGTCCAGATTGGGATAAATTACCCCAATTGTTCTAACCACTAAGCTACAGGTGTCTTGAAACCTGCAATAACTTAAATTAAACATCAATCTAAGCGCTCAATGTTGGCGCCATTTATAATTTAAGTTTACTTACCTTAAAATATTGATATTTCATAATCGTAGTACATAATTAAGTATACCTACATGATTTAAGTAATTTATCGACTTTTATAGTCGATACCGGTTATTTATTGTTTTTTAGTAAAAAAATAACGTCTCCTAAACGCAATTTCGTTTACTAGGGTGACATATTATTATTATTATTATTTACAGTAATATTCATTTAAAAAGCAAACTATTGAACTGATTATGATGAAACTTCTACGGGGCTAATCTTAAGTGTCTTTCAAATAAAAAATAATTTTTCATATTGATTTTTAATTTACTGTGTTCCTCTTCCTACTTTGAAGTCGGTTAGCAAACATATGCCAAAACTACACCAGATTTCAAAGTTATATAATAATTAGAATAGTAAAACTGTCAGCACTCAACAGCGTGCCTAACTAGATTAGAGTATAAAATACAATAACTCCAAGCTATCGTTTCCCTAAACACTAAATTAAAATGTAACAGGACATGTGCAAAGAATCCCAAACTCAATTCCCCTTCTAAACTATGCGTTTAATTCCACCGTGCCAGCTTCTGTTCGACGTGAATTCTTCGCCAACTCGTATGGGAACTAAGATTTAGAGGCGTCGCAGCAGCAACTCTTTGTTCGATAGTGAAAAACTTTCCAGCGAAAGGATAGTCTCAAATAACTATACTAGTAGGTGTACTAACATACTATCTGCTGTATTGAAATCTACTTGTTTTATGTTCCGCGTTCCCACAGTTAGTTAGACAGCCTTATAGCTCAGTTGGTAGCATGTCTGCCTTCAGAGCTGTAGGGCGTGGGTTCGATCCCCACCCAAGGCAAACAATTATGTGCGAATACAGATGTTTGTTCTGTGTCTGGGTGCAGTAAGTATTATAAGTATGTATTTACGAAAAAAAATTATATAAGTATTCTATCAGATATCTGGTTTCCATAATACAAGCTTTGCTTAGTATGGAGCTAGATGACGCCGTGTGTAATAAATGTCCCCCTAATATTTATTTTATATTAGTTATCTGTTTTGGATTAGTTCCTGCGTAAATGGACAGGTGCCAGCAAAAAAAATATATATTAGGAGATTGTTAAAGGTTTTATGAACAAAGACGGTTTTAGCCGCATTCGTAACGCTTAGGTTTTTGGACTACTGGGTAACAAAAAATTCGCAATAACAAAAGACTTTTCAAATACTTATGTTCGCGGTTTTGCGTTTTGTACAAAGTTTGATCCATATTTTACTAATAAATATAGTATGAATGAGTATCCAGAATTCTTTGATCGAAGGATGCACACTGCAATTTTTTCCACTAGGTGGCGCATTGTCGATGCGGCCATAGTCAACTGTCAATCTCATACATTTTGTAGTTTTTTTTCTATAATGTAATGGTTTTACTCGTTTATTAGTTTTGTTTTTTGTTTGTTTTTTTTTTATACAATCAAGTGACGAGACGAGCAATACGTTCGCCTGGTAGTAAGCGTCACGCCTGCCACTAACAGTAGCAGTGGCAGAATCGTAAACTTGCAAACACAATTCTGCGCCGCGCTGCACTGCGCTATTCACCCTGAGATAATAGATGTTAAATCTCTTCATTCTCGTAATTTCTCTGGTAACACTGCCCTTCAAACTGGAACACAGTAATGCTTGCACACTACTGCTTGGTGGTTGAATAACTGGCAAAGGTGTGGCACTTCCCCAGGCGGACTCTGCAGTAGAGTCCTACCACCACAGACAACAGGTTACAGGGTACAGGTTTGTACAGGAATCCTTTGCCTTGCTAATTAAAGCTCAGTCCAACATAAAATGTAAACAACTAACCTACAAATCTATTTTTAGACCATCAACAGCTGCATAGATTCTTAAAACAAGCCACAGTACCCTAAAAGTACTGGGAAAAGTTTTGCCTGTGGAACCTCATTCTGAAAAGAGTTTCAGAAACTCTACCCTCTACAGTTCCATGATTATTTACAGGATATTAGTAACAGTTTAAAACAGTGCCTGTAAGAATTTTTTTGCTTCACCAGATTTCTAAAGTAAACTGCGTGTGAATAAGATCCTAAGTTGCAAATCCAATCAAAAAGCTCCAATGAGCCGTGAAGTAATCGTATCAAAGTGTTGGAGCCTGCAAGTTGGTGTCTGACACCGCTCGTTAGCTCTCGGACACTCGGTGTCAGCGCTTTGCTTTTATTGAGAAAGCTGCGGCTTCTTTAGTTCAACACTTGGTTAACGATTAGGCAATGGACAAATATACAACTCCTAGAAATGTTTAATGGGTATCTAGCTCGAAGTAGATAGATATTTTGTCTGTACATTTGTTTACAGAGGCATTTTATTCAAAACAGAATTGACATAGTCTAAATTTCTTATCCAGTCTGACATTTGGCAGACTGACAACCTGGAACATGGTAACGATTAACGATGATGTCTAATTACTATTTCCGCCATCAGCCATGTAAAAGATAGGTTACGTAACGTTACGTTACATAAACAAGTAAAAACTACTTATAAATAAAACAACAAAAAATTACACTACTTATTTAAACTATTTAGTTAAATTATTTTTCAATACTTTACGATGTTGAGTTCTTTTCCAAAACTACATATTTATGAACAACAGGATGAACAACAGGATAACTATTTACAGTGAACTCTTCCGGGATACCATGAAAATGATTGTGATGATGAACTATCATAATTATGACAATGTGTAGTTTTTTTTATTATGTCAGATAGAAGACTAGCAATTTAAAGAACTTTAACCATGATTATTTAGGATGGTTTGCCTCACCGAAAGCTCAAAGCGAATTTACCTACTGATATGTGTTCCATAGTGTCACATTCGATTATCTTGTAAGACTTGTCTTTCTGTATTATTCTGTGAGACTTAGAAGTCTGAAGTGTGGCTGAGGATCGGTTTACAAAGTTGCATCGAGTCTTGGCAGATTTCGCTCGGAGACAACTTGTGGCAAAACTGTCAACTAATCTCTCTGTTGAAGTTATACTTCTATTAATTACCGGATAACTTACACTGAATTGCTTTAAGGCTTTCTTTAGTGATATTTGAATAAAATTTACGGAAAGCAATTCTTCATTGATCAATGTTTGGACGTCTGATGGTTATGTTTGGATTCATAATTATAGCTACTATGGTTTATGCTGTGGCCATGGATTAGTACAGACATTATTATTTGATGATTTTAATGTACATTATCAGCTATACTTACGTACTTCATGCAGAGCAATATTAAGCAACTTATTAAAAGCTTTTTACACGACTGCTCAAAAAAAGAAGTATAATGTTTTCAGGGTTCATATATCTGTGTATGCAGCGATAATGATAGGATGAATGGACGGGAAATAAGCGCACGGATTTTGAAGACTATATGTTGAGCGCCGGCTCTCCACTCGCTTCCGTCATACTCTGCCTTTGCGACATGCGAGCCGTACGATACGACAATACAAACTTCTAATACATGTACTTACATGCGTTCTCTTTTTGTCAGATGTAATCCGGCAGATGTAATATGCATACTTTTAGCTAAGTATGCTTGATTGTGTTGTCTTGTTAATTTTGATCGATTTGCAAGCGCTGGGCCCGTCCATTCCATTATCACCGTCGCTGTGTGTATGTGAGTTTTTTGTTCCACCATAACTTCTAAATGTCTGAACAGATTTTGATGTATGGACTAGGTGCATTAGAATCCTTACATCATCTCGAGTGACATGCTATAATAATAAAAAAACAATATGGAAAATTTAAGGCGCCATTTTCGAAGGTGAAAAAAAACTTATATTCATTTACATTTTAGTTAGTTTTTGGCAGGGCAGTCATGTATTTAATTTTTTTTTTTAAATCTGAGGTTAATTATAATAAAATAATCTTAGAATGAAATGTAGGCGATAAAGGTTATTCCGTTTGAGTTTCCGACAGTGAAAGTTTTGTCGATGGCTTTTTTATTCCTATAAAAATGCTGGCGGCAAGCCAGGAATCTATTTATGTTGTGGTACATCATGCTATGTTGAGAAATGTTGCTCCACAAAAAGTAGATAGTGTGGATTCACCTTTAACACTATGAAATATGCTCGTAGGAGCTAGGCATCTGTATCATAGCACAGTACTTAGTAAGTTCTTTGTTGAACAAGCAAATAAGGCTTAAAATTAAATGTCATCGCAATCAGTAAGTAGTGCTTAACGGCAAATGAAACTCAAGCACAATAAGGGCCTTACTTAAAAACGTTGCTTAAGTTAATCAACGTCATTTAATTTTGCTAGTTATTCAACGGCCAAGAAGTCGTGAGCATTACTGTATTTCGGTTTGAAGGTCATTGTTACCAGAGAAATTACTGGACATGAAGTTATTTGACATGTTATATCTCAGAGAGAAAAGCACTGTGCCGTGCGGCGCAGGATTTTGTTCGCAAGTTCACAATTCTGGCACTGGTACTGTTGTGGGCAGGCGTGATGTTAAAGTTACGTGGACATAAATTCAAATCTCCCGCCTCCAGTTCCCATTCCCGAGCGCGCGTATCCGCCGCTCCTCTACTTCCGCCCACCTTACAAATCAGTTTCGCCATCTTACATATACGACTCACATCGTCGGCTCGAGAAAAAAATCATATATACCAATACCTGACATATCGGAGTGCCTCGCGAGTGCTGTGAGAAGGTCTACATAACAAGGGGGCCCCCTACGAGTGCGCGTGAGCACCCATCGACCCCAGAAACCACATCACCGGTAAACGTGAGTCCATCCCTCTTTTCCTTCTATCCGATCATTAGAAAAAACCAAATTACAGTCCACTTTTCGTAACAAGTCATATAACATTATCACGTGATGCTTATTACCAGGCGAACGTCTCCCTCGTCTCATCACCCCATTGTATTAAATAAAAACTTAAAGTACGCAATATTAACTAACGTCCTAACTATCGAAACAGTAACCATTTAACTTAAAATGTGGCTTAACTTTGAACATCTTTTAGAGCTACCGTCGGCGTCGTGTTAATTTACACCACAAGACCTAATCACTCTGAAAATCTTAACATCTCCCTAGTGACACAAAAACCTCAAAACATTTCACATTCCTCGAAAAACTTCGAAACGACTCCGCGAAGATGCTCCCAAGTCCTCCCCACAATATATTCGCAAATAAAAAGTTAAAACGTCAGTTGTGTACGAGTTTTGTTAATTTGGTCTCGTTGGATCGTTAGTGTACGCCGATCTTAGATAGGAAGGTTTTTATTATTCGCTTCGGCCGCGAACAATCCGAAGCTTCGTAACTGGTATTGCACGAAACCGTAGTTTCAAACTACGAAAATATAAATAGTATACTGAGTTAGAGACTTGTGCTTATCTTGTGTGGATTGTTGGAAATATGATTTGAAGAGTCAAAGTGAATTTTCATCCTATCTATTTGGAAAGGACGACTTGGTTCGCCTTTAAGTGCACCCAAAGGTGGTGTTTTCTATAAGACACTTTTAGCGGGCAATGAGTTTTTAATCCTCTTTATAAGTGCACCGTGCTTGGAGGATCTAGCTCTGGGTATATAATCAAAGATGGTTATGTTTTGAAAAATGAGTTGTTCAAGTGATGCTCAATGGGCGCCTTTTATTTTCTCATAGTGGGTGATGAAAACTCACTGACAACTCACTCGGGCTGAAAATAAATTTTTGGCCTCGCTACGATCAGGATTCTACAAAAGAATCCCTCACTTCGCTCTGGATTCAAAAAAGCGCCCTCGCCGTAAAAATATTATTTTGCTCCCTTATGATACAATCTACTATTACAATACAGTTTTTAACATTCACGTCCGGTAATAGAACGCTGACATTTCCAAGATAATAAAAATAGTTTTTCCTACTAAGCTGCCAGAGAGGTTATGGTTATCAGGGCCAGCCCAAAGAGCTAATATATATAACTAGATGTCCCCCGCGACTTCGCCCGCGTACGGAAGAAATTTAGCCCGCTCCCTAAATTCAGCACTTTAAATCATCCCAAACAATTTTTGCCCCCCCAATTTTCGTCACTATAACTTCAAAAACAAATTGCTTTCCATACAAAATTCCACCCTCCCTTTCCCCCCTTTAAATCATCCCTGTCAAAAAAAAATTGTAAACAGCATTTTTATTTTAAATGAACTATCCAAATCCAAGGGGGTCCAATTTTGAAAAATCCTTTCTTAGTACACCCCGACGCATCAAGACGAATACACCCTCCAAATTTCAAGTGTGTACGACAAGCGGGTTGGGCTGTGCGTCAGTCAGTCAGTCAGGACAGAGACAGGGTCCAGGGGTCAGGGTCCAGGGGTCAGGGTCCAGGGGTCAGGGTCCAGGGGTCAGGGTCCAGGGGTCAGGGTCCTTTTATATATATATATAGATATACTATACAACGGGCCAGCCCCCAACAGTATTTTTTCCTATATTATTGACCTTGGCACTTGACATATTTTTTACTCTATGCACCAGATTTCGCTCTAACGATTGAAACTGAAAATTGAGAGTTTTGGCGGGAACACGGAAAAATCATGTCGTTGCATTCTATATTTTTTTTTATATTGTGTTTTATCGCGAATTAATGATTTAAAATGGTGGTGTTTTATTCATTGAGTGTTGAATTACAGTCACGAGTGTGGGCAAGTGATATAATGTGGTGAAACATGTATTTTCGTGTTGTTTTCAAAACAACGTAGAAGCTCATAGTAAAGTCACAACTTTACTAGGGTATGACTTGGAGTCGACTATGACTAAATTCGTGTGACTAACTGTGATTTCATGACATATTTGACTTGATTTTAATAAAAAACTTGTAAATTCATAAACTTGACACTGACAGAATGCACAACGAGCGATGCCAACAACTAAGAAAAAAAATATTTAAAAAATTTAAACGTTCTCTAAGTATCCCCATCTCTTGCTATTGTAATACTGACTCTGTATAATAATCAAAATAGAGTTCAAAACAGTTTGTGTTACTAAACAAAACACCTATACCATAGCCAACGTAAAATTAATTCGGTGGAATGCTAACATGTACGTTGATTGGGCTAAACGGGCTCTTCCGATAGGATTAGTCCACTAAATATTCTGTTAGTAGGTGATAAAACGTACATATTGTGGAACCTGCTTGTAACAAATGAATAAGGTTTCAGTTGTTTCTATAGCTACAGTTATTCTTTAGCTTTAGATAGCCTTTTTTTTTGTATGTAACTTATCTTTGCTTTTTATGTATGTGTAACTGTCTTTTTGTTTTGTATAAATTATTTTGTATTGTATTGTATTGTTATCAGGAGATTTCTGAGCAAATCTATATAGCTATAAAAGGCTTTGTCCTGACTGACTGACTGACTGACTGACATATAGACAACGTACAGCCCAAACCGCTAAACGTAGAGACTTGAAATTTGGAGGGTATGTTTTTGGAGAGGTGTGAACGCCCACTAAGAAAGGATTTTTCGAAAATCAACCCCGAAAGGGGTTAAATGGGGTGTTAAAGTTTGTATGAAACTTTTTATTCTCTGGTTCGATTGATACAAAACTTGGTATACATATTCTACTATAAAAATAAGAAGATACGGGTGTCACAGCTTTTTCAAAATCAGCTCCCGTTAGTATAAAAAAAACTAAGTTTAGTGGTAGTACGTTTGTTTCTCCTTAACTTTGTAACGGCTGTACATATTAAAATGAAATTTGGTATAGGGATGGGGATAGATGTGGGGATGGGGGTGGGGGTGGGGGTGGCGATGATACTGGGAACGGAGACGGGACTGAGATAGGCATGTTCATATTAAGATTACAATTGGTATCGGGATGGGGATGGGGATGGGATGGGGATGGGGATGGGGTGGGGGTGGGTGGGGATGGGGTGGGGATTTAGTGGGGACAGGTGGGGATGGGATGTGGATATGGATGAGGCTGGGAACGGGGATGGGCGTGTCCATATTAAGATGAAAGTTGAAATCGGGATGGGGGTGGGGATGGGATGGGGTGAGGATGGGGTTCGGGATGGGGATGAGGGAGGGAACGGGGATGGGGACGGGGATGGGCGTGTTCATATTAAAATGACATTTGGTATCGGGATAAGGAAGGGGCCGCTTATAGGGATGAGGCTGGGAATGGGGACGGGGATGGGCGTATTTATTGGTCGGCTGAACAGATGGAGCTGCATTTTTGGATAGGTAGTTATAGCATAAGGTTCGGAAACGGACATAGGCTATTTTTTTGTAGGTCCACGCAGACGACTGTTTGACGGACATAATTATTATAGATACTGTACTGCCTAAGCTGCTAAATTAATTTTTAGTATTAAATTTGGTCATCCTCAAGCAAACTTAAAGACTTGCAAGCGGTTTGGAAAATATGCATTAATATACGTATTTTAGTGATTCAATTGAGTTGGGCCCCGATTTAACCGAATTCCAGTATTCAACATTACTACGCGGGCAAAGCCGCGGGCAAAAGCTAGTAATAGTATATAAATAGTAGTATAGTATATTTTTGTTTTATTTATACGGGAATACTCACGTTTAATTAAATCGGATACTCCGACTATAACACGACTACTTGTGCTAAGCAGGACGCAGCTGTACGCGCGTCGGGCTCTGTTTTCACTCTTTGAAAAAGGTCACCGGATGTGATCGAAACTATAGTCGGAGTATCCGATTTAATTAAACGTGAGTATTCCCGTATAAATAGAACAAAAATGTGTCAAAATCACGTCTGTTTTCTTAATAAAAGTATAGTATATGTATAGTAGTATAATTAAAAGTTGTGAGTAATTAATCGTTTTTTAAGAGTTTGTTGTTGTTGTGGTATTAGTTGTGTTTTAGTGTGTAGTTTGTAGTTTTAGCCTCTTATGTTGTGTATTAATTGTAGTGGTAGGACTCTACTGCAGAGTCCGCCTGGGGAAGTGCCACACCTTTTCCAGTTATTCAGCCGCCAAGCAGTAGTGTGCAAGCATTACTGTGTTCCGGTTTGACGGGCAATGTTACCAAATAAATTACTGGGTATGAAGAGATTTAACATCTAATATCTCAGGGTGACGAGCGCAATGTAGTGCTGCGTAGGATTGTGTTCGCAAGTTCATAATTATTGCACTGCTACTGTTATTGGCAGGCGTGACGCTTACCGCCAGGCGAACGTCTTGCTCGTCTCGCTGATTGTATAAGAAAAGTCTCCCGTTGATTTTATTTTTCTAGCGAATTACTTAGTTTTTTAGGGTTCCGTACCTCAAAAGGAAAAAAGGAACCCTTATAGGATCACTCGGTGGTCCTTCTGTCTGTCTGTCTGTCTGTCAATACCCTTTTTCTCTGGAATGTGTGGAGGTATCAAGTTGAATTTAATACGTCATACGTCAATACGTCAGTCCACAGTCCCTTAATGAAGTTAGAGACAAGAGAGACGTCCGCCTGGTGGTAAGCATCACGCCAGCCCATAAAAGTATTAGCAGTACCAGAATTGTGAACTTGCGAACAAAATCCTGCGCCGCACTGCACTGCGCTCGTCACCCTGGCACTGGGGTGGATGGGACCAAGTCGAGATATTAGATGTCAAATCTCTTCATACCCAGTAATGTCTCTGGTAACATTGCCCTTCAAATCGAAACAGAGTAATGCTTGCACACTATTGCTTGACAGTTGAATAACGCGCAAAGGTGTAGTGCGGACTTTGCAAAGTTCCGAAACTTAGGTACTTAAATAATAGCGACAGCTGGCAATGGTTGGAAGAGAAAGTCTGTCTATGCCCAGCCGTGGGCTGCGATAGGCTGATCATTTGGAGAAGTAAGACTACTTACTAAGGTTGTATTCATCCATTCGAATCATCAGATATTTTGAAGCTTACCTGTAACAAACGTAAAACATATGTCAAAAACTGCAACTGAATGACATTACATAAGTATTTGGGTTATTCACCAACTTGACACGAGAGGCTGGACACGCGTGTGTTCAGTTGGTGAAATACAGAATAGATATAACTTGTTAGTTCATCATCTGTACACGCTACAATTTTCACGCGTGTTCAGATTGTGTAATTTGCAATAAATTACATGTTTGACAACTGTACATTATTCTTTTTGAATAAGAAAAGATAAACAATTGTAAATGTTACGAGTTGAAAACAAACGATAAATCTGAACCGAATAATCCTCCACACCGGCCGCGAATAATCCTCATAACAGAAAAACGCACAGATTTAAATTAGTATACCTTTAAGTTGTTAGCTAATACTTACTTTGACTTTTAAAGGCCGTCACAGACGACGAAGATGCTATAATATTTCATGTTAAGATTAAATATCGCTCTCCATACATTTTTGAAACAAAAATTATCTTCGTCCCTTGTTCGTCATTTGTTTTGAATGAGTAGCGAAATTGAAATGTATTCTAAGCTAACATGAAATATTATAGCATCCATCGTGTGTGACGGCTTTAAAGTAGATGCTTTAAGTCAAAATACGCTTTAAAAAAACCGACTTCAACTTCGAATACCTGGATGACATCTTCATATTTTCTAGTAATTTTGATTTAAAAACCAAACTAATGAACCGGTTTCGATAAAAATTATATAGGACTCTGAAGTACCTATAAAACAAAAAAGAATCATCAAAATCAGTTTATAATTGGAGGAGTAATCGCGTAACATACACACAAAAAAAAACATGCAGGCGAAATGCAAACGTCCTTTTTTGAAGTCGGTTGAAAATGCCTTACTATGTTTCAGCTCTTGTTTCAAACCTGATATATTGTCAGGAGTCGAGAACTTAATTGTTTATGACGTCATAGTAAGTACAAAAATACAGGGTAAAATGGTTTTCAACCGACTTCAAAAGAGGAGGTTCTCAATTCGATTATATGTTTTTTGTATGTATTTCATCGTCACCCATAAAGCGAATGAAGGCATGAAGGCGTCCACTGCTGGACGAAGGCCTCCCTCTTAATAGAGGGGTGTTGCCATAATCCCCACGCTTGGCAGGCGGCTTGGGGATCGCAGAATGGTCACCACCGTTAACCGAGAGGACGCTGCTGCCCGTCCTCCGGTGGGCCTGGTTGCAGGTTAAGGACATACGCAGGCCCGTTTGTATGTATGTTACGCGATTACTCCGCCTATTATGAACTGATTTTGATGATTCTTTTTTTGTTTGGTAGGTAATATACTTCAAAGGTGGTCCCATATAAACTTTATCGAAATCGGATCAGTAGTTAGGTTTTTAAATCAAAATTACTAGTAAATATAAAGATGTCATCCAGGTATTCGAAGTTGAAGCTAGTTGAATAAAAAAAAAATAGTATTATGATTCATCAACTTTGATTTACAATTTCGTACCTGGTTCTTTGTGATTGGAACAATATTTTGCAATAAAGATCCACAGAACGTATTTATATCCTTACCTCATAACTCCGTCATTTATAAACCGACTTGAAAAAAATATTTTGTAGGAAGCTTAGAAAACTATTGTTTTTTATTCAATTCATTTAAAAATACACCGAAAAATTCTATGAAATGTAATTTTTCATTCGGCAACTTTGTTCTAATGACCCAGTAACCCAGGTTGGCCGGAAGTCCAGCTTGCAATTTGTCTTGGTGTGAGTGGCGCGGGAAACACGCGAGCGTTTCCTGAAGGCTCCACCAGTTTCCGGTTCCGGTTGTAAAAAGCGAACCTTTGAGGGTATAACCGTTACACCGATGTAAAGCTGAGAGATTGCGCTTGTAACGGCTATTTACATTCATATTGTACAGTTTATTAGTAGATAGTTAGTACATTAAATAGTCAAGTACAAGTCGCAGGTGACTCGAATTCTTCTGGGCCGCACCTTAGCTTGGCATTAGGCGTCATGGTGTTGCCACCATCACCCATCAGGTTTTTTTTACAATAAATATTATACAAATATAAGACTTCATAATATAGATAGATAGATAGATTAACTCTTTATAGTACACACTAAAAGAAATGATAGCAGTCATGATGATCACAACAGAAAAAAGGAACTTAAAACTAGTGTTACAATTGGCGGCCTTATCGCTATAAACGATCTCAACAAATAATAATATAAACCTAATTACAGAACCACCTCAAGATTTTGTAGTTACCATAACTTAAAATGTAAAAAAACGAACAAAAACATCCCGGTTAAAACATAATGAAACAATTGGCAAAATAACCAGCCATTCCCGATTAATGCGCTTATCAACGGCCAGCGTTTTGTATGTAGTTGTAGGTATATAAAAAGAGGTCATTGTACTCTATGCTCGTCACCCTAATATTACAAGTCTATTCTCTTCATGCCCAGTTATTTATCTGATTTAACATTGCCCTTCAAACCACACACAGTTCACAGTAATGCTTGCACATGGCTGCTTGGCGTTTGAATACCTGGTAAAGGTGTGATATTTTCCTAGACGGACTCTACATTGTCATATAATCTTTAAATTATATTATTACTTTATTTTATTAGCTCCCATTTTGCAAATTGGCGCACAGGATGGCTTGTGCTTTGCTCCATAAAATATATCAGAAACCAACATAAAATGTTGGTGTGAAATTAATTATCAAAATTGTATTTAAATAACAAATTAGGATTTTTTAAGCATTTATTTTGGAATTGTAAACTAGTAATAAAATTAGTTTCAAATTTAGAATCTATCGGATAGCTTTATACAAAATATTTGGTTATCTGTTGGAAGCCGTATTACGACATGACGTCATATACGCTGACTTGCTCGCACTCGAAGAATTCTTCCATAAGCGAGAAAGAGAAGCTAGATCGAGGAGACCATTTTGAAAAATAGACATTCACGTCGGAGCCGCCGTTGCGCGTGTTACGGGGTGAATCACCTTTTGGATTTTTTTACATCTTTTTGAGAAGAGAATGACCTGAGGGAGCCAACGCCGATCCCGCAGGGGACACCAGGTCCATATTTCCGTCTGAGATGACGTAAAACTCCAACTTTCAAGAATTATTTTGTGACGCGCCATGCGGTCACCAAACTAAGGAACTCGAGCGAAATTCTCATTTGAAGCTTTGAAGACAAGGCAATGTCATTTCACTGGAGGAGCTCCATGAAGCGTTCGAGAATCGGATGATCCTGCAGAAGACACCATCAGCAAAGGATCCATCAGATAACCTCCTTTCATTTATTTTATTTTCCCAATTTTTCTCGTTGCCGTCATCCATTGGACTATCGCCATCAGCGTTTTAATATTAATATTGTATTAGGACTTATCAAAATAGTAAACGCATTGTAACCTCAAATAATCTTTTGTTCTTTTTTCTCCCATATATCTTCAGCACAAGATAGATAGGTAAATTATAAATCATCAATTTCATTTTCAACAAGAGGCCCCCTGTACTCCAGAGGTCTGATGTTTCGTGACTGATACGTATCCAGGAACCCTAACTTTTTGTTTTATTTTTTTGTTATTTGTTTTGTCTTTCTTTGTCAAATCACAATTTTCTTATGACAAATGGCGCCCGAACAATTATTTACTTAGAATTTAACTTAAAAACAAACCAATTTTATCTTGTGCAAAGGTGTATGTTGGAATTTATAAACAAAAGATTACAATTTAATCTACTGTAGAAGTAGGTATTTTCACAATTGTGTTATTGAATTTGTGTAACAATTTTTCTTGTAAAGATGTATAGTACACCGTCTGTTGACCGTAAGTTAACAGCGGAGCAAACGTCAGATTCACCTCAACCAGAACTCCAAAATTCACAGAGCTTAATAGATATACCTGTTTCAGATTCAGAAGAAATGAATTATGTCAATACCGATGTGAGGATGGCTCAAGGAACAATCCAGTCGCCATTATGCAAAAATATCCACACAAATCCTAGCACTAGTGTTATAGATCCAGCCACAGACGGTGACAAGTATATTCCATTTATGAAACAAAGGCACTCGACACAAAACAGTCATGTACCAGTCACCCAGGTAACATATGCAATTAATAACAGTTACAACTCCAATTTGAAGTCCTGGGGACTGAAGTATAGTGGTGATACGTGTGTTGTTGAATTTTTGAATCGAGTGAACGAAATTAAGTTAGCAAGAGATGTGTGTGAAAGTGTACTGTTGAGAGGTTTTTCAGAGTTGTTAGAAGGCACTGCTCTGAAATTTTACAGATCAGTTCGCCATTCGTTACCCACTCTCTTCTCAAAATTTTTAATAAAATATTTTGTTTACTACCCATAGTAGACGCTAACAGAAGTCAATGTATACTTTTATTGCAAAATTCAGATCAATAGTTTTTGAAATATAAACAAAAACAATATTTATTTATTCAAAGCAATGCAGTATGTAAACACACATATGGCGGCGCTTATAACTTTTTCAAAATTGTAGTCACAGACAATTATTTTTGATTTATCGTACCTACGCATATCTAGCTACCTATAGATACACAATTTTGGCTATCGGTTCAGTATTATTCAAATTAAAATGAAAACCGTATGTTCACAACCAAAATTCTCAAAAGTAAAAAAGAAACACATAAGTTTTAAGTTTGCGTTTTTACCCACATTATTATTTCTACGGATACTTTAGGATACTGTAAATCCATAACAAATACTGATAAAATCATAAAATCAATAATTATTTCTTTACAAACAAGTTTAGAATTTAAACATTGCAATTTTCCTTGTAAACCAACAAGTTCATGTAGGTAAAATGACATACTATATGGTCTATACTCAGACTAAGTATGACTTCTATTCAGACATTGAACTACTTAAGCGTTATTTATACAAGAATTTACTTATTTTGATTTCCAATTTGTATAGAAAAGACGATTCTTTTTCTGTCTCAAAGACAAGTTTCAAGTATTAACAAAGTGTTGACCTACATTCAGGGAAAGACTTAAATACTTACTTTGAATTAACTTAATAACAGTATTCAAAGCTATTGTTTTGTTTTGGACAAGTATCCATTGCTATATAAAGCAAAAGCAGTATATTTAATACCATTTTTTTGTGTTTTGAGACTTGGTAATTTTTGTTAAAACCAAGTCTGTGAAGCAATTTTTTAAGGTTAATACCATTTTTTTGTGTTTTGAGACTTGGTAATTTTTGTTAAAACCAAGTCTGTGATGCAATAATTTTAAGGTTAAGTATGAGTAATTATTTTTACATTACCAACTATAAACCAAACGTTCAATAATGCATATTTTCGTGTGCTTATTAGTTCTTAGCCTACATATTGGGCAATTTTCTGGAGGATCCTATTTAAAGGCAACCTACCATTAACTATAGCTTATTAGCTAATTATTTGGGAACGATTTAGTTCTAGTCTTTTTGTTACATGCTAACATACATACCGGATTTGACTAACGACAAGTTTATACCTAGTATGACTTAAAATGTTTTCTTATGGCTGAGTTAAAACACTCGGACATGCTAGCAATATTTAGTAGATCTACATACATACATACATACCAAACTTACCTTTTTGTCTTGTAGATACCAAAGGTTGTCTGTGAACCTTCTAAGATTAACAATTAGTCTTTAATTATAGTTAGCAGCATCTAGTGCACGGATTCACTGCGTAGATTTAATTTAGGTTTAAATAATTAAGATTTACCTGTACTTAATTAAAGCTTATACTTAGTTTATCTAATGTTTACAACGATAGATATTTACTTTAAACATTAGAAGTTTTCACTTCATACTATTAGACAATAGTGAGACTTTATTCTCATAGAATTAGGTCATTACTAGAAAACCCAAACTGTAGGGTATAGATTATTATAAGAATTACAAACATACTAACACATATTTACTTACCGTTTAAAACCATTTAGATATCATTGTTTTTCAGATAAGTTTTGTCCGCACCTACATAAGAGTGAATGGATATTTATATTAACAGTTACCTTTTAAGCTACTTGCTATATACTACTTTTGTTTTATTACACAATGTGTTATTTCTATAGGTATATCCTATACCATCATGTTATGTATGGAGTCATGAGGATTATGAAAAGTGAAGCAAGTATGTCAGAATAGCTCAATTTAACTATGAGATGCAAGGAGATTTATGAAGTTCGATGTAAGTTTAAAGGTGTGAGTGGTGATTTTGTAAGAACTAGGCAGTGTGAATATTATTTGAATTCCTTATAGGTACCTATGTATGAAAGAATGTGAGTGATTTATTTTATGAAAGTGGAATAACAGTTTATTTTGCTAGATGGAATGTAAGAAGCTTGCTGAAGTATCAACCTCACTATATTTCAGGATTCCAACCTATAACAAAAAGTTTCTTTTCATGCCTACCCCGTCTGTTCAGACAGTAAACTGTCTTTTGTTTCAAAAGGGGGATATTGTCATATAATCTTTAAATTATATTATTACTTTATTTTATTAGCTCCCATTTTGCAAATTGGCGCACAGGATGGCTTGTGCTTTGCTCCATAAAATATATCAGAAACCAACATAAAATGTTGGTGTGAAATTAATTATCAAAATTGTATTTAAATAACAAATTAGGATTTTTTAAGCATTTATTTTGGAATTGTAAACTAGTAATAAAATTAGTTTCAAATTTAGAATCTATCGGATAGCTTTATACAAAATATTTGGTTATCTGTTGGAAGCCGTATTACGACATGACGTCATATACGCTGACTTGCTCGCACTCGAAGAATTCTTCCATAAGCGAGAAAGAGAAGCTAGATCGAGGAGACCATTTTGAAAAATAGACATTCACGTCGGAGCCGCCGTTGCGCGTGTTACGGGGTGAATCACCTTTTGGATTTTTTTACATCTTTTTGAGAAGAGAATGACCTGAGGGAGCCAACGCCGATCCCGCAGGGGACACCAGGTCCATATTTCCGTCTGAGATGACGTAAAACTCCAACTTTCAAGAATTATTTTGTGACGCGCCATGCGGTCACCAAACTAAGGAACTCGAGCGAAATTCTCATTTGAAGCTTTGAAGACAAGGCAATGTCATTTCACTGGAGGAGCTCCATGAAGCGTTCGAGAATCGGATGATCCTGCAGAAGACACCATCAGCAAAGGATCCATCAGATAACCTCCTTTCATTTATTTTATTTTCCCAATTTTTCTCGTTGCCGTCATCCATTGGACTATCGCCATCAGCGTTTTAATATTAATATTGTATTAGGACTTATCAAAATAGTAAACGCATTGTAACCTCAAATAATCTTTTGTTCTTTTTTCTCCCATATATCTTTAGCACAAGATAGATAGGTAAATTATAAATCATCAATTTCATTTTCAACAAGAGGCCCCCTGTACTCCAGAGGTCTGATGTTTCGTGACTGATACGTATCCAGGAACCCTAACTTTTTGTTTTATTTTTTTGTTATTTGTTTTGTCTTTCTTTGTCAAATCACAATTTTCTTATGACAACATTTATTAGTCCTATCAATGCAAAACTTCACTTCGTCGCTATACCAGAGTGTGCGGTCAAACGCGAACTTATAACTATTACAATTAATAAAAATACGAAGTATGATATAAAATCACATCCAGCTGTTCCAAGCTCCTCGACAGAAGCGGCGGGGGTGTCCGCGGGCGAGGGGTGTCCTTCGACAATTTATTTCACATTAGCGCCTTTGTGCCGCCATTAGTGTCGATAGACCTTTATATATCGCGGTGGATTTACATAAACACTTGGATATCCGACTCTGAGTTTAATTTGAATTAGTTGAATAGGTACAGTGGAAACGGTTGCTGGTAACTTGGCAGTGGTTAACAGCGGAAAGCTGAAGATTCAGCCGAGTGGAGTTGTAGTGTCATAAAGATCCGAATTCGGGCACAAGTCTCTAGATGTCTCGTCTTCATTTAGCACTATTGCAACATTGTAACATGCCAATTTAGTATTTTTTTTAACCGGCTTCAAAAAAGGAGGAGGTTGTCAGTTTGACTGTATGTATGTAACACGATTACTCCTTCAATTATGTACCGATTTTCAAGATTCTTTTTTGTTTGGTAGGTCATACTTCAGAGGTGGTCCCATATATATTTTATCGAAATTGATTCAGCATTTATTAAGAAATCAACAAAAACGAAAAATATATACATAGATTACGTTATGATTGTTGCTCGCCCCCATCTGCAGGCGTTTCGGAAACAATTCCAGAAATGTCGATAACATTCTCAATATGTTAAAAATAATATTTTAATTACTTCAAAGCAAAGAGCATTAAAGGACAATCGACGAAATTATTGATACTTATATAGGTACCTTTAACAATTTATAGTCAGGTATTTTTGGAGTTGGTGACAGCCAAGAAGGATAGTTTAATCCTGCCTTTGCTACAAACTTTCGAACCGCGCAGCGGTTTGGCTGGCATCGACTCCAAAAATACCTGATAATAAATTGATAAAGGTATATATGTATCAATAATTTCGTAGATTGTTCTTTAATGCCCTTTGCTTTGAAGTAATTAAAATATTATTTTCTACTTTTTAGTTTAAGTTTGTACATAATATAGGTACCTACAGTCTAGAAGCCGGTTTGTGTTTTTTTTTTTCAAAAAAATAATTTATTGTCTTACAAATTTGTGCTTCAAATCTCCAACATTACGAAACTAGGACACATAGTGTTTTTACGTTGTGATGTTTTGTTGATTTATCATCGTGGGATAAACAAAATTTCAATGGCACAGTAGCGAGAGAAATACTTCTTAGAAAATCTTTACCAGTGAAAAGTTGACAATCCTGCATTACTTCAATTTATTTCACTATCTACAACGTACTGGCACTTATTGTATGTCTGTATGTACAACATCGGTTTGCACTCAGAATTGCTCCCGATACCATGTCACCTGGTCCGCCCCTGATCGATTGCGGTCGCAAGCGGCTCGAGCCGTCCGTAACCGGTTCGAACCGCCTCGAACCGGCAGTAACCGGAGACGGGGCGAATAAATTCCGGTATGATTGCGACTGATTTATAAACATGAGAACAGTTTGTTCGGAATATTTCATGAAGCAGTTTTTTCTCGCTGGGATATGTTTTGGTTTTTCTTTGACAACTTAGAATACAGATTGATACGATGTTTTTTAGGCTATTTATTTTAGGTTAGTAGTTTAACTCAACAAATTTAACAAACTTTTGGAGTTAAAAAACTGAGCTATAAAATCTCTGGGCTGTAAATACCACCTAAACCCTGAGCCAAACAAAATTCTTAGTGATTGGTCTTAGTGGTGTGGGGTGGGTTAAAATGTCTGCTCTTTATTTATATATTTTTTTATACGTCAATCATGGAATAATGCTCAATTTCGTGCTTCTGATTATCGCTCGATAACAGAAAAGGCAAGAGGGAGTTTGTTAAAAAAATTACATTTTTAATTTTTTAACTTTTATCTACTTTACTTCACTACGTTACTACTACCTACGTACTACGAAACTTTTGCCAGCTACTTCACATTTTACAGCCGAAAGGAGGTTACATACTAATTATTATAAACAATGTGAGGCCAACCCTCCGACACATTGTAAAAGTCGCGGGCAACCTGGTAAATGCAAATGGCAGGTTGTCGTACAGTGTGGCGGTCTAAGGGCCTTCGTTCAGCAATGGATATCTCCGGGCTGATGATGATGAGGCCAACCCTATATTCACGAAAAAACAGCTGACCTACAGAAAACATCACATTGAAACTGGACAAAACGTATGTAATAGTTGATTTCTTTTCACGAATTCAAGATGACCTCCTTTCTACTTAAGAATACTTTTCTACCTAACCCTGTATAAATAAATTAAGAATTCATATTCTTAAACAGTGCGTACCACACATCCATTATGAATATGCCAACATATAATGTCCCTAGACCCATCTCTTAAACTAAGCATTCATTATCCCTGTCACATCCTCGGTCCAGCCCTGGCAGGATAAAATGGCACTTAGTTCGGCCGTCACGATTAATTGATAGATCGGAGGCGGCCCCCGCCGAGACTTGATTACGGCCCTGCGGTGTCGTATTAGGAGCTGGTATATGAAAAGCTGTTTCTCAGATAAAGCGTAATAGAAGAAAGATAATTCTTGAACTTTTTTTTTAGGCTTAATAATCCTTTAATAACTACAACAAAACTTGAGCTTGAACTTGAACGAAATACTTTCTTTTTTTTCACACGACTGCCTAAAAGGGACTGTATTTTTTTCAGGGGTCAGGTATGTATATATTCATATATTTGTGTTTCTTTAATATTCCTCCATAACTTCTAAATGCCTGAACAGATTTGGGTGTAGGTATATAGTATATTTTTACATGACTGCCCAAAAAAAGGAATGTATTGTTTTCAGGGTTCAGGTATGTGTGTATATGAATGTGAGTTTCTTTATTCCAAGGTGAGGCGAAGTCAGTACGGTGCTGAATAGTAGGCACACGCAGCAGTAGCAGTAAGAAATGTCATACAAATCATACTGAACGGCTCGAGTTGGGGAGGTATTGATTCGCTTCCTAGTTGATAAGATTATGTGCTCCAACCTTTAGTCACATACTACATTATCTAAAGTCTTATTTTTATCTTACTTCATCCGCGTACGGAAGAAATTCGTCCCGCTCCCAAAATTAAAAACACCCTCCCCTGAATGAACTACCCAAATATCAATTTTCATCACAATAACATCAAAAACAAAGAACTTTCTTACACTTAATTACAACATCCCCCCCTTTCCCACTCTCAAATTGTCCCTGTCAAAAAAATATTGAAAACAGCATTTTTTATTTTTAGCAAACTAACTATCCGAGTACAAATTTTCGTGACTAAAAGTACAAAAACAAAGGACTTTCATACAAACGTTTCCGCCCCTTTTCCCCCCTTTAGGGGTCGAATTTCGAAAAATCTATTCTTATTTTATTTATTTTATTTTTATTTTATTTTTATGATCGACGCATCGAGACGAATAAACCATACAAATCACAAGTCTGTACGACCAGCGGATTGGGCTGTGCGTTGTCAGTCAGTCAGTCAGTCAGTCAGTCAGTCGGTCGGTCAGTCAGTCAGTCAGTCAGTCGGTCAGTCGGTCAGTCGCCTAGTCAGTCAGTCAGTCAGTCAATCAGTCGGTCAGTCGGTCAGTCAGCCAGTCGGTCAGTCGGACTCCGGGGGTCCGTGCCTTATGTCAAAACTTAACAATATTTGTGTCAACTAATATTTAACCTATTATAAGGAATGACTTTTTCTACTTATTACTAGCTCTGCGTATATACTCCGAGCAGTCCAGCTCCCGCAAGCAGCAGCAGTTTACGAGTTGACTCATGTGCCAGCCATCGCTCTCCTCAACCATATTGGAGGCAAGAGGGCCCTCTTCCCCCGACACACGACGCCGCCGCAAGAAGAAAGTATCCAAGTTTAGCGTCAAAACTTCAATTCTGTACGAAACGCTTGCACTAACCGCAGGTCGCAGGTACCGGTAGCCGGGTACTTTCCACCGAGGCAAACTTTTAGAGCCTCCCAATATAAGGCGACTTTTATTTCTGTTGGCAACAGTACAAGTCGCGTGCTGAAGCTGTAAAAGAGTTTAAAAAAAACTAGGACATATTAACAGGAGTATAGTGCCAACTACTGCCGGGTGGTGACAATCAGATTGCGATACTTTCGCCTCATTGATATTGTTGTCTGATTTTGTTACGAATTTATTTTCGCCAACTGTAAAACGAGGCCAATCATAGATAAAACATACCACACACTTAACGACCCCGTGTAAATCACCCAATCTTTTTCCCAAACATCCGCCACCTGGTTTAAAAGAACTCGTGCAATTTGCACGTCCCTCGATTACGGCGGCGATTCCCGTAATTTGTCTCCAACCCCACAACACGGGGAAACATCCTCTGGGCACAGATTTTACAAAACCCAGAAGGACAAGTTTGAATAGATCATACTGAAAAGAACGAAACAATATTCAAGTTTACGCGGAGTTTACCTTGGGGACCACCGTTGTACCGATATTTACTTTGGGTGCAACCATGAAATACAAAAATGTAACACGCTCTCGACGAAGTATCATAAGAAACAGCTGAAATTTTTCGCGATTTCAGTGTTGGTACCGTAGTAAACGTTATTAACAATAATGAATACGATGACGTCATTTTACTTAGTAAAAACGTTACGCGTAGCTGTACTGGGCCCGAACCGTGAACTGCTTATAGCGGGACCAAATAGGTTCAGCTGCCGAGAATGCGCGACCGCGAACCTTATTGCGAGGCGATAAAATTCAGTCGCGCAGCGTCGGCAGCTGAGCGTATTCGGTCCCGCTATAAGCAGATCACGGTACGGCCCCAGGTAGAAAAACTAAAACCTCTCTTCTTTATATTTTTATTTGCAAATTAAAGAGAATTATTTGAAATATGCATGAGAAGCATAAAAAAATAAAAAGGGACACTTATCCCATATAAAGCCACAATTTTAAACTTTATTAAAGCATCTGTAAGCACGTCAATGTCGTGTAACTCAAAATATTTTAGAAAATAACGATTATTAAAAATTCTCTAGCAAATAGGATAAAATAAATGACGGTAGAACAACATGAGCTCATGATCTTTAGCTATTAGCTAACTTACATTCACCATCTTACCGCCATCTACTTAGTTGCCTGAGAACTAAAATCTATATTGCAAAGTTTTTTCGAGCTTCTCAGCGAGCTCTGTCCTTGGCCATGCTTATCAGTCAATTATCCGGTTTGGTGGTCTACATAATCAGCCATTTTGATAATCCGCTCCTAGACATAACCTCGAAAGGCGATCGGGGCATATTCACTCAGTTCCGGTTTGGTGGATTCCATAATACATCATTGAATCTTTGCGGACGTATGCAGGTTAACCTCAAGATGTTTTCCTTCACCAAAAGCCAGTGGTATGAAAAACCATCAAAAAACTTCAAAAACTCATTGGTACCTGCAGGCCCGGGACCGGAATCCATGACCTGACGATTTCAAGTCGAACGGTTTCCCAAAGAAACTACCACGACTACAGAGTACGGAATCAGTGAAAAGAAAAGAAACCAAAGTTCCATTCCCCATAAAAATATCAGATACTTGGCAAGAAGACGGGGAATAAAACATTCTCAATGGTACTGACATGATTCAGCAATGTCCACAATTATAAATTCATTTGCATTGTAATCTGCTTGACTAATTTGTTTTAGGGTTCCGTACCTTAAAAGGAAAAAAGGAACCCTTATATAGTATCACTACGTTGTCCGTCTGTCTGTCTGTATGTATGTCTGTCTGTCAAGACCCTATTAAAATTATTTTATGTAGTTTCGTACCCAAAGATAATCCAACTGTACCCTTTTATTAAGCCGCCTACCGCGTCTGTTTGTCTTTCCGATCTTTACTGACCTATAATCTCGTGTATCGTAATAGATAGCCGGTTGACATGTTCACAAAAAGTTCGTTACTATCACGGATTACCTAGTACATGTGGTGGTACGGAACCATCGTTGTCCGAGTCGCAAGATGACTCGTACCTTAACGGCTTTATTTATTTATCTATAGCTTTACAAAAATGCCTCATCTACAACAACAATGAGGCCAACCAGTAAATTTTCCACTTTTATCTTGTTTGGTCTAATTTTAATACAAGTAAGCATGTCTGTTTTGTAAAGCGCACCAATTAAACAATCAGTGGGCGTCATTCCTATCAAATATCGCCAAATGCCACAATTCGTACTCAAATTAGTACTAAGTGAACAATGAAGCTGTTAACACTTCTCCTGTTACTCCATTACGCCTTGGCTCAATCTACTGATAAAGAAAAGTGCGTCATCAATCACACCTCTTCTGAAAATATGTGGGAGCATAAACTGTTTAAAGACCTAATGGAGTGTGGGTACTATTCCTTCAAGCCACCTAATCTAAATGATACCAAACCATTTAAAATCGGTGCAATATTCTCCATTAATGAAATAAGACTTGACAGCAAACAGCAAATATTGTCTGCGTTTATATGGACTATCATATCATGGGAAGATAACAGATTACAATGGGATCCGGAGAAATACGGTGGGATTAAGGCAGTCGTAGCTACGTCGACCAGAGTGTTTTGGGCTCCAGCCCTCAGGCTGATGAATAATATAGGAGATGATTACTATCAACGCTACTTCTGGGTTCCATGTGAGCTATACCATAACGGTGCAATGAGCTACCAATCCTGGATGAAATATAAAGCCAAATGTGGTATAGATTTAAGTGACTGGCCTTATGATGTGCAAGACTGTAAGTTGGAGTTCGGACTTTACTCCGAAGTTGCCATTAAGATGCAGCTAGACGATGTTATCGGAAAACCTGTTGCTATAATCAGGCCACCCAAATCAGAATGGCGAGTAATAGATTATCAACAAACAATGAACGTCACATCTGAGAAGCAGGTGACTATGAAGTTTAAATTACAGCATTACGCAGAAGGATTAGCAGCTCTTGTCATCTATCCTTCTTTAATATTATCTATACTGACTCTTTCTTCTCTTTTCATCGATGCGAGGCTCAATCTACGTTTGCTAATGATTTGTTTCAGTTTATTGTGCCATAGTTATTGTTTAACTGATTTGTCTAATAAAATTCCTAACCATGGTAAAGATCCACCTCGGCTGGTCTGGTTTTATCGAGGTTCTTTTATATTAACAAGCGTCCTGGTTGTCGTGAGCTTAGTAATAAAAACTGTTTGTAGAAAAAATTTTGTATGTCCAAATTGGATAACTTCTATTAACGGTTTTGTTTTTTTGAACTTTTGGAAGTTTATTGTTTGGCCTCGATGGGAATCTGAAATAAAAGAGGATAGAGACTTGAGTAATTCTGGCAAAGATTGGACAGATTTTGCCAATTTTATCAATTTTGTCTGCATGTTTGTGTCGATAATTGTTTATGTTTGTTTGTACTCTATGTATATGCCACATTTTATTGTTTTTAACAAATAGTCTTAGTAACACTATGAATGGAAATAATTACAAATACATTATAGGTACAAATGTACAACACTTAAAATAAATATTTAAACTAACTATAAACTACTTATTTACAATAAAATATATATTGAATAATATTTAAAAAATAAACCCTAGTACCTATAAAACAAAAACTCCGTCTAGATCGCCACCATGCGGTAGGGTTCCCAGGATGCTGGCTGCATTTCCCCGTTGAATGGCAAATGGAAATAATAAAGATCAGCTGAAAAATATAATATCGAATAACATAAAGCGTCTTATTTGAATCCAACAGGCAAATAAATACAAAGTTGTATAATTATTATACTGTAACTGCACCCAGACCCACTGGAGGACGGGCAGCAGCGTCCTCTTGGTTAACGGTGGTAACACTCTGCGATCCCCAAGCCGCTTGCCAAGCGTGGGGATTATGGCAACCCCTCCCTATTAACGGGGGAGGCCTTCATCCAGTGGTGGACGTCTTATGGCTGTCAATGATGATGATAATTATGATAATTTTTATATCATAATATGGGTCACCATCATCATCATCAGCCCGGAGACGTCCACTGTTGAACGAAGGCCAGCATAATATGGGTATTTAAATGCAATAGACTGACGTGACGAGCGAGAAGATCACCTGGTGGTGAGCATAACGCCTTCCCATAACAGTAGCAGTGCCAGAATTGTAAACTTACGAACAAAATCCTGCGCCGCGCTGCACTGCGCTCATCGCTGCTGAGATGTTTGATGTCAATTTCTTCATGCCCAGTCATTTCTCTACTAACCTACAGCCCTTTAAACCGAAATACAGTAACGATTGCACACTAATCCTTGGCGGTTGAATAACTGGCAAAAGTGTGGTTCTTGATCCCCAGGCGGACTCTGCAATATAGTTCTGCCTCGCCTTCTCTTCACTCCATAGTATAGAAAAATGTATGGTCAGTCATTAGATTATGTAATTCATTGAATTTTCCTTCTGTATCTTTTAACTCTTCGCTGTAGAAAAGGAATATGGCACAGATAATGAGCTTTACGACATTACCGCTTATGAGACGCGCCTAATACAAGAGCCTGGTGGCTCAGACAGAACAGTCTGTTCGACGGTGAGTGTTTATCACATTCCCTACACAGAGGCTTAAGCAATTTGGAAGAATAAACGATCAATATATTATTAATATATTATTATTATCAATATATTATAAGTAGTTCTGCAAACAGTGGAAGACCATGCGTTTCACAATTTCAAAGGTTTTTTGCCGTCAGCAATTACTGCTTGGAGTATTTCCCTAAAATGGGGGAAGCTTGCGGTGACGCCATTTACATGTAATTATTACGTAGCCTATTAATTTAAATTTAATCGGAGCAACCAACTTGCATCTATAAGCACACCCTATGCGGCAAAAATATTTTGATCCTTTCCAATGTTATTAAGATCTTCACCTGTACACATATTTTGACCAATAAACGTATCTTTATCTTTTACATAACTTGCTATAGTTATTAAATTCTTTCTGTGTAATTTTTGGTGAGATAAATGAAGAGTTGATCATCGAACGAGTGTTTGCTGTAATCAGTTGCTGGTATGCGTATGAGCAGTTGTTCAGCGAGTCGAACGCCGCCGATCGTCTTTTTTCTTTGTTTTTGCGACAAATTAGTTTTATCGTGCATAATTTTGTTTTCTCGGGCGGTGTAAATAATCAGCGATTAACTATTATCCTGACAAGATATTATTATGTATATATAAGGTACTGTATATTTTGTTAGACAGTAACTTGAGTACCTTTGTTCCGATATTTATGCATTATTAAAGCATGTATGAGGTAAATAAAATTATCAAGTTCAAATGTGAGCCAAATTGATCATATGGAAGATGACATTTTTGTAGTGTTTGTGTTTGTAGGACTCTACTGCAGAGTCCGCCTCGGGAATTACCACACCTTTGGCAGTTATTCAATCGCCAAGCTGTAGTGTGCAAGCCAATGTTACCAGAGAAATTACTGGGTATGAAGAGATTTAGCATCTAATATCTCAGGGTGATGAGCACAAGGCAGTTCGGCGCAAGATTGTGCTCGCAAGTTCACAATTCTGACACTGCTACTGTTAGTGGCAGGCGTGACGCTTACCCCCAGCCGAACGTCTTGCTCGTCTCATCACTTATTTGTACAAAAGAGAATCTAAAAAATAAGATATTATGAGGTTTGCGAGGTCTCAGTTTGCTGCGATGTACTAGTAATATCTTATTGCAATAATACTGCTAAGCTCATTGCAACACATACGGTTATAGGTTTCCTTTTGACATAAACCACGCCTGAGATAAGTCGTCCATCCGATGCCGACCTGGGATTACCGGAGACAGACATAGGAGGCAGATGGCCTTGACCTTATAACATTACGCCGCCGGCTGCGTCACTGGAGACGACTCCTAGCCTTAATTAGACGCGTGACGGGAATATTTTAGCTGCTTAGTTGCAACTTGACACTCCCGTGTTTTTACATGGCTTGCTTTTTTTAATTATTTTTTGTGCTTGTATTGGCTGTCGTCACGAGTGATGCTAAACAAAGACGACAGATGAGAGATATTCGTACTGTATTCACGCAAAGCTTAATGTTTCTGTTCTTTCTTTTTTACTGTGTTTGCCATAATTATTACAAAACAGTAACTTAAGCATTTCTGCTAACAAAAATGATAGCAAAAATAAAAAGATTTCCAAATGCGTTCCAAACGTTTTTTGTATTTGTTCTTTTTGTACTTTTTTTTTTCTTAGTACTCGTAAGTACTTAACGCTAAATGTTCTGTGGGAATTTTAACTGGCTATTTATATTTCTTCGATAACCCATTCATATCACGACAGATGGACAGCCATGCAATCAAGATATACTTGCTTATAAGATCCCTTTCAAATTGGGCACCATTAAGATTTTAGACAATAGACAATAGACAATATTTTATTTGTAGAAAAAAACACATTTTGTACACAAGACAAGACAATAGAAACGCATAACAAATTTAAACAGTACAAAATAGTTTTTCGCCACAAACTGGT
This sequence comes from Erannis defoliaria, assembly GCA_905404285.2. Taxonomy (NCBI): domain Eukaryota; kingdom Metazoa; phylum Arthropoda; class Insecta; order Lepidoptera; family Geometridae; genus Erannis; species Erannis defoliaria. Next base: position 16,999,735 of record FR990084.1, on the reverse strand, counting down.
TCCAACTCGGCATAATGCTGGCTGCGAACAGCCAGCGCTGGTCTTCCGTAGGAACCGTTGGTGACGTCCCGCACGCATACCACACGGCAGGGTACGCTTAAACAAACAAATACAACCAGAAACAAACAAAAACAATACAAGGTAACAACAAATACAAACAAAACCAACTTTTTACAAGCTGTCTTTATCTTTTTAATAAGTGCCAAGTATCTCTACGATCCCCGATACTTAACATAGATTATGGATAAAGTTCAACAAAATGTTAAATGTTATGTTTTTAGGCAAGCATGCTCCATCGTAGACTGCATCTTCGTTTATCATCAGACGAGATGGCAGTCAAACGCAAGCCTAAAAAAAATATAACAGAACCGCTGGCTGTGGAAACCTTGGGCCCGTGGTCGTCCGACACTAAAAAAAAAGATTTGGCCAAGAGATTGGTCCTCGCCTCGGGGGACCTCAGAGCTGGCGCATACTTTGCCCAGAGGCTAAGTATTGCCATTCAACGGGGTAATGCAGCCAGCATCCTGGGAACCTTACCGCATGGTGGCGATCTAGACGGCGTTTTTGTTTTATAGGTACTAGGGTTTTTTTTTTAATATTGTATTTTTTAAATATATATTTTTTTAAATATAAAATATATTTATATATATATTTTATTGTAAATAAGTAGTTTTTAGTATATAGTTTAAATATTTATTTTAAGTCTTGTACATATGTAAATATCATTAAATATAAAGAATAAAAAAATAAAAAATAAGAACCGAACTCTAAAAACTACTTGGTTGAATCTTTGTAACTCCATTGGAATCTCTTTAAACGAAAACATAAATTAGGTAGGTATAATAATTTAGTTTGTTGCAATCTTCAATTAAAAGTTAAGTAGCTCCTGAACTAATCAAACACGGTACTCAGAACCGTTAATTACAATGAAATATGCCCTCGCTCCGCCATAAAAGTCGCTCGCAGCACACATCCATCAAACGAAGTATGTTTGGACTTGCGCGTTATTGTTGTTTCGAATTGCGCGAACTTCTGCATGCGGTGGCTATACTGCCAGGAGTTAGTTAATTAGTTGTGAAGATTGAAGGGAAATAATTTATTAACTAACTGACATACATAAACATTTATTTTATTTATTTCAATTGGAAATTATTATCGCTTATTTGTTTTTATTTACGTACACATTCGACAAATTACAACTCTTATAAATAAGGAAAAAAAGTATTGGTTGACATTAATATTTCACACAGCGCTATCTAGACCCAAACTAAGCAAAGCTTGTACGATGGGAACCAGTCTGATAGAATACTTTTCACAATGTCATCGCGTTGATCAAGTCAAATTGCCTCGACAAATAAATTTTTAGAGTAACTTAATCAATTGCGATACCATTAACGCAATTTCTTGCGAATAGCCATCTATTCGCAAGAAATTGTATCGCAATATTTGGAGCACGTACAGTAGGGTAGTAAAAGATAACGCGATGAGGCTCTAATAAATGTTAAATGACCTTTATGCACTGACCTCTATTATACAAGTACGCTGGACTATATATTGTCGTTAGCAAATTTGCCATTTGATATTCGCCATTTTGGCCCGGATAGCCAACGGATAGCAGTGTGAGCATATGGAACTAATATTTTATTGACACATAAGTCAATTTTCCATCCCCAAGCCGCCTGCCAGGCGTGGGGATTATGGCAACACCCCTCTATTAAGAGGGAGGCCTTCGTACAGCAGTGGACGCTTTATGGCTGACGACGAAGTCAATTTTAGTACCGGAGATGCTCTAAAGGGCGCTTCAAATCAGCACAAAAAACTGTAATTTCCTAGACAATATTTAGTCCAGCATACTTGTATTATAGATGTCAGTGCCTTTATATCTGAGAACTAAATACCTACATATAATTCCACTACCTAATGAATTAACCTACTACACAAGAACAAATGGATTGTTTACACAAATGGCTCATACAGTTCTAAAATCATATCAGCCTAATTTTTTGACAAAACCGTTTCCGTCGGTCGTTAATCCAAGGCGCATAATTAAACGTCATGATTAGCGACATTAGGCGCCGCTGGGGCGATGCAAATGTAATGGCTGATGGATTAGCATATTTTGGCTGTTTCTCTCGCTCGGCTGATGGTGATGTCGTAGAATACAGTTGTACTGCTTTTAGAACAAGATAGTTTTTTTTTGAAAATAGCGCTTCGCAGATTCATGTGCTGTCTTACGGGCATGGTGTATTTTTCTGGGTTAAAAATCGTGGAGGATAAGGAGTTGCGATGAGCGACTTGCAGCCGCAGATCCTATTTTGCGGACGGAGTGTGTGACGTCATACTTATTTGCTCACTCTGCTAACGTCCGCCACGCGTAACGGTCATTCAAACTTACATATTAGACGTACGATCTTTAATGTTTTTACCCAGTAACAGTAAAAATTAAATAAGTTACTCTGTTTCTTTATGTAAAAATTACCGAGGCAAAAATTCAGATGACATGATTGACATCTAATATCATTCGTAAGTTATTTTATTACTATATATAGTGATCCGTTCTATAAAATTTACAAAACGTGATATCTAGCGTGATATTAATAAATTAAGTGTTAATTCAGCTAAGTGCTAGTCCACTAGTTCGATTTTCAAAAACTTTTCCTGAAAACCGCTAGATGGCAGTACAATTAGCCACTCCTCCCGCGAGCCTACACCTCCCCGCACAGTCACGCGTCTTTCTAAGGAAAAATCCTTTGATCACATCTCTGCTTCTATTACTCTGTGTTAAAAATGTTGCATAAAAACAAAATAATTATTATTTTAGTGAAAGGAATCAATTGCAGTCTACCTGGGGAAGTACCTACCACACTACTGCCAGTTATTCAACTGCCAAGCAGTAGTGTATGTGAACGCATCACTGTGTTTAGGTTTGAAGGGCAATGTTACCAAATAAACTACTGGGCATGAACTTCATGCTCATAGTCATTAAGAGATTTGACATCTTACAACTTAGGGTGAGCGCAGGGCAGTACGGGATTTTGTTCTCAATTCTGGCACTGCTATAATATGGGCAGGCATAATGCTTACCACCCGACGAACGTCTCGCCCGTCTCTTTAAAAAAATCCAGACCGATGAAAGTGTAGAAAAAGTCTAAATGCTTTAGCATTAAGTCCTCCTTTTGTACATTGATGTATTTATGTGTGCAATAAAGAATTAAATTACTTAAATAAATTAATACGGCCAAGCCATGCTAGCGATAAATAATGCGTCGGGCCAAACAAACGTGTCCTAAAAACGACACTGTGTACACTCAGATATTTTTATATGTAGAGATCCCAGGTCCCCATGGACCCAATGTATGAACACCAAACGGCTTTAATACGTAACCACTGCCGAGGTAAGTTAATAAGAATATACATTTATAACATTGGTGTAATTTAGTGCTAGTAATAGTTGACAATAGTGAGCTGCAGTACTGGAATTAGCGCGTATTTAAATTATTATGACTGCAAGTGATGTGATTTAGTTTTCCGGATTCAGGACGCTACTGTCGGATGCAGACAAACAACTTTTTAGCTAACTTTAAAATGGTTTTATTATTATATACTAAACTAAAACATGTATTTAAATTGTAACAGCCTTCTTTAATTTAATTTAGCCCCCGATACAAACGGAAGGTATTGCTGTAAGTTTAACAAATTAAGTTACTATGTATTTGTCTGTGGCATCGTAGTTCCCAAACAGATCATCCAATTTTTTTAAATATTTGAAATGTTACTTGTTCGAGAGTATACAGAGTGTTAAAGAATTCATGAGCAATATCTAAAGGTCATAATCGTTTACCTCATCATAATGACCAACTTGTACCGACGATACAAGAATTATGACGACGATGCGAAAAAAATCGGCTGTCTCATACAAAAATGCAATTACGCACGATCAAATGTATAAGGTAGCTTTTTTTCACGATTTCCACGTTGATTTCGTAGTAAAGGTTATAGTTTCGTAGTAAGTTTTGTAGTTTAACAGACTTAAGGTTTACAACTTAAGAGGCTTGAGATTTTTTCGTTTTGAAAATTGTTAATCGAATATTATTATTATGAATGATTTAAAAGTTATTGTTGGAACTAACTGTTAAGTATAACATCACAAAATTTCGAGTAACAGATTCATCAAGTCTGAAAACTTTCTGATTTTTTTTACGAGAATAGAAGAGAAGAGCAAAATATTGATGCTGTTTTGATAATATTTTCACCAAATTAAAATGTTGGTACAAAAAGTTGGCGAGAGCTGACAAGAGATACCTGGTATTCGGCTAAAAATAATCTTAAAGTTAGCTAATTCCATGTAGCGTCACTTATGTTACTGTTGCATTCTTAGTACTAGTTTTGTGCAAATCTAAAAGACGCAATACAATACTGCTACATTTTTAGCATGACGTCAAACATTTCGTTAAAATGAATGTTTCTATTTCTAAATCTGAAATCTAAGCCCGAAAAACAAAAGAAGCGAAATCTCCGACGTTGGCTCTCAAGAAAAACATTGAGCTTTGGCTATGTAGGCTTTATTGAGCTTTGGCTGTATAGATTTCCTTAAAACGAACTTATAGCATATCTACCGGCAATGTTTGCTCTCTAATGCCACTATCGTGCACTTAGCAGCCGGTTTCTATAGGCTCAGCGACTCTACGTAACAACCTACTTACCTGTTAGTTAAATTGCGAGCCGCTATCGCGTAGTCTAAAAGAATTGATAGCCGGTCACTGCAGACTTTTATTTTCATAATTTTACCATCTTACAGATAATTTGGTTGGTTTGTAACATACGTAGCGAGGTAGAGAGATTATAACTATTATTATAGAAGCTGTAAGTATAGATTTTCAGATATTAGATGTTAAATCTCTTCATACCCAGTAATGTATCTGGTAACATTTCCCTTCAAACCGGAACACAGTAATGCTTGCACACTACTGCTTGGCGGTTGAATAACTGGCAAATATGTGAATCCAGCATCCCGCTACTGGGCGAGCATGGTGGATAGTCCGATCGTCCTTCCAGGGCTATGCCCAGTGTGGATTATTAAAAAGGCTGCTTATTAAGTACCTAAGCCAAAGCATTAATGTAATATTTTTACCTGCTTTATTATGAGAAACACATCTTGACTTAAAATATCTCTAAGGCCTGCTCTAAGTCAGTTCAAGTTAGTTTTGCCTTTGAGTTTTTGCGTTTTAAGTTAATTAGTCCAGTCAAGGTAGTTTTTATGCAAAACTTACGGGTTAATCTCGTAGTTGTAATTAAAGTTGGACGTTCGTCTTTGAAACTTGCATAAATTAACAGTGATGAGATTTTTTATTACAATACCAGCTGTTTTATTATGAAAACTGACGTGATTTTGACATATTTTGTTTTATTTATACGGGAATACTCACATTTAATTAAATCGGATACTCCGACTATAGTTTCGATCACATCCGGTGACCTTTTTCAAAGAGTGAAAACAGAGCCCAACGCGCGTGCGGCTGCGTCATGCTTTGTATTGCGGGCCGCTGCGCGTTGCGCGCGTGATGACAGCGAGTGATGGGGTGGAGGAGGGTAGAGTGTAGTGCTGCGCCGGCGCACTCTGGAGCTCTTCATCACTGGAGCCATCCTGTGTGGTGTCGGGAATATTCCAGCACGCGAAGCTCACCACGTCGCCTTCAGATGCGCGTCCACTCTCGCGGGCCCCATGGATACAGGGTCTCGAGGTCGGTGGCAGGTTCCATCCTCCGTCTCTATTGAAGATTGGACGCTTGCTTATCTCTATGGCCTCCCTAACTTTCTGAGGCACATAGAACTATAACTAACTATAGTCGGAGTATCCGATTTAATTAAACGTGACTATTCCTGTATAAATAAAACAAAACACCAGCTGTATTTTGCAAGCAAATAAGGGATATTATTATATTGTTTAGTAAGTTAAGATTTTTTTTTATAATCATAAAATGTGTAAAAATGTATTTTAGGTTCTGTAACCGAAGACTTCCTACAGCCCTTTAAGGCTTTGACATTTCATGCCAAAAAACCGACACTTAAAAAACTATGGTCTTTGAGAAACTTTTTTCGATCTTCTGGGAAAAGGATGAACCAATTTTGTTTAGTTATTTGTTTGTTTAAAAGGTCAAGATGCTCGAAGTTTTTTATTTATTAAATAAATATTTGAACTCTCGTTGAAACGATAATACTTAGTTAGACACGCAAATTTTGTATGATTTTGAGGCTATAATATAACATCACTAACATAATAGGGCAAAGGCAAGTTGGTTTTAGATACAATGCATAAAACAAGCATTATAGGCAATGCTCAAATCATTTATACAGGTTGAAATTTAATTCGTCGGAAATATTTTAGGGGGTAATTAAATTCATTATAATAGCCAACTTGTACCATGAACCAAACCTAAAACTCGAAAAAAAACGGCTGTCCCATACAAAAAATGCAATTGTTAACGCATAACGGAACGTAGCGCAGTGCTACCAATCAAAAATATAAAAAAAGTGTTGTACATGTCATTCATTGTAAAAAGCAAGATTAAAAAGCATAATAACTTTAATGTCTAGTTTTCTATTACGATTTTCCTTGGTGGAGACTTTAGATAATAATATCAAGTCCTGTAGTTTATGCGAGAACCAAAATTCACAACAAGCGCCTTAACAAGTTGGTCCTTCGAGCCGGATAACCTACAAGCCACGCGGCGGTGACCAACGGGATACATAGAAAACGACATACATCATATGCAATCAACGCAATATTACCATCATCATAGCTAAAACCATCAATTTCGACGACATCCAATGGAAAATACAGCAAATACATCGTTCGACGAGGCAGTATGAGTGACGCCATCGACGTAACATTCAAATACCACACAAAACAGGAGCTGCGCACGGTCTTTAGTGGTCATCACAGCCGCACAGCATCCCACACACAAGGCACGATTCCTGAATTCCCGGAATCCGAACTTCGTCAGTGAAATCGTGAGTTCGTTCCATATTCAAGTGTCATTGAAATACAATCCAATCCATAGAAATTCAAGCGACTTTGCTTTGTTTGCACGCTTTAGCATTCAAGCACGCTACTTTCATACAAACCCTTCCATTGCAATTACTTGTTTTTGCATCAAAATAGCTTTTTCAACAAATTGCATTTAATCAGCTAAAATGTCAACTAATTTCAAAGAATTAAAGAAAAAACGCTCATCATACAAGGCCAAGCTAACTCAATTTAAAAAGTTTTTGCATTCAATCAGCTCATGCGCTATATTAAGCAATATTCAAATTGCTGAGCTTAACCACCGACTAAGTAAAATAGAGGAGATGTACAATGAGTATGATTGTGTTCAGCTTGATATAGAAAAACTAACCGATGTTCCAGACGGTGTCGAGTCAGCTGAGTACGAGGAACGTGAAGAGTTTGAGGTGCAGTACTTCTCAACCATCGCTACCGCGCGAGAGCTGTTGAGTAGGATGTCCTCTGCGGGTCCAGATGGGAACAATCTCTCCGACACAGGTTCTATGAGGCATGCAGCAGGTGGGCCAAGCTTAAAGTTACCTATTATTCATCTCCCTACTTTTTCTGGGCGATATCAGGATTGGCTAGAGTTCCACGATACATTTATCTCCCTGATACATGATAATCCAAGCATACCTAAAATAAACAAGTTCCATTACTTGCGTTCAGCTTTAAGAGATAGTGCAAAACTAGTCATAAGTTCATTAGAGTTCTCTGCCAGCAACTATGATGTTGCATGGCAGCTTTTGTGTGAGCGGTTTCAAAATGACAAATTGCTTATTCACAACCACATACAATCATTGTTCGACATTGAACACATACCAAAAGAGTCATCAGTTGCATTAAGAAACTTACAAGACACGATAAACAAAAATCTTAGGGCCTTAAATTCCTTAAAAATAAATACAGAGAACTGGGATGTACTAATAATACACATGGTCACCAGTAAATTAGATTCATCCACTAGCCGAGAGTGGAAAGATCATGTTAATCTTCTCAAAGATTTGCCTACATTGAAAACGCTGAATACATTCTTAAAAAATCACTCTGAATTGCTAGAAACAGTTGAGCACACAAGTATTAAGCGTAGGGCCAGTGAACCAATAAGTAGCCGGCCAAACCGATCATTCATTACCAATACAGATACACAACGGAAACAAATCAAATGTCCTTACTGTATGCAGAATCACCCCATCTATCAATGCCTAAAGTTTAAGTCACTTTCACCTCAGGCAAAAATACAGAAGGTACAACAATTAAAGCTTTGTGAAAATTGTCTGAGATTCGGACATAATGCAACTCAATGTAAGTTAGGACCATGTAAAATATGCTCTGCTTTTCACAACACACTTTTATGTGAATCCAACAGTAAGAAGGAAACAGAGCGTACAGTTCTAACACTAAATGAGACGTCCGAAGAAGACATTACTATACAAACTGAAGGTACACTTGAGAACAACACTGTTTTGTCTTCAACTACAAAAATCAAAACCAAATGTGTTCTCCTTTCCACGGCTTTGATAGACATTGTTGATCACAAGGGTATAAAACATACAGTACGCGCTCTTCTTGACAACGGTTCGACAACAAACTTTGTGACCGAATCATTAAGTAAACAACTTCAATTGCCTGTCCAATCAACCACGATGACCGTTGAAGGGTTAGGTCGGAAACCAGTACATATTAATAAACGCTCTATTGTCAAACTGTCATCTCGCTCACAATCATTTACCAAGGCAATAGATTGTTTTGTTGTTCCACTAATTACACAATCATTACCTACCGTACAAGTTGACACGTCAACCTTTGACATACCACCCGGAATAACGTTGGCTGATCCCGGTTACCACATGCCTAGTGAAATACAGATGCTCCTAAATGCGGAGGTGTTTTGGGACGTATTGGGTATTGGACGGATTTCGCTGGGTAAACGTGGACCAACACTGAGTGAAACAAAGCTAGGTTGGTTAGTGTCAGGTATTGTACCTACAAAATACAATATTAAAAATTCAACACATAATAATACAGTCCACTGTCACTTTTCGAATGATATTCAAGTTCAACATCAGTTGGATAAGTTTTTTGAACTAGAATCAGTCTCAACCCCTCATAAGTTAACTAATGAAGAAAATGAGTGCGAACAATATTTTTCTCAAACAACAACAAGACAAGATGATGGACGTTTTGTTGTAAAAATACCTCTGAAACAATCGCCTGATGTTTTAGGAGACTCATATCAGCAGGCATTAACCAGATTTTATTCACTAGAGAGACGTTTCATGAGAGATTTACCATACAAAGAAAAATATCATAAAATTCTAATGCATGCAGGACCGCAACTACTACTATCTCTTATGCGACACAAATATTGGACAATAGGAGGTAGAAACCTTGCTAGGAAGGTTACACACGAATGCCTTATATGTTGCAAGTTTTCTGGGAGATCTATTCAACCTATAATGAGCAGTCTTCCCAAAGAACGTGTGCATGCTGAATTTTGCTTTAGTAATGTCTCTATAGACTACTGCGGGCCAATCATGATATCCGACAGAAAGGGTAGAGGATGCAGGCTAATTAAATCATATTTGGCAATATTTTCATGCCAGGCTGTACGTGCATGCCACATCGAACTGGTTTCTGAGATGAGTACTCAGGCTTTTATTGCCGCTTTAAATCGATTCATCGCTCGCAGAGGTACGCCTCTAACTATTTACTCCGACAACGGTACTCAGTTTGTAGGAGCACATAATGAGTTGTCAAAATTTCTAAAGTCAAAATGCAAAGATATAAGTGCTTATGCATCAGAAAGGTCAATTTCATTCAGATTTTCTCCCGTGTACTCCCCACACTTCAACGGCTTAGCAGAAGGTTCTGTTAAATCCTTTAAACATCATTTAAAGAGAGTCTTATCTCTCATTCACTTGACATATGAAGAAATGAACACTGTTTTAATCCAAATCGATGGGATCCTTAACTCGAGGCCTTTAACTCCCTTATCATCTGATCCAAACGATTTAGTTCCTCTTACTCCAGCACATTTTCTCCTGGGACGAACTCTGATGATGCTGCCAAGTTCACCGGGTAACCTGGATGAGAACCCACAGAGGATTGGGATGCTGTCGCGCTACAAAAGAGTACAAGTACTCGTCAATCACTTCTGGAACAGATACTATCAAGAATATATCTCAGAACTGCAGAAACGTGTCAAATGGCAGCGAAGGGATGAAAGACAACTACACCTCGGAGACATGGTAGTCATAAAGGATGATCGTCTTCCTCCTAACCGATGGATGCTTGGACGAGTTATACATCTGTTTCCTGGTGCAGACAATTGCACACGTATAGCAGAGGTCAAGACCGCTTCCGGAATCCTTCGAAGAGCTTATAATCGACTCTGCCCTCTGCCTACTGAAGATTCCGTGGAACACATTGTTCCACCCGGGGGAGCCTGTTAACGCATAACGGAACGTAGCGCAGTGCTACCAATCAAAAATATAAAAAAAGTGTTGTACATGTCATTCATTGTAAAAAGCAAGATTAAAAAGCATAATAACTTTAATGTCTAGTTTTCTATTACGATTTTCCTTGGTGGAGACTTTAGATAATAATATCAAGTCCTGTAGTTTATGCGAGAACCAAAATTCACAACAAGCGCCTTAACACAATGAATTATGTCTTTGATTTTGTAGTAAAAGTTGTTCATAGCGATGAGTTTAATGACTGCCTAAGATACTGCTAATTAAATCAATTTCACCCTGTATACAGGTAACATTATTCTATGCCATTGTAATCGATAAGCTATGGTTGCCACTCATAAATCACAATACCCGCCGGATTCCGCGCTACACGTCACGATTTTTAACCCTCGTGATAATAGCCCATCGGGTGCTAGCTAGTGCGAAAGTATTTTTAAATGGACAAAGAATATTGAAAACAGATGATACACATTTCGGAAATAAATTAACATTGCAACGTTGCTTGTGATGAGGCTATTCAAATTATTTTATTAGTATGATTATGTTAAGATAGAAAAAGTCATAAATTAAATAAAAACAAAAACAGGACTGCCCAGCAAAAAGTATATTTTTCAATAATCAGGATGCAGCTGCACGCGCATCGGGCTCTGTTTTCACTCTTTGAAAAAGGTCACCGGATGTGATCGAAACTATAGTCGGAGTATCCGATTTAATTAAACGTGAGTATTCCCGTATAAAAAAAACAAAATGTGTCAAAACCACGTCAGTTATTATATTTAAAAAAAAAATATGTAGCATAAATATGTTGATACTCGAGATCATGTGAAAATTCTAACGATACATCCAAATCTGTCCACGCATTAAGGAGCTATGGTGGAACAAAGAAACACATAAATATAGTATACATGAACACTGAAAACATTGCACTCCATTTTTTAAGCAGTCTTGTTACAAAAAACTTTATCGTCCTCGGTAATTCATTAAGCGCGCTTTTTTAGTTTTGCAACTTTTTGAAAATATTTACCTGAAATCGTTAAATAACAGCTGTTCCATATCAAAATGTATTTTCCCCTCGACAAAATTTATGGAACATTAATTTAATTTTCAATATTTCAAAGTAGTTAATTCCCATAGTAAAAGTAGTTTTCAACTAATAGTACAAACTCTGTTTAAAACGTTTTTTTAATACTTTTAAGTTCGCGTTTACTGTTTGTGAGTAAGCAACCACATGTCGAAGATGATCACGCAGACATATTTATTTATTTAGGATTCACATAGATAACTACATTCATTGTAACACCGTAATCATGTAATCTAATTAAGCTAAATGTGCCATCTTTTAAAGGATAAGATACTTATAAGATATTTGTAAGATATCTTTCAAGTCATTGCTAACTGACTTTACCATTGATTTAGTTTAACTTGACCAGCACTAGTTATAAAATTTGTGATCTCTCAAAAGTGTCTTCACAAGCCTGCTAGCTAGCACAAGTTTCCTCTTTATCCTCTGATCTGTGCCCACATACTACCCTTTCGATTCAGACACGCTATTCCACTAATTTATGCAGCTTACGTCTGGTCGGCCCCTAACTTCGCGGCGGTGGAACCTCGTAAATTCACCAGGGTTCCGTACAAATTGAAAGGGGCCCTCCATTGTCAGTGTATGGATATGAGCGGACGTTCTTTATGAGATTTTAACTGTTATGGTTGTGTGCATAGCGTGAATTCAGACGTTAAGACTACCACAAACAGGACATGTAAAAAATACATCATTATTACTTCTGCCAATTCGAACTGCCCTATCTATGGTGCCAGACAGTAAAACTTAAAGCTACCCATTTCAATGTTTTAGGCTTGAGTGCAAACAGCTACAGACTAAATTATGGCCTTTCCACCTGACATAAGAGACATAGTGGCATGATGTGACATGGCAATAGTGTAATTGTAATCGCCTCCTACGTATGAGAGTAATTATGAGGTCATTAAAGTGGCGTTTTTTTTATCGCGTTAAGCCCGTGTTTTATTACCATTTCGCTTTTGGTAAGGGACGATAATATTATATAATCAACGATAAAGCACGCATACCTAGAAAGATGCCTTTTTACTCTGACCTTAAAGAGATCTAGATGATCTACCTAATATTATATTCGTGTTCAACTTACGGTTGTATCAATATTGTAAGACTTTTTATTTTATTTTGTTTTATCGTTTACATTATAAAAATTGTAGTTGAATTCAATTTTACTTGACAATTCTGCATAATTTTAGCTGGTTCTATCTCTTAACTTTGTAGCCAATTACGATAAACACAAAATTTAGTTAATGTACTTTTAAATATGGAATATCTGTCGGTGGTAGGAAAATCAGCAACCTAAGGTACGCAGATGACACTACCCTATTTGCATCATCCGAGCAGGAACTGGCTGAACTCCTTTCTAGAGTAGAGAAAGAGAGTGAATTGGTTGGCCTCAGCATTAATAAGGCAAAGACCAAAGTGTTGGTAGTGGACAGACCTGGTACACTAATTCGCTCCAATGAACTCAGTGACCTTGAATTTGTTGATCAGTTTGTTTACCTGGGCTCTCTTCTCAGCAACGAGGGTGGCAGCGGAAAGGAGATCATTAGGAGAATCCAAATGTCCAAAGCAGCGATGACTAAACTCACTAAGGTATGGAAAGACCGCAATATATCCCGCAAAACTAAAGTGAGGCTGGTGCGTACATTGGTCTTCTCAATCTTCATATATGGCGCCGAATCCTGGACGATAAGACAGAAAGAAAGACAGAGAATTGACGCTTTTGAAATGTGGTGTTGGAGGCGTATGTTGAGAATTCCATGGACCGCACGCCGAACCAACGTGGCCATTCTTAAGGAGCTCGGAATAACCACAAGATTGTCCACTATCTGCTTCCAGCGGATTCTCAACTATTTTGGACACGTTGCTCGTAGAGACCCTGACAGCCTGGAGAAGCTGATGGTAGTTGGTCAGGTCGACGGGAAAAGACCACGCGGTCGCTCACCTACCCGTTGGTCAGACCTCATAAAGACTCTCACTGGCCTCCCAATACCTGAAGCTATTAAGACTGCTGAGGACAGAAATAAGTGGAAGAGCATAGTGCACCGAGTGATCAACACTTCAAACTAGACACGACCTTCAGCAATGAAGATGCCGACTAAAAAGAGAAGACTTTTAAATCATACTTATAAGGCATTAACTTAATTTGGACTGCCTTGTAGCTCGGTTGGTAGCATGTTTGCCTTCAGAGCTGTAGGGCGTGGGTTCGATTCCCATCCAGGGCAAACATTTATGTGACGAACATAGATGTTTGTTCTGTGTCTGGGTGGAGTATTTATAATAAGTATATATTTACAAAAAAAGTATATAAGTATTCTATCAACTATCTGGTTTCCATATTACAAGCTTTGCTTAGTTTGGGGCTAGATGGCGCTGTGTGAAAAATGTCATCGATATTTAATTATAATTTTGATAGTAATAATTAATAATTCGTATTAGTATTAATTAGTATTAATAGTGTAATTGCTAATGTGTTCAGATCAATAATATAATTAAATTAAAATTAGACGCACTCTGTGTGAAGCTTGGTTACTGTTTCTATCATAGTTGATACCTGAAGGTATATTTTATGAGTTTTTAACGGCGCTGACAGAACCCTAATTTTATTTATGTCCCCAACACGTGCTTCCACTGTTTGCTTTTTAAGATCGCCTGCATCGGATCCCAAAAGGGTTCCGTCGAGATAAAAGTAGATTTAGAACTTTAAGGGCTATAAATAGGAGATTTATTGTAATGTGGTCATTATTCAATTATGGTTTTATGCAGTGTAGATAAAAATAAAAACAAACTGTATGTCGTATATTTAGTAATGTTGTACGTCGCTTTCAGCATTGTTAGCTAAGTATTAATGGGATTAATTAACTATATTTGGGCATTAGTTTGGTTAATAATTTTAACTGATTCATGATTAATAAGGAAATACCAATTTTTTTATATTCATATCGGCGATACACTTTTACATAATTTTACAAGTTACTAGCGGCCCGTCCCGGCTTCGCACGCGTGGACTATTATTTTTTAAACATTTTGGGATTTAACGTAGAGACATATGACATATCCCATGTGTACGTAGAGTAAGTATATTTAAGCAGGACATAGAAAATAACTTTTGATGAATACTTACCATAGAAAACTGTGAGAATACTATATAAATTCAACAGTTAAGGTTTAGTAAAATAATTTATAAGTAGTTCTGAAAAGAACTATTTAACTGGAACAAAAGAGGTGCTATGAAAAAAGTAAGTTATGTAACAGTGAATATTAGATCGTTTTATCCATTATGTTCCTGGGAAAAGAAGTTGAAAGAGATAGTAAATGATAATATATATTTTTGAATAAGTTCTCGGGCTGAGTAGCTGTGGGGCTGGGGAGCCTTGCAATGGGCTATGAGCAGAAAGAGGTCGTTTAGCGAAAATATAGCAACAGTAAAACATTTCCGAAGTAATTATCAGCAAAAAAAACAACACAAAAACTGTCATGGAAAATAAAGTGCATAATTAACATTTACCCGCCATTAGTCCCGGCAGTACTAACGACCGCGAGTGACATTTACCGTCATCGGCCGCGCCACCCTGTAGGGTGCACCGCGGGTCAGCATCAGTGTCAGCGTTATGCACAATTGCACTTTGGTTTCATTAGACACTGATAACGAATTGTGTATTAAATCTCTGAAGCGTTTTACCTGTTTTTTTGGGTCTTTTTACGTTAAAGTTTTCAGGATTCATTAATGTATTAATTTATTTATTTCTTGGAAAACAAACAGCTATCACAAACTCATTTGCTAGGACACAGAATAATATAAACAAATAAGCCAAAAAAGGTTTCACTGATAGCATGTATTATGTATTATGTATGTATATGTTTTTTTTTCTTCTACCATAACTTCCAAATGCCTGAAAAGATCGTAAGGCGATCGTGAGGTATCGTTACAATCCTTACATTAACAGGAGTGGCACTGGATATAAATTTTATGAAAAAACCGTTTTTAGCTCGGCAGTTGAGTTTTTTAAATTATGGTTTGTGTTTCAATTACTCCCCATAGTGTTTTCTTGCACTAATCTTAAAAAAAAATACAAACACATATTATGCCAAAAGTGATCGTGTGTAACTTACGGCGAATAAACTATAGATTAAAAAATTACAAATAAAAACAGCATAGCTGCTGTGGCTACACAATTCCAACAAATGGCAAAAAAACAACTTTATTACTTCTCTATACATTTTCATTTGACCGTACGTAACGTAAAGCAAATAAAAGAAAAAAAAAATTTTTATTCCGGAATACACCCATATTATGACATTGACAACATTACAATAAAAGAAATAAAATCAAATCAAATTATTCAAATCGGCATAAATAAAATCACAGTCAGTAAATAAAAATCCAAATAATAAAATAATCAGTAGGTAAGTCAAGATGTCAAATAGATAAAATAAAATAAATAAAACCACTGTATAATGTCAAATGAACAAAATTAAATTAAACCACAGGTACAACACAGAATAAAACACAGACAATATAAAATAAAATGGTCTCACAATATGATAATATGAAATGTTCAGGCGAAGATGTAGCTTACGATGGAGCATGCTTGGTTAGAAGAAAGCCGAGTTTTTTTTTAAATCGAAGATTAAAAATAATATCACACAGTTTTACAGTGCGCCGTAGCACCTGCGTAGCTCGTAGCATCGCGTAGCACGTAGCGCTGTGCTCCGTAGGTGCATAATGTACATTGGATGCAAATCGCTTGGCGCCGACTAATTTATCTACGAGTAAATTTGCCCCGTCGGCCGTTATACTAAGTAACTACTATTGAATCTGTGTCTCAGTCCGTAGTAACTACTATAGCTACAATAGTAACTAGTATGCAGTCTATGTCCTGGCACGTAGTATTGAATCTATGGGCCGGTCTGCAGCGGTCGTGACGGCGTGAGTTACTCTCATTGTGGACAGCGTGTAGGACACCGAACTAATCGATAGCTGGATAAATCTGTGGAACAACGCAGGTCGAACTCGTGGTATGCAAATTGGATGCAGATCGCTTTGTTCAGACTAATTTATTTGGTTTTAAGGTTTGGTTTGGTCTGAATAATTTATCTAGTCATAGAAAAATCCTGTTCATCTGAAAGAATTGCTACAATAGTTAAGCAAATGTGCAAAAGTTTTGTACAATATTATTTAACAGTTCCTCTGAAAGAGCATAGGTACCAAAAATTACATAACATTTTGATGTAATTTTCAGTAATTACACAAAAAGCACTTCTTTTCTCTTCTAAACCTTAGTCATTTTCTGTCGACTTCTTCTTCTTCTTTCTAGTCGACTTCTGCATTAAATTCAGGGCGTTTTTTTTTGTAAACATGAGCTACATTTTGCCTCAAATAATTGTGTGTAGAGTGTTTAGATATTATACTTCATAATTAGCAACGCACCGTAATTACACCCGCTTTATGCATGGTACTGCATAGCACTGTATCTTTTCGACCGACTTCATAAAAGGAGGTTCGCAATTCGACTGTAATGTTTTTTTTTATGTTTAACGCGATTACTCCGCCTAATTATCCGCATAATTATGAATTTTGGTATTATTTTTTTGTTTCGTAGTTCGTACTTCAGAGGTGGTCCCGTATACATTTTATCGAGACATACTTCAGAGGTATACATTTTATCCATATCGGTTCAATAGTTTGGTTAATAAATCAAAATAACTGGAAAAAGATGTCATCCAGTTAATCGAAATTGAAGCCAGTTGTTTAAAAAAAAAAAAAGTAACCTATGATTTTATCTAAGATAATAAATAATAATACTTGCTTAATAAATCGTCTACTGCTGAATAAAGGCCTCCCCCTTGTGTTGTTTTTAAAAGTTCCTGGCCATGGATACTAGTCCTTCAGCCGAATACATATTTCTTCATCGATCCTTCTTTCTGCAGTTAAATGAGTCGTAGTCACAGTCCAAGTCACACACATTAAGTAAAAGTAACAGTCAAGTCCAATCATGCCCTAGTAAAGTCGTGGCAACTTTACTAATACCTTCTTTGGAGTTTTGGAAACAACACGAAAAGACACGTTTCACTACATTATATCACTTGCCCACACTCTTGCTCGTAAATCAGCACTTAATGAATAAAATGCCACCATTTTTATGCATTCAAACTCGAAAAAACACAAGTTTTGGAAAATAATACAATGCAGCGACATGATTTTCTCGCGTTCCCGCCAAAACTGGCCTCCCCTTTTATAGAGGGGTGTTGCCATAATCCCCACGCTTGGCAGGCGGCTTGGGGATCGCAGAATGGTCACCACCGTTAACCAAAAGGACGCTGCTGCCCGTCCTCCGGTGGGTGTGGTTGCAGTTTAAGGACATACCCAGGTCAAATACTTGCTTTCTATGTATGTATTATGTATCTATTATAGCACCTATGGCTAACCTGCTGAAGATAAGCAATCACAGTCAACAATCGATATCTGCAATACCAGGGCCACAAAACGTTGCCCACATTTTAAGGCTTTGTTAACATGCCTTCTAAAGAACGCAATGTTAAGCGCAACGAGAAGACCGAGGAAGGAAATTCATTCCACAATTTTCATATGTAAGACAAGAAAGAAAAATGAGGACCCACACTGCGATTTTTTCCCGCAAGGTGGCGCATCGTCGTTGCGGCCATTTTGTTGTCTTTTTTCTTCAATTGAATGGTTTTACTCTTATTAGCCTCAGATTACCAGGTAGAATCTGCATATACTGGTTTGTACAGCAATCCTTTGCCTTGCTAATTAAAGCTCTGTCCAACACAAAATGTAAACAATTATTTTACCTACAATTATATTTTCAGACCGTCAACATCTGCATAGATTTTTAAAACAAGTCACAGTTGTAGTGGTAAGACTTTAATGCAGTCCGCCTGGGGAAGTACGACATCTTTGCCAGTTATTCAACAGCCAAGCATTAATGAGTTGTGGCTTGAAGCACAATGTTACCAGAGAAATGTTATTACTGGGTACGAAGAGATTTAACATCTGATATCAAGTTCACAATTCTTGCACTGCTACTTAGTGGCAGCCGTGACGTTTACCACCAGGTGAAAGTCTTGCTCGTCTCGTCGTTGACGTATAATAATAAAAAGCACTCAGTATTTTTCCTTGGACTAGATTATCGACCGCAGCGCCCTCATCAAGAGCAGATAGACATAAGCAACAACTATCAAGAAAACATGATTTTGCCAAACCGGACCGCCGCTGGCGCCACCTGCGAAAAGTTTTGCCTGTGGAACCTCATTGCAAAGTGTGCGATTTCCATAATGCAATACTCGTACGTTTGAGAATCATATCTTTATACGAATTTATCTAAAACAAATTGAACTCTTACATCCTGAAGAACTTACATAATCAAACATACGCTTACAAAATTTATCGTTTATAATAATACATTTTATAGTCTAGGGCTAATGCCACAACCAGAGTTGGATTACTTCACAATGTTCCCAACACAACGAGTAGGATAATGAAATTTTCATATGGAATGGATACATCGGACTCCAAACTTCGCCGTTAAATTTCACCCATTATTTTTTATCGATTGTGAATAACGGTTTGTTTACCTCACTGGCCCACATGTGGGACGTGTGGGACGCTGTGGGAATCAGAATGTTATTAATAGGATTAAAATATCGGACCGAATTTACGTGTTATTTAATTACCAGTGTTTTGGGGGATTGTTTAAGCAGATGTTTTAATAAACTTAATGTTTAAGTAATTGTTTAGTTAAATGTTAGTATATTAAATTTACGTATGAAATAGATACTTCTTTATAGTCCTTGAAATATAAAAATCCTAGAAACGAAAGCTGGAATCTTAGTCGCGGTTCAGAATATAGCAATTTTTTTTTAAATTATATTTTGTACCTTCTATGGTTTTAATGTCACAAAAATGTTTAGGGTTCCGTACCTCAAAAGGCAAAAAGGAACCCGTATAGGATCACTCTGTTGTCCGTCTGTCTGTCTGTCAAGGCCCTTTTTCTCGGAAACGAGTGGAGGTATCATATCGAATGCGTAAGTCCAAGGTCCCTTAGAGCTGTAAAAAAATAAAACTCCTAAGTGAACGCAAACAAAAATTACTGCCATTTATCTAGTGTTTTTTAGACTCGCAAGTAAATTAAAATTCATAGGGTACTTCCCGTTAAACTAGAATCACGAAATTTGGCAAGAAGCAAGATCACATAATACTGGTTAGGGGAAAAATTTGAAAAATAATAATTTGTAGATATATAGTCATTTCTCAAGCCAAAATTTGAATGATTATTCCGTTCGGTTGGCTTCCGTTCTTTAATTCCCAAAAACGGAAACTAGATGACGCCATAGAGAAAATTAGCCCGCGCGACTTTTAAATTGCAACTCTTTCATTCGTCCTTGTGCGTACGTCCGTGTGCGTCCCACGTGCTGCGTACATAAAATTTTTACCCCTAAGGCTGAAATATGGTTTCTCTTATCTGAAGAATGGCATCAATAAGTTTAATAATCCTAGCACATTCATAGTAACTACAGAAAAAGACGGAGTACGTAAAAGATAGAAAAAAAAACTGGAACATCTTGTCGAACGTAAATTGAAACTCCTTTTTAGGGTTCCTTACCCAATGGGTGTTCAACTTTACCCTATGACTAAGCAATCTGTCTAAGTTAGTCTATATGTTAGTTCGGCTGTTTTTTGATCTATAACGACGTGTATCTCGTAAATCGTAATAGGTGGCCGGATGTTTTCATAGAATATTCGTTAGACACTGTCGCGGCTTTCCTTTGTACTTGTGGTGGTACGGAACCTTCGTTATCAGAGTCGATAGTACTCGTCTTGACGGCTTTATTAATTACTTCTAGATAAAGGTTACTAAATGTGATCAATCCTAATTATAATAATGTTCGATCATCCGGGCCAATGCCAAATAATATATATAATAATGTAAGTAATCATAATAATAAAACAAAATTCACACACAAGAGGAAAAATACATTATAAGACTTACGCCAATTTTAGCCAGAGGAAGCTCGGCCCGCATAAAAAAAACTGCCTTCGTTCCGCAACTAAACCACGTAAAGTCAAATAAAGTCTTTTCTATTTCTATTTTCTATTTCTACGTGGCGTGATACTATAATAGTTAGTGTGATATATCAAGGAGGTATTTAAAGCACGCTCCGACATTTATAAAGGGTTAGTTCTAGTCAGTTAGCATCCTTTTAAGGGCATATTCTGTACATCAAAACAAACATAGGGCCAACATTGTTTTGGTGTACAGAATATGCCCTTAAAAGGATGCTGACTGATTAGAACTAACCCTGTATATTGTATAATAGTGTACGGTAATATAGAAATTCCGGTTCGAAAATTCCAACTTCCATTTTAACCCACCTTTTTCCCTTTCACAATAAAAGGCTCACCATTTTGTACCACTTAAACTTGTAAACAATAAACCACGGACCCGGATCAAGCGTGATCCGGATCCGTACCACTGTTTCCGGACATATAAATAGATCCGGAATGGACCCGCAACTTTCCGACTTAGCCCTCAACTTTCACTAATAATAAACTTTTTCCGGCCAAGCGACAACTCCGGTGATTCGTCCAAAACTAGTTAACCTAAATCCGGTTATATCCGGGTCATAAAAAGTTTGACCGGAAGAAATGGATAGGGTGTGATGTATGAAATAATGGTAGTTGTATTGTTTTCCCGAAGGGTAATGGTGTGAGTGAGTGTGGGTGTTTATTAAGAGTACATGATTTGACGTTACATTCTGAAGATGTCTGGCCAAATTTCACTAGCAGGAAATTCTATTAGTGAACTTTGTGAGTTCACGAAGACCAGTCGTTTGGTGATAGATATATTTTTCTATCTTAAAGATCATCATCATAAGCCCGTAGACGTCCACTGCTGAACGAAGGCCTCCCCCTTAGACCGCTACACTACGACAACCTGCCATTTGCATTCACCGGTTGCCCGCGACTTTTACAATGTCGTCGGTCCACCTAGTGGGAGGCCTTCTACGCTGCGTCTTCCGGTTCGCGGTAGTTATTTCTCCGAAACTGTTCACGAACGCATTGGAGGACGTTTTCAAGCTCTTGGAGTGGAACGGATTCGGCATCAACATTATGGTGAATACATCACTCACCTTCGCTTTGCCGATGATATAGTCATCATGGCATCTTAATGATACTTAAAAAAACAATCGACTTCAATTTTGTTTACCCGGATGTTTTTTTTCCAGATATTTTGATTTGAAAAACCTAATTTATAAATGATTGAGTTCTAAGGAATTATTCCATTATCCAGGAAAAAAATAGGGGAATACGTTTATCTGGCGAATCGCTCACCAGATTCCCTCTTAAAACACCGCTAAAATTTAAACGTCGTTAGTAATTACGCACTTCATTTTTGTCGTGTTGTTTTTATAGTTCATCTACAACGTGTAACAAAAAGGTGTGACGATACTAAAGGGTATGTTTGTCCTCATACAATAATGTTGTATGTTGTTGTTGTGTTTGTGTTTGTTTTTTGTATGTGTGTTGTGGGTGTTGTTTACATGTTGTCCAAGGTAAATTAAAAATAACACTTTATTGACACTACGAGACGTGTAACGAGAACCAAAAAACGTATATTATGTCTAACTTTTCAGATATTATACAAAAGTTTTCCATTTCATGGCGTAAATTTGGCCAAACATTGGGCCAACCCGTAAGTGCATTCATTAATGGATATTTGTTCCCCGTTCGTATGTCTTCGTCTCCTTTTTTCCTCCATCGGGTCAGGCGCCGCTTTTGTTTGTTTTACCGATTTTGAGACTAATAGGATCTGACGCTTAAAGTCTGTCCTCTAGATCAGACTCAGCAAACGACAATCACCCCTAATTTTAATAAGTTAGAGTTGAAAATTGTGTGTAAATGTGTTAAATCAGTAATTTATGATATGCATCGAGTATCAGATTGAATTTTTTTGAACTAAGCTGCATAATCGAAGGGTGGGAAGCAATGTGGAAAAGCGATAAGGAGGCGAGTCGATAATTATTTTACAAACTGAGGTTACTTAATGTTTCCCATGACAGTTAAGGAGAGCTGGTGTTATTATTATATTTTAGAGAAGTGAAAGCATAGATTGCCATTGCATTCATTATAAATGATTTATTATAAGTTTTTCCTCCAAGCTTTCATTCCCTGAAAAGCTAGAGGCATGAAGACCCCTACATAAACTTTAAAGAACTCACCAGTACAGGCCCAAGATTTGAACCCACAACTGTATCAGCATGGTTGATATAGCCATCGATTTGCTATGTTCAGCTCAGTGGAGACTGATTAAGCTTGTTTAACTTTTTTTTAGTCCACGTAATCGCTTAATTTTTAAAAGACCGTAAATTAAGTGCTTTGCTTCCTCGAGTTATCGGGACAGTTTTGGCGATGTTTTGAATACAGCACTAGTTAACATTGTACGCGTCTTCAACAAGAAAAACAAACTTTTTTTTTTAATAAATGAAGAAGTTTACTACAGAACAATGTTACCCATCCAGTATTCATTTATTCACCTCAGTTCTAAATACATCCCTTTTAACATCAAAACAAAAGAGCGTAGTAATCTAAAACAATACATAGTTCCCCCATAATTAGCCCCTTAATACAGTCCCCTTTAATTGTGGAAATATGTAAATGTTATCACATGGGGTGGATAGCCTTAATTGTTTTATTTTAATCTACGCGGGGATGACGCGGATGTGATAAATGTGTACTGTTGTTGGTAGTCAAGGTAGTGAAATAAGTGTCCGTCTCCACGGATATTATGGTCCATAAAACTTTATATAAGGCCCTTTAGTATCATCGCATTGTAGTGGTAAGACTCTACTGCAGAGTCCGCCTGGGGAAGTACCACACATTTGCCAGTTATTCAACCGCAAAGTAGTAGTGTGCAAACATTACTTTGTTCCGGTTTGAAGGGCAATGTTACCAGAGAAATTACTGGGTATGAAGAGATTTAACATCTAAAATCTCAGGGTGACGAGCGCAGTGCAGTGCAGGGCAGGATTGTGTTCGCAAGTTCTCAATTCTAGCACTACTACTGTTAGTGGTAGGCGTATTACATATTAACTACCAAGTAATAGGGTGTAATCATTACTGTGTTCCTGATAAGAGTGCTGGAGAAATTACTGGAAATTACAGCGCCAAATGCCTAGTGCATGCTCTGGACTTTACAATTACATAGTTCTGGGCGCCACCCAGTGTGCTTTTCTTACAGTTTACCATCAGGAAAGCGTCTTGTTCGCCTCATTATAATTATTATGATAACATAAAAATCTCTCGTTAAATGATAAGAAAAGCTGTCCTAGGTTACCTAATGTACTGTATGAATAATATGTCGTTTCGATTATATTATAAGTTTCTTCTAACTCAGCGGGCTTTATTTTTAAGTATATAGACTATCTCATTGCTAAAATTAATTACCAAAAAATATTTCGATAACAATTTTAATATCAAGAAAAGGTCAAATCAAATATAAACAAATAATTCATCACATTCGGTGATCTATTTCAAGGAGTGAAAACAGAGCCAAAAGCGTCTTCGTCTGTTTCATGTTTTTTTTTTGTTTTACGTACATAAATAAAACAAATATGTACCAAAACCACGTCATCTCACGTTTCATAGTTAAATCCTATGGTTAAATCTATACAATGTGTAACAAAAAGGTTCAACAATACTGAAACGCTATTGAGGATTTCGCAATTTGAGGTTTAGCCCCATAGTAAACGTTGTTTATAATGATGAGTACATACATACCCTTAAGTATTGTTGAACGTTTTTGTTATACATTGTATGATTATTTGTTTTATATTGAATCAACTATCCAAATCGCCAAAGAACCAAAGTCACCGACATAGCTCGCAAGGTTTGCAAGTTGAAGTGGCGCAGGGCAGGCCACATCGCTCGAAGAACTGACAACCGATGGGGAAGAAAGGTTCTTGAGTGGCGACCGCGAACCGGAAGACGCAGCGTAGGAAGGCCTCCCACTAGGTGGACCGACGACATTGTAAAAGTCGCGGGCAACCGGTGGATGCAAACGGCAGGTTGTCGTACAGTGTGGCAGTCTAAGGGGGAGGCCTTCGTTCAGCAGTGGACGTCTTCGCACTGATCATGATGATGAATCAACTATCTTACTTTTGCAAGTCATCATAATAATTTCTGAAATCCAATCTCCAACTTAACCTTTATCTCCAAAATTAATATTCGTATCACAGAACTAGCAGGCCATAAAACAAATGCTTTTAATTGAATCCGCCATCAATTTGGCCCAAGGGGTCAGGATTCGCCCCTGAGGGGGTCTCAATTCGTCCCCGGCGGCGACGGTCACGGGCGATATCTGACCTTTAGAAGCTGACCTTATCGTGGATCCACTTAATTTCTCATTGAAATAGGCGCTTGATGAATGGGGTTATTCATTTTATAGTCATTATTTTGCTAGTGGGTTTTAATGGTATTCCTAATTCAAACCAGTTTTTCACCAAATAAATTGGCTTTTTTTGTCTACTGACTCTTTCGCAGAGCCCACCTGGGAAAGTACTTACCACACGTTTGCCAGTTATTCTTCCAAGCAGTAGTGTGCAAGCATTACTGTGATTCGGTTTGCACGGGCACTATTACCAGAGAAATTGGTGGGCATGAAGAGAATAATTGCTATATAAAACAAAGATAGAAATAAAAAACATGAATACTACTACACCACTACTACTACTATACTAGCTAATAAAAAGTAAGTAAGTTCGTATAGGCTGAGTGGCCTGCCCTAGTGTCAGAGTTAATGTGCCGCCCGAAGGCCTCTGACATGGCTGACGGTTGTTGTCATAGAAACTAGAAAAATGAAGCAAATTGTATTTCTTTTTATTTTTTTAAATTATGTCATATTAAGGTATTGTTATGTATGTTAATGTGAGTTGTTTTTTTTGTTCGAATCAAATGGTTTTGAATTTGAATTTGAAATGGCAAGTTTTCTGACAGTTGTCAAAACGTAGTTCTACAGCCAAAGGATAGACGGCGCTGGCGAGATATGGCCCGTTTTTTTTCGCATTTTTCTTGTGATAAAGCAGTTCACTCACTTCACAGTTCTTGTTCCTTGGTGAAGAGCTTTTCCAAGTTTACTTGTATCATTTTGTTGAAATTCTGATAAATTGTTATTGTTACGTTACGTTATAGGTAACGTCCTGGGTATGTCCTAAAACTGCATCCAGAACCACTGGAGGACGGGCAGCAGCGTCCTCTTAGTTAACGGTGGTAACACTCTGGGATCCCCAAGCCGGCTGCCAAGCGTGGGGATTATGGCAACCCCTCCCTATTAACGGGGGAGGCCTTCGTTCAGTAGTGGACATCTTATGGCTGTCAATGATGATAAATGACGTTACGTTATTGTTATTATTCTTTGTTGATAGCATTTAATTAATTAATTGGCAAGACGTGCTTACTAATTTGCGTGGATTAACGAAAGCTTAAGAAATACTCTGGGAAATACTATAACTATATACTGTGTTATACAAACAATAATCACAAAAAACGCACGACAGAACTGATATAAAATTAAATTTTAAGTTACTTTTTATTATTTGACCTTTTTACTTTGCTTCATTTGTTCAAAATCATTAGAACCACAAACAAGATACTCAATACTCAATCATTTATTGCAACATATGTGGCTACATGCAGGTCTTAAGTAACATGTTTATATTACAGTAATACATATGATCCTTGTCAGGGTATGGCAACATTTGGTGCAGAACGCTCTATTTTACTAGTTGGTATTAGAATTTTGTCGTTGAAAAACTCGTCAAGGGTGTAATAGCATTTCGCTTCTAACATATTTTTTATTTGTTTATTGAAACAGTCGTCGTTTTCTATTTCTTTGAGAGAGTTAGGCAGTTGATTGAAGATTTTACGGCCATTGATAGTGAAACTGTTCAGGGCCATTTCTATCTATCTATCTATCTTTGGTTATGGCCTATACCTGCGGTATGGCCGCAATTTCGCCAACAGGGCCATGTCTCTTCATTGCCATCGAACGGATTTTTATGTTTTTTTTTTTATTGGCTGTTAGAAAATCGCCCATTCTCAGGGTGATGAGCGCAATGCAGTGCGGCGCAGGATTTTATTCGCAAGTTCGTATTTCTGGTGTTGCTATTGTAATATGCAGGCTATTGTAATGGGCAGGCGTGATGCTTACCATCAGGCAAACGTACTTATCGCTCGTCTCGTCACTCCGTTGAATAAAAAACTTTACTAGCATCTTTCTAAGATGCGGGTTATGTTAGAGCTTACTCGCCTTGAAAAAAACAACTCGCTAGTGACTTTACTACAAATTGCAACTATCGGGAAACATCGACTCGGCGCATTCCAGTGAGTAGTGGTTTGCATAGTGAAAGTGTTTCGTTCAGGTGTTCGGCAAAAATCATCCATAAAAAAAAAAAAAACATCCATGAAGTGAATATATTAATGAATTGCTTGCTTGGAGAAGGTGAGTCGTCGGCCGATCGTGCCGGCAGTCGTTGGGATTGACGAGTTGTTGACCACTATAACTTACCGACCTTGGACAGATTGTTGAAAGTGAGTGGTCAAGACAAGGGTCTTCAACCAGTGCGTTGCCAGTGATGACATAAAGAACTGAAACGTGGTCTTTGAGACTAACTTAGAGTCTAACAACGGGCAACTTGGTTTGGCAATGGGCAGACCACATCGGTGGTACTGATAACCGATCGGGAAGAACGGTTTTTGGGTGGAGATCACGTAGCGGAAGGCGCAGCATAGGTACGCTAGTACTGATTTAAATTATTTTGCACTCCGCGCATTTATTTTATTCCGCAACCATTTTCATTTAAAAGGAATAGAAAATTCCAAACGAATAAAAAACGTCAGAATATTTACACAGCCTCAACTAGCTCTAAACTAGCGCAAACCATTATAAAAACCTATCGAAGCGAAATGAGCTGTGCGAGCGATTATGAAAAGAGCGAAAAGAGCGAGCGAAGTGAATAGGGTCCGACGGTTAGTTTTCATTTCGCTGTGGTTAACGTAGGAAAGTTGACGTTAGGTACTATGCATACGGAGCAAGTCGATTTTATAGTACCTACTTAAATCTAGGTAAAATTTTATTTAGATACATACAAATAGAGTTATAAAAGAAATATACTAACTAACTAAACTACTTAAAACTAAACTAAAATTAAATAATCGATTTTATGAGACCGTTTAAAGTTTCAGTAGATAGCAAACTTATAGAAAGTTTAAACTATCTTTAATTTCGGGTAATGTACCCAAAACGCTAGCCAATTTGCCTCGCTTCGATTGCGAGGCTAATTTTCTTAAATCTCTTTTCTTAATTTTTTTTAATTCTATGTTATGTATCACAGAATATTACATAGACACTACGGCTCCCTTACGTCATTGTGACCTTTTTCGTATAAGTATGGCAGAAACGCGTTTAAACGTAGATCTATCTACAATTACGACGTCACATTCAGTACAAGCTAATTTAAACTTTATTTTATATGACTGTGTGTCGATCTTCTACTGTAGCGCATGGCTTGATGACGTCACGCGGGTCCTACCGGTTGCGCGCGTGCCTCAGCACTGCAGTGAAATATCGAAACAGGTCTATGCAAATAGAGTACAAACTGTCTTTATTTCACCTATTTTGGTTGATGTGACAAGTTGCGATAAGGCTACTTCCGTTGATTTGTGTTTTGATTTTTGCTGAAGCTATTTGTAATAAATTATTTTATTTAGAAACAATAATAAAACTATTTTGTAAAACATTACAAACAACTAAAACACTTCTCTAGGCACTTCTACAGGTCCTACAAAATAACTGCTTCATAGAGATAGACTATAGAAATAAAATAAACCTTTTCCACACATTTCTATAAGAATTCTGAGAAAAAGTAATTCTGGAAATTGAATACAATCCTTTGCCGAAACGTTGTGAAAAGACAACGTTCGTAAAAATAAACTGAAGGTAAGACCTCAATCAGGGCATTCACCTTCAATGGGTAAGTAGGGCTGCCAACGCATGGATCAGATTTTTTTTGGCTGCTACAAGAGTGATGTTTTGTCGCATAAAGAAGTAAAGCAATATTTTTAATATTACTTCCAGGGTTCAGCTTTAAACATTAAAAAACAAACCCAAACCTACACTGGACGCCTATCGGAAGCATATCATGCCAATTATTTTATATACTAATCTGTATGTTTTTTAGGGTTCGCAACTTCACAGTTCTAGCTCTGCTACTGTTAGTGGCAGGCGTGACGCTTACCACCAGGCGAACGTCTTGTTTGCCTCGTCACTAGATTGAAAAAACTATGTGAAAAAATTTTAAACAAAAGAAAAGATAAGACATATTTTTTCCGTTGAATTTTTTCCTAAACATAAATATGCCTCGATATTTTTTTACAGATTTTTTTTGTTCTCCTTATTGTTTGGAAGAAAACTATGAGCAGTAATTGTTGTCAATGTCACTTTCATTGATTTTTTGACATTGACATATGATTTGTACCATAAAAAAAATTACATCTATGATTGACAAGTTGCTCCATTATGAACTAAAAGCGACGCAAAACAACTTCGTCGTCAGCCATAAAACGTCCACTACTGGACGAAGGCCTCCCCTTTTATAGAGGGGTTTTGACATAATCCCCAAACTTGGCAGGCGGCTTGGGGATCGCAGAATGGTCACCACCGTTAACCAAGAGGACGCTGCTGCCCGACCTCCGGTGGGTCTGGTTGCAGTTTAAGGACATACCCAGGTCCAAAACAACTTACTGTTAGTTAAAGGTTACTTGAAGATACGATGGTAGCCTAGTCTAGTAGTACTAAGTTAAGTTCCCATGCCTTCTTATATGAATTAGGCCAAAATGCCTTTATATTGGTTCTGTGAAAAGGTCTTAAGAAATGTTAGGCACCTGACAACCCTACACGTAACCCGATCACTTTATACTTATTACAGATTCGGAATAATACTGTCTCAGGAACCTTTCATCCTGATATTACAATATCTTTTTTTATATTTTTACGCATTTAGGCAATACTGAACATATTAAAGAACCGCCACTGATTTTTGCGAGATTTTTCGCCTCTATCGATAGTGAAAAAAAGCAACACTCTTTGTTAGTGGTAATTGCTGGAGTGACGATATACATAATGATAATGACACTCCAGAAAACAATTTAGTGGGGTATTATCATTTATATTCATCATCATCATCAGCCAAAAGCATCCACTGCTGAACGAACGCCTCCCCTTAATTGGGGGTGCCATAATCCCCATGCTTGGCAGGCGGCTTGGGGATCGATCATTTATATTGTTTTAATAAACTATAGGTTTTATGGTTTCTAATAAAATAGTGACGTTGACGAAAATACCCGAAAAAGTAAAACAAAATTGCAATTTTCCAGGTAAACCCAGGCAGCTATTAATTATTATAATCACTCAGATTAAAAAAGCTTAACAACTCCACAATCCCGCCTCCACAGCTGCAAATTCGACAAAACTCTAATTCCAATGTAATTAAGTGCAAAGTACAATACAATTAAATTAATGAAAACCACACGACGACACACAACCCTAATGTAATAAAGGATTTCATTACATGGTATGCATACGAGTGTATGACAATTTTAAACTGAATGGTAAATTAATGAATTCTTTCATTCACAGAAGTTAGGTTAGTTAATTTAGTTCTTTGCCTCAAAAATACATAATTGATTACAGTACCTACATTTGCACTAATACAAGAGTTTTTAACTGAATGAATCAAACATCTGCTTCTAGATAGTTAAATTTGTTAAAAACTCTAATAATGTCTAACGGATTTCATTAGGTGGAAAAAGGTACTTTTGCCAGATATTTTGATTGATAAAAGGAAAACGGATGAAATAATTTAAAGTATATAGGTACTTAGTAATGTACAGTAACTTCAGCTGACTGCAAAACAATTGTCTTTACCAACGCCACAAAAGAGAGAGAGAGCTAGATCCTCTCATGGTATAATAATATACTCCGCCAGGTATGACACTCCCGACCGACACAGGTCACGTGGGTGACACAAGCCTACGTCATCGACGTGAAATGACCAGAAGCGTGAAATCATAACTCCCCGTACTCCTTATATTACCTGTGGGAATCCCATAAAACTATGTGATTTTAGTTGAAACTATGTTAATTCGAGTTTAACTTGAATCATTTCGCTTGAGCGGACACGAAATGACAATTGAAATGATTTGTGTATTTTATAATTAATATATTATTAACAGATTTTATTCCCAATTTTCCATTTTTGTTGCCATAAAGTGGCAACTGGAGTGACGTGGGCAAGTGTCACTCCCGGAGTAGCAGACCTTGTTTTATTGGATCATGGATCCTCCAAGCATAAAAACGACAATAAACCGAATAATAAATCTCAAATGAGTTGAGTAGAACAGAACTATCCCGTCCGAGCCGCAGCGCAATTTGTCGATTTTTGTTCAAACAACACTCGTCAATAATTCCAGTTGCAAGCTTGTATCAATATTGGCGCTAGTTAACGAGTTGCCTTTGCCAAACGAGAACAAACCCTATTTAACGGTTTTATGATTCAAAGTAGTCTATGTGCAGCAGTGATTGAGTTACTAAACCTGACAACCAAAGAAATACTTTAATACTAGATGGTAAAGTTGAAGATTGCCTGCGTGTGGTACTAATTATTTTATTTAAATATTTGCCAATTAGGGCGAAAGCGATTTGTTTTACGTCTAAAATGTTGGAAGAAGGCAGGTGAGCTATAGATTTTTGAGTTATCGTACTTTTTTGACACTATATTTTTCATTTTTATTTTTGACTATTTAGTGTTAGCAAAAGTTAACGTTACAAGAGATTAAATTTTTTGGGAACATCTCGGAATAACGAATAACGTCTAAAGTTCGAGAATGCACAATAAATAAAGTAAGTTTTAGGTAATTTAACATCTGTTAGATTTTACAGTTGGTTATGGACCAACAGGGTCTAATTCTCAACACAACAAAACACATGTAAAGATAGTGAAAAAAACTGTGCAGCCTCGCTCTGGACAAGGAGAAGTTTAAGAAAATTATTGCCAATCTTCATTGAATAAATAAATAATAATAAATAAATAAATATTGGGGGGACATTTTACACACAGCGCCATCTAGCCCCATACTAAGCAAAGCTTGTATTATGGGAACCAGATAAATTAAATGGAGAGGGACTTAAAGAAGAAGGTCTAACGCTAAACATCAACATTGATTCAACCAGAATTTATAATAGTAAACGGTGGTCTTTTTTTATGTAATGGTGTGATGAGACGAGCGAGACATTCGCCTGATGGTAAGCATCACGCCTGCCCATTACAATAGCAATGTTTAAATTTTGAAGTTTGTGAACAAAATCCACCGCAATGCACCGCGCTCGTCACCCTGAGATATTAGAAGTCAAATCTGAATCTCTTCAAGCCCAGTAATTTCTAAGTTTATGCGGAGTTCCGTTTAAATCGTCCAATTCCTTAACCGACCACAAAAACTAACTAACTGGCTGGCTTTACAATTAGTTGATCTACTTCCTGCGAAGATAAACAATTGGCCACAACCCACATAACTGTCAAGAGACCCTTATAATCGCTTGTAAAGCGCCACTCTGCACACTGCCTTATTTGAAGCAGGGTGGTGCATAAAGATAGCGATTCGCGATTACAGTATAATAGGGTAGATGACTGATGTTTAAATCATTGAAACCAATAGCTTTGATGAAGAATTTAAGTAAATATAGTATGTTTATTGAAAAAATAATTTAAATCGGTTATTAATTTTCTGATATATGAGCGTTAAAAGTTTTCGTTAGAGACAACTCTGTCCCTTTCCCGCAAAACAAAAAATGACGTCACGCCTTACTTGTCAGAATATAATTTATATTGCATACTGAGAAGTGACGTCACGATTTGCTGTTTCGCCTCTCTGTCTAGCATGATATTAAAATACTTATAAGTTGTTTATTTTTGATCAGATTTTCATTGTCTTTTCATTAATCAGCTATATTTATGGGCCACATTTATTAAAATGTGGCACCGGGGTAGATGGGACCAAGTCTAATCCACGGGCTAAGCAATAGGCTAGATGATTAAAAAATTGTTAAGAAAATAAATGAATTTGAATTTGAATTTGATGACTGGTTTTAAGGACAATAAAAAAAAACCAGTCATCAAATTCAAATTCAAATTCATTTATTTTCTTAACAATTTTTTAATCATCTAGCCTATTGCTTAGCCCGTGGATTAGACTTGGTCCCATCTACCCCGGTGCTCCTGCCCCGTTACCCCCCGGTAACGGGGCTACCCCTAGCAGCGCTCTATTTGGAGAAGTCAGCTCTCTATCGAGGTCTATATATATAATTTCATTTTTTATTTCTTTTTTATAAAACTCTGTTTTAAACTGTCTCGGTTATTCATTACATTACAGCTCGTACATTGCAGCATCTTTTTATAGGGCGCCCTTTCAAAGAGAGACCCCTTGAAAGGGCTTTTCATAATTCCAACGCTTGCTTGCTGATAGCACCTTTTACGTAGTCACAAACAATTCAACAACTCTTATTTCTCTCTCCATCTCTCTTGCTCTAGCGCATACAAGTTTTCTTTCAGGGGCCGTACCGTGAACCGCTTATTGCAGAACCGAATAGGCTCTGCTGCCGACGTTGCGCGACTGTGAGTTTTATCGCCCCGCAATACGATTCGTGGTCGCGTAGCGTCGGTAGCCTAATCGGTCCCGCAACAAGCGTTCATGGTACGGCCCTGTACATGTGTACATTTGCTATTATTGTAAGTTCTAGCAAAAATATTAATTTAAAGACATTAATTCGTTTTTATTTGTAAGTTTTTTTAGCCTTTATTAAGTAATAAAGGCTAAAAAGTAGTTAGTTAGTTTTTTAAGTTATTTAATATTGCACACCCCGTCTATTAATGTTTTTTCGAATCCTTTCCATCCCAAGGTGCCTGGAAGAGATCGATTTTAGACATAAAGCCGCCAATTGTTACACTAGTGCAAAGTTCATTTTTCTGTTGTGATTATCATGACTGTTATATATTTTTTTGGTGTGTACAATAAAGAGTTTATCTATCTATCTAAGTTTTTTTTGTATAGCTAATGTTTATTTAGAGCTAATAAATCAATAATAAAAGCATAATTATTTTCAACCGGCTGTAAAAAAGAGTCTCAATTCAACTGTATGTTTTTTTATTGTATTGTATTGATTTTGATGTTTCTTTTTTGTTTGGAAGGTCATACTAAGAGGTGATTGCATATAAATTTTATCGAAATCGGTTCAGCCGGTTCAAGCTGTTTTTAAACCAAAATAACTGGAAAAAAAATGTCATCCAGGTAATAGAAATTGAAGTTGGTTTTCTTTTTATGTACCTACTTGTGTAACTAAATAGATTTGTATTTGTACATCCGCTCCTAGTAGCACCACACATTTTCCATCCTCAGTGCCATCAATACTACCGTTCGGTGGCCGCTATTAGAACAGCTGATAAATGGTAAACTAACTTGTACATAAACGGTTGTATATTAAATTTCAAGCATTACTCGTGCGTGGTTAAAGTATGGTAAATGATGGGGTTAGTTCTCCAGCGGCGGGTTAACGCTCGGTTCATTTATGGCTGTTGGTTAGAACGGTTACAAAGTTATAGTTTTTAAGTAGTTGTTTGTTTGTTGTTTTTTTTGTTCGAAACTAACCCTTAAATAATTAAAGATGTTTTCTTTGGAATTATTAACTATTCAACATATAAAAAAATATATCAGTTATACTTATTGTCTAAACTATCAAACATAAGATATTTTTTGATTAAAAATTACCGGCTACGACGGGCAACAGTTTTTTATAGCCACGTGGCACGATCTAAACTATTTATTTTTACTAAAATTAATATACACTCAACGACCCAGTAAATAAAAGACTTATCCGCGTCATCTCATCCCACAGGCTATATTCTTAAAACGTACAGTTTATTACGACATAAAGCTAACTTGGCTTCCTTACAGAGGCAAATAGGCATCTTTATGCTTCATTATTATACGATGGTCGATAAACCAATGACACTTCCGAAGTTTCGAATTCAACTT
The DNA here is from genome assembly GCA_905404285.2 of Erannis defoliaria. Taxonomy (NCBI): domain Eukaryota; kingdom Metazoa; phylum Arthropoda; class Insecta; order Lepidoptera; family Geometridae; genus Erannis; species Erannis defoliaria. Next base: position 16,964,978 of record FR990084.1, on the reverse strand, counting down.
TCGAAGTGCTTATAATCTTGTAAGGAGAACGAAAACCTTTGTATTATAAAGTTGAGTTACTTATCAGACAACGTTAGTTTCCTAGTTAATAAAAAGTAACACGTATTTCAATCAAATAGAGTTTTCAATACTAAAACAAGTCCTCAAATTTCACTACAATCCATTTTCGTGAAACTACAGGGTAATTAATTTGCTTTGTTTGTAAACAAACAGTTTGCAGCTCGCGGGTAATTTTTGAGCAGTTGGTCGAAGTTGGTAGTTCGGGAGCTTTGGATGGGTTAGATTTGGGGTTGTACTGTGAAGGGCAAACTAAAATTTGAGCTGTATTGTTTACCGATTGTATAGGCATCCACAGGGTAAAAGCATGTCATGCTAGGGACTACCCTGGCAATTAGTCCGTTTTTGACGCTAATGTTAAGAAAAAAAAAGATATAATGGGTATATTCGGAAACGTGTACTTTTTATGTTTGTAAAATGTGTCACTGGTGGATTATTACATACTTGTTTAAATTTTGATAGCATCCGCGATTGTTAAATAGTAATAAAATATAGTGAAACGATTATTTTTGTTTTCTTTCTTGCAGCGTTTTTGTGTTGTTTTCTAAACTCTATAGAAACCTGGTATAAAGACTATCGCTTTATTTATTTTAATTTCGATATTTTGCAGGTAGTTAAATCCTCGCAACTTGGTCTTTACTTATAAAGTATCCTTGATCACAAGTATTGATAGTCATTACCGCAATCCTCGCCAGTAGAAAGAAAAAAGGCAATTACAAAGTATATTTTAATGAACATCAGAAACAAGCCGTCTGCCATTTTGATCTATCCGCCAAATTTAACGCTCCTATAAACGGAAGCGCTTTTATTCGCAATATCCGAGGAGTAAGTTAATGTCGTCAAACTGAGCCGCTCGTAAACCGGAGGATATCTGCGCTACAATGTGGAGATGGCTACAAATTGTATTATTTTGTTGTTGAAAACACTCATCCACATATTTATTGATCTGTGGAAATTGGACCCTGTTCGAACCACGCGATTTATCTAGCCTCACATCTGCCAACGTACCGGAAGACGCAGCGTACGTAAGCCTCCCACTAAGCGGACCGCCGACATTGTAAAGTCGTGGGCGACCGGTGAATGCAAATGGCAGGTTGTCGCACAGTGTTGCGGTCTAAAGGGGAGGCCTTCGTTCCAGTGGTGTCCCCGGGCTGACGATGATGATGATGATATTTGCCAAAGTGGAATGAGTTCTTTCATTGAGCATTCCAAGAAGTTATAACTAGGTTTTTTTATAAAGGCTTATTAATAGCCTCAAAAGCTAGGCAACATATTTGTAGTATTCCTGGTGTTGCAGATATTGATTAGGCAACCTGTCTATATAAATAAATACATTAATAATAAGAAGAATTAATTGACAAAACTCAGCAAAAACTTCCCATATAGGACAGAAAAGCTAAAAACTAGTGTGACAAGCAACAACCTTATTGCTTCATAATGATCTCTCTCATGCAATTAGGACTGAAAAAACTTTATCATCATCAGCTAGAAAAAGGGGTGATGGGGGGTTGGGGGGAGGGTTGGGGGAGTTGGTAGAGTCGGTAGAGTTGGTAGAGTCGGTACAGTCGGTAGAGTTGGTAGAGTTGGGTGAGTTGGGGACAAAAAAAAATGCTCGGTATGATTTAAACTGGTGAATTTTGTGAGTGGCCCGAATTTCTTCTGTACGCGGACGAAGTCGCGGGCGACCTCTAATTATCTTATTTTATACACAATATTATAGATGCACCAAATCTTAAGTAACCCAAACAAAACCCAACAAGAACTCCAAATCCCAAAGCTCCAGTTAATTTATACCTCGTACCGAGTTAACACGTCCACTGCGGCGGTACTGCTCAAAAACCGCGCCATCAATCCCGCCTGTTACGGCATGGCACTGGAACTGCCCGAAACAATGTCTTAGCGCAGTTTTTAGAGGGCGCTGCAATCAGTTGTGGAGTTGAGCGGAAACCGCGGTCACTGATCCACTGGCGTTGTGATGAGCTAGTGCTAAACTATAGTTATTATACCTACTATAGTACTCCTCTGAGAAAACTGTCATTAGTAAGCTTCGTGGTTTTATCATCAAACCTTTTTAATTTTCTAGTATTTTTTGGATTAAAATTCCGAAAACGCTCACTCCTTAGTCATCCTTGTAAGAAAAACTACTGTACGCTTTGTAAATTATTTATACCAGGCGGAAGGAATATGTTCACAAAAAAGAACACAGGTACAGAATGGAACAGAAAAAAATTATAGTAACATTGCAAACTAAAAAGGAATGAATGTTGTTTTTCTTGCCATAAGTATTGGTACCTCTTGAAACCTCGAATTTTTACGGATAAATTGCAAAAAAAACTGTTTTTTTTTGTGGCTTTTTAATCGTTTCATAATATCAGTACCAAAAATATACGACTCGTCTTCGATATCATTTTCAGAATCTTTTCGCGTACACCAGATATTTGTGTAAAAAATTGACAAAGGAACATATTTACACTGGTATTTATAATGGCAATAATTTAGAGTGTGATTTAGTAGAGTTTAAATGAACAATTTGTTTTAAATTATATATTTCAACGATTTATATACTCAGTAGTAGTATATGGATAGCTGACACAGAAGCGCGTAGTATGTAATTGACAAGTTTTTTTTTAAACAACCAACTTCGAGCCATTATGAGACCAACTCAAGAGTTATAACCCTTCCAAACAAAAACATACCCGCCTGGGGAAGTACTGTGTTCCGGTTTGAAGGGCAATGTTAACAGATAAATTACTGGGAGATGAAGAGATTTAACATCTGATATCTCATGGTGACGAGCGCAGTACAGTGCGGCGCAGGATTGTATTCGCAAGTTCCCAATTCTGGCTGGCACTGCTACTGTTTGTGGCAGGCATATCGCTTACCACCAGGCGAACGTCTTGATCGTCTCGTCACTTGATAGTATAAAAAATTCTAATCTATACATTTTGTGAACCCAATATACCTACTTATAATACATACTACACCCAGACACAGAACAAACATCTACGTCATATACATTTTTGTCTTGGGTGGGGATCGACACACACAGCACACACAACACAACACACCACACACAGCACACACAGCACACACAGCACACACAGCACACACAGCACACACAGCACAGCAGCAGCACAGCAGCAGCAGCAGCTCTGAAGGCAGACATGCTACCAACTGAGCTATAAGGCTGTCAACCTCACATTATAACCTCTATCATGCAACATGATATCTGTATGCATGATCATGTCTGTCCGTGAACATGGTGCATGCAACTACGCCGAAATATCGGAAGCTCATTTCATAACATAATAACGTGATACAACCGTGATAGTTTAAAACAGTGTAAACCTCTTTCTTTTTTGAAGTCGGTTAAAAATATTTCCAAAGTATCTGTTGTAAAAACTTTAAATTCAACTACAATTTTCAACGGCTCAAAAGCATTTCAAGCCGTAGCGGCGGATCCTTCTCAAATATTAGATAAGTTCGGTTCCATATCCGACACATCCGATGCTATTCAGCATAACTTGCGGGTGTAGAAATATATTCGTGGAGAGGGGACGATAGGACGTCTCCCGCCTTAACTAGGAATAACGCTTTTTCGGGGACCACATTGACGAAAAGCCTAGCTCCATGGAGCTAGGAGCAGGGAAGAAAGCATTATTCTATCTGCATAATCCGCCTTTTTAATTAGTTCACTGCACTAAGGCCTACCCTCTAAGGGCGGTTGGGTCTTGTAACACATCCACTACCATGGCTCAGTTGCGGGTTGATGGAACCACATAAGCCATTTATGAATGTTCTTTCTTTCTTTCCATTGAATTTCATTTTCGAACGTAAGTAGGATTCCTCAAGGTAATCATTTCCCTTTAACCGAAATGTCAGTGATATGAAAATCCGTACTTACACTTTAAAGAGCCTCCATCTTAAAGTGGTCTCCCAATTAGGCTATTAAATCTAAGAGTACAATTTTAAAAGTGGTAATCTAGCCTAACCTGGTATTTAACTGCTGACCTTTTGGAGAAACTTAGAGTCACGCAACGGGCAATGGAGAGAGCTATGCTCGGAGTTACTTTGCGCGATAGAATCCGGAACGAGAATATTCGCCAAAGAACCAAAGTTACCGACATAGCTCGCAAGGTTTGCAAGTTGAAGTGGCAATGGGCAGGCCACATCGCTCGAAGAACTGACAACCGATGGGGAAGAAAGGTTCTTGAGTGGCGACCGCGAACCGGAAGACGCAGCGTAGGAAGGCCTCCTCCTTAGACTGTCACGCCACGGCACGTGCGAGTAGATAAAACAAAAATGTGTCAACACCACGTCAGTTTCCATAGTAGAAACACTTGGAGGATCTAGCTCTCTCTCTCTAGAAACAATATATTAGACAAAGTACCTAGGTACCTATCCGATAAATTGAATCCTAAACTAAATCCGACAAGTTTCCTTTCGCCACATATCACAGTGAAATAAATAAATCTTTCAATATTACAGCACACGTGGTAAAGTTTCCCAGGATACAGTACTCGACAGAAGTTGCGGATATTGAAATATCCGCGGGTGATCCGAGCGAGGAGAAATGTTTGCGGCGAGATACATTTTTCAAAGTTTGGCGTGAGACGAGCAGGTTCCAAGTTAGGATACAAGATGTATGGCTAAGCTATGGATATATTTTATTTATTTATTGGGTACCAACACATCGAAACAATATCTGAGATATGTAACAAATACAATCTAAACGCTCTGATACAACCGCAAGGACGCTATTTTAGTTTTTTTTCAAAACTGACGTAATGTTAACAGCGCCACGGTTTACTCTGAATAGGTTTATAGAGCAATTAAGCAAACTATTACCAAGCAAATGTGGTCGATTCTGACGGTTTTAGTTGACAGTTCTAAACTAATTAAAATATTGCTGTCACTTTTTTAATCGGCATGTTAGATAAGGACAGCAATACTTTTGTTAGATTAGAACTGTCAACTAAAACCGTCAGAATCGACCACACTATGTGTATAATTTTATTTTATCGATATTTTTCTTCATTTCTGTTTTTCATGTTTTCTATGTTTTTGTCGCAAATAAAGTATTCTCTATTGTCTATAAAATGTAATAATAGTTGGTAAGTATAGAAAATCTGTCTATATAAAAGCAAATGTTATTTTAAAAATCAATTACGAAGAAATAACCCGAAAAATGAAAATTCAATCCAAGCCAATCAGTAAGCAATATTGCCGTCATGTGTGTATAGAAGGCTTTATTAATGAGCTAATTAGTGGCCATGCACAATACAAGGGCCACCAATAGTCAGTAATAACAATAACTTACTATTATCAGATCGTCACCTACTCTCAATTAAGTGATAGTTAGATGCACGTGCGGTGGACAGATGGCGCCGTGGTAACTCGATGGCAATATTGCCCTAGCTTTGACGATATAGTCCGAACTAGCCGCCAGTGAATGAATATGGGACAGTTGATGTGATGATTTGTGTTTAGTGCTCATTAGCAATAATCACAGACGTGTGCGCTGGATATCACTGCTGACCAACGACTGCAGACAAGATATCAGCTTGCCGTGGTCTTCCTAAGTAGCTTAGAATCATTTTAAAATTTCCACAAGTTTCACCCGTAATTCCAGGGATAAAAAGTAGCTTATATGTTATTCCAAGGCTTACTAATAATAAAACATTTATTTATTCAGGCAAATTAAATAACTCCTGGAGGACTAAAAGTACCGGTTTCCCACCCGCTGCTCTCAGTAGTTCTATCGTTATTCCGACCGGGCGCCTTGTTGTTCTTAAGCTGTCTGAGAGCCATTTTAATCTCGTACAGGCTGACGTCTGGGATGTCCTCGGTGTAGTTCCGGATCAGATTAGCTCTTGTGTCCCGAGCATTACTGACAATGGGTTGCTGTGTTGAGGTGTACAACTGTCCATAAAACATCTCAAGCTCTCTCAGAATCGGTGGCTTCGACGAAATGATACTGCCACCTTCGATCTTCAGCTTCGTCATTTAGCTTTGCCCAATAGACGAATTCCTTGCCAACACTTTCGAGCCCTGGTTCCGCTCAATTACGTCCGCAATATACACTGTATTATAGGAACACAAGTCGTGGCACAAAGATTTCGAGATTTGTCTATTAAGCTTACCATATTCCGACATATCAGCTGAAGATTGCAGTCTAATGTTTGTCCGGTCTTCCATTAGCTTTAGAGTTCTGTCTGAGAGCTTCTGAGGCTTCTTCCGGCGTGGGGCCTTAAAGAACTTGGACCCCACTGCCTGGACAATTTCCACGAACCCATTGTTGATCTCGTCCATAGTTTCGCATTCGGCTAGGCTCTGGAAGCGATTGTGCAGTTCGAGTTGAAAGTTTTCGGTGTTCTGGGCAGGGCCAGGATGGAGCGTAGACTTCACCAGACGTGACCTCTTAAGCTTGACGTTGACATTCAATGTGTCTCGGACAATACGGTGATCGCTACCGGTTATACCTTGCTGATCACGGAGACATCATTGAATATTCGCTTCTTAGTCGTCATGATGAAGTCAATCTCATTTCTGGTTAACCATCGGGGCTTATCCACGTCCACTTCCTGGAAGGTCACTTCTCGAAGAAGGAGTTCATCATAAGGAGTCCCTTCTTCTCCATGAAGGCGACCAACCGCTGACCCCTCCGGTTCTACTGGCCATATCCATGCGATCCCACTCTCAACTCGTTGACATTCCGTGAGGCCACCTTCGCGTTGAAATCCCCACAAGAGTGTGGTGGTGCTGTTCTTCAAGAAAAGAGATAACACTTTATTGAAGAACTACAGGCCATCTCACTATGAGCCATGTGTACAAGCTGTTCTCGAGAGTCATTACGAACCGTCTCGAACACAGGTTTGATGACTTCCAGCCTCCCGAACAAGCCGGTTTCCGGAAACGCTTTGGCACCATAGACCACATCCACACGCTCCACCAGATTATACATAAGACTGAGGAGTATAATCGGCCGTTATTTCTAGCGTTTGTGGACTATGAAAAAGCCTTCGATTCAATCGAGACCTGGACGGTATTGCAGTTCCTCCAGCGATGTCATATCGACTATAAGTATATCGAAGCGCTAAAGTGTTTATATTGAAATGTCAATCCGGTTGCAGGACGAGAGCACGAAACCAATACAAAGGTGTGAGACAGGGAGACGTTATTTCTCCGATACTGTTTACGAACGCATTGGAGGATGTGTTCAAGCTTTTCGACTGGAACGGATTCGGCATCAACATCAGTGTTAGTAGAACTGATAACCGATGGGGAAGAAAGATTCTTGAGTGGCGACCGCGAACCAGAAGACGCAGCGTAGGAACCTAGTGGGAGGCCTCCCACTAGGAGGACCGACGACATTGTAAAAGTCGCGGGCAACCGGTGAATGCAAATGGCAGGTTGTCGTACAGTGTGGCGGTCTAAGGGGGATGCCTTCGTTCAGCAGTGGACGTCTCCAGGCTGACGACGATGATGATGAATTAAAACATGGAAAAATAAAATAAAAGAATAAAAAGCTTACGCTACCGCTACTAAATTTCATATAAACCCATTCATCCGTTTTTGCGTAATTGATTAACAAAGGCAAATTGAATGAAACATTTTATAACAGGTAGGATTACAGCTTTTTTTTTACAAAAAACAATAATAATAAGTTATAAATATCAACAAAATTATAACCAAGATTCAAAGGTAACTGTACTAACTGGCATGTAGAAACAATAAATTAACCAATGCTTTTATGAAATTCCTTGCATATCTAGCGGTGCAATAAGCCGCATCGATCGGAATACACGAGGCATGCGGGCTGCTAATACCACACACACTTGTTACCCAGGCTGGGGGACAATTCCTGTAAGAGATCTAATTTTAATTTGGACTTGAGAATTTAAAACAATACAATTTAGAACATAATTTAGGTAAATTAGAACAAAAACACAGCTTCTTAGTCCCATTCATACGATTTAAACTATAGTTTTATTATAAGTTGTGACCCGAGTTGATGGAAGTAATGTGCTCTATAAGAAAGTAAGTAGACCTAATATATACCTAATACGTTTTGCAGTCGGCTATACATGACAAAGTATTTTTACGATGTATACAGCCTAGATCAAATGATATAACGTGACTGCGTGGTCGAAGATAGTTATTTTGTTTTTATTGCACACTTAGGAAAATAGTCATAATCATCAGATAGAAGACGTTCACTGCTGAACGAAGGCCTCCCCCTAAGACCGCCACACTGTACGACAACCTGCCATTTGCATCCAACGGTTGCCCGTGACTTTTACAATGTCGTCGGTCCACCTAGTGGGAGGCCTACGCTGCGTTTTCCAGTTCCTGGGTTTGAAAATAGTGCGGCCCAGATTTCTGATGGCGATAGCTCAGTGGGTAGCGCGTTTGGTTTGCTCACCACAGAACGTAGGTACTCGTTTGAAACCGATTAATGAGCTATAACTGCCGGTAGAAGGAAATATTGCAGGAAACCAAATCATGGTGGTAAGAAGGTACTCTCTACTATTTGGCATATTAAGTGACTTCAAAAAAAGAGGAGATTTTTAAGTGGGTTCGCCAACTTCTCTGTCCATCCGACAGACTGTGTTGTGTGTTTCGTGTTTTTTTTTAATTTTTAAAAGGTATACTCTCGACTTTTTACCGCTATTAGGCGGTCCTTATACGAAGACATTAAAATAAATAAAATATTATAAAACACACGTTTTTAATAGATATCTCGTACTAACCCTACTAAAATAATATCAATATCAAACTCTGTTTTAATTTTTTTATTGTATAAGGAAATATAAAAGCTTTTTTAGTTACCTTTATATTTTTTTATTGTTTTTATACTCTCGAGGAGGTCCCTTAATTATCTGATGTCGTTGTTTATTTTTTATAACTTTGTTCTTGTTTACCGAAGCAAAAAAAGATTCAAATCAATCATTTTTTTCGTGTCGTGATATTATAAAACAGCACAATGCCCGAATGCCGTTCAATTCCGTTCAGGCATAACGGAGTTATGTGGAAACTAAATAAAGTAACAAACATAACTATAATTATTCTAGTAACATTGTATAGTATAATCCAAACCAAACACACCACAGTCCGGTGTAACGAAGCCAATTCGCGCAGTGGTTTGGCATCCGAAACACCTAGACACAGGAAAATATGCAATTGTGCTAGAGTTAATCAGCTAGCGCCATATTTTAAATTTAAACTGAAAAGTGAATCATCCCATTAATAAATCGATCGTTTTTTTAAATAAATAAACCTCCTTATATTATGATGTGGCAGGAAGGAAAAATAAATATAAATAAACCAGCCTTAATTCGTTGATGCAGTAGATTAAAAAAAAAACAAAATAAGCCTGCTTATATCGTCGAAGGAGTAGCATCAAAAAATATATAAATAAACCTCCTTATCTTATGGTGCGGCAGGAAGGAAAAATAAATATAAATAAACCTGCCTTAATTCGTTCTGCTTATAACCTTCAAGAACATTTCTGTATTTGACAGAGGTAGGTACTTTCTTTCATCATCTTCTTTCTTGCTTTCAAGCTCAGCTCCTGAAGTCACCCATCTGGTTTTATTTACTGATTTAAAACTTTTAGCAAACTTTTGCAATAGTATTACCACTGTTAAATATATCACGAGACCTAGGCGAGCTCTCATTTATCACGCATACGCGCGCGCATATATTGCGTTTTCGAACTAAAGAAATATCGTGAGTCCCTTGGCCCCTTAGTAAAGTCGGTGTGTGGGTCAATAAAGCTTCCCTCTCCCATCGTCTAGTACAACTATTGGTCGAATCGTTCTTTTAGGTTTTTTCTTACGTGTTCGCAGAACGAACCATCACAGCTTTCAGAAGGTTCTCAACTGTCAGTTAAAATGTATTGTTCTTGCGCTTAATATATTTCAAATAACAAGCCCGTACTTTCTAACGACACACGTGTTGTAGTTACGACACCCCGTGAAGAGAATGCATAGACTGCAATAAATAACCAAAATACTTTCTATGGGCTAGGTGGCCAGCAATAAACCTTTAACTCTAAAGTAAGTTTAATTGTTGTTAGGTTATTTGTTTTTATGTCCTCAGAATTACCCTCAAATAAATGTCGGTATTACATAATTTTTTTTAAATATGGTTATAGGCTTGCGTTTGAGTGCCATCTCGTCTGATGATAAACGAAGATGCAGTCTACGATGGAGCACGCTTGCCTAGAAGAAACCGATTCACTCGCGACTTAAAGACACCCAGATTATAATTACAGGAAACACCCACTCGGGCAGCGCTACCCACTGTTTAGCAGTTCGAATAATCATAAAGTGGAATCAAACCGTTTCGTACGAGTTTTTGGTATATCAACCATAAAACGATGTCGTTTTTTCGAGGTTCTGGCTGTTCAATAGAAGAATGGGCAGGGGGGAATAAGATCATACAAATCCGAAGTACACTCTCCGAAATGTATCCGATAAAATACCGATAATCTAGCTACTTTCTAGCTATATTACCAGGGTATGATACGTTACACGGTCAAAAGGCCTTCTCACCCCCCAAAGGTGTAAGCAGGCAGTCCACACGGAGGTCGGACACCGGACGCACTCATAATAAATGTATTTTTCTAATATTTACGGTTTAATTTCCGCACGGTGTGCCACCATTGTCGGCCGGACGCGGAACGTAAATTATTGTGTTTAGTTATGGATTCATTAATTTTATATCCCTTCTGTTTAATGAGAAACGGTGGTTTAAGAATGCTTGTACCAATTTTTTCTTGAATGAAAATTATTCGAGATAAAATTATCAAGGCTTTATATTGAGAAAAATTGTTTCTCCAATTATGTCCATAATAAGTGTTTAGTTTCCAATAATGCAAATTCCTCAGCCAGAACTCTAAAGCTAATGGAAGACCGGACAGAAATGAGAATGAGGCAATCTTCAGCTGGTATGTCGGAATATGGCAAGCGTAATAGACGAATCTCGAAATCTTTGCAACACGACTTGCGTTCCTATAATACAGTGTGTATTAAGGACGCAATTGAGCAGAACCAGCCCTGGTTCTGCTGCGGTTCTGTTCGCAAGGAATTCGACTATTGGGCAATGCCAAATGACGAAGCTGAAGATCGCAGATAGCACTATCATTTCGTCGAAGCCACAGATTCTGAGAGAGCTCGAGAGGTTTTATGGACAACTGTCAACACAGCAACCCATTGTCAGTAATACTCGGAACGCAAGAGCTAAACTGACCCGACACTACACTGAGGACATCCCAGACGTCAGCCTGTACGAGATTAGAATGGTTCTCAGACAGCTTAAGTACGCTTAAGGTGCCTGGTGATGACGGAATAATGACAGAACTACTGAGAGCGGGTGGTAAACCGCTACTTTTAGTCCTCCATAAGTTATTTAATTCCGTCATTCACAAAGTTACTACGCCTGAAGCATGGCACAGAAGTGTGGTGGTGCTGTTCTTCAAGAAAGGAGATAACACCTTATTGAAGAACTATAGGCCCATCTCACTCCTGAGCCATGTGTACAAGCTGTTCTCGAGAGTCATTACGAACCGTCTCGAACGCAGGTTTGACGACTGCCAGCCTCCCGAACAAGCCGGTTTCCGGAAAGGCTTTGGCACCATAGACCACATCCACACGCTCCGTCAGATTATAGGGAAGACTGAGGAGTATAATCGGCCGTTATGTCTAGCGTTTGTAGACTATGAAAAAGCCTTCGATTCAATCGAGACCTGGGCGGTATTGCAGTCCCTCCAGCGATGTCATATCGACTATAGGTATATCGAAGCACTGAAGTGTTTGTATAGGAACGCCACAATGTCAACCCAGTTGCAGGACGAGAGCACGAAACCAATCCAATTGCAGAAAGGCGTGAGACAAGGAAACGTTATTTCTCCGAAATAGTTCACGAAAGCATTGGAGGACGTGTTCAAGCTCTTGGACTGGAACGCAAATACCACCAGGCAAAGACATTTGCTTCTTTAATGAATACCAAAAAATTACATCACCAAGCCAAAATGTTGATTGGTGCTGTTTTGTGAATATGCTAGTTAGGTACTCATTTCATGGGTGCTCAAAAAATTGGTGCTCAATCGGGAATACTCCAAATAGTTTTGTTACAAATATTTGATAACCATACAATAGTTTACGAAAACAGTTTACATAGTTTACTTTGAAAGCTCTTTAGATTCCAAGAAACTAAATTGTCTCCACACACGAACAGAAAAATAAATGCGTGTGGAATAAAGCTCAAGGACACTCGACATAAATGCCTACAGATCACACGACCGTTTCCACGCTGTATGAACCCACAGTGTTATTGCCCAAATTATTATTTACCCTAACATCGGGGTACGGTAGTGCTGGGGCCAAGTTTTGAACAACGTGGCAGTTTTATTTTTTCAGTTTTTATTTTTGCTTTTTGATTTGTTTAAGAGATCGACGCCACGCGTGATCAAAATGCTGGCGTTTATTTGGCCCAACGCATAAGCATTACCATCCAGCGTGGCAATGCCGCCAGCATGCTGGGTACACTGCCGACTGGTAGTGGGTTTGAGCATTTGAATTATCTCTAGACTTTCATCGGTCTGGATACAATCCTGGTTTTGTCGTGTAGTAGGTTAAAGTTGTATAAGAGGTTTATGTAGTAGGTTTAGTACAGACTGGTTTAAACTTAAAGGCGACTCTGAAATGAGCTGCAAGCGAGATTGTGATTGTACGCACTCCGCTCACCAAATTTTTGCTACTGCGCAGCGTCTCGCGCCTAACTTCCGTTATGTTTGAATCAGTCTGTAGTTTAAGTAGTTAGATAATTATAGTTAATAAAGGTCTATAATATAAGATACTTTCTTTTTATTCTTCTTTTTAGTAATATGAACGTGATTAGATTTACATACTTCACATCAACAGCCGGAAGACGTCCACTGCTGGACGAAGGCCTCTCCCTTAAAGGGAGGTGTTGCCATAATCCCCACGCTTGGCAGGCGGCTTGGGAATCGTAGAATGGTTACCACCGTTAACTGAGAGGACGCTGCTGCCCATCCTCCGGTGGGTCTGGATGCAGTTTTAGGACATACCCAGGTCCAGATTTACATACTTATTAGGTTCATATTATACCTATTGTAGTAGTATGAAATGTATAAGCTCACCTGAAGCAAATAAATTAAAATCCCGAGTATTCAGTCCCTACAATAAGTACCTATTACTAGAGTAAGCAAAAGTTTCAAAACTTTCCTACATTTACCCACAACACTTTTTCGCTGAAGTTATTATTTACCCCACCAGACATCGTTCGCAGCAATTTCTTTCTCTCATACGCTGAACATTATGAGTAACAGGGCTGTGCAGTGTGTCAGTATATCACCTTCATTAGAGTGGATGAAAGAAGCTTGTGACAGTGGTATAAGTTTTGTAATGAATATACTGGTGAAGGCCAAATTTAATTTTTTTAGTCTGTTTTTTTTTGGGAATTTTGTTAAAAAAAGACAACATCGTGGGGAAACTTTAGCATTTTCCTCCCCATGATACTACGACTTTAATGTTACCGGTTTCACCCGCGTGATAATGAAAAACGGAACTAATGATGATAAAAAATTGCTTATAATTATGTTATTCTGGGAAATGAGCAACCTCCATTCCGAGTTTCATCCAAATCCGTTCAGACGTTTTGGCGTGCAGAGATAACAAAACACACGATACACACGACACGATAAACTTTCGCATTTATGATGTTAGTTTGATAGCTGTGTATGTGTATTAAAAATTTCAATTGTAACGAAGATTAAATTTTGGCTATGCTCTTTTGCTAAGTTTCAGCTATCTACATTCCAAATTTTCCTAAGATCTGCCGAACTGTTAAGTTGCAAAAGTAAAAAAAGCGTTTTAAGAATTAATTAGGGTTTACGGCATAGCGTTGGCTATAAAATCACCGCCGTCAATTTGAATATTGTCGTCAAGCATCTGTAGGGTAGTAAAAATTGAGAGGCAGTTTCATGCCTGGGTAGACCTGTACATCATCTCTTAGCATCAAATGAGCTATGGTCAAACACTAAGTCTATCAATAGTAAAAACTATGAGTCAAGAGAGTCGCGAGGCTCTTTGTTTTCATTCCTTAAGATAGGTCACTGGATGCGATCGCAAATAAAGTCGGAGTATTCACCTTTAATGATTCCGTAGAAATAAACTTAGCCAATAACAGCGAAACAATAAAACTACGAAAGATTCAAAGCAAAAGAACTAAAGGAAACTTTTTTGTAGTGGTATAGGACTCTTTTGCAGAGTCCGCTTGGGAAAGTACCACACCTTTGCCAGTTATTCAACCGCCAAGCAGTAGTGTGCAAGCATTACTGTATTCCGGTTTGAAGGGCAATGTTACCAGATAAATTACTGGGTATGAAGAGATTTAACATCTAATATCTCAGGGTGACGAGCGCAGTGCAGTGCAGCGCAGGATTGTGTTCGCAAGTTCACAATTCTGGCACTGCTACTGTTAGTGGCAGACGTGACGCTTAACACCAGGCAAAAGTCTTGCTCGTCTCGTCACTTGACAGTATAATAAAAAATAAGTAAGCTTAGCTACTGATATCAATGTTTACAGCCTCTCGAAGGGAGGATATCTGAAAGACAAGCAGAGTGATAATGGGAAGGAGTGGAGCCATAACAATAATGTTTATTCATGATTTACAGACGGTGTGGTGTGACTCAGGATGCCTTCAACTCCATATCTAGTCGAGTAGATGCCGTATTGAGTCATAGACTGTATAGACTTTTCTATTCTAAGCCTACAACTCTATGATTCGTCGTCGTCGTCAGCCATAAAACGTCCACTGCTGGACGAAGGCCTCCCCATTTATAGAGGGGTGTTGCAACTCTATGATTATTTACGGGATATTTACCGACATTATGAAAAAAATTGAAGTCGGTTGTATTTTTTTTAAATCTTATTATTTCTAAGCTTCCCGATCTCTACCTTTGGAGGGAAATAGGATTGTCTTCGAGCTGTCGGAGAAGGAAATTTATGTTTCATCCTATATTAGCTAAGTATGTGCAAAATTTATTACAATATGTTAAATTCTTAATGTTGTATTTGAATATGTTCGCAAAACAATAGTTTTATTTCGAATTTTTTTTAACACGTATGTTAGTTTATTTATTGTAGAAACGAGTTTCACAATGAAGTGTAACCAGCAAATCTCCCCTGCATTGTAGGTGCAGTAGGAAAGCTAGCTGCAGCCAGCGCGTTGCGGTATAAATAACGCGCCGCATCCGCATGCGACAGCGTTGTATTTTACTGGGAAGATACGTTACTTGCTGTGAACTAACTTTGTATAATAATAATAATAATAATAATCTGTTTATTTGGAACAATAACATAAATAATCACAAACAATGAAGATTGATGACACCTGCAGAAGTATAAAACTGTGTCGCAGATGTCAACGCCCTCCTCCAAAAATTTCACAAGTTCCGTTTTAAAAGCCAATTAGAATTTAAGTTTAGAATAAGAAAAACTATAAAAATTAAGCGAATGATAAATAAATAAAAGTAACTGTTGAACTATATAAAAACACGTAAACTAAATAAATATAATGCTGAATGCGAATTTGGGATGAAAAAAAAAAAAAAAACAAGGCGGGATGGCGGGAATATAGAATGAATATTCTATTTCTGTCCAAGTTGTATGTTCGAGTCCAGTGAATTGGTTTCTTCTAGGCGTGATCCATAGTTTCTTATGTAAATGTATTCTAGGACCACTAATTTTTTATTTGGTTAAAGGCATTATGCATCAGGCATCAATTTTTGCATGAATAACTAAACACGAAACGATGTGATATCGATATCGATTATAATCCCTAAAAATCCTATTCATCGTCTGATCTTATGATCGCTTCGGATGACGTATAATATGTATATAAAAATATATTTTCATAAAAGACACCAATCAAATATATATAATTGTTGCATTCATGGGAAGGTTTAATCCCCAAGATACGGGTACTTAACTGCACCCAGTTTGGGAGATTAGCGTTCAACATTTGTAAAAGTACTTTAAGCAGACAATAAATAAATTTGAATTTCAATTTGAATCTAAAGCATTGTTGTAAATTTGTAACAAAAAGTGCAAGTAAACCTCAGAACAATAGATATAATAATAATACATTTGGAAACTTTTTTAACACGTATGTTATTTATTATAAAAACGATTTTCACAATGAAGTGTAACCAGCAAATCTCCCCTGCATTGTATAATAATATTTTTGTAATAATAATTGTTTTTATTCAGGCAATATAAAACCCATAGACAAGTAGACAAAAGTTTAATTAAAATGCAGAAATTCAATTACATAATAAAAATAATAACTAAGTTAATAAATTCATTATTACAGCCATTTCTTATTTACGGTTCGCACACTAGTGTGCATTTCTCGACGCATCGAAAATTTGACTTTTCAGGTATTCACCCAGCCCTTGTAATATGCTGTTTTTGGAACACCTCAACCCAACCCAAAAGGAACCTACTCTAGATCTAATGACAGAATAGAAATCCGGAACCCGAGTATCACCGACCATGCCCGACGCACTGCAGTCACGCGCTTTCTTCATGATATAACAAAAAAAAACTCTCTTTACATCTTTTTTTGCTATCTGCGTGTTAAACAAATATATCATTAGTCAAAACCAGCCGCACTTTAAAAAACCTTCAAAAACAGTAACACAGTAACAGTAACAATTTACAACACGTAACAAGCCATAGAAAGACCGTCGTCACGGCATTGCAAAGTAACAAACGTCACCTCCGGGCACTCGGCTGGCGAGAGCTGGAATTTGGAGAACGTGGGAAAGCTTGCCAATTTCTGTAGGCTTGGATTTCAGTAGCTGCATGTTTACTCGCTAACGTAGGTTGAAACAAGGAACAATTTCTAGGTAAACTAGCTTAAAAATGTACACAACTTCACATAACATTTAAATGCTTACATTGGTCTGGACACCGATTTATGCAAGAAATTTCACGCCACAGAATACTGACCTGCAAGTGTATTTTGTAACAAAAATTCCGAGATATTGTTTTGTTTTTATATTTTTGTTTTTATCCCATCTATTCGAAAAGGACGACTTGGTTCGCCATTAATTGCACCCAAAGGTGGTGTTTTCTATAAGAAACTTTTAGCGGGCAGTAATGAGTTTTTAATCGTCTTTACAAGGGCACCGCAATTATCTTTGCCGCGCACTTTTTGAATTTGGAACATCTTAGGTCCAGTTTTTTTTTAACATACGCTTGCGTTACGTTTTGCTATCAACTCGCCTGATGGCAAGCGACGCTGTGACTTTTGTTTGTGAAAAGGTAACAAAAAAACTAAAGGTAAATTTATTGCTTGCATTCTTGTCTTATCTTGATGAGTAAGACAAGAATGCAAGTATAGTGAAGATTTTTTAAGGTTACAGGCACAGAAAAGCAAAATCTCTACTTCTTAGGTAGAACGGCTGTCAAATAAAGTTGTAGAGCAATTGTATGGGAAACCGCTGTCGCCTATTTCACACATAATTGTATAGAAACTACGACGAAAAAATGCCAATCATTGGTCGCGCGTTGAGGTAAAACGCTTAAATGCCATTTTGCAACAGATTAATATTGATCCAATTACGATGCTATGTGGTTTGGTTTCCTACGCATTTATTTATTGTATCTTTTTGAGTATTCTCAGTTTAAAAACATGTATATTGGTAGAATTGTCATTAGGTGCATTTGCACTTAATGCCGGCTAGCGTGGCTCGTCATATTTCCATTCTATTCACTTCTCTCTTCAGTGGTTACAGGCTACCAATATGACCAAGACTAACCAGATGTTTAAGTAATATAGCGGTTGAAGTGGTGTGGTTAATACACTTATTCTAGATTTAGATCTGCCGCAACATACTATGACGGCAAAAGGTGTCATAATTATTTTCAACTCTCGTCACATCTCATAGCCGGTCGATTACTAAATTGCATGCCACGATGTTATAGTTTAGCGTTTAGTAGTATTATAGTAAGTGTAGTTTTGTTGCACCATTTAATGGTGCAAACGATACAAAGCAGTTGCATCTGCACCACTGATGGTGCAAGTCAATGGTGCAAACGGTACGTCGGGTTTCAATCACGGTATCTTCCATCACCGGCAGACGAAGCTCATTGTATTATACACAGAAAAATGAAGGCCCTAGTTACTTCTCTCTTCAGTGGTATTATACCTCATTGAGATAAATACATATAATATCATTGTTATACCTACAAAATTGAAAAGTCAACATTTGGCAACGTTGCGTTCAAAAGAAGAACACCAAACAAAAACAAATGACAGACTCAAAGTTTAAAAGTTATCCAACAAAATGCGTCGAGAAATATCTCCGCGGGCCGCCATATTTTTATTTGCCCGTTATCCGCTCGAGAACTTTCTGAAATGTTTCCAGTGCTTTTATTATGTCCTCAGACGATGCGATTTGAACCACTGGCCAACTAGTTCTCAACTTGGAAGCTTGTTGATTTCTATTACATTTTTATTTTCTACGTTTAGTGTGAGAAAGTTTTTGCGCGACCTGGGCGCATTTTTTGAATGAGTCATACACTGAAATAAAATACTTGGTGAAACATAATAACAGACCTCAAGTACCTACAAAAAAAAAGACTTCAATTTCAATTAGCTGGATGACATATTTTTTCCAGTTATTTTGATTTAAAAACGAAACTACTGAACCAAAATTTCAAACCAGCTTTGGTGAGATTGAGGAAATTAATGGAGTAGCCATAAGTGGCGTGAGAGGATTAATGGACCATGGTATGCTGATTATGATGATGGTAATGATGCACTACAAATTTAATTAAATACTTGATTCTTTTGTAAAATAAAATTCATAGCAGAATGAGGCCGCGCTTTTTTGAAAAAGGTCAATGGATGTGACCGAAACTATAGTCCCATTTGATTCCGTACAAATAAAACAAAAATTCAAACTCTGACAAGTGTCAAAACATTTCAAAAATAGTGACTACGCATAACTAAACCCTAATACTATCGTGGGACATTTCATCAATATCGAGTTCCAAACCTTTGTCAAACAAGTCAAACTCCTGAACAATAGCTAGCTCAACCGCTTCGTTCTAGCTGACTTTACCATACAACCATGAACCAAGCAGAATAATTACAATAGAGCTTAAACTTCCAACCCTATACCCCTACAACTCAACACAATTTGGTGTAACAAGCCGATGGCAAACAATGCATAATGCCATCCAATGTAGCGACCAAAATTAAACTTTATGACAACGTGTGTAAGTCGAATTAAGATTTTGAGTTATTGGTTATGCGGTACTGAGATTCGAGTGGCTTATGTTTAGAATTCAACCGTATTGTTCAGGTAGTAGAGTTGAAAAAGGTCTATTTTGTTTATAATATCTTTGACTGCACTATGCTCGCAGATTACGCGGGCTATGCATTGTGCTGTTGGCATACACCCGTCCATAACGTTTGGCAAGAGTTATCGAGTGTTTATGTAATTTTGTGACGTCGCGTTATCGCGATTGCAAGGAGTAGGTGTAACTATTTTCATTCTCAGAACTCTCTGATATGACGTTCTAAAACCTTTAAAAATACTTTTAATACCGTCCGTGGCTTAGTTGTACGACGCGTTCCTCAAATATCAGAGGTTCCGGATTCGATTCTCGGCCGGAATGTTAGGATACTAATAACCTGAATATTTTATGTAGTAGTCCCGTCTTTTGTGTATATTCCATATATATAACATTTTACGATACAAAAAAGAATGTAAGAAGATGTTATTGTAATCCTAGATTACAAAAAGCTGAAATTTGTATAGAAATTTGGAAAAGTTTTAAGAATGGAAAAAAAAAGTTTTTAATGCATAGACAGTATGAATAATGATGACGTCTGGCAGGACAACCTATAACCCCAGAACTCAAAATAAAAAATGAGTGGCCAGCCTTCGTCTTAAGCCTTCGTACATTTAACTTTACTTTATAAAAATAATGAAATTAACTACTATTTTTATTGTTCAAAACACTTGTTCAACGTTATGCAGGCTTATGAAAACTTTTTGGACAAATTCAATGAAAACTATTTCGTAAAATCAAAAAATGACGGTGAAATCGGTGAACATACATTAAAAAAAAAACATACATACCGTCGAACATAGAACCTCTTTCTTTTTAGAAGTCGGTTAAAACAGTTTTTGTGTAAACTATTACCTTTGTTAATAACAGTTCTATCCTGTTCCTACTGTAATATCCCGTAATTCATAAAATAACTTTTAAAAAGATTCTCACACAATAATATCTGTTATTCTATCTATTCGTCTACCTTGAGCCCATTTCCTTCCTGTCCCAGTTTAAAAAGCCCCCTTACACAGTCTACGAGCCACTTACAAATCACGGGTGATTTGTAAGTGGCTCACGGCAGCTTATAAATAATTCCGCTGTAATACCGCGTAGTGCACGTTAACCCCACAACCTGTAATTTGATACATTTCCCGAAGATAGCGAGGTTTGGGTTATTTAGAAATAGGTTATGGGCGTAAATGGTGGTTTGGTCTTTGTTGATTTGGAATCAGAGGAGGAGGAGGAGGTTGGTTGGTTGGTTGGTTGGAGGTTTCGATTATTTTTTATTTATTTTTAAATAGACTTAAAAAAAGAAGGTGTTGCCATGTTCAACTGTTAGTATTCTTATTTTTTATTTATGTTCACCGCAAAGATAATAATATAATATATAGTACTTACTATACTAAGTTCACCGATTTCGCCATCTGTTGACCGATTTTAAAAATTCTTCTTTTTTTTAAAGTTTGGTTTTGTTAATAATCTCGAGGTGGTGACATGGTTCCACTACTATTTGAAGTCGTTTGTTATTTTAAAGTTGTGCACTTTGTGGTAGTAGCAATCCGCCGTGGCTTTCCACGGGCATAATGTAGGTAGATACCGCATTCCTTAGAAAAAGGGTCTTGCCAGACAGACAGACATATGGACGATAAAGTTATTCTATAAGGTTTCCTTTTTCCCTTTTAAGGTATGGAACTCTAAAAACACCAGAGCACCACTAAGAACACCAGAAAACTAGTAATTAGATGATTTACGACACACTCTACTAAGAAAATTAAGTTGTTATCGTAAATCCTTATTTTCAACATAACCCTTCCACTTATAATACGAGATAATAACTCGTACTTAACATGTTCACTACACGGTTCCTATTCTGTCCTGTAATTAAATTGTACCATAATTTTCGTTCGAATTCCGTCTTGCAGGGCAATTACCAGTTTTAGAGACAACACAATATAATTACCTCTATACGACTTCTATACAGCGTTTCAGCTATACAGCCTGATCGGTAAAATAAAGATAGATATTCAGTAATAACGCTTAAAATAACAATACCCCAAGACCTAGTTAAATTAAATGAAGCAGGATGTGCTATGAGCACATACCTCACGTAAAGTCGAGACATAATTATGTAACTGTAGCTCAAAAAAAAGCTCAATAGACAGACAGATTGCTTTTTTTCAGGATAATAAAAAAAAGTTATACTTAATATTAGAGCTGATTATGAGTGCTGAACAAATACTAAGAGAAAAAAACTAAAAAAATATGTAGTATAATAAATCAGTAATATTTTGAAATAATCCAAATTTTATAGTTATCACCAGGTAAAAAAATAGTTTAATAAGTAAATTATTAGCTATCTGGTTTCCATCGTACAAGCTTTGCTTAGTTTGGGTCTAGATGGCGCTGTGTGAAAAGACCACCGCTTTTTTTTCATAAATATGTATTTTTTTATAATAAACTAGGCATGTAATGTCATCATCATCAGCCCGGAGACGTCCACTGACCACCACACTGTACGACAACCTGCCATTTGCATTTGCAGGTCTGCCGGTTGCCCGCGACTTTTACAATGTCGTCGGTCCAACTAGTGGGAGGCCTTCCTACGCTGCGTCTTCCGGTTCGCGGTCGCCACTCAAGAACCTCCAGACCAGTGTGTGTTGCCAGTGATGACATATGGAACTGAAACGTGGTCTTTAACTGCTGGCATTTTGGAGAAACTTAAGAGTCACGCAACGGGCAATGGAGAGAGCTATGCTCGGAGTTACTTTGCGCGATAGAATCCGGAACGAGGATATTTGCAAAAGAACCAAAGTTACCGACATAGCTCGCAATGTTTGCAAGTTGATATGGCAATGGGCAGGCCACATCGCTCGAAGAACTGACAACCGATGGGGAAGAAAGGTTCTTGAGTGGCATGTAATGTATTTGATTACAATTATTCCTAATAGAAAGTGATGATATCATCGACGATTGCCTTTTCAAAGATTTGCACCGTCAGTAGACACGGTCCAATTACCAAAGAAATATCCACATTTTTCAAATGTTGTTACTTTAATATAGATGAGGTTTTTTTCGTGGATTGTTTATTAATATTTTTTAATAGTGACATTATTTTATCATGAAATCATGTTCTTTAGTATGAAAAATATTTTGCCAATCATCCTGTACGAATAGAGTTTGAATACACAATTGTGGGAGGGTACAGGTGTCTGTGCAAAGGTGTTATTCTGTCGAGGGAAGCGGGATTAAAAGTTGGTGTTGTATTTTTGGCTGTTTATTTGTCCTGTATTTCGTGTCTTTCTGTTTTCTTCCAGCGTCGGTCTTATAATATACTTGTTTGTTATAATTATATACCTAATATTTTGTAGTAAGGCATTATTTTCATAAAGCGGCTGAATACTCGGTTATTATAGACTTATTTCCAAAGCAACGAGTAATAGTACATTATGATACGAGTGTGCTATGTTGGTCATTACACTAGAGGCGGTATTACGCGCGCGAGCCGCAGGCGAGCGCGATAAGAAAGCCGAGAGCGTAATGACTAATAGCACAAGAGTTCCATACGACTGTTTTCGTCACACTTGCGAGGAAAAAACATTTTTTTTTGATAATAATCAACCACACAGCGAAAACGTCAACAAACATTTGCGGAAAATGGCGCCCAAATCAGTAATGCGCGCGCAGGTTGACATTTACTTCAGCGGCATAAGAACTCTTTGTTGGTATTACAAAAAAACTGTAAGTATTACCCGGCTATATTAAGAGTGCTTCGTACACGTACGTCTAATTGCAGTCACGTATAAACTTGACTTTACGGGGTTATACCTATTATAGTACAAGTGCCGTAATGTAAAGTAAAAAGCACGCGTGTATAATAGCTTGGATTATGAGCCTAAAAGCGATGTAATAAGATCTACTTTACGAGCAAGTGTGATGAAAAGTAATTTTGATCAACCGACTTACCGTCGACGAACCGACGAAAATATGAAAATGTCATCCAGGTATTCGAAGTTGAAGTCGTTTGTTTTTTTTTAAAGAGTTGTATTGCTTATAGCTTTAAGGTTGTATGTATTTTTTGCTTTTACTAGAATGGCTGGTATAGACATGATAATTATCATCTATTTTTAAATAATAATATAAAATACCGCAAAGAAAATGTCAAAATGTAAGCTCCTACTAATAAAATGACAATAAATTAATTCCCCAATCAAAAACTCTCAAATTCCCTCCTAATTTTGTATCAAAACTCCATAATTAAATTTCGGAGGATATTGCATGTATTCCGGAATAAGCCGGGATTCCCCGTCTTTTCCGGAATTATTCGGTAAGCATCTTAGACATCTAATTAGGCGAGCATTTTGTCTTACAATTCTGCTGCTGTGTTAGTAGCGAATTCTGTTGTACGTTACTGCAGCTGCCGTTTGCAGTAGTAAAAAGCTGTAGTAAACCATAAAAGAAGACGCGCTTTGCAATCTTGATATTGTGGGTTTGATCCCGAGTCTAAACCAATAAGTTCTTCAGAATTTATGGACAGAGTTTAAAGGTGAATGAACGATAGAGTTAAAAAATAAAGAAAGAATCTGCATTATAATTATTAGAAGGAGAAATTTGATGGTCTATGTGAATCTGCCCATCCGCATCGACCCAACAGCGTGGGAATTACGGCTCAATGCCATTTTAAGGGTATTCCACTACCGTGGCATTTTAAAATCCGTACATAAACTCCTAAGAGCTCATTGGTACGGGTCCGGGGTTCGAATTTGTGACATCACCATTCCATATCGTGAGGTCTCCCTACTAAGCTACCATGCGTTCAACAAATTTTATAATCCGATTTAATTCTGACGTATATTACCGTTATACGCCCCATATATAACCTTCCTCGCCACTCATGATGACGGCAACTTGGCGTAATCAATGTCATAACTCAGCCTAAGCTCGGGGGTTTAAATGTTATACATGGTATGATATTATTACAGTAACTTAACGTTCCTACTAATTCGCCAGAGAAACGAAAAATATTACCAAAGAAATTACTGGGTATGAAGAGATTTAACATCTAATATCTCAGGGTGACGATCGCAGTGCGGCGCAGGATTGTGTTCGCAAGTTCACAATTCTGGCACTGCTACTGTTAGTGGCAGGCGTGACGGTTACCACCAGGCGAACGTCTTGCTCGTCTTGTCACTTGATTGTGTATTAAAAAACAATACGAGTAGAAATTTGCGTTTGGTGCATAACCAGTCTTTTAAATTACCTGGGACCTGGGTATGTCCTTAAACTGCAACCAGACCCACCGGAGGACGGGCAGCAGCGTCCTCTTGGTTAGCGGTGGTGACCATTCTGCAATCCCCAAGCCACCTGCCAAGCGTGGGGATTATGGCAGCACCCCTCTATAAAGGGGGAGGCCTTCGTCCAGCAGTGGACGTTTTATGGCTGATGACGATGACAGCCTTTTAAATTGTCTATTGCTGGACTTTTTAAAAGGACGATCGAAGGACGAATGGGCCATATCCACAAAAAAGCGAAGGCCCTAAGTACTATTACTTCTCTCTTCAGTGGCCATATCCACCACGCTGGCCCAGTTGCGGGTTGGTGAATTCACATACGCCATTGAATTTATTCTCCGGACGTTTGCAGGTTTTCTCATGATGGTGGCACATAAACTCCAAAGAGCTCAGAATGGGCCTGGGTTTGAACCCGCAATGATTACAAGTCAAGCGTTCACCCGATTAGACTACCACGGCTTCATGCATTAGGTAATTTTATAATAATTATATGATTATACTTTAAGCTTCACGTTATGCTTGAACAGGTAAATAAAATAAATTAATTTAAAAAAAAATGTTAATAGTAATAAATATGAGAGTCGATGTCTGCTTACAAACTGCTAAGCAGTGCAGAGCTATAAATTGATCTATGTAATTATTTCTCTAAGAGAAAATAAATAATAATAATAATAATAGGTGTACAAACTGAGGAACCTACTATCGCTTTTGATGAAAAAAACTTAATAAAGGATAATAATTTATTATAATAGAGATATTGAATGTTTTTGGGATAAAATCTTTGATTTGATATAATTATTTACGACTTAAACAGCTATCTAATAGTGAATCCTTATAAATTGTATGATAAAATTTATTTTATTGTTTGTAGATTATTTGGCGAATGTCAAAATTGAAACTAGTATAAGATAAACATTTCTAAAACAATATTTTGTACGAGTCCATACTGCTTGAATACCTTTATATCCCGTCTTATGCAACAATGTTGGGATCTATCATTTTGGATAGTTTAAACTGAGTTAGTCTAACTTTGGATCACAGACGTTGAATATAAGCTAAATTAAGATCTATGCAAGACCCATGCTCTTTCATTTGAATAGTTTAACGTTTAGTACAAAACAATATCTAGCTTAACAATTAAGATGCATTGTTTGCGCTCTACATTGGATGCTGTAAGCCTAAGGCTAGACTATAGTACTACAACTTCAGTATTAGGAAATAAAAGATTTTCTCGTACATTTTTGTGTAACCTTATAACTCTGAAGCTCCGCCATAGCGTTGATATTTTAGGCTCAAGGTAAACAAACCTCAAAAATGTTTGGCCTCATAACTTACCTGCTAAAATATTCATAAACTAACATATTTTTGCATTACCTCGTGTTTCGGGCCGTATATAGGTGAGTTAAATGAAAAAAGGCTTGCAAGAGTTACTTAGTGTGTTTTTTCTTGGGAAGGTGTAAGATTGAGGTTACGTGAGAAGTCAGAAGACAGGTATTTTCTAGTTAGAACATTGATTTAATAAATAAATAATAAATATCGCAGGACATTTTTTCACACAGCGCCATCTAGCCCCAAGCTAAGCAAAGCTTGTAATATGGAAACTAGATAGCTGATAGAATACTTATATACATTTTTTTTTTGTAAATACATACTACACCCAGACACAGAACAAACATTTATGTTCGTCACATAAATGTTTGCCCTTGGTGGGGATCGAACCCACGCCCTACAGCTCTGAAGGCAGACACACTACCGCTGAGCTATATGGCAGTCATTTGCATACAGAGTGTGGCCTAGTGGATAATCTTATACCTGCAGAAACAGGGACATCGTGCTAGATCAGAAAAAAAACCAAGTCACATAATTATCGAGTTGAATCGAGTTAAGTATATTTTTCTTAAACAAAAAATGTACTCCTGACATAAATGGCAGTATGCATTTGAAAGCACATCTGATCAATACTACTAGGTACTCAAAAACAGATCGAGAAAATTCTTACCTCATCATCATCATCATCAGTCCGGAGACGTCCACTGCTGAACAAAGGCCTCCCCCTTAGACCGCCACACTGTACGACAACCTGCCATTTGCATCCACCGGTTGGTGGATCCCCACCAATCCTCCCACCTAGTGGGAGGCCGCGCCTACGCTGCGCCTTCCGGTTCGCGGTCGCCACTCAAGAACCTTTCTTCCCCATCGGTTATCAGTTCGTCAAGCGATGTGGCCTGCCCAGTGCCACGCGTTACATTTTTACTTACCTACCTTACCCGAATAATCCAAAATGTCAAATAATAAATAAATAAATATCGGAGGACATTTTTCACACAGCGCCATCTAGCCCCAAACTAAGCAAAGCTAGTAATATGGAAACTAGATAGCTGATATAATACTTATATAATTTTTTATGTAAATACATACTTATAATACATACTACACCCAGACAGAACAAACATTTTTGTTCGTCACATAAATGTTTGCCATTGGTGGGGATCGAACCCACGCCCTACAGCTCTGAAGGCAGACACACTACCAACTAAGCTATACGGCAATCAAGAACTCGAAAACTATATTGTGACTTTTTTGGAACATTTTTTTTTTTTTTTATCCACCATGAT
The DNA here is from genome assembly GCA_905404285.2 of Erannis defoliaria. Classification (NCBI taxonomy): domain Eukaryota; kingdom Metazoa; phylum Arthropoda; class Insecta; order Lepidoptera; family Geometridae; genus Erannis; species Erannis defoliaria. Next base: position 16,937,632 of record FR990084.1, on the reverse strand, counting down.
GTCTTGCATCTGTTGGGAAAACGTTATTTACTCATTACTCCACACCCTGTATAACTATGTAAGGACGTAGCAAATGGAACTCTCTCAGTTGCGTTGAACACACCACTGTGTGGCCCCATAATAAAGTAGTTTAGAATGATGAGTACGATGTCCTCCTTTCAGCTTAGCACTACCAGTTTGGATAACCCTGTACACTTCTCACGATATGATGTTAGGTATATTTTTAATACCTACTACCCTGTTTCCTTAATACGACAGGCTGGGTCACTAAACCATCCCTTAAATACCATCGCGCTGTAAAAACGTACATCGTATTTACCCCGTTTTGAGCTTAACGCAAAAAGGCGCGTCGTAAATAATGTTCTTATTACTTTGAAACAGAAGTCAAGTCTTTGTTTGTAAGTTTGTAATTTGTGGTTTTTTATTTTGAAGTTTTTTTTGAAGTGAACCTAGCAAGTTTAACTCGAAGTAGCCTAGTATAATGTGGTAGCCTACGCAGTCACGGTAGCTTTGTAAATCATAATACTTAGCTTAGTTATGCCAAGAAACTTAAAAAAAAATAACAACCGACTTCAAATTAATATGGGACCACCTCGGAAGTATACCCTTTCAAATAAAAACAGAATTTTCATAATCGGTCCACAATTGACGGAGAAATCGGTGAACATACATTTAAAAAAACATACATACCGTCGAACATAGGAAGTTGAACTTGAAAGTTGGACTTTTACGAAGTTGGTTAAAAAGACGCGACACATCCATGAAGTTCTAGGTTCTATTTATTTAATATGTTGTGTTTAATTGTCTGAATTTCTTTTGTTATTGCGTGTGTTATGTTTTTGTCACAAATAAAGTATTTTCTATTCTATTCTATTCTATCCTACAAATGGATTCTTTGGAATTTAAAAGGTTTTAAGTTACACTACAATGCTTTTTGGTAAAAGAAAACTTCTAGGGGAAACCTACATAAATAATAAATTATGTTTTGAGGCGAATTTTAATTATAAATTAATCCGTCAATTATAAATATTTTTTATGATTCTTTTTTGTTTGCTAAGTCATACTTCACAGGTAGGTCACACATTTTATCGAAATCGGTTTAGTAGTTTGGTTTTTAAATCAAAATGACTGGAAAAAATATGTCATCCTGGTAATCGAAATTGAAGTCCGTTATTTTTTTTCAGTACTTGTTATTTCATATAGAAGCCAAGTCACTGTCTATACCTACTTCTCTTATAAACACATAAGGCCCGCCACAAGCGCCAGATGCGGTCGGCTCGTCGTAATACGCATCACGACTTGTAATTCATCCCTCCCCCGCCACCGATTACGGTAAGTACGTTTAAGGAAAAATTACGAAAAGATTACAGCGAATATATGTCTGGTCTGAATACGGGACTGGCTTGTTTGCTAATATGGCGTTCTGGGATTCTAACTTTTGTAGCACACTAGTGTGGTTGATGATGTGGTAATAAATGTATACTATGATAGACTCATAAATACAAAAGAATGAAAAAATAATAAAAGAATGAGAATGTTATGAAGTTTCAGTTGATGAAAAATGAATCAATTTCAGCTATTATAATATAGTAATATAATTCTAGCTGTGTAAAAATTGGAACTACACATTTCACGAAATAGTGCTTTACTCTCACTTACTCTCAATTATCAGCCACAAGACGTCCACTGCTGGACGAAAGCCTCCCCCTTAATAGGGAGGGGTTGTCATTACCCCCACGCTTGGCAGGCGGCTTGGGGATCGCAGTGTTACCATCGTTAACTAAGAGGACGCTACTGCCTGTCCTCCGGTGGTTCTGGCTACAGTTTTAGGACATACACAGGCCCCAGGTACCAGGTGCTTTACTCTACGGTTTTTTTTGGTTATTAATTGATAGTCCAGTCATTTCGCCAAAACTTACCTCATTTTAAGTGACGAAGATGATAAATAGGTACAATTAACTTATAATTAGAAGTATCAAGTGATGCTGCCGGGTCACATTGTTTTTTTTAAACCGTTTCATTGATTTTTATCAAGTTTACAGTTTAATAAGTATTCTTTCTAATTTCTATGCTAGAACCTCGGACCTTTTACTACCTTGTTATACAACTAAAATGCAGCTTTTATACCACTTTCGTCTTGCAGGTAGAGTAGAAAATGCAATTTGCATGCGGGAGAGACGAGAGACGGGACGAAGCCGCGTTATGGCCCGTGAAACTAGATCCTAGATGGGGACTAGAGCTACACTGCGCGACAATATTAACTACACTTTACTACTGATGGGTACTTTTTATTATTATTTATTATAAATCAATTAATTAATGTCAAAATGAGAATAATTATTCGCGCGTGACTGCGGAACAATATGAATAAGAAATCCATACTTTAAACCAAAACGTGATGAATCCTGCATAGATAATTATGACTGAAAAAAATATTCAACGACGTATATGATTTAGAGAACTTGAAAACCCAACCCAGTGTGGCTACAGCTGGTTAATTAATTAATATCAGTGATGTTCGGTGGTCATTTTTCACACAGCGCCATCTAGCCCCAAACTAAGCAAACCTTGTAATATGGAAACTAGATAGCTGATGGGATACTTTTTTTTTTGTTGTAAATACATACTTATTATACATACTACACCCAGACACAAAACAAACATCTATGCTCGTCACATAAATGTTTGCCCTAGATCAGGATCGAACCCACGCCCTGCAGCTCTGAAGGCAGACATGCTACCAACTGAGCTATAAGACAGTCAAATATCGTCATTCAAGTAAAATATTTACATAAATTTTTGTTACAAAAAAGGTAGTAAAATAATTATTTTATTTCTGAAATGCTTGCGAAGAACAGTGGACTAAGGCAGACAGAAGATAATAGTGAGAGATTTTAATAGATTGTCTTAGCAAAATCCAATTCTAAATACTTGATTTTTTGACAGAACAACGGCAACGCAAACGAGCAACGACGGTACAAGTGTGTCTTCTTTCAATCCCCTGTTACCAAAATGACGGACAAAATAGGTTATGTTACTGAAATATCCTGATGTCTCCCCCAGGGGGGACATCAGCGGAGACAAGAGACCGTCACCGTTTTTTAAAGCCTTTATAAGTGTATAGGTTGTTAATAATCTTTCAACAATAAGCTACAATACATACTCTTTATTAGCTAACCGTTAAAATCGGTGTAAGTACATTATTACTGGCTTCAATTGTACGTGTAATAGCGCGTTTCATTCTTGATGTATTACATTGTTATGGCCGCGAACACAATGTTAAATTATAAAATATGCTCGTAACATGCGTCTTTTGTGAATTTATAACGGTTTATCATATCTTTCATCTAGTTTTGTGTTTATAGTAGTTTGTTTTTTAAGCTAACTTGTTACGACAATAAAAATAATATTTTTGAAACTCAAGATAGTTTTATGGGCTAACGTTGTGCATTTAATAATTGTAGAATGAATTCATTTATTTTCAAAAGCGTTTCAATTAAAATGGTGTATGGTGATACGCTACCGGTTGTTAAAAATTTACATTTAAAACACTGATTATCATCTTTTCCTTTTTGGAAAATATTATTTTATTCACTTTTAGTGGAGCTGAATACTCTGAAAACCGTTTCAATCACATCTGTATAGTGAACTTTTGTTATAGAATTTTCCCTAAAAAGCTTCCTAAAATTAAATATCATAAAACACCTAGGAATATTAGGTTTTGCTGGTCTATGGTCTAATAAAAAAGCAATTTAAAATTGATTTTGTTTTGATATTATTCGTCTTAATTCATTTAAACTAAAGACGAGCGCTCTGTGCCGATCTCAAAATTAATATAGCTTTTAGCTCCCTTGTTTCTGTTGCAGTAGGTATATTTATAGTACCACACGCATAGCAGCTGCATGGGCACGTTGCTAATGATAGCTACTAATAACCACTGAAAGCTGGCTCCTACATTAGATTAGGACATTCGATTTAAGTGGGACATCGGTTGGGTAGATCCTGGATAGCATACAGCGAAATACTTGCTTTAGTTCTTAGCTTCTTAGTTCTATTATTGTGTACGGAACATTATTATTTATTAACATCATCATTATTACTACATTATTATTTATTTATATAATAGAACTATAGTGAACAACCGTGTTAGTACAAAACAGTGTTTTGCTTCACCTTGTTTATTTTCTATTGAGGCTGTGACGCAAAAAATTACTATTAATATTTACTGTGCAGGTGTGCAGGCCTTGAACCTACAGCGTAACGATCTGAGTAAACATCTCCATCTACTCAAAATAATTTTATTTAAAAATGTACATCATCAACGAAGGTCTGATAGGTTGTGTATTTGAGTATAATATAAGTATTCTATTCAATTAGTTACTAGTTCCCATAGTACAAGCTTTGCTTATAGTTTGACAATAGATGGCACTGTGTGAAATGTCCATGCTAACTTTTGTATGTGCAAGGAAATCATAGACTTACTCACGGCATAGCAACACATGTTCATACCTTTAAACTTTATATAGATACAGCCAAATAGAAAGGTAGAACAGATCAACAGACGAATAGACGGTATGTATCAATGGAGTCTGAACACCAGCTCTTTGGACTAGAATTGAAAAAAAACTAACTCACGGAATAATAAAGTAGGTACCTACTGAATATTGGTTCCCGTCCCGATTGCAACACAGAAAATAATTACCGAAATCTACCGACGAATATTATCGTAACCAGCAGTTAAGTATAATATTTTCAAAGGCCATCGGGTAACATTCTCGTTACATTGCAACCGAAATTATGATTTTAATCTCTAATAGTTAAAGTGTAGCATTTTGGGACAATAAACGTCCCATTTGGCCTGTGCAGCTAACATTAGTTTGCGATTGAGGCTAAGTGCCTGGTTTTTTTAAATTAATATTGCAACAAACAAAGTGTCCGTTCGATAGAAACTGCGGTCGAAAACCCTTGTAACTATCTACCAATATACAGAAATTTTTTAACACCTTTTCTAAAACCCAAATAAAGTTGTAATAATAATCATAATCACATCATCATAATCAAATCACTCAATATCCTTATGAAATTTGCTTTTTTTTTTTTGAATCAGTACATATAAACAAATTACTCAAGCCAGTTTTCATCTTTAGGTTTTTTAAACTGGGAAAACCCTACAATCCCATTTTAGGTATCTATCCTCCGTAATAATATGCCTTATTAATGTGCCCGTTGTCCGTCATCGGCCGGACTAGATTCTGCTGGAACACTGAAGAGAAGTGAATAGAACGGAAATGTGACGGGCCGCGCTAGCCGGCATTAAGTGCAAATGCCCTTAATGACAATTCTACCAATATACATGTTTTTAAACTGAGAATAATCCAAAAAACAATTTAAATAGACGCGTAAGAAACCAAACCACATTGCATGGTAAGTAGATCAATTTTTATCTGTTGCAAAATGGCATTTCGAGCGTTTTACTTCAAATGCGCGACCAATGTTTTTTGTATGGTCGTAGTTTCTATACAAATAAGTGTGCAACTGGCGACAGCGGTTTTTCATACAATTGCTTTGCAACATTGTTTTGTCAGCTGTTTTACCTAAGAAGTAGGGCTTTCGTTTTTTTGTGCGCTGAAAGGACCTCGTGGAGTCGAATCTTGCGCGAGCTGCAGGGAAGCTGCAGGTTGCGACTCTGGCAAGATACAGAGCAACTTCGGAACCGATGCCACTCTCTTGTGTCGAAGGCTAAAGCCAACTTCGGGTCACTGTACCAGCGGAGTAAGTAGATAAGTAATTAGAAATGTTAAAAGTTTTCTTTATTTCGGTTTTTATAACTATATTACGCGTGATCATAAACAGTTAACATTTTAACTACATCGACTTTAGTCGTCATTTTTGATCAGGCGAGTTGGCAGTCAAACGTACACCTGTTATATTTTTATTACCTTAGTAAAACAGTCTCAGTAACTCTCTAGGTAAAATACAATAATGAATAATACAAAAGTGACTGTCACCGTATAAATTCAGGTTTGTGAATGGGTCCCGATTGGCCACTGACCACAAATCCGCCATTTATGTGTCTAAAAGATGTGTACTTACTATTTCAGCGTGATGGAATATAGATAGCTTATAGCGGTGTTTTTTGTTACTAATGCGCTAGGTACTTATAATTTTGATCTTCTGTTATGAATCGTAGCATTTTTAATGATACCTCATATATCAGACTTCCATCATTCTTGAGTGGAAAACCTTTTGCCAAGAACTGATGTTCCAGCGATCTTAAAGAAGAGCCAGATCCCAATCCAAGATAAATGTGCATTACCTCTCTGGCTGCTTCACCGTCGACTACTAACAGGCTGATTATGCCATGGGTTGTGGTCAGACATCCAGCATGCTAATGCAGATTGAACATGATGAAAAGACGATGTTGAAAAAGATCTGCAGGAACTTGAGGTCGATCTACATAAGCAAGAAGATGTCCACTGCTGAACAAAGGCCTTCCGTATTAGGAAGGGGGGGGGGGCATAATCCCATAATCCCCACCTTTGCCAAGTGGCTCTGGGATCGCCGAATGCTCTGCACCGTTAACCGAGAGGATGCTGCTGCCCGTCCTCCATTAGTTCTGGCGTAGTTTTAGGACATTTCCAGGTCCAGGTGCAGGTGAAGTCGATACTTGGCATGTATTGTGAAATGTACGGGCTTTTTTTAATATCGGTGGTCAAAAAACGTTTTGTACCACTACGCCAGCAAAATTACCTATGTTATTTAGGTAGTTTTGTTTTACTTAGTAAAGAAATCGTCCATTATCTCCCACGAGTATTGAAATAGGCCTCCAGCTGGCATGCGGCTTGGCTTTATATTTGTGGTCAGTGGTGCGAACGGTTGTTATTGTTGTCGCAAATTATGGCATGCAGTGGTCGCTGCATGCGTCATGCGTCCGTGCGTATTTGATGGCATTAAAATGGAGTAAATTAGGGTTTTCTGTTTGACTAAATGACTGATAAATGTAAAATGAATGGCATATTCGATGTAATGGATATGGGTTTTTATAATTATTCATTTTGCTTTGTATTGACAGTGTAATATTTTACGGTACTGCAAGTCAGAACAGCTGCTCACGTTGTGCCAAATTGAACTTGGTTATTATCCGTATCAATCCTCAAGCCGCCTGCCAAGCGTGGGGATTATGGCAACTCCACCCTATTAAGGGAGTTATTTCGACCAGCAGTGGACGTTTTCTGGCTGTATTATTAACCTGTATGTTTTAGGGACATACTTAAAGCACGTCGCTTAAAGTTAAATGGCGTTAGTTAATATTGCGCACTCCACTTTTTTTATTGCGCAGGAATTACGTGATGTTTGTTGTTTAAGATCGAAGAACTCGAAGTTTTAATTTTCTTAAAAAACATGTCTGTTTTTTTTCCTATTTTCATTTTGGTTGTATTAATACTATATTAGAAATGATGATTTAGCAAAACTATACCTATAAATATTGAACGCGATCTAAAATTTCACACGAAATACATTTTAATAATAATCTTTACAATAACCCCAATATTTTCCTATATACATTACACAAAACTTCCAAACCTTCAAAACTTTTCAACCTTTTGTTACAACCCAAATAAAACTTCCACGGAGTATAAAATACCGTAGGAGCGTGCCTGAAATTCATCTTAAAATTTCAGCCTGTTATCAGAAGACCTACATAAAACTTTGCATATTTAAATGAAAAGGCAATAAATTCTGCGCCGGAATATTCTAGACCTATTCAAAACACTGAAAAGCACTCGCTGAGAGTCGAATCTTTAGATGCTGCTCTCTACATTTCGACAAGACATGCTTTCCTTAAGATATGTTTTCATTGCGCACCTGCAAAATTTTTAAATCAGTGAAGCAATAAATGGTAGAGAAGAGATGAGAAAAATGACAGGAAGAAATAAAGTAAGTTAGTAGTTCTTGAAGTAACTAGAGCAACTATTGCAGTTTTTAACGATTCACAGACATCCCAAAGTACTACAAATTTGTCTTCATCTTACAAAGCGATGATGTCGACTCATCGTATCTACATTTTAATACTGTTCTTATTGATGTAGAAAACAATTTTTGCTCGCACTTGGTTTTCATTCCGTTTCAATATTTTATCTGTTTATTAGAAATATAGCCACGCGATAGAGAGCTGACTCTTTCAAGAACCACGCATATTTTTGTTACATGCAAGGAAAACGCACCTTTAAAAAGCTGCACATTCATTCGCCGAATGTATTGTACATAACATGTTGAATTGAAGGCATTTGCATTGCATTAAGACGGTAAAAATAAACAAGTTTGTGTGTCTAGTCACCCCTACAACCCCTTATACAGTGGGTAAGCAGGGGTAACGCAAACTGACGTAGTGGAGGCATGACAGCCTCGGCAAGCGCGGTGGCAGTTTGAGTTTTGAAGATTTAACAACTGAATGCTGAACTGAAAGTCCTTTTTTGATCAAGTTTTATGTTCAACATAAAACTTGATCAAAAAAGTACATTTCTCAATTATTAGGTTCTCAATTAGACTGTATGTTTTTTTTTTGTATGTATGTTACGCGATTACTCCGCTAATTAAGAACGGGTTTTGATGATTTTTTTTTTTTGTTTGATAGGTAATATTTCTGAGGTGGTCCCTTATAAGTTTTATCGAAATCGGTTCAGTAGTTTGGTTTTAAATCAAAATTACTAGAAAATATGAAGATGTCATCCAGGTATTCGAAGTTGAAGTCGTTGTATTTTTTTTAAGGGGGGATTTTATTATATTGGTAAATAGTCACTGCTGTCTACTACAACATCAAAATAATTATCCGTGCATTGTCCACTTTTCCAGAAGAAACGATTCTTTCAAATGTTGATCACTTTCAGCCATAAAACGTCCACTGCTGGACGAAGGCCTCCCCCTTAATAGAGGGGTGTTGATAAAGAGATTCAATTTCCTTTACTTGCCATGGTTAAAATATTATTTACGATTGAAAGGCTTAATTAAATAATAACATAATTTTGATACGACCTTCTGGATGTTAAGCAAGGGAGTGGTCAAAAATTGCTGGATGTAAGCTAAGATGGGTGTGAATGATTATTTTAATAATATAATCTACTTAGTGTCTTTCAATATTAAAACAGGGATATATTGTAGACCTTAATCTTTTCAATGATCGACAACCCTTTTAAATTTTTAATTAATATTTATTATATTATTTATTATTATATTTATTATTATTTATTTATTATTATTAATTATTGTGAAATATTGACTAATTTCTAATTATTATTATTATTGTTATTATTCTGAAAATGTGTACTGGTGAAATATTGACTAATTTCTAATTATAATTATTGTTATTATTCTTAAAATGTTGACTTGTGAAATATTGACTAATTATTCTTATTATTGTTACTATTCTTAAAATGTTGACTTGTGAAATATTGACTAATTTCTAATTATTATTATTGTTCTTATTCTTAAATTGTTGACTTGCACTATTGCATTGGGTATATCCTGTAATAATAGTTGTAAATTGAATAAATAAATAAAAAAAAAAAAAAAAAAAAAAAAAAAAAAAAAAAAAAAAAAAAAAAAAAAAAAAATGTGCGCCTAACACAGATTTCGTCAAGCGTCTTCTTTGTCTGTGTGAATGAATGTAAGATGTTCTTCTGCGAACTTTTTTCCTTCAAAAGGTTACTGTGTGTGTTTGATGCACTTAAAATGTTTGGATATGCACTTAGTGGGGTGTTTCCGGAGGACCCTCGAATTTGCGATGACATCTGATGAGTATTTGGTTTTGGCATCTGAATTATTTACATTTTGAACAGGGGAAATCTAGAAGGCGTTCTAAAAGAGTTTTTTTTTTATCTTATTTATTGGCATCGCACGTTGTGCATTCTGCCAATGTCATGTTTGTGAATTATCAAGTTTTTTTAATTAAAATCAAGTCTAATATGTCATGAAATCACAGTTAGTCACACGAAATTGGTCATAGTCGAGTCCAAGTCATGCCCTAGTAAAGTTGTGACGCCTTTACTATGAGCTTCTACGGAGTTTTGAAAACAACACGAAAGACATGTTTCACCACATTATATCACTTGCCCACACTCGTACATGTAATTCACACTCAATTAATAAAACACCATCACTTTTAATCATTAATTCGCGATAAAACACGAGTTTACGAAAATAATAGAATGCAACGACATGATTTTTCCGTGTTCCCGCCAAAAACTCATTAAAAAAAATGAGTTACATACTTGTTGATGACCAGTTAACAAAAAAAAGGAAAAAAAAATTATTACAAACTCTAAAGTGCGACGCCAAATAATTAAAACAAGACATGTGCGATTCAAGCTAATGCTTAAGATTACTTCTTTCTTTCTTAATTGTTTTTTAATTCTTTTTTTTGTAAGAATATCTTATTATTATAATGGTATAAGGTATAAAAACAATACAAGTAAAAACTGGAGGTTTGGCTCAGCGGCGGTATTACCCTGTTCGATGATATGGAATGAAAGGCTCTTGCGTTATCAGTCGTAGATATAATGACGTGATCATGAGGTAATGAATTAATATAAGAACTGTAAACGTCGGGAGATAAAAAAAATGGGCACGCGCGCCGGTGTCCCGAAATATTTTACACGCATGCAAATACTGTGAAAATATCAACCATGCAGCCAAGTTATTATGGCACAAAGAAGTTCATTAACTGTAGGAGAAACAGACTGATTGTGTAGGCTCGATCAGTCATCATTAGCCAGAAGACATTTACCGCTGCACGATGGCCTCCCCCAACAGGGCAGGGTTGCCTAGCAGGCTCAGTAGCAGGGTTAATAGTACGGAACCTTATAAAATAACATCTAATTATCAAAATAAAAAACACGACTACATGCCAAAAAATTATAGCCAGTGTCACGGAATGATGGAAGGATTCTAACGATACGGTACATCCAAATCTGTTCAGGCATTTAGAAGTTATCATGGATTAAAGAAACTTAAATACCTACGTACATGAGCCCTGAAAACATTATAATCCAGTCGTGTAAAAAGCATGTTGCAGGCGTCTATAATATTATCAGTACTAGTATGCACTAAACAGCCAATCATAGTAATCATCCCATTTCCATTCCCGAGTGAGAGCGGAGGCGAGTGTATCTCGGCGTTCGCGAGCTGAATTCCGGTCAGGTGCGAGTCGTAAATGTGAACACATATTGTACCATGAATGTCTTCTATCGCAGCGGCTCGATAGGCGAGGCAAGATGTAGGGCTAAGCAAATAAACTTCAAATTATGAGTGAATCGGTTTCTTCTGGGCAAACGTGCTCCATTGCAGACCGCATCTACGCTTTACATCTGCCGGTAGCGGTGGTCAAACACAAGCAATTTATTTATCATACTAGAGGTCGCCCGCGACTTCGTCCGCGTACGGAAGAAATTCGGCCCGCTCCCAAAATTCACCACTTTAAATCATCCCGAGCAAGTTTTTTAGCCCCCCCGACCGACCAACCCCGACCAACCCCGGTCTACCGAATCTACCAACTCCCTCCCCCCCCCCCCCCAACTTCCCCCCTTTGAACGAACTACCCAAATATCAATTTTCATCACTATAACTTCAAAACAAAGAACTTTCCATATAACATTCCACCCCCCTTCCCCCCCTTAAATCGTTCCTGTATCATCATTTTTGATTTTAAATGAATTATCCAAATTTTCGTGACTAAAAGTACAAAAACAAAGGACTTTCATACAAACTCCCTCCCCCCCTTTTTCCTCCCCTTGGGGATCGAATTTCGAAAGATCCTTTCTTAGTGCACCCCTCCGCATCGAGACGAATACACCCTCCAAATTTCAAGTCTGTACGACCAGCGGTTTGAGCTGTGCGTTGTCTGTCAGTCAGTCAGGACAGAGTCTTCTATTATATTAGATTTCTAATACCAGCTATTAAAAATAGATCACGCCATAACCGTTGAACGGATTTAGATCAATGGAATGGATTTACCTTATTTCCCAGAATAACATAATTATATAGTAAGTATTTTTCATTAATTTTTGTTTTATTTATACCGGAATACTCACGCGATACCAAAACCACGTCAGTTTTCATAGTATCACTAGAGGTTGCCCGCGACTTCGTCCGTGTACGGAAGAAATTCGGCCCGCTCCCAAAATTCACCATGTTTTTTACACCCTCCCCCCCAGCCGCCCAAACTACAAACAAATATTAAAAATGTAACTATTTTAATCTATCTATATTAGGTACCTATATAAAAATCAATTTCTGTTCGTTTGTCTCGCTAAAACTCGAGAACGGCTGGGCCGTTTTTTTTAAATGTTTGTCGTAATCCAGGGAAAGTTTAAACGGGCTGAGTAAATGGCTGGACCGATTAGGATGAAATTTTGTGTTCCTGGAAAGGGTCATAGTAGCGAGGCCGAAGTCCGAGCTCTACGCGTACGAAGTAGCGGGTATCACCTATAGGATAATTATAAATAATAATATACAAGTAGTTAATGAATTCATAAACAATATCGTAGGGGTTCATTAAATTCATCATAATGAACAACTTGTACTATGAGAAAAGCGGTAAACATGAAAAAAACGGGTACATACATTTCGTCGTGCATTATTGTATTTTTTTGTGTGGGACAGCCGTTTTTTACACGTTTTTAGTGTTAGTTCCTTATTACATGTTGTCTTACTTGTTGTCCATTATGATGAGTTTATTGACCCCCTAAGATATTTCTCGTGAATTCAATATTATAACAGCTTGTATATTCATTTTCATACATTCGGTAAATCCGTGCAACGGTCAAATCCCTCAGTGTATTCATGCAGTATAAAGGATGTTACGTTATGCAACGAGAAAAGTGTGGCCATATCGCGTTCCTGAATGCATGAGCCCATCTGGAGATTGCATGTCAATGGCGACTGAAGCTATCATTGCATGCTTATGTCAAAGTTATGATAGATTATGTGAATATCTTTATAGGGAGGTCTCTATTTTGTATGTACGCAATTCTGTACACAAAGCTGATTGATAGCGAGCGTTGTGGTTGTCTACATGGTAGGTATAATAATTTTATTGGATCATGATTGCCCATTGCCATTAGATTCAATGCGAACTTGTTTTACTTTTCTCTGTTTTATAATAATATATATGTCGCCGCGAGAAAGAATCGGGCGTCTTCGGGTGCTTTCGTCATCGAGTCATGAACATGACTCCATAGTTTTAAGTGCTATTTCTAAATATCACTTAATTATAAACTTGATTAATGTAAAATTCATAAAGTTAATTTTAATTGCGTTGTATCCAGTTAAAATCTTGAAATTATCAATCAACATTAAATAGTGTTCAGTTTGACTATTTACTGAAGTAATTTGGCGTAAGTCTACTTTGATTTAGTTTTGTGATGTGATATTGCTGAATCAATAATTGTAAATGGCTTCATAATCGCTTTGGTGAGTTTTAAAAAGCATTCTGCTTACTTACTGATTATTCAATAGCTAGTTGTAATGACTTCTAGCCGCCATAAGCGCCGCCTGTGTGCAGAGCGGGAAACTATCGAGCTAGGCGCGCGAAATGGCGGCTTCGAGTTGTTGGAACGAGCAAATCAGACTCACTTTGTGTCGGATTTTCACCGTAAGAACATCTGTAAGTAATACCTTGTAATTTGCAGTAAAATAATTGCTTATCGAGTGCTTTCTCTGTTTTTATTTCAAATAGAATCCAGTGAGTGTTTAATAAATGATTTTAGTTAGCCTTGTGTGTTGAATAATAGCTAGATAGATAGTAAAAATTGCCATAGCCTACCCTTTGAATTCATGTTGGTACTTTAACAGTTTTAGTTAGGTTTAAAAGATCGCTTAATAGTTAAATAGTGAGCTATGTTGCAATAGCAAAGCCGATGGTCGGTAAGGCCAGCGGTTTTGCCTATTTTAAAAAGTATAAATCGGTTCCCACTCCGACATCGGAAGTGGGATTCGAACCCAAAGATCCCTCTCTGTCCGTTCATTATGTTACAGGATATCCTGGCTACACCCACGAGCGGCAACAGGGCCTCTGGATGGATGCCCTCGAGCCAAATGAAACCGCGCCTGGCGCGCCGACCAGTTCCAACGTGGCAACGCCATGCGCAGCAACAAGCAGACCTGCAGCGGACACCGTGACAGCGCCGGCAGCACCGCTTTTACTGCAGTCTGGTAATGTACCTCCTGCTTTCTTTACGAACATGATGACTATGATGCAGCATATGAGCGAGCGTCTTCTAGCACAACAGAAATCCGTCGACAAAGTGAAGATTACGGACGTATTTCTGCCTTCCTACGACCCGGATGGTAACGTCGGGGTCCGCGAGTGGTGTAAGCATATCTCCACTGCTAAAAGTACGTATAACCTTACTGATTATGATATCAGGATGAAAGTGACTAGCCTGTTAAAAGGACGGGCCAAAATATGGGCAGACAATTGGCTAGTCACGACATCTAGTTGGGAAGAGCTACGAGAGAACATCGTCACTACATTTGAACCAGAAAACCGATACTCCAGGGACGTACTTAGGTTTAGAGAGCATTCCTACGATTCTTCCAAGGATATTGCGGAGTTCCTGTCACAGTCGTGGCTGCTGTGGAGGCGCGTGACGAATGATAAGCTCGACAGCGGCGACGCAGTGGAAGCAGTGATTGGTACGGTGAGTGACGAACGTCTCCGCATTGAATTAATGAATGCCAGAGCTATCTCGGTGCCAGAGTTGATATCCGTTGCCTCTTCTATTAGAATTAAACGCCCTAATCAAGGTAATAATACAAGCCAACCGCCCTTAAAACGTCCTAAGGTTACAGTCGATACTTACAACCCCCTTTATTGCACGTTTTGTAAAAGGAGCGGTCATACTTTCAATGTATGTCGCAGTCGAGTATATTCGAATACTCGACCGACCGAAACGAGTTCCATGACGTCACCTACCGCGTCATCTAGACCGACTAATGATAAAGTCTGTTCATTTTGCTCAAAGCCTGGCCACACATTTGACTCTTGTTTTCGCCGAGAAAAACAGGTAGCTTCTAACGTAAATTCTGTGTCTAGCAGTAGGACTAGCTTGAATACAATGCGTGTTTGCATCGGTGATAATGTTGTAGATACCGTTTTCGATAGCGGCGCGGAGTGCTCTGTAATTCGTGAATCGATTGCAAACAGATTACCCGGGCGCAGAAATCGGGTAGTTAATTATTTGCGCGGAATAGGTCCTTTTCCAGTGGTTTTCACAAGTACCCTCACAGCAATTTGCGTCATTGACAAAGTGCATGTTGAAATTTTATTCCATGTTCTGTCAGATTACGAAATGACGTCAGACGTATTAATTGGTGCGAACTTGCTTCATGAAACCGGTCTCAGTGTTGTAGTGACGAAAGATAGTGCGACGCTGTTATCTCAGCCCCGCGTTATGCACGTGCGATCGAACGACCCTCTATTTGAGAATATTAGCCATGACTTGACTGATAAATCGGACATAGACGCATTGACGATCATGCTTAACTAATATTCGCACGTTTTTACCCGCGGTTTTGCTAAGTCGCGGGTCAACACGGGTGCATTAGAGATAAGACTAAAGAACCCCGACAAATACGTAGAGCGAAGGCCATACAGGCTAAGCCCAGTCGAACGCGAAAAAGTTAAGGAGATCGTCAATGAGCTAATTGAAAATGATATTGTTCGGGAAAGCAATTCTCCATACTTGACCCCAATCATTCTAGTAAAAAAGAAAAACGGAGACGATCGCATGTGTGTAGATTATCGGGAATTAAATTCTAACACTGTACGTGACCATTTTCCCCTTCCCTTGATTGCGGATCAGATTGACCAGCTAGCCGGTGGACAGTTCTATTCTACCCTCGATATGGCTTCAGGGTTCCATCAGATCCCAATATGTGAAGGCAGCATTGAGAAGACGGCCTTTGTCACGCCTGACGGGTTGTACGAGTATCTCACGATGCCATTCGGCCTTTGTAATGCACCTTCCGTGTACCAGAGATGTATAAATCGCGCATTAGGGCCCCTACTAAACGCAGGTAGTGCAAACGAGGGCACAAATAACGATAATAATGACAGTGTGGCTCAGGTCTACATCGATGACGTCATCAGTAAGTGTCGCGATTTTGCTAGTGGGTTGGCAAATTTGGAACGAATTTTGATCGCCTTATGCGAGTCTGGTTTCTCGATAAATATTGAAAAATGCCTCTTTTTCAAGCGGTCTATCGAGTACCTCGGTAACGTGGTTGAAAATGGTCAGGTGCGTCCCAGTCCCAAAAAAGTAGAGGCGCTTCTAAAAGCTCCCGTACCGACCACTGTTAAACAGGTAAGACAGTTCAATGGACTCGCGGGCTACTTTCGCCGTTTCATTCCCGATTTCGCGCATACTATGGTTCCCTTGTACAATCTAACTAAACAAGGCACTGAATGGCAATGGACTCATGTTCATGAGGAGGCACGTCAAAATATTATCCACCACCTCACCTCTGCACCTGTGCTCACGATATTCCAAGAAGGAGCACCTATAGAATTGTACACGGATGCAAGTAGCGTTGGGTATGGTTCTATACTAGTTCAAATCATCAATGGACGACAACACGTGATCGCTTACTTCAGCATGCGAACCACAGATGCAGAGAGTAGGTACCATAGTTACGAATTGGAGACATTAGCGGTAGTACGAGCGATCAAACACTTTCGCCACTTTGTCTACGGACGCAAGTTCAAGGTGATCACGGACTGCAACGCTTTAAAGGCCTCTAAGCATAAACAAGACCTCCTACCTCGCATACATAGATGGTGGGCCTATCTGCAGAATTTTGATTTCGACATTGAGTACAGGAAGGGCGAGCGGATGCAGCATGCAGATTTTTTCAGTAGGAATCCAGATCCACTCACTGTCAACACCATGACAAATAACCTCGAATGGATCAACATTGAGCAACGACGCGACGACCAATTACGCTCAATTATAGATGGCCTACATAACGGAGACGACTTTCCCGGATACTTCCTCGAAGGTAATGTACTAAAGTACGAAAAAAGTGACCCAATACGGGGTGCACAGAGACTCGTAGTGGTGCCGAAGTCCTTTCAGTGGAGTCTCGTAAACACATTCCACACAGCTCTTAAGCACCCGGGCTGGGAGAAGACTCTTCAGAAACTTAGGGAGACTTATCATTTCGACAGAATGTCTGCCGTTGTTCGAGAGTTCGTGGATAACTGTGTGGTATGCAAAACTTCAAAACAAACATCCGGAGCAACACAGGTACAGTTGCACCCAATCACTAAACCAACAGTAGCGTTTGAAGTCATTCACATGGACATAACTGGCAAACTCGGTACACCAGAAGAACAGGAGTACGTCATAGTCACGATAGACTCTTTTACTAAGTACGTGCTTCTCAGACACACAAACGACAAAAGCCATTACAGTACCGTGGCTGCCTTAAAACAGGTAATTCACCTCTTTGGAGCACCAAGACAAATTATCGTGGACGGCGGGCGTGAGTTTTTGGGCGAATACAAAAGCTACTGTGACAGGTTTGGTATCGAGGTACATGCTATATCCCCAGGTGTGAGCAGGGCGAATGGACAAATAGAGCGAGTTATGTCAACGCTGAAGAACGGTCTCGTAATGATAAAGAACTATGAGACCGCAGAATGGCACACAGCGCTAGACGGTCTACAACTCGCACTCAATTGCACAGCGCACAGAATCACAGGTACTGCCCCACTTACATTGCTAACTCGACGCCAAAACTGCGTGCCACCGGAGCTACTGCAGTTAGTCAATTTTGATAACGCGTCTATAGATATTGACGCTTTGGATCGGCATGTACAACAGAGAATGACTGAATTATCCGCCAAAGATAAAGAAAGATTTGATCGAGGACGAGCGAAGGTCCACAATTTCCAGTGTGGAGATTTTGTTTTGATAAAAAACGACCCTAGGAATCAAACCTCTCTAGATTTGAAATTCAGTGTGCCTTACGAAGTTCACAGAGTACTGGAGAACGACCGGTACCTCGTCAAGAAGGTGGTGGGCCACCACGGGCGGCCCCGAAAGGTCGCGCACGATCAGCTGCGGCGCGCCCCTCAGCCGGGAGCAGTCGCCCATGCGGCCGTGTCGCCTCGAGACGACCAGCAAGCTGGTCCGTCTGGCACCGCCAGCGCCATAACGCAACCCGTGGCGGCGCTACAAGCGGCTGACGTCACGCACTGTGACGTCACCGCCACTGAATAAAACGACTCGTCGTGTCACAACGATGAATACAATCTTGGTGAGCACCTTTCATTCTGTTTTACTACATACATGCATACACACGTGTCTGTGTACCTGTACATCCGTGTACCCGTAGCACACACGTGCATACAACACGCAAATTACCAACGCATATTGGCGCGTGGAGTAGACCAATATAGCACACACACTATTACAGCATATTGGCGCGTGGAGTAGACCAATATAGCACACACGTTATTAAAGCATATTGGCGCGTGGAGTAGACCAATATAGCACACACACTATTACAGCATATTGGCGCGTGGAGTAGACCAATATAGCACACACACTATTAAAGCATATTGGCGCGTGGAGTAGACCAATATAGCTCTAAATCGAATTATTAATGCATATTGGCGCGTGGAGTAGTCCAATATAGCAAACTAAAGATGCACATTGGCGGTACATCGAAAACCGCCAATGGCCAATTATTGCCAAGACTAGACTATGACTTTTATGACTGATGACTTTTATAAAATAATTCGATTTATATTCCTATCCTGTCCCCTGTGTACCGAGGTGTAAGATGGCCGCCCAGAGCACAGCATCGACCTTCCAGATAATTCCTTAGAGCCTCTGTCTTGTACAGCATCGACCTCTCACACTAAACCTCTCCTTTTCCTTACATAATTACACATCACAATCACGCTATTATTACCTATCTAATATTCAAAGTATTTTTTCATGTGGAATGAATTTGTACTTCGTTACGCTTGAAGTTATAAACCTTATTTATAAGCTGTTGTCATGTAGAATGAGCAGTTATTACTTTAACTAGTATAGCCCCTTGTCATGAGTATGGTCTAAAGACTCGCTAAAAGGATTTTAGTGACTCTGCCCATCTAAGTACAAAATATAACCTTTCAAACCTAGGTCTGTGTACTGTGGAAGTACCTAGCCTCAAGATATTTAACTCTCTATTTCAGCAACAACCAGGAGCGACCCTGAGCACGCGTCGCACCTCAGAATGGCCGTGTCGCCGCGAGAAAGAATCGGGCGTCTTCGGGTGCTTTCGTCATCGAGTCATGAACATGACTCCATAGTTTTAAGTGCTATTTCTAAATATCACTTAATTATAAACTTGATTAATGTAAAATTCATAAAGTTAATTTTAATTGCGTTGTATCCAGTTAAAATCTTGAAATTATCAATCAACATTAAATAGTGTTCAGTTTGACTATTTACTGAAGTAATTTGGCGTAAGTCTACTTTGATTTAGTTTTGTGATGTGATATTGCTGAATCAATAATTGTAAATGGCTTCATAATCTCTTTGGTGAGTTTTAAAAAGCATTCTGCTTACTTACTGATTATTCAATAGCTAGTTGTAATGACTTCTAGCCGCCATAAGCGCCGCCTGTGTGCAGAGCGGGGAACTATCGAGCTAGGCGCGCGAAATGGCGGCTTCGAGTTGTTGGAACGAGCAAATCAGACTCACTTTGTGTCGGATTTTCACCGTAAGAACATCTGTAAGTAATACCTTGTAATTTGCAATAAAATAATTGCTTATCGAGTGCTTTCTCTGTTTTTATTTCAAATAGAATCCAGTGAGTGTTTAATAAATGATTTTAGTTAGCCTTGTGTGTTGAATAATAGCTAGATAGATAGTAAAAATTGCCATAGCCTACCCTTTGAATTCATGTTGGTACTTTAACAGTTTTAGTTAGGTTTAAAAGATCGCTTAATAGTTAAATAGTGAGCTATGTTGCAATAGCAAAGCCGATGGTCGGTAAGGCCAGCGGTTTTGCCTATTTTAAAAAGTATAAATCGGTTCCCACTCCGACATATATGTATATTTTTTCTTTTATTATGATTTTGTTTGGTGGTGTGGGCACTGACAGTGACAGCTTTAAATGTTCACTTCCTTATTATTTTTTCTTTATTATTGGCATTGCACGTTATGCATTCTGCCAGCGTGGTAAAGCTGTGGTGACTTTACTTTATCTCTTTTGTCATTTTGAAAAGAGCACGAAAAGACATGTTTCACCACGTTATGTCGCTTGCCCACACTCGTGCATGTAATTCGACAGTCAATGAATAAAACACCACCACTTTTAAGCATTAATTCGCGAAAAAACACAAGTTTAAGAAAATAATAGAATTTTAATTTCATTTCAAATTTTTTAATTTCAATAAGTGCTGCCAGTTAAGAGTCGTAGTGATGGGTTTTTATCCTTTTATTTGTTGAATTTCGTCGGATTGGATAATGATTTTTAAGTTTTTGTTGTAAGTATATTTTATATTATCTGTTTTGTGTCGTGTACCTGGTTGTGTGATGTGATATTAGTTTTGTGTATGTAATTAATCTTTCATTTGCCTTGTATGTGTATCTTGTGATTTTCGCGTGCGTGACGTCACCTGCCGGGCCCAACGGAAGACCAGCGCCGGTTGCTCGCAACCGGCATCTTGCTGAGTTGGGGCCGGTTTGTGGCAAAAGGTAAACAATTTATTATTTATTTTTGTTTTACTTTTCCGTGTTCTGTGTAACTGATTTTTTGTTTATACTTTTGCCACGAATAAACTATTGTCTATTGTCTATTGTCTATATATTAAAAGCAATAAGAATAGATATTCTTTGTTTTAGTTTTATATGTATTCAGTTGTACTTATTTATTTAGCACACCATGCATAATTTGTGCTGGGTTGCCAAAAAGTGTTTACTAGCCTTCGGGGCTAAAGTGGCTACTTTAGCGAAAGGAACCACTTCCTCCCCGCAGCGGTACGTAAAATCATATACACATCACACATACGGACAGCATCACCCTCTCGGTTTACGGATTATGGCAACCCTTACTAAGGGAGTCTACAGCAGCGGACGTCTTCTTGCTGATGATGATGAATCAATAAGGTCTTATTTATTTTATGAATATTCCTTTAATTTATTCACCTGAACTTAAACAGTTAAAAATATAAAATAAGTACTTCGCTCGCTTCTGACACCTCCGCAAAAAATTACAAGAAAATCCCCTCAAGAAAAATTGAAAAGTTTAGTTGATCAACTTACGTAAGAGTTTGAAGGCAGCATTTTGAGCATTTCTCTCTCCTTATTACATTTTTTTATCTCATTACTGGATTTCGTCGGATTTATTTTTGTGAGCAATTTTTCATTAGAAACAAAGAGGGGAATAATCGAGTATCAAGAAGTGGGAACAAGTCGTGAGGGGCTCTTCCTCATTATTAAGTTATATTTGGGATGAAATATGGATGGTTTTAGAGCAGTGTTTTTAAAGAACGACAAATAGATCAAACGTGTGGCATTTTGTTTTAGACAAATTAAACTTTTGCGGAAAACTTTTTCTGTAGGACTCTACTGCAGAATCCGCCTGGAGAAGTACCGCACTTTTACCAGTTATTCAACCGCCAAGCAGTATTGTGCAAGCATTACTGTGTTCCGGTTTGAAGGGCAATATTACCAGAGGAAATTACAGCATGAAGAGCTATAACATCTGATATCTCAGGGTGACGAGCACAGTACAGTACGACACAGGATTGTATTCGCAAGTTCACAATTCTGCAATGCTACTTAAGTGTTAGGCGTGACGCTTACCACCAGGTGAAAGTCTTGCTCGTCTCGTCACTTGACCGTACAAAAAAAATACTCGAGGCGGTACTTGGAAAATATGGAGTACTTAGTCTATTTCGATCTTCAAAAGGATCATACCTAGACAATACTTTATGACCAGGGTATGTCCTAAAACTACGTCCAGAACCACCGGAGGACAGGCAGCTGCGTCTTCTTGGTTAAAGGTGGTCTGCGATCTCGAAGCCGCCTGCCAAGCGTGGGTATTATGGTAACTCCTCCCTATAAGGGAGAGGCTTCCCCAGCAATAGACGTCTTCTGGCTGATGATGTGATAAACAGCTCATCATGATCCCGGTTAGTTACAACTGGTGCTGGTCTTCCGTGAGGCCGGCTGGTGACGTCATGGAAGAGCACACACACAAGCACATAATATAAACGAGTACTTACATTAATATTACAACATTACTAATTTCAAGACTATCAACATCTATTCTTTCAGAAATCTAATCTTATACGAAAAAAACAGTTCAGTTTTTCTTATAAAGTGAATTTTCGAGTACGCAATAACTGTAACATCAAATAACTTATTCAGGCATTTTGTGTCTAAAATTTATAGATTTACGGCCTTACCTAAAATAATCTCGATTCTCTTAGTCACTGCTTAAACTTCTCTGTAATTTTCTAGCGCGTGCAACTTCACGTCAGAGAGAAGATGGCAGAGCATCTTAAGCAGTGACTAACGGTTGAAAAGTTTTTTTAAGTAAGGCCGTTAGATAGTAAGACATTGAGTATTTCCTTTCATTTAGTTTGAATTGATTATAAAACGACTGTTTCAAACACAACTTGATCTGAAGTTCCCGATTTACTTAATGACCAGATACCGTCACTTAAATCTGCAGACTTCAAAAACATAGAGACATATACAAAGAGATCTTTATGAAATTCAAACCGTTTATATAAGTTATATTTTATTGAAAATCACACGTATGTGTCACGTCAATTAGAAAGGTATTCTGCCATTAGAGCTAAACAAAAAAGGATGAAAAATTAAAAGATTAAAAGATAGTCATAAAAAACTTATAATACGTTACATAACCGGTCGATTGAAACTAGTTCTGAATTCACATTATGTGTTAAAAAAGTCCAATATGTGCCAGAACTCTTACCTATTTGAATGCGAAACAAAAAAGTATAGTGACCAGTATTTCAAGGAATACATAAGGCTAACTTATAGACATCTTTCTAAACATACAAATTCTACCCCTCTTAAGTCTGTGTCCCAAAACTCGTCATGCTACCCGAACTGCGATTCGTCCAATGAGCCACATTAAAACTCTAACTGCTGTTTAATTTTTAATCCCTTCTCTAATATTTAAGCGGCGGTTAGATTAATTTCGCTCCAAGGTGGGGAACTTTCTAATGGTTTTAATTAGTTCCTTGAAAGATAAAGTGAAGTTGGGCCCGAGCTAAGAAAAGAAGAGAGAGTTAAGATAGGTTCAGCAAGTCTCTTGCCAGAAAATAGAAAACCGTTACTCGATCGAAGGAAATATATACTTATAGTAATACGTTTCATATAACAGATTTGGTTCATATTTGATTTTTGATAGAGCGAAGAATTTAGGTTCAAATTCAAATTAAAAATATTGATTTGTGTAGACTTCGGTTTTAAGGAGATATTCTATAAACTAGTACAACATTGAGATCGCCATGCTCTAGCACCATGGCATGCAAAATATTTAGTATGTACATAATCATTAATAATTCATAATTTATCATTATATTGCTTTACATTTATAATAATTAAATTTTATATATGGTCAAAATAATTAATTAAATATTATGAATTACCTAAATTTACAATTTGTCATTTAGACTTGTAACGATTCGGCGTTTGTAAGTATTTTCAGAGAATAGTTTATATTTTGAAAATGTTTTGCATAGAGTAAGTTATCCTTTTTATACTGACAATTATTGTCCGTGATACGGTATTTTAAATCTATGTATACCGATTACTTTGATTTGTGAACCTAAGTGGTCCTTTAAAAAATAACAACCTTTTATCAGTGTAGTTTTTAATAAGGTCCAATGAATAATTATTAGTACCTTTGATTCCAATCATTTGCAGTATTTTCAAACACCGCCGCCTGCAAGGTTTGCAAAGTCTCAATTGGGGCGACTCATATTTCAAATTCAAATTCAAATTCAAATTCAAATTTCATTTATTTCGACATAGAGGTCATATCACATAGTTACAAACAATAATCATTAAAAATAAAAAATAAAATAAAAATACAATTTACTATAACACTAAAATTAAAATATAATTACTAATTAAATCTATTTGTTTGCTTATTAGTCAGTATATGAACCCTGTAACAGTGGTTCATGTACTGACAGTCAAACCTATTCGCAAATACGTTTAGGATACTGTTGGAGCTGACCCGCACCCTGCGCACCAGGGATGTGCACCGTTTCCGCATGGTTGTGTAGAAACAGTCCACGCGGGACTCGGCAAACATCCCCGACGCACTGCAGTACCTGGTCAGTCCCATCAGCATCCTAAAGGCATTATTATATTGTACACGAAGAGCGTTGTACTGTTTCTGCGTATACGTCACCCACAGGCTGCTCGTGTAGAAGGACGTACAAAATGCTCTGAAAAGAGTAATTTTGACGTCCCCCGAACAACGAGCGAATCTGCGGGCGATCATATTGGCCCTCACAGACAACGCTCTTCGCTCCCTCTCTATGTCTGCATCGTCTTTCAGGTCAGAGGTTACCAAATGCCCAAGATACTTGAACTTTTCCACCCTCTTTAATTCAGTACCATTCAACCTAATAGCTGGTATGGTATCTGGACATTTCCCTCTGGCCTGAAAGACCATACATTCGCTCTTTTTTGCGTTATATAGCAAACCGTGACACCGTGCATACTCCTCACATATGCCCAAAAGTTTGGATAGGCCACAGACCGAAGCGCTCAGCAGCACCATGTCGTCTGCGTAGCTAATATTATTGAGACAAACTCCATCAATATGGCAGCCGACACGAGTACTGCTGAGCTCCTCTATTAGAGCATTCACGTACAGGTTGAAGAGCTTTGGAGAGGTCAGCCCCCCCTGCCTCACCCCGCACTCCAACCTGTACGGCTCCGATAGTGCATTCGACCACCGAACAACGTTGACCTGATTCGAGTACCAATACTTGAATATGTGTACTAGTTCATCAGGCATGGACAAGTCATTTAATTTTTGCCATAAGATGTCATAACAAACCAAGTCGAACGCTTTCGAAAGGTCGAGGAAGCATGCGTAAATCGACGTGGCCCGATCGGTATAGTACTTGACAGTCTGCTTCAAACTTAGGATAGCTGTTTCTGTAGAGAGTCCAGATTTGAATCCAAATTGATTATCATGAACATTTAAGTAGTTATCGAGCTGAGAATCAAGCAGGCTGTCAAACACCTTCGCGACCACAGTTGCCAGTGAGATCGGTCTATAATTATTGTGGTCACTTATGTCACCGGTTTTGCTCTTTACAATTGGTACCACCACAGTCCTCATCATATCTGCTGGTAAAAATGAGTGTCCCACACAAAGCGTATAGAACATAGCGAGGACTCTAGGCAAGTGGCTGCCAGCATGTTTTAGGTGTTCAATGCTTAGGCTATCATGTCCAGGAGACTTCCCTCGCGACATTGATGTAATAACATTTCTAACATCCTTCGCCGCGAACCTGGTATTCATCTCCTGTCCATGATGTCCACTCGCATATTCGCTGACAGACTGTGATGGCCCCAAGGGTGATTTTACAGCAAAGTGGCTCTTAAACATGTTAGAAATGCATTCAGAGTCGCTTATTCCATTGACGCTCACAGGTAAGCTCGGCTTACTACTTAGTTTGTTGGTGGTTTTCCAAAAGCTACCAAAGTCACGCTTAGAGTGTTGAGACGCGAGTATGTCCATCTTAATCTGTTCGCTATTATTCTGACACCATTTCAAACGAGTTTTAAAGATTTTACGACTTTCACGCATCTGATCCCACGCACAACCCTTCTTTGGTTTGCCACTTAGAACCCATAATTTGAATTTACACCTCGCCACCCCGTGAGCGTCACGAACATGCTTGTTCCACCCTAACACTGGTTTCTTCTTTCTCGGCTGCCCAAAAGAATGGGTATCAGAGGCCACCGAACATAACGCATCAATTATATCCCGGTACATTTTGACAAGACAAGTAACTTATTTTTCTGATAAAATGCTTCGATCACATAAGTTAATTAAGGGGACAAATTAAACAGAACGTCTGTGGTACAAGTGCCTACTTAGCAAAAGTTCTGGTCGCGAACCTTTTCAAACATCCCAAACTTTTGGCATTTAAAAAGCTCCGTCTTAGGCAAACAAATTTTCCTTGTAGGGGTTCAACTCAATCAAATAATTAGCAAATATTTGTCGGAAATAATTAGCTTGCAGAAAGGGGAGCCACTCATGTAAAATTTACAGTATTTTCATACTAAAGAGTATGAAAATAACAGTAATAAAAATAAAAATAAATTGCTTAGAAAAAGAATTACCTAAGTAAGTAAGTTCGTATAGGCTGAGTTGCCAGCCCTAGTGTCAGAGTTAATATGCCGCCCGAAGGCCTCTGACATGGCTGACGGTTGTTGTTATAGAAACTAGAACAAGCAACCGGGACCAACAATTTAACGTGACATCCGACCCACGGTAGCGCTCAGAAATAAATGCCACTCACGGGTGTGCCGGGTGATATATCGGTACTAAACCGAGTTATGTACGTACCAGCTATCGATGAACTGGTACTACTACTAGGCTAGGTTGGGTTTGTAGTTAAGAGTAACGCGCTTTAAATCTTTGCTTACGGGTCTAACTGCTAGTAGCTTTCGCAAAGAGCTTTAGAAAGTGCCGCTTAAGTGAAGTAAGAGTTAATGTGCCGCCCGAAGGCCTCTGACATGGCTGACGGTTGTTGTTTTAGAAACTAGAACAAACAACCGGGACCAACAATTTAAGGTGTCATCCGACCCACGGTAGCACTCAGAAATAAATGCCACTTAAGGTCACCTATCCGAAGACTGACCGGACCGTCCGTTGCTTAACATCGGTGATCGTTTAGAATAACCTAGACAAGCTACGCCACGAGCGCTACAAGAATTACCTTATTATCGAATAGCAACTATTTAGACACTATTTTATTTTTTATGAATCTTACACAAATGAGTGACAATAATTGTGCTTAGTTAAAGAAATTAATGTCTATCATTTATAAAGCAAGGATTAATGCAAGTATTACTGTGTTTTGGTTTGAACGGCCTTACCAGAAAGGTTTTACCAGAGGAACTACTGAACTTGAAGAGATTTGACATCTAATATCGCCGGGAAGGGATTGGAAGATCTAGCTCCTGGCTCCGGGCTAATATCAAAGTGCAGTGCGGCGCAGGATTTTGTGTCTTGGTATTGGAAGTTTCACTATTTTGGCGCTGTTCTGTTATGGGCAAGCGTGGTTCTTACCACCAGGCGAACGTCTTGCTCGTCTCGTCAATAAAATCCATAAAATATATTAATTATTATATTTATTATAATAATTAATATATTAATTTATTTGTGTATATTATAGCACAGATTATTTGTAAATTGTACAATTATATTATAGAGAAAATGTATGAATACAATTTGTAACAAAATTTTACTTTTACGAGTTCTTAGAATTTTAGGGAGGTCGATGATTTTCATGCTTCAGTGGGCCAGAAAAATGTGTAAGACCATGACGAAATTTGGTTCCTTCGCAATATTCACGCCACATTTGCTCCTCAATTCTCTCAAGGCGGTGGAAGGTCAATGCTCTCAACCCTACCAACAGCTGGGACGAGAGCGTCCAAATTGTCTGTCTCTGGTAAATTGAGATGAATTGCGGCCACTCACTAATTCAGTATACTATTGTACACAATCAACATTACTATAGCGACGTAAAACTAGTTTTGTAGATCAGTTGGGTGTGTGTTAAGTTTCAGAAACGAAAGAGTATTTTAAATATTGTACGATTAAGGAGAAAACAAACCCCTATATTTAGAAAACAGACATCATTCGCGTCGAGCATGCAACCCCGCTAAGACAGTGGCTGTTCAGTCGCGAGTCTGCAAATGAAGACAGATTGCTGGCACGCATTAATTCGCGCTTAACAACGCAATTAGCGAGATAATACCAGCGTTTTGGGAGATCATTTTGTTAAGGGAGCATCTCCAAAGATTGGTAAGACTTTTGATAATACATGGTTTCAGAACTCTTAAAATTTCATGATGTTTACTGAACTGAACAAAAAGACCTGGGTATGGACCTGGGTATGTCCTAAAACTGCACTCATAACCGCCGGAGGACGGGCAGCAGCGTCTTCTTAGTTAACGGTGGTGAGCATTCTGCGATCCCCAAGCCGCCTGCCAAGCGTGGGGATTATGGCAACCCCTCCCTATTAAGGGAGAGGCCTTCGTCCAGTAGTGGACGTCTTCCAACCACCAAGAAGAAACCAAGACCAAGAAGAAAGATAATATTTTAAAATTTTACTGTATACAATACTAATATGAAAGAGTGAGATAGAGCTAAATCCTCCAAGTTCAAAATATTTTTTATCAATTATAAATGACGTATACATTAGTAAGCCGTGGTAGCGTTGTTGGGAGAATGCTATGCATTAACTGTGAACGGTGGGTTTGACCTCGGGTCCATACCGATATAGGTATCATTTGAAATTTACGTACCTACGAGTTAAAAAAACACTGATTTTTCGGCTTTTTGGTGAAAGAAAACATCTTGAGAAAACTACATGATATTGTCTAGAGAAGAAATTCAATATTATTTAGTGAATGCGCTAACCTGTACCAGATCAGCAGCGATGTGATATCTTCCAAGAACCAGCATCCAAGGGATATTAAACGCTAATGCAGTTTAAACAAATTAACAAATTTCGAAAGCTAGTTCGTGGAGACAGTCACTAATGATTTTGATGAATTTAGTTTGTTCATGAAAATATCTGTTAAACGGTTATGAAAGATAGATCGATGCTCAGATACCGTTAGATATTTATGAAGCATAGTGTGTCCTTCGTGAATCTCTGCCAGCGGAGACTATTAGAGGGGCACCTTGCTGTTTATCGTTTATCTGATCGAAACTGTTTATTCAAAATTATTTTACACTAACGATAGCAAATACGTAATGTAAACTTACTTTTTAGGTTTTTTTTATACTATCAAGTGACGAGACGAGCAAGAAGTTCGCCTGGTGGTAAGCGTCACGCCTGCCACTAATAGTAGCAGTGCTCGAATTGTGAACTTTCGAACATAATCCTGCGCCGCGCCGCACTGCACTGCGTTCGTCACCCTGAGATATTAGATGTTAAATCTCTTCATACCCAGTAATTTCTCTGGTAACATTGCCCTTCAAACCGGAACACAGTAATGCTTGCACACTACTGCTTAGTGGTTGAATAACTGGCAAAGGTGTGGTACTTCCCCATGCGGACTCTGCAGTAGAGTCCTACCACTACAAAAATCATCGATCATTAAAATGGTGTGTTTTGGCAGATACTTGTCTGCCAGTTTTCATTCTAAGTTAGGTAATTACCTTTGACTAATTACTTTCTTTTAAAATAACTTTTTATAAATACGTTTGACCACCATCTTGACTGATGTATATCAACGATGTAAGTCTACGATGGAGCATATTTGCCTAGAAACACTTTAACTATGCTATCAAAAACCGATTAATTTGTGTCACGAAAAAGACTTAAATTTAAGTGAATAATGCCTTTCCAGTTACTCGTAACAAAATGTGATAGGGTGCTTAAGACATTGTTGTAGAAAAACTTAAAGCAATTTAAACAGTTTGCTTACAAATTCTTCTTCAAAGCGGGAACAAAATACACTGGTCGAATCCTTGTTCAAGCGGCGTTATATTAAATTTCCTCTAAGCTAAGTCCGGTCTAAGGAAACCGCTCGTATGACGCGTTCCTCAACTACCGGGTACCAGAACAGCTATAAATACACGCTTTGAGTCAAAAGATTTGAACGGCAAACATCTTCGTTTTAAAGGGCTTAAATTCGAGTTATTTATAATTTTATTTTGTTTGTTATTAATCAAATCAAATCATTTATATGCCATAAAAAAATTTACTTTTATTTTTAAATGTTATTACATACAAATAAACGAAGAAAAAAATATTGCATAACCATAAATACAAATTTAATATAAGCCTTTGTTTAATTCGTTTTTGGATAATTATATCATAACAAAGCTCTTTGGATATTTTTTTTTGTCGCTGCCAATGAATTTACGATGCAAACATTAGCATTTATTTACGAATATAGATTTCTTGTTTTGTTAATAATCATTTTTTTTCTCATATTTTAATATTTTCTTCTGAAACAATAGCTTGATAATTATTATGCAAAAGCAGCCCAGCCCCTACTCACAAAAAACAATTTATAAAAAACACGCAATCCGCCCAGGCTACACACGGGTGCAATTTGCAATTTACTAATTTATTTACGGGTTTCTCTACTTTTCTTTTATGCAAACCTTTTCCTGACAATTACGGACACAACGAAATCAATATCAGCCATATCGGTCGATCTGTTCTCAAGTGATGCTCCGATATACTTGTGGCGATAGATTTTGGTGTGTCATATAAAGACACAGTAAAAATTTGATAACCAAACTTGTTAGTTGAAAAATTATCGCTTAGTCCTGTGTCTTAGACCGTAGTTCTAGCTCCACAACTCCACACTTGACTTAAAAAATCCAGCACAAAGGAAATCTCCTTCTTATCTCTCTTTACATCGCGCGCATACATTTTGTGAAATAAGTCTAGAGTTTTACATAGTTCCTGTAATGGAACGGGTTTAGGTGAGAAAACTCTGTAAAAATAGCTCACGAAGTTCTGGGGGAAAAGATGAGCTGAGATGAGATGGAACTACGAGTCGCGATTATTACCAAAACGTGTTAAAAAAAAGATAACTTTTAAAAAAAAGATAACTTATCTACTTCAAATTAATATGGGACCACCTTGACAGTACACCAATTTTCAAAATCGGTTTACAATTGACGGAGAAATCGGTGAACCCCTCCTTTTATGAAGTCGGTTAAAGAATACTCTTTCATTGTTTTTAAACCTTAAACAGGAAGAAATATTATGACCTCCGGCAGGACTCGACCCTGCATACGAGCAGTCCCTATGGGTTTCCGTCCCAACTGCTTTGCCAATAAGTACTTTAACTTTGCCAGAAGTAAAAAGATAGGATAGGATAGATAGGATTTGATACGAGTAGATGTCAAATTTCCCAACCTGTTACAAGCTACCAACTAAAGTGTTGGTTGCTTTCATTATTCAAAAGTATTTTTATCTAATCAACCATTTTTTTAATTTAATAGTATTCTACGTCGTATGAAAAAGATATAATATTAAGTCTACACCATAATAATTCGAATGAAAGTAATCTTAGTAGGTGGTCGTCTAGGTCCCGGTGCTTTGTTCTATAACAACAAGTGTCAAACCATGTCAAAAGCCTTCGGACAGTACATTAAGACTGCCATCACACGAGCGGTTTGCGAGCGTTTTCAAAGCGGAGCGGGCGCACCTCGAATACGTGGCGGACGCGCAAAGAACACGCCGCAGATGCGCAACGAATACGTCGCGGTCGCGTAACGAGCTCGCCGCGAACGGCATTTTGTACATTCTCGTATAGAACCCTTTCGTGCTTGAATGGTTTCTTTTTCTGCGTCTTCGAAGTAACAAAGCCAACAGAAGTGTTTCCTCGTCGGAATCGATTTTGTTACTGAGTGTATTGTACGTCGTGAGCTCGCCGCGAACAGGCGACGGAAACGTTGCGTGATCGCCACGTCTCCGCGACGTCTTCGCTGTGCAACCGCGGCGTGTTCGTGCCGTATTCGCGTGCATGCTCTGCTTTGAAGACGCTCGCAAACCGCTAGTGTGATAAGGCCCCTGAGACACAGGCCACTTAGCCTATACGAACTTACTTGCTTTATGTCTCAATATAATTGGCGCCAATAGAATTGTTTTTTTTTTGGTCACCGCTGCAAAAAGTCATGGGCAGGCTTTAACTTTCACCATCAGAAAATCGTCGCATTTAAAAATATTCTACGTAGCATGGATAATGTAACTACTTACAAGGTAAAGTTAAAATCTACACCAAATGTAAATTAAAGTATCTCAAGGTGACGAGCGCAGGGCAGTGCGGCGCAGGATTGTGTTCGCAAGTTCACAATTCTGGCCCTGCTACTGTTAGTGGCAAGTGACGCTTACCACCAGACGTCTTGCCCGTCCCGTCACTTGATTGGATAAAAAAATAAGTGAAATTCATTCTCCCGTGACAAAAACACCTACTTTTTCCTCCTTAATACTTGCAACAAAGTACAAACAGTACGTGTAAGACAGTGTGAGGCAGTAAAACGATCCCTCACCGCACTGCTCGAGCTCCCGCGCCCTGCGCCCCGCTCCCGCCCGCACACAATCAAATATTTAAATCGGACCAGATCTCATTAATATCTGAACAGCCAGCAGGTACAGAATGCTTAGGCCTTGTGGTGTACTGTATGTAATGTACACTAGTAAACATAGAACCATTTAATTTTGGGCGCTTGTAGCAAAAGGTAAATTCTTTTTATTCCATTCAAATTTCCATTGGAGGATTTACTCTCGTGTTTTAGGATAGCAAAATTTGGATGATCAAACATCAGTAGGTTTGACGAATTTTAGGTTAAGTACCGTCCGTGTAAAATACTTTAGTTATTTTAAATTAATATTTTAAAATACTTAAAAACCTCGGATTATGGTACCCGTATGTAAGTTAATAGGTCACATTCTTATTCAAATTAGGGAGCAATTTCATCAAACTGGCTCAAAGCGGGATGTAGCGGAAAATTCCTCCAAAATTACGGAATCTCTTTATAATTTTGACATATTTTTAACTTAAACGTCCCCCCCTGGAGCTACGACGTTGCGGCGCTACGCTGCTGTGAAGTGAGTTAGATTCGTTGCTACGAGACAAGTGCTACGGAGTTTCGTAGCACGAGACGTTCTATGAAACTTTGTTAAGTATTATACAGGTGTCTATATAATTATATATATATACCTTGTGTATACCTTCTTATAAACTGAGACTATCAGTCAATACCTAGGAACAAACTCAAACATTTTGATTTATAATAATAACCTTTGACACAGAGCTACTACGAACTATGAATTTTCATCTTTAGATAGGTAGATCCCCAAGCCGCCTGCCAAGCGTGGGGATGATGGCAACCCCTCCATATTAAGGGTCTTCGTGCAGCAGTAGACGTCATCTGGCTGATAGAGTAGTGTGTAGATAGATAGATAAACTAACTCTTGAATGCTCATATAAAAAGATGCACACAAAGGATTAAAATAGCTAGTATCATAAATATTTCATCTTTGTTGTCCGTATATCTTGTCGTTGATAAATTTAGTCTGTTTATTTTTCTTTTACATTATGCTAATGCTACAGCGACCATCTTGTAAGACGTGCTTTTGGCAATTTCACGTGTTTATACACAAAACATAGCACAATAATACATGCGCTTACATCTTTGTACTTTGTCTATATAAGAACCTACATTTCAGTAACATCGCGGAGTCTTTTTGCAACTTTCTTACAGTGACAAGGTCCTAAAGAGTTGAGTTATTTTTTAATGTTCTCAACCCTCTTTCCTGAGGCAGTGATCATAAATTTGCAATAGCTTGTTCAGGGGTTGTTTGAAGGCCCGTATTAAAAACTAAGGGTAGTGTTGACCGTGGGTAGAAATAGCTGCAGGCTAGCGCTTTCTAATGCAATATTGGTTGTTTGATCATTGTATCACGAGGGCTGGGAAGTGACGATATTTAAAAAGAGTGTAAAGTGGTGTTTTATCTGTTTGTAAATATCGTAAAGGGATGTGTGTAAGCAATTTAGCGATCAACCAGTAGATAGGTAAAATCATCACTTTTCTGCCTTTCACCGTCCTTCTAATAGTACAAATCATTATTTTATCTAGTATTTTATGTTTGAATTTGGTTGCGTGGGACGCCCAGAATTTGATAGAGCGATGATATGCCTAAAAGAGGCTGATATCGAAAAGCCATAGTACAAGTTAAGGGGTGTGGTGTGCCTAAGAGAGACATATATTAAGCAGTGGACTATGATAGGCTGATAAAGTCGATGATGTCTAGGCCACTAAAAAACCTTGTTAGTGAAGAACACGCTACAGTGAAGCTGGGCAGACCACGTAGAACCAGAGCCTTCTGGACCAGAATTTCTAGTAAGTAGAGTCCAACTTGGCGTGTACAAGATCGCGCGACAAGCTCTTTCCGTCATCACCAAAGACTGGCAAGAGTTAGCTTAGACCCAATAAAAATAGAAAAATCAAGAGGGGCAATTTTTGCCCAGGAATGGAACTTCGAAGGATAGCAAAAACATAACAATTGTTTCTTGAAAGCTATTTAAATTTAGTTATTTTCAAGGTCAGAGTGAGTAAGTTATCTTTTAAGTTGGTGTAATTTATTTTCGAGACATTGTAGCTTACCAACATGCAAGTTGGTAGTCAAGCAATTTATAAAACGTAAAGGAAAAAAAACTGATATATTTAGATTTATTTCCATAGTAGCAGTGCCATGCTGTTTTCGCGCAATTCCTGGTATTAGAAGCAGCCTACCTCTAAACCAAATTTATACAAATCTGTTCAGCCGTTTTGGGTGATTGAGTAACAAACGTATATAAGTACAAACATTGAAATTTATGATATTTGTAGAATAGTAAGATAATAATCTAATGGACCTGGGTATGTCCTTAAACTGCAACCAGACCCACGCCACGGGAGGATGGGCAGCAGCTTTATTTTGGTTAACGGTGGTGAGCATTCTGCGATCCTCAAGCCGCCTGCCAAGAGTGGGGATTATGGCATCCCCTCCCTATTAAGGGGGAGGCTTTCGTCCAGCAGTGGACGTCTTCCGGCTGTTGATGAATATAATAGCACAGTGTTCGAGCCATGGCAGTTCAGCACGCTACCATCTGATCCCGGCAAGTCCCTCCAAGCCGTACCTATAAATTATATTCATGGTATTATAATCCAGGCCCGGAGCGGGAGATAATAAAAGCTACCGTTATTCGTGTAGCATTGAAGTTCAACACTGGTGGGGATGGCGGCGGAGGAAGAAATCCCGGGCCATAGAATCGACGGGTTTCGTTATTGTATGATACTGGAAAATATCACAACAACACAACGTTCTGTAGTTTGTTTTTTATTGGAATAAATCAGAATAACTGGAAAATATGAAGATGCCATCCATATGTAGGCGAAATTGAAGTCGATTTTTTTAATGCGTAATATCTGAATATTTTCGATGATAAATAAATTAAAATATTACATGCTTCATGAAAGTCAATCAATTTAATACGCAATGTAATAATAATTACTAATTATTACTAAGCAATCTTAGATATAACATAGAGACTTCCACTAACTCTGTTATGTACAAATTTATTGGAATTTTCGTTGGGGTAACTTCGCACTCGAGACCCAAGATACAGGTCCGCCTAGTGTGGGGTTTGCTGTTAGTACCAACTTGATTAATTATAATAAGGTACAAGCAGTAATGCTTAATTTTCTTGAATGTACCAAGTTATTTTTGTAAATAAAAATTATTATTATTAATATTTATTATTATTCTAAAACCGCCGACGTACTAGCCCCACAGATATCTTGGCGCTGTTTTCTCAGCCGTCCGTCGTCTCCGACCGTCTTATTGGCATTGATATAAATTTAGCTCCGCTTAGCTGCTATTCGTTTTTGATTTAAGGTAACTTTGGGGTATTTTATACAAAGACATGCTAAAGAGTTAGTTAAATAGATAAAAACTTTTAAATGATATCATACTAAAGAAGAACTGAGCTGGACACGTCTGCCGAATGCCAGAGTAATTATAGGCATAACTCACCACCGCCTGGGACCTGGATCTCAGACGGCCTCCAATCCAATTGGAAAGACCGACTTTGAATCGATGTTTTTAAAAAAATATTTCGACAATCGAAAGTAGCAGCTTATAAAGGAACAGGGAATGAAAAAACGATGCAACGTAGTTATTAAAGGCTGCAAATTTTACATTTTTGGCGCAAATTTTTCAAGTGCGAAATATACGTGTCCTATGTTTAAAAAAAATATATATTTTCAAGTGACGAGACGAGCAAGACTTTCGCCTGGTAGTAAGCGTCACGCCTGCCACTAACAGTAGCAGTGCCAGAATTGTGAACTTGCGAACACAATCCTGCACCGCACTGCACTACGCTCGCCACCCTGAGATATTAGATGTTAAATTACTTCATACCCAGTAATTTCTCTGGTAACATTGCCCTTCAAACCGGAACACAGTAATGCTTGCACACTACTGCTTGGCGGTTGAAATCCTGGCAAAGGTGTGATACTTCCCCAGGCGGACTCTGCAGTAGAGTCCTACCACTACAAAAACTGTCAACTAAAACCTCCGAAATCGACCAGTTCACCTACTTTAAAATAATTCGGAAAAATAAAAATATTAAATTTTAAATATTTCGTTAGCATAAATACACTCTAACATCTATAATCCCTAAATGACAATTGCAGTGCCAAATTGAACTCTACAACTATAACGTGACCTCAAAACAGTATCCCTATAGTTTCCTTCAAGTAAATCTCGTGCTCTTTAGCGCTTATAAATTCTAATAACTTAACTAAGCAATCCACTTCAGGCGGAAAAGCTTGGTATACATCACTTTACTTCAACCGTCAAGCCAACATAGAATATTGCTCCATAAAGTCAGGAGCTTAAGACACCCAGTCTTAGATAATACTTTCTACTTCGTAAAAGCAAATGTCATGAAGCTAAATCCATCTGCTCAGTAATCAGGTAAGCAATCGTGATCTACGGCAACGGGCATCATAAAAAAGTTTTATGTTTGTAACCATTATTATTTTTTATTTTTAATGTGTAGCAATGTATTACTGGGCAATAGTACAGTGATGCGCAGAATTTTGACATTATTTGGCAACGACACTACCAGTCGTACTACCAGTAGTGTCGTCTAATATTAACGACACTACCAAGCCCAAATTGTACAGACAACATAAAAAAGTACATACAAGTCTATGATATAATTATTATGATTTATATAAAAAATACTTAGTTACGGGTAGGTGTGATGCTTTCGGGCGGCAGATTAACTCCTGACACTAGGGTTGGTCATTTAGCCTATACTATTATACTAACTTGATTAATTGATTTATTAACTTGCTGTTAGTGGAGTTATTGTGTTTTTTTTTCATAAACATCTAATATTTATTATTCTAGCGACATCTACCGACAAATTTCCACCAGTGACATTCCTCTGGTGAATATTCGCCTCACGGATATATTTCAGAAAATAGTATCTTTCACGATTTTGTGTCTAGCTAAGCCGCTGTCTTACATTCCACTTCTCTTATAGGATAATCTCCAGTCCAAACATTGGCCTGACTTAAGTTTTTCAGACCGCCAGCTCTCCGAATATTAATATGTGCAAGGGAGAACTTTATGGAGTGAGAGGACAGTTAGTTTCTTGAGACTTAACAGATTCTACCGAAAGATTATGACTGGTGTGGAAGAAAAGTTTTATTTTTTTTCACAAAATACCTCGAATTTAGTGACCACTATGTCGTTGTGAGTTGTGCTACAGATAATATAATACTAAGTATACTCGTAGTTGTGCTTACTTCAATTTTATAAAAAATACAAAACAGATAAAAGAAAAAAAAATGGAGTAGTATTTTTACTTACATAGTATTAAACTGGTAAAAACTAATGTGGGACTTGGCCGGCCATGTTAGCCGTATGTCGGTGGATCGTTGGGCCAAAATCACAACACAGTGGTTTCCACAGAAAGGCAAACGACTTCCCCGACGCCCCAGACGGAGATGGAAGGACGAACTTGACTTTTACCTAACAGGTTGGACCCAAGTTGCTCAAAACAGAGAGGAATGGAAAGAAGGGAGGCCTTTGCCCTGCAGTGGGACGGTATAGGCTAATATAAAAAAAGTATTAAATAATCTGTGGTCTACAACGTTTTATCGCTGTCAAATAAGACGATAAAATTGCCCACTAGCCATAAAAATTAGGAATATTCTATTAACCAGCCTTTAAGAATCATTATAATATTTTAGGTGAACTTTAATAAATAATTCGGATATTTATAAAACTGAGGAGATAACGATAACTCTGCATTAGGCCGGTCAACAAATTTCACATGAACTCCTACAGCCTTGATTTAATTTTTACAACATATTTAGTACTTTTATTATTAAACCCCGTGTAGCTATTCATATCGCTCTAACTAGTATATTTTCTGACATATAGTGTTTTTTTTTGCTAGTTGTAAGCATCCTATAATGATTGCTCATAGGCTAAAATAAAAATAAACTAGAAATCTTTATTTAACTGGTAATTTGTTAATTCTTTTTTTAACGTCGTTGTTAATTTTTATGTCAAGTATTAATTGACAACAATTGTAAGATTTAGACAAAAGGCACGGACCTCGGAGTTTATCTTAAGCAACAAATATAATTATTTAAATAATACGCTTTTTTAAATACAACCGACGTCAACTTCGAATACATGGATGACATCTTCATATTTTCTAGTAATTTTGATTTAATAAAATAAATAAATAAATATCGCAGGACATTTTTTTTTCACACAGCGCCATCTAGCCCCAAACTAAGCAAAGCTTGTAATATGGAAACTAGATAGCTGGTAGAATACTTATATACATTTACCAAAATAACCAAAATACTGAACCAATTTCGATAAAATTTCAATGGGACCACCTCTGAAGTATAAAATAATCATTAAAATCAGTTCATAATTGGCGAAATAAGTAAGTTACTTACTTACTTTATTGGCGGAGTAATCGCGTAACATACAAATACAAAAACATACAGTCGAATTGAGAATCTCCTTTTTTTGAAGTCGGTTGAAAAAAAACTTTTAGTTGTTTTATTGACTGTCGTGTTGTTTCTTATTAAAATATAATATTATAACTAGATTTGTAAATAATGTTTGTCTTAAGTCATATTTTTCTGTAATGTCTGCGCCTAACGTTAACCCGTCAGCACCACCGCCTATCGCAACAAACGCAATAATTAGCGAAAATCCAGATTTATTCACTCCATATTTCACCTCATTCCGCTTCTCCAAGTCGTAAATATGCTTTACGAGCCAAAATAACGTTTCAAACGCCGAGCAATTCTATGCTATAAATTTATATAAACATTCCGGAGTTGATTATTTAATAATCTAATATTCTCTCATTCGATAATTTATTCTGTCGAATAATAAAAAATATAAATTGCCCCAAATTGGAATAACAAGATAGGTACGAAAATAATTCGCATTGTCAGGGGACTCGAACTTATTGAGGGAAACCAATTTGTTCCAGAAAAACCAGTTTTTTCTCCTTCTGAGAGGTTTTTTGTTGCTTCGCTTGTGAAAATAAATGTACTAGCTGTCTTGGAAATAGATGAATTCTATTTGGCTCAGATAGTTCTGTTGGTCGAGTGAAATACAATGAATGAACCGATGAGCCAATGTTATCATTCATCATCATCATCAACAGCCAGAAAACGTCCACTGCTGGACGAAAGCCTCCAAATGCTACGAATGTTATCATTCATTCTGCTTTATTTTATCTCATTTAATCATCATCAGCCCGGAGATGTCCACTGCGGAACGAAGGCCTCCCCCTTAGACGGCCACACTGTACGGCAACCTGACATTTGCATCCACCGGTTGCCTGC
This sequence comes from Erannis defoliaria, assembly GCA_905404285.2. Classification (NCBI taxonomy): domain Eukaryota; kingdom Metazoa; phylum Arthropoda; class Insecta; order Lepidoptera; family Geometridae; genus Erannis; species Erannis defoliaria. Next base: position 16,897,912 of record FR990084.1, on the reverse strand, counting down.
GACTTTAACAATGTCGTCGGTCCACCTAGTGGGAGGCCATCCTACGCTGCGTCTTCCGGTCCGCGATCGCCACTCAAGAACCTTCTTCCCCATCGGTTGTCAGTTCTTCGAGCGATGTGGCCTGTCCATTGCCACTTCAACTTGCAAACCCTGCGAGCTATGTCGGTGACCTTGGTTCTTTGGCGAATATCCTCGTTCCGGATTTTATCGCGAAAAGGTACTCCGAGCATAGCTCTCTCCATTACCCGTTGCGTGACTCTGAGTTTCTACAATAGGCCAGCAGTTAAAGACCACGTTGCAGTTCCATATTGTATCACTGGCATCACACACTGGTTAAAAACCCAGACTTCAGACACTGCGGGATTTTGGACGAGAAGATATTACGCAATTTCCCGAACGCTGCCCATCCGAGTTGGATTCTTCGGGCGACCTCTTTATCGAAGTTGGACCTACCTAACTGAACAATCTGTCCAAGGTAGTTGTAGTGGTCAACAATTTATTAATAATGGTTTCTATTTAATAAACTATGAATTTTGAATTTTACCCAAATCACACCCAAATGTGCGAGAAAAGGGTAAATTCAGTTAGTGTACGTTTTAATAAATCAATATAAAAAGTGATATCGCTATTTAACAGAATCGAAGGAGCAACAAAGTCGAGATAAAAAAAGATTAGACGGTCCAGAATAAAAGCAGATAAGATGAATGGAAATAAACCGAGGATACTTTTGCCCAACAATAAGATGAAAGTAGATTGATGAAAGAATAATTTATATTTGATTTGCGTACAAACTAAATTTATCAGATTATTCAGTGTAAAGTAAAGTTAATGATTTTTATTAATTTGTATTCGTGGGTGAAAATGTATGTTAAATTAGGAATATTTTTGTGGTCGACAGATCTCAGGTTTCTGCGTCTAGTGACGAAAATATATCAGCTTAAAACATAAACAATCCCAGTCGGTGATGCATAAAACGCGCTCAATATGCCTCAATAAATTCCTTATTATACGACAGTTGACTATTCCTCCCTTCTGCACCCCGATGCACCCTTACATCCTTGGACAAGTGAGTTACAGGACAATGAAAAAATTTAATTCATATTACTTACGCGCCTACATTCCATTCTTTTTTATATTGTATTAAATTGAGGTTTAGGTTTAAACATATTTTTAACTAGTTTTGTCTTTGATAATAAGTTCGGCAAGTTTATTATTGAATGTATCAATGAACCAAAATACTGAACGGATTTGGATAAAATTTATATGGGACCACTTCAGAAGTATTACAGACAAACCAAAAAAATAATCATTAAAAACAGTTCGTAATTGGTGGAGTAATAACGTAACATACATACAAAAAAAACCATACAGTCGAATTGAGAACTTCCTTTTTTGAAGTCGGTTGAAAATCTGAAACTCGAGTGTGAACTCGGTGAGTGGCGTGCATTAGGAGAGGAATTATGTCCAAAAAGGGCTCACATCGGCTTACGATGAGTACAAAAATGTTTTTTTCCAGGCGTTTCACGTCCCTTGCTGCATTAGTGCAAGCTTGCACCCCATCGTGAACTATCGCAAGTAGTGCCAAGTTTATGCAAATAGCGGCGCTGCGTTTTATGGCCTCGCTGCCGGCCGAGGGGAAAAACTGTACTTTGAACCCAACTTTAAAGTTTGGGTTTCGAACTTGAACTGATTTATCACCTTTATGGGCGATGATACCCAGAGTTTAGATAACTAAGCTTAGTGGAAATGAATTTGTATATACAGAGTGAACAGGAATTAAATACTGAATTAGTTCTTAATAGCGAAGCTGTGAATGATGCAGTCTCGCTTATGCTCTGTTGGTAATTAAGTAAGTTCGTATAAGCTGAGTGGCCAACCCTAGTGTCAGAGTTAATGTGCCACCCATAGGCCTCTGACATGGCTGACGGTTGTTGTTAAAGAAACTAGAACAAACAACCGGGACCAACAATTTAACGTGTAATCCGATCTATGGTAGCGCACAGAAAAAAATGCAACTCACGGCCACCCATCCGAAGACTTACCGGACCGTCCGGTAATAAACTAATTATTATTGTTCTTTGTGCGACAGGTGACCAAGATAAGATGAACAGTTATGGCGACCTCTGTAATTAAAATTAAAACAGTTCCGTAACAAATGGAAAAATTAAATACCTAAACGGTTATTTACGGGATATTTACCGTGATGATGTAAACCAAGCTCCCATATATCGACACATTTGCATGCATCTGCAACGGTATTTCACCTGCAAGCTGTTCATTTAACGGTGGTAAGCACTCAGCGATCTCCCGAAAAATTTGAATAAGTTAATAATAGTACATTATGATACGAGTGTGCTATGTTGGTCATTACACTAGAGGCGGTATTATGCGCGCGAGCCGCAGGCGAGCGCGATAAGGAAGCCGAGAGCGTAATGACTAATAGCACAAGAGTTCCATACGACTGTTTTCGTCACACTTGCGAGGAAAAAAACTATTTTTTTTGGTAATAATCAACCACACTGCGAAAACATCAACAAACATTTGCGGAAAATGGCGCCTAAACCAGCAATGCGCGCGCAGGTAAACATTTACTTCAGCGGCATAAGAACTCTTTGTTGGTATTACAAAAAAACTGTAAGTATTACCCGGCTATATTAAGAGTCCTTCGTATACATACGTCTAATTGCAGTCACGTACAAACTTGACTTTACCGGGTTATACCTATTATAGTACAAGTGCCGTAATGTAAAGTAAAAAGCACACGTGTGTAATAGCTTGGATTATGAGCCTAAAACCGATGCAATAAGATCCACTTTACGAGCAAGTGTGATGAAAATTAATGTTAGTGGATATTTTCACACAGCGCCATCTAGCCCCAAACTAAGCAAAGTAATGTAAACTCTTTTAACTTTGTCCACTTCTTGCATAGTTTGACAACAGTTTCAATTTATAATTTAAACTAGCTACAGGCAGGACTGCACCGGTCTTAAGCCAACATTTTTAATGGGTAACACTGAATAGAAATTATTATTTAGTAAATTGTGATTTTCTTTTCGTGCATTTAGTAAGAAATTGGAATGGAATGGCGTCTTGTCCGTACCGTAATAATTATCTCGGTGTCTTACTTCTTGTACTGTTGTCTAACTTACCGTTGTGACAAGCTTGGGCCCTAGGGTCAGACCAGGGTCAGGATCTGCAGCTGTATTCTTCCATTCACCATCTTCATCGGCAAAAAGAAGTCCACTGCTGGACGAAGCCCTTAATAGGAAGGGGTTGCCATAATCCCCACGTTTGGCAGGCGTCTTGGGGATCGCAGAATGCTCACCAGCGATAACCGAGAGAACGCTGCTGGGTATCCTCCGGCGGTTCTGAATGCAGTTTTACGACATACGCAAGTCTAATATAATCCTTCCATTACTTTTCTGTTAATGTTAAATGTAATTCCATTAAGATCATTTTCAAAGCGGAGCTTCAGTAATGACAAGCACGTAACTACAAAACTCCCATTTTCGTCATGAGCCGTAACACAGTAACGATGATTCAGCGAACATTACACCTACATCCAGACAACTTAATCAAATTTCGTCAGCTTGTGCCGCAGATTACGTCAGTACTACTGTAGACAGGTTATGTTGTTACAAAAACCTGTCTATACATCAGTGAAACAGCACAGATCTAATCTGCACTGGAAGTAAATTCACACAGTGCTCCAGTAAAATAAGCAGTTTGCGTTTTGAAATTTGTGCAAAACTGATATAATAAAATAATTAAGGTTATTAAAATTGTATAATATTGTAATTTATGGATTTCGATTGAAGACGTTTTTTTTTACTTACATATAGGCATCCTGGATAAAAAAAATATATTCTCTATAACCCTTAAATCAAATATCCTATAGATACACAGTGTCTATAAAAATCAAAACACAAAAGTGTCCCCGCGCTAATACTAACTTATACAGGTATAATTTAACCTTTCGAACAAATATAATAATACGCTTTTTTTTTATACAACATTTTTTTTTCTGACTTCAACTTCGAATACCTGGATGATATCTTCATATTTTCTAGTAATTTTGATTTAAAAACCAAACTACTGAACCGATTTCGATAAAATGTATATGGGACTACCTCGGAAGTACCTATTACCTACCAAACAAAAAAAAACATCAAAATAATCGCGTAACATATAATAAAATAACAGTAACACCCTGTAATAGCGTTGTAAAACATTTGTGAGTGTGTAAAACATTCAGCATCCTAGCACGTCACACTATTGGCGCGGTCACAAACGATTGAGAAGAAAACAAGGCATATTACGTAATTTATATCTTGTTTTGACGGTGCCGTTTTCGAGCGGGATCTACCCTATATTTCATCGCAGTTTATAACCAGAAAAAAACACAGCTCGTCTAGTTGCTCGTGTAGTACCAGGTTATTTTGTTTCATCTGGAATAGGCATGATGACTAAATTTTTTTTATTACCTCATAAAAAAGCTGATCATCAATAGAGCCTAACAACGAAAACAAAATTTAAAATAATTCAAAAATAAATAAGTTCTAAGTATTTTAATTTCAAGCTAGACAGAGAGCGCGCTATACTGAGCTATGACGTCAAGCCTCAGGCGCGGCATACAATTGCTATACTAACACGTGCTTTGGAGAAAGGGATAGAGCATCCCTTCTCTATCCCCACCTAAAACTTTAAACGCTCATATCTCAGAGATTTATCAGCCAATACAATTATTTTTTTCAGTATGTGTAATGTATTTAGTTATATTCATCACTAAGCCTGTTATTTGTCAAATGTTAAACATTAGGCCACATGCCTATTATGATAACATTGAACTGATCTGATGATGGACACTGGAACAACCCAATGATAAACGATAAGCCGATCAAACTATTTGGGCCTTATTAGTTTACTTATCAAATAACACTTTTGAGGGCTTGTGGTAAAATAAATGTGTTTAATTTTTTTAAGCTATGTAAATGCAATTGCATATTTTTCTTCTCTACTGATACTTCCTCGACGTATCTGACTATACACATCCCCCATGTAGAAACATTAAACAGATTTTGTGCTCATAAAACCCGTAATTCGAATTCCTTAAGACCTACCCGAGGGTCCGACGACGAATAATAAAATTGTGAGCTTGTATGTGTGTTTGTCGTAGAGAGTATAGGAGATACATAATTTACTTAAATTTATGTCCTTTTTTGAACTTTTCTACAAAGGGTTTTTTGTAGTGGTAGGACTCTACTGCAGAGTCCGCCTGGGGAAGTACCACACTTTTGCCAGTTATTCGACCGCCAAGCAGTAGTGTGCTAACATTACTGTGTTTCGGTTTGAAGGGCAATGTTACCAGAGAAATTACTGGATTTGAAGAGATTAACATCACAACATCTGATAAACATCATCAGATATCTCAGGGTGACGAGCGCAGTACAGTGCGGCGCAGGATTGTTTTCGCAAGTTCACAATTCTAGCACTGCTACTGTTAGTGGCAGGCGTGACACTAACCACCAGATATTTTAGATTTACTTAGTTCGAAATCGCGTGTGAAGACGAGATGATATATATATCTCTTTCTCACGTTTGAAATCTTTGCCACCACACCAGAATGAGAGAAAAAAAATCGTGCAAGTCGTCAACCAAGCAAGTTTTGGTCATCGAAAATTGAGACCGTGGGCTCAATCCTGGGCCCAAACCAATGAGTACTTTGGTAAATGTAAAATTAAAATACCACTGAGTTTTCGGAAAAGGACAACATAGTAATCTTCAGTTCGCATCGTCTCTGTTATTGCATTTTTTCTGCAAGTAATTTTTGAAGAAAATACCGGGTGTTAGTTTGAACACCGTTATCCTTCTAGGATTTTATTGTACTCATCATTATGAACGACTTTTACTATGGGGCCAACCTTGGAATCGCGAAAAAAATATCTGCTGTTCCATACATTTTGTAGAAGATCGATGAACCTTTTTGTATGGAACAGCAGTATTTTTTTCGTGATTTCAGGGTTGGCCCCATAGCAAAAGTTGTTCATAATGGTGAGTACAATGATATCCTAGAAGGATAACGGTGTTCAAAATAACACCCCGTATAACCCTCCAAAAATTACTACATCTAAGAGGTTACATTTTTACTAAGAATTAATTGCTGAAAAAAGGAAACGACAGAGACATGTTTGTCTACAGTAGACCTAGAAAATAATATAAAAAAAAATATTGCTCTAGAGGCATTACCTAGGAAGAAAATAGGGGGAATACGTTTGTATAGAGAATCGCTCACCAGATTCCCTCTTAACTTCGCCCTTCGAGGGTAGGTCTATTGCCAGAAATGACTGTTAAAGGCTGATGCACTATAAAATATAATATTGTAAAAACTTGATACAAGCAAACCCACAAACACTCCCTAGTATCCACGCGTGCGAAGGGTGATAGTAAGAATACGTCCAAGGGACGTACAAGGAAATTTTATTTATTACGTCATCAGGAGGCGACTGCCTGTAAGTAATATTATTCTTATAGATTTTACGACGCAATGTTAGCGAACGGAGGTTGGCAGTTTTTTAGATGACTCTACTTGTCTTGCTGGAAGTCAAGTGTACCCTATCCTATTCTACTAGTATTACCGGGTGTTAGTTTGAACACCGTTATCCTTCTAGGATATCATTGTACTCATCATTATGAACAACTTTTACTATAGGGCCAACCGTGAAATAGCGAAAAGAAATCAGTTGTTCCATACAAATTTTATTAAAATTGAGCAAAATGTATGGAGTAGCAGGTTTTTTGTTGCTATAGTTTTTCATAATGATGAGTACAATGAAATCCTAGAAGGATAACGATGTTCAAACTAACAGCCGGTATAAATGCGAAAGTTTGTGTGTGTGATTGTTTGTTACCAAGTACCGCCGTAACTACTAATCCGATTTTAATGGAATTTGAAATGTGGATAGTTTAGTTTCTGTAAAAAGACATAGGGTAGCCTTATTTTCAAAAATCATCCCCAAAGGGGGTTAAACAGGGTAGTAAAGTTTCTATGGATGTTTTTTATTCCTAGGTTTGATTGACTCAAAACTCGGCACATATAATCTTTAGAATAAATAATGATATACGTATTCTTTTTTCAAAACTACCCCTATGCAAGGGAGTTCTAAACTTTATATATATTTTTTTTTATTTTGGTTCGATTTACTCAAAACTTGATATAAGTAAATAATAAAACTCGTATGACATAATAGTGTCGAATTGGTAACCTCCCTTTATTGAAGTATGTAAAAAATTGTTTTTTGCCCCCGTGCGAAGCTGGGGCGGGTCAGCTAGTTGATTATAAATAGTTAAATTCTAAAATTGCCATCATAAATGCTACATAGATAAGTTTATTTACAAATAAAATACAATTATACACTAATATTAAATTATAACTAACTAACAACTAAATAAAACCTACCTAGTAAAAACAAACCCTACATAATAAAAATACAAAACTTAAAATTTAAACTAAAAGCCCCGTAGATGATGGAAAGGTGGCCAGAATGCTGGCGGCATTGCCACGTTGGATGGCAATGCTAAGTTTTTGACCAAAATATGCTAATTAATGCTACATTAATTTGCTAGATTTAGCACATCATTTATATTAGTACTCCGTACAGAAGATTTATTCCTACAGAAAACCCATCTAAACGTAGATATACCTTTACCTATAATTACTTATAACCTACAACCTTGTCATATTCAGTGCAAGCTGTTTGGTACTATATTTGAATATTCCAGCTCATTTCCACTGTAGCGCTTGGTTCGTTGACCTCACGCGGCTTTCATCAGCTACGTGTCAGCACTACAGTGGAATATGGATACTGTTCTCTACAAATAGAGTACACATTAGCTTGATTTGAATCCGCAATTCGCTAATGATCCGCATCACGATTCCAAGATTAGCGATCTTCCAACTCATGACACGGCTCATTATGTTTCTAAGAATTTCATTCTTTCGTATAAGATTAATTTATAAAGTCGATTTTTCAATATTTAAAACACAGACTATACATATTCTTTTTATACGTTTAGGTGACGAGACGAGCAACACGATCGCCTGGTGGTAAGCGTCACGCCTGCCACTAACAGTAGTAGCAGTGCCAGAATTGTGAACTTGCGAACACAATCCTGCGCCGCACTGCACTCGTCACCCTGAGATATTAAACCTTCAAACTGGAACACAGTAATGCTTGCACACTACTGCTTGGCGGTTGAATAACTGGCAAAGGTGTGGTACTTCCCCAGGCGGAATCTGCAGTAGAGCCCTAAAAAAAAAGGAAGTAAGTTCGTATAGGCTGAGTGGCCAGCCCTAGTGTCAGAGTTAATGTGCCGGCCGAAGGCCTCTGACATGGCTGACGGTTGTTGTTATAGAAACTAGAACATACAACCGGGACCAACAATTTAACGTGTCCTCTGACCCACCGTAGCGCTCAGAAATAAATGCCACTCACGGTCACCCATCCGAAGACTGACCGGACCGTCCGTTGCTTAACATCGGTGATCGTTTAGTTTCACCTAGACAAGCTACGCGACGAGCGCTACATAGTAGAGTCCTACCGCTACAAAAATACATAAAATTACTCTTAATCCAAAAGAAATAGAGATAGTTCTTGTCTTTGGCACTAACACTCTTGTTCCTTAGGAACTATACTCTTAGTAAAGTCGGAAGCAGCGCGAGCTCCCCCGGGTCCGCGGCGTCATGCAGTACGCCGTTCAAGCGGGTCGGACTTTTTAATTTGTTCCCCTTATTTATTGCAGTACCGCGCCGATGAGACGCCCCTATACCACCTTACTCTACGTCTGCAAACCACTGCTACACTTACATCGCCTAAAGCTGCAAACGTACCGGGAACCGGACTCGAAACTGAAGACAGGCGATATTGTTGCTGATTGCTAATACGATACAAACCAAACCATGGAACCTGTAACGGCTCCGGCTGGAGTAAATATTTGTGTTAAAAAAATACAGATGGCGACATCAACGCTTTAGTTGGTTACCATATACAGTTTGAGAACTACGGTGGCTAAGACAGACACTTCTGTAGCGTAATAGGCTAGGTGACTGGTTTTTTTATTGTGCTATTAAGATGTGGCCCATAAATATAGCTGATGATTAATGAAAAGGAAACGAAAATCTGATCAAAAATAAGCAACTTCTTTTAATTTTAATATCATGCTAGAAAGGGAGGCGAAACAGCAAATCGTGACGTCACTTCTCTGTACGCCATATAAATTCTATTCTGACAAGTAAGGCGTGACGTAATTTTTTGTTTTGTGGGAAAGGTACAGAGTTGTCTCTAACAAAAACTTTAAACGCTCATATATCAGAACATTATAAACCGATTTAAACAACTTTTTTAATAAACGTACTATATTTACTTACATTTTTCATCAAAGCTATTGGTTTCAACGATATAAGCATCAGTCATCTACCCTGTTGGCAAAGTAGTCGGGACGGAAAGCTGGATATTGCTCGTATGCAGGTTCAAGTCCTACCAGACGTCTTATTGTTTCATACTGTCTATGCTTAAAAAATAGAAATGCAACTCAAAACACTTTTTGACGCTAAAGGTCAATAGGCTAGATGACTGTTTTTTTTTTATTGTCCCATTAAAATGTGGCCCAAAAATATAGCAGATTCATGAAAAGAAAATGAAAATCTGATCAAAAATAAGCAACTTATAAGCATTTTAATATCACGCTAGACAGAGAGGCGAAACAGCAAATCGTGACGTCACTTCTCAGTACGCCATATAAATTATATTCTGACAAGTAAGGCGTGACGTCATTTTTTGTTTTGTGGTAAAGGGACAGAGTTGTCTCTAACAAAAACTTTAAACGCTCATATATCAGAACATTATTAACCGATTTAAATTATTTTTTGAATAAACATACTATATTTACTTAAACTCTTCATCAAAGCTATTGGTTTCAACAATATAAACATCAGTCATCTACCCTATTGTAATTATTCTTATCTACGCCTAAAACATACCGGGTGTAAGAAACTGGTCCCGAAACCGAAACCGTTGAGAGTACTGGTGATTTAATACGATTAATTTTTTTACTAAAATAAAATTGCTGATGCTAGAGATCAATAACGGAGGCCATTTGTTATTATATTATACCTCTGGTATCGGATGTTTTTTTTTATTAGTTTAAGAGTTTGACTGAATTTTATATCACTTAATGGAACCCTGGCTTTACTAACACCCAATGCGTTTTGAATTATGTATATGCGATACTTGCCTAAAAATCTTGTCAGGATTTATTAAAACACATTTTTTTATTTGTCCTTAATTTATTCTGACGATGGAGTTTTAAAAAAACGTATTTAGGCTGTGTCGACAGTGGGGCCATACCTACATACCGAATGAATTTGTTTGGTAGAAAAGTTAGATTAGTTTAACTTAATATGGAAAAGTAAAGGTTAGGTAAAGGTAGAAAAGTTATAATATTGTACCTTTATGTCAAGTTTTTAAAACTTTAACAGTACAACGAATTCAGTCGGTTGTACAATAGGGTAAATGACTGATGTTTATATCGTTAAAACCAGTAGCTTTGATGAAGAATTTAAGTAAATATAGTATGTTTATTGAAAAAATAATTTATATCGGTTAATAATGTTCTGATATATGAGCGTTTAAAGTTTTTGTTAGAGACAACTTTGTCCCTTTCCCACAAAACAAAAAATAAAGTCACGCCTTACTTGTCAGAATATAATTTATATGGCGTACAGAGAAGTGACGTCACGATTTACTGTTTCGCCTCTCTGTCTAGCATGATATTAAAATGCTTTCAGTTGCTTATTTTTGATCAGATTTTCATTAATCAGCTATATTTATGGGCCACAACTTAATAGGACAATAAAAAAAACCAGTCATCTAGCCTATTATTAGGTCCTATCTCCCTAATGAAAGTTAGAAAGTCAGTAGGCATAAGTTTGCAATCCGATGCTGTATGTGTTCTTTAGTCGCTTCAGTTCTGTCGTTTGTGGAAAACTACGTCATTTAATAATTTAATAGCTTGCAAGTAAAAACACATTTTATCGATATTTGTTTATTAGATCGCCAGAACATTGACTACGAATCATTACACATCTTTTAAAACAGTCTCGAATTTCAAAAACAAAATAAACCAATGAAAACAAAGCACACAATATCAAAGCGCCACAGCAATATAAAATCTGAATACCTTTTTAAACAAAAACACAGCTCCTTCAAAACGTCAGCAGCTTTAGTGTACAATTACAATTACTTTTGATCCCCCAAGTGTAATTATTTATCTAGTCAAGTAAAACAACAATAAAGAAGTGTTTAACACTAAAAGCGCACCCTTCTAATGGTCACGAAAATTACCAAAAACGGTGAAATATTTCATGAAAAATCACTGCCGTAATGCGCGGGATACGCCGCGGGGAAGTTCTGTTGTATGGTACAAGTAACAAGAGATTAGGCATTTAGATACTTCTTATTTCTAACCGCGCAAATTTTATCGGCTTTAAATATTTTGCGTTATAAAAACGTTTTTTTGAATTGTATTAAATTTAAGTAGATTTTTTTTCTAAGTAGATTTTTTTATTCTTAATAAGTTTGCGTTTGTCTACACGCTGCCCTATGTTAAACAATATTGCGATCTAGGCTAGGGCAGGCTTACCTAAAAGGAACCTAGTTATACTCGATTTGAGACATAGTTCATACTTCATAGTTTTTTATTGTGACTTAAAAATAGGTAGGTACATGTTATACATTATTAAAAAACATTCAATAATAATATACCTACACACCCCCCCTACCCTACACCTACCCTATTGTATTATATTTTTCTGCATAGTAACCTACTTTAGATTTAAATTAAGTTTATGGGTGTTATTAACTATTTATATTATTTTTCAATAATTTTTATCTAACTACAAAATTTGTGCAATTATTTTTTAAGAACACACAATTAATTTCAAGCATTTATTGCTACCCACTCCGCTTATATCCACTTCTCTCACTTTCCCCACACTGCATCGCCTTATCTACCCCAATCTCATTTCTACTTAACACGAAGACTTAATGCGTCCGCTTACGAAACTCGAATTAAGTGGTAACTCACGGAAATTCTTCTATGACTTACTACTCAACTTTATGTGTACGTAATTCCGGACGGTTAGGTTAAGTTAATCTTAAGTTTGACCATTTTATTTTATGAAAATTGGAGGTTTGGAAGTAAGTATGTGGAGTTAAGTTTATTATAGTACGTATAAAATCTTAAAAGAGGGTTTTGTGTGAATATTTGATATACGTACATTTTATCCTTTTTATATACTGTCTATTTAAATCAAGATAATATTTAATGGCACGCATATGTTATTGTAATAATAACCAAATTGTAATTAAACAAAATTACATGCTCTGTTTTCTATAAAAAAAATAAAAACTGGTCATTTTTTACATAGCGCCATCTAGCCCCAAACTAAGCAAAGCTTGTAATATGGAAACTAGATAGTTGAACCTACTTATAATACATACTAGACCCAGAAACAGAACAATCGTCTATGTTCGTCACTAAAAAAAGGTTTGCTCTGGATGGCGATCGAACCCAATTGATTACATGATACCGAAACTATGGATTGTTCCTGTGAACTATTATCTAGAGGCAGCAAATCAGTTGAATAAAAACTTGTTATGTTTTCTAAGTTACGTATATATCGATTGCAACTTTTACAAAAAATTACTTAATTAAAATTCCTATTTTTGATAATTCTGAAACACATGGAATAATAGGACCAAACAATCCCACTATTTCTTCCGTACAATTTTAAACATATTACAACAAATGGAATCAAACCAGATTTTCATTCAGTTTGATAATTTAATTATTGTTCGTTTATTTGCTCTGTAACATTAACTTTATCTATTAAAAGAAACAAAAATGGTTTTAAAGAAATGAAGAAACGAAATCAATCAATTTTACCAGTAATTGTAACCTATCAAAGCGTCTTTCCAATTCTCATATTTTAACACATTTTATAATATTAATCACTAATTAAAAGGTCAGGCTAATGAAAAATAATTGGTAAGCCAATAATATTTTAATCTCTTCAGATATAGAGTTTAACTTTGAGCATCGTAAATCGAAAGATAATCGAATTATTGGAAAAAACCACTCACCTGCTGCTGGCGATAGTTTGGTGACGACGCCCCACCGCGACTTCCACTGTAACAAGAGAAAATAACATTAGACTTGTTTTAAGGCTTTAAAATGTATTGAAGTTCGTAAAAATGCACACCAAGCTTAAATAAAGCCGAACTGTATGCCATGTTTAATAACAATTTTGATTGTGACTATTTTAATAAAAATGTAAAAAACGCACATCAAATTTAACTAACGCCGAATTTTTTGTTTTTGCAATGTTTAGTAACTACTTTTGTGACTATTAAACTTTTAATAAAATAAACCGAATCACAAAAAAATTGTGCGTGCAATAGTCAAAAAGACACTGACTGACTAGCTGATATTTTTGTGTCTCGTGTAAAAAAGTTAAGTCTCATTTTTAGCTTTTTAGAAGCTTTATAACAGCTTAACCCGAAAAAAAAAAGTCGGCAACCCTATTCCGCACCCAATGTTTTTATTGCCCTTCTAAATTGAGTATTCTAACTGGATCCTAACCTAACATCACCTTAAATCAGATCGTCAAACACGTCTCTATTACTACGCCTACGTCGTCGTCTGTATAATTTTTCTGCTTTTTTGACCTTGTCTTACCGAAGCGTCGAAAAATCTAAGACGGAGCGCGCTTACCCAGTTACCTATTCACTCTTCGTTTTAAAATCCACCATCCCCAGTTTGTATGAAATATGTAGCCAGTTTTTTACATAATATGACTGTGCATTTTTTTTTGCAGTTACAAAATTTTTACCGGTAGCTCTCATGCCAGAAGAGCACTGGGGATATGACTGCCAACTAGAGTGCAGCCTTCTGATATGCCGTACAAGATGGTGCGACAAACTTAATGAAAAACTATCAGAAATCAAGAAGGCGATAGAGGTTAACAAATGACCTCCGTCCATGGACCTCTAACGTCAGCAATTATTTTGTTTTGTATTGTATTAGCTATAGCCTGTCTACGTTTTTGGGAGCTATTCCCTAACTCCGCTCTAACATTTTTATTTACATTAAATCACACTAATATTATAAATTCGAAAGTTTTTCTGTATGTGTGTGTATCAAAACGGCTGAACTCGGAATGGAGATAGCTTATTTCCCGTAATAACATATTTTATAGGATTCAACATATCATCATTATCATTACTTACTGTTTTTCATCATGACGCGGGTGAAACTGCGCGTAGTATTCACTATAAAAGCTGATATATACGCGTAGATCACCGTGAAAAGCGCTCTAGCTTCAACGGTTCGTTTAACTCGCCAATAAAAGTATTGCGTTAGAAAAATCGTATTTTACATCGCAGTTCGAGCCAGTAAACATCCGAGGCTCATTCACTATACAGCAAACGAGCGGCGTAAGTTACAAGCTATCGCAGTTTTAAAGGCGTGTTAAGATTATGTCTAATGTATGTACATCTATTCTCTCGTGTCTCCTAAATTTAAAACTGTTTATCGTTTTTTGACAAAATAACGAGTCTACGCAAGTTGGCAGATTTTTATACTCAATTCCTCAAGCATCGAATGTCTTAAAAAAGTATGTGCCCATGCAGTCATACTTGGTTTTGTTTCATAATGATGAAGAAAGCGTATTCGTCTTTTTTTTTTAAATATATTTTTCAGCTTAATTGTACCTCTACCGGGCAAAGGCCTCCCTTCACTCCTTCTAGATTACTCTGTCTTCTACTTTGGTTGCCCGGCGTTAGTCGTGAAAGTTCAACTCGACAGGCCACCTTCATTTAGGTCGACCCTGAGGTCGTTTGGATTTTGGGATCCAATCTGTGGTGACCTTTGCCCAACGGTCGCTCTACAGACGCGTCCCGCTCAGTCCCATTTCAGCTGTCCGGCTTTATGGCTGACGTCAGCGATCTCGGCTATGAAGCGCAGTATCGTGTTTCTTAGTTGGTAATTAAATAGTAACTTTAGGTACATCAATGTGACTGCTCTTTCGCTCAGTTGTTAGCATGTCTGCCTTCAGAGCAGTAGAGCGTGGGTTTGATGACATATGTCACGAACATAGATGTTTGTTCTGTGTCTTCTGTGGGTGGGTATAATAAGTATGTATTTAAAAAAAAAAAAAGTATTCTATCAACTAATCTAGTTTCCTGGAACGGGGTAAGCCCTAAAACTGCATCCAGTACCACCGGAGGACGGGCAGCAGCATCCTCTCGGTTAACGGTGGTGAGCATTCTGTGATCTCCAAGCCGTCTGCCAAGCGTGGGGATAACGGCAAGCCCTCTGCCTGTTAAGGAGGAGGCTTTCATCTTCTGGCTGTTGTTGTTGTATGTATCCATTGAACAAGCTTTGCTTAGATTGGGGCTAGATAGCGCTAGGTGAAAAATGCCACAAAGATTTTTTTTGTAATATTTTTTTACACGTTGTACTATTTGCACCACAACGGAAGAGCTCAGTGCATCAAACAAACAGCCTGAGCCGAGGCTATAAAATCCGGTGTTGTACCGCGCACGCTCGCGCTTTTATCACTTTTAACCGACTCGTGTTATCGAGTGCACCATTAAACGTGCAGTCTTGTGGGGTTTTTACGATTTTAAGCTAATTGCATTTGCGATATCGTTGAAAACCTATTCTAATCAGACCAATAAAAGAGTCCTTCCTGGTCTGCATAATGAAAGAAATGACGTAAAAGTAATGTTTCTAAAACTTAAATTTTTGCGTTGTTTAAACTTATTTTTACGTAAAAAGTAAATTTTCTTTGTTTTACGATCTATGAGGACACTAACTATTTTTTTCAGGGTAAACCCATAATATTTTTGTATTATATTTCAGCTTAGAAGCTATTTTTATTCCAGATTTAACTATAATCGGATAAGATGTTGAAGCGTAAAGAAGAAAAATCGTACAAACTCACACGTACTTTCGCACTTATAATATTATTAAAGTATGGCTATGAATGGCAAAGTTTAAGTAAAATTATACAAAAGAGCTTATCTTCATCTTATTTTATTTCTATCAATAGTTTTTATGTTCCCGGAGGCTCTAAGTCTCTTGATAATACATTAATTTAAAAAAAACCGGCTTCAAATTCGACTACCCGGATATCATTTTGATAATGATAATGACGATGATATCATTTTCTAGTTATTTTGATATAAAAACCAAACCACTGAATCAATTTAGATTTTATATAGAACCACCTCTGAAGTATGACTGACCAAACAAAAAATAATCATCAAAATGAATTCATAATCATGTAAAAACATACATAAAAAACGAATTGGGAACCTCCTTGTTTTAAGACGGTTGAAAAAGAAAGACTTTCAAATAGTTTTGTTTTTACAATACAAATATAAAAAAAATTACCCCAATTACTCATAGGACAGTTTTATCCTATATAATACTATTTAATTTCAGCTATCTGACATTTGTACGCCTAATCGGCACAACATAACTCTGTAAGATACTTTTATATTTGAATTTTTTTGTGCACAAATTGTATAAAACCAACCATGTTGTATGTAAATAAATGATTTTTATCTCTTTATCAATGCCTCATCCCTAACTCTGGGTATCAGTAGGTCATCCTACTAAAGTCCATCATAAAATTGTTCATATTCTGCCATTTTATCCGTAACGCTATAAACTGTATATTAGGTACACTGGTTTTATAAGCTCCTTATTTTTTTATTTATGTTCAGGTGAAATATGACTTTCATAAATAGGTTTTATTGGTTTCGGTTGTAACTGCGTTTGTTAGTGGAAATGTTTATTATTCATAACCTTTTTATTTTTAATTAGCTTAATTTATGACTGACTAACTAGAGTAATTTTTTTATAGTTTAGTGGAACATAATGGCATTTTTATGTTTGTTTGACAATATTTCAATTACCATTAACTCAGCTTCGTTGGGTTGTTATATTTTTAGATAATACTGCTTTGTCAGCGTTTTGGGTACTTTGCCCTACATCACGAGGATTAAGGTTGGGTTTTTAAATTTAAAAAAACTGGTTATTATCTAAATCAGTTCAGAAGTTAAAAGGCTGCAAAAAATACACGATACCTCGATACCACGATACGAGTTCCTGTTAATAATAAGTATTTAATCAAACAAAAGCAAAGCGGCTTGTGAAGCGGCTGTAAAAGCTAAAGCATGCAAATGCATGTATTTGCATCTAGGCTCCGAATATGATTTTGTCCCATTCGGTGTCGAGACCCTTGGTCCGTGGGGTCCTAGCGCTTTAAGGCTTTTAAGGAAATAAGGTTAGTCGACATCACAGGAGACCGAAAAGCTGGCAGCTACCTCGGACAAAGAATTAGTCTAGCTATTCAAAGGGGGAACGCTGCCAGTATCTTCGGAACCTTGCCTAAAGTGATATATTTTAGTTATTATATTATATTTTTTCAGGTTTTTAGTTTTAGTTTCATTATTCTAGTATAGTAGCTATTTTAATCTAATGTTATTACATTCTGTTTTGTATGTTCACTAAACATATATAATATATTAATAATATAAATGTTGTAGGGTTTATTTTATTTAATCAAATATCATACTATCAGTGCCGTAATTATAAATATCCACGAGCATTTTTTTATGCAACGGAGTGACGAGACGAGCGAGGGTTTTGCGTGATGGTAAGAGTCACACCTGCCCATAACAGAAACAGTGCTAGAATTGTGAACTCGCGAACAAAACAATGCGCCGCACTGCACTGCGTCCGTCACCCTGAGATATAATTATCAAATCTCTTCATGCCCAGTAATTTCTATGGAAAGATTTCCCTTCAAACCACAACACTGTAATGCTTGCACACTACTACTTGGCGCTAGAATAATTGGAAAAGGTGTGCTACTTTACAGGCGGACTCTGATTTTTTTTATCTCTGTCTGTGTTTCGTATCTTTTACCAACTTTAACCCTCTCAGATGTCTACTTACTGGTAAGCCTACTCTGTGTACTTAAACGACTTTACTAAGTAGCTATACGGCAAATACAGCTGAAGGCTGTTTCACTTATCTGTTTGTTTGTTTTTAATAGAGACTTCAACAGCGACTTAGATTAAGCCAGAGCTTTCTGTTCTATACCAACAGTAAGAGCCTTCGGTCACTTCATATTTATTCAATTAACGTAGACAATTGCCCGCAATTTTGACAATGACACGACGCACGTATTCTAGGATATAATAGTAACAGGAATAACTTTTACTAAGGGATCAGCTCTACAACCACGAAAAAAAACCAGCTGTTTCATACACTTCAACGAGAGTGATTTGTATTTTTTTTCTAGTGAGACTTTTGTTCTATGAAACAGTGTCTTTTTTTCACAATTCCTGAGTTAGTTCCATAGTAAAAGTTGTTCACTATGGTGAGTACTATGATATCCTAGATTTAGTCCGTCGTTCACCGAAACACTCCGTATAACTGAAGCAGCTTTAAGTGTAATAAAAGCTTGTAATGAAAATGGAGCAACGTAAAATTGTATTTACAAAAATAGAGCTGAAAGAAGTTTTTCCAGTGAGTAAGTAAGAAATCAATCTACCTCTTCCAGTCGACAACATGATCAATCACGAGTGGTTGCAACACGTACAGTCACCGCACGGGGAACTATTTTAAACTTGCCAGTCATTGGGCTGGGATTTCTTGTGGGTGCTACAAGAATCGCAGTTTTACAAATATTGTCGTTAGATACGTGTCTTGCATAGTTTAGAAAAACTAAGCGCATAAACAGACAAACATGAAAAGCAACTTAATTTACTACTTGGTAACTTTGCGCGTTCTATCTAAAAACCTAATCAAACATTTTGAGGGCAACGTTCAAATATCATAATCGTCACATTGTATTGATAAGTAATGATGGCAGAGTGTTGCTTACTGAGTATGGTTACATTTTTAAGAGTTTTATAAGTTTAGTTTTTTTTAATGAAACGAGTTATTCACATACGGGTCTTTTCTTGCTGGTCCCAATATGATAGAAATCTTTCGTGATTTTATATATATTATAGATATATGTTACTTTACCATTCTGCGTAGTCAGCGAGCAAACGTTTATTTCTTACACAGCTTGAGTAATTTTGTACTGTCCTGTAGGGTTATATGGCTGAGCACATGCTGTTTTTTTTACTGCCTCACTTATTTACCTACCGGCAAAAATAATATCACTAACCATTTCAAGTAACAAAAAGAAATGCAATATTAATAAAAAATATTTTTAAATATGAATAAAAAAATAAAAAATAAAAATGTAAATCGTATAGTGGTTTATTTTTTCAACTAACCGTAGTAACTAACCTTGCTTGTTTGTTTTCTAATAACTGAAATTAGTTCCCGTTTTAAAACATTTGAACTAGCAATAGCACAATGTACATCTTTCTTGGACTGGGTTATATCATAAAACTATATCCAGAACCACTAGAGGACGGGCAGCAGCGTCCTCTCGATTGACAGTGGTTAGCATTCTGCTACCCCCAAGCCGCCTGCCAAGCGTGGGAATTATGGCAAACCCTCCCTTTTTTAGGGTTCCGTACCTCAAAAGGAAAAAAGGAACCCTTATAGGATCACTCGGTTGTCCGTCTGTCTGTCAGTCAAGACCCTATTTATCTGGAATGCTTATTAAGTTGAAGTTATTATCAAATACGTCAGTCCACAGTCCCTTAGATCTGTAAAAAAATTAGCTTCTAAGTCAACGCAATAAAAAATTACGGCATTTTTGTGAGTTTTTTAGAGTGAACTCAATCAAAATTCATAGGGTACTTCCCGTTGACCTAGACTCATGAAATTTGGCAAGAAGCAAGGTCACATAACAGTAATTACGGGAAAAAACAGAAAGTTGATAATTTGTAGATATATCGTCATTTCTCAAGCCAAAACTGAAATGGTTATTTTGTTTGTTTCTTTAGTTACCAAAAAAATTACTAGATTGTATTCTACACCGTTAAAACACGCAAACGTTTTGTTCGTTGGTTTTTAGACGTGTTTGATCGCAGCTGCTTCTAATAAATGTACGACCAACTTATCCCTACAGATGGACGAGGGAGCCACGAGCGTAGGTTTTGAAGAAAACTGACAGCTGCATTGAATATTTTTTAGTTCTTGCATTTGACCTACATTACAAATAAGTTGAAGGGCTAGAAAGGAGTTTTACAAACTAGTTAAAACCTTTTCTAGGCCATATTCTTTGAACCTTAAAACCTACGAAGAAAAGTAATCACATAAAACTTTAAAACTTTTCTTATGTAAGTAAGTACATCGGTGTCTGCGTGTTTTTTCTTTCTTATTTTTTGGCTTCGCACTATATGTATTCTGCCAGTTTCAAGTATGTGCATATTACCAGCGACGGTGATAATGGAATGGACGGGCCTAGCGCTTGAAAATCGATCAAAATTAACAAGGCAACACAATCAAGCATACCTAGCTAAAAGTATGCATATTACATTTGCCGGAAAATACAGATAGCGAATCTAATTACTGCATAACAAAAAGAGAACACATGTACGTGTATTAGAAGTTTGTATTGTCGTATCGTACGGCTCGCATGTCGCAAAGGCAGAGTATGACTGAAGCGAGTGGAGAGCCGGCGCTCAACATATAGTCTTCAAAATCTGTGCGCTTATTTCCCGTCCATTCATCTTATCATTATCGCTGCATATTACAAGTGTTTGATAGTATACCAGAAATAAATAATCAAAAACAGCCACGGTCAAGTACAAGTCGTGGCCCACTGCATAGTCTCAGCCCCTAGTGTTCGTTTGTGGCGACTTTCATATGAGCTTTTACGCAGTTTTGATAGGTCATGTGAGTTTTTTTAGTTCTAACATTTTGTACCAATAGTACAAATTTGTAGGGCTATACAATTCTAAAACTCATAGGGAGAAAGGAGTTTTGTACGATACTTAACTTAATTCTACCTTTTTTGTAGGACAATTTGGTGGCTTCTTCTGCGTACAACTAAATTTTTACTCTTTAATATGCAGAAATGAGTTTCCATTGGCATCACACTTTGTATATTCTGCCATTAGCATTTTAAAAGTTTTTGATAGTATCAGTAACCAAGATAAGTCCAATAATCAAACCCGTTCACATAAAAACAGTCACGGTCAAGTCCAAGTCATGCCTTAATGAAATAGTGGCGGCTTTCTTAAGAGCTTTTACGGATTTTTGAAAACAACAAGAAAATATTATGTTCTGACTTATCACCACACATATTTTTTTAAATTTCGCATTTGGCATATTGAACGAAAGTGGAAATTATTTTAGGGTTTCGTACCCAAAGAGAATCCAACTGTACCGTATTATTAAGCCGCCTACCGTGTCTGTCTGTCTGTTTGTCAATCTGTCTTTCCGGTTTTACTGACCTATAATCTCGTGAATAGTAATAGATAGCCGATTAAAATGTTCACAGATATTAGCTATACACTTAAACATCGCGGATTATCTAGTACTTGTAGTAAGTGGTACAGAACCCTCGTTGTCCGAGTCCTCGTATTTGACGGCTTTATTTATTATTTATAGGCTTGCGTTTGACTGCCATCTCGTCTGCCCTATTAAGGAGGCCTTCATTCAACATTGGACCTCTAATGGCTGACGATGACGTCTTTCTTGAAGCAGACTTCTGTCAATGTTCACTTAAAATTGACTTAAAATAAATGATCGTAGACTGAAAAACAAAGAAATATATCATTAAATAAACTAGGCTTTTTAAGAATTCATAATCTAAGATTAAATCAAGTTAAAATAAATATTAAAATGATCTCGAGACGATCTCGCTTTTAAATAAGTAATTCTGTTATCTAAGAATTTAGATTGAAGAAATTAGATTATCTTTTCAAGGCATTCAGTCCAATCATTTTTTTTTGTAAATTTAGTAGGCTAGTACCTAATTATTATATTTTTTTAGTTTATCATCTCTCACAAAATTATACAAGCATTGCTGTGTAAAAATTCAATAGACTACGAGACTCGTTTTTTTAAAGAGGGATCTTCTTTTCAAAAGTATCACACAAATTCATAACAAATGAGCCTGACGATTTCAAACACAATTATTTTTACGTCTGCACTTGTCATAAAAGAAAGATGGTACGCTATCGTACCCATCATTATATCTCGTCTACCCCAAAAAATAATTAGCAAAATCAACAATAGCTAACATATTTTTTGTTTATTCTTAAAATCTTCAATTCTGTTACTGGCATCTATAGATAAGCCCTTTAGAGTTTGACACAACACTGCCGAATATACGAATAAAATGAATAGACGATTTATTCGAATTAACTTTTCTTTTAGAGCTAATTTAATGGAATAGTCTGGAGTCAGTATCTATATTTTTATATTTAAGCTTAAGTGTATTAAAATCTTCCTAATTACTACTTTCGACGTTTGGAAATACAATAATATTAAAAAATAATTTTGAATCAATGACAGCTGCTTTGAGTCATATTTATTAATTATTTTGCACGATTTTAAGGTTTTTTTTTATTATTATTGTATTTTAGGGTTTTTTATGTTTTTAATTCATGCATCATGATTATTTGTACTGTACTGTAAGGTAAATGGTTTTAAAATCTCCTTAGTAATGTAATTACTAAATTTTAATCGTTATTACATGGATTATTTCATTCGATTCTCGTTTTATAGTTACTGCTTAAGATATAGGTATATTTTTTGCAATATTATTCGATTTACAATGCACTTAAAAATTAGAGGTAGCTGACTGCTGATCAAAACAGTTAAAATGGATAATAGTAATAATACTTATCTTGACTCGAAAAGAAGAAGATTCGATTTGCTTTGTACAACTCTGAAATTTCCCACCTCTATAGAGTCAGTAGAGTATCCCGAAGTCAACGAACAATAGGAGGGTGATAATAGCTCCACTGTTTATTCAGACTTGCCCTGTTTTGTATATTTGGAGTGTGAAATCTGCGTTCCTTGTGTTTTTAATTTTAATGTTAGTTTCGTGGAAATGGGGTCAGGATAAGATGGTTGAGTGTGGAGTTTCCGGTCAATGAAGACATTGTATAGAATGCTGCATTATTACGATACTGGTATAATGAAGTAACAGTAGCGTTTCAGAGATTCCTATCTGGATTTTTTGTCTCGCATTTTCAGATTTTTCAATATGCACTGCGTTCAGTGCTCTTTTTGTTTTTAAAAACAGATAATTATGTGCTACACAAGTAAAAACGACTTGAAAAGGATTGTTTTTGGTTACAAGATTGTCAGGTTTTGCCAACATTTTTAAATTAGTTCACGGTTTTTTTTAAAATTGTAATTTTTTCTGTTGGACCACCATCGCACCTAAGCGACGAAAACCCGGAGTGTATGAGATTTTGATGTTGACTCTTTCTATTGCAAGATTGTTATATTTTCTATGTATACACAAATTATTTATAATTTATTAATATTATTATAATTTCATCAGATCAGGGATCAAGGCGACAACAACAACGTAAACCGACCCCTTAGAAAACCGAAAGCTCTACTAATATTCTTTTATCTCTTCCGTTATCAATACAATAAGTTTATCAAGTTTCTATGGAGTTGTTTTCAACAGCAGTAAATAAGCTCTACCTATTCTCAATAGCAATGTCACGAATTAGCCAATCATATAAGGAGTTCATCCAGGATGGTTAAAAAAAGAAGCCAAAAATTTGTATATACCTTTGTTTTGAAGTTTTGTAAGTTGGTTCGAAAATATCATAATATCCTGTGTCTGTAACTTGAGTTATTCAAGGTCAAAGGTCGCGACAACTGATATTTCATGAATATCTCGATTCCTATGAATTATGAATAACTTAACTGAATATAAGACCTTAACAGTTAAGCGACACAATAATGTATTATGTGCGGTGAAAAGCAGATTAGCTCTGTACAATAAAAGTACGTTTGTAAAGAGGGTAGATGTGTACAATAAATTGCCAAAAACTTTAAAAGACATTCAAAATACTGATATATTTAAATTTAAACTTAAGAACTTTCTAATTTATAAGGCATATTATTCAATCGATGAGTTTCTGAATGATGAGCATATTTAACTCGGTAATTTGACATTGTAACTTGAATGACATGCACCTACATATAATTCAATTATGGTTCTTAATGGATTTTATTTATTAAGAATACTGTTATTTAATGCTAATTTGATTTTTAATTTAGTTTTGTGTAGAGTATTTTACTAAGTTTAATTTTGCATACCACACCGGTTATAACATGGCGATCTAAATATTATTATTCTTCATACTGTGACAATCTTATTAAATTGTAAGACCCCAAGTTTAGTAAAATAAAAAAATTGAATTTGAATATATGATATTTGCATGTTCTTGAAAGTTGTAGAACACAAAATGTTACTCTGTCTAATGTATGTCAATGTATGTCTACTCTTCTTTTTGGCTTCTTGTCTTTAGTTAAGCTATTCAAGATTACCCCCTATTTTTAGACAATATGGCTGGATAAGAAGCAGGAATACGCTCTCAAAGCGAAGTAGCTATTTCACAAACCCAGTCCAAGATACTTTGCTGCTCTCTGAGACTTAAATTGCGGTTTTTTTTATGCCTATACCTAAATCAGAAGAACACAATTGCCAAAGTGGCGTTGGTAATCCGCCACGAGGGAGAGAACAGTCGGTAATCCAACCTGAGCCGCGACCCTTGTTCCTTCTTCCTTAAGAAACAGTATCACATCCTCGCTTTAAGCATCAGTATTTTCTAGAAATAGTGATGTACCTATTTTTTCATTTTTAACACACGCCTTAGTACAGCTAGTACCTAGTGCCAACACATTCCTAACATGTTCAATATGTTACTTTGTTGTTTAAGATAAATTGCGTTAGGAAAAAAATATGTTAATTAAGTAATTTGTTAATGATAAATAAATAGGCTAGATGATTGGTTTTTTTAATTGTCCTATTAAAATGTGGCCCATAAATATAGCTGATTAATGAAAAAAAAATTTAATCTGATTTTGATCAGATTTAAATATATATATATATATTTTTTTGCCTTAAAATATATATATATATATACGTAAATGCTAGACAAAAAAGGGAACAATAATTAAGTTTAACATTTAAAATTAGTATTCAACCGACTTCAATTTTGACTACCTGGATGACGCCTTTTTTACAATAGGCTAGATGACTGGTTTTTTTTTTATTATCCTATTTAAATGTGGCCCATAAATATAGCTGATTAATGAAAAGAAAATTAATATCTGATCAAAAATAAGCAACTTATAAGAATTTTAATATCATGCTAGACAGAGAGGCGAAACAGCAAATCGTGACGTCACTTGTCAGGACGCCATATAAATTATATTCTGACAAGTAAGGCGTGACGTCATTTTTTGTTTTGTGAGAAAGGGACATAGTTGGCTCTACCAAAAACTTTAAACGCTTATATATCAGAACATTATTAACCGATTTAAATAATTTTTTTCAATAAACATACTATATTGACTTAAATTTTTCATCAAACCTATTGGTTTCAACGATTTAAACATCAGTCATCTACCCTATTGTTACACAGTGCTGCCTCTCGCGGTGATGTTATGTGGCACTAGCAGCGCCCCCTGGTGTCACCCGCTACTCAACTATTTTCAACTGAATTAAAAAAAATACTGAATCGACATGTATTTTTTTCATTTCTTTTCTTTTTTCTGAATTTAAAATGTATTGTATTGTAATCCCTAACAGTGCTTAAAAATAACTAAATTTCATTAGAATTCAAAAACAAATGATAGACACATAAATGTATGAGTCAAATTAAATTTGCAGCATATTTTAGTTACCTACTTATAAGTAGGTAATAGCCTATATTGATTAAAATTGATTGATTAGTCTTCATTATCAGTTTGTCATTATCCGCTGTTGAAACAAAGGTCTTTTGCCAACGCACGATTCTTAGCCCGTTGTTCAAATTTCCGCTTCTAACCACGGCCTGCTGCTGTTCTAAGTATATCGACACTCCATCTAGTCTGTATAATGAGCAAACTTGAAATATAGCTATGAAAGTTTTCAATCATGTCTTACATGGGATGTAGGGCGTGGGATCGATCCCCACTCAAGGCAAACATTTATGTGACGAACATAGATGTTTGTTTTGTGTCTGGGTTTAGTATATATTATAAGTATGTATTTACAAAAAAAAGAGAATATATGTATTCTTTCAGCTATCTAGTTTCCATATTACAAGCTTTGCTTAGTTTGGGGCTATAGATGGTGTTGTGTGAGAAATGTCCACCGATGTTTATTTATTTAATCAACATATTGCCGTTTTAGATCTTATTTTTTTTAATAAAATCAAGCGACGAGACGTGCAAGACGTTCGCCCGGTGGTAAGCGCCACGCCTGCCCATAACAGTAGCAGTGCCAGAACTGTGAACTTTAAATAGTTTAAATTTCTTGAATTGAACGTATTTCTTGATTTAGTCAATAATATTGTCATTTTAAACGGACCTGGGTATGTCCTAAAACTGCATCCAGGGCCGCCGGAGGACGGGCAGCAGCATCCTCTTAGTTAACGGTGGTATGCATTCTGCGATCCCCGAGTCGCCTGCCAAGAGTGGGGATTATGGCAACCCCTCCCTATTAAGGGGGAGGCTTTCGTCCAGAAGTGGACGTTTTCCGGCTGTAGACGATTGTAATTTTAAAAGATAACAATTGAACCGTATAATACGAATGATTGGGACGTCCCTACACAACTGAATTAACAATGCAGTGGGTGTTAGTTTAATTAAATGTATGAGTTCCCGTAAGAAGATTAGAGCCCCCCAATCTTGTAAGAATCAGGGTGAATGGCAAATACCTATCCGTAGGTATTAGAATAATAAATGAACAAACCAAGCCACACCATGTATAAGCTACGTATTATGACTAACAAGTATCATTTTATGAACGCAGATAAAATTTATAAATAAGTATCTTAGTAAAAAAAAAACAGCCTGTATTGGCCCACTGCTGGGCATGGCCTCCCTTCTCTCCTTCCAGACTGCTCGGTCTTCGGCTTTGGTGGCCCAGTGCTTGTCATGCGAGTTCAACTCGTCACGCCACCTTCGTCTGGGTCGACCCTGAGGTCGTTTGGATTTAGGAACCCAATCTGTGGTGACCTCTGCCCAGCAGACGCTCGGCATGCGACAGACTTGTCCTGCCCAGTCTCATTTCAGCTGCCCGGCTTTGTGGTCTACATCAGCAATCTTGGTTTTGGAGTGTAGTATCGTGTTCCTTATTCGGCCTGTTAATTTGACTCCCAAGATACTACGCTCCATCGCTCGCTGGCAAACCCCGAGTGCGGTCTTCTGGTCTGTCGTCAAAAACCAAGTCTGTGCACCGTATGTGAGGACGGGGAGAATGCACACGTCCATGAGTTTACGTTTAAGGCTTAGCGGCAGTTCGCCTTACATCTTTCTTAATTATCGACATATTTTTTTCCTTTTTAATACTTAATTTTATAATCGACAAGTACTAATTATATTATCAGGGCTAAAATGAGCAAATAAACCCAGTCAGCAACTATATTACTTGACTTAAACAACTTAAGAAAACGATGTTCCACTCCATTTCCTTACACAAATTTTCTAACACAAGATAACAATAAAAATTCTTTACAACGCAAAACAACCTCCCAACTGGAATCAAAAAGAAATAAAAGGGAAATAGTACGTAACTTCGAACGTTTCGGCCCTACGATAAATCCCTTTGAACTGCGCTAGTTTTTGAGACACACTCTCAATGCATCTTGAATCACTGTTTTACAACTTCAAACTCTAACACAAAAGCACCAAAGTAAATTTTCACTATGACAACTTTTATACAGACATGGGTGTACACATTCTTAATACTTGAATGTCAGTCATTGTAATTTCAACTTTAATGAGAGAATTTAAGAGTTGTTCTAGTTTGTAGATACGAGATAGTTTAGGAGCGAGTACCTCAGTTTCGTAGGAGGTAGGAAAGTTGGAGAAACAAGAATTTAGAGCCAGAGGGAAGGTTGAGAGATAAGAGCTCTGAGAAATGTTTCGGTGTTTAGTGCCTTGATGTCAGTGATAAATATTTGGAACTTGGTTTATGGTGTCACTGATAACTTGACAGTTCTTCAAAATTTAATCATTTTGGTAAATAGTTGATAATTTTATAAAGGTTTTTGTGAATTCTTGAAATCGAGATACTCCAGAATATTAAGTAGATTTTTATTCTGTAAAATCCCTTTTATTCCAGGAAATATAGACCATTTCCTTTAATTTATGACCTTCCTTTATGTTGTATTATTCGTGAGCCTCCACTAGAACTGTGCAGTTTTTATTTACCCGATTCTGTAGAGGTATTAGAAAAACTAAAAATTATAAACCGATATTATACTCGTAATGTATTCCGGTTGCGTCACTTGGGAACCATTTCTTATTCCAAAATAGATGTGCTTACCATCTTCAATGACACTATCACTTTACATCAGACACTACTGCTATTACTAGACAAAGTCTTGATTTGAGTATTTGGATTGTCTCTAGACTTCATCGGTCTGGATACAATCCTTTTATTTTTGTGTAGTAGGCTAAGTAGTATATGTAGTTTGTTGTAGTAAAGGCATATGCCATTTAAAAAAAAACAACCAAACTATAACTAGTAGTTTGCGGCGAACCAAGAACTCGCAACCCCTTTTAGCTTGCAAACCCATTGAACAATTTGGCTCATATTCTAACTTGATGATAATTGTATTTGCACGATGTATTGCAGAAAATTTCATAAAGATCGGATAAACAGTTCCAAGTTATCATCGAACAAATATATAAACATACTAACAAAAGCCGACTCATGCTCTTAGACTCAGAGACTTACTTCGTTTCGGTCAAAAGTAATGTTTTTCTGATTTTTATTCTATTCCTGCGCTGCTAACTTCACCTTACAACGAGCGCATTTACCGCCGCTCTTATCTCGGCTACATCTAGATATAGAGTACGGGAAGTGTGGAGCAATCCAGCGTAGAGTCTCCCGCCAATTTATTGGACTCGTCCGTCTCTCCCCAAAAAAGGGTCTTAAGGTTCTTTTAGATCTCACCTTACATCTTCAAGAAGAATTTAAAGAGTGTTCGACTGTGACAGCTATTTCTTTGGTATGACAATTTTAGATACAAAAACGAATTCGAACTGGACATTATTTTTATTTCCTGATAATACAAATGTGAAAGAATAAAACAGTTTAGTACGTATTCTATCAGTTATCTGGTGGCCGTAGTGCAAATTTTGCTATGTTTGTTGCTACGTGGCGTTAGATAAGATATTAAACAAAGTAATTATTATTATATAGTATTAAGTAATTGTCAATCTGTTCTTCTTTTTCTTTTCGAGTCGATGTATCGTTTTTGAAGGTACCTATATCAAGTGCTTCTACCAGAGCTCGGCCACCGGTATGGCACTATCCGTGGCAATATGTAGGTCGCTAAGGGAAAAGGTTGCAGGGCACGCCACACAGGCCAGCAGGTGACATTATCTGCGGGTACACGCCTCTGTGGTACGCATTGGGTGTCGGTTTCTCTGATATAACCCCATTTTGCCATATTATCCCGACTTCGGCCTACCTGGGACCGCAATTGGGTCAGGATTTTCCAGGTGGGCCATGGCTCGGTATGGCTTGGGGGGAGTTCTTCAGTTGGGGCAATATTGTTGGGAACCGAGCTGTGCGTTTCTTGCCACAAAGCAATTGCGTCTTTTTAGTGATCCTCTAGAGCAGTCATGTGTTTCAGAAAGCTTTTACGGCTTTCGAGACGGCTATTGGATACCTGTGTGTTGAACATGGAGCGGCGGTGCGCGATGGTCTGTTTGCTGGCGTAGTTTCAGCGGCGGAACATTTCTTTGTACTGGTGGTGGAGCACTACCAAATAAAGGGTATAGCTTGTTGAGAGGCAGCCAGTAACTATCCGACATGTTTAGTTCAGCGATACGTCTACCTATCTTGTGTGGGCGGAGCGATGTAACACCTGGCATGCAAATTCCCTACCAGAGAAGCAGAGTGCTGAACCAGTTGTCCGAAAGATATGTGGAGTGGCTCTCCAGGTTGTTGATGTCAAGCGTATTAGTAAGTGATTACGTGATTCATCTTATATCCTAGTCTTCTGGAAGCGATTTTTGTAGGTTTGGGTCCTGTCTAAGGTGACACCTAATTGAACTGCTTTGTCGTAGTTTAGCAGGTTGATGACTCGCCATACGATGTTCAGCTTAACAGTCCACAGCTGGACGTAGGCTTACGCTGGCCCAGATGCGGTTGTTGGATTCACACGCACCATTGAATCTCTTCTCCGGTTTATGCAGGTTTCCTACGATGTTTCCGTTCATCAAAAAGCCTATATTATATTATTCTCAAGTAACGAATTAGACAACCATCCTATCTCTCATCGATCCATTTCTTGGAGTTTTTCTGACGTATATCAATTAAATCATTGCGTAATAAATCCGGATCAGTTGTCAACTTGTCACACTTTGGTTTTATCAACTCTATAAAGTTCCAGCAGCCGGGCTGTCCGCCATCAAATCGCATCGCTCCCGGATTAGAGCGGAGTGCGTACTTATCCGCGACTCCTTGTTTATAGCTGCATAAAGCTATTATCGGAGAAAATCAACGTCTTACCGCCGGAATGGAGACATTTGGAAGCGGAGAGGTTTCTGCAAGAAAATGACTTGATTTACAAAACTCGTAAGCGCTCGTGACGTAACTTGGCTAGTTGTTTCTTAAAGATCACCGATGTTAACCAACAGACGATCCGGTCAGTATTCGGGTGGGTTACCGTGAGTGGCATTTACATCTGTTTGTGAGTCATATTATGACACTTTAACTTGTTGGTCTCGATTGTTTTTTCTATATTATTTCAACAAATGTCAAGGCTGATATTAGGGATGGCTACTTAGCCTATAAGAACATACTTTACTTATAGAAAACTTATGTTTAAAACGTATACTATTCTTGGTGGAGTTCCACAGTCCTTTGTGCCGGAGCTGGCTACAGGAAAACGAGATCGTGGAGCATGTGCAATGTACTGGAAGATCACAGAAAGCACACGAATAAGGTTGGGATTCCTCAAGTAAAATTCTCCACACCAATCCTGCACTACAACAACTAAAAATAAATGTAAGACAAAATTATGCCAGCGATGTAAGGCCAAGTAGTATATTGGTTTAGGCTCGGATTCGTTAGGTCGTGAGTTCAAATCCAAATCTGACGAAATCAAATCTAAATGGTAGGGGTCGTGGGCCCTTACCAGTCATAGCTCTGTAATGTATGTTCAAATTTTCATACAACTAGCTTTTCAGTGAAGAAAAAGTTCGTGAATACGCCAACCCGCAAATGGGCCAACGTTGTGGATGTGGCCCAATCGTCTTGGGTTAGCCTACGCCCAGCCGGTTAACAGACAGGTTATGCTATTCAAAGTCATTAGCTAGCTGTGCTCCGCGATTTCGCCCTCATTGAATCTCTTCTCCAGAAGTATGCTGGTTTCCTTACAATGTTATTCTTTACCAAAAAGTCAGTGGTATTAAATCCATACATAAAGGACTCCAAATAACTCATTGATATAGGCCTGGAATTTGAACCTGCGACCTTTCGATTTCTAGTAGCGGTATTCC
The DNA here is from genome assembly GCA_905404285.2 of Erannis defoliaria. NCBI lineage: Eukaryota > Metazoa > Arthropoda > Insecta > Lepidoptera > Geometridae > Erannis > Erannis defoliaria. The sequence continues at coordinate 16,866,160 of FR990084.1, read as the reverse complement.
CATTAGGCTAAGATGGCTGTATTCTTATTCTTATTCTATTCTATTCTATTTATTCTATTCTTATTCTAATATAATAAAAGGCTCTGTCCTGACTGCCTGACTGACTGACTGACAGACAACGCACAGCCCAAACCGCTGGTCGTACATACTTGAAAGTTGGAGGGTGTATTCGGAGTTGGTAGAGTCGGCAGAGTCGGTAGAGTCGGTAGAGTCGATAGAGTCGGTAGAGTTGGTAGAGTCGGCAGAGTCGGCAGAGTCGGTAGAGTCGGTAGAGTCGGTTGAGTCGATAGAGTCGATAGAGTCGGTAGAGTCGTTAGAGTCGATAGAGTCGGTAGAGTCGGTAGAGTCGGTTGAGTCGATAGAGTCGATAGTCGGTAGAGTCGGTAGAGTCGATAGAGTCGATAGAGTCGGTAGAGTCGATAGAGTCGGTAGAGTCGATAGAGTCGGTAGAGTCGATAGAGTCGGTAGAGTCGGCAGAGTCGGCAGAGTCGGTAGAGTCGGTAGAGTCGGTAGAGTCGGTAGAGTCGGTAGAGTCGGTAGAGTCGGTAGAGTCGGTAGAGTCGGTAGAGTCGGTAGAGTCGGTAGAGTCGGTAGAGTCGGTAGAGTCGGTAGATTCGGTAGCGTCGGTAGAGTCGGTAGAGTCGGTAGAGTCGGTAGAGTCGGTAGAGTCGGTAGAGTCGGTAGAGTCCATAGTGTTCGGGGAGTTGGGAGGGCTAAAAAAATTGCTCGGGATGATTTAAATTAATGAGTGTTGGGAGCGGGCCGAATTGCTTCCGTACGCGGACGAAGTCGCGGGCGACCTCTAGTAAGTACATATTTTCTTACCATACTTACTTAAGAGCATTCAATTCTATTATGAAAACTGACGTGGTTTTGTTAAGCGTGAGTATTCCCGTATAAATAAAACAAAAGCATTCAATTCATTAGTAGACATACTTGTTTCTCAAACTTTTTCCCGGGATCAGTTCCCGAGCTGTGGCATCTGGAGTCAATCCCGGGAACACGGTAAGGGCAGCGCCAGCATACATTAGTCAGCCGCGGGAACGCCCGTGTGTGGACTTACGGCTTTCTTTGTTTGTATTACTTATGGCCACAGACGTATTACTGACGGACATGAAATGTACTGGCAACATGTTCAGATTTATGTGTAGTTTTTGACCAAGCGAAGCGATAAATGTGTGAAATATAAATAAAAATGTGTCAAAACCAAGTCAGTTTTCGTACTAAGATGCGAAGCTACCACATCTAGAGCGAATTAAATGTCTTTAACTTGAACTTGAGTATTTTATATACAGCACAATTCATTGTAGTTCTATTATTATTTGCGGGAAATTTACTATTATGTTGTACACAACAACCAATGCACAAGCTTATAGTGAACAACCGTGATAGTTTAAAACAGCACAATTCACGAATATTTTACACCACACCAATTTAACCTAATAGCAAAGCTGCTTAAAGCTTAACGTCGCTTAAATGCCTGACGTACTTACAGTTTTTTTCTGGGCTAAGCAATCCCGGCTTTATTCGTCCAAGTGTCGAGGGTACATTTCAATTTGTTTGTCGTGGGGACGGGAGAGATTAACGGAGTTTTTGTCGGGAATAGATTAGCGGAGCCATTCCTATTGTGACGGGAACGGTTGGTGACGTTATCTAAGGTTTATCACATTTTTTATAGAAACTGCAGCAACCAGGTTAATCGCGTGATGGTAAGTGGTAGCTGCCGCCGTTGCAAATGGCAACCAGCAACAATAGAGATGATGTATTTTTTTATAGAAAGAGTACCAAACAAGCAAATGAGTTGCTTGGTGGTAAGCTCACCGCCGCCAATGGACATCTCCTACTTTAACAATTTTGTCAATACGGTCATGCTAGATAGGTGTTTGAAGAGGCTCTTGATTTGTGACCAGTTCTGTGTGGTGTTTGTAGTTTTTTTTATAAAACACTCTCCATTTTAGGAGTACAGGAAGTATTTTGGGGGAAGAATGATCCGTATCTAGCAAATGTGACACTTACATAGCAACACCATGAAATGTACAGAGCATGGACATAGCAACTCTCAATGAATTAGAACCGAAAAACTGCTTAAAACCGTTGCGGTTGTGGTATCGTTAAGTTTGCGTTGATGTTTGGGCGATGAATGTGATCAAGCTTGATATTTTTCTTTAAGTTTGTAACTAAAATCCCATATCGAATTGGTAACTAAAAGCATTTCTTGGCTTAATATTATGGAGGCATCGATCAGGTAACAGACAGAAAAAAATTTGACTACAAGTTAAAAGTGTCTTGTATATTTGGTTGAAACATCTTATCTTTAGAACTTAGGTACGAGTTAAGTAAATATTTTTCCTAATACGAAAAAAGTGAGCTATTGTTTTTGTATTGCTTTCTCAGTCAAATATACCTACTTGCTATCACTCAAAATTTGAAGGCATGTTTAACTTTGCAGGTCAAAATATGTCTCATGCCATAAACCATTCTCAAACGTATTCATAGAGCCAAACACAAATCCATTCACCAAAAAACCTGTCAATTTTTCACTCCACATCCCATTTATCCGCAAACTCAAAACATAATCGAAATCCGTCGAACAAATCGAATCCCATTCTAGAAATTAACATCTGCCCAAATAAGGTGCGCAGCTTATATTATCTTCACAACAATCGACTCGTATAATTCGTGGGATTTTTCCTTGTGGCACAATGAAATTGGTATAATTTTTCATCACGCCTTCAACTTTTGTTACTATTCTAACTATTTTCCTACTTTAAGACTTATTATACAAATCCAAGCAGGAGCTCTCTAGTACTTGAGATAAGTAGTCAAGTGGGAAACTACGGTTTCAAACCCGTGAGGTCGTAGTTTCAATCCCGGGTGCGGGTCCGGGATCAATCCCGGCCTATGATCTCACGATTTTTAATCCCGGGGCCAATACCTTCTTTGGAGTGTATGTACAGATTTTCAAACTATTAGCATTTCGGCGAAGGAAAATATTTTAAGAAACCTGCATACGTCTGGAAAAGAAATTAAATGGCTGACGTGAATCCACCTACTTGCAATTGAGCCAGCGAGGTTGATATGGACCAATAGCCCAGAGGGTAAGCCTATGTTTGGCAGTGGACCATTAAAAAGCTGATTATGTACAAGTCCAGTGTCCTCCATCAAATAATGGTTACAATACAATAATAAACACTGCAGTGCAAACTCAGTCACATAGGACTGCTTTTGGTGAGCGGGCGTCGTTACGGAACATGAGACTAGTTGGTACTTGAGAGAGATGATGAAACGTAGAAAGTTATTAGAATAAATAAATAATAAATAAATAAATATTGGGGGACATTTTACACACAGCGCTATCTAGCCCCATACTAAGCAAAGCTTGTATTATGGAAACCAGATAGCTGATAGAATACTTATATACATATTTTTTTCGTAAATACTTAATTATAATACATACTACACCCAGACACAGAACAAACATCTATGTTCGTCACATAAAAATATTTGTCCTGGGTGGGGATCGAACTCACGCCCTACAGATCTGAAGGTAGACATGCTACCAACTGAGCTACAAGGCTGTCAAAGAAAGAAGTCAAGTCAAGAATAATGAATGGAAGTCGATAAAATATTGTTTAAATAGATTTGTATGATTTGAATGGATCAATTATTGTTAATATATAGGTATATAAGATTTGATAAAAAAAAAAGTTAATGGAGACTTCAACAGATGGGGGTTTTTTTGCATACTAAGACCCAAATGTTGTAAAAGTCATACAAAGTAAATAGGGACGACTTTATTGCAGAGCCCGCCTGAAGTCTTTGCCAATTATTCAACCGCCAAGCAGTAGAGTGCAAATATTACTATTGCGGTTTGAAGGGCAGTGCTGCCAGAGAAATTACTGGACATGAAGTGATTTGTCATCTAACACCTCAGGGCGACGAGCGCAGTGCAGTGCGTCGCCCGGCGGCGCAAGATTTGTTCGCAAATGTACACTTTCTGACACTTGTACTGTTACTCCACCATGCGAACGGGTGCGTACAAACACAATTCTGCCTCTAAATATTATAAGTACCAATAGAAAAATACTCCCACGGTAGAGATGTAATTTCCCGACGCAAAGATGTAATTTGTCCCGACGCTGCGAGCGTCAAACCCGTGATATTTCTATTCGGCGGATAATTTCCCGACGCTCGGCGCTCGCGGCCCATTGTTCCCGATTGTAGGCCGCTCTTGTGATGAATGGAATGTGGGCCGATTAGATTACACTTGAACGCGTCGGTGGAAACTCATTCTGAATATTTTTGTACTGTGACCGACGAGATGGTTAGAAACCGAAAACATATTTATTTAGAAGTAAATTAATATTCGTAAATCTATTTTCAATAATTTAAACCAGTTTAACCAGTTTAAAGTAAAAGACTTTTTGGTTTAATTTTCTGGGTCTTTGAGTAACAAAGAGTTGACAACAGTCACATTAATAATCCAACGATTTTTTATTTAACCAGAAAATCTAGGTTAATATCTTTATCTTATAAGCAATTTTTGTTTGGTCTTTGTATAAAACATACAGCATTTCGGTATTTGAAAGTATCCTCTGCTAAACTTACAAATCACATACAAAAGAATAAAACTGATCAATAAACAATTTACAAAACGACGATAAATACATTTCCTTTACGAGTTTCTAAGAACAAACATAAAAAGAAAATAACAGAAAGTCCATATCTCGGCTCGTGACTCTAAAAGCCTACTTTCCCGATAAGAACTCTCCAGATCACATCGTTCCCGACATCGGACCTCGCATTGTTCCCGACGCCCGTGTAAATTGGCCGCCTTGCCGCCCCTATAACAAAAGGTACGGAACCGCTTCTAATTTGTCAAAGCGGAGATAGAATCGCCACACAAGTGCAACACATCCGATAAAAATCCTCTCACACACAATGCATAAAGCACACACTTTATCCACACTAACGACACAGACTAGAAACCTACAGAAGGTTAACTGGCAGAAAATTGTAAATTTGATTTATTTATTTATTGAATACAACAGATTTAAAAATGATTGAATGAACAATGATAGGTCAGTAGTTTGAGCGTTAGGATCACGCGTCCCAATACAAACATCAATCATAAGCTTGAGTTCCTGAGCTCTGTGAAAGAAAAAACATCGTGAGAAAACCGCAGCACAGAGCAACTCTAGAACTTGGCCAGAATAGATAAGCTAGGCCAAAATTTCCTAGAAAACAAAACAACCTGGTACAACATTTGACTGTAGGTGTATGGGCTACATTCTGGAGTAGGTTGCAACGTAAACTAACGGTAGTTTTGAAATAATTAATTTTGAATAATAAATGCGTGGAGTTGTTTGAGAATGAATGCATGAATTTAAAAAAAAAACCAGAGGCCAGAAGGTTGGAGCACTTTTAGAACGTGAACAGTTTCGTTTCGTCTGGAGCAGAATGAAACCTAATCCATTATTTTTATTTTGGTGTAGTTTGAGTAATTTTTTTGGAGTACTTTGGATTTAACTCCTCAAAAAAAACTCCTCCTGCTACTGATGTTTTCGGGGAAAACAACAATAAAAAGTTAATAGTTTTTGAGTTAATTTTTCAATTGTTTCTTATTAATAATCACCAGCCTGCCTAGCACGCGAGCCGTGATAAAAGTCTATCCACTCATTTTTCTCCGCGAAAACGAGATAGACGTATCCATATTCTAGCTTTATCACGTTCCCGCCCGGGAAAATACCAATTAGTCCTCGGCGCGTGGTAAAGGGGCTGTAGGTAATACCATGTGCTTTCGTTTTTAGAAGCAGTAAATTTAAATTGCAGAAGGATCTTCATTTATCCTTCTGACCGAACACTGTTAGCTGCAAGTTCAGCACAGTTCCTTGCAAAAACAAACACTAGGGGTGCTTTAACCTCCATGCGGGTGTAATCCTGACCTCACAGATTAAACACTACTGTCTACAATCCCATACTAGCTACTATTAAATCTATGGCTACACGCAGTCGGCAGCGATTGATAACGTTTTTATTTGCCACTTAAATAGAGGAAACAAGGGTCCGGGATGAAGTGGAATAAGCTTAAATCTCCTTGATGCGGGAAAAGTTTGGAAGTGTGGGTATTGTAGCTCAGTGGTTAGCGTGTTCGGGTTGAACGCCGCAGGGAGTGGGTTCGAATTCTAATAATGAGCGTTAGTTGCCGGTGAAGGAAAATACATATTATAGTGAGAAAATCTCTGCGTATATGATGGTGAAAAGCAACCAAGCTATAATTAAAACTGACGAGGCTTGGAAACATTTTTATATTTGTTATTTGTATGTATAACAAATAAAAAAAGAGTTTTCAAAATTGGTCCATAATTGACGGAGAAATAGGTGACCTCCTTCTTTTTTGAAGTCGGTAAAAAATTAGTAATCATATTTATTATTTATTTCTAAACTGTCCAACTGTTTATAGCGTTTTATTTTTATAATATTTCTAAAAGTGGAAACTCTTAATGGGTTTTTTTGTGTTATACCAGAGAGCTAGATCCTCCAAGGTTATATACTTAAGTTTTTATTATGTTACTTAAGCCGCGAGTATCCCACAAATTATAAAAAAATAAAATTTAAAATAAAACACAGCGTCGTGTACTGTAGCACTCAGCTGGCTTGAAAACCCATGACCAAAAATGTAATTTTGTGAACATCAGGGGTTAGATGTGTTTACTTTCTTCAAACACGTTCTCACGTGATCTGGTGGTCAAAAGTCTAAACATTCAAAACGTTGCGCTGGATTCAAAACCTTGTATAAATATAACTTTAAATATGTGCAAAATGGAATGATTTTTGATAATTCGGGTCTCGTGGACGTCTTCCGGCTGTTCATGAAGAAGTCAACGGATGTTTTCGAGTCTTAAATGGTCAAATTCTGTTCCACAAGTACAAATGATTTAGTCAAGGGTGGTTGGCCTTTTTCTATGGAACAGTAGATTTTTTTGTAAAGGGTTGGCTCCTTAGTAAAAGGTGTTAACAATAATGCGTATGTTGCAGTCAAAACTCTTAACCAGTAACAACAAACAAGGGTTAACAGGCAAAAGTAGTTTTGTCTGAAAATCATTAGTTATTAGTTAGCTTTTGACCCGTCGCTGGCTTTTGGCTACAAATTTACGGTTATTTTGTTGGATGGTCACAGTAAATAAATAGTGAAATAGTAGTGTGCAATCTCTGTCCACTATTTTTGACATGTACATAATTTTTATTATTTACACACATTATTTTTCATTTCAGTTAAAACTACTTTTCACCAACCTCGTCGTCAGCCATAAAACATCCACTGCTGGACGAAGGCCTCCCCCTTTATAGAGGGGTGTTGCCATAATCCCCACGCTTGGCAGGCGGCTTGGGGATCGCAGTATTACCACCGTTAACCAAGAGGACGCTGCTGCCCGTCCTCCGGTGGGTCTGGTTGCAGTTTAAGGACATACCCAGGTCCATCAACCTGTTCAGTCAAAATTTATTTTGCCTGTTTTTTTTTGGTTAAAAGTACTTTTGACTGGTTAAGAGTTTTGATTGCAACACGTACAATTACCTGCGTCCGGCTTAGTAAAACCAATATACTTAATCCTGTGGAAAGATCTTTAGATGCTGTACAAAGCTTCACTTTTTATTCCAATTTCACCTGACCGCTATCGAACATAACATCACACATCACATCAACAGCCGGAAGACGTCCACTGCTGGACGAAGGCCTCTCCCATAAAGGGAGGTGTTGCCATAATCCCCACGCTTGGCGAACATAACAATACCACAATATTATGTGCCTAATTCTCCATTACCACAAAAATCGCCTTTTCCACAATCATTATATTTAATTACGGTCTCTCATGTCTGACTGTGCGTGAGCACGTAATCAATCTTGCTACCCCCCCCCCCCCCCCCCTCCCCCTCCTGCAAGCCCTTCTAACCCCCACTCATCCTTATTTCCCCATCTCAAGTGAGGGGTAAAAAATCGTCAAGTAATAACACTATAAGGCCCAAAACCCATCTAAGTGGCGTCACAGAATAAATAATATTACTAAGTAGTGACGTCACGTGGGATATGGAAAATGTACATAAAATATAAACGCGCGACGATTGGCAGATTATGCACTTGGCAGCCTTCTTCAGATCACTATGTAAGTGGGTTTTAGTGGCAGATTATGCACTTGGCAGCCTTCTTCAGATCACTATGTAGGTGGGTTTTAGTGGCAGATTATGCACTTGGCAGCCTTCTTCAGATCACTATGTAGGTGGGTTTTAGTGGCAGATTATGCACTTGGCAGCCTTCTTCAGATCACTATGTAGGTGGGTTTTAGTGGCAGATTATGCACTTGGCAGCCTTCTTCAGATCACTATGTAGGTGGGTTTTAGTGGCAGATTATGCACTTGGCAGCCTTCTTCAGATCACTATGTAGGTGGGTTTTAGGCCTAACATCTAAGTGACACATCGTTGTTTTCATCATCATCCTATCAGCCCGGAGACGTCCACTGCTGAATAAAGGCCCTTAGACCGCCACACTGTACGATAACCTGCCATTTGCATCCACCGGTTGCCCGCGACTTTTACAATGTCGTCGGTCCACTTAGTGGGAGGCCTTCCTACGCTGCGTCTCCCGGTTTGCGGTCGCCACTCTAGAACCTTTCTTCCCCATCGGCTATCAGTTCTTCGAGAGATGTGGCCTGCCCTGCGCCACTTCAACTTACAAACCCTGCAAGTGCGAGCTATGTTGGTGACTTTGGTTCTTTGGCTAATATCCATCGTTGTTTTAGTTGATATTAAAAGTAAGGTAAACTATTGAGCCTAGGTACTTGGATAACAAAGAAGTAAATGGCATCGGGTGTGATGCCGGAAAAATAATCACATTCATTCAAGAATCCTTTCTTCTTTATTCCTTTTTTCGCCATACAGGGTTCGCGGAACGGCGGTACTCTGCAATCGCGAAAAAATCAGATACTTCTTCACAATCAACAAGAAAGCTATTTAATAAATAGCTGTGTTTTTCGCGATTTCAGAGCTGGTTCAATAGAAAAACTTAGTCACGACGATGATTGCAATGAGCTTATTTTGGTTCTGTAGCGCTCCGCCTTTAAAAAAAACTGAGACTGTCCTTCGCAAAAATATTTAATTTCAATATATATGCTTATAAAAGAAAAATCTTACCCCCTTTTACAAATACGGTATCACTTTAATTACCCAAAAAGCTTCCTCTCAAAGGAATTTGTTCTATAAAATCTCTAATAGTAGCTTTGGCTCTCTTTGCGGCAGCACCAAAACGTGTATAGTATAAATTTCAAACGTGTGAACGGTTGCTTTTAGTTGCAATGCTGGTAAAGTTGCTCTAGTTTTAGTCGGTGTAGAGCGCAGTCGGTAATGGTTGGTGTAAATAATCATGGTTGGTGTCGGAGCGGAGATTTTGGTGCGATTAGGTTAGAGCGTGCAGGTTTGTTTAGCTTGTTTTGATTGAAAGTAAGATTTAACGTAGATTCTACAAGGTTAGTTTAACTTACTAACTAGGTACTACTACAACGATTAACTAACTGACTAACTAATCTATGTTATAGATACGAATGAGGAAATAGTAACCATATTTTTTTATGAAATAGTAACCATTTTTAGGGTTCCGTACCTCAAAAGGAAAAGAGGAACCCTTATAGGATCACTCGGTTGTCCGTCTGTCTGTCTGTCAAGACCCTTTTTCTCTGGAATGCGTGGAGGTATCAAATTGAAATTAATATAATAATACGTCAGTCCACAGTCCCTATGATCCTTAGATCAGAAAATTACGACCATTTTTGTGAGTTTTTTAAAGTGAACTAAATCAAAATTCATAGGGTACTTCCCGTTGACCTAGACTCAAAAAAAATTTGGCAAGAAGCAAGGTAAGGTTGGTAATTTACCTCTTGAAGATTGTATTTTATTTTAGGAATTTTACAAACTAGTTAAAACCTTTTCTTAGGCCATATTCTTTGCACCTTAAAACCTACGGAGAAAAAAAATCACATAAAAGTTTAAACCTTTTCTTATGTAAGTAAGTACATCGGTGTTTCCGTTTTTTTTCTTTCTTATTTTTTGGCTTCGCACCATCTGTATCCTCCCAGTTTCAAGTATATGCATATTACAAGTTTTTGATAGTATCAGGACCCTTATCATGGACGTTCGTGATTCTGATTGCGAGCGTGCGCGAGCGGGAGGGCGCATGGCGCGAGTAAGTTCGTACGAGCGGGATGGCATACTATCGCAATCAGAATCGCGAACGTCCATGATAAGGGTGCCGGTCTTAAGTCATAAATTAAAAGCATGGTCAAGTCCAAGTCATGCCCTTAAATTGCCTAAAACACCCAACAACGCTGGGTGTTAAAACTCGCAAACATTTTGTAATAAGTTTACACCAGTATTTTTATTTTATTTTGCAGTTAGCGTATTGAACGAAAGTAGAAATTCTTTTAGGGTTCCGTACCCAAAAAGAATCCAATTCTACCCTATTATTAAGCCACCTACGTGTTTGTCTGTCTGTCCATCTGTCTTTACTGACCTATAATCTCGTGAATCGTAATAGATAGCCGGTTGAAATGTTCACAAAATATTCGCTATCGCGGATTATCTAGTACTAGTAGTGAGTGGTACGGAACCCTCGTTGTCCTCGGATTTGACGGCTTTATTTAATTAAATAAGTGTGTAGTAATGTATTTTAAATTTATGTACATTGATGTTTGTTCTGTGTCTGGGGGTTGTATCTATTATAAGCAAGGAATGTATTAACAAAAAGTATAGCCTGGTATTTTATACCTAGTCTGCTCGTGAATATCATCGGGACATAACAACATAGTGTAGCAGCGTAGGCAGGTCACTAGGTGGACCCACGACATTGTGAAAGTCGCGGGCAACCGGTAGATGCAAATGGCAGGTTGTCGTACAGTGCGGCGGTCTAAGGGGGAGGCCTTCGTTCAGCAGTGGACGTCTCCGGGCTGATGATTGATAATAACGGTAAATCACACTATGTATATGTTAACTTTTCTAAAACGGCTGAACGAATTTGGATGAAACTCGGGTCAAAGATTTCCCGAAATAGCATATAGGATACTTTTTTATCATCATCATCGTCACCGTTTTCCATCGTTACGCGCGTGAAACCTCGGGGCACAGCTAGTATCTCATAAATAATAATTATCCTAACCTTTACTCATGTTTACCACTGAATTAGCCTTATCTTTATTTGCAGAAATAATTACGGAAAACGCGAGGAAATTTTAAAGCTCAGCTAAAACCGCTGAGCGTAACTAGTTCCAAACGAATAAAGTTTGAACAGAACAATGGCGCTAAATGGATATGTCTTGTCACGTTTTGTCTAGCTGCATGTTTTATGAAGCAGGTGGTGAACGACGGAATTAGCGGGACTGCGGGACTGCGGGACTGCGGGACTGCGGGACTGCGGGAGTGTGGGACTGCAGGACTGCGAGACTGTGGGACTGCGGGACACGCTCTACGCTGGCACGTTGTTAACTGTCACGCTGTCTGCGATAGAAAGTCTTCGATAGATAAGTAAGGGGACTCGTCGTTTCGACATCGTTTCATAAGACTCTATTGCAGGGTTCGCCAGTTCACCTTTGCCAGTTATTCAACCGCCAAGCAGTAGTGTGCGTTACTGATTCGGTTTGAAGGCCAATGTTACCAGATAAATTACTGGGCATGAAGAGATTTAACATCTAATATCTCAGAGTGTCGAGCGCAGTGCAGTGCGGCGCAGGATTGTATTCGCAAGTTCACAGTCTGGCACTGCTACTGTGTGGAGGCCAGGCAGGTTATGTGCAAGCAAACATCTCGCTCGTCTCTTCACACAACACCATAAAAAATACATCTTTTATTAATCTCTAAGTTGTTAAACTATCCTAACATTGATATTTTTTATCTGGACTTATTTGGCAAGTAAGAAACCTGCATACGTGAGAGAAGGAATTCAATGTCGTGTGTGTATTCACCAAACCATTTGGAAGACACACATGAACACACTCTTATAGTGGGACCAGTTGTCTAGAAATGTATTACAGTTGTCAATAATTGAAAAGAAATACAACTGGTGGACAGGCCGTAGCGTCCTTTCTGTTAATAGTAGTGGGCATTCTACAATCCCAGAATTATTGTAACGTTGCGAACAAATCCTGCACCACACTGCACTGCGCTCGTCAGTCTGAAATATTAGTAGTCAAAAATCTTCATGCCCAGTTTTTTTTTGCACACTACTGCTTGGCGGTTGATTAACTGGAAAAAGTGTGCAGTGAAGAATAGAATCCTGCCACTATAAGTGTGTGTAACACTAGTAAGACAAAATCAAATCTTAAATAACGTTATTTACCCATATTTGAATTACAAACAACTAAATGGAGATCCTTGTCTTGTTATACATTTCATGAACCGGTTAGGATCCGGCGTGAACCGGCTGGAACTGGATCGGAGCGGATTAAGGCCGTCAGCGGTGCTGTAGTACAATGTCTCCGACACCAGGCAGAAGTGCACAATGCTGTTGCAAGAAGTGGCTGCGAAATTTATTGCACTTTGTAATGAACAAGTAAGAGGAAGAAAGGTTGTTGGATGGAATGAAAAGCTTGTTGATTGTGTAAGTGAATGTTACTAAACTGTTTTTGTTTTATTTATGATATAGGATTACTCATGTTAAATTAAGTCGTGTACTCGCATCCGGTGACCTTTTTCAAGGAGTGAAAACAGAGCTCGACGCGTGTGCGACTCACTGGACACTGAGTATCCGGATTGATTAAACGAGAGTAATCCGTATAAATAAATAAAACAAAACCATGTCAGTTTTTTTAGTGCAATGGTTTGTTTAGTGGCAATATTTATCACATGCACACTACTTAATTATAATATCATCATTATCTTAATCAGCGTATTTTAGTCTAGTCTATCATATTCTTTAATTTAAATAAATAAATATAGTGCTGTACATAGGCCTCTCCAAAGGTACGCCAGGATGGTGTAGCATGATCCGCCATGTAAGCCCACTGCTGGACTACGGCCTGCCCTCGAAGGACGATTGGGCCATATGTTATCTACCATGCTAGCCCAGCTACGGGTTGGTATTGGTAGATTCATTTACGCCAATAAATTTCTTTTTCGGATGTATGCACTTATGCAGGCTTCCTAACGATGTTTTTCTTCACCGAAAAACAAAATAATTTGTTTCGCCGGTTGAAATAATTTGTTTTACATAAGCTATAAGCTTATCAAGCTTAGCTTAAAAACACTATTATTTCCTACTAGACATGTTTTTTTTAGCTATAATTATGTTTTATTATGAAAACTGACGTAGTTTTGACACATTTTTGTTTTATTTATTTAATTAAACGTGAGTATTCCCGTATAAATAAAACAAAAATATAATTATGTTATTATTATATTGCATAATATAATGATATTTCCTGTGTAAATTTATGAATAAGGATTTAAAAACTAACCTAAAATAATTGTCATGTTTTTGTACCATCACACTCACTCACTCATCAGCCAGAAGACGTCCACTGCTGGACGAAGGCCTCCCCCGTAATAGGGAGGGGTTGCCATAATCCCCACGCTTGGCAGCCGGCTTGGGGATCGTTACCTAAGAGGACGTTGCTGCCCGTCCTCCGGTGGTTCTGGATGCAGTTTAAGGACATACCCAGGTCCAACCCAGGTTTTGTACCATGTATGGTAAAAAAACTTGTTTTATCTTACCTATACCGTCAATTCGAAACGGTCACTTAATTAATATTGAGAGCTAAAAGCATTTAACAGTAATCTGAGATGCAATCTCAGTTCTAATGCATGTCCATTACATTTCGCACACGTAGATCAATTTGCCAGTACGCGGCGCCACTGCTGCGCTTAATCTCGGACGACACGTTTAAGGACGTCCCGTTGTACATTTGTCACGCGTCTTGACTCGTGTGTATGCACATTAACAACAACACTGATGAATTAATTTGAGACGTACTGCCAAGTATTAAGGGAGAGATTGTAGTGTATTGATAGAATTTTATAGCTTAGAGAGCATCTGTATCTAATGTATGCTTATCTTGGAATAAATTTATAATTTTAGAAATGTCTGCTTAAGTGATTTACAGAAGTAAATCTCAAAGTTACAAAGACTGGGTAGAACAATGAACGAATGCTTATTTTGCGTAGTACTTTAATAATAATGCGATTACGATATTTTCTTTCAAGCTAATTAAAAAAAAAACAGTACGTATCCGCGCGCGGTCTCTGTGTTTACTCCTTGATAAACTATATTCAAATATTCCGGCTTAATTAAATGTTAGTAATTCCATATAAATAAAACTAAAATTTACTTTGACATAGTGCTAAGTTAATCTTTTTTTGGCATAACAAAGAATAAACATTATTTTCAAAAACACTGATAATTATAATAAGAGGAAACTTAAGAAGGAAAGAAGAAAAAAATAAGAGGGTGAATTTTGATGATTTTACTTCTATTTTTACAAGTAAAATAAAATAAAATCGATAAACAAATCTCATTACATCCATTATGATAAAACCTAAATTTATATCATTGTCTTTAAAATACCAAAATACGTTAGAATCAAAGACATTTCAAAAGTTACAACATTCAAAAGCGTTTCAAACAATAGGCCCCCTATATTACATTGTTGGGGTATCTAAAACGGAATATTCATTTAATTTACGACTTTACCTTAAAACGGCGGTGTCTGAGAGGAAATCATTAGCATTTTCTACAATGGAATGGGTATTCTGCTAAAGTTAATAGAGATGCCAACTTGTTGATTAATGAAATATCGATAAAAAGTATTTAGTCATAACTACTATTTCACTTAGGTCGATTGAAAAACGAAACAAATCGCGAATAAGATAACAAAATACTATAAAATGTTTGTTTTAAAATAAGTATGTAGTTACAAGTAATGATAGTTACAATATTATGAATATACTAACTTTAGAGAGCTCATATTATAAATTGTATTCTAAGGTTGGTATAATAACAATCAAACAATATTTCGACCAGTGCTTACCAAGATACACTGAGCATAGCCGGGCATAGCTCGCAGGGTTTGCAAGTTGAAGTGGCGCAGGGCAGGCCACGTCGCTCGAAGAACTGATAGCCGATGGGGAAGAAAGGTTCTTGAGTGGCGACCGCGAACCGGAAGACGCAGCGTAGGTGCGGCCTCCCACTAGGTGGACCGACGACATTGTGAAAGTCGCGGGCAACCGGTGGATGCAAATGGCAGGTTGTCGTACAGTGTGGCGGTTTAAGGGGGAGGCCATCGTTCAGCAGTGGACGTCTCCGGGCTGATGATGATGTACCAAGATATACGCTAGATAGAAAAACTTATTCTATGATCAAAAATCTAATCTTTAAAGCTAAATTTAGTACAGCATAGCACAAATACCAAAATATATAGAATTCAAGCAACTTGTTTTCGTAAAACCCAAAAATACAAAAAATTGAAGAATTCGAGAAATTGGTAAGCGGTAGTTTGGCTAGCTACGAGTAAAATGAGTGAAAACATTTTTATGGTATAAGTACAATAAATAATAACACAGCCCTTAAGACATCTAGAGCACCGTGATTTTTATCGATTTCGCTAATTGCCTCGTCTCATCCCTAGCTCTCACCCCACACTCGTAATTGTGCGTCCACGTTTCGGGGTATGAACACATAAATTACGCCTTTTATCCATTCCCGATTCCTATTGCCATCGTTGTGCCACCCCTATTAAAGTGGAGTAGGTATCTCACGAGGAATTCACGTGGTTCCTCTTAAAAATATTAAAAAAACTTCATTGTACAAAAATCCTAACGAAATGTCGTCTTTTTTCAGTAGGGATAAATAATGATCAATGTACTAATTTAATAAATTTATTATTTAAGGTTTATGTAACAAGGAAAATTTAAGATATGAAATTATAATTATAATTTTGATTAATTTATTAACAAACGATTTAAAACAATTTACACGAGTATTTTTTTTGTGATTTACAGACTGAATGTTTGACTACGGCTTTAAGTGACTGTGTGGTTGAAGATGATAAACAAATCTATCCTTGAGCACACAGTAGAGTTCTAAGCGTTAGATTTTCAACTTGAGGGTAGTTAGCTAACTTACTAGCCAAGTACTATGAAGTTCTTTATTACAATGCTTTGGATTCTTCACGACGTTTTCCTGCACCAGCCGCTCAAGCTCATTGCTTCGATTTGCATCAACGGCCTGTGCCATGTGAAATTTTATTAATCTAGAGTTTTTATTTTTTAAAGTAAAAGACTTGTTTCTCAGAGTAATTTAGAGTAAACACAAAAACTTTTCTACATTTCCTGGATTTTCATTTGCATAGTAAACAACTAACGTCACGAAAACAAATTAATACCAGCAACTACTCCCGTCCAATCTACGTTCCTAAGGAGCTAATCAGTTTCGCCGTAAGATTAGTGGTGGTGGCTCTACACTGTAGCGGCTACGGCTACGTCGTTACGTCGTAGCTCACCTGCTACGAGCTACGCCGTAACCGCAGCCGTTACCCACTACGTAGCGCTACGTTAATTAGATTGTAGCATGGATTGTGCAGTTTTATTTAATAATTTTAACGGTGACTGTTACTGTTTTAGTTGAAAAGAAAATTGTTGCTAAAAGTATGACTACAATAAAAATTCAAATACAGTTTGAATAAAAGTAAATAAATATTCTATCAGCATTCTGGTTCCCAAAATACAATCTAAGCAAAGTGAAACGTCCATCAAGTGTTCTAGAAACATGTGGTATTCAAATCTAAGAAATCGTTAATTAGAAGAAAAAAAATACTTTTTTAGAATATTTACGTTATTTATCTTTATCACAACGTTGTTTTTAAAATTATCTATTTGACTGCCTTATAGCTAAGCTAGTAGGTATGTCTGCTTTGAGAGCTTTAAGGCGTAGGTTCGAATCCCACCCTGGACAAACATTTATGGGACGAACTTAGATGTTTGTTCTGGTTCTGAGTGTAGTATATATAATAAGTAGGTATTTATTTTATTTTACATTTTCAGGAAAACTAACAGCCTCTTAACACATGAATATTAAATACTTAGTTTTATGATTAGGCCAATTATAAGTCTCCGGTAATATAATAGATTTACAATAAAATTATCTAGGCATTCTATCACTTATTTAGATCCCATAGTGCAAGCTTTGTCTAGTTTAAAGCTAGATGGCGCTGTGACGAAAATCCAAAAAGATTTATTTATTGATCTGCTTAAAAAAAACTTTCTAAATGGTTAGGTAAGGTGATAGTTTTAAAAAGCGGTAAAATGCAAAGCTAGCATAGTTCAATGTTCGATTACGTTGTAGAGCCAATCTGAGACCAACAGTAATAACCTAGGCAATGACAATTCTAATAAACCCATAATTCTTAATTTTTAACACAATGTCAGTAAAATCCGAAATCACTGTTTCTCGTACCTCCCGTTGACATTGAGGGGAGTATGCACGAGTGGCGCCCCCATTGTATACACTCTGAACTCGGCAGTGTATACACGTAGCCGATTGTGAGTTAACGAAGCGGAACGCGGCTTTATGCAGCGATGATAAACCTGACTGTCGGCTTGTATTTTAATTTTAGATTTGCGACGAATGCAGCGCACGGATAGTGTACTTACATTATAAGTGAATCAAAACAGCGATGGTTGGCGACAGCTGGTACCTATGTAATTGACTTGGACTTTTTCTTTCTGTGCAATGGGATGACGAGACGAGCGCCTGTGGTAAGCATCACGCCTGCCTATTACATTAGTAGTACCAGAATTGTGAACTTGCGAATACAATCCTGCGCCTCGCTGATCTGCGCACGCCTTGGTAGTAGTATCAGAATTGTGAACTTGCTAACAAAATCCTGCGCCGCACTACTCTGCGCTAATCTCCTTCAGGATAATAAGATGTTGCACAAGACATGCCCTGTAATTTCTCTGCTTACATAGCCCTTCAAACCGGAACATAGTAATGCTTGCACACTACTGCTTGGCAGTTGAATAACAAGCAACTAACTAGCAAAGGTGTGGTATTTCCCCAGGGGGACTCTTCTGTAGAGTCCTACACTAAATATTATACAGTATACAGAAATAGTAATAGTAATAGTATAAAAGCAGTAGCCGAGGCTGAACCACGTCGATCTAGAAGAAACACATTCATTAATAATTATTGCTATTCAAAAATAACAATAATAATTATTTTTTCGGGCCAATCATTGTTCGAACGCCATTTACATGCCGTTCTTTATTTTACAAATCCAGCCATATGCCATTTAAACGATCTATGACATAGCTATTGCTTGTCTCTAGCCCCAACTAATTCTAACAGTAGCCTAACTAAACGTCACTTGCTTAACTTCGTGCATAATGCGTCTGTATAACTAACGTAGAACCATGACCGCAGGCTCCGCTGCGCCGTAAATTGTTCATGATTGCATTACTGGGCATTATGCCTGTCCCTCTGGGCAGATTAGAGACGGCAATGCCTAGGTACGTGGGAAAGTACAACAAGACTGCTGGGGCAAAGCGCTGACCTTCAGAATAATGACAATTATTTAAGCTTATATTAACAAAGACAAAAAGCTTTAATTACTTATACGTTTTTCTACGAGTTTTCTCATGTCCAGTGTGACTGACAAAAGTTGCTAAAAGTATAAAAAAAACATAAAAGTAGCTAAGTATACCTAGATTGTAAATCACTGAAACTAAGAAAGAGAGAGGAGTTATTTTCATCTCATAGCGTAAGTACATGTTTTTGGAATGTCTACCAAGACAGGTGGAGAAAGTAATCTTTCATCTTCTTCTATCAGCAGCGTCCTACCGGATAACGGTGGTGAACATTCTGCGATGCCCAAAACACCTGCCAAGCGTGGGGATTATGGCAAGCCTTCCCTATTAAAGGCCTCCGTAGGTCTCGTCGAAAATAGCTCGACAGTTTTTTTTTCTCAATGCTGGATAGGATTTGATTATTTTTTTAAATGGTACGAAGGTTACCAGGTCATCTAGTTTGTAATAATCTATCCTTGGGCTTTTCCTGCAGCGAAAGATTAAAATAAGGTAATGAAGGTTGAATATGGTTGTCATCACGTTGCTCTGTTCAAACCTACACCCACGCCAGAGCCCACGCACAAATCCTCGCAATAAGTGACTCATACTTTGACGAGATGATTGCCAATACACATCCAATATGGAAGCACTATCTCATTGTCACGCTCACTCAATTATCATCATTAAGTCCTAAGTGGCACGGTTCACAGCTAATTGGCTCGTCATCGCATGATATGACTTCATGACTAATCATGTCTGTCGCGTCTGTGTTAAAGAGCTTACAAGGCAAGTGATTTACGACCGTATGTTAGTAAGTTATGGTTTATTTTCCGTGTTGGTGGTGATTGAATGCTAGTCTGGTGAAGACAATGAGGCGTAAGTACAATAGACAATATTCCGTTATATCTATGAGCTATTGGGAGAGAAATGAACCAGTGTTGGATTTATTAAGTTGGTAGTTGCGCCCCGCTGTTTTACTGCTTCAGTGATGAACTACAAAAACCTGGAAAGAACGAAATATACAGGGAGTAGTTTATCGCTATTGACTTATATTACTTAGTAAGGATAGGGCAAATGCAACTTTCTCAATAGAACTGGTTCAATTTGACGCGCAGTTATTACTTATCTCCAGTTTAAACTCAGTCTTTTGTTGACTTTGTACGTAGACAGTTTTTTTTAGAATGACTGGATTCAAGCAGACGGTTCACTCGATGGTAAGTGAACCACCACCTATTGGCACCTGCACCATTACTGATGTAGCGGAGGCGTTGCAAACATAGAGAGGTTTTAGCCGTTTAACCCTTTAAGTTATACCTCCACGGATGGATCACATTGGCGGAGTCACTCACACACACACACACTCTTCAGCCAGAAGGCGCCCACTACTGGACGAAAGCCTCTCCCCTAATAGGGAGGGGTTGCCATAAAATATAAATATTAAAATATGTTGTATATATTATATTTAAATATGTTATATGGGGTTGGCGGAGTCAATCCGCAATACAATAAGCCAATGAATATATATTTTTCACTTATAATGTTACGTTCACGTTTAGCATATTTTGTGAAACTTTATTTAGCATTATTTGTTTTTTGTAAGCCTTCAAGAGTTTAGCTAGCAGATTTTTTTCGTGCGAAAAGCTTTTTAGCGACATTTTAAGGGATTATCCTGCTTTTGAAAAACAGGATTACGGTCTGGTAATCTGACTAAAAAAACCGGCCTAATTCTTTTGTTTTAGTGGATTTATTATTTTTATCCTCTCGGGCTTTGAAATCTTGGAACCACTTTTTATTTAACTATTAATTACAAATCAGTGGCGTTTTAATATCTACTGAAAATACAAGAAGTATGATAAATTTCAATGTATTTTTAATTTTTCTACAGATAATTTAAACTTTCCATAATATTATGGCATTTGTTGTGTTTACCTATTTATATTACTTTAAGCGATCTTCATTTAATTTTAACATTGTTTAAATTATCAAAAAAAAAATTTAGATACAATTTATTTTAAATATTATTAATATTATTTAGGTCTGTAGTCATTACTAATAATTTCTTTGATTGCCGTGCTCTTAAATAAATGAATGAAGGTACACATAAGCTTTTTATCATTTTAAGATAATATAATATTATCTATAAATCACATTTTCTTAGAGATGAAAAATAATTTAAACAACAAGCCCGAACTAGTTTTAATTTGTTTAAAATTTCTTCGAACGAACCATCAAAAAGAACAGTTGTTTAAAACACCCCTAATTTCCTATTCACAAAATTAAACCGCCATCAAAAAAGTCACCCTGACCAACAGTCCAACTTCTATAACAAAGTTAATTAATCACTTCAAAATTAACTTCTAAAAGTCACTTTATATTTCAACATTTCAACCGGCCATAACCAGCTCGGGCCTGATATAACTGAATCTGACCGGTTACATTTCAAACGTCACGGAATGAAAAGGTCGCCGGACAAAAAAGAAATGTGCGGGACCCTCGTGTGCGCCGCCCATTTTTCCTATAGAACCCTTTTTTGCGCTCAACCGTATTGTAGGCAGTATAGTTTTTATGAGTCTGACCAGACACGTAGAGTTTGCTACGAAAAAGGTGAATGTTCTAGATAACTCTAATTGTCTATTATTGGGTGAAACACGTGTCGGCAACCGAGTACTTCTAAAAGATTAAGAGTGATATAATATTTTTTGTTTTATCACTTATTTTTGTATGTTAATTATTATTATCAATTTACAGCTTAATCATCATTATTTTGTTTCAGAAAAATATTACATTGAAACAGCTTAAAATCATTGTTTGTTTTCAGAATTTAATAATAATTACTTTCAGGTTTAACTGACTTTTTGTTTCAGGTTTAATTTTTTTTTTGTTTCAGGTTAGGTTCAATTTCAATTTACGTTGATAATAACAGTAGATTTTAGTGTATCTCTTCATCCTATAAGTACTCGAAACGATATTACAGCGGAAAAACACTAGAAATTAACAGAAAAACCATTTTGGTAACAATGGACTTCCGCAAAGTAACGCCTGAATCAATCACATATAACTCTAATTGTGTTTATAGAAGAATTAAACTGGTCTTGCTACACCCAAAACATTTCTAAAGGATGTCATCGTGTCTGCAAATCTGAGTTGCCGATGTTACTTACATAACATAAATATAATCAGCCTTTTCATAGTCAGCGGGACTTAGTGGTAGTAGTTAGTAGACATAAGGGGCCTATTCTCGAAGAGCGATTTCGCTGTGTCCACCACGCTGGCCCAGTTGCGGGTTGGTCCGCCATTGAGTTTCTTCTCCGGACGTATTCAGGTTTCCTCATGATGTTATCCATCATCGAAAAGTTAGTGGTATGAAAATCCGTACACAAACTCCAAAGAGCTCATTGGTCGGGCCTGGATACGAACCCACAATCTCGCGATTACAAGACGAGTGGTCTCCCGATTAGGCTTAGGTACTTATCGAATCAGTATTTCGGTAATTTCACTTGAGAGTCGGCTTCCATTCCTGGCTAAGCGTTTTTACCATCTTCGGTTTGATCGTTACCATGAAGTGGTTTGAGGTGAGGTTGGGGTTGGGTGACGTCAAATGCGATACAAATCCATAAACATCATCATCATCATATCATGGCATCTTTCGTTATTGTTTCAATTGTAGTGGTAAACGTTATTCGTCTATACCGATTCTAGTGATTTTCCAATTTCCACCGAGTTACGGGGAGTTAGCAAATCTTAGCCAGAATCTATTTCTTATAAAGTGATCGTCTAGTTTATATGTGAAAGTATGGTCTAGTAAATTCATTTAAAGTGATCGTCTGCTCTCAGAGTAGGCTTATTGTATTGTATTGACACGGATGCGGTTAAGATGGTGGTTCCTTCGTAAGGATCTGCATGTCTACTGACATTGATAATTAATAGTACACCTATAGTGATAGAACACCGCGGCTTATGCTCAATTGTGAAGTTATACATTCAGGCTTGTAGACCATAGAACAATATTAAAGAATAGAGTAATGGTCAGAGCAGGGAGCTCGTTGAGATGAGCAATGAGGAGATTTTAAGGTTTGGTACAAGTGACTGATTTGTGGTAACTTACACAATCGGCAACTGACATTCACTTGACTCACTCTGTTGCGAGACCTAAGATCCTTTAAAAAGGAGAGTACCTAGTACTGCTTTGGCGGACAGCGAGCCTGCGTGAGAACGCATTAAAACAGCAGCGCACCTTAGGGTGCGGGCTTTTCGTATGAATACGAACCATGGATTTAACAGAGGTCAGCGGCCGCTGACAGTGGCAGTGACAGTCCGCGATGTATTGCTGTGCATTACATCAAAGGGGAGGGCATGTGTATGCAACCAGAGCCACAGCAGAGTGTCAGGCTCGGGTGATTTATACTGGCGAGTCGGTATTCCCAACCTAAAGGTGTACTAACTAGAGACATAAAATAACTTGATGTGTTCTTGGAATATAGTGTATATTCCAGTTGATCACCACAATCGAATCCACGTCAATACACTACTTCAACAAATAATACGCTCAATAGCCTGACACAGCATCTAAGCTACGTCTTCATTAGCCTGTCTAATTTACAATACACATTTACATATATATGTACACACTCATGTTTGTACATATATGTATACATATTTACTATGTAAATATATAGCTCAAATTCGAATGAATTGAATTATCAGAAATAGTTCTGTTAAAAGGTGGAATGAGTGATATAATCACATCCCTAGTACATAGCCTACCTATCTGGGATCGAGGCTTATAGATAACAGAAGATAAAATCAAACAATAGGTTTTAGGGCAAGAAAATAAATTATATTTCCCAAAGATCAATAATCAACGAGTAATTACATAAGTGTGCTTGGACGCACTTGATCAGATCTAAATCAGTAGGTATAAGTTTATGTATTCCGCTTCAGATGTGAAACGTGAAAATACAGTAATTAAGTACGTAAGTACCTTTCGTCTACTAGCGCACGTGCTTCTCAGAAAGCGAAAAGTACAAAGCGAAAACTGAGAAGGCGCCTAGATAAAGTAGTAAACGTATGAGCCTACATTACTCGTGATTGCCCTTATAATTTATTCATTATTTAATCACAAGATTAGTTATATTTGTCACTGTATCCTGAGAAGTTTGATCGGCATTTATTCAATGACTTTTATTATTAATGATAATCATTTATGACATTTTATACACATTAATTCCTTGTTAAGGGAATAATAAATGATACTAGTTCAGTTGCGAGTGAATTGAACGGCACGGGTAATCGTTACAGTACTATCTATGCATACACAATATACTTATGTATTCGCGCTCAGGAGATACAGTAGTTTTGGCAGATTGACTTAAATAGACAATAACTTTTGCATAGATGGATAGGTACATTTATAGAAAATACAATTCCTTCGATTGATCCAAAAATCACACTGATAATGCTTTATCCACATTTGTTGATAAGATCCAGACCTTACAGGCCAGGATAGCAAAGTGTTAATTGATATTAACACGATTTATAATCAGTGATGAGATACCCTTTATAATGATCAAAGTTATGACTATTCACAGTTGCAATTGGATCAATCGTTTTGGACGATACAGTGTACTTAGCTGTTTATACAGTGACCTGGAACCCTCAGTGTGCACTTCCATGATTTTAAACTGTTTTGCACAGTTGATTTAACATTTTGATCTGAGTGACTTCATGACACAATCACAATGAATAGTCTGAGTACAGACTTTTTAGCCACCAAAGTGGTCCACGACCATCCTTTATAATCCTGAAAACTTGAGTGACGCTTAGGGACGCTAAAATGCTAAACGAGCCCCTCTTTCTTGATGATGAAACCACGCCTTTTCCTTCGGTTAAGGGAAGCTCGTGGGAGCTTCTGATTGGCTGGAAAAACGGCGTCGCTTGCGCAAAGCCACCCCCGCGTTGGTCTAGTGAAACGGCAATAGGTCTCAGTCGACAGCCAGAGCGAGATGGACGATGGCACCTCCGATGCGTTACCATGGAACATGAGAAATATACAGTTATCTCCTAGAACAATTTGTGACTAAGCCTCCTGTAATAAATGTACTGTTGTTAAGTAGTCTGAGTATTCAGCTTTCCGTTAACTTCCGTTGTCAAGGTACAAACGTGACAGTAACCATGTCTCATCATGTCTAATCATGAATAACGTGATTAATTACATGACTAAAATAATCACAGTCAGTGCAATCATATGATAACTCTATCAGATGCACGCTTTATAATATTATTTATATCTATTGTACAGATACATTCCATTCCCACAGCCCGGACTAGACATCTGGAAGCATTTTAACTATTCCTAGGAAAGTGCACAAAACTAAAGTCCTTTCGAACCATAAACGCTCTTTGTTCTAAATATTGGTAGAAATCCTGCTTTAAAACGACATATATTATATGTGCCAGAGCTTTATCAACTTTGAGCTTTATGGATACAAGAATGCGGTCAGTTTTGCTTATCTACTCAAAGTTTGTGATTTCTAAACTTTCCATTGAGATAACACGTGTGAGTCATGGCGACGCTTTGAGTGTTTGCGTTCGCAGAACCAAAAAAATACATAGGTACCTGAGGCAGGGTCACTTGCCACTACATGCCACCCTCAGACAATTAATTAATCAATATATAATATGAATAAAGTATGATAATATGATTGATTAATTTTCTCAAAAAAACACTGTACCTATGTACATAATTATATTATTTTTTCGCATATCAAAGTTATAATACGTTACTCCCTATTATTGCGTTCGCCTCATGTTTACTTAGTAAATTTCTGTTAAAATTAACAAAATTTTATAAATAGTTGAGGATATTAAGTTAATGCATCAACTTACATACAGATTCTACCAATCTATGATCCTCCCTCATTTATTATTCGCATAGTAATAACCCCCAATCTTAATTCCGTCACATAATAGTATAGGTATTCTTTAGTATCGGATTTAACAAACATACATTCTCCCATTTGTTTGAATATACAAGTTAAACTAAAGTAGTAGCTAAGTTAGTTACTCTGTATAAATTATGTTCATAAACATAATAATTCGACTTTACATCATGATAGTTAGAATAGAGTAAAATGGGAATGTGTGAACACTGTGCGGATTGCGTCTAGGTAACGAGCTAAATTACATTAAAGCTGCATTTCTTCCTTTCCCCCAAAAACGCATTACACGTAGCCTTAGCCTGTGTAGGTTTTGCTCGTATGATATTTGTTTGCAATATATTTTGATCACACGACCACTCATCGTTAGCAAAACCCGCTTCTACTCGCAATGATACTCGTACGCATTAAATAATATTTAATTTAATATAATTTCTTCAAATAGTTAGGTCTCAAAATTAATAATGTCAATTGTTTATTGATGACCTATAGTGTGTCACTTACTCGTATCTTTGAACGAAATGGAGTATCAAATATTCCCTTTTTATATTATGTAAAATATTCTACCAACCAGTGTGAACCTAGTTGTATTGCCATACGTTGGAAATATAATCACAACAACATTGCTAAGTGGGAATCAAACACTTAATTAGCCTGTAAGTTTCTAACATTATACGTTTATGATGAAATTATATAAAAAACATCTTCTCGTCCATAATATAGGTAGTAATTGAAATTACTCCAATTACTGATAATATCATCATTATAATCTTCGTCGTTATCATCATCACCATCCTCATCATCATCGCCATCCTCATCATCATCGCCATCCTCATCATCATCGCCATCCTCATCATCATCGCCATCCTCATCATCATCATCGTCTCTATATTCTCACACAAAGCTGACCAGCTTGGTAAGTATGTAGAGTAGAGTTAATATACAGCATTGTGAAATCATAAGTAGTTAGCATATTATATCATAAATCACAGTTGAAGTTCAGATGAGATTCGGGTCCATCATTTTATTATTATTGTCATAATAATAACCACCATCTCTTCAATTATATTGGTAGGCCTCGAATCTATATTTTTGTAAAAATAATAATGCTGAACTCTAGGTAAATCTAGATTGTAGGTCGTTCGTAACAGAAGTATAGGGCTTTCGCTTTTCTGTGTTCGCAACAGTCATACTTTAATGTAACAGGAATCGAACCCGTTAATATTTGTTCCGTTGTTGCTTCCGTTTGTTTCATATTTGTAACATTATCATCATCAACCTCTCATTATCCGCTACTCTGTATTACATTGGGAACAATTATTATATAAGCAGAACTCAAAACTGATGTTTGATATCATGGCCATCCTGCCCTTTAGGATGATAATTATATTGTAAGAAGACAGACATATGTTTCATAAAATTCAGCAGGACTCCACCTTCTATTTAAAATAGCATTCACCACCAGGTATTAAATAGACCTTCTTCTTGCGTAGTCGGGAAAATTATGATTTTCCACGAAAAGTTATGGAACACATAATAAGATAGGCAGGGTTTGATCCCGCCGCTTAAAGTCGTGTCGTCCATCAGAAATTAACATTATAATTATTATTATTATGTTCCGTACGACATAGGTAATTATTAATTGCATACATACAAAACTGCGTAGGACTCCAACTCGTTGTTCAAAATCGTGTCAGCAAAAGGACATCAGAATAATGTTTATTATTCTCTGCATACATACGCGAACCCGCTGTATTATTATTATTTGCTTGTCCTCTCCAACAATCAAGCTTCAAATTATATAATGTGCCCTGTATAAAATAACTTATACACATTAAAATATATTATAGACAGCAGGATTCAAATCCGCTGTCCAAAATCGTGCCAACAATCAGACATCAGAATAACATTTATTATTCTCTGTATACATAGTTATTCTTCGCATATAACAGCCACGCAGGATTCGAGCTAGCTGAATTATCATTATTTGCTTGTCCTCTCCAACCATCAAGTTTCAAATTAAATAATGTGCCCTGTATAAAATAATTTATACACATTAAAATATTATTATAGTCAACAGGATTCGAACCCGCTATTTGATCTTGCATCAATCATCAGCATTTTGAAATAGGTACTTCTATTTCATACTTGGCATGGCGTTTGATCCTAAATTTCAGATTATTAGATAGAATAGTGCAAAGCACCACCCTCCAATTTTACGATTATAGTATCGTTTATTCATTTAAATAATAAAATATTTAACATGACTCGGCATGGAGTTTGATCCTAAATTTGGGATTATTAATTAGAGTAGTGCAAGGCACCACCCTCCAATTTTACGATTATAGTATCGTTCATTCATATAAATAATAAAATGTCATAAATGACTCGTTTTTTAAATAGTAACGATAAATTTAAATGCCCATATGTAATCAATTAAATGGATCTATTAATTTATGAATTAATTATTGTGTTATTCGGATTTAGTTTAGAATTTTATTGTTCTAATTTAGATTAAATCATTTTAGTTTCTCCTGTAAGGATTACGAATAACGCTACCTGTTTGTTCAATTAGGTTGAAACAATGGTTATTATTTATTTGTTCGTTTAGAACTTTAGGTTCACTTATGTAACTACTTTGTTTAGTGTTTAATAACGCTATAACATCTTAATTCTCTGCATTAATGAGTATAACTCACTTACGGATTAGAAAGTCGTTTGTAACTATAACGACTAGTTAAAACCTTACCATGTTTATATGGTTTCAATAGATTCTAGATTCCTAAGTGCAAAACCTTAACCATATTAAGCATTATGCTCATATTTTAAATGCAAAATTAAGAATTTTTATACTATAAAATCAGTACTGCATTCTTAAAGCCAATTAGCCTTGCAAAACACCGGCGCCTGGTACTTTACAAAGTCAATTGTTTCAATAGCTCAGTAAAGATACTATTTACATTATATTTAGGATATAAATTCATTCATATTTATTTTTAGCTCATGAAATTTATTTGTGATCGTCTTGTATTGAAAAGTCTACGTTGTGTTTTTATTTTAATATTATTTGTTTTTGATAAGTTTGTCGGATCGTCTAATATTGAAAGTCTACGTTGTGTTTTTATTTTAATATTATTTGTTTTTGATAAGTTTATCGGATCGTCTAATATTGAAAGTCTACGTTGTGTTTTTATTTTTATTTTAATTCAAGAGTTTATTCGTGCTATATCTGTCTAACACGGAGCTAAACTGTTGGTCACATGCACCAATTTCTGGCCCAAATTAAGCCAGTAGTTATATTGCCGTATTAATATCTTTAGCCTCGAACCCAGCATGTAGGATTTTCAGTTATTTAAACATTGCGTCTCAGAAACCAATTCCTGGTCCAAGATATCCCGGGCTGCGTCACTAATTTCTGGCCCTTGTTAGCCAGTATATAAATTTGACATCCCGGGTCACGACACCAATTTCTGTAGTGGTAAACGTTATTCGTCTATACCGATTCTAGTGATTTTCCAATTTCCACCGAGTTACGGGGAGTTAGCAAATCTTAGCCAGAATCTATTTCTTATAAAGTGATCGTCTAGTTTATATGTGAAAGTATGGTCTAGTAAATTCATTTAAAGTGATCGTCTGCTCTCAGAGTAGGCTTATTGTATTGTATTGACACGGATGCGGTTAAGATGGTGGTTCCTTCGTAAGGATCTGCATGTCTACTGACATTGATAATTAATAGTACACCTATAGTGATAGAACACCGCGGCTTATGCTCAATTGTGAAGTTATACATTCAGGCTTGTAGACCATAGAACAATATTAAAGAATAGAGTAATGGTCAGAGCAGGGAGCTCGTTGAGATGAGCAATGAGGAGATTTTAAGGTTTGGTACAAGTGACTGATTTGTGGTAACTTACACAATCGGCAACTGACATTCACTTGACTCACTCTGTTGCGAGACCTAAGATCCTTTAAAAAGGAGAGTACCTAGTACTGCTTTGGCGGACAGCGAGCCTGCGTGAGAACGCATTAAAACAGCAGCGCACCTTAGGGTGCGGGCTTTTCGTATGAATACGAACCATGGATTTAACAGAGGTCAGCGGCCGCTGACAGTGGCAGTGACAGTCCGCGATGTATTGCTGTGCATTACATCAAAGGGGAGGGCATGTGTATGCAACCAGAGCCACAGCAGAGTGTCAGGCTCGGGTGATTTATACTGGCGAGTCGGTATTCCCAACCTAAAGGTGTACTAACTAGAGACATAAAATAACTTGATGTGTTCTTGGAATATAGTGTATATTCCAGTTGATCACCACAATCGAATCCACGTCAATACACTACTTCAACAAATAATACGCTCAATAGCCTGACACAGCATCTAAGCTACGTCTTCATTAGCCTGTCTAATTTACAATACACATTTACATATATATGTACACACTCATGTTTGTACATATATGTATACATATTTACTATGTAAATATATAGCTCAAATTCGAATGAATTGAATTATCAGAAATAGTTCTGTTAAAAGGTGGAATGAGTGATATAATCACATCCCTAGTACATAGCCTACCTATCTGGGATCGAGGCTTATAGATAACAGAAGATAAAATCAAACAATAGGTTTTAGGGCAAGAAAATAAATTATATTTCCCAAAGATCAATAATCAACGAGTAATTACATAAGTGTGCTTGGACGCACTTGATCAGATCTAAATCAGTAGGTATAAGTTTATGTATTCCGCTTCAGATGTGAAACGTGAAAATACAGTAATTAAGTACGTAAGTACCTTTCGTCTACTAGCGCACGTGCTTCTCAGAAAGCGAAAAGTACAAAGCGAAAACTGAGAAGGCGCCTAGATAAAGTAGTAAACGTATGAGCCTACATTACTCGTGATTGCCCTTATAATTTATTCATTATTTAATCACAAGATTAGTTATATTTGTCACTGTATCCTGAGAAGTTTGATCGGCATTTATTCAATGACTTTTATTATTAATGATAATCATTTATGACATTTTATACACATTAATTCCTTGTTAAGGGAATAATAAATGATACTAGTTCAGTTGCGAGTGAATTGAACGGCACGGGTAATCGTTACAGTACTATCTATGCATACACAATATACTTATGTATTCGCGCTCAGGAGATACAGTAGTTTTGGCAGATTGACTTAAATAGACAATAACTTTTGCATAGATGGATAGGTACATTTATAGAAAATACAATTCCTTCGATTGATCCAAAAATCACACTGATAATGCTTTATCCACATTTGTTGATAAGATCCAGACCTTACAGGCCAGGATAGCAAAGTGTTAATTGATATTAACACGATTTATAATCAGTGATGAGATACCCTTTATAATGATCAAAGTTATGACTATTCACAGTTGCAATTGGATCAATCGTTTTGGACGATACAGTGTACTTAGCTGTTTATACAGTGACCTGGAACCCTCAGTGTGCACTTCCATGATTTTAAACTGTTTTGCACAGTTGATTTAACATTTTGATCTGAGTGACTTCATGACACAATCACAATGAATAGTCTGAGTACAGACTTTTTAGCCACCAAAGTGGTCCACGACCATCCTTTATAATCCTGAAAACTTGAGTGACGCTTAGGGACGCTAAAATGCTAAACGAGCCCCTCTTTCTTGATGATGAAACCACGCCTTTTCCTTCGGTTAAGGGAAGCTCGTGGGAGCTTCTGATTGGCTGGAAAAACGGCGTCGCTTGCGCAAAGCCACCCCCGCGTTGGTCTAGTGAAACGGCAATAGGTCTCAGTCGACAGCCAGAGCGAGATGGACGATGGCACCTCCGATGCGTTACCATGGAACATGAGAAATATACAGTTATCTCCTAGAACAATTTGTGACTAAGCCTCCTGTAATAAATGTACTGTTGTTAAGTAGTCTGAGTATTCAGCTTTCCGTTAACTTCCGTTGTCAAGGTACAAACGTGACAGTAACCATGTCTCATCATGTCTAATCATGAATAACGTGATTAATTACATGACTAAAATAATCACAGTCAGTGCAATCATATGATAACTCTATCAGATGCACGCTTTATAATATTATTTATATCTATTGTACAGATACATTCCATTCCCACAGCCCGGACTAGACATCTGGAA
Source organism: Erannis defoliaria (assembly GCA_905404285.2). Classification (NCBI taxonomy): domain Eukaryota; kingdom Metazoa; phylum Arthropoda; class Insecta; order Lepidoptera; family Geometridae; genus Erannis; species Erannis defoliaria. The sequence goes on along the minus strand of FR990084.1, from coordinate 16,834,481 downwards.
GCATTTTAACTATTCCTAGGAAAGTGCACAAAACTAAAGTCCTTTCGAACCATAAACGCTCTTTGTTCTAAATATTGGTAGAAATCCTGCTTTAAAACGACATATATTATATGTGCCAGAGCTTTATCAACTTTGAGCTTTATGGATACAAGAATGCGGTCAGTTTTGCTTATCTACTCAAAGTTTGTGATTTCTAAACTTTCCATTGAGATAACACGTGTGAGTCATGGCGACGCTTTGAGTGTTTGCGTTCGCAGAACCAAAAAAATACATAGGTACCTGAGGCAGGGTCACTTGCCACTACACAATGTCTTTTGTTTTTAATTTAACTTCTGTGTTTTACATTATATTCTTCTTCTAGCAAACTAAGATTGATTATCTATATACTTGATTCGTTGTAAAATATATTTTATATACCTAATACTTAATTACTATTCAACTGGATTGTATCCAATGTTGCTATTAGTGAAAACTTTTTTGGCTTATTTGTTTATATTATTCTGTGTCCTAGCAAATGAGTTTGTGATAGCTGTTTGTTTTCCAAGAAATAAATAAATAAATAAAAATGTGTAATCCATAAAAAATATTTTAAAAAACGGTAGCTTTTTTCGGATCAATTTTAAATCCCACGTCCAAAAGAAGACGTCAGAGTAGAAAAAAAGGTTTGCCCAAACTATTCACAAAATGTGACATGATAAATTCTAACAAAGACATTACCAGATAAATTACTGGGTATGAAGAGATTTAACATCTGATATCTCAGGGAGCGCAGTGCAGTGCGGCGCAGGATTGTGTTCGCAAGTTCACAATTCTAGCACTGCTACTGTACAGTAGTACGGCAGGCGTGACGCTTACAACAAGGTGAACGTCTTGCGCGTATCGTCACTTGAAAGTATTAAAACAAAAAAAAAACATTTTAGTTTTAGTTCTAAGTTAAAAAATAAAATAATCACAGAAATAGTTCTGATTTTATTCTGCAATCCCTATTTTTTATTATTAACTACTCCTACTACTAGAGGTCACCCGCGACTTCGTCTACCCAAATATCCATTTTCATCACTATAACTTCAAAAACAAAGAACTTTCCATGCAACATTCCATCCCCCCTTTTCCCCCTTAAATAGTTCCTGTCAAAAAAAATGAAAACAGTATTTTTTATTTTAAATGATCCAAAAAAAAAATACAAATCTATCCAAATCAAAATTGTCATGACAAAAAAAACAAAAACTAAGGACTTTCATACAAAAGTTTCCCCCCCTTTTCTCCCCTTAGGGGTTGAATTACTAAAAATCTTTTCTTGGTACACCCCTACGTATCGAGAAGAATACACTCTCCAAATTTCAAGTCTGTACAACCAGCGGTTTGGGCTGTGCGTTGTCTGACAGTCAGTCAGTCAGTCAGTCACTCAGGACAGGGCCTTTTATTATATTATATAGATAGATGAGCCCTTCCACTAACAAATCAAAACAACAAAAAACACAAATCTAATAACTCATGTCTCCACATTTAAGTAATTCACTTACAGCGCCCTGCGGTACGAAGGGGAACTAATTGTGACGTCACATAGAGATAACTCAATTACTGTTTGATAGAATTATGGCATGTTCTTTGCGGTTTCGATATAATGCAGTTATGTAAGGGTTTGGGGATATGGTTAGTTACCAGTTACCACAGACTTGCTTAATGCAAACTGCTACAGTGACGACATTGCTGATGTTACTTAGAAATCGATTTTGATTCATTGATTTTATTCTGACTAAACTAATCGGTTTGAATCTGCGTCATTGTTTAAGGTCTGACCCATTCACAGAATGCCAATAATGAGCTCTAGAATTTTACACTTTATTACTAGAACTCTTACAGTTACCAAGCGGAAAACTTTTTATTTAGTAAATTCATTTATCAATACAAGAGAATTATTTCAGTCCATAGAAAAAAAAATTCAAGGAAACCACGATATTCTTTTTTCAGTTTTTAGTTTTTAATTTTAGACCCAATTTATAATTTAATGATATTTAATTAAATATAATTTAGTTGATTCAATTATAAACTTTAAAAAAAAACACCAAATTATATTACATTTATTGTAAAAATAAAAAGTATTTTATTTTGCTGAAACACAATTAACTTTGGATACAAAAGATGCTTCAAATGATCGGTTGATACAAATCAGAGATTATATATATTTTTTTTATTACATTTCTATTTTATCGATTTATTTACACAAAAGCTAGGCGTGCAGCGTCAGAGGGTGCGCCTGCGCCACCGTGACGTCAACCAACAGTGCCTTAAGGCATCAGTTAGGAGGTATCAAAGCATAAACCTACTGTAATTAAACCTACTGTGGACAAAACGACCCATTTTTTCATACACAACAGCTAGTTACGCATACGAATCCTCAACTAGATTTGAAGTTCGTATAAAAATCCTGTAGAAAAAAAACCGTTCTGTGTTTCCCAAATTCAAAATTTTCCGGGAAGCTTTTCAAAGATTGTTTGTTGTAAAAAACATTATGAAATAAAAAAATGTTAAATCGGTTCCAGCAGTTCTCAAGTGACGCGCTTACCAACGAATAGCATTTAATTTTTATTTATAAATACACTCTATACCATCAATCTATCAACGAGACAAGTATTCTCACACGTATCTTACAAGTATCTTAATCTGTGCTCAACGTTGCTGGTACATCAGCTACCTATTATTATTAATACTACTTTAACATTATATTTTGCTATGTACTGTTTGTTGAATCTTAAATAAAAAATAAAAATAATAAAATTATATCTTAAGCAGCCACTAACCAAACACTAGCCCATATTTACAAACAATCAGCACACACTCGAGTTCCGTCACCACAAAAGTCCCACTGATTGCCGTATTGTGAGCTCTCTCGAACGGTATCAGTCGAAGATACGCGCCTCTTACCTAGGTAAAACGAACTTTACTTTCTATGAGAAAGAGTTCAAATTTGTTTTTTTTTTTTCTTATAAACGACATGCACTGCAATGCTACTTCTGCGTATTTACGGCTTCAAATAGTTGGTGGATTCATTTATGCAACGTTTTCAACAAGCAAGTATCTATAATTTGTGAAATCCGTACGCCCATTATTAATAATAATAATATTTGCTACGTATGGACTACGTTTAGTCATAAAGTCATGATTAAGCGACGAAATTCCAAAGAACCCATCATTATCATCAGCCCACTTAATGCAGTCACTGCCTGTCTTTAATATCTCTGCATCGTATCTCAGGGCGTCCTACGCCACGTCTGCCGGTTCGTGGTCTCCTCTGTAGTACGTCAACACCACCGGTTATCGGTTCTGCCACATGTGTGGCCAGCCCCCTGCCACTTCAGCTTACTAATACAGATAATAAGATAATACTATACTAGTACTAATACGCTATGTCGGTGTCTTTAGTTCTCTGGCGAATTACTTCGTTCATGATACAATCCCAAAGGGGTCCTTTCGTTCTGAATCGAACCCAAAACCTTGTATTCTAAATTATTTAAATAAACACAAACTGATTGCTTATAATTTATAATTACGTAACGTTTAGGAGAAACTGACTGTGTGGTTGGAGTTTAGATACTATTGCTCTACTGATACTCTAGATTTTTTTAAATGTTGGTAACCACTGCTTCTGCCACTGCGAAATTATAAATGTTTCATTAATACTCAATACTCAATTTGTTTATTGCAGTTATAAAGGTTACATGCAGGTCTTAGATAACATATTATTTATAGTAGATATTTTATAACTACCCTGTATGGGTATGAGTATGTAATCATGCTGTGTATACATGTTTAGGCATATAGTCTGGCTCGAAATTGTACCTAACTAATAATGTATAAATGTTTTGACTATGTACTGTTTTGTGTATCAATAAATAAAATAAAATAAAAAACAAAAAATAATATTATCGTTAATAGCTAAAAAAAACATATTGTACGCTTGAAATGGGCAGTTGTTGATGCCATTATACTCTGTAACATCTCTATGTGAAACACAGTGAATCACTAAAGATAATTCAATTCTATTTTTTTAATAACTGAACTTACATAATTATAAATGTAATAACAAAGACACGATACAAAATTAAGTTATATACCTAGCGAGTTAAGACTGATTTTGTCGCGCGAAAAATAGTAATGAACTTTATGAAAAAGTAAATTGTTTGGCAATAGTTGAAAATGATAAATAGGCTTTGGGTATAAGTTTTTAAGGATTATAATAAAATTTTGTAAAAAAAACAGTAAAGAACATTTTCAATAACGTTTCAGTGGAAAAAGTGTTTCAACCCTTAACGTTTTAGGTTTATTTTTGAATAGCTATACGTAACGCTTTGAAATGCTTTGTTCAAAGGAGTAAGTGATTGTTCAAAGTTTTAATAGGGCAGTGGGCTTAAATTCGTTTGATTGAGAGGCCTTCAAAACTTAGTAAAATACTTACCCTGTTCGAACTTATCCATACCTACCTACCTAGTATTCATATTCATATTCATATTCATTTATTGGTAAAATATCTTATTTACACTTATCTTAAATTATCTTATCTTAGTACCTAACTATACAATGAGGTAATAAATAAGTTTTTTTTATGCGTTCAAGTGACGAGACGAGCGAAACCACAGAAAAGCGAAGGCCCTGGTGGTAATCGTCACGCCTGCCACTAACAGTAGTAGCAGTGCCAGAATTGTGAACTTGCGAACACAATATTGCAGTTCGTCACTCTGAGATATTAGATGTTAAATCTCTTCATACCCATTAATTCCCCTGGTAACATTGCGCTTCAAACCGGAACACATGACGGAGGGTTTAGGAGGGTATGGCCTAAAACTTCACCCAGAACCACCGGAGGACGGGCAGCAGTGTCCTCTCGGGTATTCTGCGTTCCCGAAGCGGCATACCAAGCGTGGGGATTACGACAACCCCTCCCTTTTATGAGCGAGGCCTTCGTCCAGCAGTAGACGCCTCTGGCTGATAATGATGATGATTTGTAGCAGAAAGATTTTTGTATGTGTAAAGGTAAATAAGCGTTTCTGATGAAGCAAAAGAAACGTAAATAAAATACTATTAAAGACAAACTTACCTCGGAACCAAAATATATTTTGAACTAAGTAAGGGTGTTGGATCTATATACTCGTAGTCAAGATTTTTGTACTAGCTTTTAGGACATTTATCGGAAAGACGTCACTTTTAGCGAGTTTATCTAATATCTTAATTGTTTATTCTTTCCAGTTGTTGAGTGCCACTACAGGGCAAAAGGTCTCAATTGGTTATTTTTAGTTTAGCAAAGTTAGGTAATGTGGTCGATTCTGGCGATTTTAGTTGACAGTTCTAAACTAACTAAAGTACTGCTGTCCTTAGCTAACATGCCTAGTAAAAAAGTGACAGCAATACTTTAGCTAGTTTAGAACTGTCAACTAAAACCGCCAGAATCGACCACATTGTAATTTTCGTGTAAGTAACATAATTTTCTTCTTTTCTTATTTCTTTCAACGCTTTCTATAAAAAATTACAGTTTATTATAATATTATAGAATTAGTAATTTTTGGTTGGATATTTGTTAACCATCTTGCCTGATTCATCTACAGCCACAATAATTTTATAGACGGATATACTGAGATGATAGCAGGTGAATAATCCTTTGTTGTTGTCCTCCGGTGTCTTGAAAATAAAATGTTTACTGAGAAATACGTCAAAATAAAACAACTTTAGATCCCAAAACGAAAAAAAAACACTGAAAATTTTCATTCGATAAAAAATCGCGCAGTAGGCTGGCATGCTGCTTTTTTACCCAAAATATCGCGCACTAGATCATCGCGAGTTGCGGTCAGCGGGCAACAAAAGGTTATGACTGTAATTAGTTTTTTTGTCCCACTGTGCAATATTTCACGTTTTCGACCGCATACGTAATAATTTTTCAATTAAAAATGCTTTCATGTTTTTTTACGGTCGTGGCATTTATGCGTAAATGGAAACGTTATGAATTTGTGGTGATTTTATTAAATGTTTTCGCAATCTGTGCGTGACGTTGACTTACGGCGTATATGTATACGGCGGTCATGCTGACACTTACCTGAAAAATAATAAAAAACAAATATTAGTACAAATGGAATACGGTAAAAAAAATGGTGGTTAGGGATGGCCAATGAGACTCTATGACTAAGCCTGTTCCATGATTTTGTCCATAAATGTCCTAAATTTAGTGAAAAGTACTTTATTAATATAGAAAGATTATTTTCACGGAAAATGCTTCAAGTGACTGAACTTCTCCAAAACGAGTGGGCCAATTTAATGGTTTCTGTGCGTTCGAGTTGGATGGTTCACATGTGGACCCGGTATTTGGCTATGCCAAATCGTCGCAATAGGGTTCAAGAGGCCGTACCGTGAACCGCTTATTGCGGGACGCTTAAGTATTTTTTTATTTTATTTCGTGGCAGGACGACGTCTGCTAGGTCTGCTAGTATAGTAAAAATAACTACTATTATTATTAGTAGTATTATATTCTCTGTAATAATAAGGTCTAAAATTTAAAAACAAACAAAGGCGGGCCAAGTATCGAACGGGACACGTATGGATTCCGCATTGAACCATAGAAATTATTTATAAATAAGCAAACTTGCAAGAAGTTCTATTTGTATTATACTAATAAATGTGTGGTATGCCGAACCCTGCGTGCGCGAGCCTAACTCATATTTGGCCAAGACATTATTACTGCTTCTCAGCTTTTTAAATTGTACAAATTATTCTCTAAAAACATGTTACAAAAGTACGTGTCCGTAATTAAACTATTACGTAAAATGTAGAAATGAAAGAACACACGTGCGCAATTAAAAAATGTGCATAAATTAAAATTGTTGGAGAAATGTTTCCTTAGAACGCGTTGAAAAGTTTATTTCACTACAGTACAACGTGATGACATTACAATTGTAGGAACGACTTATGAGAGAAGTGAATAGAATGGAAATGTGACGGGCCGCGCTAGCCAGCATTAAATACAAATGGACTTAATGACAATTCTACCAATATACATGTTTTTAAACTGAGAATACTGAAAAAGACAATTAAATAGACGCGTAAGAAACCAAACCACATTGCACCGTAATTAGATCAATTTTAATCTGTTGCGAAATGGCATTTCGAAAGTTTTACTTCAAAAGCGCGACCAATGATTGGCATATTTTCGTCGTAGTTTCTATACAATTATGTGTCAAACTGGCGACAGCGGTTTTCCATATAATTGCTTTACAACATTGTTTTGACAGCCGTTCTACCTAAGAAGTAGGGCTTTCGCTTTTCTGTTGTAAAAAACTTCTGTTTTACTGCTCTCCTTGTCTTTACATCCCCTGGCATAGGTAGTAGGTTTACCCTGGAAGGGTTATAGGTAATTGGGCCACATTCCACTATTTTCACTACTATAAGGCCGTAAACCCGCAGGCGTGTATGCTGGCTTGCTGGCCGCTGAAGCCGTGGAAGCCTAATCAGGAGTCAGCTCGACTTGAAATCGTGAGGTCGCGGGCTCAAATCCAGGCCCGTACCAGTAAGTTTATTGGAGTTTATGTACGAATTTTCATACCGCTGGCTTTCCGATGAAGGAAAACATCGTCAGAAAAACTGCATACGTCCGGAGAATAAATTCAATGGCGTCCAGCAGTGGACTATTAAAACGACTGAATATTCAATCAGATTTTTTGAAGCGTGCTTAAATAAGTTGTCGGTTGACACGTTAAATTGTTGGTCCCGGTTGTTTGTTCTAGTTTCTATAACAACGACCGTCAGCCATGTCAGAGGCCTTTGGGCGGCACATTAACTCTGACACTAGGGCTGGCCACTCAGCCTGTACGAACTTACTTACTTACTTACTTACTTAATAAGTTGTCAATATTATTTTCAGTATTTTGCCTATGGTTGACTTGCAGCGATAATAACTCAAGAGTGTCTAGTGCCAGTTTTTCCAAGACCGTTTACGTATTCGTTCACGTATTCGTTCACGTTAACGTAAACTACAATTTGTATGAAATAAGAGCAGTGCCACCTAGTGTCAAACATGTTTGATATGTATGACACTAGGTGGCACTGCTCTTATTTCATACAAATTGTAGTTTACGTTAACGTGAACGAATACGTAAACGCTCTTGGAAAAACTGGCACTAGACACTCAGTTGTTAGCGCGTTTGGTTCGAACGCAGCAGCGGGTTAAGTTCAAATTCCAATAAAGAAATGAGCTACCAGTGAAGCAAAATTACGTGAGCAAACCATGCGTAGGATGGTGATCGGACATTATTCGACTACGACAGATAGTATTCTAGAAATTTGAGAGTGATTTACACAAACTCTATTCTATTCTGGTAATTTCAGTCGTTAATCAGTTGTCATTTGGCTAGGTGTAACTAGTAATTACCATCTCCGAGCACACCATCATTTAACATCAGGTAAGCTGTGATAACACAACTAGCTAATCAACTGCAAAAAATGGGACGTCTTTGCCTAACTTGTGCAGCTTTTATTGAAACATTTCTTAAATTAAAAGCGACATAAAAACAACGCGCTACTACATAGCCCGTAGACAAAGTAACAACTAGTTCCACAAACAAACGTGTAGTTGTAGTTGAGACAAACTAAGCAAATAAGAATAAAATAACAAAAAGAAAATAGAAACTTCAGTAGCAATACATCAGGACTTCGTTTAAGATACATTGTTTTCTCTAACACCAAAAAGAAGTTCACAATTCAAATAATACGAATGCTTTTTTTTCTTTAATACAATCAAGTGACTAGAAGAACAAGTCGTTCGCCTGGTGGTAAGCGTCACGCCTGCCACTAACAGTAGCAGTGCCAGAATTGTGAACTTGAAACAAAATCCTGCGCCGCACTGTACTGCGCTCGTCACCCTGATCTACCCAGTAATTTTTCTAACTAATGTACTCGTGGTACCTAAATATATGTCTACATATCGCTAACGTATGAGTAAATTTTGATCCTTCTGCATAAAGTTTAGCCGCACTAAGAACACTACGGTAATACGGGTATAAGATAATGCATGCTGGTAAAAGGAATAAACTAGAGCGGAAGCGGGCTCGGGAGCTATTTTTCAGCAAGCACCGTAGTGCGAACCATCAGGGTAAATAACACAGGAGCGCAGCGGGTGCTGTAAACGTATTCTATCTATAAATTAATTAAACTCTTCTGCAGCGGCTGCCGTTGCCACTACCGCGTCTGGTTGCCGTCTGTTGCTCAGGTTAATTCTAATTTATTATTTCTTGCACGTACACAGAATATATTGCTAGATGTTTGCTCTGTACTACAAAGTATGTGTATGCCTATTTGAACAATGTAAATACACGATGGATTCTAGTGCATTATGTAGTACTGCGGCAAACTTCAACATTCTTTAGCGGAGGCATGAGCCCCTTGCGCATTCCACTATAAATTATAATAATAGATGTTTTGACTGACTTTATTTATATAAATTAATTTGATTTTATATTATTATTATTCTATGTCAACTGACTTTATTTGTATAAATTAATTTGATATTATCATTCCCATATTTATTTTCTTTCTTAAATCTAAGTTATAAATACAATATAAATTTAAATACTAAAAATATTATAAAAAACCTAAACCTAGAGTGTCGCCGGTAGCGGGGTAGGGCTCAAGCTGCCGGTGGTTAGGGCTGCAGAGTGAGGAACCTCCTGACAATGTGTGCCGTGTCAAGTACCACTGCCTTTTGTATCTGACCCTTGACCCAACCGTCTAGCGAGAGCCTCTTGAGGTATTGGTCGAGGCTCTTCGCTATGAGACCGTTTGTCTAAACGTCTATCGGGACAATGATCGTCGAGTCAACATCCCACATGGCGGTTATCTCGAAGGCCAAGTCAAGGTACTTGCTGAGTTTGTCCTTCTCGGCCTTTATAATTATAATATCATTATTTTTGTATTTTTGCATTTTTATTAAATTTTGGACCTGGGTATGTCCTAAAACTGTATCCAGAACCACGGGAGGACGGGCAGCAGCGTCCTCTTAGTTAACGGTGGTAACACTCTGCGATCCCCAAGCCGCTTGCCAAGTGTGGGGATTATGGCAACCCCTCCCTATTAAGGGGGAGGCCTTCGTCCAGCAGTGGACGTCTTCTGGCTGATGAGTGAGTTAGTGATTAAATTTTGACAGATATAATTTGCTATATTTTAAAGTTATTATTGTATTTCTAGATATTGTTAAAAAGGATTATTTAGTCTATGGTATTCTCATCATAATTATTTATAATAGAGCTATGCGAGTGGCAACACTCCTTCTTTCTACATTTTAAATGTCATTTGTCAAAACTACTTCCCTTGATCTCTGTTCCGCTTCCGGTCTCCATGTTTTGATCGATGTTTCGTTACCGTGAATATAAATATATTTGTTATCAATCATCATCCTCATCATTAGTAATGAAGATAAGTTTAATCTTGCTTGATTAAACAGATGTTCAACTTACCTCAGTTGTGTCGTTTTATTTGTGACTGAAATACTTACCGTGCTCCCTACTACCCTCCGGAATGTGCCTTCGTACTATCACACGCAAGCGAAACCACTGATGCTGTACTGGAAGATAAATCTGAGTACGTACCTACCTAATTCTGTTTGCCTGGCTATACGCTAGGTTTAACAGATATTTTAATTGTATTTCTAGACATGTTAATTGTATTTTGCTAATTCTATGGGTCTTGTTACCTGCAATAAATGTTTATTTTTATTTTTATAGACGCCTCATCAAAAACAATTCAATACGAAGCAGGACACGGCTGCACGCGCGTCTGCCTCTGTTTTCACTCCTTAAAAATGGTCACCGGATGTGATAAAAACTATAGACAGAGTATCCGACCTATTTAAACGTGAGTAATTCATAAAACAAAAAGACCTCATGGAAGTTGCCGGATTCACACTAGCCATTAAATTTCTTCTCCGCACAACTACTTAGCGTTTTTTTTTTACATCTGGCTTAGTGGGTATACAATAGTCCCTCATTACCAGACTGCAGCCTTTGGAACTGCATCTTTGGAAGATTTTGCTCTCGAAGTAGCGTTCGTAGCTTGCTTGACTAGGTATTCAAAAAAAACATCGATGGTAAGCAACGGACGATACCAGGAGGGTGTCACTCCGCAGTTTAGGTATGTTCGGCCGGCGCTCCGTCCGGGTGGACAATGCAAGGCAGAAGTCAGTCGCCGCCCGCACGCTAGCCTCGTCGCACGTAACTAAGCATACGTGATAGAAAGAGAGCAGTATATCTAGGTGAATATAGCGAGCGGTATCCAGCGCTGTGCGAGTTGAATTGTTACTTTATTGCCTAGTAGATAGAGTCCTTATTTATTTCAATTCCTTTGCAGAGTTAACTTTCTATTATTTATTCTGTACGTCTTTTTCGGATGGGTGACCGTGAGAGACGTTGTCTGAGCGCTACCGTGGGTTGGCACATAAATTGTTGGTCCCGGTTGTTTGTTTAATATATCTGTAAAAACAACCGTCACGCCATATCCGAAGCCTTCGAGCATCCATTAATCGACACTAGGGGCCGCCACTAAATTTAATACCAACTTGCTTACTTACCCTCGGTAAAAATCTGTAGGTGTATTAGCTCTAAAGAAGCCGTTGCTATGGTATAGATATAAAGGATTGAACCCATAACCCCAAGAATGTCAACCTAGACTACAGCGAGCTAAGCAGCTCATAAGAATTCTACATTGTAGTCCACCAAGACCGCAGTAACATCTCCGGAGTTTTACTGCCCGGAGCATTCGCGCATTTTACTGTATATCGGAAAGAGCCACATTTTACTGCCCAGACTTAATAATAGATTAAACTGGTGCAGGCTCGCTGGTTAAAATATTTCATGCCCTTGTAAGTCTCTAGTGTAGTGCTTGCGGTGCGGAGGCCGGATGTTCCGGAACACGTTTCCGGTTTCCGACCTATTTTTAGCTTTTTTGTAGACAGGGTGAGAGAGAGATTGGCAAATAAGCAGACTGTTCACCTGGTCCGTAAACGTAAACGTATCTATAAGCGGCAAATTGCCGCATATGGATACGTTTACCATGTGGTGATGTCGATGCGTTGCCAATACAAAGAGATTTTTATAAGCGCCCTATTTAAAACGCCCTATGTTGTAAGTCCGCGGAAAGACTTAGCTTATCTTAGCAATTTCTTGTTAAAAAATCTAGCAAGGTTTTCATCATCTGGTTAGAATTTAACTTAGACTTGTATTTATTTTACTGACATTCCACAGCTCATTGTTTCACTTTCAAATAGTATAAAATCTGATTTCAAAAACGGTACAAGTATTGTTTTATAGGTACTAGGGTTTTTTTAAAATATATTAATATATATATATTTTATTGTAAATAAGTAGTTGTTACACGTTGTATAAATAAAACTACAAGTATTATAATAATTATATAAATCATGACAAATGGTTTGGCTAAGTACTTACTTTCTATAGCTACTCAATTATCAATTGAATTGTCTCTGTACATTACATAACAAGATTATAGTAAGTAATATCATAATATCAATATCTTAAAAATATCAAACATATATTATATAATATTTAAATATATCAAATATATATATATGTCATGTCAAAATTCCACAAGTATTTTGCAAACCAAAATCAGTATGAGTGTGTGTGGCAACAACCAAATTCATTCAACATTCAGCTAAATGGCTCATACACGATTGGTGAAAAGTTTATATTGCCATATTGTGTACTTCTATAACTTTCACATACTTATTTGTACGTACTAAGCCAAAATACACTTAAAAACTTCTCGAGCTCTTATTCCAGATTAATTGTTATTCGGCCAAAACACAACCGTTGACATCACTAGTCGCAACTTTTGTAGCGAACGTATTAAAGTTTTATCCTGCAATGTGGATCGAGTTAGAAGTTGTTATAATACGGCGTACAGTGCGCGCGGACCCGTGCCCGCGCGGCGGTGATTCAATTTATTTAGCGAAATTACTGTAATTGTTTTAAAATTCCTGAATGAGAATATGTTTTGATTCATAAAGATTTTTTTTATGTAATAAAAACGAATCATGTTTTTGATATCGAAAACGATCACTACGTTTTTTATTTGATAGAGAGAGAGAGAGAGAGTTAGATACTCCAAGGTTCGGCTACCTGATGATGGATTCAAAAATGATTATCCCAAATTTATCAGATCGGTGAACATTTTCAACCGACTTCAAAAAGGAGGTTCTCAATTCGACTGTATGTTTTTTTTTGTGTGTATGTTACGCAATTACTCCGCCAATTATGAACTGATTTTGATGATTCTTTTTGTTTTTTAAGTAATACTTCATAGGTGGTTCCATATAAATTTTATCGAAATCGGTTTAGTAGATTGGGTTTTCAATCAAAATTACTAGAAAATATGAAGATGTCATCCAGGTATTCGAAGTTGAAGTCGGTTGTATTTTTTTTTAATAAGCGTATTATTATTATCCAATGATGGAGCAAATTCCGTAAACATTTTCTAGAGTGGAGTCCATGAATCGTTAAACTTAGAGTACTTACTCCATAACATTCAATAGAGTGACTATTAGACGAAGTTACTAGAATAATATAATACAGCGACTGGAACCTCAGAGACTAAGATCAAACTAAGAGGCGGGCGCTATAGAGAAGTCTACGGCTAACGGTGTAGATGTTGCAAATTCAAAATGAGCCTTTTAAGGTGAAAGGGAATGAGAAAAAGTATAAATAAGGTGTTTTCTGGAACGCTGTTTGGCAAAAATAGAAGATGTGGAGCTTTTAAATTAATATCCGTATTATATCAGAGACAAAAATAGAGTTGGACCAACAAAATCTCTTACCTATATAATAATTAGACCTACCCCATAGGCGTATATAAGGGGAGGGTTTAGAGGGTCTAGACCTCCCCCTCCCCCTTCTTAGCCTCCTTCTAAGCTCTCTTCTCTTTCTCCTCCTCCTTCTTTCTTTCTTTATAGACTAATAAAAATGGGTGTCATAGTATGTAGCCCGGTGCCAACGAAGTGCCTTAAGCTATTATTCAACAAATATATTTTATCGTCTTAGTGCTATCTTACAGACCCCAAGTAAAAGCTATAGCGACGCCCGTGAGACCTACCTACCTTAACTGTAAGCTTGGATAAATTTTTGGAAGGCAAAATTAATTAAATATAGGCGTAAGTATTTACAGCGCTGGGCAAACAGCTAGTTGAATAGTGTTACTTTACACAATAAACTTCCACAACTATTGGAAATTCTAAGCAATCTATTCGTTACTTCCAATCGGGATATATCGGATTCTTTCCGCCTCACGGCTCCGGAGTCTGATAGGATTTGGAGTGGACAGATCTGATAATTCTATTGACGAGATCCTGCCATTAAAGGAGGACGGGGCTCGGGATTAACTCGACCTTTTGGAGTACCTACTGCACATATAATTATGGAAGAATTATAGACGCATTGGAATTATGTGCAATATAAAACTGCATCCAGAACCACCGGAGGACGGGCAGCAGCGTCCTCTCGGTTAGCGGTGGTAAGCATTCTGCGATCCCCAAGCCGCCTGCCAAGCGTGGGGATTATGGCAACCCCTCCCTACTAAGGGAGAGGCCAACGTCTAGCAGTAGACGTCTTCTGGCTGATGATGATTAATTTTCTTCACTAACTTCAGCAATTACATCATAAAAGAAAATGTACTATTCAGCTCTATGGCTTACTTACGGGATATTTACCGTGATCCTACAAAAATTGAGCCGTGGTAGCCTAATCGGGAGCCCGTTGGACTTCTCATGAGGTCACGGGTTTAAACACAGGCCCGTACGAATGAGAACCTGCGCACGTCCGGAGAAGAAATTAAATGGCGAATGTGAGTTCACCAACCCGCAACTGGGCCAGTGTGGTGGATAAGGCCCATTCGCCCTTTGAGAGTAGGCCTAAGTACAGCAGTGCACTATTAAAAAGGCTGATTATGCTATTATACTTACCCGGATAGAAAACCTAACAAAAAAATATTGTTTTCATAACAAAAAAAATATGATAAATAGATTTTGTGTGTGACGCAGCTTAGCTGATGAGTGACAATATTTTAGAAGTAAATAAAACAAATTAAGGGAAAAACAAAGGTAAATATAAGGTGGCTGATAAACACCCACTATGGCCTATTTTCAAATCCAGGCTAGCACGCTGGTGACTAGGTCGAAGACTGTCAATCATAGAAAGCACCTCGTTTGTTTCTAGAAACTTGTTATAAATTCGAAATAGCCTTTGATCACACCATTTTAGGATCTAGGATGGAACATGCTTACCTAGAAGGAATTATTTTATTCTAGATTTAGAGCCATCCATAATTATATCCGTGTCTATCCTATTTATTCCATAAAAATGCACAATTTTTCATCTTCCAACGCTAACCGATAAAATATTCAACAACCTTCTTCTGCACAGTTCTATATCCCGGCGGGAGACGGAGACAAGTAGAATTACACCGGGATTATTGAAAAGGTATTTTGTAGTTCCGCGGGTCCCTCGAGACGCGTATTTAAAGAGGGTTTTTCTGTAATCTTAAAGGATTAATAAAATATTCAAAGAACAGTGAAACGCTTTCACGGAACTTACTGTTTCCAACTATTGTGTACGAGCTTGTGGATTTCTCAATATGATATAGGGTGTGACAAACCTCAACAATTCAACATTAGTATTATGCAATTATATTACATACATAAATTAATTAATTTAGTAGCGATAGGACTCTATTGCAGAGTCCACCTGGGGAAGTACCACATTATTGCCTGTTATTCAACCGCCAAGCAGTAGTGTTCAAGCATTACTGTGTTTCGGTTTGAAGGGCAACGTTACCAGAGAAATTACTGGGTATGAATAGATTTGTCATAATTATAATATGCCAGGGTGACGAGATGTTCTATACCTACTGTGAAGTTGACAGAGATGTGATCATAAAAAAATTCTAAAGGCTGCTTGTTCATTTTGTTTTCGTTTTTAGGGTTGGTTCCATTTGATGGTAAACGTTTTTCATAATGATGAGTACAATATTTTTTCTTTGAGTTTAGTATTACCATCTAAACCTAACCATCCTAAGTTGGTCAATTTTGTCTCTTAACATCAGCTACACTTGACTCAAACCTGGCTTTTCAATATTACAGTCAGATTTTTCTGAAACGTTTTTCTACCGCCAAAATATGAATACTAGTTCATTTTTCTTGTATTTCCAGCACCTTTCCCGACCTCGTTCGTTTCCTTCATTCCGAATAATACAATTATAAGCAGTCGCATTTCTCACAGTAACGGGAAGATAAATTACTCGCCACAAATCTAATCGGGGCCTAATTTCGGTTTTTAGGCGCGAAGAGATTTATTATGAAGGCGTGTTCCTATTCGTTACGCCGTCGAAGGTACGGCGCTAACTGGGCACTGACGTACACTTATATATATTTGATGTTTATTTGTGAATTTTATTACGCTTATGTTTGACCACTAATAAATAATATTTAATATTTAAACGTAAGTAGGTTAATGTAATAGTGAAACTTAAAAAAATATGTTAGCTTTGAATTTATAATCTATGTAAGTAAAGACTTATTATGTGTTATAATACTTTATCTTTAAAATCATACAGTTGATTTACATTTTTTATTTTGAGAACGCCTGTAATAATAGTTGTAATTTGGATTATTTAAAAAAAGCTTGTGTACGACGGATCACGCGTTTGCCTAGAATAAATCAACTTATCACACCTTGAAGATACTCGAAGGTATAACAGAAAACACCCACTCGCACGGGCAGAACATTCTATAGCATTTTGTACAGGAGTTCTCTACATAATTATTTATTTATTTAATTCTTTATTGCACACATAAATACATTAATGTACAAAAGGAGGACTTAATGCTAAAGCAAAAAACAGTAGGTAAGCAATAATTTGGAAGAAGGGAAAGCTATTACGCAGCAGTTGGATATTTGGTATTTTACATAGCTGCTTAGAGGAGATAGCTCTCTTTCTACCTCTGTGAGACTTAATGCCTCCAGCATGAGCTAGTAAATAATATTTACGTAGAACAAGGTACACCTTGACGCGGTATGTTCCTCGTTTTTAAATGCTGAGGACATTAACATGTATTGTAGCCTAGTGTTAATTATACCTTGTATCATCTAGGCCAAATTCCTTCATGTACAATTATACTTATATTCTAATTTTAATCAAGAACAGAACTTCTAAATTATTCCCAATTTTCATCAACCAAATCGTATACTTGCGTTATTTTACATTTTTTTTTTTTTTGATTGTCAACGAAGCTAAAGATACTACAAAATATATCTACATTTATGTGATAAAATAAACAAAGGAATTAAAATATACAACAATTTTAAAATATAAAATGAGTGTCAATATACGGCGAACCTTACTCTCTTCGGCACGGGTTTCTTTCCGATGGCTGAAAAAAAGCCGCCAGTGTGCACGATTGTGAAATATACGCGCTTACTTATATGTATTTCGACGGTTGAATACACTTTTAAGTCAAAGATGTACACCAATTATCATCGACGTGTTTGCTCTATGTATTTGACAAAATTTTAGTTCTATATTTCCTATTTATATGTAAAATAACTAATCATAATATTTTATTATTTTTTTGGAAACATAAAGAAAACTTAAACTGGTGGATTTTACACGGCGATTTTTTTCCTCTAGGCGCAGGACGTCATCAGCTGCATAGATTGTTAAAACAAGGCACAGTGCCCAGTATTTTTTCCTTGGACTAGATTATCGACAACGCCCTCATCTAGAGCAGATATATAACAAAAAAAACATGATTTTGGCACATCCGGGCCAGCGCTGGCGCCATCTGTGTTTTTTTTCCTGTGTAACCTCATTAACAACTGACTGTAAGAAGATTTTAAAACAGTGTGTAGGTACGTAGATTGATAAATTTTTTGTTGGACTTTTGCCGAAATTACCAATTTTTATATTTAAAGTTACATTATGTTCTTAGAATTTATTTAGACGCTTTTGGAACTGAAAGTGCTCTCCTAATGATGGTCTATTCACAAATAAAGAGATTTGCGATGTAATGCGATAACAGAAATAAGCGATAGAAATCTAGTAACACTTCTTGTTCTCCCACACATCTGTAATCAAACCAGTGACACCGAGCGAGTGTTCACAGCTCCGACAAAAACCGCATTGTTTCTATCGCACAAAGTAAACCGGTTCTTTATGCTCTCAGCTCTCCGAAAAATAGATAGCCTAGTTCATTGACTCGTATATTATTTGCTTTATAAGGATAGGGCTATTGGGACATTATTTTTCAACGTTATTGACTGGGGCGCCTAATTATATTCCTCTTCAGTGTAAACTTAGTCGCACGCCAATTTCTTTAGAGAGCGGTCATCGCACTTGAGACCGATGGAACGTAACAATAAATTTAACGATCTAGTTTGGGTTTCTAACGCTAATGTTGCTGTTAAATCTTTAATTACTCATCAAAAAGATATCAGGAAAAGCACTTGTAAAATGCGATTTTATGATAATTTTATTCTTTTTTGGTATTTCATTAAAAAAAAATGCATCGTACCTATTGTAATGACGCAACGATGCGACAGACGACGGAGGACGGGCAGCAACGTTCTCTCGGTAAACGGCGAGCATTATGCAATCCCCAAGCCGCCTGCCAAGCGTGGGGATTATGGCAACCCCTCCCTTTTAAACGTCTTCTGGCTGATGATGATGAAGAATTATGCGACGTAGTTAAAACGAGAGGGTGGCGTTATGTTTTCTAGCATTAGACACACTACGACGTAAACGTGCGGAGAAGCATATCCTTACATAAATTATATCCTTGTTTAATTTAGCAACGTACATTTTACAGTGTATCTGATACCTTATCATTGCCGGCATGTGAAACACGCTTGCCTCGGTTCACACTTCCGGTTTCACGCCTGCAATTTGCAGTTTTTTACCATTTACATGGACATGAAATTTTCACACCTTCGAATATTTCGTGTGGCAATAGAGCGAATAAAGGACCAGCATTAGATCTTACCTAGTCAAAGGTGCCAGCATGCTGGGTACGCGGCCAAGTGATGGCCTTGAACAATTTCTATTAATTCTTGAGCGTAATCGGTCTTTAATTCGACTGTCTCTGTTTTGTAGTAGGTTAAATTGATTACGATATTTAAATTGTATGTGTTTTGTGTTAGTAAATATACTCCTAAAAAAGAAATGACATTTATTACAACCATGATAATGATTATGATATATTTATAGTAACAGTCTAACCGTCTTATGCATAAAACGCTAAAACGTATTTCAAACCTATTTTAGTTTTTTTTTTTGTTTATTTTGTCTTAGTGAATTAATTACATAGCTCAATTTATAACTCTGCCAAACTGCATAGCAGTTTGTAGGCAGACATCGACTCTCATATTCATTACTATTTACTACGAGTTAAAACTAGTACTAGTTAAAGAGTGTTTTGTCTTTTTTTTTCAAACTCAAATCGTAATTCGAAAGAAATTTGACAAAACGGTTTTTAAATAGGTTTGAAATACGTTTTAGCGTTTTATGCATATTATGACAGTAATAGTTTATAACATTGAGGTAAACTGCCCCAAGCCGCCGCAAACGTGGGGATTATGGCAACACCTCCTAGTAACAGGCGATGTCTTTGTCCTGCAGTAGACGTCTTCTGACCGATAATGAAAACTGTTTTACTGTATACTGTCCAATAGTTTTATGAGTAATGCTTTGTCAACTCATCACATAAGATCAAATTGTTCAGCCTCATTGTATTTTAGCTTTATTGTCTCTTTTTTACCTTGATTAAACATCCAGGACAGCCGTAACGAAACCAATCACGGCATTCTCTTCAGAAAGCCTATTCTGCCACATTCGAGAACGATCTACCTCACTGTCTTTCTAGTCCAATTTTCATGGGAGTAAAAGCGACGGAGGTATATCGAGCCCGCTAGAATGTCAACTCAATAGTTTCTCTTATTCCTTGGTTCGGAATGTCTGACGTCAGATTGGCTGTAAGTCCTTCCTTTTCCGTCATCTCGTTATTTCTTTGCCATCTCTTGTTGGCGGAGATCTAATTGAAAGGAAAGATAAAGTTTCTTTGTTACCTTTGTAAAAGATGGTCTTGACAAGTACTAAGTCTTGGTACGTATATATTACTGAGGAGTTTTTTTTAAGTATTAAGCAGCAAAAATTGAGTTACACCAACATTTTTGACGTTGAGACTGCACGAAGTAAGGCGTAAAGCAAGCGAGGCTCTACAAACATATCTATGGTCTAATCATACGATCTCTAATTTTGGGTAATGTATCGAGCATGCTGGCCGTGTTGCAATCTAACTTACCTTAAGCCGACTTCTAATAGCGGTAGGTTATCAATTTGGTGGCATTTTTTAATGTTTATTACCTCAAAACTCATTTATTTATAAACTAATGGGAAAAATCTTCAAAATCTGTTCAGTTATTTGATTTTTTTAATCAAAATATTGTAAAAAGCCACTATCAAGTTCAAAACCTGTATTTAATAATTTATGGAATATTTGCCACGACTTGACATGCACTATTTGCCATAGTGCATGTCAAGTCGTGGTAGCCTAGCTGGGAATCCGCTGGCATTGAAATCGTAAAGTCTCGGGTTTTAATCTCAGGCCCGTCAGGCGTGACGTCAGCCGAACGCAACCCTATCTTCACATTAAGAAAACAAAGCAATAGAATAAAACCACTTGCATAAACTAACTCATCGTATTCATCGTATTCGGTAGCTGGAGATTGGCAGCGACTGGTAAATAGCTAGAAATCGCTCGCGCCACACGCTCGCGCCATATGGCAACTGGGCGATGTGGCCATACATATTTATAACGTTGCATGCTATAAGCGGGAGCAACAAAAACACAAAAGTATTTTATTATTAATATTACATTATAAAGTCGCACTATTACTTAAATAAAGAAAGAAATAAATACCACCATAATCAATTTTTTTAACATAAGTAATGTACTAAAATTACAACTAATCAACAATTCTGGAGTCTTGTTTTAAAAGTCTAAAAACCCCCCTTCGCGAGAGATTTTCTAAGGAGATTTTGTAGTGGTAGGACTCTACTGCAGAGTCCGCCTGGTGAAGTAACCACACCTTTGTCAGTTATTCAACCGCCAAACAGTAGTGTGCAAGCATTACTGTGTTCCGGTTTGAAGGGCAATGTTACCAGATAAATTACTGGGTATGAAGAGATTTAACATCTAATATCTCAGGGTGACGAGCGCAGTGCAGTGCGGCGCAGGATTGTGTTGTAAGTTCACAATTCTAGCACTGCTACTGTTAGTGGCAGGTGTGACGCTTACCACCAGGCGAACGCCTTGCTCGTCTCGTCACTTAATTGAAAATTAAAAAAATATAAAAAAAAACTGCACCTGCATGTTGTTTGATATAACAACAGTGGAAGTTCCAATGCTTTTATTTCATAATATTTTTGTCACATGGGTACTATTGTTATAATTTTTCATAAAATGTGTTTAATTTTTTAATTTATATCCAAAAATATACATTTTTAATCACATTAATCGTCAACATAATTTAAACTTTTGTCAGCAATAGCCGCTAACCATCAATGCTGGAAAAGTCCACCAGAGGCTTTTGCCTAGCAGGGGGACTCCGCAGGCACAACAACAATATAACACACTGTATATCTATAGCTATACGGATCCATTCAATTTCCATTGTTCACGAATAAACTATATTTTTCGTCTAATCAAACACAGCAGACAGCACACATCAAAATAAACGTTTAAAATTTAACAAGCTCCCGCTTATGTCTCGCACCACACCCTAAATGGATTATTCAATTGGCAGAGCACTTTTTGCCTCTTCATTCACAACTGCACTCCATCGTATTTGAACTGCTAGTGGGTTCATGAATGCGCCATACTCTATATTTTCCATTATAGGTAAAATGATGTAATAAAATTAGTTTCATACTTAAAAATAGCTAAAATTACCGAATTGGAACGCGGCCACCGCTCATTGATGGGGTAGCATAACTTAAAACTCTGCTTAAAGTTAAAAGACGTTAGTTAGTAATACACAATTACATTATGCATTGGGCATAAGTTAAATGACGTTTGTTAACTTAAGCATCATTTTTTAAGAAAGACTCAATTTTACAATACTTACATTGCGTTTATTAATTGCAGCATTTTAAATAAATATCCTCTTGATGTTTTTAGAGTGCAGTTGTGACAAAATTTTATGTTTGTGTTTTATAATTGCAATTGTGAATTTTACCGCCTCGAAATAAGGTTCGCGGTCGCGCAGTGTTGGCAGCTGAACTTATTCGGTCCTGCTATAAGCGGTTCACGGTACGGCCTCTGTACTTAAAACTTTTTACAAATTCGGTTGTTTTACCTACGTTGGTAATCTTAGATACTAGTACTAGTATATTATCGTTTCTTCCACCTGGTCCACCTAACTGTTCCACAGGTAGCTTTTTGTACCCGTGGAACACCAGGTGTACTATAGGCAATTCTATGTACACTTGGATCACCCAGGTGTACTATGCATAATTCAATGTACCCGTATAACACCCATTGTTCACCCCAAGTCCTTCTTTTTTAACCGAGTTCAAAAAAGAAGGAGGTTATCAATTCGGTTGATTTAATTTATGCTTGTTACCTCAGCACTCAGGCATATTTTATGAATAGGTAGATTTAAAAAAAAAACTTATTTGAAGCATTTCATTCCGTGGTTCATCTATGTGGTTCACCTAGGTGTTCCACAGATACCTTTTCAATCGACTTCAAAAAAGGAGGTTCTCAATTCGAGTGTATGTATTTTTTTATACATAATTACACAATCATTATTATAACACGAGCCTCTACTTAGAAATAACATCAATGTTTTAAGCTACAACAATTTTGACCACTTAATAAATTATTTAACATTTTACAACCCCAACACAAATTGTAGACACCAGTTCCTAATTACCAACCTAATTGATAATATACTTATACTATTATGTATTCTGTGATAATACAAATGCATTTCCAAAATGAATATTGAACTACCCTCACCCGACGCTGGCAGCTGTCAAACAAAACACCAATAACGTCATAACTGTCGCGTTGGAATCAGATTACGTCTGTCTGTCTGTCTTTGGGCCCCCGGGTCGACGGCCGCGCCATTGTTGTCGTTGATTGGATTCAAACTAACTATGGGATTAGGGATATCAATGAGCATTTATTAAGTATAAGTTTCTACGTGCAGTACGTTTTATTTTTAGCAAGCAGCAACCCGCGGTTTTACGCGCTATGAAGACTTTTTTTATGAGTAATAGTAGGTTTGAATTGACTGCTGACGTAGCAGATATAATCTACTATAGAACACGCTTACATAGAAGAAACCGATTTACTCGTGACTTGAACATAACTACTTACTCGAAAACACTCACTCGGGAAAATAAATTGGTATAGTGAATGAAACGCTCAGGAACAAATTATGTATTTTCAAGTTATGTTACATTTGACTTTAACATTTAAATTGAAGTTACTGAAGTAGAAATGTTACAGGGCAAGTTTAAGAAAATATTTTATACCTATGCTTAAAGAAAACATTCTTGACACATTTTACACCTGCAATACTTTATGTTCTGAAATTATATAAAAAGAAACCACCAAATGAACATTACTAATATATTAAGTAAATACCTTGTTAAATTTTCAAAATGTATCATATAATCCGGAACGAGGATATTCGCCAAAGAACCAAAGTTACCGACATAGCTCGCAAGGTTTGCAAGTTGAAGTGGCAATGGGCAGGCCACATCGCTCGAAGAACTGACAACCGATGGGGAAGAAAGGTTCTTGAGTGGCGACCGCGAACCGGAAGACGCAACGTAGGAAGGCCTCCCGCTAGGTGGACCGACGACATTGTAAAAGTCGCGGGCAACCGGTGGATGCAAATGGCAGGTTGTCGTACAGTGTGGCGGTCTAAGGGGGAGGCCTTCGTTCAGCAGTGGACGTCTCCGGGCTGATGATGATGATCATAAAAACACACATTATCATACTTTTTTATAATTTATATTCCTGTTTAAACTTTAAAAACATACACACTATCATATCATATCATTCATTTATTCATAAGTTTTAGGTGTACAGGATAGTAGATACAAAATTGTGCGTCTGTTGCCAAAACTTACCGTTACAGGCGTCAGAATATTAATAATAATTATTATGTTGTATTAATATTAATTAGGTCTTGAAATGTTAATTGTATGGTAAAATTCATTTAAAAATATGAATGTCAAAAGGAATAATATTGAGTTTATATTGATGTCAAATTCAAACTACTTATTAACTACTCATTATAAAACTATTAACATTTCACATCGTATTTACTATTATAATTTAAAAAAACATTTAGTTCAGTGACCCACTGAGTCATACTTCTTTTAAATTTAATAAAGGAATATTCTTTGCAATCGTCAGGAATGTTATTGTAAATCTTAATGCACATTATATAACAGTTATTGCATGTCAATGTTAGTCTGTTGGGTGAGCAATACAGTTTATAACGATGTTGAGACCGAACCTCATACTTTTGCACGGTAGCTACCCTTGCCTCTTGGAAAAGGCTTTTATTATTATATACAAACAGGCTTACCTCTAGAATATACAGAAAAGTAACCGTTAGGAGATTATGCTTCTTAAAACAAGGGGCACATGAATCCAATCGATTTATGCTAAAAATGGCTCTTATACATCTTATTTCAAAGACTTTCTTCATATCCACACTCCTTCCCCAAACTAATATT
This sequence comes from Erannis defoliaria, assembly GCA_905404285.2. Classification (NCBI taxonomy): domain Eukaryota; kingdom Metazoa; phylum Arthropoda; class Insecta; order Lepidoptera; family Geometridae; genus Erannis; species Erannis defoliaria. The sequence continues at coordinate 16,809,626 of FR990084.1, read as the reverse complement.
CCATATTACCAAAGCTTTTACCATTTTACTGTAAAGAAAACCTTTTTTTAATATCATTTTGCTACGTCAGTCTAATTAAAATTAAAAGAACGCTATTCCAAATTGGGTGGGTAGGATTTTGGTTGTTCCCTATTCCCAAGCAAATTGACTTTCTGACTGATTTTCCGCGCCAATTTTCCGGAGAGCTTATCGCTCCAATCACTACCGGCAGCCACTGGAACGTGTAAACGAGTCCTAAACAAAGCGGCCCGGAGCATATCAGCGGAAATTTCGCATTGACCATGTCCAATTAAAAATGGGAGTTTCCAGTTTAGGGTTCCGTGTATAGTGACAAAGTATACGCTGTGAGTTTTCGTCAGTAGTTTTAAATATTGTTTTAGATTGTTTTGAGAATATTATAATTTGAAGATAACATCAAAGTTGTAAATTAATGTCGTAATTACGACATTATAATTTGGATATAATATCTATTCTCTACTGGCTAACGACCAACTTCATTTCAAAATCTGACACCAACACTGCAGTACTCTTATTTGTGAGCCGGCTCCCGTTCCATGCAAGGTGCGCTGCGCTTACCATCTTTAATCACGCTCAGCTAGAAGAGATTTATTTTCACAATGAGGCTGCTGCTTATTGTTTCATTATTTATGTTTTTTATTTTGTTTTGTGCAGTTTTTGGTGAGAACAATAGAAATTTAATCAATATCAAAATTTCAGCATCCATTACTTAACATCTGATAAACTGCTGTGAAACACCTTGTTTTTCAACCATAGATAACAATCTAAAACAAATGTTTCGACAGTTGAGCTTTACTTTTTGAATAATTACAATATGAATCTGCGAGCACCGTATTGTAAGTTAAATATCCATCATAATTCTAGTTTTACAAAAAAAAATATGTTGGGAAGTTACATACTACATACCTTACTTGTCAACTTGGCCAAGAAACAGTTAAAAATAAAATCGTAATATTTTTTTGAAAAGAAATGTGTACTGAACCACCCATAATTTCAACCCTCACTTGATTAGTTTCTTTTTCATTTAAAAAAAACACCTGCGACGGGTCAGCACGCTCAAAGTTGTGCAACTCTTTGAAATACACAGGAAAGGGTCTGAAGCCGAAGTTAGAGAAAAGAAGAGGGCAAACTCTAGATTTTATTGGGTAAAAGTCAATAAACACCGGTTATGACATTTTTTGTCTAGACCGCGAAAAACTTTTTTTCAACGGGAGAAATAGAGAAAATATAACGATTTTATTAAGAAGCTGAATACTGAGTAATTATTACTTATTATTACTCTGTGGCGAATGCGTAACTCGACGCGGAGCGGGTTACCGCGCAAGTAAGTAATATTTATTCTATAACATTGCTAAGATAATTTAAAGGCACCTCGGAGATTATTGAGAGGTGGTAGGTACTAGATAGTATGTCGGTTGTAGATACTTACAGACACATTTTCAAAAGGGAAGCCGATAGGAATCGGGTTATATGGTCCCTACGCCACTGATACCCAGGTCAAGATTTTAAAGGAGTATTTCCTTTAAAATCTTAATAAAGAGTTCCTCGCCAGGGCCTCGCAATAAAATTGAAAAGCAAAAAGGTGAGTTTCATAAAATATAGATGTATTTAAATCAATCAGTTTCGTAAAAACTGTCTTTGAAACCGAGAAGTTTAATCTCTGGGAAGGATTGTTTTACTTTTGGGAGTTGCAAACCGCTCGTATCATTTGTAGAACCTTTTTGATAAATTTGGGACACAGCAAGATTCCTTTTTTAGTTTTGGCTTTTCCACGTTTTTTACATAATAAGCTAGAGCTTATATTGTAGTGGTAGGACTCTACTACAGAGTCCGCCTGGGGAAGTACCACACCTTTGCCAGTTATTCGACCGCCAAGCAGTAGTGTGCAAGCAACACTGTGTTCCGGTTTGAAGGGCAATGTTACGAGAAACATTACTGATGAAGAGATTTAACATCTAATATCTCAGGTGACGAGCGCAGTGCAGTGCGGCGCAGGATTGTGTTCCCAAGTTTACAGTTCTGGCATTGCTACGTACTGTTACTGGCAGGTGTGACGCTAACCACCAGGTAAACGTCTTGCTCTTCTCGACACTTGATTATATAAAAAATTAAAAATTAAATATATTTTTTGATGCGATTACTTGTACCTTTGAAACCCTCGCTACTCTCAGGATTCAAAGGTACGAGACGCAGAATAACTGCTGCCGAGCTAAATGCACAACTTTTCACTTCACTACTGCGAGAAAATGCTAGAGTATTTTTTCATCATGTAGTCTTCTTGCTGGCCAGTGCGATTATTATAAAAATGATGTTGGCACTGACATGAAATAAGTATAGTTATGAAGTAAGTGTAATTGTTAATTTTCAGTGGACTGGCGATATAGAAAATTATTGAATAGAAAGATTGTTCGAATTTTAAAAACTATTTCTACGCCAGCGGACAAAATGCACTTTTGCACTCAGATTTCGAATGATAAATAGAATCTTTTCGAGCTTGTGAGAGGAAATAATATATTTTTATCCAAGTGTCACTCAGTGTGACCCAGGCTCTATCTCCCTGTGACCTCACCACACTCGATCGGCCGAGCTCGTCAGCTTTCCAATCTGTTATTAAATTCGGAGACAATCTCTCAATCTTTTCCAAGAGGCTCGAATTCGAATCTTTTCGCATTTTTAAAGCTCCAAATGCGGAATTCCGTTCAATGAAGATTCTATTAATTTCGGAATGGAAATGAAAAGAGTATTTTAATGATCGTTTCGCCCTTTTTGTGGATTTGATGAATGGATCGCGTGCTTCTGTCGTTGTGTACAGCACTGGGTAATATATAGAATCGTAGAGTATTTTGAACCCTAACCTGATATTATAGAAAATGGGTCACGTATTCATGTTTTACTTTTTGTTTTTAGAGTTGACATCTACGAGTAATATCTCAGGGTGACGAGCGCAGCGCAGTGCAGCGCAGAATTTTGTTCGAAAGTTCACAATTCTAGCACTGCTACTGTTATGGGCAGGCGTGATGCTTACCACCAGGCGAACGTCTCGCTCATTTCATCATTTGCATTAAAAAAAAACTACTTACGTAGAAAAATAGCTGGAAGCTCTGATTATTGGCCGGTGAACTTTTTTAAGGAAAAATTGACAGTTCTTCGAGCGATGTGGCCTGCCCTGCGCCACTTCAACTTGTAAACCCTGAGAGCTATGTCGGTAACTTTGGTTCTTTGGCGAATATCCTCAATTCCGGATTCTATCGCGCAAAGTAACTCCGAGCATAGCTCTCTCCATTGCTCTTCGTTGCGTGACTCTGAGTTTCTCCAAAAGGCCAGCAGTTAAAGGCCACGTTTTAGTTTTATATATCATCACTGGCAACACACACTGGTCGTAAACCCTTGTCTTCAGACACTGCGGGCTTTTAGACGATTAATAATTTATACACGTTTCTTATTTCTACCCTATATCCTTGATACATACAGCGATAAGTTTATATAACTCTTTGATAATAAGTTTTAGCCTTCCTCTAGATATAGAAACTCTAGAAATTACAAAAGTGGCGCATCCAAATGTTAAAGTCACTGCGGTGATGGATCGCTGCCAAGATAGATGGCACGACTGCACTTTGCACCTGCATTGCTAGCTTCTATTTTATTTGTGAAAGCCAGCGACATGCGACACCACTAGAATGCTTCTTACGTTTCTTTAAACAGACTATAATGCAGCTATGAAAGAGATGAGGATGTGTATATGTGCTACGTCTAGTCTACCTATAAAATTCGTGCAGTTAAAGAACGGACCTACCTGCTGGTTTGATTATTTAATTCGAAAAAAAAAATTTTTTTTTTCTTGTCAGAATAAAAAAAATATTACTGTCGCTTATCAACTGACAAGTTGGTGATAGTTAGCCACCAAAATAATAATTAGGTATTTCAAATTTTTTATTTGGTTATGTTTGGCATTTTGGTGGTTTGGTATTTTGGTAGCCTTTTCAATAGTCCACTACTGGTCCATTGCTGGACTTAATGACTTAAGTCCAGCAGCGTAGACACCCTCGGGAGCGATTAGACCCACTCACCACGCTCGCGCTGCTCAGCCCTATAGCCTAGTTGGGCGTTGTTGGTGGTTTCACATAAGCCAACGAATTTCTTCAATCAATCAAAATCAGTGAAAAGAAAAAAAATGACAATCAAGTTGTTTACATGTTTAAATGCCTTTTATACGAGTACGATTGTCGAGGATGTATTATCTAGACAAACCTGAAGTAGGTTTTTAGACAATAGAAAAAATATTGTTTGATAGATTTTAAGATTCGATAACCATTTTTTTTTTATTTAAATAACATGTTTGAAAATAATTTAAACAATAGATTTTTAATCGACTATTTTAAGTGTGTTTGTTATATTTTAAAGACATTTAAATTTCAATATCAAATTACAAAGATTCAGATTTATAAGTTAGACTTGTGGTGATTTGGTGTAAAGCAAGACACGGTACATTGGATTAATAAATAAAGTAAGTAACTACCTACTTAATTGAAAACGAAATCTTCCAGAAACCCACAGTAAGCGATACTTGTAAACGAAAGTTGTTTCGCAGCTTCAACATTAATATCCATCTACTAAACTGAGTTTGGAAACTCGGCAAGACTCGGCTGTAATTCCGAAGCCGCGATTCGTTCAAAGATATTAATTTTAATTAATGTTCAGTGAAACTCAAGCAACCTGTATAAATATAAACAGTAATTGAAGATGATGCTTCTATTTTGACAAGAACGCATGCTACGTATTTTTAACCGACTTCAAACAAGAAGGAGGTTTTCAATTCGGTTGTATGTTTGTTACATCAGAACTCCGACATTTATATACCAATTGGGAAAGTTCTTTTTTTATTTAAATAATAGACTTTTATGTTGGTCCCATATAAATTTGATCAAAATTGGTAAGTAGTAGTTTTGTTTTTAAATCAATGTAACTGTAAATAAAGGTGTCGTCCAAAATAATCGAAATTGGAGTCGGTCGTTCTTTTTTTAGAATAAAATAAAATAAAATAAAAATAGAGTATTGTTTTCTACGTATTATAACGAACGAAGAAGTCCACTGCACTGCACTGTATCTTTCGTATAAAAAACAAAAAATACACAAAATGTATTGGTTTTTTGAAACAAATAAGAACTTTCACACATTAAAATTTTCAGCGTTTCATATTTTCTATTAAAAGTTCCGAGATACATAATTTTCAAAATAAGCGCCCGTCACTAATTTCCGCAGGCTTGCCCTTGCTGCGTGTGACGTCATCGTACAATTCGCACAATTTTTTGCACGCTTGCCTTGTACGGTTCACTACAAACCGTTACCTTCGACCGGGATTCACTACTACTTCGTTTCAATATTCCAAGGTCATATTTGCTTAATTTTTTTTACTGACTGTCCGTCAGCAATTAAAGCTAATCATAGCTGAATATTAAAAAAAAACCTAAATTTCCCACAATTGGCTACATTGTCAGAAGCTGATTCACTGTAACTACGAGTATATTGTAGCGAAATCTATAGATCTAGACACGTGTTTGCCTACTGGGAAACTTTTTGTTTCGTTTAATTTTGTTAATATTTTATGTTTATGTTCGTACCTGGGCAAAGGGGGATTGCTCGGGCGTGTTTTACTGGGTAATAACACAGTACAATATGTGGCAGTAGGTAAACTGGATGAAAGAAGGTAAGTTTTTTTTTAATTTAACGATCTGAAACTCAGTGGTCAACGTAGCATGTTACATTCGCACGCCAGATGGCGTAGGTTCAAATCCCAACCATGAGTTTTAACTGCCGGTAAATGGCGTGATTATTGATATAAGGTAATTAGTTGGGGAGAAGTAATTAAAGATTTTGATTGGTGACGATAATTTATTTTTATTTTGATTTAGTATTATTTAGATTTAACTTAGTACCTATTAATAAGACACAAATTCGAAAAATATACATCTGTCACAGATAAAATGATAGTATAGTACTTTTTTTTGTTCTTTTACCCTTTTTATGCGACTGCAAAGGGACTGTTCTTCACGACCGGAATTGCAAGCAAACTGTCGCTCGCGTTTTGGCAGTTTAAGGCGCAGGCTACACAGAAATGGTGTCGCGCGTGAACATGGCACGCTCGTTTTTCTATTCAATATTCGTACAAAACGTGCGGAAAGAGACAGACGCAATTTGAATACGATCGGGCGCGCCATACAGGCGTCCATTAATTCACCATTCGAATTGCGACTTTATTTCCGTGCACTTTGTACGAAATTTGAATGGAACGACAAGCCGCCCGTACCACGTCCGCGCCCAACACCATCCTTATGTGGCCTGCGCCTTACGGGACGCGGACGGCCGGTGTTGCGAACTCCTCTGATTCTGTGAAGTTTCATGTATAGTTTATGTAGCCGATGGAATGGTGATACTCATGGACGATACCAAAAAACCCAAAAACACTGATATACTTTTTTATTGACTGAAGGTAGTATACGCAGAAAATAATATGAGGCGATGCGCGCCGTGCGTGGAGGCGGTGCAACGACGACGAACCTTCAAAACTAAACGACCCCCCACCTCCGCCCGCACACCGCGCATCCCCTTTACAAAATAATGTATATAGGTACTATTGTACAAAATAGTAAATACGGTGGCGCGTCGTCAACAGTTTCCCTACTGAGTTTTCTTATAATGTGGTAGGTTGAGATTATCTTCTTGTTTTAGTTGGTATCGCGGAGCGGCGTCGACAAACAAACCGCTGTTCATTGCCGATCGAAAGTAGGTTACGGATGCCACCAGTAAGGAGTTAGCTCTCGGTTTAATTTTATCTCTGATGCGATGACAAAATATTAACGAATCCTGTTAGTTGTAAGGCTGTTACGTATTAAAATACCGCCTGTTGATGTGAGTTAGCAACAGATAAATCTTTTTATCGATTATGCTTGATATATACCTAGATCAATAACGCAGCATTAGATTGCAAGAAGTGTTGCCTCATCGTCATCAGCTCGGAGACGTCTGCTGAACAAAGGCGTTCCTCTTGGACCGTCACACTGTACGACAACATGGCATTTGCATCCACCAGTTACCCGCGGCTTTTACAATGTCGGTCCACCTAGTGGGAGGCCTACCTACACTACGTCTTCCGGTTCGTGGTCGCCACTCAAGAACCTTTCTTTCCCATCAGTTATCAGTGTTGCCTACTGCCTGCTATTATGATGATAGATAGATCGTTTTTTTAATGCAAATGAAATCTTTAGGCGGGTTCTAATCCCGGGGCCGTACTAATGAGCTCTTTGGAGTTTACGTACGGATTTTTATACCATTGGCTTTTCGGTGAAGGAAAACATTGTGAGGAAACTTGTATACGTCCAGAGAGAAAATTCAATACCTTATGTGAACCCAACCAACTCGCAACTGGGCTAGGGTGGTCATCATCATCATCATCAGCCCGGGACGTCCACTGCTGAACGAGGGCCTCCCCCTTAGACCGCCACACTGTGTGATAACCTGCTATTTGCATCCACCGGTTGCCTGCGACTTTTACAATGTCGTCGGTCCACCTAGTGGGAGACCTTCCTACGCTGCGTCTTCCGGTTCGCGGTCGCCACTCAAGAACCTTTCTTCCCCATCGGTTGTCAGTTCTTCGAGCGATGTGGCCACTTCAACTTGCAAACCTCACCAGGGTGGTGAGGTTTGCAAGATAAAGGCGCAAACGCAGATTTCGGTTCGAGACTGAGCAGCAATGTACTATTAAGAGGGAACACGGGCTGTGATTCTCCATACAAATCTTTTCCCCTATTGTCTTCCTTGATAATGCCTCTCGCAATATTTTTTTTTAAATAAAATCTAGGTCTACTGGAGACTTGTCTCTATCATTTCCTTTTGAATACAACAACTAATTGCTACAGAAAATATAACCTTTCAAAAATCTTCTAAGTGATTTTTAGATGGTTGTGTTGACAGAACATGTCTACAGAAAGGAAAATTGCAGACCGTGTTCCCTTAAAAAGCTGATTATACAATGAACAAGAAACCAATTTAAAAAATACTTTGCTTTGCTAACTTGTAGCAAAACTAACTACCGTTAATGGAAAGTAACATTCAAACCACCAGCCAGCAAGCTGTCAATAAGCTTCCATGTTGTATCGAGAAGTGCCGTCAAATTAGACGCACGATCCGTCTGTCAGGCTCATGAATATTTAACAGATCGGTGGAAGACCAATCATGCGAGTGAGTCTTGTACGCAGCATTAACATACAGCCTGCCACCAGCCACGAGAGGCGGAACTATGGCGGAGTTCTGGAAAAATATGGTGAGATTGCGGTAGCGATTTATAGCGATGGAGACTGCGAACATTTTAAATCATGAAACAAAATTTACAGGGTCACGCGTAAAAGTATCACTAAGCCGAAAGGAGGACATAGTAGTCATAATTGTGAACAACTTTTACTATGGAAGCCTTGAATTTGCGAAGAAAAACTGCTGTTCCTTAAAAAATGTCATCCACTCTGGAAAAAAAAGTACGGAGTAGCTGATATTTTTTCCGCAATTTCAAGACTGGCCTCATAGTCAGAGCTGTTCACGATGATGAGTACCAGCTCCGCGATACCGTTAGTACTCCAGTCTTAGGAATATATTGCAAAGTCCGCGTGGGGAAGTACCACCTCTCTGCCCGTTATTCAACCCCAACCAGTTGTATTTACTATGTTTAGGTTTGTAAGGCAATGTTACTAGAAAAATGACTGGGCATGAAGAGATTTGACATCTAATATCTCAGGGTGACGAGCGCAGGCAATACGATGCAGGATTTTGTTCATAAGTTCACAATTCTGGGGCCAGGCGTGATGCTTGCCACGCAAACGTCTTACACTGTCGTCACTCAAACAAAATTCAACCCACGACTTTAATAATAATAATATCGTTGACCCATCCGGCCGGGCCGGACGACCAGGGGCCTTATATTTGAATCGTACGCAAAGTTGTGTATGCGAGCGGAGACGACTTTCGAAAGATATTAAACATAATTCCCAAGCAATATCGGCTCTACTCGCATGCACAACTTTGCGTACGATTGAAAAATAAGACCCCAGTGCTCCTGGCTCAGGATTCGCATTGTAATGTCTGTCGTTAACAACTAAATACCTAAGAATTTCACTACGAGTGTAACTACATCGCCAAGTTATCCTTTCTCCAACTTACATAAGACAAGAAACACTAAATCCACTCTAAGCCATCCCAAATGTGAATAATAGAATGACAAACAAATTAGCGAACAATTAGAAGCTGACGTAAGGACCCTTTCGCAGTTTGTTCAGGACTCGGGAGTGTCGGCCCCGATACCGCCTTCTGAAATACTCAGATACTGAACGACTTACTGAAACACTTGGCAGAATAAACCGAGGGATATGGAACTAACATAATTGATACAATTATACCTACCAGAAAGATAAATATCAATATCGACTATAGTAATAGTAAAAAGTTAAAAACCTGATTATAATTAAACCGTGAAAATCAAATAAAATAACACTTAAAAAGCTGGTTTACATTAAAGCCTACGAGGAGTTTTGCAAGTGGAAAAATTAAAATCAAGCTTCTGGCACATTTTCAGAATCTGTTTTCCTAACTTATTTTAATGTGCATTTTAATTAATTTAACCTTCCTTTTTTTTCTTTATTTATCAAATCAAATCAAATCATCACCATAATAGACAATCCTTCATTATCATTCTTCATTCCTTCCTTAATTTTTTTTTCTTCATTCTTATCCTTCGTTATAATAGACAAATTTCGCATAAAAGCTTTCTTTTTCTCGTAGTCATGGTATAAAGTAAAGTATGCAACTCTTGAATAAAACGGATTTACATCGAGGGCCATGAATCACTCACGTCGCTCAGGATTCTAACAGTCGTTAGAATCCTTCACTTGCTCGTTTCTCATCTATGGCCCTCGCTTTAAATCCGTTCTTTATTCTATTATAATATACTATTGTCCACTCCACATCACCTTGTGCTGTAAAAATAACTTTAATGCGCTAGTTTCCATTTTGTTCTTTTACTCAAGCTACAATAGTATACCTACTTAGTAGGATAATTGGAAGAGTGGATGAAAGGATACCTTCCTCACTCTGAAGTCATGTACACTACCATGACTTGCCGGCAGGTTCCATGAGGTTAATCGGCCAAACTTTAAATTCTGGGTAGTTTTGAAGATTTATGTTTTATCGTGACGCTTACCATCTGGTATCAGGCATCACCTAGCACGTCTCACGAGGTAGTTTCATAAAACAAGGCAGAGGTGTTTATCTTCCTGGTTTTTTCCCCAATTAACCTTACTAGCACCCCCTCTATACGTATGTAGGTTCTGATGGTATTCCATCAAAGACTATAAACCCTTTTTGCAGCTGCACGTGCGTCGGGCTCTATTTTCACTCTTTGAAAAAGGTCACCGGATGTGATCGAAACTATAGTCGGAGTATCCGATTTAATTAAACGTGAGTATTCCCGTATGAATAAAACAAAAATGTGTCAAAACCACGTCAGTTTTCATAATATAATACTATAAACCCTGTTGACTGATCGTCCGACTTCCGACGAAAATTTGTAGTTTAAAAACCACTGCCAGCCACTCCGAGTACGTCAGAATCTCATCGTATTACATAACTCAGATTGCGCCATCCCAGTGATTGGCCAATAGGCGTGTGGCCTAATTTTAAATTTATGACAAATAACAGGCTTAGTGATGAATATAACTAAATACATTACACATACTGAAAAAATAAATTGTATTGGCTGATAAATCTCTGAGATATGAGCGTTTAAAGTTTTAGGTGGGGATAGAGAGGGGATGCTCTACCCTTTTCTCGCAAAGCACGTGTTAGTATAGCATTTGTATGCCGCGCCTGAGGCTTGACGTCATAGCTTAGTATAGCGCGCTCTCAGTCTAGCTTGAAATTAAAATACTTAGAACTTATTTATTTTTGAATTATTTTAAATTTTGTTTTCGTTGATAGGCTCTATTGATGATCAGCTTTTTAATGAGATAATAAAAAAAATTAAGTCATCATGCCTATTGTAAGCATAGATACCTTGCCCCCTGCCCGCAACGGTGAGTCGTGTTTGTAGGAGAAATTAAGTTCACGAGCCATCAACAGGCTGTATAGTCTGTGTATTCCATAGATCACCATGACATTTTTTTTCACCATGACAATTGCCTGGTGGTAAGCATCACCCCTGCCCATAAAAGTAGCAGAGCCATAATTGTGAACTTGCAAACAAAATCTTGCACCGCACTGTAGTGACGTAGTACGATTGACCAAGTGAAATGTCTCTAGATTATTCATCCAAGTGAAACACGCACTGAAGTCTTACTGAATACTTACTGAAACATTTGCGTTTCAGCAGCTCTTCAAACTCGGAGATTGTTCGAGTTGTTCGGTATCTTTATTTATTTATACAGTCATTGTCTGAACAGATTGAATGTTTGGAGTTTTAACGACGTCTTTAGATTTTTTTTGTTGTTATAACTACTTTGTTTGAGTAATTTTTTTTCGTCTGTGAGTCGTATGCAAACAAAATCTAGTTTTCTCGTTATTTTCTTTAAGACAACTTAGACAAAGGTTACGTGGAACAATATTACATAGTCGAAAGGAGCTCATTATACTTATCAACTTTTCATAAGATAAATAAACTCTTGAAAAACTATCAGCTTTTGGATCCAAAATGTCAGTTGTCCACAAAAAAAAAACTTATAATATTATTATTAATAAGGAACGACTGATTTATTTTTTAACTCAGAGTCACGCAACAGGCAATGGAGAGAGCTAGGCTTGGAGTTACTTTGCGCGATAAAATCCGGAACGAGAGTATTCGCCAAAAATCATTTTTATATTTTTTTCAATTAATTCATTTAAAAAAATATATATTAAGTTTCATGATAATCGATGATCCTCTCTGTCACCTAAGACATGATACCTTGATACCTAGCCAAAGTCTATCTATCTACCCATCAAGACTAATCCACTATGAAATGGAAACCATTACCATGACGTCCACAAGCGAGGAACGACGTACAGATGGATGACCACATACATCACCGAGTCAACACAGATACATCAGCCAGTCAACACAAAATAAGGTGACGTCGAACATTGCGAGACTGGCGCAAGAATTAATGCGATCACGTTACTAATGCGTTTGGGATTATTTATTTTGTAGGCATTATTGTATGTACCATGTGATGGCTGACAGGGATCGTACAGTAAGATCGGTCGTAAGATCGTCTACACGTTCGTAGAACTTTGGGATCGCCAAGCAATGTGACCTGATAAACAATTAATTGTTTAAATATTTAAAAATATTCGTTTGTTCATATATTTTTCCCACAAACCGGACCCAACTCAACATGGTACCGGTTGCAAACAACCGGCGCGGGCGCTGGGAAGTTATGGCGGGAACGCGAAAAAATCATGCCGCTGTATTATATTATTTTCTAAATCTTGTGTTTTTTCGAGTGTTAATGCCTTAAAATTGTGGCGTTTTTTACGCGCACAAGTGTGAACAAGTGATATAAGAAAGTGAAACGTGTCTTTTCGTGTTGTTTCCAAAACTTCGCAGAAGCTTGTAGCAAAGTTGCCACAACTTTACTAGGGCATGACTTGGACTCGACTATGGCTAATTTTGTGTGACTATGGTTTCATGACATATTTGACTTGATGATTACTATAAAAACTTGAAAATTCATAAACTTGACACTGGCAGAATGCACAAAGTGCAAAGCCAATAACAAAAAAAAACCGGCGCTGGTCTTCTGTTAGGCGCGGCAGGTGACGTCACGCATGTGTGTATGCACGGTGCGCTTACTACGGAAATTGACCTCATCATCAGCCACAAGACGTCTACTACTGAACGAAGGCCATAAATTTGATTTGATTAGATACTCCCAAGTGTAGGTATCAATAGTTCAATGAAAATTACTATTAATCCATTTGGCTCTGGCATCTCTTTCCACCCAGATCGATGCCGTTTGCTCCGCCTCGCAGATTGAGATCGATGATCCCCGTGGTAAATAAATAGTCTCTCGTATCGACTGCTAGACGCGTGCAAATGTTTAATGGGGTGTTTAGATAATGCTAACGTTACTTAATAGTTATTTACGTAATTTTGCAAAGGTTACTTAAATAAAGGAACTGTCTAAAGGAACGAGTATTAGGCATGGGTCTGAAAATCAACCGAGTAATATGTGTCTTAAAAACGTTAACATAAAAACGTCAAACACAACTCATATCGTCCTTTTTATCGAAATTTTTGTGTTTCATAGGTAAACTGTTTTTGTATACGTTAATTAATAGATTCTATATCCTCGATCTACCCCTAGAGCTTGCAGCATCGGGTTCTTCAATAGGTCGGCAACGTTTTATTTGTGGTGCCCCTATATTTATTTTAAATAATAAATATCCTCAGACGACGGTGACTGTTCATCAGGCAACCCATCCTAATTTGCTACCTATGGCATAAAAATTTGCTCACGTACATAGCTATTTTGTTGTAGTTAGATAATAAAAACGCTTAGCAGAAAACACAACTTTCCAAAAAATATTTGTGATATTTTTCAAATAAAAAAGACTATACTTATAAATACTTTATTAGTCCGATGGTAGAGGCTGCGACAAAAGATCTTCCCTCACTGGTTAATTGAACCTCGAACGATTGCTTTAAACTGCGTTTTTCCAAAGCTTTCCTCCAACATTGAGAGCTAACGATCTACACGCTCACTACTAAAAGCTCCTACCATCCCCCTCACCCCCGCTAGGGGTAGCTGGGTGATTAGCTGCAAAGACCCATTTCCTCGCTCTTGTAGTCTTGGAAGATTTTCTTCTTTGTAGAAGGACGCCTAATAATAACAAAATCTATATATATCTGGTTATGCTTGAGTATAAAATTAGTAGTTTTTGCACACCGTACACAGGTAATGTTAGTAGTAGTATTAATAGGGAATATTTTGTTATCCTATATCCATCAGAATCAATAGGCTAGATGACTGTGTTTTTTAATTGAGCTTTTAAAATGTGGCCCAATAAATATACCTAATAAATGAAAACAAAATGAAATCTGATCAAAAATAAGCAATTTATAAGCATTTTAATATCATGCTAGGCAGAGAGGCGAAACAGCAAATCGTGACGTCACTTCTCTGTATGCTATATAAATTATATTCTGACAAGTAAAGCGTATCGTCATTTTTAGTTTTGTGGGAAAGGGACAGAATTGTCTCTAACAAAAACTTTAAACGCTCATATATCAGAACATTATTAACCGATTTCAATATTTTTTCAATAAACATACTGTATTTACTTAAATTCTTGATCAAAGCTATTGGTTTCAACGATATAAACATCAGTCATCTACCCTATTGCATCAGTTACTCTTTTGAAACCGGGTATTACTTCTACATAATAGGTGAATGATTAGACCTAATCAACGAGTAAAAATTATTATGAGTTATCCCCCAAGCTGACCTGCGTATCTTACCAGTTTCACGAGCACGGTGGACTATGTGCTCACGAAATCCTACTATTCCTACTAATTATAAATTTGAAAGTTGAAATGTGAAAGTTTGTCGGTGTGTGTGTGGAAATCCGAAACGATGATATTCATCAAAGTCACCAACATAGCTCGCAGGGTTTGCAAGTTGAAGTGGCGCAGGGCAGGACACATCGCTCGAAGAACTGACAACCGATGGGGAAGAAAGGTTCTTGAGTGGCGACCACGTACTGGAAGACGCAGCGTAGGCGCGGCCTTCCACTAGTTGGACCGACGACATTGTGAAAGTCGCGGGCAACCGGTGGATGCAAATGGCAGGTTGGCGTACAGTGTGGCGCTCTAAGCGGGAGGCCTTCCTATACTACTAATATTATTAATGTTATAAATACTATCAACCCTATCTTTATAGATTTCACAAAAAAAAACTAATCCTAAACAAATAATTTTGTTCAAATCGCGAAGTTTACAAGTTTTATTATTATAAAAAGTTATTAAGAAATGCTTTCTTGTGAAGTCGAAATACTAAATGCATTTTCAAACGAAACAATTAATAGTTTTTTTTATTCTGTCTTTTTTCTACTGCTTTAAGGCATACATACGATGAAGATGCTATAATATGTACCTATTGTTAGTTACATTATACATTATATTTCAATATCGCTACTTATACATTACATTGACAGCACAAATGACAAAAATAAATTTTAAACGAACCTTTTAAACTTTCGCGATTTGAACACATATTTATGTTTATCACCGAGGACTTTATCGCACAATTAAGCCCCGGTGATAAACATAATCATATAACATCGTTATCATGTGCAGCGTAAACAACGCCTTGTTCTGAATTGGGCTTTACTATCTTTTTTAGACTAGACATTTTAGGTCCTGTAATTTATTTTCCAAAGGCAAACACTAATATAAACCAATATCCCAACAAAACTATAAGTGTAAATCGCTAAAGAATCCCTCTGGGAGAAAAACCATTCGCCGAAAGGGTTTACCTAAACAAAACAAGGGCGCCTTACATTTTTCACCCACCCGTGTCAACTTGACGCAGGGCTGATTACGTCAGGTGTGCCCGGGACGTTACATTGACGTCGTGACGTCACTATTTGCCCGGGATAAATGGATACTACCATCTTAGGGTGGTACTACCGGACCTTATAAGCTTAAGCTTATTAACGGTTAAATTACAAGAGTCCTAACCAAAGTGACTTTGTTTTAAAAAAACTTCCAATACACCAAGAATTTAGCTTTGCTCGGTCAAACATTTCGATTCTTTGACAAATATTCAATCTAGTGACAAGAACCTACCTACGTTTTAAAAAAATTCAACCGACTTTAATTATTTAGATTACTCGGTTGTTTTTTTTTTCAGATATTCTGATTTAACAACCAAACTACTGATCCTATTTTGATAAAATGTATTTGAAACCAATCTGAAAAGATATCCTTTTAAATAAAATAAAAATGATAGTTCCGAGTTCTGAGGTTTACATATAGAAAAAAAAACACAAAATCGAATTGATAACCACCTCTTTGAAAAATGAAAGTAGCACCAATGGTAGTCCACTACGACTATTTAGAAAAGGCAGACACTATTTAGAAAAGGTTTGCATAGCTAGCCGGATTGCGGGCCCGATTTATTATGCTCGGCCGGTTAGCCGTTTAACCGTTTTGCGGCGAATCGGGCCGTAATAATGAATTTATTGAGAGAATCGGTTGTTGAGTTAATTGTATACATGAAGTCGGAGTTTTGACGCCAAAGAAGGATGGCAAAATTCACCTGGGTACAGAAAAAATAAATTACCCATCATTAATGTTGCCTTTAAACCTATGTGGAAATTCATGTTATATTTTTGGGGTTTACTTAATATAAATTAAGCATCTTCTATTATATAACTATAAAAGGCTTTGTCCTGACTGACTGACTGACTGACTGACTGACTGACATATAGACAACGTACAGCCCAAACCGCTAAACGTAGAGACTTGAAATTTGGAGGGTATGTTTTTGGAGAGGTGTAAACGCCCACTAAGAAAGGATTTTTCGAAAATCAACCCCGAAGGGGGTTAAAAGGGGTGTTCAAGTTTGTATGAAACTTTTTATTCTCTGGTTCGATTGATACAAAACTTGGTATACATATTCTACTATAAAAATAAGAAGATACGGGTGTCACAGTTTTTTCAAAATCAGCTCCCGTTAGTATAAAAAAAAACAACTAAGTTTTAGTGATAGTACGTTTGTTTCTCCTTAACATTGTAACGGCTGTACATATTAAAATGAAATTTGGTATAGGGATGGGGATAGATGTGGGGATGGGGGTGGGGGTGGGGGTGGCGATTATACTGGGAACGGAGACGGGACGGAGATAGGCATGTTAATATTAAGATTACAATTGGTATCGGGATGGGGTGGGGATGGAGTGGGGATTTGGTGGGGACAGGTGGGGATGGGATGTGGATGTGGGTGAGGCTGGGAACGGGGATGGTCGTGTCCATATTAAGATGAAAGTTGAAATCGGGATGGGGGTGGGGATGGGATGGGGTTCGGGATGGGATGGGGTTCGGGATGGGGATGAGGGAGGGAACGGGGATGTGGACGGGGATGGGCGTGTTCATATTAAAATGACATTTGGTATCGGGATGGGGATGGGGAAGGGGGCGCTTATAGGGATGAGGCTGGGAATGGGAACGGGGATGGGCGTATTTATTGGTCGGCTGAACAGATGGAGCTGCATTTTTGGATAGGTAGTTATAGCATAAGGTTCGGAAACGGACATAGGCTATTTTTTGTAGGTCCACGCAGACGACTGTTTGACGGACATAATTATTATAGATACTGTACAGCCTAAGCTGCTAAATTAATTTTTAATATTAAATTAACTTACTTTTAAATGCCTAAACTAAATTTTGAGTGGTGTAAACTTACATTCAGCTCAAGCTGTGGTAGCTTCAGTGAGATCAAGCTCGACTCACATTCTTGGGGTCGCGGGTTCGAACCCGGGCGAGCCCGTTCCAATTAGTTCTTTGAAACTTACGCATGGATAATACCACTGGCTTTTCGGTGAAGGAAAACATCATGAGGAAACATACATATTTCCGGAGAAGAAATACGATAGTGTATTTGAATCCGCCAACCTGCACTGGGCCAGCGTAGTGAATATGGCCCAATCAGGGTAGGCCGATATACCATTAGTGTTAAGGGCTGATGCAGAGAAACGCACACTCAGCAACGATTTTGAAAAATTCGCAAGGGGTTCAATGTATCATTAAAATACCATTTTGCCGAAACCATTCATTTAAGGCTGTTAAGTTTTTTGACTTAAACATAAACATGTTTCAGAATTTTCAAACAATTTCAAAACTAGAAGGCCACGGGTCAGTTTTTCATTAGAAAAAAATTGTTATATTTATAAATTAGCTAATCGAGTGTTTATGCGTAAGAAGATAAATGTTTTAAACACATGTACTTGATCCGGTGCACGCACCAAGCACAGCGCTTTCGAAACGTCCATCCCGCGTCGGCTCAGATACGTTAAAACCCGAGTATGACGCGCTGTACCTCGAGCGCGCCCCCAACCCACACCGAGTCTACCTAAGCGATCAGTGCAGCACTGTATTTTATCGAAGTTTCGTAATTCTTGCGATATTTTGGTAATCTTTTTGCGTTCTTTGTTATCATACTTTTTCTGCTTAAGCTTATTTCATTTCATTGACTCTGTTGATACGGTATGCAATAATGATGATGCTGTAAACTATCCAGTTGAGTTTTTAAATTCATTAAGGCCAGCGGGGCTACCTTATCATAGGCTTATCCTGAAGAAAGGTACACCCGTCATGCTCCTTCGGAATTTAAGACCACCCAAATTGTGTAATGGAACCAGGTTACAAGTAAAAATGCTGCATCGTGGTTGAAGCCATCATTTTGACTGGGTGTGCCCATGGCGAAACAGTGTTTGTGCCGCGTATTCCCATGATTCCCAGTGACTTACCTTAAGACTTCAAAAGGCTTCAATTTCCCCTAAAAGTTTGTTTTGCCATGACCATCAATAAGGCTCAGGGTCAAACTTTAAAATACGCTGGTATTGATTTAAGGCAGGACTGTTTTTCGCATGGTCAGTTCTATGTGGCTTGCTCGCGAGTTAGCTCCCCTAAAAGCCTGGCTATTTTAGCACCTTCCAACAAAAAAGTCAAAAACGTTGTCTACTCGTACAAAGAAATATTGTAATCTTTCGGGTCAAAGGCCCCGGCAACTATAGCGTCATTAGCAGACATTTTTAGGGTTCCGTAGTACTACGAGGGATTCTTATAAGTTTGTCATGTCCATCTGTCTGTCTGTTTAAAATTCAACAAGACGGCTTTGTTTTGAAGTAAGTATTGCAAACGCGACATGCCAAATTTGGTCATCCTCAAGCAAACTTAAAGACTTGCAAGCGGCTTGGAAAAATGCAATAATATACGTATTTTAGTGATTCAATTGAGTTGGGCCCCGATTTAACCGAATTCCAGTATTCAACATTACTACGCGGGCAAAGCCGCGGGCATAAGCTAGTAATTTATAAAGCTGGGAATTCAAACATTTATTTAGAAATTACTTGTATAGTATATTATTATCAGAACACACACTATAAGGTTCTCATTTTCAACCGACTTCATAAAAGGAGGTTCTCAATTCGACTGTTTTTTTTGTATGTATGTTACGAGATTACTCCAGCAATTATGAACTGATTTTAATGATTCATTTTTGTTTGGTAGGTAATACTTCAGAAATAGTCCCATATGGATTTTATCGAAATCGGTTTTAAGTAGTTTGGTTTTTAAATCAAAATTACTAGAAAATATTAAGCTGTCATCCAGGTATTCGAAGTTGAAGTCGGTTGTATTATTATTTTTTAAATAGCGTATTATGTTGTTTTCGTTCGGATACACGTTGCATCCTAGTTCTAACTGTTTATAGTCTCTGTCAAAGTGATCGTTATATCGCAGCGGTCCGAAACGCTTCCAGATAAACCAAGAAGTCAAGTCAAGTCCGAAATGCGTTAATATAGCTGTTGGCACTGTGAGCGCTACAAAAACCCATTCCAATTTGGCGTTAGCCTAACCTAACAGATGTTTTTTCGTAATAGCTTTTTTCTCCATACTTCTAGAAAGATGGTCCAATTTACAATTTAAATATATTTAATTTGCTCTATCAGTTCATGAAACTTGTATATAAGTTTCATTCATGCACGCGGCTTCTTTCTAATGGCTGAAAACTGTATAGGAGTCTGCCATCCTTCTTTGTTGTTTTTTGTTTCTATAAATTGGTAAAATGTGGAAGTGCGAGTGTAAGCGAGTGTAATGACACGTTTCTTTTCATGTTTATGTAACACCATAGAAGCCTTTTTGCTATTAACATTGCATATCCTCGCACTTTAAAAAGCCTGGTTTTAATTCGCAGGCAATACCGCGGTATGTTGTTAGCCATAGTCATGGCCCATGACTCGACAGAAAGCTCACTAAGCTCATCACCTCGAGAACTCCTCCAAGTCCACTCCAGCGCTTTCAATTTCCTTACGGCACTATTGTTTATAGTGAAAACATTCTCCGAGTCAGCCATTTCGCGTCGTCGTGAGAGTTCTGTCAATATTGAGCCCTTCTCGCCCTTGGAGCGATTGGAAGGGTTGTCAGTAAGAGGGTAATGCCATTTTGTCTCACGAAATCATTGAGGTATTATGAACTTGGTACTAGACTAGAGCGAAAAAATCAGCCTTTCTACAGACAAATTAGGTTCATTCGCACTAGTTCAGAAAAGTTCCATGATCAAACAAAAGCGAATTTTTGTCATTTACTTTCAACGAAATGTATAGACCAGCTGATATTTTTTGCGATTTCAAAGGTGATGCCATGGTAAAAGTTGTTCATAATGATGTGTAATATTATATCCTAAAATTATGTCTATCGTTCACCGAAACACCCCGTATAGGTATGTATAAAGGAACAGATGTTTATTTTCAACCGACTTTAAAAAATAAGAGTGTTTCTTCAAAAAAGTGACTATGTTTTTTTACGCGGTTACTCCGCCAATTATGAATTGATTTTATTGAATCTTTTTTGTTTGATATGCCATACTTCACCATATACATTTTATCAAAACCGGTTCAGTAGTCTGGATTTTAAATCAAAATTACTGGAAAAACATGTCATCCAGATAATAGAAATTATAGTCGATTATAGTCGTTGTTTTTTTTAAATGTATTATGTTGGTTTCACCTAAAGCCTTTTCCAAATAAAGGGCTTTGTAGTAAAACTTGTTCATAGTGATGAATACAACGACCTCCTCTCAGTTTAGTGATATCGTTCTGCGTAACCTTGCATAAACTACAATAGGCTAAATGACTGGTTCTTTTCTTTTGTCCTATTAAAATGTGGCCCATAAATATAGCTAATTAATGAAAAGAAAATGAAAATCTGATCAAAATTAAGCAACTTATAAGCATTTTAATATCATGCTAGACAAAGAGGCCAAACAGCAAATCGTGATGTCACTTCTCTGTACGCCATATAAATTCTATTCTGACAAGTAAGGCATGACGTCACCTTTTGATTTGTGGGACAGAGTTTGTCTCTACCAAAAACTTTAAGCGCTTATATATCAGAAAATAAATAACCGATTTAAATTATGTTTTCAATAAACATACTATATTTACTTAAATTCTTCATCGAAGCTACTGGTTTCTACGATTTAAACATCTGTCATCTACCCTATTCTTATAGTTCTAGTTCTTATACTTACGCCGTAGCGCGACCTGCCAGCGGTGATTACTTAGTACATCTCGCCTATAACTCAATTAGCGTGAATTAATCAGCCCTAACAAAGACAAATAGTTCTGTGTTTGCCAAACGGACCAGAGGTAGCTAATTGTTTGTAATTTAGTATGGGGAATTAGTATTGGCTTCTAATGGAACTTGTACTTAAGGAATATCGGACTTGCTTACACATAATAATATTCCCTTGGGAACTTCCTATAACTACATCCAGAACCACAGCAGCGTCCTCTCGTTTTTGAGTATTCTGTGATCTCCAAGCCGCCTACCAAGCGTGGGTGTGGCGTGGGGCCATTATTATTGCTAGCAACCAATATTTTAGCTACCAATTTATTTATTTTGGCTTGCGTTTGGCTACCATCATGCCTGATGCAGTTTACGGTGGAGCACGTTTGCCTAGAAGAAACCGATTCGCTCGCGACTTGAAGACACCCAGATTGGGAAACAACCACTTGGGCAGCGCATTCCACTCAGCAAATAAAGTTTACTACTCAATGTTTTATTTCAATGACTTTCTGTTTCTGAGAAAATTTTGCTAAATTCTAAGCTGGTTTGTATTTGCCAGTAACAAGTTTATTACAATTATATTAGAATTGCTACTCGATGAATTCAAGAAACGTCGTTTACGTAATTGGTTCATATCCAACTAATTAAATTATAGCCTTTAAATATGAGACAGACCGTAAGCTATTTTAGGAATAAAGAAGCATTAAGTTTTACTACATTATTTTACATTGTGTGGACAATTGTATATAAAGCCAAATTCGTTATCTTTCAACGCGAGCGAGTCCATTACAAGCCCTATTCACACAACACACCGCGGGGTGTCGAGGCGGGAGCAGCCACGCGTGATGCTGATACACTGATGTTTGTGTTCTTTTCATTTTTTGGCTTTTTTGGTCAAGAAAATAACAAAGGAATTATATCCATCAAAAGGGACAAAACAAACTTTGTGTTGATAGTTTTTACGCATGCGGTGCAGCAGGGTAAGTACTTTGGATAGTCAAAAGAAACGAAAACTGAAATGAACCATTATTTTTACAAAAAAAAGCATATGTTATCATTGTCTTACAGTCAAAAATAGGCTTGGGTACTTAGAGTGGTTCCGTGTCAGAAAGTATCAAGGTAAGATAAAATACCGGAACATTTACTCGATCCGCGATGATATTTTACCATTTAATACGAGAAAAACTTAAAACTCACCTATAAAAATGAGATTTCGTTGATCAGGGTTACATCAACAAACAACCATTCTAACCGCCTTGTCCGCGGTGCCAAAAGAACACAAACATTCCTTCCCTCCTCAAGCTGATTAAAAACACTCCTTGCTCCATGGCGAGCAAGAAACAGGCAGTTTGTTTGCATGTAATTGAGCGTACATTCCATTACGCCATAAAGCATCTCCCTACAGGGGTACGCAAATATTACGAGGCCCCGATGCATATTGAGGGTCCTTAAGTACTTAAGTCCGTTTAAGTTAAGTTATGGAGTTGAAACGTCTGGTAAGTGACTGCGGGGCCTTGGCCCGGAGGAAATTTGGATATGGGCGTAGAAATCAGATTTGGTATGACATTTGTCTTTGTGATTATTTTGAAGATCAAAAGAAAGAAAATATTACAATTTTGAGTAAATTTTTTTATGAGATCAATAATTAGTCTAAAGCTGTATCAGGTAGGGCCACATTTAGCGGAGCAAAAATATGGCGGTTACGCAGATTCGTGCGTGTCAAACTTCGATTTTTGAAGATTTTTTCAGATTACTTGAAAAGTATAGAAATTAATAACTTTTGAACCACAACATGCTCTCCAAAATACTATTAACTTATAATACATATTTTTTTAATTTGACTATGTGCTGTAATTAGGACATAAAACTGAAAATGGTTTAAAAATAGACACTGTTTCGGTATTTTTTTCTATCGAGGAAAGTATAATCAATCGTGTTTTCATCCACAAAATTTACTAAGACGGAGGTTCTTCTGCAACATTTTGTATTTTTGGGCTTTAAATATAGTCATTTGACTAAATACATTTGATTTTGCGAGGGGCAAATTTGGTAAATACAAGCCTTAACTGAAGGAATCAGAACATGTTTAACCAAAGATGAAGTTATAATATGAATGCATATTTAAAAAATTCAAAATTTTTAGTACTTAGAATGCATGTAGATCTGCTGAATTATGGTTCCTTCAATATTAACAATTAAAATAAATGTTAATTCTGCAAATGATATGTGTCCATCACACTCCAAATAGCAGTGTACCTTATTCTAATGACTTACGTGCAAGCAGTGTTCATTTATCGAAGGTAGTGAAAAAAACAACATATTTAAAGTCATCCCAGAATTATCAAAAAAGTAATTTAACAAACCAAGACCAGTCAATGTCTGCTTCGCTTGTAACTACGAATATTATAATGGCATAAAAACACGAACTGAACGTAAAACATTTTAAAACATAAGTACAGAAAATGTTAACTCAAAATTAATACAACAAACAAGGTATGAAAAGTCAAATGAAGTGAACAGCCAACTAGACGCCGTACTTAGGACAGCTGACATCACAATTTGTAGAAATAAGCTTTTAAAATTTCTCCCTAATTAAGAGAGCGGATTTATTCAAACCGTTAAATCTGAGCGGGAAACAAAACGTGATTGCTTGGCGACTTATAATTTAATGCAATTTCCTACGGCATGTTGGGGAATGAGCGATGAACGTTAGCGAAAGCGGAAATTTTAGGGGCAACGACGGATAAAATTAAGGATTCTGAAAGTGCAATTCAATATTATTTTATGAAACGAAATGAAAGCCTAAGGAAAAAAATCTACCAATCTCCATAAACAGTGACAATTAGTGTCACTGATGTAAAAAGGATTGAGACAAAATGCAGCATGTTTTTCTAGTTTCCGTAAATGTATTTATAATTCTTTTATTTTTTATCCTTAAATTCTAATATTCATGTGTATAATTATAATAAGCTAAGTTTAAATCTGTTTTTACTTTCTAAGACTAATTTTATATTTTTATTTTTGCATTATTAATGATGTAACCTCTATCATGCCAAGATTGTAAAATGTTCTTTTCTTCTTCATAGATTCGTCTTCTTGGCCGGAGTATTAGTATTGGTTTGTGTCGTTTTTTTTTTATAATAATTTATTTTATGCCTAATAAATTAATTGAAAGTACTTGTCGGAATTTGTTTTAGACTAATTTCTATATTAGCTTATTAGTTTTGAGAATTTGTGGAACCTAGATATCGCTAGTCTTTCCTAACTATCACTGCCCCCGAAATAAGGGTGCAGAATCCTCTTATTGCAGTTCGTTGAAGCGTGGTCCCCCTTCGACGGGCCTCGGTTCGTTACCGTAATACCTCAGCCCAACTGATGCTGCACTTTTGAAGACGATGCCGCGACGTCTTCTTCAGCTGATTTGGACTTTGAAACTTATACAGAGACAATCATATTTTGTTATATTAAAGTATTTTTGAGATATTACAAAAAAATGCTCTTATAATGTTCCCTTGAGGTACTCCTGGCTCCTACTAAGCAAATTGCTACTACTATCATATACATCATAAAGTTTTGTAACAAGATAAAAAACAGTCATATTAATAGAACACTACATAACATGCTTCAGATATAAACATCGGTTAGTTACTTGATGATAATATTAAAAGTTATTTCATGTCAACGATACCTTGTACCTACTACGATTGCAAAATAATAATTATTTGTTTTAGAAGACATGACAAAAACAGTAGCAAACTAGTGTCTTACATTTCTAACTAAAACACCGATCTGTATCAGAAAAACATCCAAACTTTATTTGAATCCTTGATAACGGAATCCAATTACACTTTGAAATTATTCTCTGTAAAAATAATCGGCTATTCTGCGCCCAGTGCCGATCGTCGTGAACGTGCAAGTTTTCAACAAAGCTCCTGTCCTTCATTAGGCATTCACCAGACGGAGGACCGGAAAAGACCTCATTGAACTTACAAATAATTTTTATACTCTAGGATGTTAGGCCAATTTAAAGTTACAGAAAAATAAAATCTAATTTCTCAGTCTATGGAAACGAGTGAGCGTTTTGTATATAAAGTTATATTTCTTTATTTTCACAATAATAATATACTACTAGATGAATCAACAAAGTCTGATGAGTCACTTGATGAATCAGTTAAAGTCGCTAATCGAACTTGGAAAGGATTGGCAATAGACGGCATAGCAAGAGAAAGGCCTTATAAGAATATAGAATGCTGGGAATGATGATGATGATGAACTTGTCAATATGCCGATCACTTGACCGTAGTTCACTAATAATAATGTCAGAGGCCTCCGGGCGGCTCATTAACTCTGACACTGCTGGCTGGCCACTCAGCCTTTACGAACTTACTTACTTAATAATAATTATAATTGATTATTAAATCCAAGCAAACAACACTTTGAAATAATACAAAGCATTTCCGTATCGTTGGCAAGAACAGCAATTTAACTCCGGTAATGACATCACGTTCATTCTCCGATTATGTTCACGACATTAATTGGCGTTGTTATTCCATTACTTAATATTCACGGCGCGATTCGAAAGTCAATCTGTCAATTTTATACTGCAGCTTTATTTGGCAAAAATACATCGGCATCGTGATGCGAGGAAATCTCTGTATTTGTTTGTAAACTTAAATTTTTGTAAAAATAAACTTCACAATCAATACGGGCATTGTGATGGAACGATTTATTGTCATGGATGAGGCACAGTGATTGAAAGCAGAATCTGAAGATCGGCCTAGTATATTTATAGTATATTTTAGGCCAAGGGAGTAAAATAACTGATAATAAACTAATAAAGACTTCGAAGTAATAACAGTGAAAGAAAAACTAAAGAATAGCATCATAAACGCCATAATGTTATTTTAGACGTTTTTAGATTACTTTTAAAAATACGCCCTTTTATATTCAAGGCACAGATTTTCCGAAATTAAATATCCAAGGATAAGTGAGAACAGTGAAATTAACTGTAATTTTCATTACGCTCTTAACCGTACCGAAATAGCACAGCCTCAAAATACTTCAGGCAATGTTCCCAAGGCTCTTAGAGCATCTTTATTACGTCCTTCAAGTTTTAGCAGTAACCTCACGTCCTCAATTTCCTTTAAACGCTGCGAACAATAATCAACATTAACTTAATATTCATAGCTGAAGATTGCTGGTAGGACCCCCTCAGTCGCCACTTCTTAAAAGGATTAAACTTGTTTACAAAGTTTGTCTTTTATGTGCTTTTGGGTCCGTATCGACAAATCTTTGCATTAAGAATTCCTCATGAACTAAAGAAGTACTAGAAATATTTTTGAGAGAATATTTATTCTCAAGCATTTATTTTCCAAATATTAGTTTTAGACACAGTGTAGGCGCGGTCTCCCACTAGGTGGACCGTCAAAATTGTAAAAGTCGCGGGAACCGGTGGATGCAAATGGCAGGTTGTCGTACAGTGTGCCGGTCTAAGGGGGAGGCCTTCGTTCAGCAGTGGACGTCTCCGGGCTGATGATGATGATTATGATTAGTGATATTAACTTTACCAACACCATGGACCATCGACTCGGCGAAGACCTCGTCTTAAAAAATAATGATCGCAATTGGCAACTATAAAAATATTTCTAGATATTGTGTTTTTTTGTAGTGGTAGGACTCTACTGCAGAGTCCGCCTGGGGAAATACCACACCTTTGCCAGATATTCAACCGCAAAGCAATAATGTGCAAGCATTACTGTGTTCCGGTTTGAAGGGCATTGTTACCAGATAAATTACTGGGTATGAAGAGATTTAACATCTAATATCTCAGGGTGACGAGCGCAGAGCAGTGCGGCGCAGGATTGTGTTCGTAAGTTCCCAATGCTGGCACTGCTACTACTGTTAGTGGCAGGCGTGACGTTTATCACCAGGCGAACGTCTTGCTCGTCTCATCACTTGAAAGTATAAAAAAAAAACTTCTAAACTAAACGGTGTTTTCATAACTTCATTTTGTATCCATTATAACAGAATTCATTACACTTTAGTTTAAAAATATTGTGACATTCACAATTAGCATCTGTTTAGTATTCATAGCCAAGTGATTCATTGAACGGACCCCTCTGAAAGCTAAAGCTGGTTTAAGCGAGACCCCTCTGTTGCCACTTCTTAAAGGATTAGACTTATTTACTGCGTTTGTCGATCTGTGTTTGTATTTGTGTTAGTGTGTGGGTTGTCTTTGTTGTTTTGCTTTAACACAATAGCCCTTGTTTTGTTTTAAGATGAATATTGTTAGGGTCTTGTCCATATAAATAATACTAGTATAATAATAGTAGTATATAATAATAATAACAGTATAATAGTAAGTTTTACTTTAGACATTCTTAAATATGTTTTTTTTTACCGTTATCATACTCAATCCACCAGCCAGGAGAAGTCCATCGCGGACTGCAAGAATCGAATTTGTTTGGCAACTTATGTTCTCGCTATACCGTTATTTTTTTTTTCTATTATAAGATTCTATCCGTGATTATCTCAAAACGTGTATTAGTTATTAGGTCATCGAATTTCGATAAAATTTTGCATTTCCTTGAAGTTATTTAGCTCTTCAATTTATGAAATCATATTTTACAAGGATACCTACTGATGTTATCATTTTCTGTGTTTAGTTTTGAAGACGACTAAGATATTTAAAGTACGCTATGCAGCTAAACCTAAATATTAATAATACCTCTCTGCTATAGATTTTGCTATATCTTTCGTGTAAACTTCAAAACAAGCAAGACATATCGTTTTTCCGAAGCCCTACGTCTCCGCAACACTATCTTCCATACAGGGTAGAAGCATGGAAAACTTTTTCATGAAACTTTGCAAAGTTTCCGCCCCTACGGAGTATAGGTTCCAACTGTGATTAAATGCAGCATCATACTCTATTTTATTCATACTTTGATCGACTTTTACTATTTGCACACGTGCAGATCCTGCCGCGGTGGACCAACGAGAGTAAAAAGAAGGTTATCTCTTTTAACTGTCTTGTTGGTTAGAAAAAGTCTATCGTATTTGTGTGAATACAATTTTCAGGAATATTAATATTTTATGTTAAAATTGCAAGGTTTGCAAGTTGAAGTGGCAATGGGCAGGCCACATCGCTCGAAGAACTGATAACCAATGGGGAAGAAAGGTTCTTGAGTAGCGACCGCGAACCGGAAGATGCAGCGTAGGAAGGCCTCCCACTAGGTGGACCGACGACATTGTAAAAGTCGCGGGCAACCGGTGGATGCAAATGGCAGGTTGTCGTACAGTGTGGCGGTCTAAGGGGGAGGCCTTCGTTCAGCAGTGTACGTCTCCGGGCTGATGATGATGTTAAAATTACTTGTAGTATTTAGAAGAGCTTTACGAACAATACATGAAAAACTTGCTTACGTGAGTGTTGTAAAACTAAAGCTGACATATTGTTCTTGCAGAATAATAAATAGGCTTAGTTTTATTAACTCATATCATAACCTGGAATTAGGTTTAAACTCACCTTTTTTTACTTGTTCTGTACGAGTACTTTAAAATCCAATTCAAATAAATTGACCTGAACATGAAAAAAATATATAGCACCGCCTTATGGCTTCACACACTATTGGAAAGAAATCATTTATATTGACGAATAAAAAATAGGTAGGTACACACTGACCAAATTAAGGTACTTCAAATCCGATCAATCGATAAAACAGCATAGACAATCAGTTATTTGTAGCAACAAATAAACATACACATAAGTATAAACAAATAAACATACACAAATAAACATATCTAAGGCAGAGACTTCTGTAGCTTAATTGGCAAAGCAGTTGGGACGGAAACCCATAGAGACTGCTCGTATGCAGGTTCGAGTCCTGCCGGAGGTCATAATTTTTCTTCCTGTTTAAGCTTTAAAAACATAGAAATACCATAAGTGTGGAATCACTTCATACAATAATATTCAAAAAGTATAGCCAGTGCGACTTCCCTCATCAGGCTTTGGAATCTGCAAGGGTTTTGGCTTGTGTAAATATTTGTATTACAAAAATTTACAGATCGCGCCACCAACGCTTTAGTTGGTAGCTTATAACAGGTTAGGAAAATTTGGCATCTAAGGCAGAGACTTCTGTAGCTTAATTGGCAAAGCAGTTGGGACGGAAACCCATAGAGACTCAGATTCAGATATTTATCGCCATTCCGTTCAGTACATGGTGTTTATAAAAGTAGGTACATAAGTTAAACGGACCCCGTCGGGCACAGCAAATTAGAAGAGAGGAGAATATTCATTGATTAATTTGAGAATTTTTTATTATATTATATTATGTCTTATTTGATTATTATTATATGTATATAGATTAAAATAACAGATGAAATTATTAATTATTGTTTTTAATTATTAAGTTAGATTTTAAAAGTCAATTTTATTAATTTGGTTTACCTACATATACATTACAGTCATGCAATAATTTCATATCGGCTAAATATTCGGCCATAGTATAGTAGGCTTTGTCAGTAAGGTACTGTTTTAATAGTCGTATAAATGTAGTGTCATTTTTTATATTTCTTAAATCAATCTGCTCGTATGCAGGTTCGAGTCCTGCCGGAGGTCATAATTATTCTTCCTGTTTATTAAGCTTTAAAAACACAAATAAACATAGATAACAATAACACAACTCATTCGCAGTTAAAACATAGTAGAAACATAACATTGTATATTTTTTTTGTTTTTCTGATACCTGGTTGAGCTAGACCCAATATACAAACCAACAAACTTTCGCAATCATAATAACATTACAGTTACAACTGTGATTACATCGATCCATGCACTTCATGGAAACGCAAAGTAAAGCGTTGTATTCGAATGTTTAACAGCGATCAAAGTTGGCAGACTAGCAAAGTTTCGCCATAAATTCAGCGGCGCAGTATATTGCACGCTAAGTTTTTCATGCAAACTTAATAATGAACAGACTTGTCCTGAAAACGACAAATTTTATTCATTAATGGCAGTTTGTGAACTAAAATAAAGTAGATAAATAATGCCAAGACTTGAAAGTAAGTAGTTCAAATAGAGATAATTTAAAAAAACTTGTAAAACGTCCATTTCATTTCCTGTTTCCTTTACTAATATATACTATACTTTTAATTGAACTAACAACAAAATATAAAATAAAAAAGTTAAACTACCTAATTAAAACTAAAATAAAAATAAAATAATCTTAATTAATAATTATTAATTATATTTACTAATCAATAAATCTAATATGGTCTAAGATAATGCATAATAAATAGCCATAAAGACGTACAAAAACAATTGTATTACTCTTATAAAGTAGATTATATAATCGAAATAAATAATATGTCCTGGTTTTTTATAACAGCTCTAAAGTACGTTTAGTTTTCATCTCTCCCCTCTTTTATATTTGTTTGAGTAATATTCAGTTCTCTCCCAAGGGAGAACGGAGCTAAGTAATCCACAAACCCTAACATTGCCTGACTGGCTCTATTGTAGAGGTTTTTTTTAAATTAAAAATCTAGAACTATTTAGTGTTTACGATGCGATTTTACAATATTATTTGCTCTGTGTATTTTTACAGGTACACACATTTCGAATTCAAACTCATTTCCGAACTATAGGGTCTTATTAAACTGCATCAACCCTTAACTTCCTACAAAAGAGCAGAGACCTTCGAAGGAAAAGCCAGTCGTAAGATTTTTTTAATTCTGTACGTAAATTCCATAATGCGGAATGTTAGTGGGTTTGAGCAATCGGATTATCTCTAGTCATTAGTCGGTCTGGATGCAATTCTTTTGTTTCTGTGTAGTGGGTTAAAAAGATGTTAGATATTATCCGTCTTACCACAAAAAAAATTGCCAAGCCTTAGACACGTGTTGAACAGATGTTTCACAAATTTCGTACCACAAATCCGCGCTTAACACTCGTCTAATGATAGACATGCCTTAGCCACATGTTTTAATTTAAAAAAAAACTATACAAGAGGCCGTTTAAAGTATCTATAGATAGCAAATAACCTTTCTTTTTTTTTTTTTTTTTACGTTGGGAAATGCTCTTACGCATACCCTCCCGCCAGGGCGCAGGAGGGTTATGTCGGACTCGATGCCAGAGTGAGACTCAATGGCACCCCTACCGACTAAAAACCCAACGGTGTTCCCACACTGCGCCTATTGTCGAGGTCATAGGTACGCTCTCGCACGGGGCGCTGCCCTTTCGGGCCCACCACGGGGAGCTGCCCTTTCGGGCCCACCACGGGGAGCCGAAGCTCCTCCCGCACCGATGACGATGTGTCCGAACACCCAGACACATCGTGCATCCACCTCGGAGGCCATGCCAGCTAGATGGGCGCCGGACGGCCCTACGTCCGAATGCCCTGGCCTCCATGCGGCGGGTCGGGTGAGTGGCCCCGCCGCCTGCCACTTCGGCCGTTGGGGATGGGGAGCTCTGGCCCCTCTGGCCTGTTCCCATCCCGCAGCCCCACCACAACACACCCGGTGGGTGCCCCCTCAAGGAAAGCCCTTGATGAGGCCACCACCCGGTTGTCCCTCCTCACTCTCCACTGTGCCCTCTGCTAATCAGAGGGACACGTGGAGAGCCCTCATGTCCGGACCATGTCCGGACCCTCAGTAAGGCCCAGCCACCACCGCGGCCCTTGGGAATGGAGATCTCTGGCCCCTCTAGCCTGTCTCCATCCCTCAGGCTCGTCAGTGGCCTAGCCCCCACCACTGTGGCCGCTTTCGCGGCCCCACCTCGGGTACCTCTTCGCTTCACCGTGGTCCCCCGCCCACGGCTACTAAGCCCCCCCGCCCCGACAAGGCGGGTACCCCCGGAGGGGTGGTAGCAAATAACCTATAGGTAGTTTAAATGGTCTCTAATTTCGGGTAATGTGCCCAAAATGCTGGCAACGTTGCCCCGCTGTATTGCGAGGTAATTTCTTCTTTTTTTTTGTTTTACTTGTGAAATTAATTTAACAACACATGCCAAACATGGTTCTGTGGTAAGAGAAATAAAACATCTGTTTAAACACACTGTTTAGACACTGCCTAGCTAAACAGCTGTCTAAGCGTTGCTTTAAATTATTTTTGTGGTAAGTAATTTCGTATAGGCTGGTATTTCGTTCGTATAATTTCGTGGCCAGCTCTAGTTTCAGAGTTAATGTGCCGCCCGAAGGCCTCTGACATGGCTGACGGTTGTTGTTATAGAAACTAGAACAAACAACCGACAACAATTTTTTTGTGGTAAGACGGTATGTATTTTGTAGTAGGTAAAAAAGACACAAATGTCGCGTATTTCGAAATGGCATTATTACTCTGAACCTTACAACTACCACAGTTGCAAAATTTAACTAAAGCTTAGCCCATTATCACAAAACTTTTCTACTCCCATCTGTTATACAATAGTCCTAAAATTCAAAAGCGACGAGAGACAGTAGAATGTCGAATTGCAAAAAATCGGCGAGTGTTAATAACTCCAACGCCCTCCATTGTGCCAATAGTGAGACATTTTTAATTAAGAAAATCGGCAGCCCATTGTCATTCAACAAAGACTTAGTACGGCAGAATCAGAGATCAGGTGTACGTGTAGAAATAGAGCGCACACATATAATAATATACTGTATAAATACGATATTGAGATGTGTTCATTGGTTATGTAAAGACTAGTTGCGCCCCGCAGTTTCCACCGCGTGATGATGAAAAACGGTGCTGATGATGATGATAAAAAGTAGCCTATATGTTATTCCGAGAAATACGCTATGTTCGTTCCATGTTTCATCCAAATCTGTTCACTCGTTTTGGTGGGAAGAGGTAACAAACATGCACATACACCTATGTTCGCGATGGCAGGTTATCGTACTGTGTAGCGGTCTAAGGGGGAGGCCTTGGTTCAGCAGAGGACGTCTCCGGGCTGATGATGATGATGGAGTGATGAGACGAGTGAGACATTCGGTTGGTGGTAAGCGTCACGCCTGCCCCTAACAGTAGCAATCATAGAAGTTATAATACGCTTTATAAAAAAAAATACAACCGACTTCAACTTCGAATACCTGGATGACATCTTCATATTTTCTAGTCATTTTAATTTTAAAACCAAACTACTGAACCGATTTCAATAAAATTTATATGGGACCATCTCCAAAGTATTATCTACCACACAAACAAAGAATCATAAAAATCAGTTCATAATTGGCGGAATAATCGCGTAACATACATACATAAAAAAACAACATACAGTCGAATTGAGAACCTCCTTTTTTGAAGTCGGTTGAAAATAGTAAAAATCCCTGCGAAGCACAACCTTTGCTACTGATTGGTCGCTAGGGCTGTCCGTCGTGCTCGGGGAAGTCCGTCAATGATTTCTTCGAGTGCCTTTGTTTTTGTCGCGGATTGACGAAACTTTCCTTTGTTCACCGTTAATAGATGCATTACGGAATGAAGCCGTTTCAATTGAAGCCTCGCGGAGACCTGGCTGCTTTGTTTTACTAGAAACTTGGATGAATGATTACTTTAGAGTATTGTGAGGGAGAGTTTTGTAGGTATGTCAGATGATTAATACAATATTTCGATTGAAATTAACCAGTTGATGGCTGAGAACTAAATAAATGACGACTTTACAATCTTTAGATATCCCTAGCACAAATTTTACTCAGTTTGGTTTAAGTTGTTTTTTTATTTATGGTGATATTAGATTAACGGGAATCAATTTCTTGGTCGAACATAAATATTATACGAAAGTTGATTTGTCCCTGTAGACTTTGAGCCCTTCACGCTAAATAAAATTGCTCATTTACTTATAAGCGGAATTGGATACGCGGTGATTTTAAGCAGAATTGGTGTTTTTTTAATAAAAATATATTCTTCAATACTGATAACTTGAGTTACTTACTAATTTTATAAAAATTATTAAAATACGTTCTTTATTGTAGCAGTACAATTACATGATAATTACAGAAACGTAAACACACTAAGCCTTGTGACCTTGTGGCCTTCGTTCAGCAGTGGACGTCTCCAGGCTGATGATGATGATGACGATGATTGTGAAATACACTAAAGATACATCGCACTTAAGAGCATGTCCAAGTTAGTGTTAACCATTTTCAACCACACCGCCACGTAACATCACGTTCAATATGGTGAAACACCTAGCTTGTCGAGAATAAAATTGTCCAAAAAACTTAGCAATAAAAAAAGCATTATTTTAAAACAGTTTCATAAAAAAATGCAAAACAAAGCGCGCTAATGTCGCAGGCAGTACGATCAAATTGGAAAATTCCCGAAGTGTCCGGATCGCGGCCATTGATCGCCCGACAATAGAACCAGTTGAGAGCGCACTAATCTTTTCATTAAAAAGCGATTATTCGCTGCACGACCCGTTGCACTAATAGGAATAAAGAACAGACAAACTTTTGCGTCCACTTGGAAACGACCATATTTCCTGATCCATAAAGGTTAGATTCCAAAAATAGGTGACAATAAACTAGCTGTACAATATGGCACGCAGTCACAGCGGACGCGATGACATTTCAATTTGAATTCTTGTTGCGAAGGAGATGTTATTAAAAAAAGTTTTTTGTTAAAGAATTTTCGCGCTTGATTAGAATGCGCCGAGCCCCGTCGCGGTTGGGAGGTTTTCGAGTTCGGAAAAAAGTTTTGTCTTTTTTACTTCTGTTGCGTTTGAAATGCAGCTGAATGCCGTTAATTAGTTTACACTTTGAGTAATATTTTGAGTTTGAAACCACAATTCGCCTAAAAAACAACCACAGGCGCCAAAAGGTTGCCTGGAAGAGATTATTTTTAGCAATAAGGCCGCCACTTGTTCCAATATTTAATTTATCAGTGTAATTCTTAGTGTGAACAATAAAGAGTTAATCAATCAATCAATCAAATTCGCGGTGAAGTTTTGGTAGTGGTAGGACTCTACTGCAGAGTCCGCCGGGGGAAATACCATACCTTTGCCAGTTATTTAACCGCCAAGCTGTAGTGTGCAAGCATTACTGTGTTCCGATTTGAAGGGCAATGTTACCGTAGAAATTACTGGGTATAAAGAGATTTAACATCTAATATCTCAGAGTGACGAGCGCAGTATAGTGCGGCATGGGATTGTGTTCGCAAGTTCACAATCCTAGCACTGCTACTGTTAGTGGCAGGCGTGACGCTTACAACCAGGCAAACGTCTTGCTCGTCTCGTCACTTGATTGTATAAAAAAAAGCTTTTAACGGTTACGCGGAATTCTATTACTGAGCCGACAGGAAATCATTTTACATTATTTTCAATAACTTCTGCTTCTGCTATGAGAACGACTCTAAAAGTACGTTAAAAACAGCCGTATCCACATATACTGCATAATATTTCGTTGAGTGTGAATATAATTTTACTATGGGATAGCAGTTTTTTACGGGTCAGTCCAACATTAAAAGTTATTCAAAATAATAAGTAATTACAATGAGCTTTGTTCCGTTCTACGTAACTTATCTATTTTTACGCGGAA
This sequence comes from Erannis defoliaria, assembly GCA_905404285.2. Lineage (NCBI taxonomy): Eukaryota > Metazoa > Arthropoda > Insecta > Lepidoptera > Geometridae > Erannis > Erannis defoliaria. Next base: position 16,773,740 of record FR990084.1, on the reverse strand, counting down.
CGATTTATTGATTGCCATTTTATTATTCACACCAAAAATTTCAAAGAAAGAATTAAATAAACTAACTAGTGTAACAAGTGACAGCTTTATTACTAAAAGCATCTCTTCCAGGCAACCTTAATACTTAATTTCACTATAGTTTACGTTGGTATTAACATTTTATATTATACTTTTTCTAAACGCACTGAAAAAAATGACGGCTTCCCAATGACAGGCAGGTAGGTTTTTATCTTATTGCAGGTAACATAAAAAGTCTGACCTAGAACTCTTCTAACAAAACATCCTCAGTAACCGATCTAATCCAATAAAGGTAGCAAAAAGCCAAACTTCTCGCTTCTAATTCTGTATTCCTTCGACGCAGCTAACAAAAATACAAGCACTAAGCAGAAATAAGTAATACCGGCTTACAGTTAAGGTCATCGCTGACTACATCAACTCAACACCAGACAAACCAAAATAAAAGTGTTAGGTAAATGCATCCCGTATCTATAAGCAACTAGTATCACCTCAATAAAAAATCGGCAAATTCATAATATTTTTCTTGATAATATCATATCACATCATCACATTAACAGCCGAAAGATGTCCACTGCTGGACGAAGGCCTCTCCCTTAAAGGGAGGTGTTGCCATAATCCCCCACGCTTGGCAGGCGGCTTGGGGATCGCAGAATGGTTACCACCGTTAACTGAGAGGACGCTGCTGCCCATCCTCCGGTGGTTCTGGATGCAGTTTTAGGACATACCCAGGTCCCTTAATAATATGTCTAAGAATAATTTTAAAAGTCACACACTTGCAGACTCTATAAACATACGACGTTTTAGAGTAAATTATCTAGTTATATAGTCGTAGTTTCGCCAAGTCCGTATGTTTGTCTAGTAGTACTAGGATACAGTACTTATTATACTGTATTATTATTAGTTACTTCTAAAGTAATATATTTACATAGTGTAAATTTTATTGTACGAGTATAATGGGAATTAATAGACGACCTAATTAATAATAATAAAGATCTAAACATAATATTCCGGAGATACCTCAAAAGCTTTGCAGACTAACTTATTTGTGATGATAATACTATTTATTGGATATGTATTTGTATCAAAATCGGGTGACGACAATTACTTTTTAGCCAATAAAGTTATCGGTGCCAAGTTGATCAAATGTGCTATGACCACAACCCAGCATAATCTACTAAGTGCCCTTAGAAAATACCTCATTAACAAAGAGGGTACTTAGCGGAGTTTTCTACTCAGAGAAGTAGAGAAGTAGAGGAACACGAAGTGTTGATATTACTGTATAAATCAGACACATGACCAGTATTAGTTGACCCGTGCTTATAGACCACTTATATCCTCGTAAGCGGAGGATATTTCCAGTGGATTTATATGATTTGGTAGAGAAATAGCTATTATCGTAAATAGACATAATATTTGTCTCATCTCTTGATTTGAAAACCCATACCAATCTCTGGACGTAATATGAATCATTAGCTCCTACCACTTTATGTAATGTTTCAGCTTAACTTAGGCAAAGCCAACGCCTTGACTTTTTAGAGTTGACGGTTTCTTGATGTAGTTGTCTATTAAGAGTATTATTTTTATTCATACATCAAGAATGTGGAACTCTACCGGATTCTTTGTTCAAAGAAATGTACACTAAAGGTGTAAATTTATGCATATAGGTTCCTTCTAGGCAAGTGTGCTCTATCCTAGATTGCACATCAGGCTTATCTTCGATAAAATATAAGGTAGACCCTGATCACCGCACTAAAACTGCACCGTCAAGCCGGTGTTGCCGGTAGGTACGTGTGTGTGTGTGTTTATATGTTTTTTACAACGATCTTATAACATATAAGATCGCTGGTTTTTACCTCTTCACGCCAATATGGCTGCTCGGAGCTTATTTCCCTGGATTAACATGCGGGCTACATGTTATCATCAACATCATCACCGTTTTTAATCATTGCGCGGGCGAAATCGCTATGCGCAGGTAGAACATACTTTAATTTTTTAGACTATGATTTTTATTTTTATCAATTTCATCAAGTGAAACAGGAAATTGCAGCAATTTCATCATAACTAAGATAAAGTTACACAAGAACGGGGTCCGTTCTTCGCTGGTCTCCCCGATATTAGGAGACCGCGTTCAATCTTTTGTAAGTATGTGCTCGAGGAATGTAGCCGGGGAACCGCCGATGATTATTGTCGGGTTGTATTATCACTGAGCTGGGTATGTCAACAGAGATACAACTTTTAGTTTGCATAAATATAACTGGCATGCAATGCACGAACATTTGTGAAAAAATATTGGGTAAGTATGCAATCGTACTACACAATAATAATTAAATTTGTCCACAAATACATAACAATACAAATGTGTATGTTTGAATGTGTAGATGTTCAAAATATACCTATGTTTGTTCCTCAATCATGCTAGAACGACTTGGTATAACTGGGTAGCTTATACATAGGAATAGAACATAGATAAAATCATTCAAATCATCGTTAACCCAGAAATTACAAGTCAACCTTATTATGAAAACTGACGTGGTTTTGACACATTTTTGTTTATTCACAGGTGAATCAGTTTTGTATGGTCTGAATATCCCCTAAGTTGTTTCTCTGCGAATGTAATTCTCGGTGAAGTACCGTCAAGTGGCGAGTTATCGAAGCGTCAATCTGTGTGGAGGACCGTTCAACTGTCGAGGTGGTGGAAATTGAAAATGTGTCACTATTGTGGAATACTTCCTGTTTGTGTCTTGTAAGTGTGTGTTGTTATGGTGGTTATTTGTTTATTTTTGTCAGTATATTAGTTCTTTATTTCATTAAGAGCATGGAATAATTTGGCCGAATAGATAATAGGGTAGATGACTGATGTTTAAATCGTTGAAACCAATAGCTTTGAAGAAGAATTTAAGTAAATATAGTATGTCTACTGAAAAAATAATTTGAATCGGTAAGTAATATTCTGATATATAAGCGTTTAAAGTTTTTGGTAGAGCCAACTCTGTCCCTTTCCCACAAAACAAAAAATGACGTTACGCTTTACTTATCAGAATATAATTTATATAGCGTACAGAGAAGTGACGTCACGATTTGCTGTTTCAGAGAGGCCTCTGTCTAGCATGATATTAAAATGCTTATAAATTGCTTATTTTTGATCAGATTTTCATTTTCTTTTCATTAATCAGCTATGTTTATGGGCCACATTTTAATAGGGCAATAAAAAAAACCAGTCATCTAGCCTATTATAAATTAATACCTACCTATGAGCACATAACATTTCACTAATAAGCAAACAGCATATAGGAACTGTTTAAAGCTTCTAGTCTACGTAAATCTAAAGCTGCAAACAAACTATCGGATGAGTCCGTGTGATTTAACATCTAATATCTCAGCGTGACGAGCGCAGTGCCGTGCGGCGCAGGATTGAATCCGCAAGTTCACAATTCTGGCACTGCTACTGTTAAGGGCAGGCGTGATGCTTACCACCAGGATAACATCTCGCTTGTCTTATCATCATCCTTTTATCAGTGCTTAAAAAAACATTGGCGCTAAAACCAACAACTGAAAATCTGGCAAAGATTATGTCCTGAACCCTCCAAAAGATGGCACCACGTTCACATTCCCGACCGACCGTCCGTACCAAATGTGTTTATCTGCTTCCAAAGATAAGTCTATTTTCTTACAAGATGTTAGCGGCTTCATAAATATGTATAGAGACCCACAATTTGTTAGTTTAGGATCCTTTGCGATGGAGCCGGTCCACGAGTCAATCGCCGAATTTATAATTCAAGACGTTGGAATTGGATGATATATTTAATATTTTATGTGAGGGTATTATCGATGGCTGTGTTATGTAGAATTTGATTTAATATCGAGAGGTATCGAACGGGACTCTACTATGGTATTTTACTCTGCTAATAAATGTCTGTAACAGTCCAAATAAGGTTTTTGGAAAAAAAGAAGTTTATTTTTATAATGCCAAAACTGTCTACAGCAAATTTTCAAATACAATATTATTCTTGCGCGGTCTCTTGGCAACGCTTCATTGGAGCATCCTTTAAAACCATAGAAATTTTACTAGTTTAAAACATTGCATTTCTGTTGTAGCGTGTACCACGATATTGTCAAAATGATTAAGGTTCCTTAAACAACAAAGTTTTCATGTTTTCTTGGTATTTATAAAAATACGAGTAGGTAATGTAAGTACGTCATTTACATCCAAGTATAAACGAATTTATATATTTTTTTAAATATTAATACTTAGGTGGCAAAAAAGCTGCGGGCCAACTAATTGTAAACGAGCAGCTGCGCTTAACATATAAGTTAAATAAATAAATAAATATTGGGGGACATTTTACACACAGCGCCATCTAGCTCCATACTAAGCAAAGCTTGAGTTATGGAAACCAGATAGCTGATAGAATATTTATATATATTATTTTTTTGATACCTACCTTTAATGCTCCGAAAGTTTAGTTGTCAGGGCGATGCCTACATTTTAGGACTTTATTCTCCCGTTTAAAGGGGTTCGGATTGAAGCTCGGTGGAAAAACCGAAAATGAAAAGCCATTCCAGCTGACAGTTATGTGGCAAAAAGCTATGTAAGCTTTTATAGTTGGACGTTACAGATTTATGACTTAGGTACAAGTATTTACGGGACTTATTTACCTACTTTGAGTTTCACCAACTAGATACACTCTTGTCCAGCCTCTCGTGTCAAGTTGGTGATAAACCAATCTCATGGGCAGACCAACGAACGCGGGTGGTTGAAAACGTTAAAAACTGCATTATTAGCGAACTGCCCTCTTTCTAAGTCTTTTACTACGAACGACTCGAAAACGCTATCTAAACTTTTACTAAAGAATAATTAAATCCCTCAAAACGCTTTCTTGTGTTCATTTCACTGGCCAAATATTTATTTAACTTATAGCTAACTTAGCTAAAGTTTCCTTGTCTGGATCACTGCAAGACGGTTAAGTTAGCATATTAGCATATTGTACAACTAACTTAACTTTAACTTGGGGTAGAATTTCGCGAATGTTCGCCCTGGATAGCTGACCGATAAGTTAGAGTAGTTGAGCTATGAGTAGTCTTAGTTACTAGGTATGGAGAACTAAGTTAACTGGCTTGAGTCAAGTTCAACGGGTGATTTAATAGATGCGCCAAGTTAAGGTCTAGCTTGTTAAGTTCTGTTTGTAACTTAGTTATCTGAGTCTGTCTCTGTTTCCACAGGATATGCAATGTACTGGATCGAATTGTTTGCTGTTAGGTTTGATGTTTTAAGGGTATAAATTCATTAAATTATGTACCTATTATTTATTTTAAACATAGGCCGAACTATTTACTACTACATACTACTACCGAAGCCATGAAAGCCTAGTTGTAAGACTTCTCAACTTGAAATTGTGAGGTCGGTTCAAATGTAAGAGCCGTTCCAATTAGCTCTTTGGAGCTTAAGCATGGATTGTCACATCACTGGCTGTTCGGGGAAGGGCTGCTCCTGGCTTTGTCGTGTATACACAGCAAATACACAGTATACACAGATCTTCGTCTTGCAGTGTAAGATTTTTTGATTTGCTAGATGAAACAAAAACAATTTGGTAAATGAACAAATTAAATACACAAAAATAAAAATTACATTGTTTTTTAAAGCTTAAACAGGAAGAAAAATTATGACCTCCGGCAGGACTCGAACCTGCATACGAGCAGTCGCTATGGGTTTCCGTCCCAACTGCTTTGCCAATTAAGCTACAGAAGTCTCTGCCTGAGATGCCAAATTTCCGAACCCGTTATTTTTTTTCTTCCTGTTTAAGCTTTAAAAAAAACATAGAAATACCATAAGTGTGGAATCACTTCATACAAAAATATTTAAAAATTACATTGTTATTATTTCTAATGCTTTTTACAATGTTTATTTATGTTTTTAGAATAAAACTAGATATAACTTGGACTACTGAAATTACACTGTAATTTGTAGATTTACACTTCGTAGAGCTTACATGCAGGGCTAGCATGCGCACCGCCAGAAAATTTTGTCGTGTCTTTATGCCGTGCGAAAACGATACAAACTTATACAGATTCGTAGCCTTGTCCTGTTTTTAAGAATCGAGAAAATTTTCTCGCGGTGCGCATGCTAGCCCTGATGGTTATTCACATTTAAACATAAGACCTATATTCTAGCAAATAAATCACATGTCGATTTTAACAAAAACGTGCTATATAACGGGTGCCCCAGACACAGTTTTTATTCCCGGAATCCTCGCTGTAAGTGTACGAGTATTTCCATCCCTAGGAGGTTAGCCTCGCAGTGGTAGAGAGAGTGCTTCTACATAAAAAACAGTGTTTTTTTCTGGAGCTGAGGCGACAATCCCCGTCACTCAGCCGGCTTAATTGCGAGTAGTAAAACAAACGAGGGAGGAACCGCGCGTGTGAAGTGTCCGGCCCGAGCAGACGGGCCGGAATTTAACGCGCAAGGCAAATAAAATGTTAAGAAATCAGATCGACTATCACTTTGTCTTTTTGGATGTCGCATATGACCTAAACAATTGTAATTTTAATGACTCTTGCTATAGGCCTCTGTCTGAGGCCTTTACAGCGTCACCAGATGTTAGAGTAAGAAATGTTTTTTTAATTACTTATGCTGTTGGCCTCAGATTGCCTCTACAGCGCCATCAGACAAACTGGTTGACTGGCTGGCTTATAATTATACACTTCCCCCCCAAAAAGGCTTGGTTAGCAGGGCGTGTGGGGAGATAAAAATGTAGATTGGCTGGCTTGCAGTGGTGGATTGGCGGCTGTCATCTCCTCCGTTCCTTTAAAGTGTGTCCACATCTGGCGAATGCGACTGTTATGTTTGCTACGAGTATCTACGTTTTGGGTTAAAATAAGAGCAAACTTTAAATACTCTCGATTGCATGCGTGCAGAGCGCGCGCTGGTCGCGAGCGGCGCATGAGTGATGCATATCACTAAAAAAAAGCATATCAAAAATGTTTTAGTGATTTATCAGCTCGTCTGCATCACATTTCAACCAGCAACCGCGTATTCAAAAGCACACAGTACATTTGTGCGCTGTATTCACATTCATGATACACATTCACAGCACACATACCTACACACAATAAGTACCAACACACGATGAGATTCGGCCGAGTTTGGAACGACCAATCAAATTTAAGCGACCTTTGGCAGCAAAAACGACTAAAGTGTAATGGTTTTCAAATCCGCTTATGATCCTTTATTAAATTTGGGCATTGTGGCTTTGGACGGGAGTTGTGTTCAAAAGTACGGTATTAACCGAAAATAGTCAGTGAATCGTTTTGGACAAAAGTATAGTAAAACGTTACCTAATCTGAATTTAAGTTGCAGGTATTATTTATTATTTCTTCAAATGCTAACCGCTAAAATGAGTTTGTGGCACAGGTTTGAGCTGCTAAGAAAGGAAAACATTGTGGGATAACTTTTTAGTAGGTACTCAACTACCAATCACTCTAAGGGACTAAGACGGATGTTCATAAATAGCAACCACTCTATAGGACTAAGACAAACGTGAAAAACACATGAAATAAAACAATTTATGTTCCAATACTAAATCGCCCTTAAATTACTGTGGAGTAATCTTATAATCACAGTTTCAAAAAATAAATACCTAAAGGAAAAGGCACAATATGTACAGGTACTAGTGCTAGAGTAGTTAATAAGTTTATTAACTACTCCTGGGCTACACTACTTTTATTAATTAATATTAAGTATGCTATTTTTATTTTATTTTATTATGTATTTCAGTTTACTATTTATGATGGAATATCGCTCCACTAAGAATTCGCAATGCAATAAGAAGTATGCAAATATTTAATATGAAAGAACCGGAACTGTTGCGTATCGTTTTTTTTATAAATAAAATAATTTTATTAATCGTTAAAATTCCATTTCAAATGGCAAATCCTAAACTTTACCATTCGTCTCCATAGCAGAACAAAGTGAAACTTTCAATTTCAATTTATCCCACCCGGGAAACGGAAACAGAACTTCCGAGCTATTATCGAAAACCTTGCCTCACCTTGTTAAAACTTTGCACATAGCTATTTTAATCGCTACAAAACGTGTTACCTTGAATGCCCTCTCAATTATGGCAATACCAAAACTCCCTAACTCTGGTAATTGGTTAACTACATGCAGTTAACTTTGTATTACTGTAACTTGGAGCGCACCGGTCTTGGTCTCGGTGAATTGCAAGTTTGATAATTACATTGCAAAGAAAACTTGTCAGAAGTTTTGAAAATTAAATGTATGACCTACATGAACCGGTTTGTGGCGAAAAACTATTTTGTACTGTTTAAATTTGTTATGCGTTTCTATTGTCTTGTCTTGTGTACAAAATGTGTTTTTTTCTACAAATAAAATATCTATATATGTCTATTGTCTATTGTCTACATGAAAACAGGGCGATACAAACTCGATCGTCATCAACGTCACAAAAAAAAACTGACAAAATATTAGATCTCCAGACCTGGATATGTCCTAAAACGGCAGCCAAAACCACCGGAGGACGGGCAGCAGCGTCCTCTCGGTTAACGGTGGTGAGCATTCTGCGATCCCCAAGCCGCCTGCCAAGCGTGGGAATTCTGGCAACCCTCCCTATTAAGGGGGAGGCCTTCGTCCAGCAGTGGACGTCTTCTGGCTGATTCTGATGAAACAGAACCAGAATTACCAGAACCAGTATAAAAATAATCTCCCTGGTAATCCGAATCTTATAAGAGTAAAACCATTAGATTGTAGAAAGCAATGAAAAATCTAAGACATTGACAGTTGACTATGGTGACATCGATGATGTGCCACTTAGCGGAAAAAAAACGTAGTGTGGATCCCCATCGTGAACGAATTATGCTACCTATTTAGAGTTCTTTTTAATTTACAATACACTATAAAATCCTATGAAAATTAAAAACCACTTCTACAAATTCAGGTATACTAGTGGATATAAAACTATTACTAAATTCCAATCTATGAAATAAGTTTCTTTTCTCGAAGAAAAGTCACAGATAAAACTATTCCATCGGATCGCGCGTCACGTGACTCAGACGTTAATTGAATTCAAAAGTTGCAGTTTGAACCGGTTCAAACTAGATCACGGAGCGACTGAACCGACCCAGCTCCCAGATTCAATGCACGCTCATTTGGAATGAGTTTCACTCACTCGATCATTGGCTCTGTGAAACCGTTTGGATGTTAAATAGTTCTTGTATACTTTAAGTTTGGTTCTCAGTAACTCAGTAGTCAATACCGCAGTGAAAATGTCTTCAACTTCTTTTGCCGCTGTGTTTTCTATTGTGTATCTAAGTACCTATTTCTTAGACCTTAGGGAAGAGTTGGATACTTATATCGTACTCCTGAACTTCATCCAAGCTTACAAGAATACCTATTTTAAAGAATAGCCTTATATTTGTTTCTAGTAGCTTACGGACTCTTATACATTAAATTGTTTATGAACTACCTAGTATAATCATTATTACACATTTTAAAGTATCATTGACAGTCACGCACTCACACTACTCAACGAACTGGCTAGTCATTACCCAGATATGGATGTATTCTGCTCTATTATTAGAAAATTCATGCTAAATTGTATTGCATATCTTCCAAATATGTGTGTATACTCGTAAGATTAATAAATATGAAACTATATTAAGTAAGCGGCATGACGGTAGACTGCGTGAGCCACGCCGCAGAACTGCCCTGTATAGTTACAGCACGTTTGTCATGAGAATCTCTGTTTATAATAAACTACCGCAAAGCTTAAAAGAAATACATAATTTTGACATTTTCAAATGTAGGCTTAAGAAATTACTAATTGACAAAACATATTAACCAATAAATGAGTAATTAATAATATTTAATTAATTATTTTGACAATATATTAAATTTAATTAACAAAATGTAAAGCAATATAATGATAAATTATGAATTATTTATGATTATGCACATACTAAATATTTTGCATGCCATGGTGCTAGAGCATGGCGATCTCAATGTTGTACTAGTTTATAGAATATCTCCTTAAAACCCATGTCTCCCCAAATAAATATTTTGAATTTAAATTTGAATTTGATTTAGTTGTTAATTATGTCTCAAGAACGTTTTGGTGAATAACTGTAAGTTCTTGAGTGTTTGTAGAAAATAAATAAATTAATAAGTCTTGTTTCTAACAGTTTAATTCTTCGGTCCAGATGACATAAAACCAATAGGCAAAACGCACTAAACTTAAACCAAAACGAATTAATACGTCGTCCTATGCCCACACCCCTAATTGAAACGCTATTAAACAGCCACCTCATTAGGCCCAAACCTCGCCACGTGTCACGGCTGTAAATGAATCTGGGCCATAAAGCAATCTCGCACATAAGGCATTATGCGCCCACAACAGGACTATTCCCATAGTCTTTCTTGACGTTCCCATTTGTGGGAATGCTGGGAATATTACGCTCTATGTCTCCACTGCTTATTAATATGTCAGTGGGGGACGATGAGAATCTAAAATCATTCTCTCGCTAGACCCAAGCAAATGCAACAGAATAGAGAGAGATAAAAGAGAGATCTATGCCCAGCAGTGGCTGTGTGTGTGTGAGTATGTGTGTGGGGAGGTACATGGGTTGAAAATTTGTGACCGGCAGTCTAGCGCAGATATGAAAATCACCACTTTCGTGTAAAATGAAGACATGAGCTTTATCCACATCCGCTCGTGAATTGAAACTAAAGTAATAATAAAATAGTTAAATAATAAATATAAACATCGGTGGACATTTCATACAGCACCATCTAGCCCCAAATTAAAGACTATAATACGAACTAATGTTTTTTTAAATATTTTTTATTTTTTACAATTTCAATTTATTTTTATTATTTACGAAACGTTATTAATTTATTATGACTAGTATTATTGACACAATTTATTATTATTAATTTATGACGAACCTCCTAAAATACCTCTATTTAATAGGCATCTTATTGTAAAATGAAGTCGTCCTCCTCTCTTCTACTATTGCTGCGCCCGACGGGGTCCATATGAAACTACTTTTTGACAATATCTGTGTACACTATGGCAATAAATATCTGAATCTGAATCTAACCAAATCTTGTAATATGGAAACTAGATAGCTGAAAGAATACTTATATACAATGAATGTGTGTATACATCTATATAATGACAGACGACCAAACAATATTGTAATGTAGTGACTACTGCTTAACCTGTGCGACAGTCGCCATATTGCGTCGTGTGTCGCCGCCATTATTTACGGATCGGGGCGACGCTCACGTGTAATTAGCTTTAGAATTAATCTCATTCAATATTTCTGGTCTTTGCTTTGGGGTGGGATGCGATTTGTGCCTGTTTGTGGGAGTGGGCGGTGTAATATCGGCTGAAGTATTATTTTTTATTGGCATAGCTTTAATTAGTGGTGTTTTGCTCAGTACTTTATAGGTAGAGCCTAAAGTATAAGGGCGGATTTCTTGAAAGTTGTCCGTTACGTATTGGAATTCCATGATTTCAAAAATGTAAATTTTTATTCATAGTTTGTTTTATTTGACTTATTAATAATGAGGTTATAAGAAAATGGTACTTTTTATTAGGAATATTCATTAGTTTTCCCGTATATTGAAACCAAAGTTGCACTCAGTCATTCACGAGTTCCATTACGTCACAAAATCAACTTATTGTAAAATATAAACTAGTCTTTAATATTGGTAATAGCATTTATTAATTAACTCTTTAAAATAATCAGTCTTGCGTAGAGGTATCAAAATCACTTAATCTACCCATATAAATCTAAGTCAGTCAAAAACATGAGATTACGTCACTTTTTGGTACTTATCACCTCACAGCATTCTCTTTTATAAGCTTCATGTAACACGTAATAATATATTTAAACAATAACTTGAACAAAGGATCTCTTATCTTTTTTTAAGTATCATAATACAACATATTTACTCAACATTAATTAGAAATTTCTCAATTTATATAGTACAGCCAAAGTATGACACGTCACAGTAATGGAAAGAGCCGTGTCGTATATGAACTATAAAGCATTGTCTACATTGCATCACAAATAGGGCAACAAAAACACTCCTAACCACACCTATCAATTTTGTGGTAGGTACTTAAAAAATATTAGTTCTAACTGTGCAAGAACATACTTGACTAATAAAATGAAAACTTAAAAACTTAGTGAGATATATTCTTCTAAACAACAAAAACACACCTTGTCTGTCTCCAAGTAGCATTAAAACTTGTAAAATATCTAAGAATTTATACGAAAAAAATACACCAAAAGCATTAGTATAAGTGCACGAAAAAACCAACAAAATTAAGTATATATCGAATAAAGTAGGTTCGAAAAAATCAACAATACAATTGTTATACAATTATTTTTTCAAAAAAATTTTTACAGAAAATAGGAATTATTCTTGCGATAAACAAATAGGACAAACGTAATCAAAAAATTTTGTTCCGCTACACGAAAAGCGCAGCCAATTTTTGCAAACCATGCATTTAACCATTCTATGAAGTATAAACGGTTGGCGAGTCTTGCAAAGATGAGAAGAAAAAGTCTTTGACGAGGATGGTCATCTTTTAGCAGCCGTGTTTGGAGGCAGATTTTCAACTTTTACCTGGCTTTGGTTAGGTTGGAGAATCCTAACTCGTTTAGAGGGCGGGGAAAAATCAGGTGGTTGGTAGGCACTAGGCACAACATTGTACACCCTGCCTATGAATTCCAATACGTCACGTTTTGCGATCCCATGTACAACACGTCGCGTAATGGATGTGACGTATCCCTGCCGGTCGGGAATCAAATAAAAATTACACATACATCAAAGCAAATTTTGAACAAACTACTACTACTACTTCTAAATATAATTAACGTACGACATATAACTACATAAACTTAACGTCAAAGTGTAATATTACCTCCAAAAACGCCCGTTCGTATAGGAACCAAAATTTACGACGCGTGACGGGGACCACCTCTTCGGACAGTTTTCTGGCTAGACTGATTTCACAAAACAAAACGGCGGCTGTGTATGGGATAAGAATGTTGCCATTTATCGTAATAAAACCTTTTATTGCTAGCTTTTCCATTCGAACTTGGTCAAACACGCCGTGACGGGTTGAGGAATTTCCGCATGAACGAATTTTAAAGACAGCATTAACTTGTAATTTATTTATATTTTAAACTCTAGCAGTCTTGTGATGAGGTTGAATCTAACATCGGTGACATACGATCTTTTCAAAAATCAATCAAATCAGTACCAAAGACTAGGACAACAATAAAAAAAACCTCATGAAACATCACGAACAGGGGGTGGACACTCGAAATTTGCTATGTTTTTATTCCTCTTTTCCTCCTTTTTTATTCCAATTTAGATAAAACAGCTATTTTTAATGCAATTGTGATCAGTTTAATAGTTAATCTTTCGCTACATTAAACAAAAACGTGCTTTGAAGCAATGCATTGGTCATAAATCAAGTCAGAAGTCGTAGGACATGGTAATTTTTGGCGGACAACTTTCAAGAAATCCGCCCATAAATATTATACAAGTATTTTAGTTTCCATGGTAACGTAGAGCACAAGGTTTTTTTTCTATAGTTGACAAGCTAGATATTTGAGCACGACTCAGGCTTGGTTTTAGTTATCAGTGTATAACTATCAGATTTAAAAGATTAAACCATTTTTTTTAAATCTGTTCGGAACATCTAATCTTACAATATTAACGCGAAGTAATTCGAAGCTATCTACATCTAGACATAATATAATCTAGTTTTAAACAAGAACTGCTTTTCAAGTTATGATGCCAAAACACACCGTTTTGTGCTTGGTGACTTATGTTCAACTTGAGGTTGGTGGAGGTGGTAACCAGCCCTGATTACTAGAACTCAACCAAATGCAATATACTGTTAGGTCCAGAAATGTGACGACTTTTTAGTAATATTGATGGTATATTTCTTTAGTTTTAAGGCACGTCTGTACAGAGTGTCTGTACGTTTAGAAATGTCGCCCTTCCCCGCACCTTCCCCCCGCGTAGCGCTGAAATGACTACGACGTAGTACTGAAGCTTTGGCGTAGCTGACGACGTCATAGCGTAGCACCGCACGAAGTACTCCATGTAGGTACTCTACTACTAAGGGAGTGGAGTGAGGGACGGAGTATCTCCATTATTTCATATAATAGTTTTGGCGATGATATCATTTACTGTTTTTTTCCTCTATCTGTCTTCTTTTACCTACTTCGTTTTGGGACTTTCGTCAAAGGCTCCAAATTATTGCCAGAAAACCTAGGTTTAATTTAAAGACACAAAGCCTTTCTGTTATTAATTACAGCGACAGACCACAAAGCACCATCCCAATCACCTCACAGCTGCAATGAAACCCTGTGACAGCTCTCGCATAAAAATCGTAATTTCTGCAAACAAAACGTCACCAGTAGAGGTCGCCACGTACCTTCCATTCATTTCGGACCTCGCCTTTGTCACCAGCGTATTGCCTATTGTTGCTTTACCGACTCACTCATGCATCTATCATCACTCTTATCTCATACAAAATATGGTTGAATATTATGTGCTGTAAATTTAAACTTATGTTGGTTAAGTGAAAGTTGAAAAGCAAGGAAAATGAAGCGTTTTTGACCGCGTGATGCATTGCCGGGTTGTAAAGGATTCACAGTATTGTTTGGTGTTTATATTAATTTTCTGTTGATGTGGGTTGGGTCGCTAGGCTTTGTGGGAAGCAGTACGTGCTGGGGCTTTGATTGTGAAGCCAGATTTATCTTTCCTATGTGGTATGTGTTTTTCATTAGTGTGACTTTTGCAGTTGATAAAAAAAATAGACAAGTACTTTTAAAAAACAACCGACTTTTCTTCTCTTACTTGGATGATTCTTTTTCCAGATATCTTGATTTATAACCAAAATTTTCTTTAATTTTAATAGTATTTAATGCATTTTACTCAATGTAAAGTAAAAGTAAAGTAAAGTAAACAATTATTTGCTAATACACAATTAACTTTATACAAAAGATGTGAACCTATTAACAATAAACTTAAAATGATTTGTTGATCCTAATCAGAGATTATACTGCGGCCCTAGTGTAGGGCCGGCTCAAGGCCCGTATTGTGGGAACCTATAGGCGACCTTACAGATAATAAAATAGCCAGACAGAGGTACCTTTCTAGAGATATTTTTGCAAAAATAACTCCATTAAAAAATCCATTTTCTGATTCCCAGCTATAGAAATATAAGTTGACAATGAGCTTCAAAAATCGTGTCGTTTCACATTAAAGTGTTCATACACGCCGTAATCAAAACGTTATTTATAAACCGTCTAAATTATAATGTTGCCGAACATAATGACCGGCAGTTTGAATATATTAACCAGTTATTTCGGATATTCGCCGAAAATTACACCACTGTAAGGAGGCGTACTTAAGGTATGAGTTTAAAGGGCGACTTTATCCTACGTGTATTTTTTTGACCCCTCCCTATTAATGGGGTGGCCTTTGTCCAGCTGTGGACGTCATCTGGCTGATAGTGTGTAGTGTGAGTGTGTGTATTTTTTTGAGTAAATACTACCTACTCAAAGTTTATCCTGTATTGCAAATCCTAACATTACTTTGAAGTTACAAAAAATAAACCTTTTGTTATTTTCTGACGATAATTTGGATAACACGTCAGTTGGTGAAATTAATTCAATCATGTTTTGCGACAGTAGTTATAATTATAAGTTTATTAAAAAAAACTTAACTAAAATCTAATTATACCCACAAAATATTATAATTTGACAGTATTACTAAGAACGCAAGTAACGTCGTCGAATTTAATAGAAACTTTGAATGAAAGTCGTTTTTACATACAAATCAAATTCAAAAGAGAGTGAGATAGGGAGAGGGGGGAGAGGTCACACTGCTCCCTTTTCATCTCCCCCTTTTCGTATCTCCACCTCCCCTGAGTACTGCACGATGTGCACATTATTCATGCGAAAACGTAATATCGGTTACATATTTTTGTGAACACGCGAGCTTTAAAAAAAACATTCAAAATAGGATTAGGGTAAAGGAAAGGGAGTAAAGGTTAATGTTATTTTGGCTCGGGTCGACTGTTAGCACAATTACCTGTATGCGTCGTGATCCGAGACAAGTCCGTGGGATGGAAATGGGATGAGTGAATGACCTACTTTAAAACACAAGATTAATAAATACACTACATACGAATAGTTTACACAAATAGATATATAATTTGTTGCTTAATATACATATACATAAATACAGTGACCATGCAAAAATTAAAAACTTCGGGAGTCAGTGAGCTAATTCCGCAAGCTGGCAAAGATAATGCTGCTTCACCTGAGCCTTGAACGATTCGACGCTATGCGCACGCCTGATTGCCACCGGAAGGGCATTACAAAGAGCAACAGCCCGCGCAGAGAACGACGAACCGTAAAACAAGGAGGTGTGAACTGGAGTAGACAGGAGGAGAGGAAACATAATCATGCCTAATAACACTTAAAAAATCAGGCCTGTAAGTTTTTTCTTGAAATCCCATACTAACAAAAGTTTCATTCCCGGAGTAATACATCATGTTTCCCTGATTGAAGTGTGATACAATTATTTTGTTTTGTCTGTGATTTACACAAATAACTTACTGTTTTATTTGGTTCATCATCAACATTATCAACCCGGAGACGTCCACTGCTGAACGAAGGCCCTTAGACCGCCACACTGTACGACAACCTGCCATTTGCATCCACCGGTTGCCCGCGACTTTTACAATGTCGTCGGTTCACCTAGTGGGAGGCCGCGCCTACGCTGCGTCTTCCGGTTCGCGGTCGCCACTCAAGAACTTTCCTCCCCATCGGTTGTCAGTTCTTCGAGCGATGTGGCCTGCCCATTGCCACTTCAACTTGCAAACCTTGCGAGCTATGTCGGTAACTTTGGTTCTTTGGCGAATACCCTCGTTCCGGCGTAGGGTTTTATTTAGTTGGGATGGGACTATGGGAGATTTTATTTTATTCATTATAATGTGTGATTTGGATAAGTTACTATGCAGTTAGTTACATTCTAATCTTTCTGATTTAATTTTAGTTGTATAATTTAATAGATTTGGATACGTCGTGTGACGCTTGATGTTACACGTGTGACTCCCATTAGACGCCTTCAAAGTAAAGGTTTGTACAACTCAGAGCTTATCATTTTCTTAGCTTTTAAGTTTAAAGTTTGTTAAAGTTAAGTTTTGACCTCGGTAAGTTTAAATATCCATTCCAAGGTACCAGACGAACAAAAACGTCCAGGAATTACAAATTCAAATGACGTATTCCAAAAATAGTACCTCTGCATTTCAGTGACTTCAAAAAACCATTATCAAGAGAGCAGTGTCCTGCATCTCAACACACAGTGGCGCTCATATAAATGTAAATGTGTGGGTGTGATTATCCGCCGCCCGCTGTTAGAATCACAATGCCGTTTGATTTCTATCACTCGGCGGCGAGCTGCTTTTTATCGATTAGAAAATGGCGGATTTGGGTTTTACTACTTTTTGGCTTGGTGGGTTTTAGTTTGAACTTTAGTTTAGCCTACAATTTAGGTTTTATTTGTTGAAAATTAGTTAGCGTTCGACCTCATTCGGTTAAAATACTTTAGTAGAATGATGGTGGTTTTAACGTAAAACATACAGTTAATCTCCCCAAAAGTAGTAGGTACGCAGAGAGAGAGAGAGAGAGCTAGATCACAGAAAAGCGAAGGCCCTACTCTTAGGTCTCTTTAGTGAGCTAGATCCTCTAAGAGTAAGCAGTAAACTTGGAGGATCTAGCTCAAAGCTTGAGGAAGTTCGATAATTTATGAAATTTTTTGTCGTGTAGAAATTGCTGAATTTGATTATGACTGGGTATTTTATAGCTTGTATTGCTTTAGCGTAACGTTTATATTTTTTATTTTTAGAATGTTGTATTTATAATTTCCGGCAATATTATCGATTGTAACATGAAACATGTACAGTAGAATCCAAAATATAACTGTCACCTGTATACCTGTGACCAAAATTAGTTGATCAAAAAAGTTTAAGTTATATCTAGTGCCTGATTACCCGGCAAAGCCACAATCTAATCAGTCGATTCTACGACGACAGAACAGACAAATGAAGCAGGTTTTTCATTTTCTTCATACTGCAGCTACAGTGATAGATATATAACATTATTTGTAGACCCCCACACACCCAAAATGTCATTACGGACCCCAAAACAGGGGACAGTAAATTATTTTCATCAGCCCCCCTAGCGGCGGCTAGTGGAAGTAATCGCTTCTGATTGAAATTACTAGCTCCACTATAAAAATATACATTTACATCAAGCAACTGGAATGATCTTTTACATCTCTGGTTATACAATGAAAAACAGTTTTTATGCCAACAGATTCTGTAATTTTTTCATTCTACTCTTCTTTTTTTTTGTCTTAGAGAAATAATTACGTAGTTCAATTTATAACTCTGCCAAACTGCTGATTAGTTTGTTGTCAGACATCGACGCTCATAATTTAATTTAAAATAATCATAATTTTAATTTAACAAAAACTTTAGAATGTACAGTGTGCAAAGCTATAGGTATAAATTATGTCATTTCTAGTATAGTATTATAATTATCTTTGGTAATTTCGATCTAGTCCGTACAAGTAAGTATGTGTGAGAAAGTATACCTACTATTAGGCTACGTGCTGTGGGAAATGGTCAGAGCCTTTACTCTAAATTTTTATTAAAATATATAAATAATAATTGTTTATTTATTTAATTAATTTCAGGCAGATTACAACAATTACAATTTCTTTTTATAAAACATTTAACTAAAATAAATTACTTCAAAAAAAATTTGTTTTAATTAGCTGAGTAATCGCGTAACCAATAAACAAAGAAAAAAAACCGATACTAAATACACAATTTCGTTTTCATTTCGTCGTTCATTAATAAGATAAAAATAAAAATAATAATTAATATTATAATAAAATATATTTAAAAGTCAGTAGAAAATGATCAGGCCAGTGCCTATCCTGGCTAGTGATTATACACTAGCCTGGCCATTTTCTACTGACCTACTCACTAGCTATGTCACTCACACACCTATGTCACTTAATACACCAAAAACTTGTCTTTTCATTGACAGCCATAAGACGTCCACTACTGGATGAAGGAGGGAGGAGTTGCCATAATCTCCACGCTTGGCAGGCGGCTTGGGGATCGCAGAGTTTTACCACCGTTAACCAAAAGGACGCTGCGCCCGTCCTCCGGTGGTTCTGGATGCAGTTTTAGTACATACCCAGGTCCAAAACTTGTCTTTTAATCAATTTTTATTAGGTAATTGAATTCAAAATAAAAGTTAATTAAAGAAACAAAAAATAATCTATAAATATTGATTGTAATATGTTGTGAAAGCTTAAACAGGAAGAAAAATTATGACCTCCGGCAGAAATACCATAAGTGTGGAATCACTTCATACAAAAATATTCAATAAAAATATTGATTGTAATGTTTTGTCTTCTTTTTGTTTGTTTTCTTTGCTTTTTCTTTATGACAATATGGTTACGACAATGACTTTAAAACATGTGCAATGATTTATGTTTGAAAGTTTCATTCCAACGAAGCTATTAATTATCTTCAAAAATGTTAATATTGTAAAAAAGAGATAGCCCTGGCCAATACTCGCATAAGTATAAATATTACGTAGTATTATTTTTCGTTTGCTCGCTGCCTACCTATAACGCAGTGTGCCTTAATCGCGTTGTGCCTAAATGTCATTTCCAAGCGTTTGGACTAAGTTGTCGCTATTAGTCTATTTCTTATATAGTCCATTTCGCGATACGACTAAGTCGCTAATTTGTAATGTCGCTGTTGATCTATTTATTACATAGGAATTTAGTTCATTTTAGTCAATTTTCTTATTAAACTGAAAAAGAGAATGGCAAAGCTTAAAGATTAAGCAGAATATATTTGAAGGCAATGTTAGAAGAAAAAATTATGTTGTTTTTAATTCAAGGTACAAAAAAGAGCTGATAAAATTTGTAAATGGAGATAATTCAGCTTTTTAAATAGGACCGTAGCCCTAAGCTCCTACAGACTAGCAAGCTACTTTTGATGCGTGTGAGTTCTAAAAGTATAAAATAAAAATATCATAATAAATGACTAGCTTGAGTGTAAGATATAATAATTGTACTAAGTAATGATGCAAGTAATGATTGTCAGGATTTTACCGCTAGATGTGCCCCCAAATTTTTGTGCTTTTGTTATAGTTGACACAAATGACTAGTTTTGATCGTTTCAATGCTCACAAATGAGGGGACATAACGTCAAAAGAATAGCTTTAATTGCGGATGTGTGATTACAGTAATAAAAAGCTGTCTAGGGGAAGTGGCACGTGCTAGCTATCGACATGTAAAATGAAAGATAGGGCGTTGATAGAAAAGTTGATAGAATCCCAATAATATACAGGCTGTTTCGATGAACCACCGAGATATTTATTATTCTAGGAAATGATTAGTAATCATCATCATCAGCCCGGAGACGTCCACTGCTGAACGAAGGCCTCCCCCTTAGACCGCCACACTGTACGACAACCTGCCATTTGCATCCACCGGTTGCCCGCGACTTTTACAATGTCGTCGGTCCACCTAGTGGGACACCTTCCTACGCTGCGTAGGACGGTTCGCGGTCGCCACTCAAGAACCTTTCTTCCCCATCGGCTGTCATTTCTTCGAGCTATGTGGCCTGCCCATTGCCACTTACAAACCTTGCGAGCTAGTAGGGATTAGTAATAATTATGAACAAATTTTATTTAATATATTTTTTAAATCATCTGTTCGAAAGTAAAACGTCATTCACACTCGACGAAATTGTGAAATGAAAATGTGGAACAACAGCTATATTTTTTCATATTTCAGAGGTTCTCAATAAATTCAAGATTGGCCCCACAGTAAATGTTGTTCACAAATTTCACAATGCGACAAATATAACGACAGCAATTTTTGCATCTATTATCCTCCTGTGTAGCATTGTATGTGAATATACATAATAGAGATGTACTTATTGTGTTACACCATGCTGGGAGAACATCGCATTTCACTTGGGATAGACCACATATCTAGGTTTCGGCTGGGAGGAGTACCGCAATACCTGGGAGGTGAGAACATTCCTAATGTTAGTCTTGTGTATACAGTTAAACTACTATGGCTCACTATACATGTTATAGTACCGAACGTCGTTTTTATCAACCGACTTCAAAAAGGGAGGTTCTTAATTCGACTGCATGTTTTTTTTTTGTATGTTTGTTATTACTCCGCCAATTATGAATGGATTTTGATGTTTTTTTTGTTTGGTAGCTGGTAATACTTGAGAGGTCATCCTATATGATTTTATCGAAATCGGTTCAGTAGTTTGGTTTTTAAATCAAAATTACTAGAAAATATGAAGATGTCTTCCAGGTAGGTATTCGAAGTTGAAGTTGGTTGTTTTTTTTTTTTAAAGCTGATTGTCGTCATTCCAATCATCGAATTTAAAAGTGCTCTCCACAATAATACTAGTAGTTCGTAGCGATTTATGACTTCGCGGTCCCTATATTTTCCTAGCCCATGACCAATTTTGTAATTGTATTATGCAAAGCTGTCAAGTGCGGGGCAGATTCGTGCAACGAGAGTTCCGTAAACTAAAATCACCGAAAAGAGCTTTTACGAAAACACTTAATATTATCGACACACGCATACATCAGCCAGATGACGACCACTGGTGGACGAAAGCCTCCCCTTAGGGAAGGGGTTGTCATATCTTCACGCTCGGCAGGCGGCTTGGGGATCGCAGAATGCTCACCACCGTTAACCGAGAGGACGCTGCTGCCCGTCCTCCGGTGGGTCTGGATGCAGTTTTAGGGCAAACCCAGGTCCAGCTGCAGGTTCTTCCGCTTCCAACCACTGCCAGCTCTACGTAAAAAACCTCCGATAGTGTATTTTTGTCAATCGTAAAGAAAATGATCTCAATACCTTCTCCTCCATTCTTCCCACCTCAATGTACTCTTGATATGTTAATTTCTTCACTGAATAAATAATTCATTCCTAAGTTGACGCGTATCATTGCGCTACACTGTTTATCTCTCCATAACGAGGTAAACAAACCTTTAAACTCATCACTTTAGGGTATAATATTGCATGTATTTATAACTATCATTGCGCTATAATATTTTTCTCTGCAAGCGAGGTAAACAAAACTTTAAACCCACCAAATTAAGGTATACTATTGCTTGTATTTATAATATTGTGCGGTAGTTTAGTCATGATTCGTGTATTGTCTTGGTTTGTTTGTTGACGAGATTCGAATGAGTAATGGGTCGCTTTGAATCTGAATTTCAGTGAATGCTATTCAAAACTCGGATTTGCTCGTTTGCAACCGATTTACTGCTTTATTGTGAAAACTATTGTCTTTCTGCCGAGTGACTAATGCCAGCAGCTTTGGCCTAGCTATTCGGTCAAAACTAAAGGCAAGTAAATTTTCAACCGACTTCATAAAATGAGACTCTCAATACGAATGCGTTTTTTTTTGTATTCATGTTACTCCGCCAATTATGAATTGATTTTGAAGTTTGTTTTTTGTTTGGTAGGTGATACTTCAGATGTGGTCCCATATATATTTTATTGAAATCAGTTCAGTAGTTTGGTTTTGATGTGGTAGTGGTAGTTTAATGGACCGCTCGATTCGAAATCAAAAGATTGTGGGTTCAATCCCGGGCCTTTACCGATCAGTTCCATGGAGTTTACGTACAGAGATTAATTTAAAAAAAGTACCACTGGCTTTTCGTTGAAGGAAAAAATCACAAGAAAAACCTCTGAACATCCGGATAAATCCAATGGCGTATAGAATAGAAAAATAGAATAAAATAGAAAATACTTAATTTTTGACAAAAACATAACATACGCAAAAACTTACTTATTAAACTTTAATTCTCTATTTCTTTTTAATTTGAGTTTGACATAACGTTCTGTGTCATATTCACATTTTTTGTAGATTTGACTTGCCCAGTGTAACCAGAATGTTATAAGGCCAATAAATTATTCTATTCTCACAACAGAAATTCAGACAAACACAACATATTAAAGAAATTAAACCTAAGCATATACACATGACACTAGTTTTTGACACAAAACGGCCCCAGCTCATCATGGTGCCGGCTGTAGGCAACCGGCGCTGGTCTTGAGTATGCGTAAGTATATGAACCCACAACTTAGGCTAGATGCCTGTTTTTTTTTATTGTCCTATTAAAATGTGGCCCATAAATATAGCTGATTAATGAAAAGAAAATGAAAATCTGATCAAAAATAAGCAACTTATAAGCATTTTAATATCATGCTAGACAGAGAGGCGAAACAGCAAATCGTGACATCACTTCTCAGTACGCCATATAAATTATATTCTGACAAGTAAGGCGTTAAGTCATTTTTTGTTTTCTGGGAAAGGGACAGAGTTGTCTCTAACAAAAACTTTAAACGCTCATATATCAGAACATTATTAACCGAAATAAATTATTTTTTCAATAAACATACTATTTTTACTTAAATTCTTCATCAAAGCTATTGGTTTCAACGATTTAAACATCAGTCATCTACCCTATTACCCCTCGAGTGCAGGCCTGTGTCCAGCAGCACAAATATAAAGCTGATTATTATGTATACCTATGTATGTATTGAAATGTGGATAGGACATCGTCTGTCGTGTCAACTTGTCTCCAATAACAAAAAAAAAAGTTTAAATTTCTCAATTCCGTAACACAGGCAGTTCGTACTAGTGACCCAGTGGCAATTTCCCTAATACCGTCGCTTAAAGCCACTAGCAGGGCCGCCTATCGACGCTATACAGGGTGTCCGTGAGTTATCACCCGGGCCGGCGACAGTGACGGACCGTTGGCACGCGCTGGCACCGCCATGCGCCATCAGTCTCCGGCGCGGGAGGAACTCCTGCATTTTTCACCTCGAGGCGATGCTGATCGGATATATCGCGCTTTCACTCACGATTGCATCTTATTTACTTTTTCGGGTGCGGCACGTATACTATTATTTCTTCTGTGGGTGCGGCACGTTTAGATACTTTAACGAGTGATTTGCTTGAGTTATTGGTGTTGGTTTAGATGTTATTTACCTTTTTAAACATCATCATCACACAGCCTTTCTTGGTTCATTGTCTTTCTGAGGAACCTATATCCTTACTAATATTATAAATAAAAAACGCATATATATGTCTATCTTTTACGCAGAAATGATAACAGGTAAAAATGATTTTTGACATAGACACTAGACAGTATAGGTTATTTTGTATAGGCTACGGTCTTTTTTTTATCCAGCATTCCCGTGAGCTTGTTGCCCACGTTGTTTTGTATTTTATAGTACAAAAAAAATGTGCCTCTTTAATTTTTTTCATTAACAATGTTCTTCAAGTAAAGATCGTCGAGCGAGTAATACAAAAGTACGCTGAAGCTCACGAAAGCAGATAACGGACCGAAAAAAATCTAATATAATAAAAGGCTCTGTCTTGACTGACTGACTGACTGACAGACAGACAACGCACAGCCCAAACCGCTGGCCGTACAGACTTGAAATTTGGAGGGTGTATTCGTTTCGATGCGGAGGGGTGTACTAAGAAAGGATTTTTCGAAATTCGACCCCCAAGAGGGGGGGGGGGGAGTTTATATGAAAGTCCTTTGTTTTTGGACTTTTAGTCACGAAAATTTAGTTTTGGATTGTTCATTTAAAATAAAAAATACTGTTTTAAAATTTTTTTGACAGGGACGATTTAAGGGGGGGAAAGGGGGTGGAATGTTGTATGGAAAGTTCTTTGTTTTTGAAGTTATAGTGATGAAAATTAATATTTGGGTAGTTAATTCAAAGGGGGGAAGTTGGAGGGGTGAGGGGGGGGTAGAACCGGTAGAGCCGGGGGACCTCTAGTTGTAAATAAAGTAAGTGTATTCGGCTTGTTACTGTCTTTTACCTGTCTTAAGTACAGCTTTACATAACAACATTTCTTTTCAACATTTGTTTTTTGCATATATTATGTTTTTGTCACAAATAAAGTATTTTCTATTCTGTTCTACATAAATAAATAAAACAAATAAATAAATAAATATTGGGGGACATTTTACACACAGCGCCATCTAGCCCCATACTAAGCTAAGCTTGTATTATGGAAACCAGATAGCTGATAGAATACTTATATAATTATTTTTTTCGTAAATATATAGTTATAATACATACTACACCCAGACACAGAACAAACATCTATGTTCTAACAACATGCATGGGTTAATATTTTTTTGGTGGGTAACATTATGGGTTAATATGTTTATGTGTCACATATCTTCCTTTAATACTTACGTCACCTATTACACCTTCTAAACTACAAGCCACATACCGTATTACCTAGTAACCGTACAAGAGACCTACAAACCTTCAAGTAATAGCACATACCAGTTCCAAAATACTTACATACTTGGACCTAAACTGCCATAAGTCACTCCTAGAAGCTTGCATTGCTTCATAAATGTTTCATCTCGGGTCGGCCCCCTAGAGAGCATTTAGACCGCTCACTTTCAAAAACCTTTCTTAAAACCTACGCAATAGAATACAGACTTGACTAAAATATGTAGTAGTATTTCTTGAAGTAAGTCGCTACGACCTTTGGCGTCAACAATAAATTATTCTGTGCCTTGAGTTTGCACCTGTTTATAGTTTTGTATAAACTTTACGCCCGAACACAACAATAAGGAATAGTTTAAAAAAGTAAGATCGTATAGACTGAGTACCCAACCCTTTTTTTTTAATTTTATTTTAAAAAAAATTATCACCTTGGTTTTTTTGCACTAATAAGTTAAGTAAAATAAGTTTTTTTGTGAAAACTTTATAAACATGTTTGGTAACTAGGCTTCAAGTTTCCGCCATTAGACACAAAATATGGCATTTTGTTATTTTATTATTGCGTGTTTATTAATAAAGTGTTACATCTGTTTGCGTGATTTTAGCCATGAACCTTTAAATTCGTAAATCTGAAAAACTTTATGCTTCTCAAATTGAACTGCTAAAAACTAAGTTTTATTAGTATTCTGTATGGACTTTAATTATGTAACAAATCATTACATTATTATACTACATTCGGTATTATGTTTTTATTAAATTCCGCTATTTGTACATAATTTTTCTAAAGTCTTCACTGGCTCTTATAATAACAAAAAAAAAAAAAAAAATTCCTCATTTTAAAGAATTCCCCATTTTAAAGATTTTTCCATTCTTAGCAATTCATCTCACAAAACTGCTGCTTTAAATTGCTAATGTCCCATATTTTTCCGGCTGTAGAGAAGCTGTAGAGCGATAAATATTAATACATTCTGATGTAGAGTTCAAACTTGTCTCTACATCCTGCTCTATAGGGAGAAGAGTCTTTACGAAGGCTTAAAAACGTTGAAACTTTTCTGATAAAGGTGGCAGATCACGTTGTAAAATTCTAAGTTTAGAAAGACAATACGCTTTTTAAAAAAAATACAGCCGACTTCAATTTCGACTACCTGGATGACATTTTCATATTTTCCATATATTTTGATTTATTCCAGTAATTTGATAAAACCAAACGATGGACAGATATTGATAAAATTTATATGAGACCACCTCTAAAGTATTACCTACCAAACAAATAAGAATCATTAAAATCAGTTCATAATTGGCGGAGTAATCACGTAACATACAAAAAAAACATACAGTTTAATTGAGAACTTCCTTTTTTGAAGCCGGTTGAAAAAAGATATATCAGCCAACATTTTGTGATAGAACGGTTGCTTCACACAGGGACTTTTTGTCGCGTTTCCCGCTGTAGGTTTGGGTTCAATGAGAAATTCCCGCCATTCCCGTGAGGAACGTTTCCACGTGGAAACGTAAAAATACGCCGTCTTTAGACTTCAGACGAATCGTGTGTGGCCTGAGTTACAAGTGAATAGTTCTGGACTTTCAGTTATAGATTTCACAAAATCAAAATTACCAAAAACAACTAAAGCGATTAGTAAACCCAAAAATATAAATAAGTCAACTCTTCTAATAATCCAAAAATACTCACCGTTACTTGGAATAACGGGAAAGAGACATATTTATTCAATTTGACCACCAATCTGAATGGTAAAGATATAAATGACACCCATGGAAATTACATCTAAGTTTCCCTACAAATATACATAAAAAATTTGCTTAGAAACGAATATTGTGAAACAAAATATTACAAAACATAGGTATTCGATACCCAATCCCTTGATCCATTTAGAATCTAGTTTCTGTTGGTGGTTTTTAATTTTACAAGGTTTGGGACTAAACAGGACGCCCGAGCATACGCTAACAAAATTAAATAGAAAAAAAAGCAAGTCTGTATTTCGCCACTTCTTATAACTTGGTACTTTCAAATAGCTTCAGATGAATTATCCGCTTTTGCACGTGAATTATTGAAATAATCCGCCTGAATGAAGGTAAAATAATTCCCCTGTAAAACAATCAGCCAAGCGCGGTGCGGGGTAAATGATTATTTCAGACTTTAAACAAAATATACCAGTTATATTTCAGCCATTTTGACTAAATACAGTTTCTCTGATTTTACTAAATAGGGCTGGATAGACGATGCGCGAACAAATATAATGATTTAATATTATTTTATAACTGTTTTAATTAATATTATAGAAATTAATAAAAACATTATGGAAATTTTTTAGCAGCCCCGCAGTAGGTAAGTAGTCCGTTTACGTGACTTCGTCTCGGGGTCTTATATACCATTATTTATTCTGTGGTGTTACTAAATATTTTGCATAGGAAAATTCACGTCGTCCAAAGGTTGCCTGGAAGAAATCGCTTAAGGTGATAAGGCCGCCCCTTGTACTGCCAAATAATGTACCCTGATTATTTGTAAGTTGTTCTATATTTCTGGTGTGCAATAAAGTTATATTGTATTGTATTGTCACCCTCTGGTTTTTAAAACTGCATGTATACTCAAAACACTGTTTTGAGTTTTTGCATACTCTAACATTTTGATCTGAGTATTTTTGGTGCATAAAGTATAAAACCTAAACTAATAATATCGACAGGTAAAAGGCGAATTGATACAAGCGCCATTTTGGTAACTTTACAGAAGAGCGATTTAAAGATTAAAAAAAACCGAAAAAAAACTCATATAATCACTCACTCATATAATACCTATTGAATTACAACCGAAATTCAATTAAACTATGTCAAAAATACTTCCGTTAGATGTATATTTCATTAGTTTACGTGAGCTATTTATCGAGTTAGATGTCACTTGAGTCAAAAGGTACTCATTTTTTTCATGATTTCCGCATTGATTTTATAATAGTTAATAGTAAAAGTTGTTCATTAAGATGAGTTCAATGAAACAACGAGTTCCCATGAATTCAGTAACAACCTGTATACTAAATTAATGAAACTTGGAGCTTGCTGTACAACCGTTTTTATTGTCCTAATCAAACAAGCAATCGTTCAGAACTATTAACCGCAGTAGCCAGCTGACTGGCCGGCAAGCAGACAGGCAATCCAAACCTTTTAAACTTGCCTTAAAATATCGTGTGCACTAAACCTGTGACTAAACTAGTGCAGGAGTTAGCTTAAAAAACATAATGGAAAAAGTAGATTCTAGGAGCAGAAATCCTGAAAAAAATGGTTTTTAAATTAAACTACTGAACACCTCAGGGCTTATCGAGCAGTCTATATCACTATGCGAGTTTAATTTTGACATGCTTTCGATTCTCATAACTCATGGAACCGCAAACAAGCATTTTCATGTGATTGTCATCCACCGAGGAGTTTTAAAAAGATACAAACAAGAAGACAAAGTACAAAACAGGTACTGAGTTCTTTTCTTTGCAAATATACAAAAAACGTTCAAAGGTTCTCTGTTTTTGTTTAAAAATCAAATCAAAAATCAAATTTTATTTATTAAGATAACCGGGATCCAGGGGTTAGTAACAAAAGGTTTAAAAAGTTACAAAACTATTTTGTTAGTATACATATAAATTAAATACAAAATAAAAGATATGATAAAAGATATGCCCCTGTGCCTGTGTCCCTGTGTGCCCCTATGGTATGCCGCCGGGACGAAGCCAGAATAACATAACGCCTTACATAAAATATATTAAAGCTTTTCTCTGCTACATATAGGTTTTTTTTACTTGCACAATATTTACGCATCTTATTAACATAATATACAGGTACATGGAATTTCATGTAACCAGAGTTCCATTAATTTAACCATAAACATACAGCGCTGTTCTAACACTATTTTACCTTCGGTGTTTTTGGGGACAGCGCTATTATCAGAAAACTAGGGCATATGGTTTGAAGGAAGCACTACTTAATTACTATCTTATAAGCCTTTTTTTCTTCTTCTTATTCCTCCAAAGAGGACTTGGCGTTTATAAGCCTTTGTTTAGTAAATAGTAGATCAATCGCAAGGTTTTCTTCACGGATTTTTACTATGTAGGTGCCTGATAAAAAGGTTGGCATGAGATGAATAATTGCCGATTGATGGTCACTTGGTCCAAGGAGGTTTGAAGATACGCTTACGAATAGTTTCCTGATTCAGAGACTTGGCCAGGTTGGCATTTTGTTCGTGTCAAAGTACCGAAATGATGCCATCAGATCTTGCACTATAGTGGTAGCTGCAGGATCGCTCACAGATGAAAAACTCTCTCGTAGATGTAACTTGCTTTTTGTTCGTGCAGGCGCAGCGCTGTTGTGGAAATGTGCAGTTTTTGTTTCGATAGTTTTTATATCGTTGAAAGGTTGGATGAATGACGTCGCTTCGTAGTTTGCTCGATGTAGATATTGCATGGAATTTATTTATTTTTCATTCATTTCTAGTAAAACTTTTAGCGTAGCAATAACAGTTTTGACAGCATCACTATAATTGACGCGTGACCCAAGTAGTCAGCACAACAAGAGAGAAGACTATACTCAGCTGTGGAATAAAGAAAGCTACGGATGATGATGATGATGAACCAAATTTTTATAAATTTTGTCCAACGGCTTGTGTTGTGGTTGACAAACTAAGCATTTGACTCCTAGCTTACTCGATGATAAGAGAAGTGAACTTGTTTCTATGATAAAGTAGCAATGATACTGAATAATACCTCTATTTAATAGGCATCATATTGTAAAATGAAGTCGTCCTCCTCTCTTCTACTATTGCTGCGCCCGACGGGGTCCATATGAAACTACTTTTTGACGATACCTGTTTACACTATGGAAGCAATAAATATCTGAATCTGAATAATGGAAACTGTCTTTTAAGTGCAAGCCTAAGCTTTAACAAAAACCAATTTGTAAAACTGTTATTTAAAACATGTAACATAATATTTATTTAACCACAAAACTAAACACGGACAAACCAAACAAAACAAAACTAAACTAGATTCCGAGATAAAGGTAATTTGTATCTTCCAAATCAATAATACGTTTTTTTTTAATACAACCGACTTCTTCGAATACCTGGATGACATCTAAATATTTTATAGTAAATTTGATTTAAAAACCAAACTACGGAACCGATTTCGATAAAATGTATATGAGACCATTTCTAAAGTATTACCTACAAAACAAAAAAAACACATCAAAATCAGTTCATAATTGGAGGAGTAATCGAGTAAAACAATTTAAAAAAAAAACATACTGTCGAATTGAGAACCCTTTAATTAGTCGGTTGTAAATGCATTCAAAAAATGACAAAGTTTCAGCTAATTAATGTACTTAAATATTAAAGTGCAAGTAATCAAAAACAACAATTGATCGGTTTTATTAATTAAATAAATATATAATACATAAATATTATATTCGTAATGCACTACAAAATATATAGCGCGGCATACATGCTCGGTTCAAATGCCAGATCAGCGGCCGTTTCCCTAACCGCATGTTGAGTAAACAGTCCGTTTAGTAATGCCGATTTAGTACTAAACACGCAGTAATCATCGGCTATTCGCCTACAACCGCCTAATGAGAGCCATTTGCATAAACAGCCGGTATCTGAATTTGATCGGATTTGCCCATGCACCGCCGCAGTGATTAAGTACATGCTGTACGTGCTGTATAATGGACGAATGCGTTTGACCTGCTCGATGCTCAGAAGTTCAATAATATCACTCACTCTTTTTGAATATTTTTGTATGAAGTGATTCCACAATAATGGTATTTCTATGTTTTTAAAGCTTAAATAGGAAGAAAAATTATGACTTCTGGCAGGACTCGAACTGCATACGAGCAGTCTCTATAGAGACGGCTCGTATGCAGTTCGAGTCCTGCTGGAGGCCATTATTTTTCTTCCTGTTTAAGCTTTAAAAACACTCACTCGTCATTTGAGGACTGTTCTTTTGAATTAATCTCTTTGACGTGCACTTAACATCCTGCTTAACACCTTCTTTATTTTTTTTCATCATCACTAGTCATCACTATCACAACATAGTATAAAATAAAGTCGCTTCCTGCTGTCTGTCTGTCCCTATGTATGCTTAGATCTTTAAAATTACGCCACGGATTTTGATCCGGTTTCTTTAGAGTGATTAAAGAGGAAGGTTTATATGTATAATACATGCATAATATACTCGTAGTAGAAAAACACTGATAATTTTAAAGATTTCTAATGTGATGTCGTAAAAAAACACATTTTTTTGCGCTTACATTGCAAACGCTGGCTGAACTCTACGAGATAGATCAAAATAACGTACTACAGTATTGTACACCTTAGAAAGTTCTACAAAAAATCTACAATAGTATATGTCTATCTCTTAGGGATAACCCACAATAATATTTTTTGGGTCATATCCAGAATTTATACTTTTGTTCTCCGGACGTACGCAGGTTTCCTCGCGACGTTTTCCTTTAACAAAAAGCCAGTGTTAGATAAATCCGTACATAAACTCCAAAGAGCTCATTGGTACGAGCCCTGGATTTGAAGCTATGACCTCACGTTTCCTAGTTTAGCGGTCTCCCACTTAGTTACCACGGTTATTCATCATCATGTTTTGTTTTATTTATACGGGAATAATTTTTTGTAGTGGTAGGACTCTACTGCAGAGTCCGCCTGGGGAAGTACCACACCTTTGCCAATTATTCAACTGCCAAACAGTAGTGTGCAAGCATTACGGTGTTCCGGTTTGAAGACAAAGTTACCAGAGAAATTACTGGGTATGAAGAGATTTAACATCTAATATCTCAGGGTGACGAGCGCAGTGCAGTGCGGCGCAAGATTGTGTTCGCAAGTTCACAATTCTGGCACTGCTACTGTTAGTGGCAGGCTTGACGGTTACCACCAGGCGAAAGTCTTGCTCGTCTCGCCACTTGACAGAATAAAAAAAAACTCACGTTTAATTAAATCGGATACTCCGACTATAGTCATCATCATAAGCAGGAATATTGCGAAGATTTTTCTTTGCTAAAAAAATATATATTAGGAAAACATAGATCTAACCTGTCGGTCTTTTTGTTTCCTGAGAGATATTATTATACTTAGTATGAATGGATTGATAACTATCTTTTAGGTCTACGTGCTTTTTGTAGGACCACATCTTTGTTTACTAGAAGGCGAGTTGGTGGTCAAAAGCGAATTAAAACACGATAAAAATAAATGCATAGACATTATTATACCTTGTTTATAAAGACCAGTAAAATCTCGAACATAAGTCTGCATATTTTTATAAATTTTATTTTAACTTGTTAAAAAACTTAGGCACTAACCGATTAATGCACATACAAGCCAATCTAATGATCGCTATTTGCCAAAACATCGAGGATCTGGATCTAATCGGAACCGTGTTTATTAGGGCGGCATGATTTACCGCCTGTCCGGCCGCATGTCCTTCCTATAGCGCATTACATACGTGGAACAGTATGGAAACTTAAACTGAGAGCTGTTTACTGGGCTATCAGTAAGGTTCACTAGATGGTGCTCTTGAGACGCTTTACTATATAGGGTGTCGATCAGGTTATATGATCTGTGGAGTCAATGCTAAAATAATATTACATCTCCAATAAAACATAATATCATAAACATTTTAATTTCGTTTGTTTATGTGTATAATTATTATATTATGTTTATGTCGCAAATAAAGTAATGGCCACATATTTTTTTCCGAGTGACGTTTACAACAGTTGAGTTTTTCGCAACCTTTTTTTTGTTAAACCTCAATGTTGCGGTTGTGTCACCATTATTTTAGTGAAACAGCCGGAAGGAATGGTAAATGAAATGGTCTCTCTGAAATATTTTCTATTCCCGCAATACTGCCCTCAGAAGCCCAAGAGCGTTATCTAATAGACAATAGTTTATTCGTGGCAAAAGTATAAACAAAACAACAGCTTATCTAAGCCTAAAATCTAAGCTTAGATACCGCTCTTGGGCTTCTGAAGGTAGAATAATAATGTATTTTTCCTTCAGATAATTAAATAATGCTCTATTAATTGCTTGTCTCTGATAAACAAAAATAAAAAACCCGGCGGAGAATCTAATTTTTCACAAAAAAATATTGCGCTATCTGAGTACAGGCGTATGGGAAATGTTCTTATCTTTATGTACAATACAATGTCTAAAGTGCCCTTACTGTTTCCACACAGTGCGGCGGACAGCGCAAATTGTCCACTCATTTGTCCACGGCCTGGCAAACGCGTTCCCATCACTCACCTGACCTGCTTCCAGAAAAACCGGTACAAATTACCGGTCGAGTCTGTTTGACATTTTTTACTGTCCTCTGAAGATTATCCGTCCTTGTTTCTTTATAGCGCGCAATAAAGGACAGCTGCTCGTTCGTTTGGCGGATTCTGCCAAATGGAAGAAAGGTCTTGTTGGTTGGCTATAAAACGGTCAAGTGACGAGTTTCGCTCGTCACGTTTCGTCATGTTTGTGTCGATAGGACTTTGTACTGCCTTTTGGAGTCAATAAAACATTATAGCCGTGTTCAATAAAATATACATAAAACATTTTAGGTAGAATGTAGTTTTATTTATTGGATAGTTTAAGTAATGGATGGTTCGGTCAGTCTTCAGAATCATTTACTTTCATTATGTAGTCATTAAAAAGTGTTTTACAACATGATTGCAACTGTCAGATCGTTTATTTAAAGTATTGTGTTGATTCTCATTGTAAAAAAGACTTCAGAAAACGGCCACATTTTCTAGAAAGATCGTTGTAATCTAATTACATTTTTACTGCTCTTTTTACTAGACACTTCCTTTATTTTTCCGCAAAGAATGTCTATGTTTGAAAGTGTTTTTTACAGTTGTGTTCTTGCTTATCTTGTTCCACCATAATTGTGTTTTTACGGCGCGGCTGGCACGGTGAGTCGGTAATCCAGCAGTGAGGGCTGCAGGGATTCGAGCACAAAATGCTTGTTCCTATTACTTTGATGTTTGATAGGGATGCGAAAATATATTTTCAAAGTGTTGCCATAAAAATTGTAGTTGAAAAATACGGTGTAATATGCGATTTAGTAACATTATGATACCCGACCATACAAGAAATAGCTACCGCTACAAAAAAATTTAGTTAATCATTTCTATTTGGTGAGATGGCCGTCAAACAGATTCATTCTTTGAATGGTTTCGGCAGTCTGTTTGAATATACGTAGGTATATTAATGTATTCACTCCTATTTGACACTACTTTATAATGTTGTGACAAATGTGGTGTACAACATGACTGTATTCTGCATGCCATAGAGTGTATGACGTCAAAGCAAAGTTTTGGTAAATTTATAGTGTATTTTTTATTTAAGGTAAGAAAGCGTCCGCATATTTATACGGCTAAAACAGCGACGGTGATAACGGAATGGACGGGCCCAGCGCTTGCAATTCATTCAAAATTAATAAGTCAACACAGTCAAGCATACCTGGCTAAAAGTATGCATAAGTATTACATTTGCTAGAAAATAGAGATAGCGAATCTAATTACTGCATGACAAAAAGAGAACACATGTACATGTATTAGAAGTTTGTATTGTCGTATCGTACGTTTCGCATGTCGCAAAGACAGAGAGACTGACGCGAGAGGAGAGCCGGCGCTCAACATATATCTTCAAAATCCGTGCGCTTATTTCCCTTCCATTGATTCTATCATTGTCACTGGGCTAAAATAATTATCATGATCTTAGCGCGTGATCAAATCCTTCTAAACATTGAATTTTTGAAATGTCTATGAAATATGTAAAGGTATACGTGGTATGGTATGTAAAGTTTTTAATTATGTTTCTATTAAACCAAAAAACCTATTTATGTTTCCACTTCAATAGAATCACACATTTTATTACCAAAAAGTTATACACATATTTGTATCTCCTTTAAAATAATTTCTGGAGCAATTTGAAAATTCTATCGACACCATCCCTTCCCTACGCAAGGTGGAAGGCCCTTAGCCCAGTTGTGGCCCACTCGAGACTCTCGACAGCTCCGTACTCTGCGTCGGAGAGAGTACGGTACAGTTCACGTCTCCGCTATTTAGGCTCTACTTTGGTCCTAGCTGGAGTCGCCATTAATGAGCGCGAGAATGCGAATAAAAGTGATTTTGAGAGGCGTGTAATGTAAGTCTGCGTTTTGTAGAGTCGTGTGAAAATTTGTTAGCTGTTGGTAAATTTTCATAAATATACCGGGTGTTAGTTTGAACACCGTTATCCTTCTAGGATATCATTGTACTCATCATTATTAACAACTTTTACTATGGGGCCAACCCTGAAATCACGAAAAATAAAACAGCTGTTTCATACATTTTGTCCAACGTCAATTAACTTGTTGTATGGAACAGCTGATATTTTCTCCGCGAATTCAGGGTTGACCCTATAGTAAAAGTTGTTCATAATGATGCGTCCATACATACACTTCAGTATTGTTGAACCTTTTTGTTACACGTTGTATTTAGGGCGCTTGGCTATCCGGTTTCACTTAAATCTTCTCTATCCTAAGGTTGCCTGGAAGAGGTTACTTTTAGCAATAAGGCCGCCACTTGTTACGCAAATTGTACGATCTATCATGAGCTACATTGTCTCGTTTCCTCTCGGTTTTATATTAATCTAAATGCGACTGCTATCGTCAAATATCACACTATCACAATTGACGGCATTAGTATCACAGGTCTTACAATAGTATCGGGTATATAATCAAAACTTTTCCCGCATATGTCTTGAATGTAGGCTTTACTGTTTGTTAATCATAATTTTGTCGATACTTGGGTTCGAGTTCTACTGATAGTTGTAAAAGACTAAAAAAGCGAGTTCGATTTGGATCCCCTTGATTTCGGTATTTTTTGACATTCTTCAGTTTGCTACGCTTCTGCCCTTGAAAATGGTCCAACCAACTTCGACGAAATAATAAGAACTCGAATCACAAGATAAACACGTTAAATATCTCGTAAATAAGCACAAAGCTGAAATTAACATCCGTGATAGTCTAAAACAGTCGTGTTAATAAAAAAATTGGAAACTACAATTGAAACAAATTATTCCAACCTTCGAACCACAGTCAAAAGATTGCAACGTTTGACCACATAAAGTTAATCAGTCAATTTGCGATCAAATGAATAGAAATTATTGTTCCGAATGAGAGTAGGTATACAATTTACATGTAACTCAAAGGATATTTTCATTTGAGTCGGTTTTTTCATTTAGAAAAGAAATGTGCTGATGAATAAAGAAAGGTGCGAGAGGTGAACGACTCTCGTCTTAGGTAACGTCAAGAGCAGACGTGAGCCTAACGACATACCTACCTACCTGTACTAAATGAGTACAGTATACATAAGCGGCTTAGTTAGAAACAAATTTGGCTCAATTTGTGGGAATGGAAAAGAAGAAGTATGAAAATTAGATAGGCATTCTTTCTTGTGCATAACATAAATAAGAAGCTACTACTTTAAGCTAGTGCTACGAAGAGTAACGGCTTCCAGGCAAACATAGTATGAGAAAAAACACAAATTGATAAAAACGGGGAATATGATGCCACTAATGAATTTCGGTCATGTAATCAGCCAAACGATTCTCAAACAGTCTCTGAAAAAAACTTTACCCATAGAGACTAAAGGAACCTCTATAATATATATTATTATCACAGAGTAACAGTACACAACCTGATAACCTGAGAATACACTATGGACGAATTACTCAGAATGCAGAATTCTGTTGTCAACAAGTTTTCGACCTGTATCGACCTATGTGTGTGACCTATACAATGTCCTATGTAGTTTTTGACAGATAAACATCTTTAATAAAAAAACTTGAATGTATGTATGTACAAATCTTAATTAAACTGTCTTACTCGTATGTAATTTGGACGCACGATTTTAAATCAGCTAAGCAAATTACGGTAAAATATCCACGTGTCAGCTTACAGGATAATACCTATTTATTGCATATCGAATATACTTGTGTATATTCGAACGAATATACACAAGTATATTCAAATCATAGTTAGCAATATATCAAGATAATAGACAACTAAACTCACCCGCTTGCTGTCCCGGAACTTCAACCAGCCGCTGATCACACTATTATCCACTTCACTACCTTCTTCCTCCTCAGCTCTCCTCGCCATCAGAGGCGACCCCCCGGGACTCTCCACCTCCCGTCGCCTCATGACGGGAGTGCACTGCTGAGACAGCCTGCCTTCGTTGACGGCATCACTCCTCCTGCCTAAAACTGGCGTGCCATGAGCTGATAAGCCTCCCAAAACTCGTCTGCCTAAAAATGGGCTGTTCTCTCTCCATTCTGCTTGCCGTTTGGGGGTCTTGCATTCAGAGT
This sequence comes from Erannis defoliaria, assembly GCA_905404285.2. Classification (NCBI taxonomy): domain Eukaryota; kingdom Metazoa; phylum Arthropoda; class Insecta; order Lepidoptera; family Geometridae; genus Erannis; species Erannis defoliaria. Next base: position 16,735,881 of record FR990084.1, on the reverse strand, counting down.
GGACGCAGAGAGCGTCAAAGTTGGCGAGTTCCACGGAGACCCTGGTTTGCAGGCCGCTGGGGTGCGTGGTGAGGATGGTCTGCTTGGCGATGCTGCACCCGTGACGGTGCAGTTCTTCTCGCCGCTCCATCTCGAGTGTTTTACGTGCCCATCATCTGTAACAAGAAGTCATATATCTTACTTACAGTTAGTAATTAGAAGAAAGTAGTTTTAGCTTCAGAAAGAGGATTCAACTAACTGAAAACATTGAATACCCAAACCTGCTGTTTATGTTTAACGTACTGGAGTGACGAGATGAGCAACACGTTCGCCTGGTGGTAAGCATTACGCCTGCTCGTATCAGTAACAGTAATAGAATTTTGAACTTTCGAACAAAATCTACTGTACTGCGCACGTCACCCTGAGCATACGTTTTTAGCAGCGTGTAGCATCTTAAGGACACTGTTTATTTTGCCGGGATAAAAAGCTTCATTATGTGTTATTCCAGGGTATAAGCTATTTTTATTTCAAATATTACTGAAATTAGTAAAGCAGTCACAGCGGTAAAGAAGTAACAAACATACAAACACATTCAGTCACACACTAACAAACTTGACCGTTCACAACATTACAGTGAAATGTGATTTGTAAAAAAAAATACAAATTTAAGTCAATATTGTGTTTTTTGGGTATAGTAAAAACTGCATTAAATCTACCATTAAAATTTAAACAAATCACCTGTTAAAGTAAGGTTGTTTAAAATTCGGAGCTAACAAATGGATGTTGATAGATTTCTCGGGACGAAAATGGCATGAATCTCCGAAGTTCATCAGCGTAAAAATTATTGACAGGGAACTCTACCATATCCGCTTCCGTCAGTTACCTCGTTCACTGTGCAAAATGAATACTAAAATTAAAACCAAAATAAAGGCTATTATACAAATTTTATTTCCAGTAAAGACCCCATAAAATACTTCAAAGCTTGCACCAAAATATAAGTGGCGCTACACCGGGTACAGTTTAATTGTACAATTAAGGCAGTGGCACACTCCGGTATTTCGTGATGAAAGGCTCTTAATTGACGTTTTTAGATCGGAATGACGCTTTCATTGTAATCATTCTCGAGGTCATGGATCCGAGTCATTTGTATAGGCTGAGAGGTGACGGACAGTTTTGTTGTAATGATTCAGTTAAAAATAACTAAAGTAACAGTCAATACATAGGTACATGTAGGTAGGTCTTTAATTCCAGAGCAAATAGGTAGCTGCTCCATTCTAGGACGCACTATTGTTTAACATCAGGTTGTCGGTGCAGTGAGATGGTGATGGATCATATTACGGTCTAACTCAAACCATTTTTGACTAAATAAATATAGATACCAATGGAAATAGATTTTATTAACAAAATCATCCACATTATCAAGCAAAAAACCATACAATAATTGACAACGAACCAAGATCATCGAATAATATTTTATGGTTGTAAATATATAATATGTATTGACAACCGGCATCATACTGAGTTGGGGCCAATTTATGGCAAAGAGTAAACAATTTATTTTTATTTTTAATGTTTTTGTTTCCGTGTTCAATGTGATTGTTTTTTGTTTATATTTTTTGTCATAAATAAACTATTGTCTATTGACAAAATGACAAAAAACTATATTCTGTGGTTTTTATTAGTACGACACCAAGAACATTTAGTAGCTAAATTAATGTTAAAAAATTATTAGTTATTCATATCAGACTTTGTTTGACCCGTAAATAATACATACTTAAAATAAAGTTACTAATTAACAGCAACTATCTCTGTACTAAGTCACAAGCCTAATATTCTGATACGTTATTTTTTAATCCGTCATATTCAATAAATATCTTAAGCAATGTATGTCCTTTCAAGCACCTTGTCCATCAACGCTGCAACCTCTCCTCCTCGAGGGGAACTTAATCTTAGAATATTGGAATGAAAGTGCCATTTTGCCGAGTGGCCTCTGTTTAATGAACTCGAAGACTCTTCATAATTGTTGGGGGTAGAATTTAGAATGTCGTAGCAGTTTATTATAAGCATTAATGGGGTTATTTTTGAAGATAAATTGCTCGTTAACGTTAAAATGAAAATATTTTTGCATAATAAGGAGTTAGTTAATAAGATCAGTGGAGTTAAAAAGCTTAAGGTGGTGCTTTTTTGTTTATTTACTCGCGATATATTGAGTCGGATACTCTGACATAAGTACTGACTAAAAACTCGCTGCGGTTACCACCCACTATACCATAAATTAACCATACATTTTCAGCGATGAAAATAAATAAATAATGTTAGTTAGTTTTGTAGTGGTAGGACTCTACTGCAGAGTTTGCCTGTGGAAGTAGCACACCTTATATTATTTATTTATTTATTAAGAACACTAACATGATGTACGTCATTGCACACCAACGGAGACAGGGCAGTTACTAGCTAAAAGATATCACAATTATAGGTGTAGACTACATGGATCACCGGTCACCCGTATCATGACCCGTATCATGACCCGGTCACCGGTCGGTGGTCGGTCGGCTTACTTATGGTCACCTTTGCCAGTTATTCAACCGCCAAGCAGTAGTTTGCAAATATCACTGTGTTTCGGTTTGAGGCTAATGTTACCAGAGAACTTACTGGGTATTGTAAACGTTTTAGATTATCTACCTATATATATGTTAGATTATTTATTTATAATTATACGAACTAAACGTTTAACGTGACATAAATCATCACTTTTTTTTTTTAACCTACTTAAATATGTCGTTACTAAAATTTACTTAATTTATTATTATGGCCAGGTGTGATCGTCTAGTTTAATATAATTTTATTTAATAAAATAAAATAAATAGTGATCGTCTAGAATTTAAAATGTTAGGACCCAATTACGTTGTGTAGTTTACGTTGTGTTTTATGAATAAAGCATAAAATCAGATATCGCCGTAATCACTTATCGTATAAACACGCACAGCGGAATCGCTGCTATAATCAACCATAATGATATTATAGTTACACTAATACATTCGCAAAATAAGCATCACGTAAAAAAAATTATACCGAGAATAAAAATTATTTAAAAACATAATTATTAAATCAAATAACGTACATGAAGAAAAATGCTGGAAAGTCAACAAAATCGAATAAATTCGTAGAAAATCAATAAAACAAATGAACCATAATTACAAGTAATTACAAGCATGCAACTTAGCTAATTTTCAGGAACCAGCTACTCCGGGATCGAGATCCATCTTCTTTCTTCGTGGCCACAAAACGCTAAAAGAGGCACATTTAAGTCAAACATAAATTAAATATACATTTATATATTCATATTTAAAATAAATAATTATAAAGTTAAATATTTTATGTGATAATATAACTTATTTACTTATAGGTAAACTTTACTCTAAGTTACGCTTCGTTGCACTCCGACGACCGCTACACCTAAAAGAATATAGGCATGGGAATAGGAGTCTAGACTTTAAAAGTCTGTGAATAGGAGCCCTAAGCGAAATGAAAGATATGGGGCTCACCTTCCAACCTACACCCCACCCATTTCCAACAAAATCCAGGTTTGTTCAACCTAACCACGAAAGTCTAAACTTTCAAACCGTCATATCTCATACCGATCAGTTTCATACATCACCATTTTTCAGAAACATACATCACGTTCATACATATGATTTGTTGATAATACATTTTGTTTGATTTATGACCAAATAATTCCTTGACTCGAACTATTCCCTACAGGAATTATATGGTCTTAGTTGTGGTGAGTGTACCTAGTGCATGAGCGGATTCCAGACACGAAATATAGGTCCGCCAGCTGGCCCTAATTTCGAGCTAGCATCCTGAGTAACCCTGTGCGTACGATTAATCTATCCTTGCCCGTCCGCAAGGATAGTCGGCTGATCTTCGAGACGGACACCTTGGACCACTCCTTCAACCCCAAGCGGGAAAAGACGTGCGAAAAAGATTAATCGTACGCACAGGGTTACTCAGGATGCTAGCTCGAAATTAGGGCCAGCTGGCGGACCTATATTTCGTGTCTGGAATCCGTTCATACACTAGGTACACTCACCACAACTAAGACCATATAATTCCTGTAGGGAATAGTTCGAGTCAAGGAATTATTTGGTCATAAATCAAATTGATTCTATGAGTTATAGAGTGTGCACGTGTGTATTTTATAGTACAAATTTTATATGAAGGATGATAAATAACTGAAAATCCTTTAGGATGTTAGCAATTCCAACAAGAATTCCAATAATTGGCGGGAACTTCCGGTCTCAGATATCTCTAAGCAGTTTATAAAATACTCGAGTTATGTGGTATGTGTAAGTTGTAGATGTAAGTCGGTTGCAGCAAAATGCTTTATCTCGTTCTATAATTATGATTTGATTTGGTACATGATGATAAACTTCTACATACACACACACTCATTTTATACTGCTTCGATTTGTTGAATATAATTGTTACATAAGTTGGAACTGCAGCAAGTTTTGTTTGCAAACATCCAGTACATAAATGTGTTACATTGTCGATATCATGTATGGTCTATACAAGATTCCATTTGAAACAATAAAAGAGTTTGACTTTTATAATTGTAATCTGTATACATGTATGTATACATTTATAATGAAAATCTCTCATAGTAACACACAAAACTCACTCCTCCTAATAATCATAAAATAAGTAAATAAGGTAAATATTCTACCCCCGAAAAGCCCGTTTACGACGTAGACCTCACTGGCCGCGCTTCCTGTAAATAAGAATGGCAAAATACCCACTATTTACCTAACATAAATATAAGGATAAAGACAACGTAGTCTAAACGACGCGACGCCTGACGCAGGAACAACAGTGAGATGTCTGAAACTTAACAAAATACATTACATACCCATCTAGATTAAATTAATATAATATATATGTATAACACTGAATTTACAAAACAAATACACTTTCACTGCATTCCTATTTCACCATTTTACACTCACTCATAAATTAATAACACTAAAATACTAATCTAGATTTTTGTGTCTAACGATTCACTTTTAGTTTAGTATGAACTCTAGTTTAATATCACTTTCACTATAAACAATAAGTACTTAATTATCCGCGACTGGGTTTCTGATCAGGAATCGACCGTCCTGTTTTACCAATAATCCACGACTGTCCCCATTTTTACTTAATTTCTTCCCATGAAACATACTTCGATATGTGTAATCTCTACCTGTCACCATTTAAAACCAACACTTTATATTAAATTTACGATGTTTTGTAAAATCACACAAAAACTAGTACGTACTTCAAAATACTCGAGTTTTTGTTAAAAATTCTGTGCGAAACCAATAGCAGTATGAGAACTCCGAAAGAAAATATTTATGTTAGCAAAAGTGAAGTAAATTATCACCTTAGGTCAATAACTAATTTAAATTATGTTAAGAAATCTTATAACTCATTTATTGACTTCATTACTAAATTATTAAAGTATTTTGTAGGAAATTCTTCTTAACTGTTTAGAGTTACTTTACTGTGTTTGAATTTAGTTTCACATCAAAATTAATCAACAATTAATTTCAATACGTAATTATTTATAAATTGTGCAAAAGTTGTTAATCTCATACAAATAGATGCTCTACTTTATCATATTCATTTTGAAATTGTCCTTACTGACTGTTGGGGACAAAACCTTAGTCGTAAGTTATTATTTTCTTTCCGACAGGATGACGCCAACATTAGGGCTAGGCCCTTTCGTTATTCTATTCTAAGATGGTAAACTATTTAGTAAACCAAGATACTATATTTTTGTAATTTATGTTATATATAATTTGTCATTAAAATACATAGTATATTAAATACATATTATGATCACATATAACACTATGATGTAACGTACTACAAACTGAATTTAATAAGAAACACTTTATTATAAAGCTTCAGCTATTAATTTAGAAAGTCATAATATTATTAAAATGTCACACGAAATCTTAAACATTTAAATAATAATATATATACTATAAAATATAGAAACAGAATGACTCAAAATTTATTTAATGAAATTTATCGTTTGAATTATCATTTTACATCTCACTTCAAGTTATCTGAATTCAAAATGATGCTTAAAATATTAAGTCATGTTAAAACTATGAATTGTTGTTCTAGCCTTCGACAACCCTGACTACAATGCGTGATTATTAACTAGTCACACTTGAAAACGTCCGTCTATTATTTTATGGCAACACAACATTATTTAAGCAAAATTATTAGGTGTTATATTTCTTCAAACTAATTGCATCTGTCAACGCACTTTTTACGCCCTTCAGATTTTGGGTTTAACAAATTTGTCATATGTTTTGCTCCTCGATCCCTGACAGTGAGTAACATTATAGTTCTTATTTTCTAGTGGTTACGATTTTAAAATGAAATCATACACTGCAAATGGCTTGTTTCCTTAGTAAGATTTCTCACGAAGCAACTTTCAACAGATCAAAAGTTATTCTGTAAGAGTCCAATGAAAATAAAACAAGGACAATTAATATTTCATTACAAGGAATGAAATAGAAAAAGTTACCTCTAATTTTAACAACACACACATACGTACATACTTATACTGTAGTAATTATACTGGGACACGCTTTATGTATATATAAAGCGGGTTACAGTATGATGAAAATTAACATTTATTCATTTATTTTTAATTTATTGAATATTATATTTATATTTTTATATTTATTTTTTATATTTACCAATAAATAACTTTGACTTTAACATCTAATATCTCAGGGTGACGAGCGCAGTACAGTGCGGCGCAGAATTGTATTCGCAAGTTCACATGGCACTGCTACTGTTATGGGCAGGCGTGACGCTTACCACCAGGCGATCGTCCTGCTCTATTCATCACTAGACTGAATAAAAAAAGCCCATGTTATTTTTAAACTATCTCTATTTCAAAGCCATTACAGCTTCAAGAAGTTACACCCATTCGTATATTTAATACTAGAGTGATATAATTTGGATTATGACTCCTCGCCTCAATTTTTCTCCCAACTCTACGTTTGATCCAAAGAATTACTAAAATCAACTCACAAAGGATTAACAAGAAAACATTCAAGTCATCGTTGACCAATACAAAGGACAATGTCAATACGTAATAAGCACAAGTAACGGTTACGGTAACCGTCCTGTAACTGCCGTTGTTAAGAGCTATTACTGTCATTACGACGGTCAGCTAATGACATGTCATTGTTAAGTGACGTGAATAAACTAAGGTTTATGTGAACCAACTGGCTGTTTAGTATAGGAAATGGTTTTCGGTATTTGATTGTGTGGATTCGGTTACTTGAGATATTCAAATAAAAAATTATAAAAAATGCTTTATTGTCTTGGAGATGGTATATTAAAATAAATATTACAAAGGGTTTCATTATTGTGTAATATGTAAGGTCCAGAATGTCCCGTCTCTACCTCGGTCGCACATTTAAAAATGTATTAAGATTAACATGTAAAGTCACTGCGGTGTTCTTGAACTTAAGTATTTAAGCTATACTAACACATTTTTTTTTTTAATGTATATACAGGACTATTTATGTTTAACTAAGAGAGATTTCTGACCGCTCAAAATTAATTTTATATTTTTTTATCTAATATCTTGCTATTTTAATTTTTAATGCTTTCTGACACAATATATATTGTTCTAAAAATTAGAAGGGTATGTTCTCTAAAATACCGGGTTTTACGGAAAAAAAACAGCTGTTCCATACATTTTGTCCAAGATCGATGAACCTTTTTGTATGGAACAGCTGTTTTTTCGTGATTTTTAGGGTTGGGCCGATAGTAAAAGTTGTTCATAATGATGAGTACAATGATATCCTAGAAGGATAACGGTATTCAAACTAACACCCGGTATAGTGCACCACTAGTTCGGGCTTCATAATAAGTATTAGGTATGGCATTTAATTGTGTCAAGTAACTTGAATAATTGATTGATGCCAGAAGCCTTCTGGTTGGCATATAAAATCTAACACTAAGACTGGCCTTGGCCTACACGAATTAATTTACTTTACAGTTAACTCATGGTTAAGTTAAAATAATTATAACCGTTCTTAGATCCTGTGGGTCCAATTTTAAAATAATATCGTAGCCGAGTGTCTCGCTGTCGCCGTCGCCTTGTCAGTTCGGCCAGTGAATAATTCATGGGACATGATGGCCATTACTGTTACCTAATTTGTCTGTTTGTCTCCACGTGATATGGTTTGTGATGTTTAAGCTGAAAATACAGCAGAATAAGCTTCTGTAGGGCGTGGTATCGTAGGAAGCCTTTAAATGTCTGGTGGAGTTTTGAAAAGACGGTCAAAAAGAGAAGAAAAAGAGAGAAGATATATTATATATTTATTTATTTGAGAAGAGGAGAAGAGGTCACGGTGAGAGGTTTAAGGTGATTGTTGAGGTCGTGTTTGATAAATCAAAATATATAAAATATGGTAATCGGGTTGTTCGAAGTTATACTAACTGGGTTTTCGGTGAAGAAAGACATTATGAAGAAACATGCATAATATTTTACATTATTATTATTTACGTAAACATACATTGTGGTAAAAAAAATATTTAAGATAAATTTAAAACCAAATATAAATACAAAACAAACCCTAAATTAATCTTTATAAATTAATTTAATATAATCTGTGGGACAAGAAAGACGACTGCAAGCATGCCAAGACCGCTTTCCCAATCCTGGACAGAAAGATCACTAACAATCTGTTGAAGTTGCAACGATAGGACCATCGTCTTTTAGTAGGCTTTATAACCGGTCATTGCAACTTGAACAGCCACTTATACAAACTGGGAGCCACGGATAGTCCGTTATGCCGGGGCTGCATGCAGGACAATGAAACCGGAGAGCATGTGCTGTGGCAGTGCAAAGTCACAGAACCAACAAGAATTGCTACCGGATTGCATGAGGCAGCTTTATCTCCGCAACGGCTTGTACGCTTCTCATTATCATCATCATTATCATGTACACTTCCATCTAACCCACTGGAGTCACTATGCCAGCGGCCCAGATCCTCGCTCAAGGAGCTGGGTTGGTTCGGGTAGACGCTGGCGGGGGAAATGCACAATACACCCCAAGCGGGACGTCAGTGCAGGACTTATCGCCCCCACATTGAATAAGAAACCCTAAATTATAATTTATACAAGACTTCAAATAACAATAGGTATTCATGTCCGGAAAAATATCTCCCAAGTTCAAATTTCAGTCCCCGGAATACAAAGCAATTTTCCACGTTTTATTGACTTTGGATCCTAACAAGGACTTGCAGTAAGGTATTCATTCCTATGAATGAATACCTATTAATACTTATTCATTGGTATTATGTCTAATGCATGCATTATCAGTCTTTTAACAATCCACTGCCTCCTATAGAACTACTAACCCTCGAAAGTTGATTGGGCCATATCCACCACGCCGGCCCAATAGGCTAGATGACTGGTTTTTTTTTATTGTCCTATTAAAATGTGGCCCATAAATATAGCTGATTAATGAAAAGAAAACGAAAATCTGATCAAAAATAAGCAACTTATGAGCATTTTAATATCATGCTAGACAGAGAGGCGAAACAGCAAATCGTGACGTCATTTCTCAGTACGCCATATAAATTATATTCTGACAAGTAAGGCGTGACGTCATTTTTTGTTTTGTGGGAAAGGGACAGAGTTGTCTCTAAAAAAAACTTTAAACGCTCATATATCAGAACATTATTAACCTATTTAAATTATTTTTTCAACAAACACACTATATTTACTTAAATTCTTCATCAAAGCTATTGGTTTCAACGATATAAACATCAGACATCTAGCCTTGGCGTATTCACATACACCATTGAATTTCATCTCAGGACGTATTTAGGTTTCGTCACCATGTTTTTTTTCGCCGCAAAGGCAGTAGTGTAAATATCGTACAATAAACTCCAGAGACCTCATTGATAAGATACAGGCCGGAGATTTGAACCCAACGACATCACGATTCCAAATCTAGGGATCACTACTCTACTACGGCTAATAAATCTATCTTTATTTAGGTATTAGTAATTAAATTTAACTAAACTACAAACTACAAGGATATTCGCCATAGAACCAAAGTTACTGACATAGCTCGCAAGGTTTGCAAGTTGAAGTGACAATGGGCAGGCCACATCGCCCGAAGAACTGATAACCGATGGGGAAGAAAGGTTCTTGAGTGGCGACCGCGAACCGCAAGACGCAGCGTAGGAAGGCCTCCCACCACACTGTACGACAACAGTGTGGCGGTCTAAGGGGGAGGCCTTCTTTCAGCAGTGGATGAAACTACAAAATATAGTAAAACTGCTGGCCTAGTAGGAATACATTACTCAACTAAAATCTCTTTGAAAATACAACTTTAAATCAGTTGATTTATCGAATCATTATGAACTAATTGAAATAACGTGTACGAGAGGCATTAGTGGCGAACAAATACATCGACGAAATAAATTAAAATCACTTTAAAATGTGCTTGTATAGTCGCGTGCAGATAAATGGCAAGTGTGAATTAAAACCGGGTACTGACGCTGATATGGTCAAAACACACTAGGTGTGAAATGTGAACTTAACAGTTCTTGCAAAGAATCTTTGCCTTAGACCTCAGTCTCACCTGATGGAATGTCGATGCGATCAAGAATGCAGCACGCTTGCTTAGGCAAGTATCTATTCTCGTTTTTCTTTTACAGCCCCAGGCAGGGGGGTGTCACTCCGCAGTTTAGGTATATTCGGCCGGCGTCCGCGCGGAGTGGATATTGCAGTGGCCGCCCGCACGCTAGCCGCGTCGCACGTAATTAAGCATATTTTCTGTGATTTTCAGCAGTGGACGTCTCCGGGCTAATGATGATGATGATGATTATGTGTAAATATCAAGAAGACAACCCTAACGTTACACGTACCGCGTCAGAAAGGATAGAGCTACGTAATAGAAAGAGAGCGATATATCTAGGTTAATATAGCAAGCGGTATCCAGCGTTGTGCGAGTTGAATTGCTACTTTATTGCCTCGTAGATAGAGTCCTTATTTATTTAAATTCCTTTGCGGTGTTAACTTTCTGTACGTAGTACTATTATTTATTCTGTGCCACAGGTAGGAGGTACGTGGTGGGGAAGAAAGACGCAGAGAAGAGAAGATGGCGATCAGATATTATAGTTACTAATAACGATGTTTTATTTTTTACTAGCTACTCCCCGCGGTTTCACTCGCGTGATGATGAAAAATGGTGATAATGATGATGATGATGATGACGTTAAAAAGTAGCTTTTAATTATATTATTCTATCTATCTATTATATTATATATCTGTCTCCATTCTCAGTTTCATCCGGTCAGTTCAGTTGTTTGGAGTGAAGAGGTGACTAGCATACACACACACACACATACCGAAACTTTCGCATTAACATTTATAATATTAGTAGTGAGTGTGACAGTGTGTAGTGTGGTGGCCATCTGACACGTGAGATAATTATGTGCGGCGACGCTCGTACCTCCCCACCATCAACGTGTCGCGATTTGCTCGCCAGTTTGGAGATAGCTCTGCTTTGCCTTAGATAGCTCACATCTCCATTCGTATCCTCTCCTTTCCGCTTGTGACAACCGAGCCTAATGAATTTCTACCCTTATATTGCACTGCAGTGTAATCTGATCAACGCTCGATAAGTTGACAGTTCGAACACAATAAAGAAGGAATTCTGAATTATTTTATTTTGTCACTGTTATTTTATACAAAATCAATTAACACCTGAAGCTGATATTTATGTCAATTTATTGTTTTATTTAATTGTGTTTCGTTTGAGTCATCGATGACTATACAGCCCAATGGATTCGAAGTACACGCCTATTTATAGTAAATACAGACGTGAATAATATATTTCTAGGTAAGTATACATTATTATGGCCTTCGACATCTCTCCATACGGAGCCAGAAGTCGAATGCAAACCAATTGATAACAAAAATAAAGAGTAGTACTTGTCTTCGCCGAGACACTGCGAGTTCCTTTCTTGTGGCACGGGTGTCACTCCGCAGTTTAGGTATGTTCGGCCTGCGCTCCGTCAGTCGCCGCCCGCACGCTAGCCTCGTCGCACGTAACTAAGCATACGTGATAGAAAGAGAGCGGTATATCTAGGTGAATATAGCGAGCGGTATCCAGCGCTGTGCGAGTTGAATTGCTACTTTATTGCCTAGTTTATACAGTCCTTATTTATTTAAATTCCTTTGCGGAGTTAACTTTCTGTACGTAGTACTATTATTTATTCTGTGCTTGTGGTAAAAAATTAAACCCAAAAATAAGGTGAAAGCTATATTGCACTTGAATTGTATTTTGGGAATAAAAAACAGGAAAAAAACATGAGTATGAGAGGTTGAAGGAAGAGGCAAGCAAATTCTTAGTGAAATGTACATATTAACTAGGAAGCGATTGTGAGGATGTTGTATACAAGATATTCCGTTATTTTCTGGTGTTTAGTATTTTCTGAGGATAACATTATCCTGTGTATGAAAAGCGTGAGAAAATCTCATTTTAACTGCAGTCAAATAATTGGCCTACACTGTATTTTTTTTATATACGGTCAAGTGACAAGACGTGCAAGACTTTCACCTGGTGGTAAGCGTCACGCCTGCCACGTTGTATAGAGTTGCATCGCTATTTCAAAGATTTTCATAGTAATGATTACCTAACCATTGTGTTTATAAAATTATATTGTTATACTTTGTATGGACAGTGCAAATAGAACAAGGACACTTTTACTCAGTAATTTACTCAAGCATAATTTATTTCTCTTAAAAACTCAGTCACAAACTGACTTCGTTGATGAGCGGTCGTCTTGATAACGAAGCATCGTATAGCTATTCATAATATCGGTTAAGGGGGATTTTTTTTATACCAGAACGCAATGTTTGGAAGAGCATATAACTATTTTTCGTTTATAGTTTTCTTTGAATACACAACCGATACACAATTTGCTCCTTTAGGTAAGATATAATTGTAAGACACTTGTGACACTTGTGCCTTGGAATTCGACGGCCTCTTGTATGGGACGCAACTTGCGTTGATACTTTGGCACCGTCTCATCTTCCTGAGACACAGAGAAGGGCTGGTGCGGCGGCAAATGCGGAGGAGCAGCACAAGCGGCGCAAATATGCTAACCTCGGCAGAGGTTACATAATTTGAGCCGTTTGGTGTTGAGACATTGGGTCCGTGGGGACCGGGAGCTCAACATCTTTTCAAAAAAATATCCGAACGCCTGGTCGATGCGACGCATGATCAAAATGCTGGCGTTTATTTGGCCTAATGTAGCATTGCTATCGAGCGTGGCCACGCCGCCAGCATGCTGGGTACACTGCCGACTGGTAGTGGGTTTGAGCATTTGGATTGTCTCTAGACTTTCATCGGTCTGGATACAATCCTTTTGTTTTTTTTTTTGTGTAGTAGGCTAAGTAGTCTTTGTTGTTTGTTGTAGTCAATAAAGGCATATGCCTAAAAAAATTGTAAGGCATACATATAAAATAGAATGTGTATTTCCAAAGACGTGTAACAAAAATGCCCATTTCTTTCCTCCGTAATTCCGGAAGAAAGAGAGGAAAAGATATAATTCTCGCGGTATCTTTTCAATTATCTCCTTCCGTTCGATTGTGGGTATTTATTGGATTTATTGGGCAACCTTAATTGATTTTAATTATCGTTATTGTGCTCTATTTTGGCTTGGAACAGGAATAGAAGCGATGCGCGTTCGACAAAAACCCGCTGTTATTTTTCAACCAACTTCTAAAAAGGAGGTTCTCAATTCGACTGTATGTTTTTTTTTGTATGCATGTTACGCGATTACTCCGCCAATTATGAATTGATTTTGATGATTCTTTTTTTTTTGGTAGGTAATACTTCAGAGGTGGTCCCTTATACATTTTATCGAAATCGGTTCAGTAGTTTGGTTTTTAAATCAAACTTACTAGAAAATATGAAGATGTCATCCAAGTATTCGGAGTTGAAGTCGGTTGTATTTTTTTTATAAAAAGCGTATTATCTTTATATACAGTAAGCTTACTGACGGCTTTAGTGATCAATTATAATCTTTTTAAGAGCCGCAAGCTAATCATGTAACTGTTCGGGATCGCGATTTGTCATAAATGTCACTTGTCGCTGGTTACAGGACAAGATCATATATCATAGTAATTTCCAGAGGGGTTCCATAATCCCCACGCTTGGCAGGCGGTTTGGGGATCGCAGAATGCTAGCCACCGTTAACCGAGAGGACGCGATTACCTCACTTTTACCTTTAGTTTATTTACATCGCTATTACCTCACTTTTAGCTTTAGTTTATTTACATCGCTATTACCTCACTTTTAGCTTTAGTTTATTTACATCGCTATTACCTCACTTTTACCTTTAGTTTATTTACATCGCTATTACCTCACTTTTAGCTTTAGTTTATTTACATCGCTATCACCTCACTTTTAGCTTTAGTTTATTTACATCGCTATTACCTCACTTTTAGCTTTAGTTTATTTACATCGCTATTACCTCACTTTTAGCTTTAGTTTATTTACATCGCTATTACCTCACTTTTAGCTTTAGTTTTTTTACATCGCTATTACCTCACTTTTAGCTTTAGTTTATTTACATCGCTATTACCTCACTTTTACCTTTAGTTTATTTACATCGCTATTACCTCACTTTTAGCTTTAGTTTATTTACATCGCTATTACCTCAGTTTTAGCTTTAGTTTATTTACATCGCTATTACCTCACTTTTAGCTTTAGTTTATTTACATCGCTATTACCTCACTTTTAGCTTTAGTTTATTTACATCGCTATTACCTCACTTTTAGCTTTAGTTTATTTACATCGCTATTACCTCACTTTTACCTTTAGTTTATTTACAGCGCTATTACCTCACTTTTAGCTTTAGTTTATTTACATCGCTATTACCTCATTTTTACCTTTAGTTTATTTACATCGCTATTACGTCACTTTTTCCGGTGTTACCTTTTGGCATTACTACTTTTTGTAATAAAATCAGGCATATAACTGTCTGCTACAAACACTGGCAACGTGTCCGTGCAAACTACACAAATACTTTTGTATTCAGTGATGCTGGAATGCAACGCTCTCACATTGATTATTCAACAGTGAGAGAAAAGCCAGTCTGATTGTAAACTTCCTAGGGCTTGTAAAGTAACGAGGTTTTAGGTTAGTGCATTTTTATACAAGCGGCTAATGGCTCGCGCACATTAGGGCGGGCTACGCCTCGTCATATTGCATCAAATCATTCTATAACACTTTTATACATTAGACAGGGTTACGCTTATCGTATTACTAAGCTGAAAGGTCATCGTATACATAACTTTTACTACAAAGTAAAGCCTGAATTCGCAAAAACAAATCAGCAGCCCTATGCATTCTCTGAAGGGTGAATAGCATCTTTCAATGAGAGAGCAGGTTTTTTCCGCGTATACGGAATTAGTCATACAGTAAAAGTTGTTAACAAGAACTCGGCTTAGTTACCGTTACACTAAACCCTGTATGAAATGGTAAAAAAAATAAGCATTTTTTTATACTTGCCCTACAACCTGTATCACTGTAATAGAGGAAAGACCATTCCTCGTAGTCAAACCAGTAGGATTAAACAGTCTGACTACGAGGAAGCACCCATATTTGCAACCTAAACCCCTAACCCCTTTGCTTGGTGGTTGAATAACTGGCAAAAGTATAACATTCCTCTAAAAATACTTTGCAAAAGAGTCGTAGCAATTCAACGATTGGAAGTACTCTAAATTTGCTACATTGTCTGTCTACGTAAAATCTAAAATTGAAATAAACTTATGAGGTATCTCATTCGATTGAATTTTACTTTATTGAAATATATCAAAGAGTAGTCAAAAATTTACGAGGGTCTTTAAATTTACGACTCCAAATGATCGTATTTATGACCTATGGCGTTTGGAATAAAACCGCTACCAAATCGAACGGCGAATGAAAGAAGCTACAAGAAGTGTTTCCCCAATAAATACATGACTTTTTAATAGCTAAATAAATAGTTGGTGCAACCGAATGGCACAGTTAGTGCATTCGTACAAGCAAGAGCTGGAAATTCAATCAGCGAAAGCCGATCTTCTCTTTCTGGCTACCAGAAACACATTCCGAGCTAGCCTTTGATTAGTGCGTGATATATCGGTTACATACCACACGCGTTGCTTTTACAACATCCGATACGACTAACGAATTTTTTGTGAGCCACCTTATCTAGAACAAACCTGTTGATTTGACTCTAGGTAAGCCTGCTTCATCTTATACTCGACAGAAAGCGCGTCGACTGCGTCGGAATCACAGCGGACGGAGTACTAGCAAGCAAGTTCGTATAGGCTGAGTGGCCAGCCCTAGTGTCAGAGTTAATGTGCCGCCCGAAGGCCTCTGACATGGCTGAGACGGTTGTTGTCATAGAAACTAGAACAAACAACCGGGACCAACAATTTATCGTGTCATCCGACCCACGGTAGCGCTCAGAAATAAATTGCCACTCACGGTCACCCATCCGAAGACTGACCGGACCGTCCGTCGGCAATCTGTGCTTAATACCGGTATTTCTGCCGATGACGTCATCAGCGGCGAACACGTTATTCTGAAGATACCGTAGTTTCTGTAGTTCTACCGATGACATCATCCGCAGTGAACGCGCTATTCGTTTTCGATAAAGTACGCAGCGTCGGCATTTTTAAAATGCCGACGCTGCGTACGCGCAACTTATTGGTGTTTAAGTCAGGCACGATGACTTCAAACGCATACTTATTATGCTTAAAAAATGTATACCTTGGTATTTAAGGCGAATTTGGGTAGGCATAAAATAAGCTATATATTTTATTATTACTACAAACTAAAGAGAAGACATTTACAAGCAAGCATGCGTTTACAAACAAAAACATATAAAAATATTCTGTCAGCTATCTCCCAAAATACAAGATTTACATTGTTTGGGGCTAGATGGCGCTGCATGAAATGTCCACCAAAGTTTTTATATTTGTTGTACACTCAAAAACCTTAGCAATAGAGGCTATTTTGATTCAGTCAACAAACAGCTGTAGTTAATCGTGTCGTATCTGTAAATGAGCGCATACCCTCTGCATCTGCGGGCGCTGGTAAATGTTCGATGAGCGCATACCCCACGGACCGCCAGCTGATCGATACCGGCCGTGAGGACGGCTGTATGTATGCTTATTGCTTTAAATACTACAGGTTTTGGGCAAACAACTAGATAAGCCTTTGGTGTATTTATTCAATACTCATTGTAATTAAGGTTATTTCCAACCGACTTCAAAAAAGGTTATTAAAGGAAGGTTATTTATTCGACTATATAATATATATTTTTGTAATTGTGTTACGCAATTACTTCCCCAATTTTGAATTGATTTTGATGATTTTTTTTTGTTTGGTAGGCATTGAGCTAATATCTAAAGAGTCACAATATCTAAGTGAAAAAAGTCAAAAAACGTCCAACTGCCGTTGTACATACCTATACGTGCATTTTATAGTTCACAATTGTTCGAATTTAGACGTTATGTTGTTTGTATAGTGTTCAATGTATGCTTGAGCGATTGTGTCTTATCGTAGTTCATGTCGGTCAAAAAGTCGGCGCACTGCATAGCCTGTGCCGAGCTTTGTCTCGGACATTTTTTTGCACGATTGTGACTCTATAGATATTATCTCAATGTTGGTAGGTGATACTTCTGAAGTGGTCCCATAATTTCGGTCGATATAAAGTCAGTTTAAAAAAAAGCGTATTATTGATAAACAAATTAAGAATCTTCTATTTTTTTATGGTTGAAGGTGGTCAAACGCAAGACCGCTCACTCGCCTGATGCTAAGCGAAGACGCGATCTATGATGGAACACGCTTACCTAGAAGTTAGTATAGTATATTAATTAACTTTGCTAGAAGTAACCGATTTATTTGCGACTTGAAGGCACCCGATTGTAACTGTATGCCTAAATGTAATGTAAACTTCGCCAAAAAGTCCTCCTATTTTGTATAATTCTTTATTACACAATAAAGAATGAAATATACTAAATGATACTCGTATGCACTGAAAACGTGTATTTATTTAAAAACTAAACCCGTCATAACTGGTGTCGTGCTAAGTTAAACTGGTGCTCCCGACTCGCCCCGGGCGGAGCTAAGTAAGAAACTTAATTTTAAACTGCTCTTTACTTATACGGAGCTATTTAACTTCCCAGCAGTTGCAGAAATGGATACCGAAATTGGACGATTGAAGTTCGAGAAATCTTTTAACAAAGCCGCAGGTTTTTGAGTTTCTCAATTGGACGTGGAAACTTAAAAGTAGAGACGAGCTTAATATTAATTTGCTACAAGTACAACTTGCCCATTCGGTATTAATGCTATCCTTTATAGTCTATCTTTTGATTTTAATATATTTCAGGCTGACTTGAAATGTACAATAATCTGAATCTGTCTATAAGTAAATAGTTTTAAATTTATCTTTCAATTTCTATCATGGGCAAATCTGTTTTTAAAGTTCCTAAATATTAAGATTGTACATAAATTCAAAATTGTCTAAAAATTATATCAATTAAATGGGTCAAAAAATATTATATTTGCTGTTAAAATGCAGATAGTCTTGTTATTTTTTAGCCCTTGGCACTAGACTGGGCCTTTATATTCTTGAGTTTCGATAGACACTAAGTTCTAGAACATTTGATATTTTTTCTGTTCCCGCCACTCTTATGCCAGTTTCAATGAGAGTGACAGGTGACAAAATTAGTGTCGCCATTTTTTTAATCTTTTTTTTAACCTTATTGACTGGGGCCTTATTTTTGAATCGTACGCAATGATGCGAATTTTGCGCATGCGAACGCAGCTGAGTTCCGAACGATATTGAACCTTCAGGCCAATCATGTGACTGTTCGGGATCGCGATTTGTCATAATTGTCACTTGTCACTGTCACAGCTTCACGGTAGCACGGAGGGATTTCCCTCGCTATCGTTAACGAACGAATGCATGGATTTCCTAGTTAAGATAAGCAAATTCGTTGGTCTTTTGGCGTTTCGTCCTGCCCTGCAAGGTCAAATGAGTTTTGGCGGGACAGTGACAGTGACAAAACGCGATCCGAATCGCGATCCCGAACAGTTACATGATTAGCCTGCTTAATCCAAACAATATCGGCTCCGCTCGCATGCGCAACTCTTGCGTACGATTTAAAAATAAGGCCGAAGCTACAAAATTGGCAATGCTACGAAGCGTTTCTGCGAAAATGCCAAGCGGTAAGTGAAATACTACGCCGTAGCACCCGTAGAGCGTCTACGAAACGGATCTCTATTGTTGAAGAAAATACAAACAAGAGTGCACACTTAGACAGCAAACAGCTTCAAGCCAGCCAATTCTAAAAGCTTTGTTGCATCGCAATCTTTGTTGTCTAATCAATTCTAACAAATACTATAAATTTAAAAGTGATTGTCTTTCTGTCTCTCTTTTTTTTGTTACCTTCACGACCAATGGGCTTGGCAGATGTTGGCGTAAATCAACGTAGAGATAGTTGAAACTATGAAAAAGTATATAGGCTATTGTCGGTCTCCTATATTATAAATATAATAATACGCTTTTAAAAAAAATACATCCGACTTCAACTTCGACTACCTGGAAGACATCTTCATATTTTCTAGAAATGTAGATATAAAAACCAAAACAATGAACCGATTTCGATAAAAATTATATGGGACCACCTCTAAAGTATTACCAACCAGACAAAAAAAGTTCATAATTGGTGGAATAATCGCATAAAATACATACAAAAAAATAACATTAAAAAATAAATAAAAAAAATACAGTCGAATTGGGAATCTCCTTTTTTGAAGTCGGTTGAAAATACGAATGAATGTTATTTATGTCAAGTCAAAAGTGTCATTTTATTGTATCCATAAGCAACTATGTTTCTCTTTCTAAATCTTACATCTTGACGACCAAATGATCTTGATTAATTTGGCATTGAAATAGCTTAAATTATGAAAAAGAACAGATTTCGTTTATTTTTCATCATCGTCACCATTTTTCATCACAATCACTCATCACTGTTGAAATCTCGGGACAAAGTTGGTAATTTAATAATGTAAAGAATACTTTTCTAGGATTGTTTTCCTTATCGATTAAGATTATCTGCAAAAAGGCCGACGCCGGATATTGATGCCGCCTCTGATTGAAATAGGTTAGATAGCAGAACGTCTCCCAAGGACGGAAGTGGCGAGAAATTGAATAGGAAACGAGTGACCCGCGAAGGACAAATCTGTTTTTGAAAGAAACGACCTCGATTGAGGCTTTTGAAGTAAGCACCACGGAATAGATAGAGTAATAACATGGCGAGACGCACTTGTATGGAATTAATTTAAACCTTTTCATATACATTTATTTAGAACGTTTGTTTGTATCGTGGTCAGTTCACATTGTGAAGTGTGTCGGAAGGCAAAGGATGAGAATTCCATTACACAATAAAGAATGGCGTTTATAAATGGTGCTCGACACTTGGCGGGATAGGTATATTAGATAGATGAATGAAATGAGATAAATGAATTGTTTTTTGTGTTTTTTAAAAAGGAACGTAGAATCAGTCGCTTAGTTAGTCAAATGGACGCTACGAAATATTTATGGTGCTCTTCAAATAAACATCATTATGATTATAAAAAAGTGTAGCATATTTTTCAAACAATATTTATTACAAACCAGTAGTTGCTGTATCAACCTTTTACATCCCAGTGCTGGGCCGAGAATTACCTTAGAACCTGATCAGACAAATCTTCTCCACATGTACTTGCAAGTTTGGTGATGATTTTCTTCACCCAAAAGCGAGTGGTGTGGTTTTGATTGAATAATCAAAACCCCCCAACCAACGCATTGGTACGAAGCTGGGGTTGAACTCAAAACCTCACGGTTTAGAAGCTCGTCTTCACCCGATGGACTCCGACTTTTCACAAGAGGTACGAATAAACAATAATATAAGCAGTTGAGTCGCCCCATCTGGCGAGTAATGAGGCGAGCGGGAGTTCCAGTCCACTGGCTCCAGCGGTCGAGTCAATACGCGGCTCTCTTTCTACAAACAACTGCTTCGTCACTCATTCGGCTTACAGAATTAACGGGAAAGTGGTCTGTTTGTGAAACTTCTCCTGATTTTAGTACAATAATTATTTTCAATTTTGTTAAATAACAATAAACAGAGATATGGGAATAGGGTAGATGACTGATGTTTATATCGTTAAAACCAAATTGATGAAGAATTTAAGTAAATATAGTATGTTTATTGAAACAATAATTTAAATCGGTTAATAATGTTCTGATATATGAGCGTTTAAAGTTTTGACGTCACGCCTTACTTGTCAGAATAGAATTTATATGGCGTACTGAGAAGTGACGTCAAGATTTGCTGTTTCTTCTCTCTGTCTAGCATGATATTAAAATGCTTATAAGTTGTTTATTTTTGATCAGATTTTCATTTTGTTTTCATTAATCAGCTATAATTATGGGCCACATTTTAATAGGATAATATTAAAAAACCAGTCGTCTAGCCTATTATCACGTTTAATAAAATTGGGTACTCACCTAAGAGTAAGGCCTACGCTTTTCTGTGGATACTCCGACTATAGTTTCTATCAAATGCGGTGACCTTTTTCAAAGAGTGAAAACAGAGCGCAACGCGCGTGCTGCCACGTCCTGCTTCGCACTGATAAAAATATAATATTATATAAAACAAAATGTGTCAAAACCACGTCAGTTTACACAATAAAATATTAAATATTAGTTAAGGTTTTTTTTCCTAGAATTTCTAGACCCAGTTTACGCCGTAGCTACGTACGTTGTCTGAATTTTATCAAGCTACCAGAGAGTTCTAATGCAAAGTGTTTATTTGAGAAACTATCATAACCCTATGATATCACCCCATCTGTGCTAGTTTTCCGTTTGATGTAGTGACGAGGTACATAGTGTTGCCAGCTATACGTCTCGTATTAGTTCCCGTTCCGATCATAACGCGATTTATATTCATAACTCGAGCGTTTGTCGCTTAATGCTGGGGTCTGGGCTAAGTTACAAGTTAAAGCGGACTTGCACTAGCCTCCAAACTCATGAAAACAAAATTACACAATTATTGCTATAATTTGTAACAGTAACCGTTTTACCAGAAAAGATTTAGGCAAGCCTTAGACACGTGTTGAACAGATGTTTCACAAATGTCGTACCACAAATCCGCGCCTAGCACTCGTCTAATGATAGAAATGCCTTACCCATACGTTTTAATTTAAACAATGCCTAACCTTGGTTTAAGACGTATCTAACTCAGTTTTGTCATTTTATGTAAATCAGTTTTGCTTGTGAAATTAATTTTACAACACATGCTAAACATGATTCTGTGGTAAGAGAAATAAAACATCTGTTTAAACAGTATCTAACTTTTAGACACTGTCAAGCTAAACAGATTTCTAAGCGTTGCTTTAAATAATTTTTGTGGTAAGTTAGTGGTACAGATACAAAACATTCAATGCGCAACTGCGCATGGTTACGTAATATTTTATAACACTTCACACAGCGCCATCTAGTCCCAAACTAGGCATAGCTTATGCAATATTATGGGAACCAGAAAGCTGAAAGTGTTTTTTTTTGTAAATACTTTTAATACATACAACACCCAGACATAGAACAAACATCTATTTTCGTCATTTAAAGTGTTTATCCTAGGTGGAAATCAAACCCACGCCCTACAGCTCCCAATGCAGACATACTATCAACTAGAGCTAGAGCTATAAGGCAGTCCTTTTTCACCTGTATTATCCAGTATCAAATGAAAAATTACTAGCTTCTGTAATCGTGTTAATCCCTCGTATTTGCTTGTGACTTGCACCATTTGAAGACAGCACATAAATAAGGGAATGTGTACGCATAATCCCGCACGTCTGCCGTCCGTATCAAAGGGCGTATCACCGCGACCCGCATTACCGTATTACTTATTACATTACCGTAATTATTACCATACGTACGCGTGTTTAATACGAAACTTAGTGAGAGTGGTCTGAATTGTTTTATTACTAGCCATCTGTTGCGGTATTCGGGGCAGTCTATATTTTATTGCATTTATATAAAAACTCAAATATATAAAAATGTATACAAAGACGAGCAAGCGCAGATTCTCAGATCAGTGGTTCCGTATCACCACATAATACATTTATACAGTGTTGTTAGATACTATGTTTTTCTTGCTTTCATTCGGAATCTTTAATGTGGACCCAACTTACTATTGGTTTTTAATGTTATTTTTTCCTGCTTCAAAATTCACTCCATATTTAGTTTTTATCGATTTTGTTTTTTATGTAACACACGACCCAACAATTGGTGTTTTGTTAACACCATAAAACATATCTAAGAACCATCGTCAATAAATCAAACCTTTTACAGAAACCGTATCTAAATCGGTCAAAAACCATTTTGAGATCGATGATAACGTTAATTTTTTGGCTTCGAGGACCTAGCTCTATCTCTCTCTCTTCTGGACACACAACCTCTCACCCGAAACGCATACACCTTCTCCGTTTCATCGTGGCCAAAAAACAATATAACAAGTAGTTCGCAGCGAACTGAGAATTCGCGATCCCCATATCTTCCAAGCCCTTTAACTCGTTTCATACTTTATAACCGTGGACCTGGGTATGTCCTTAAACTGCAACCAGACCCACCGGAGGACGGGCAGCAGCGTCCTCTTGGTTAACGGTGGTGACCATTCTGCGATCCCCAAGCCGCCTGCCAAGCGTGGGGATTATGGCAACACCCCTCTATAAAGGGGAGGCCTTCGTCCAGCAGTGGACGTTTTATGGCTGACGACGACGATACTTTATAACTGAATGCAAACTGTATTTTCATGACCTTCTTGCTTACAAAATTTCATAAAGTTCTGACCAACAGATCGCAAGTTATACAGGGTTAGTTCTGATTCAGTTAGCATCCTTTTAGGGGCATTTCTGTACTTCAAAACCAACAACTTTTACTACGAGGCCAACATTGAAATCGTGAAAAAAAACAGCTGATCCATACAAAAAGTTCATCGACCTTGGGCAAAATGTATGGAATAGCTGTTATTTTTTTTGCTATTTCAATGTTGGCCCCATTGTAAAAGTTATTGTTTTAGTGTACTGAATGTGGGCATATTCAATTAAAAGGATGCTAACTGATTAGAACTAACCCGTATAGTACAACCTTGTCCCCTTAGACTAAGAGACCTTCGCTTCGCTCGGTCATAAATACTTTTCTTTTTTTGATCCGTTTTTTGTTGTGTTTCTGTTTATTTCAAAGAAGAACAGAAAACATACAAAAACAACGCACTGTTATTTTTATTTACTCATATACATGAAAAGGCAGATCCAAGATAACCGAACCAAACCTACCTCGTACAAACATCAACAGACATGATAGCAGGTTACTTATGGCCCTCGATAAATTCGTGTTTAACTCGAAGCGAAGTTTGCAAGCGGTTGTAAAGTGCCATCAATATGGACGCTCGGTCACGCGACGGGGCGTGCCGTAACGTGTGGTACGCACTGTACGATATGGTTGCTGGTTAGATGCCATGCAATCAGGCATCACGCCTGAACCTAATTTGTGAATGGAACCTATAAAGTTTGACTCAGCTTAGCAACATAAAGGCAGGTTGTCCAAATGTTATTTTTTTTATCATATAATTAATTCATTTAATTTATTACTATATCCTTTGTCGAATTATTAAATGTAATCAAATAATTAATTCTTGTACTCTGCCTGATCTATAAAAAAAACCTAAAACAGAACCGATTTAAAAATATTTTCCTATTTCTGGGACGAACTAAGTTGCAACTTAGTTGATAATATATAGTATATTTATCAACAACAGTTGATAAATACTAATAAATATATGGCTCATTTTGTGCACAACCCTTTAATTACCTACATTTAAAAACTTAGAGGATTTACCTCTCTCTGTCTCAAAAACTAGCTACTATCGAACAAAAACGACTGTTGTCGACTGTTGTTGAACAGGACGCATGTTTGTTTTTACTAGCTCAAAATGTTCTAGCATTTACAGCGCAAAAGCACGCACAGTAAAGATAACTTACACTTATATTTATTGCACTCACCGTACGAGCAGCACTGGTTAGCACTGCACTCACAGACAAAGACTCACAGAGTGGCCAGGCCTAGTGTCAAAGTTAATGTGCCGCCCAGAGGCCTCTGACATGGCTTAACGGTTGTTGTTACAAGAATATAGAACAAACAACCGAGACCAACAATTTAATGTCACTCGACACACGGTAGACTTCAGATACAAATGCCACTCACGACCACTCATCAGCAAACTGACCGGATCGGTCGTTGCAGATCTTTCAGAACCAGCTAGTCAAGCTACGCCATGAGCTCTACTCTAAATATCTACTACTTAACTATTATAAATTACCACAGATTAGTAAACAGTTAGTATACAATCTGGTGATTGCGGCGCGTTTGAGGGGGTAAGTGTACGATCACCTTTATAGTTTCCGGGCCGGCGCGCGGGCTTATTACATCCGGTTCCGGTCGATCGGCGACCATCGAGATGGCGATAATACATTACGTAAGAGTTAATTGAAAGTGTTCGGATCGATCCCGCGTGAATGGCCGCCTTACAAGTCGGGAATGGTCATTAGAAAGTTGATTAAGGTAATGGTGATTAGGGACATTTTTTGATATTGGCAGAGTTTTTTGTTTGTTTGATAATAGGTTTGGTTTCGACCGCCATATTCTTGGCCTGGCTTAGGTCCAGATTTACGTAACGCGTAATGTGATGTATCGCGAATTATGCGTGTCGACCAAAGAAAAGCGAAAGCCCTACTTCTTAGGTAAACGGCTGTCAATACAATATTGTAAAACTATTAAACTGATGTCGCCAGTTTCACACTTATTTGTATAGAAACTAAGTACGACGAAAAAATGCCAATCATTGGTCGCGCATTTGAAATAAAAGGCTTGAAATGCCATTTAGCAACAGATTAAAATTGATCTAATTACGATGCAATGTGGTTTGGTTTTCTTCGCGTCTATTTAAATTGTCATTTTGAGTATTCTCAGTTTAAAAACATGTATATTGGTAGAATTGACATTAAGCGCATTTGCACTTAATGCCGGCTAGCGCGGCCAGTCAAATTTCCGTTCTATTCACTTCTCTCTTCAGTGGGGTCGACGGTACATAAACAATCCAGTAACGCTCGGGACGGTTCTCACGCTAGGGCCTCATTTTTGAATATTTCGCATGAGTTATCCGAAAAAAACTTCACTGTCTTTTGAACGATAACTCGTTCAAATAATTATAAATTCACACGAGTTATGGTAAAAGGTTTTTTAAGCGGCATATTAACCTATCACCTGACATTAGGACAGCCTTTACAAACTTACTTTTTCTATTCTATCGAATCCCATACAAGTAACTTGTAGTCCACTGTCCTCTATCTACCCTAACAATATTTGACAGCTAGCAAAATTCACGAGGCGTTTCCCGAAAAATAAAAATCAAGAATAACTTGGTCGCATTCCTTCACGTCTAAGACTAGGGTAGTAAGGTAGGGTAGGGTGGGTAGGGTAGTGGTAGTAAAGGGTAAGGGCCAGCTTCCGACCCTCGGCTATCTCCGGCTGGGAGTGACATCCGCTCGCGATCCTCTGCCCTCTACTACCTGGCTACATATTGTGGACTGAGCCAGTTCTTTCGCGCGCATAATTATAATGAAAATGTTCATAATCCGAATCTTGAATTGTTTTGTTCACTTCTGTAAAAATCTTAGTAACATGATTGTAGGCATTGCTAAACTCCTAAAAACTATGGGCTTCATCAGTAAACGCTGAGTATACTTGTCATATATTTATTTTTTATACCATATCTCATGAGACTCATGGTGAAACTGACAGTCAATATCAGTTTTTTTTTTAAATCAGTATTTTGTCTTCAATCAACTGAAATGTAACCAATTAACCAATTGAAAAAGAAAGAAAATAACGCAAACGGATAAACTATTCCTATTTCCTCATAGCGTTCAAGACTAGCAGACGATAAAACTCCAAGAATACATAATTTCTGCGCTAAATATAGCTTTCACAGAGATAACGAAGTAAAATATAGCATGACATTAGTAATTTATATTCCGTCCGAGTAGAGTAGGTATGTAATTTAGCTGATAAATATAAGTGAAACACCTAATTAAACTGGGCCGCATAAATTGGCCGGTTAAAATGAAAAATGGTTACAGGGGCTGCCAGCTTCACCTTATCCTAGGACAGTAGAGACAGTAAGAGATCAGTGGGTGAACTCTTTTGGATCGCTTTAAGAGCTGTAGAGCATGGGTTCGATTCCAACCCGAACAAACATTTATATGTGACGAACATAGATGTTTGTTCTAAGTTTAGGTGTTGTATGTTTTAAAAGTATTCATGTAAAAAATAGTATATTATAAGTAATCTGGTAACACTGAAGAGAGAAGTGAATAGAACGGAAATGTGACGGGCCGCGCTAGCAGGCGTTAAGTGCAAATGCGCTTAATGACAATTCTACCAATGTACATATTTTTAAACTGAGGATACTCAAAAAGACAATTTAAATAGACGCGTAGGAAACCAAACCACATTGCATCGTAATTAGATAAATTTTAATCTGTTGCAAAATGGCATTTCGAGCGTTTTACTTCAAATCAAGCAGCTCAAATGCGCGACCAATGATTGGCATTTTATCATTTCATCAAATAAGTGACAAACTGACAACAGCGGTTTTCCATATAACATTGTTTTGATAGCCGTTCTACCTAAGAACTAGGGCTTTCGCTTTTCTGTAGGTAATAGTACAAGCTTAGCTTAATTTGGAGCCAGATGGCGCTGTGTGAAACGTCATCAAATATTAATTATAATATTTTGTTTTAGAGTTTTCCTGATGCCGGGGCAATAGAATATGCCTTCGGTACCCGCTTCGTCATCGACAGTGTGAAAACGTGATAGCAGCTAAAAGCAGCATGCCAGTATTAACATGATCTCAAACCTTTTCTCTCTTTACCGTAGGTGTCGTGATAGTAAGAGACAACGGTTGCAGATGATCATTGTAGCTGTACAATACCGGTGCTCATTGCATTGACAAATTCGGTGGCAAGTCTCATTAGCCCTATAATCCGTTATAGTAAGGTACAGTACCCTTAAAACTGGAACACAAATAGATTACGAGCAGAATATTTTGATTCTAAGAAGACTTACCAAGTAAAACCGTCCTTACTGTTTATTTAGTTGTATTTTATAATACCGGTGAACAGCCAGTGTAAAATATTTAAATGCCGGTCACATGACCCGTTGCAGTGATTATGCAATTGAATCCTGAGTCTACTTCACAGTCTCATGTGTACCTATGTGCAAAGATTTTAAATGTATATGCCACTGGCGTGATCAAAATGCTGGTGTTTATTTGGCCCAACGCATAAGCATTGCCATCCAACGTGGCAATGCCGCCAGCGCGCTGGGTACGCTGCCGACTGGTAGTGGGTTTGAGCATTTGGATTGTCTCTAGACTTTCATCGGTCTGGATACAATCCTTTTGTTTTTTGTTGTGTAGTAGGCAATTAATAAAGGCTTATGCCTAAAATTACAACAAACTATAAAGTCTACTTAGCCTACAAGTAGACTTTATAGTTTGTTGTAATTAATAAAGGCTTATGTCTAAAAAAAGTTTGTGTTTGACCGCCATCTCGTATTAAGTAAAGCGGATGATACAGTCTGCAATAGAGCACGCTTGCTTAGAAGAAACCGATTCACTCGCGACTTGAAGACACCCAGATTATAATAATTTCAGTGATAAAAGTAACGTGGTAAAAAGGACGATTTTAAATAATGAATAGATACTGCTAGTTCTGCGTAACATATGTAAGCATATATATAATGTAAATAATCCCAGATTCAGTAAGTAATCTCATTCTTACATCACATAAATAGAACAAAGAACACGGAAAATTATATAAAAATGTTTCCAAAAAGGGAAAAAATTCACCAAAAATGTATCTTTCAATCCTTCCCAGCCGTAATCCTATCCATCATACATCCAGCTATTTCAGCCCAATATGGGTTAGGAATGTTCCTATAAGTCCCAGGAAGCCGCCAAATGCTCCCTCCGATATTCCCTTCGATATTAATAATATCGATTAGAATTACCCCTTCCAATAAGACTTACTTTTTATCCTTTCCTGGTGAATCACCCAATTATGGATATTTATTTTAGGGACTTAGACCACTGAAGAAATAATAGTACAAAGTACTTAGACGAAACCTTTTAACATGAATAAGTATTATTTTTGGGTGTCTATAATGTACAACATGATATTTGCCGACACGATAATGTACGGCACAATAATGTACAGCATGATAATTAGTGTACATGTACACCGAATATCACGCTGTACACTCCATGTCGTACAATACTGGCCGTCTATTATCGGCTCGTGTCTATAAAGTACGGCCCTATATTGTACAGCCAATAATCCGAGTACATGTCTCAAATTGACATAAAAGAAAAACCTGAACCTAACTGCTATACAAATAAGGAATTTGTGTACTTGTACATCAAATATCAGTCTGTACAAAATCGGGGTGTGCATTATTGAGCCGAGCCGATAATGTACGGCATGATATTGCACGGCACGATATTGCACAGCATGATATTCGATGTACATGTACATGTACACCAATTATCATGCTGTGCATTATTATGCCGTACAATATCATGCCGTACATTATCTGTGTCGTACATTATTGCCTCCTTTATTTTTTATTGAAAGAAGAGATCGAAAATTCCCGCAACAGTAAAAATCTTTGCTATTTGCTATCATTGGTAAGTTAGTAATTAAGTTTGTTTTTAAAACTACAATTAAACGCTGACCAAACAAGAATGTACACTACTAATAAAAGGTTCTGTCAGTTCTGTGGAATAATCCTGCTACCGCAAAATGCTCTTACATGTCATGAGAACATGTTTTATAGTGGAAAACACAAATCGGCAAACGCAGCGTAGAATTCCCTAAGACTCGATAGAGTAACAATGTATGTAACTGGCATTAGTTTGATCAGTTTGAAGCGGAAAACCGCAGTTTTTCACTGTGTTTTTTTCGCAGTGATTCAGTGGCGTGCCTTCCGAGAGGGCTACGTTCAGCAATAGAATATGATAGACTGATTATGATGATTATGATAATGATGATGACATGGAACGTAAAATGATATCTGCTCTGAGCTATGTATGTAGGAGTAATTTCATCGATAGGTATAGGGATGTACCCTGAAGGAAGTACAATTACCTAAGAGTAGTAAGCTATACTATCTCCACATTATAAATGTATAAACATCACACACACATGTATCCTTGTACCTTACCTGTCTCTACCTTCATCATTCGAAGAAAATCGATACTTCTGTAATCGAATGCGTGCACTTAATCGATGTATCGGTTCCGATATCGAATGATGTGCGTGATAGATTCCCTCCCTACAGTAATAAGCTTTATTATTTTATTACGGGCTCGGAGGTAGTACGAAGATGAAAATATTCATTCTTTTCTTATAATAATTTGGGTAATTTACGTTCTATGTAATTTTATGCTGCGTTCTTTAAACCTGGTATTTTAGGGATGAAGAAGACTGTTAGACTGTTGGAAAAAGTGCTTGAATTAAAATTTTGAACTTATTGAGGCTAGTTTTTAGCGTTCTGTATCCAAAATATTTCCATCGGAACCACATTACTAAGCCATGTTCCATGTCTATTAGCCTGTCCGTCCGACTTTTAATTAACTACATATTTTAAACTGTTTCATAGGTTTTATGACCGGTTGAACATACGCCACTATAGGAGACTTCCCAATACATCCTCATTAATTCTACAATGAATCATAATTGGGAAAAATATTGGTTCCTCTCATACGAGACGTTTTTGTGTTTTATTTTTGCTCAAGAACAAGTCGCTCTCGCACTAAGAATTATTTGGAATTAAACTGAAGAAAACCAACACTCCGCAACTGGACCATGTGGTGGATATGCCGCGCAGTAGACTACGGCTGATGAACAGACTAAACCAATGAAAGCAAAATGATCGTACGACGGAAACGATGTATTTGTGTTACGGAACCCTAGGTGGGCTCGCCCAAATAACACTTGGCCGTTTTTTTACTGAGCCTAATTAACATAGACTCTACTATCCTAACTGGCTCCTTGAAGCTATGTAGCTAGCAAAAACTTCCTGTTTCTTCTATGGCGTTGGTCCTTCCTCGCACTAATCCATGCATATCGGCTATGGCTTCGGTATCGCGTGGCGGACCGCGTCTACACCGGTGTACGATCGATTCCCGCTGTTCGCGCGACGGTAATTACTGCCATTAATTCGCGTTAGCCTGATTACTTGTAATTAAATAAATTACATGTTTGGACGTATATTTTTGGGACGCCGCGGTGTGGTATTTATGTGAGTAATTTGACTGTGACATTAACATCTGCTGGTTTGTTAGGCGATTGGATTTGGCGTTATTTTGCTGTAGTTTCTTTTTTGACTGAACAGTACATATAAATAAATTACTTGCACAGTAAATAGGTGAAGTCTCCTTGGTGGCAGAATTTTGCTTTTCATACGTAAACCAACAAACAAAACAAAACAAAACATCATTATTTATTTTTTCATATTTGTAGCTCTTGATAAATATATAAATTATTTGTTTCCACTATAAGATAATTACATTACATTATTATAATTTATATTATGTCTTTATGGCATGGCATAGTTACCACATCATTATTTTATGTTTTTTATAACTTTAGACTACATTACTGTTTGTTGTCCCGAATAGATAGATGTTTTTTTTGTTGTTGTTTCATGTCTACTTCCTCCAGCACAGATCAGAGACACTGTTACACAAAACAAGACGCTTATATGCTGTTTACTGTTGTTTTTAATAGATCAGCAAACTATTGCCATTTTTATCTAAGCCAACACTTAATAAACCATCACAAACAATAAAAATAATACTGTAGAAAACTTAAAAAATATATATTTAAGTATAAGTTAAATAAAAATTATGCAGTCGAAGTTTTTTTTTATATATCGGGTGTTAGTTTGAACACCGTTATCCTTCTAGGATATCATTGTACTCATCATTATGAACAACTTTTACTATGGGGTCAACCCTGAAAACACGAAAAAAAACCAGTTGTTCCATACAAAAAGGTTCATCGTTCTTGGACAAAATGTATGGAACAGCTGTTTTTTTTCGTGATTTCAGGATTGGCCCCATAGTAAAAGTTGTTCATAATTATGAGTACAATGATATCCTAGAAGGATAACGGTGTTCAAACTAACAAGTATTTTTTTCAGCTATCTAGTTTCCATATTACAAGATTTGCTTAGTTTGGGGCTAGATGGTGCTGTGTTAAATGTCCACCTATGTTTATATTTATATTTATTATTTTATTATTACTTTAGTTTCAATTCACGAGCGGATGTGGATAAAGAACTTATTATTAAAACCACTAGGTAAACGTCTCGCTAGTCGCCTCTCATAATAAAAAATCAGGAGTCAAGCTGCGAGACAAAGCCTGTATTCAATAAAACAGGCCAGTTCTGCTTTCATAACCCGGATTATCATATCGTTACGCATACCGCATCATAAAACGCTCAGGCACGATATATCTCCCTTTTCGTTTACTTACCTATAAATAAACTTGTTTGTTTTGAACACATTTGGCATAGTGGTTTCGCAGACTACGTTAGTGGGTTCCCTGTCCGACCAAAGGAATGCAATTTACTGTCATAAATTTCTAATGGAGTGTTCCGGCAGCCACGCTAGGGATCTAGTAGGTACCCATTCGGGGTTGGACGTGTTTTATATATTTTTGACTACGTCTGTTATTAACATAGAGCTGTGTATGCGCATGTGAGCTGTTCAAACGTCAAGCCTAAACTAAATTGTTTATTTATAGAAATAAACAATGAAACATGAATCAATTTGTTCGTCCACTAACTTAATTTTTTTTTTCTTATTCTGGGACATGAAAGCCAGCATTTTAGTTAGTAGCAGTCAAGGATTAGGTATATTTTTATTAAGTTATTAAACAAAACACTTAAAAATTATGAAAATGGAAGAAAAAGTCTGCCAAGCATTACCATGAATAGAATAATCCATCTATTCAATTATTAAATTAATTGAATTTAAAATTGATCTTTATTAGGAACATAAAACAATATACATTTTACAATTATAGCTCTATCCCACGGATTCACCCGCTGCCTTATAAACATCCTAATAAGTAAAAGCTACGTAAATACCAAAAAAAAAGAACTAAAATAATGAAGCCGTTTTAAATTGTATACACTTAATAACCAAAATTAAATTTCCAATTATATCATCCACCATTCTTCACCGACAACTCATTTTCATTAGGTTTGATAACGGCTCTAACTTTTTACAATTTGCCGCTGCGTTTTGTTGCTTGTCAATTACGATCAAACCCACTTACACTAATGAAAAATTGAGAAATTGTAATGGTAGTTAAAATTAAATTAATATCAATTACCTTTAAAAAATAAGCTTAGATCCTGAAACGTGATATTTACCTGTAAAACCAATCTTGAAGAAAATTCCCACAGTCACTTTTCACCAATAGAAAAATTATTATAGCATCACTTCACTGTTTTATTTTCAGCAAAAATCACTATTAAAATCCACAACACAATACTAGTAAAATCCCTTCTTCAGTACTTAAAAAAAACTCTACCTCATTATTACAAAGTTTTTACATTCCTTCAAATCAGCAAAGTTTTTAACTTACGCACTCCACTATAGATACAAACGCGAGCGAAAATATGGAGCAAAATCGCAGCCTCACACGCGACCGCTCATCGCAAGCACGCGACGTAAACTGAAGCTTTCCAAACACATCCCTTAGTTTTCTGCGAGGGATAGAGAGGGTAACTCTTGGTCCGGGAAATGTGCAAGAGTAATAGAGAAGGCGGTACGGAATGTTTTTCGTCTCGCGGCTATGCGGTCATTGCAACGCCGACTACGGTCATTGCCACGGTGTAATCATTCGTCTAATCAAGGGTTGCCCCTTTTGTTTGTGTTTTATAATGGGATCGTAGAAATGCAGTGATTAGGGATGAAACTACTTGACAACCCTGTTAAGTGTACTTTAAACTGGCTGTTAATTTAACTATACAGTTTGTTGTTAAAGTGATTTGTTTATTTTTAAGGTTCCATATCTCGAAGAAAGGGTATTCAACGGCACAGTACAACGTATAAAGAAGAACAGAGAAGGGTCAACCCTGAACCAGATTAGGCAGATGACATAGAAAGAGAGAGGACGTGACCCAGCGGGGGGATAAGGAAGGCAGTGGATGACGATGATGATCATATAAAGAAGCGATACACATATTTTGATAATAGGGCAATGTTTTAATATTGACAACAAAAATAAAAACTCCAAAAATATATGTTTTAGTAACACAACTTTTATGAGCGAAACTTATCGGTCAATTTTAAAATGAACTTTTGACCTACTAGTCATACAAGAATAAAATTAACGCCTGGCTTCAAATATAAAGCGGTCAAGTGCGATCAGACTTACGCACCGAAGGTTTCGTGCTACCATATTTTATTATGTTCGTTTTACTATGCATTTTCTATGGTTCTGCCTGGATAGCATAGTTCAAGACCATGATTCCATGTAAGTTAGGTAGTCCGCCAAAGTAACCACACATAATCAGCCTGTTAATAGGGGGATTTCCCCAACCTACGGGGCACTACGGGGTCGTTTTTTCTTTGGACCCACCACGCTAGGGATGGAATTAAAAAACAAACTTTATTGTAGCACACTAGCTAACTTTAATATATGAGACGAAACTTTAAAACTTCAAAAATGACGGTGCGGCATGCTCAACCGTAGACTACCGTAATTTGTTTAGAGCATGACCAACTGTTATTTCTCTTCTAATCAACTCCAGCTGTAGAGTCCTAAGAAAATCATCATCTGCTATATTTATGTCTCTTCCGTTTATTTCTATCCATATTAACACCGAACAATTTGTGCATCTAATTTAAAACAAATAGCTGAAAAAAGTCGTCGTCAGCTATAAGACGTCCACTGCTGGACGAAGGCCCCTCAATAGAGGGGTGTTGCCATAATCCCCACGCTTGACAGGCGGCTTGGGGATCGCAGAGTGCTCACCAACTTTAACCAAGAGGACGCTGCTGCCCGTCCTCTGGTGGGTCTGGTTGCAGTATAAGGACATACCCAGGTCCAGCTGAAAAAAGTAATACCTCCTTATTGCTCCTCTTGAGTTTGATCTAAATCTAATCTAACTTTTTTATCTTTTTCGGCCAGGACCTCGAAAAAGCGACACCGTTTTATGGTTGATATACCAAAAACTCGTACGAAACGGTTTGATTCCACTTTCTTTATTCGAACTGCTAAACAGTGGAATGCACTGCTCGAGTGGGTGTTTCCCGATAATTATAATCTGGGTGTCTTCTAGTCGCGAGTGAATCGGTTTCTTCTAGGCAAGCGTGCTCCATCGTAGACTGCATCTATCTGTCTGTCTATCTGTAGACTGCCTACATAATATTTAAAAAAAACCGCTGCTTAACATAAGCTTACCCTCAAAGGGGAATGAGCCATATCTAACGCTCTGGTCCAGTTGCACATTGGTGGTTACACATATGCCATTGAATCTTTTCGGGGCATAAGCAGGGGTTTCCTCGCGATGTTTTCCTTCACCAATAAGCCAGTGATAGGAGAATGAGTATAATAAACTCCAGACAGAGAGATCAACACTATTTTAGAGGGAACTTTGGCTTCAGATAACGTCACATACCGCATATCCAGATAATCAATGGTAAAACCATTGATTACAAACTCTTTTTGATTCTGCGTGGACACCATATTGCAAGACCATCGTTCCATATTTGTTGAGCTGTCCGCCAAAGTAAAGCCGCTGGCCCACTCCGACGCACGCTGTGCACGGCCACGCAGCGTATTTTGGTTGCGTGGGTTCTTTTGTGTCGGTCGTTTTGGTGTACGTTTCCACTGCAGCACATACTATACATCAATATTAACCCACGACTATGTACAACCGTAGCGCAAGCATCCCTACGCCCATCCCACAGTGAAGCAGCTAATGCTTCCTTGTACTGCGTCCATAGAGTTGACAGCGATGTGCTGCGTGGGCGCTATATTCCAAGCCACGCGTTTAAGCCACGCATGTAGCATTGACGTCATTAATCTCGTATTCGTGCGTAGCGTAGTCGTGGGTTCCAGTGGACGTTATCACAGAAATCTTCTGGCAAAGCGAAGCTAGACATACGTGCGTAAACTCTCCGTACGCAGCAGTGGGCCAGCGGCTTACCGCATATTTTGTGAAAATTTAAAATATCATAAACTAAGTAGCAATTTCCTCTGACATTACAACAAACACTAACACTAATTAACACAGTTAGCCGTCATCACAGTAACACAGGCCCTCACACGTGTCGAGCACTTATCCGCCGGCCCTGTTATCGGCAGCGGAAAGGACATAAAAACTTTACAGCAGTTGTTTGAATAATGTATGGAAATAAGTACGACTATGAAACCAGTACCTAAAGTTGCCTCGTTTTAGAAATCATAAGGTGAGACATACGACTATCAAAGGTATTACAGGTTTTTTAAGCATTTTCGCAAAAAAAACCAGGCCCTATTACTAAGCCAGTGCGACACAAAGTATTACAAAACCTTGGGGTTTATTTGGCGTACAAGCATTAATTTATTTACAACCGCCTAGAGACGATTATTTCGTAAATACATAAAATTATATATTATGAAAGCCGTGGTAGGCCACTAGACTCAGAGTCGTAAGGTCATAGGTTCAAATCCCTGGGTCGTATTTATTTAACAGCCAGAAGACGTCCACTGCTGGACGAAGGTCTCCCTCTTGATGAGGGGAGGGTTTTCATAGTTAATTTTTTACCAGGATAAGTATTTTCATATCGTTGGCGTTTTGGTGAAAGGAAACATCATGAGGAAGCTTGCCTACGTCTGGAAGAGATATTCAATGACTTATGTGAATCCTCCAACCCACAACTGGGCCAGCGAGAATAATCGCCCTTCCAGGTAAGCTGATTGTTCTATGATAGCACTTGCCTAAAACCTTGATATAAGACAAGTGCCGGCACTGTTTCACAGTGAGCGACTAAGGTGGGGTTTGTTACAGTAAGTCCATATAAAGCGGTATTTCCGAAGTCGCAGGAGTTTCCTTGTTCAAGTAAATTGTAGGTAAAAGAGGAGTGGTGACAGCTGGACAAATTGTTTACAATGAAAGGACTTTAAAAAACTTTACCCTTCGTACTAATTAATTATTTATGCATGTTGTAACTTTACACTTGTAATTTGACATGTAACTTTAGGGTTATCAATAAAGTATTGTATTATATTGTACTGAAATTGTTATCTTTTCATCAACAGCCAGAAGACGGCAAATGTTGAACGAAGGCCTCGCCTCTCAAAAGGGAGGGTTTGCCATAATCCCCACGCTTGGCAGGCGGCTTGGGGATCGCAGAATGCTCACCACCGTTAACCGAAATGACGCTGCTGCCCGTCCTCCGGTGGTTCTGGATGCAGTTTTAGAACATACCCAGGTCCATTTATATAAACATTTACATTTTGGTAATTTAAAATAATGTACTAGCAACGTTACCAGGTTCCCATGGAAAATTTGTTCTTATTTCAGATTTACCAAGTAGATGTTTTAAAATTAACAAATTACCGTGGAAGTCACGATTAATTCGAAATCATTCTGAAAAGCGGTGACCAATTCGTGACACGCCTATGAGATTTAAATAGCACGATAGTATATTTATTTATCTGGTCTACACTCATATAGATTATAAAATACCTAATAAGCATTATTTTATCATTACATCGTAACAATACGAAAAGGTAGCTACATAATGCTCATAAAAAATACAATAACAGAGACGAAACAATTTTTTCATGTTAATTCCAATATTCATAATTATACTAATGATTTTCTTAGGTAATAAAACCAGCATTTACTTTTAATACGAATAAAAGAAAAGTAATATATTTGGCTGTCCATTATCTTTTTGTCCTAATATTTATTTTCCTATTCATAATAAACTCCGTCGTAGCAATTGGCTACGAAAAAGCTACAAGAGAGCGTCGTAGCGCTACGAAATGTATTTCACACTCCACCGGCTACCCTCACTAGTAAAGTAATCCTAAATGAGACCATTCCGAGATAGATTCTTACGTGGAATAAAAAAACAGTCAACAAAACAGTCTGGAGAATACTGGAAATAGAATTACAGTAGGTACTGTTTTTGGAAGAAACTGTAACATTAACCGATACATCTTACTAATAACAGATGCTGAGAAAGCTGAAATTAGAGTCATTTGGTTATTTACGATATGTTTACCGTCATTATGTCGTGTAATGGACTCCCGATATTTCGGCGCAGTTGCATGTATAGAATGTTCACGGGCATACTGAAGAATGTTATTAGACACAATAACTGTTTATAATGTTATTATATTGGGGGACATTTTACACACAGCGCCATCTAGCCCCATACTAAGCAAAGCTTGTATTACCAGATAGCTGATAGAATACTTATATACTTTAAGAATGCGAGTGGCTGTCAAAAAATTCGGAAACATCAAGGACAATCTAACTGTTTAGTATTAATTAAAAAACAAGACATCCAATTTAAAAAAAAACTTAACTACCTGCCAAAAAAAAGAAAAAAAAAAAGTCATATGAAAAGGCCCTACAACCGCCATATTGAATTATTTAAATAAAAATATCGCCAGTATCACTCGGGATGATGAAAGAATTCTAACGATATCCCAAACATCCAAATTTGTTCAAGCATTAACAACAAACAATCTACATTACTAGAATAAAAAAAACTCACATACATGAACTCTGAAAATATCACAGTCCTTTTAGGGCAGCCGTATAAAAATAACAGAATAAATCGATAGTCAGCCTCCTTACCTTACCTGCATTTTTGCTAGCTATATGTACCATATGTGCTAGCTAGCTATTATGTTTAAATGGGTTCGACTTAAACCAGAACTTAGTGATATTTACAGCTCGGCAGCTAAAAATCAGATGCTACCTGTATGAGGGTTGTACCTGCCTAGGCTACCTTCTGCAATCCGAGATCAACCAACATATTGGTACTCAACTCTTTATATAACTTCTTCAATAAAATTCTCATAAATTGATTGATCTCTGTCTACACTCGTCTGATTTTGTAGTTTATTCGACTTCGATGTACTACGCCATTCAACATCATTTTCATCAGCCAGAAGAGGCCCACTGCTGGACGAAGGCCTCCCCTTAATAGGGAAGGCTTGCCATATGCCCCACGTTTGGCAGGCGGCTTGGAGGACGCAGCGTGTACCATTATTAATATATAACATAATATCTTTTACCACATGTAAGTTATGTATAATTAAGAAATAATTTTGAGAAACTGGACCTAAAAATTTGAGAAATTTTACCCTTCTTAGAATTAGAATCCAAATATAAATATCTTATCGTCATCATTTCAAGAATTCCAAGCCGTCCACAAAAAAGGTCGACAAACTCAATTATAAAAAATCAAATTTCACGCTCTACATCCGTCCCTGAATAGGATCCCGCCACCAGACATAGTCAACCGTAGATCATTCAGAGCCGCCATTCAAAAAAATAAATCTGACCGCATCATAGGCAGATTTTAAAGGGGGAAGATAACCCGATGAGGGCTTTTGATCGGCGGGCCGTGAGCGCTCCGCGTTGTGCGCCAGTGACGAA
Organism: Erannis defoliaria; assembly: GCA_905404285.2. Lineage (NCBI taxonomy): Eukaryota > Metazoa > Arthropoda > Insecta > Lepidoptera > Geometridae > Erannis > Erannis defoliaria. Next base: position 16,695,943 of record FR990084.1, on the reverse strand, counting down.
GGTTTCTCAAAACTTATAAGTTAGATAAGTACACATACCAAAAAATGTTGAAGGCATTAGTTGAAAGATAACGCTAAGAATGTTGCAGCCTTTATCTAATAGACTGCAATGAAAAAACAGATATATTTTTCTGTAGACGAATGTCTCGAGAATTATCTATTTACATTGACAACTTAGTAACGACAATGCAAGACTAATTTACTGTCTCGCTATATATAGTTATAGTTTTACAGCCCCTAAATAGTACAGTTTTAAAACTGGAGCAAAATGGAAATGCCTAAAATAGGGCATGCTTTAAGAGAGGCGTAATTCCAATTGTCACCGACTAACCGACATAGCTCGCAGAACCGATAACCGCAGGGGTAGACGTGTTCTATATAATAGAAACGATAAATTGACAGACGTGGCGTAGGAGGGCTTGAGACTAGTTGGAGTGACGATATACGTAGGACAGCTGTCAGCCGTTGGAAGCGGAAAACTGAAGATCGGTCTAAGTGGCGTGCAGTTGGAGAGGCCTATGTCGAATGAGACTATGATAATCTAGTTATGATGATGATGATGATGTCTAAGCTGATGATAATTAAATCTGGCCTAACCTTGTCACTACTCCATTCCTTGTTACTACATCATTGCTTGTTCTTTTATTTTTAAATAATTTGTGATAATCGCATTATTCATGTTAATAACTTATGTTAATAATTATTTTACTCTGTTAATTAAATTATTTTGAATTTGAATATAAGTCCAGAAGCCCCGGGCCGAATTTAGCTATATTTTATTAACTGACTAGCTGATACCCGCTACTTCGTACGCGTAGAGCTCGGCCTTCGGCCTCGCTACTATGACCCGCTCCAGAAACACATAATTTCATCCAAATCGGTCCAGCCGGTTACTCACCGTTTAAACCTTCCCTGGACTACGACAAACATTTCAAAACCAAAATCAGCTAAATCGGCCCAGCCGTTCTCGAGTTTGAGCGAGACAAACGAACAGCAATTTATTTTTATAAATATTTTTTGTGACATACTAAATGAAATTTGATGTGTAACCTTGGTGTTATCAATAAACTAAGTATTTGTATTTGATGTTCAAACGATAAATTGTGATAATTATCTGCTCTTGGCGGAGATGTCCGTTTGTTTGTGTGTGTTCCATCTTGAGTCATGAGTGTGAAGTGTTAATTATTTTGCTAAAGTGAAAACTACAGTACTGTTCACACCGTTCCCGTGCTTGTCTCGTGATAGGTAAGCGCTTTTCGTGCTACATTTAGCGCTGGGAGATGGAAAGATAAAGTGTTATGTGGGCCGCATGTGCCGGCCTTGTTATACCTTTAAGATAGGACGTGGTACAGTAGAGCTTACAGAGTTTGATAATATTCAATGAATCAGGTGAATTACTTTCTTTTTAATCGGACCCTCAGAGAGTCGCTGAGCACAGCTCATTCTATAGCTCACCAAGCAATTTTAAACTTTGTGTTGTGGATCGATTCAACTGGGAGTGTCCACATTTCGGCACATGACGAGTAGAATGCACTGATTGAAGACTGTTGTCTTGAGTATTTGCCAGAGGAATAACAAGACGACGGTTATGGTTTTTACCAAAGTTACGTCCAACGTCAAATGTCATATTTCAAATTTCAATTATCAATAATTTGAACTAGTGCGGCACAGTATTATGTTCGCAAGTTCACAATTCTGCCACTGCTACTGTTAGTGGCAGACGTGACGCTTACCACCAGGCGATCGTCTTGCTCGTCTTGTCACTTGATTGTATAAAAAAACTAAGTTGCTCTTGCCTAATTTGGTCTTAGTTACAAATATTTTTAAACGATCTCTAATGTGACGAATTGAACCATTTATACCAACTGCTTCAGAAGCAGCTCGTTTATGAAATAAGACTGTATTTCTCCAAGTTCATCCAGCGTATTTATAAATTTCATCCAAATTCAGTTTAACAGACAACCGGGAATTTGATAAAACCCAAAATTATTGTACGAGTTAATCAAAAGCTCCAACAATGGTACATGATTAATTATTATTGAAAAGACAGCTCTATATCCCTCCCTCAGGTAAAGTACAAAAACAACGGTACCAAATATTCTAGATAAAAAACAACGCTCACAATCTAATATTATTTTAGTCACAATTAACTGAATTTTCAATTGAACTAGACCAAACTTTCACAGTCATTATTGTGATAAAAATTTAGATAAAAATCAAAGTAATCTTCAACTCTAAAATCAGGTCAAGCCTTCGCAAAAGAAAGCGGACCCTGCATGTCCGTTTTGTTCATCACGGTACGGCCCATCGCATCCCAGTGACCCTATTAGCAAAGGGAAGCATTCCCACTATTATCCCTACGTCGTGAACAGCCGCCCTTGGGCCGAGGGACACTGGAGCAACCATGTGAGCGGTTTTTAAACGATTTTCAGGAACATGAAATAATTACATTGATTGCAGCAAATATATTATGAAAAATTGTAAGTTGCAAACAAAAGTAAGTAATTGTAACAATTAGTAAGTTGTCAATTTGTTTCGGGGGGTTTTTTTAAAATTATATTTATGTATATATTTTATAGTAAATAAGTAGTTTTTAGTATATAGTTTAAATATCTATTTTAGATTTTGTACTTGCGAATATAAATGCTTTGGTGGAAAATATATTATAAATTTATTATACAGATCAGATAATTTATACACAAGAATTAAAAAGTTGCAAACTGCAAGAAGTGAACCTTAATAATTGTAAAACTGTGTTATCCTACTGCTTCCTGTCTTACTTTCTATGCTAGCCTACTACTGTGTTGGTTTATGTTCAACCGACTTCAAAAAAGGATGTTTTCAATTCGTCAGTATGTTTTTTTTTGTATGTATATTACGTGATTACTCCGCCAATTATGAACTAATTTTGATGATAATTTTTTTGTCTGGTAGGAGACAAAAAAATAATCAGAGGTGTAAATTATGTAAATTTTATCGAAATTAGTTTACTCGTTTGGTTTTTAAATCAAAATTACGAGAAAATATGAAGATGTCATCCAGGTATTCGAAGTTTAAGTTGGGTGTATTTTTTTTATAGCGTATTATTCCTTTGAAACAGCAACAGAAGAAAGACTCGACGTCGACGACGTGATTTTTGGCATGGACGGAAAGTGACGTGGACTACGACGCAGAGAGAGAGAGCTAGATCCTGCAAGACGACGCAGCAAGTATTATCATAAAAATAAGATGCTAATTAACTAAAATACTAATCAAAAATGTGTGATAAAAAATAATAAAAAACACAATGAAAGCTCTGTTAAAAATTGCTAAATTAATTCTAAGTCTTTACTTACATAATTAATCATAAACGAAGCAAACATAGGCGTGTAAAAAAAAGTGGGAATAAATAAACTCCCGTGTATTTCCACCTTTAGACCCTCGCGCGGCATTGGACTCGTTAATACAGTCCTGATGGATAAGGGCCTTCGAACACTTGACTTGTGTTTTTCATGTCATTAGGAGAAAAACCGAAAGGTAAAATAATTCACTTTTTGTCTCTCAGATTTCGCTTCCACAATTTCTTTTACATTTACGTTTTTCTGAAGGTTTCTTTTTATATGACGAGAAATCGGTCTAGGATGTCAGTATGGTACGATTATAATTTACTGAGTAAAAATTATTGACGACCGATTTTTTTCTTTCTCCTAGCCAAGTTTTTGTGATAATAATTCAGTTATTGTGATTATTTACAAGGATATTTACCGTGATTATGTTGTGAATCGAGCTCCTGATATTTCGGCGCAGTTACATGTATGCACCATATTTACAGGCAGACTAAACCAATGACGATGATATAATGACATAATGATGATAACATAACTTGGAGGATCTAGCTCTCTGAATGAAAGTCATTTATTACTACTTCATTTGATGCCGACTGATGATTGGCCTACCAGGGCTTTAATACGTAACATTTAAAAATTTCAGTCCGTATTTCGTAAACAGTTATTTTGTTACCTTATGATTATTGAAATAAGATTTAATAAAACTGAAGCTCTTTTCAAAAAAATCCTATTCAACGCTCTAAAGATACTTAAACGCCAAACAATACTGTGTAACATAACTTAGTAACTACAGTAACTTAACTTAGTAACTTATATTATGTATGTATTAACATATTATACAAAACAATGATAACTCAGTAGGTAGGTATGTTTCGGGTATAATGAGGCGACGACGGTGACCTCTCACCATCAGGTTACCCATACTTGTCTCTTTGTTAAATTAAAAACGTGTACAGAACCTCGTTATTCACAATAAATAGATTCATTCAACTACGTCAATAAGTTTTTCCAATACACATTCGGCGCAAGTTTTCATAACGGATCGAACTTTTCAGAACCTTACAAAGGCTTTCACAGAACTGTCTAAAGCCTTTAACGTCTTCATGTCAGAAAAGTCGAGAACAGCTGTCTAAAGTTTAACTTATTTGCTGTCTGTATGTCTTGAGTTATCTGTGTGCAGCGGCTATGATGACTACTGGGATAGAAAAAGTATTATTTAAAAGTTCTTTGATATTATTATACAGAATTCTTAAATAAAATATCAAGGAAAAATGAATGACAAAATAGTCAGAGCTCTTGAAATCTGTTTTCTATATTATCATAACTTTAATAGCTTTGCCCGTAATGGCAACTCGGCAGACCCAAACTTACAATAAAGATACAAAAATCCTAAACGAATCCACGCCATTTTTGCTGCTACAAGTACCTAATGTAAACAAATATAATAGTTTTTTCATTGTAAATTACTTTGCGGTAAACTAGTTATTTGCTGTATCTGTGAAAAATAATTAGTACCAAAGTTATTTATAAGTTAAAACCGATCAATCTGTAAAATTAACTCAAAATATCGCTAACTCTTCAAAATGCGTGAAGCTGACTAGGCTATTAACACGTAGAAATTAGCACGTAACAGATAACTCACACGTATAACTTAAGTTTAAGTTTGTATAAAATATGTTAAATAATGAATAATACTTAATATTATGCATGTGATATGATCTGTGACAGTTCATACTTAATTCTTTATTTACGTTATAATACATACAAAGAGATTTATAAAAGAAATATTATCTAGCTAAGCTACTTAATTATAATTAAACAAAAATTAAATAATCGATATAAGAAATAGCTTTAAACTATCTTTGTGTAGAAACCTAGAGATAGTTTGAACGATCTCTAATTTCGGGTAATGTGGCCAAAATGCAGGCCACGTTCCCAAATTAGCTAATTTTATGCCCCGAATAAAGGCCAGCATTATGGTCACGTGATATATGATATATAATTTCATACATAGATAAATAATCGAATGTCGAAGTTCGAATGTTCCGAAGTATTGAGTGCCAATGCCGCAATACCTTAGATAAAGCTTTGTTTTTCTGCTCAAAGTACTGAGTTATCTGCAAGAGTCATGAGCAGATGCTATCCCTTACAATCAGAAAGACATTTCGTACATTGAATTACTCGGCATCATAAAAATAGATTCTTCATACTTTGATCAGAAACTTTAAACACACCGCTGTCTTTCTAGACAGTCAGTTAAAAATCAGCTCTACATTTTAAAGTAAGGCATACTTTACACATATTTTCTTAAGTTGACAAAAGTTTTCACAATATACTACAGAGAGTTATCGCGCGAATTTGTGCGAATTTAAAAAGACACGGCGAGCTCCGTTTCCGAGTCAAGTCAGATGTCAGAGTCACGCGCGACACTCGCCCGGGATATTATAATTTGCTAGCTTTGCACCGCGGACGTTCTTGGATATTTTTACAAGGAAAACTGACGTGGTTTTGACACATTATTATTTTACTTAAACGTGATAATGCTAGAGAGCTGACTCCTTCTTACTTCATTACTTACTCCTCCTAATACTTGGATGGATTATATAGCTTTGATCACAGCCGGTGAGCTTAATCAAGGCGGGACTATAAGCGCGTCACGCGAAGCTACTTCTTACTGAACACTTTTTAAAGCAAATACCAGGCCGTGATAGTCAAAGTATCCGACTCAATTACACGTCATCATCAAAATCATATCATACTGCTGCGTAGGTCCCTCCCAACTTGAGAGGGACCTATGGAAATTTGCCTTAGGAGTCCCAAGGCACTCAGTCCGATCTTCAGTTATCCGATCCAACCCCTGCCAGCTGTCCTACGTATATCGCCACTCCATCTAGTCTTAGGGTGTCCTACGCTACTTCGGCCGATTCGTGGTTTCCACTCAAGAACACGTCTTCCCAGCGGTTATCGGTTCTGCGACAGATACGACAGCCCACGGCCACTTCAGATTGTTAATGCGCTGAGCTATGTCGGTAGCTTACTAAAACTACCAGGTGAACTCTGGCAAATTGCTTCATTCTAGATTACGTGTACTGCTACTGTTATGGGCAGGCATGATTAAAATTAATAATGAATTAGTTAATTATTCAGGCGTTATTAATTCCAAAAGAAAAACATCTTGCTCGTGTCGTCACTCTATTGCATTAAAAAACGATATTCAAAACGTTATATTATTCAGTAAACGTTATTCAGGTACTTTGAATTGAACAAATCTACATTTACAGACAAACAACACGCCCACTCACAACATAATGGCGTCTAATTTAAATAACAAATCAAGTATTCTCATTGCGTCTCGAATCAAGCCTGTCGTGCGCACAACTTGTCCGAATGAGATACGTGGCTCCAACTTGTACTTACTTACTTACTCACTTACTTAAGTTAAGGAATCAGGTGTCAAGTTAAACGGTAACTTTTTGCCAAATAATTTTCTTAATAGCCGATATTTAATCAGGATGAATTTAAGTTACCAACCTGGGAGACATTGGTGCGCTTTTTATTAGTGAAAGATCAATATTTATTTCTGTTCAATATTTATTTCTGGACCTGGGTATGTCCTTAAACTGCAACCAGACCCACCGGAGGACGGGCAGCAGCGTTCTCGGTGAAACGGTGAATTCTGCGATCCCCAAGCCGCCTGCCAAGCGTGGATTATGGCAACACCCCTCTATAAAGGGGGAGGCCTTCGTCCAGCAGTGGACGTTTTATGGCTGACGACGAGACAGATTTGTAAAAGTTAGCTCAATACAAGACTACAGCGAGAACGTGCATAATAGCGTATAAGATACTATTGTACGAACGTACAATGTATACTCTACAGGGTTGCGCGGAATGATAGTACTAAGCCGAAAGGAGGTAATTGTGAATTCATCATAGTGAACAAATTTTAATATGGTACAAACACAGAATTCGCAAAAAATTGCTGTTTCATAGGAAAACGTCATTCAGCCGCAACAAAATGCTAAGAACTGATGTTTTTTTTCGAAATCAAGCTTGACCCTAATAAAAAGTAGTTCACGTATTTTAAATACCTCTCGACTCAGTAATACCGTTCCGTTTAGCCCTAAGATATTGACATATAATTAATACAATCTAGTGACCATAATATATCCGCATGTCTGTCTATGTTCCGTTTTGTGATTGTCGCACTTTACTGAGTATTCACGAAGAAAACATATTTGCATAAATTATTTAGTTATGCGGATAAAACAACAAAGTCAGGAACTTTGTTGTCACAGACAAATCACAGAGCAAACAATATCTGATCGAATTAATGAGTTAGTGTAACACAGCACACGTGCCACAGCCACCAAACGCCGCTGCCTGAATCTAGAAGCGGCGACTGAGAAGCGGGCGCGGGACAGCCACTAGTGTGCGGTGAGTTCATATAAATCTATGGAAGCTGGAGTCCGCAGCTCGAGGGCAGCGGTGTGTTGGGGCTGTGGCGCGTGTCCTATGTGTGAATTAGCTAAAGTGCGGCTAAATATCTAACAGAAAAAAACAATAAAAGAAAACTATTATATACTCTAGTATATTTCAAGAGAGATCGAATAGCAGATAGATATTCAAAGAAAATCAGTGTTAATACTGATAAGTAATATATATTAATTATACAGTCTTAATAATCCAACAAGTAATATTGATATTCTTACAGACGGTAATAACTAAAAAAGTAAAAGGAATAAAAAAGTATCGTCCGTAACTTTATTGCTATTGACTCCATTTCACCAACAAACAATAAATTTCATTGACGTATTTATATAATTTTATGCAAATACTTACATATAAAATAAGAAAACTGTTGGTTTATATAGGAGAAACGTCCGTCGGCACAGACTTTACTTTTTTACTAAACTAAAGTTTTTGAAAAACATGTTTTTTTAACCACCATATAACGTATATATGCCACCCACTGCTAGGCATAAACCGATTGGGCCATATACTTACATTCCACCACGCATGTCCAGTACGAGTTGGCGGACTTACAAATATAATTATTCTCCAGTGCAGGTATCCCAATTAGTCCTTGACCAAAAAGCCAGTGAAAAAAAAGTTTGGTGAATGTAAATTTGTTTTGTTGAAAAGGCCCGGGACTGAACCCACAACCACAAAATACACGTTTTCGTCAACTAGACTGCCATGAGCAATAATAAACTAATTACCTAGTAACAAGTACAAACAAAAAAATGATAATATATAGACTTCAAACAATTACGGGATCACCCTTAGAGAGTGAGTCAAACCCCCCCTTTCAAACAAAATAGTAAATAAAAAATACATAATAGTCGAACCTAATAAAAACTTTTTGAAGTCGGCTAAAAACTAAACGTCTTACCACAAAAGATTTAGGCAAGCCTTAGACACGTGTTGAACAGATGTTTCACAAATTTCGTACCACATATCCGAACCTAGCACTCGTCTAATATAGACATGCCTTAGCCACACGTTTTAATTTAACAGTGCCTAACCTTGGTTTAAGACGTCGTGACATTTTACGTCAATCAGTTTTGCTTGTGAAATTAATTTAACAACACATTCTTAACATGGTTATGTGGTAAGAGAAATAAAATATCTGTTTAAACGGTATCTAACTTTTAGACACTGTCTAGCTTAACAGATGTCTAAGCGTTACTTTAAATTATTTTTGTGGTAAAATGGTAAGAGTCTTACTCTAACTCACCGCTTACTGTTAAATGACGTTTGTTAACTTAAGTACCTAGTCTTAAATTATGTAAAATTGCAAGTAAACCCAGAAGCACCACTAGTATACACAAAGAACACGCTCCTCAATCCTCTGTCTCTTTCTGCCATGGACGGCGGTCAACCAAATGAAGCTATCGCGTGTTCAGCCACCATTCTTCAATACTGCGTACAGGATGTTAATAATGCAGGAGAGAACCAAGAGGCGGGGTAAACTTGCTATAGGTAAGTAGTTATGCACGGAAAGTGAGGAATAAGTTTTCTAATTCGGTCAAGGAATGGGATTTGTATTCTAATAATACGCTTTAAAAGCAATAGTGTGCAAGCATTACTGTGTTTCAATTTGAAAGTCAATGTTACTAGACAAATTACTTGATTCTTTTGTTCCTAATTCTGGCACTGGTACTGTTATGGACAGGTGTGATGCTTACCACCAGGCAAAAGTCTCGCTCGTCTCCAATCCATCGCAAATAAAGGTTATCTCTCCATAGGTCAAAATTCTAACAATACCCTAACTCAGAATGTACTAACCCTACCTCTCAGGTCAGGTTATCGACACATCCTATATAAGCATAACCCCCAGGTAGCGCTGACGTGCGACGGTTAAAAACGAATTACAGCGGAGCACCCTGTAGCCATTTGTCATACTGCATAGTCGGGGAGACAGCGCACTATTAATTAACACTACGATGCGAAAGGAATTGACAGGATATTAATTGATACGATTTATGATTGGCAAGTCTGCGATGACGTGTGAATTGTTGTGTGATATTGCGTTGATTTACGTATTATGAAGATGCGATTACTTCAGAAGATGAAGAACGCAAAACATAAACACGTAAAAATTACCATTATCAAAGATATTGTAATACTACACTAGTATCCTTAGTGTGTTTAGTTTTAGTTAGCTTTCGACTCTACAGCAATTAGAAGAAATCGTAACCAGCTAAGAAAGAAAAAAGACAGAAAAAGGGGAATCAAGATATTAAAGAAATTAAACTGTGAGAAAAATGTATAGTGCGTCTATTTTATTTTTATTATATCTATTTATTGTAATCGATAACGTTATAACCGTTTGCTCGCTGTGTACCTAAAACACAGTGTGCCTTAATCGCGTAACAATACATGATATATAATACAGTAATTATAGTTAAGGCCAATGATGATTACATTTATATAGGTAATAATGACGTAGTTTTACATAATTTTACGTGTATGGATATTATTAACATGTGGTAACATTATACACTTAGTAATAGCCTACTGGCATACAAAAATCGTTTAGTTTTACAATGAGATAAATACATAAATAAGAAGGTTGCGCGTGTTTGAGTGCGTGTGTTTGTCTGTGTGTGTGTGTGATGAGCCGAAATTACTTACCGAGCCTGTGGAACTTTTTAATTTTAAGGAGATCGCATAAGAGTTAATTAATATCTGTAAAAACAGACATTACAGACAGACAGGCGTATGCCTGATACATAGGTACATACTCTAAAAATAGATTACCCTCCTGGGCAGTCCTGTAAAATCGTGCCGCCAGCTCCCATCCCAAAATGAAATTCAGATGTTATAAATCGCGATTTTTCTAGTTTCGTGTTACACCGCAGAACAAACGCGGCGCTATCACCGCAATAATATCAGCTAAGTCATTTTTAATTACCGCCCTAATTGGTTTTTGTTTATTTAATCACAATTTATTATTACAGTCGTGTTTTGTGATATTTTGTAATGCTGCGCACGGTTATTTTGTGCACGAATACCCTGTTACGCAACGTGGTTTAAATTCGTTACTAATTTTAGCCCGCGGCTTTGTCCTCACTGTGATCAAAACATTCGCTGAGTAGTCTATGCCCTTCGATAATATACCATTGGAGGTAGCAAGCCAAGGAGGTACCCATCTGCGTAACTGTATATAGTCAGTGACCCTATGTGTGTGTTGTGAGTTTGATTTAGTGTGTGTGGTGTTCATGAATAGCCAGAGTCATTAGCATTATCTCTAAGACCCCTATAACAATGATCTATGCAGTTAACTTAATTGGTGACCCATCTATGAAGAGTAGGTATGTTTTATGGCCATCCGTGGCGATCGATAAATAATTATTTATATGTGATCATTCTGTTTCCACCCACTGCGGGATGTAGGCCTTCTCTCGGTCGCGTCGAACTTCCCGGTAAACCAAACCGTGGTTATGTGCAAACCTTATCCACTGCTTTCCGGTTTTTTTTATCTGATTATTATCTTGTTTGAACGCTGCGAAGATATGGTTTTCGCTAGAGCACGCTTGCTTAGACGAAACCAATTGACTTTTAAACACACAACAACTACTATTTAGACACGCCAATTATAGTTCCCATTGGAAAAGACCCACTCTTAAGACATGATACAATGTCATCTGACTATAAAAGAAATCTTACCACACGACTGTCACTTTTCAATTATTATTTTTTGGCATAGGCCTTTTTTTACTACAACAAACTACAAAGACTACTTAGCCTACTACACAACAAAAACAAAAGGATTGTATCCAGACCGATGAAAGTCTAGAGACAATCCAAATGCTCAAACCCACTACCAGTCGGCAGCGTACCCAGCATGCTGCAGGTTTTTTTTTTTTTTTTTTTTTTAATGTAACACAAACCTGTAGTTTGCGTTTGATTGCCATCTCGTCTGATGATAAACGAAGATGCAGTCTACGATGGAGCACGCTTGCCTAGAAGAAACCGATTCACTCGCGACTTGAAGACACCCAGATTAAAAATTAACGTGTGTTCTTACTAAACTCTTATTCTGGCTATAAGTCTAGCTGTGCTCTTAATATAATATCATGTAAGGGCGATAATCAAACAGTGGTTTAGCGTCTCCAGTGTAGACAGTCACAAAATGTCGCTGCCTCGTGTCGCCCCTCAGTAGTATGGTCCCTAGATTCAGCACTAACTCGCTTTTGACTACTCCGTATGTTTGTTACTTGTTTAATTATTATAGTAAACAAATACTTTATACAGAAGCACAGATTTGTTTGACTAATTACCGACTGATCATTATGGAGATTTTGGAAATGAGTATATTATTATTATTTTTATTACACACGCTTAACAAAAAATCAAAAACAGGTCTTAAATATTTCACTTATTACTAGCATGGTAATCTATAATTATACACTTACTAAAACGGGACAATTACTAACTACTACTACTATTTATAACGGATTTGTACTGTATAATGTATGTAACTTGTAACCTTTAGCGCGTTTTCTCAAGAACCACTGTACGACACAATTTACGGTCACGACACACGACAGACGTCACGTAAAAAACGTCGTATTGTGATCCTTTTTTTCACGAGACGGCACGACAGCACTGCACGGGAGTCGTGACGTGGTCGTCGTCAGCTATAAGACGTCCACTGCTGGACGAAGACATCCCAATAGAGGGTATTGCCATAATCTCCACGCTTGGAAGGCGGCTTGGGGATCGCAGAATGGTCACCACCGTTAACCGAGAGAACGCTGCTGCCCGTCCTCCAGTGGGTCTGGTTGCAGTTTAAGGACAGACCCAGGTCAGGTTTGCGGCGTGGTAATATTAAATAATACGCTTTAAAAAATATACAACTGACTTCAACTTCAAGTACCTGGATGACATCTTCATATTTTCTAGTAATTTTGATTTAAAAACCAAACACCAAACCGATTTCGATAAAATTTATATTGGTCCCATATAAATTTTATCGAAGTATTATTAAATAAAGTATATAATTACCTACCAAATAAAAACCGACTTCAAAAAAAGAGGAGGTTATCAATTGGACTGTTTGTTTTTTTTGTGTGTATGTTACGCGATTACTCCGCCAATTATGAACAGATTTTGATGTATTTTTTTTAGTAGGTAGGTTATACACTTCAGAGGTGGTCCAATATAAACTTTATCGAAATCGGTTCAGTAGTTTAGTTTTTAAATCAAAGTTACTAGAAAATATGAAGATGTCATCCAGGTATTCGAAGTTGAAGTCAGTTGTATTTTTTTTTAAAAGCGTATTATTCTTCTTTGCTTTTGGGATAATAATTAGCACTCATTTTTCCAACGTCAAGGATTTGGGTATTTTCAAGTTTTAGCTGATTTCAAGTCACTAATGTGTTTTTTAATAATTTAAAAAAACTCATTAATGACAATAATAAAATAGATGATTATCTACGTCATAAACTAGGTAGTCACAGTAAACCAAATCATATTTTATTTTGCAGATTTTACAACCTGAATCTACACGTCAAACTTCTATCTTGTAGTGATTGCTGTTCAAATAAATAACTCGTTATCGGGTAAAAAAAAACATACTAAATATTTTTTGTTAACTATAATTATTTAAGAAAGTGTTGCAAATTCACACAGTCCACACTAGATGTCGCCACCAGGCCCATAATTATTGATAAGCTTTATCTTTGATAACAACCATTGCAGACTCGTTATCATCGCATAGTGACGAAATACAGACGCGATAAACTAAATATAAAATCAGGTGAGTTTTAGTTGTACCTAAACTACAAGTACCTAATATTTTGATCGACAAACAATTGTCGAAGCAAAACGACAAAACTGTTATAATACATATAGAATTGTTGATGTCTGTCTAACGTAGAAATTATATAATTTCTACTACCAGTTGTACTATTCAGTAGTACTACTGATCCAGAGCGCCGATTTAGAAAAATGTGTTTTTGTTTGAAAGGGAGATGATCCAGTCAGTGAAGTTTTTTTTAAGTTTCGTACTTTTTGTGTAGTTAAGTAGATTAGGTATATAGCTAGATTGTGTGTACCCATATTTTAACTAAGATAAAAAGAAGAGATGAATCGTACAAATGATTATCTAACCTCGTTGTTCACAAACACATCAACAGCCGGAAGACGTCCACTGCTGGACGAAGGCCTCTCCCTTAAAGGGAGGTGTTGCCATAATCCCCACGCTTGGCAGGCGGCTTGGGAATCGCAGAATGGTTCCCAACCTCGTTGGATGGGAACCTCATTATTATTTTTCTTTAAATATTTTCTCTGATCCCGGCATGCGTAAATTTAACGATTTCCTCAGTTCATTTATTTCGCCTGTTCTTAGCTAAATAATTTCTTTACGCCATAAACCCGCGCCATTACGGGCGCCATAAAATGATAGAATTGCCCGTAACTCACGCCATGGAAGTAGCTGTAGACAATGGAATTAAGCTACCTATGGATATAATTACGTCTATATGCTTTCTTTTATATTAACTAAGAATAAATGAATGATTAGATATTTGAATGTCGGTGCTCCGCTCACATCTCTAGAACAATAAAGTACCTACCAGCTTCAGGCAAAGTGTGTTAATAATAGGTCTTTACCTATGAAATTGCCGTTCTTCAGTACTGGTAATTTCAAATAGAAAAAAAGTTTGGAATGGCTTTGTATTCTGATATCAAATTAATTTTGTCTTAAAAACATGACTTTCTTTTTACAAACTCAGTCTTTTGTTTATTGATTAGCGTTGTATTTTCGTTACATTTGAACATTTTTCGTCATAATGGATACTTTAAAAATTCGTGTAATTATGGAATATGAGTTCCGTCGTGGCACCAACGCGACATAAACGGCACGTAACATCAAAAACGTTTACGGAGAGAACTGTACAAACGAACGCACAACCCGTTATTGGTTTTCCCGGTTCCGTTCTGGAAATGTTGACTTGAAAAATGAAGCTCGTGGTCGTCCGGAGACTTTGGTCAACAATTATGAATTAAAGGCGATTGTGGAAGCTGACGAAACTCAATCTACAGCTGAGCTAGCAGCAGCTTTTGATGTTAGCATCAAAACAATTTTGATCCATTTGCGACAAATAGGCAAGGTAAAAAAAACTTGATAGATGGGTGCCCCACGAACTTAACGATCGCCAGCGCAACGTACGCGTCGAGACCTGCCTCGCGCTGCAGCTACAGACAGTCTCCAAGCTGCAAGAGCTGGGGTTGGAAGCTCTCCCTCATCCGCTATACTCACCTTGCACCTACCGACTATTACTTTTTCCAAAATTTAGACAACTTTTTAGTGGGTAAAAGTTTTAATTCCCGAGAGGCAGTACAAAATGCCTTTGAAGAGTTTGTTGCCTCTCCGTCCAGCAAATTTTTACAAGAAGGGCATCAATAAACTGCCAATTCGTTGGCAAAGATGCGTCGATTGCATGGGTGATTACTTTGAATAACAGAAATAAAAAAGATTAAAAAATAAGTACTTTCACTTATTCCATACAAAACGGCAATTTCATAGGTAAAGACCATATACTCGACCATCCGAATTCAGTCTCATGCTACCTGCCATCCACTTTGCTACCTGCCACCTTTGTAGCGGTAGGATTCTACTGCAGAGTCCACCTGGGGAAGTACCACACCATTACCAGTTATTCAAACGCCAAGCAGTAATGTGCAAGCATTACCATGTTCCGGTTTGAAGGGCAATGTTACCAGATAAATTTATGTATTTATTTGATACTTAAAACAGAATACAGTCTTTACATTTGCATTGTATAGGTTACAAATAATTTGTTCTAGATTGCATTCCTTAATAAATGTGTACACAACATGAACAACATGGAAGCAGTAGGTACCTATATCTACAAGTCAATCAAATAAAATTAAAAAAAACTGGGTATGAAGAGATTTAACATCTAATATCTCAGGGTGACGAGCGCAGTGCAGTGCGGTGCAGGATTGTGTTCGCAAGTTCACTATTCTGGCACTGCTATTGTTAGTGGCAGGCGTGACACTTACCACCAGTTGAAAGTCTTGCTCGTCTCATCACCAGAACGTAAAAAAAGACCTTCTTCCTCTAATAAATTCCCACATACATGGAAGTGGTTCAAAGGTACGAGACGCAGAATAACTTTCCTGCCGAGCGTAACACACTTTTCACCTCTCTACAGCGAGGAAAATGCAAAAGTTTCTTAGTTCATGCAGTATTCGTACTGGCCAGTGCGATTATTCTAAATGATGGTGATGAAATATTATGATTTTTTTTTTCTTTTTGTTGGTATACAAAAATATTAAATAGAAAGGTTCGAATTTCAAAAACACTTTTCACGCTAGCGGATAAAATGCACTTTTGCACTCACATTTCGAATCATTAACAGAATCTTTCTGAGCTTGTGAGGTGATAATTGATTTATATTACCTACATCATCAACATAAATAAAAGCTATATAAGCTATATATATATAGCTATAGCTAATATTTGTCCCGCTTCACCACAACAACTAAATTTTTCAATAATCTTGCCTTATTACAACAGTTACTTCCTATCCCGCAGCATGTATAGTTTCTAAACGATAGCAGGAAGCAGGGCAGATAATTTAAAATTACAGACTGGCTCTACAAAAAGATACCCCACACAGAGCGTTTTATTACGAAGTAAGTACTTACTTTATTTTGTCGCGTAGCACAAAGAAGTAAAAAATTAAAGCCTCCGGTAACGCACGGGTGAAAAAACAATTTCCTCCGAGCCCTTAGGGCTTCTAAACAGAGCACAAAGAAAGGATTTCTCGCTCTATTTTGTCAGTATAGGCAAGGCGGTAGTATGGAACATAGCATTGAGTTTTCTGTGCTGTTGACACATTCTGACAAGTAAGGCGTGACGTCATTTTTTGTTTTGTGGGAAAGGGACAGAGTTGTCTCTAACAAAAACTTTAAACGCTCATATATCAGAACATTATTAAACGATTTAAATTATTTTTTCAATAAACTTACTATATTTACTTAAATTCTTCATCAAAGCTATTGGTTTCAACGATATAAAGATCAGTCATCTACCCTATTATAAACAGTTAAACTACCTAATTAAAACTAAACTAAAATTAAAAATGAAATAATCGACATAAGAGAACGTTTAAAGTATCTATATGTAGCAAACCTATAGATAGTTTAAACGGTCTCTAATTTTTTTCTTGTTTTTTTTTCTATTACCCACAGGGTAATGTGCCCAAAATGCTAGCCCCGTTGCCCCGCATAAACACCTAACTTTCGGTATTAGACCTGCATAGCCTGATAGCTACAGATACCGCTGGACAGACATCAGAACGAGAACCGCTCGGCTAAAAGAGAGTTAACAAACCTTCAGTAGTGGAGAAGTGCCTGAAGTACCTACGTCCTTTTTTTTCTTATTTATTGGCATCGCACGTTGTGCATTCTGCCAGTGTCAGGTATAAACATTTTCAAGATTTAATAGTATAATCAAGTCATAGTCATGAAATCACAGTTAGTCACACGAATTTAGTCATAGTCGAGTCCAAGTCATGCCTTAGTAAAGTTGTGGCGACTTTACTATGAGCTTCTATGGAGTTTTGAAAACAACACAAAAACACGTGTTTCACCACATTATATCACTTGCCCACACTCGTGCATGTAACTCAACACTCAATGAATAAAACACCACCGTTTTTAATCATTAATTCGCGAAAAAACACAAGTTTGACAAAATAATAGAATGCAACGACATGATTTTTCCGTGTTCCCGCCACAACTCCACCTACGTCCTTACTGGCAACAGGCGCACGTGGTGTGGCACGCTTTGTTTTACGTTAGTCGCCGCTGACGTATTGCGCTCTCATCCCGCGGGACGGCTACAAGACTGTCACACGTACATGGTTCTTTTGACATCTGTATACGTCGCCGTCATCTAATATATAGGGTCAGTTTTAATTAATGCTTCTCGTAGACAACTGCTCTACATAATAATTTATGATAGCTAGTACTTTTAATTCCACAACAAAATGTTTTTTTCATGCTCTAGCTAATTAGAAGATGAGACAGTATCATACACTTAACCAAGACCTAATTTTATAAGTTTTTGGACTTTGCTAAGTCTTTATGTTGTTTAAAAATTACCTGTGGGATGTAGACTTTTATTTTTGTGTTTTTACCTATGGTATGTTCTTCAATACAAGCTGGAGTTATTGCACCAATCATGTTGCTTACTGTTTTGACAAGTAAGTAAGAAGTTTCAAAAGTAATAAATAATAAAATAAAAAAAAATATGTTCACTTTTTTTTTTTTTTTTTTAAGTATTTCTGCAAAAAAGGAGCCCTCGCGAACACACAAAATGAGTATAATGGCCCATATAATAGATAGATACCTTGCAGACTAACATACATAGTATATATAATATATATACAGGGTGTTAGTTTGAACACCGTTATCCTTCTAGGATACCATTGTACTCATCATTATGAACAACTTTTACTATACGGCCAAGCCTGAAATCACGAAAAAAAAACAGCTGTTCCATACAAAAAGGTTCATCGATCTTGGACAAAATGTATGGAACAGTTGTTTTTTTTTCGTGGTTTCAGGGTTGGCCCCATAGTAAAAGTTGTTCATAACGATGAGTACAATGATATCCTAGAAGGATAACGGTGTTCAAACTAACACCCGGTATATATAAATTTAAATCCTAGCATAAAAGGACGTACAACTAAGAAAAATCCCGAAGTCGAATCAATCAGAAAAGTAACCTAAGTGCTACGAGTAAAACAAAGATCGAAATATTTATAATTTTCCTCAAAGGATTTACTTACTAAGTTATAGGTACTTAGTTGATCCTTTGAGGATAATTAAACCGCTAACTACCTACCTACTTATTATTCATTATACTATCCTATGTTCATAAAGCCAAGGTTCAAACTTGTTTAACGACAGAGTGAATGTTTACATCGGATGAATGTCTTGAGTCTTGAGTCAGTGTCCACTCACATTCGCATAGAGTAAGATGTGGGTGAAATATTTAAGTTTGTGGGTGTTACTGGTGCTTGTGTACGGACATAAACATGGGAATGGACAACATGGACAGCATGACTCCAATACAGAAGGTAAGCGTTTTTTTTTAATACATTTAAATGACGAGACGAGCAAGACGTTCGTAAGCGTCACGCCTGCCACTAACAGTAGCAGTGCTAGAATTGGGAACTTGCGAACACAATCCTGCGCCGCACTGCACTGCGCTCGTCACCCTGAGATATTAGATGTTACTCGTAAATCTCTTCATACCCAGTAATTTACCTGGAAACATTGCCCTTCAAACTGGAACACAGTAATGCTTGCACACTACTGCTTGGCGGTCGAATAACTGCCAAAGGTGAGGTACTTCCCCAGGCGGACACTGCAGTAGAGTCCTACCACTACAAAAAAGTTGGCTGTTTGTCCACCGACGCGGTCACCGGACCGTCACCGAGAATGAGATTTAAGATGGCGTGACGGCGATCGTTTGTCCACCGCGCCGATATCGGTGGCTCAGTTAAAACCGGGCGAACGGTGCGGTGCGGGGGTAGTGTGTGGACAAGAACAAACGTGTTTTGTATTGCCGGCAAATCAGCCCGTCATAAAACCGTGCCGAGATCTAGCGGTCACGCCGAACTACTCGAAACTGCGGTGACCGGGATGAAGGCGCTCGGGTGACCGCGTCGGTAGACAAGCGGCCTTACTCGTACACCCGGACGGCGCGGCGTACTCGATATATCCGACTCACATTTGTCTTGTTTAATTTCGCTACATTACATTAAAATATAATTAATGGAATACTTTAAAGAACTCGTGCTATATTGACCGATCCTGGAATCACGAAATAATCAGCCGCTATGTACATATTGCTGATATTTATATTTCTATCGGACAGCTGAACTATTTTCCTTTTTCACAATTTGAGGGCACCATAGTAAACATGGCTCGTAATGAGCTCCTTTCAGCCAAGTACTACCGTTCCACGTTACCCCGCATGGATAAGGCAGTAGTAACATTAACTTCTTTCTTACTTGCAAAAACTAATAGATAGAAACTTGGATCACAGTATTATTTACATTGAAAAACACGGTTTTAAACTATCACGGTTGTTCATTTCAGTTCTGCAACATTATTACAGTAAATAATCATCATCATCAACAGCCAGAAAACGTTGGACGAAGGTCTTAATGGGGGGTTGCCATAATCCTCACGCTTGGCAGACATTAACCGAGAGGACGCTGCTGTCCGACCTCCGGTGGTTCTGGATGCATTTTTTATTTAACTTTATATCCCTTGGGATATAATCTCTTGCTTTGAGAATTGAATTGAGATTGCGTAATATATAATTGCAGTTCAAAACATGAGGAAAGTGCAAGTGGCGCAAGGATGGCTGGAAGGGGAGCTACTGGACCTGGTGACTGGAGACGGCCAGTATTACAGCTTCAAGGGGATACCGTACGCAGCGCCTCCTATAGGAAACTTGCGTTTCAAGGTAAAAAAACGACTACTAATGTAGTAGTTTCTATTGTAAGTTTTTTTTTTACATTTTGTAAAATTAAGACATCGAAATACTACAAACATTTCTTAGAAATGGAATGACAATTTATTATTGCGATGTAGAGCTGTATCCTTCAAACATTTTACCTAAAACTAGATAACTTAATGCAGCTCATAATAAGTGGCTTCTTAGTTTTTTTTTTTATGCAATTGAGTGCCAAGGCAAGCGAGATGTTTGCCTGGTGGTTAGCGTCACGCCTGTCCATTACAGTAGGAGTGAAAGAATTGTGAACTTGCGACGAAAATCCTGGGCCGCACTGCACTCGTCACTCTGAGATCTTAGATGTCAAATATCTTCATGCCCAGTAATTTATCTGGCAACATTGCGCTTCAAGCCAAAATACAGTAATGCTTGCACACTACTACTTGGCGGTTAAATAACAGGCAAGGTGTGATACTTCCTCAGGCGGACTCTACAATAGAGCCTTACAAACTACAAAACTACAAAACTTTAACATTATTCATCACATTCTTCTATTTATATACCACGTATTATAGTTTATTACTAAGCCTAATCAAAAGGTTTTTTGCATCCAGAAACTGATAGCTGTAGGTATACTTAAGACAATACATTACAATCTGACCTCAATTTCAGGCGCCCCACCCTCCGTTGCCCTGGGATGGTATTAGAAAAGCAACAGCCCATGGTCCAGAATGTACCCAAAAAGATGCATCAGCTAACGAGACTCTACGGAGTGAAGACTGCCTGTTCCTCAACGTATACACGAGAGTTTTGGCACCAAAAACACCTCTACCTGTAATGGTCTTCATCCACGGAGGTGGTTTCCTTACTGGTTCGGGTAATGACAAGGTCTACGGGCCCGATTTTATCGTCAACCATGGAGTGCTACTGGTCACAATCAACTATAGACTTGATGCGCTAGGTTTTCTCTGTCTGGATACTGAAGATGTCCCTGGTAACGCTGGGCTAAAGGACCAAGTGGCAGCTCTAAGATGGGTGAAAGAGAACATTAGAAACTTCGGCGGTGACCCAGATAACATAACTATTTTCGGAGAAAGTTCTGGAGGTGCTTCTACAGCTTATCATATTCTGTCACCAATGTCGAAGGGTCTTTTCAAGAGAGCTGTATCAATGAGCGGGGTTCCATTCTGCGATTGGTCACAGCCTCATAAGCCGGTAAAACGAGCGTTTGTTCTTGGCCAACTTCTGGGTAAAGAAACAGAAGATCCTAAAGAATTGCTGGAATATCTACAAAGTTTGCCTGCAGACAAACTAGTCGGTATGAACCCAACAGTATTTACTGCAGAAGAACTGACGAGTAATATCTTCAAATTGTATCACTTCACCGCAGTCACAGAGAAAGACTTTGGACAGGAGCACTTCTTGACTGAATCACCCTTGGACATCCTCAAAAAGGGAAAAGTCAACGAAGTAGACGTATTAATAGGTCATACAAACGAAGAGTCGTTGATTGACACTGACGACCTTGTCAGCACTTATGCTAAGCAATACAATCGTTACCCAGAACTGCTAGTTCCTACAAAACTTTTGATCCAATGTACTCCAGACACAATCTCAGATGCTGCGGACAGCATTCGCAAGTACTACTTTGGGCAACGACCGATTGACGTAGAGACTATCAAAGAGTTTTCTCGATACTTAACAGAATCAGGCTACGTATACGATGTTCAATCTTTTGCATCAAAGTTACCAAAAATAGAGAACAATAAAAGGTTCTTCTACGTCTTCTCTTGTTTTTCTGGAAGAAATTTCTATGGTAGCCGTGGTACAAAGTATGGAATGCAAGGAGCGTCTCACATGGATGATTTACTTTACTTGTTTGATCCTAAAGAGTTTAATTGGAAAGTT
Organism: Erannis defoliaria; assembly: GCA_905404285.2. NCBI lineage: Eukaryota > Metazoa > Arthropoda > Insecta > Lepidoptera > Geometridae > Erannis > Erannis defoliaria. The sequence goes on along the minus strand of FR990084.1, from coordinate 16,673,696 downwards.
GATAAAAGTAGCAGAGAATACCAATTGGTTAAACTAGTTAACACTGTGTTCACCAACTTTGCCAAATACGGGTGAGTGCTTTAATTTTCGATTACCAAACGATTGAAATAAAAATAGAGAGCAATATTGCAAAACTCTTGAAGACAAAATACTGGTTTCTCAAAATAAGTCTCGTCAACCAAATGACCTTTCTATTGTGACTGATAAAAAAATTAACTCCAATTTTAAAACTAATGAATTGCATATTTTACTATTCAAATTGCGCTTCACGTCTAACAAGGTCAGTGCCTTTTAATTTGTTCTGTGTTCAAGTTTAAAAAAAAAACATAATCGTTCAGTTAGAAAAACAATATTACATTATAGAATTGACTTAATCCTCTACATTGCTTCTGTAACAAGAAAACATGCTTTCATAAAACTATGTACAGCAAAGATAAAAGCTAAATAATTAAGCAAACTTAAAAGTTTTAAATGAAAATAATGTTAATATGTTAATAATTGTTCGCCAATATTTAGTTATGTTTACAAAGTCGTGTGGTCGTATCTAGTTTCCATATTACAAGCTTTGCTTAGTTTGGGGCTAGATGGCGTTGTGTGAAAAAAAATTAATAATAATAATAATAACATATTATTGACAGGACTATTGTCGCCAATAAGCCTGATATCGTGATGGTGGATCGGTCCCAGCGCCAGGCAGTGCTCATCGACGTCACCATCCCACATGACGAGAATCTCGTAAAGGCCGAGAAGGACAAACTCAGCAAGTACCTTGACTTGGCCTTCGAGATAACCGCCATGTGGGATGTTGACTCGACGATCATTGTCCCGATAGTCGTTTCGGCGAACGGTCTCATAGCGAAGAGCCTCGACCAATACCTCAAGAGGCTCTCGCTAGACGGTTGGGTCAAGGGTCAGATACAAAAGGCGGTGGTACTTGACACGGCACGCATTGTCAGGAGGTTCCTCACTCTGCAGCCCTAACCACCGGCAGCTTGAGCCCTGCCCCGCTGCCGGCGGCACTCTAGGTTAAGGTTTTTTATAATATTTATGTTTTTAAATTCATATTGTAAAAAACTTAGATTTAAGAAAGTAAATAAATAATGTGAATAATAATAATACGCAGGGGCGGCTTTGTGGCGAGCCGTCGGTGAGTGGCGACACCGCGTATCCTGATTCCTTGGGGCTAAATGAGACCCCAGACCTCCGGCTTGCCTTAACTGGCTGTCCGGGGGTGGAAACCGCAAGAGCTAAGAACCTCCAGGGTGGAAGCTCCAGGGTGGAAGTGTTAAAGGGCATAACGCCGTGAGTAGCGTTTAGTGAAAGCGCAGCACACCTCTCGACACCCTAAGCCATCCACGCCAATGTTGCTCCTCTGGCACCAATATACGGTAGCCTTTATGGGGGGCCCATTTAGTGGATGGCGAGTCATCACTTGCCTTAATATTTTGATGTAATGAGACAAAATAGGCAGGTGCCGTTTCTCATTCTATAGACCAGTCCAATGTTTCATAAAAATTCACCAAAATAGCCCGAGAATTTTTTACAATTTTATTTTATACCTTAATGTTTAAAATTGTGTATCGTATTCCATTCACACCCATGTAATAGTTTTATAATGTTATTTTCCTATTCAAAAAGGCCTCTTGATGTTGGCTTCGGCCCCACTAATGCCTCTTAAAGGTCCGGGCTTAGACCCGAGTTTCAAATGCAATAAAAGATATAATAATAATGATGATCTGACCAGCCTAATTTAGAATCGGTAACCCAACATCATCGGGTGGGCACAAGACCATTCTGGGATGGGCACGACCCACTCGGCCCCTATTTTAACATATGCCCAATTGCCCATGCCTCCAAGACTTACATAGACGGTCTTCAGAAATAAAGTCACAATTCAATTCTAATTATGATTTATTATCTATTCTTATTCTATCGATCTATTTCTTATTCCACCTTCGCAATTGCCGTTATTTTATTATTTCTTTAAAATACCGTCAAGCTATGTCAGAGGACAGCGATTAAGTACCCAGCCTGACTCCTTCAAGCTCCAAGTTAGAGCTAGGCCTTCGAGCGGCACCTCTGAAGTTAGGACTGGTCACTTTTTTATAATATACTAAATATATTATACAACATACTCATAAATCAACATGATTTAAAGATACAAGCAACGCATGATGCCTATGCCTAAATAAAATCATCAAAAGACTTATAACATTGTTTTAAAACCTTTTGTTTTTCAGGAATCCTACGCCAGACCAGTCTCTGGGTATCACCTGGCCAGAGTTTGATAACAGCAGCCGCCATTACGTGGAGATGGGAGACAAGCTGACAGTTGGATCAAACTACAAGGCTGAAGAGATACGTTTTTGGAAATCTGTGTTTGAAAACGCTGGTGTGGAGTTTTAACAACTCAAAAGAAATATGCTCTACTTTAAAAAAATCAAGCTATCATTTTCAGTGCCACGAATAGGTACTTCGGAAACGTCTTTATAACCATAGATAACCGTGGATTAACGGAGTAGCATATGCTTTAGAGCCTAAGGCTTAGAATTCCTACGTAACAAAACTAGTGTTAAAAATAAATCACAAAACATTAATGACATTTACTTTTATTTCATTTTCGTCAAAAATGATAAAAGGCGTCGACAAAGATAGGTACATACAGAAACATTGTATTTATACTATAAATAGCTATACCCCGCGGTTTTACAAAGTAGCTTGTGTTTTATTTCAAGGTTTTAATTACTGGGTATGAAGAGATCTAGCATCTAATATCTCAGGGTGACGAGCGCAGTGCAGTGCGGTGCAGGATTGTGTTCGCAAGTTCACAATTCTACTATTGTTAGTGGTAGGCGTGACGCTTACCAATAGGCGAACGTCTTGCTCGTCTCATCACTAGATTGTATAAAAAAAAAGGTAAAGCTACCTCTATACAAAATTTTATTCAAATCTGTTTACTTGTTTCATCGTGAAGGTAACAAACATACACACACTCAAACACACACACCAACAAATCTTTCGCATTTATAATATTAGTATGATTTACTTGATAGTTGTTTAGTTATACCAATTCACAATTATGTCATTACATTTTATTCAACAGTTTTTTTTAGTTATAAGGATAGCAATCTTATACAAATATAACTCCGTAAACGTTTTTGATGTTACGTGCCGTTTATGTCGCGTTGGTGCCATGACGGAACTCATATTCCATAATTACACGAATTTTTAAAGTATCCATTATGACGAAAAATGTTCAAATGTCATGAAAATACAACGCTAATAAATAAAAAAAGAGTTTGTTAAAATAATGTCATGTTTTTAAGACAAAATTAATTTGATATCAGAATACAAAGCCATTCCAAACATTTTTTCTATTTGAAATGACCAGTACTGAAGAACGGCAATTTCATAAGACTAATATAAATATTTTTTATTTGAATACAATAGGTTCTTTAAATTGGTTTTGCATCGTACGCGATCATGAACTTGATTCCTTATTATATCAACATCAATTTAAGCGTATTATAGATTGCAAACGATTAGATACGCACAATTGCGAGTAAAATACCACAAAAGGCTTAAATAATCACGAAATAAGTAACGAGATAACGGCCGTTAGCAAGTAGAACGAGATTGTAACGGCGATAAACGAAATAATCTACATCGCATTAATCTCCAATTGGGATCTCGAAGAGGCTATATAAAGCCTTTTTGCAGGATTTCGATTATTCTAGTCATTAGAGTCTTTAAGAGCTGCCAAAATGGTGTCCGATTTCAGAAAGAAGAAGCTTCTGCACGTCTTCAACGCTTTTATCGATACGGATAGAAGTGGATCCGTTGAGAAGAAAGACTTTGAACAAGCTGTTGAGAATATTTCTAAGCTACGAGGATGGAAAGTCGGAGACGCCAAGTACAATGAGGCAAAGGAAACCTTGCTCAAAGTGTGGGAAGGTCTCCAGAGCCGCGCTGATGCTGACAACGACGGGGAAGTCTCTCAAGATGAATGGATTGCCCTCTGGGACAACTACGCCAAGAACCCGGCTTCGGCCCAAGAATGGCAGAACCTTTACTGCAAGTTTATTTTCCAACTAGAAGACGCCAGTAACGATGGAGCCATCGATGTGGACGAATTTGCTTCTGTGTACGTTTCTTTTGGACTGGACAAGGAAGAGTCGATTGAAGCTTTTCATAAGATAGCTAAAGGTAAGGCTGAAGTCTCGTGGCCGGAGTTCCAGGAGCTATGGAAGGAGTATTTTGCGACTGAAGATCAGGAAGCGCCCGGGAACTTCATCTTTGGGTGCTACATCTGCAGTTTGTCGAAGCATTCTCACTCGCACTCACACTAGATAGATGATTCTGATTATTTTTAAATAAAACAAGCTAGTACAAAAAGTCTGCGGAAGTTATTGCTTTGAGGGCAGAAGACCAAACTTGTGGTTACTACATGACACAGAAAGAAGACTTTAGACATCTTTTGGGCATGGGCCCGTCCCAACATTTTCGTCTCAATATGTACATGAAAAATTTTGCGCTAACTACGTCGCAATGTTATCTACCAATGATGCTCCTTTGCTCTCTCAAGTGCGACGACCGCTCTCTAAGAAAGTTGGAGTGCGAATTAATTCACACTGGAGAGAGTTACACTTGTGCTCACCACTGAGTCGGTATCAAAACATGATTATTAGCTATTCTTTATGGGGTAATACGTGAATGGTTTTGTCTAATTACCAGACTATTCATGACATGGTCAGTCGGCAGATGTAATCGTTATTTAATGATAACTGGACAAACATTCAAAACTTTAGTTAAGCAGTGTAACATTTTTTCACCTCTATGTAAGTTCCTGTTACTCTATGTCTCTACTGTAAGTAAGTTTAACAATAAAGCTCAGTATTTTAATATAATTGTATACCTATTTTTATTTGTGCAAAACCTTTCCTTTTTTTCTCATAAAACTAAGGGTCTAAAGGTCAACAACAAAACGTAGCCGGTCTAGGACAGTCTCGAGATGGAGGCGAATCTCGCAACATCTTGTACATTTTATAGTGGTAGGATTCTACTGCAGAGTCCGCCTGGGGAACTACCACACCCCAGTTATTCAACCGCCAAGCAGTAGTGTGCAAGCATTACTGTACTTCGGTTTGAATGACAATGTTACCAGTGAAATTACTTAGCATTAAGAAGATTTTGACATCACCTACCTCAGGGTGACGAGCGCAGTGCAGTGCGGCAGTGTTGGCTAGCACTGCTACCGTTATGGGCAGGCGTGATGCTTAGCACCAGGCGAACGTCTCGCTCGTCTCGTCAATGCAAAGCACAAAAAAAACTGTTAATCCAGAAGGATTATGGAAACGTACACAGTTACGAAAAAAATATTATACAATAAACATAACCCTCCTTCTTAGGCAGTTAGGTACCTACGTTAAATTTTCAAACATCATGTACCTTAAGGTGCATAATCCAATGATGTCAGACGTTTTAAACATATTTGATTGATGTCTGGAAGAGATAGCTGTTAGCGATAAGGCCGCCACTTGTGGCAATAGTTTATAAGTTTCTTGCTTGTATTGTTGTTGTGACAGCTTTATAGCTCAGTTGGTAGCATGTCTGCCTTCAGAGCTGTAGTGCGTGGGTTCGATCCCCATCCAGGACTAAAATGTATGTGACGTACATAGATGTTTGTTCTGTGTCTGGGAGTAGTATGTATTATAAGTATGTATTTTCGAAAAAAAAACGTATATAAGTATTCTATCAGCTATCTGGTTTCCATAATACAAGCATTGCTTAGTATGGGGCTAGATGGCGCTGTGCGTAAAAATGTCCCCCAATATTTATTTTATTTGTATTTATTTCTGGAGTCCACAATAAAGAGTCTCTATTTAAGTAAAGTAAGTAAAGTGTATTTGTCAATTTATTTAATATTAGGCGTTCATAACACGGCCCATACTTTATTTATTTCTAGAAAATACTTTCGCTATCATTACACGAGCAAGGGGAATAAAATAATCACTAAATTATAAAACCGAACAAGTGCTTAAGATAAGAAACACTTACGTCAGTAGGTATCTACATAGATTGCAACAGAGATTAGGCCACGCGATCCTAATAATTGCAGCCGCAAAATCGCCGATTGTCGCTACTAAGCGCATAGTGTGCGTCTTGGGTCAGGCTCATAAATCACTATTTTTCTCCACGGCTACAGTACAATCGTTAATGATAACTCCAAAACCACCCGCTCACGCGTCTAATTTCATAATAATGTCACAAAAAATAATGACATAATAAAAAAAAATAAAAAAAATAAAAAAAAAAATTATAAAATAATTATAAATATACATTACCTTGCCCCACAGAAATTATAATGTTAATCCGGGTTCTAACCCCTAATCTTATTTAGAAATCTATACCAATCGTTGTTCCGTTGCATCATGAAAAAAAAACAATAAGTATACACTTTCGCAATAATGTTATTTGTAAGGATAAGATTGGTTGATTGTTGAGAATACTTATTAACTTATATAAAATTTTATTTTTTTGGTATTACTTACTACATACATACACACAATAATAATAGTATTAATAGTATTAGTATAATACATACTACACCTAGAAACAGAACAAACGAACCCACGCCCTACAGCTCTGAAGGCAGACATGTTACCAACTGAGCTATAAGGCTGTCTGAATACTGGCAATCCAATACTGATTCGATTTTACGAAGATCTTTATTAGTCAATGATTAATACAACTTGCTTATAAACTAGACACAGCCTAGAAATTTGCATACAATAAAAACAAAATATTGACTTTTACAGGCTAACAAAACGCCTCTGTAAGTCTTTTAAAAAACAAAGTTTAAGATATAAAATCATTAATCCAATACTGACGGCAGGCATAAAGATAGTCGTGGCTCAATGCAATGGAGGAACTCTCCCGGTCTGTTGCTCGGGTTCAAGTTCTGGCGGTCAACAAAATAATGATTAGGGCAACAAAAAATTGTCCAAGAAATACATAATTACATTATGTGAAATGAGCCGCGGTCCCCAGCCTCCCCTGGTCTCCCTGTGGGGCACTAATGAATGCTCCGTTATCGCATTACGGAGGCCCAGATGTGGGCATGTGGTGACGTCGACCATTTGCTATTGTAATTTGGACAGGCGTTTCGATGTAACTCACAATAAATAAGATACTTAGCATAGAATAATACATTTCTAACAGAAGTGTAGAGAAAAACGAAACGAACAAACAAAGCGTTGTTTTCAATAAAGCATATTGAGCTCTTTCGTCCTCAGGCGGTGCTTCAATACTTTGATTTTGACGCACCGCCCCCTTATAGGAGGAGCTGATTAGGTGGTTTAATATTTTAAAATCCATGTCGGTAGGTTCCAAAATAGGTAGGTTCCCGACCATTGCATTTTTGTGATAGGTCGACTCCTGCACGACTGTTCCCCGATCCCTTCGCCTCAGTAGAAGCGCAAACTTACGATATCCTCTTATGAGACACCGCAGAGCAGCGTGTGCGAGACAGCCGGATGCTGTGAGTGATGCGCGACATCTGTCCCGTGCCGCCGCCTCCGACACACCCCGCAATATTTATCTAGCGGGAGGCATTCAATAATCTTGGAGAAAATACAGGCTGAAGTCGGTATTGATACGTTTAATATTTGAAGCACTGAACTTATAGCGTATTGGAGCGCTCTTAATATTTTTATAGGCAATAGGATTGCATTTGAGCACAATCTTGTTTAATATTGATGCAGTCTGCGATGGAGCACTCCTGCCCTGAAACGAGTTTACTCACTACTATAAGGCTGAACTAGGGAAAATCTTTGCACGTTTATATTTTGGAGACTTAATCGTCAATCAACTGACAGACACGGACTCGCCACATAGCCCAACTTTTCAATCTCTACCTCTATAACGTGCCTGTAACTCTATCCTGTTTCAGCGCGTCTGTTAGTTCAAAACTAATAGTAACAACGAGCTATCGTACGTATGTTATGACTGTTTGTCTCCAAATAACGCAAAATCCTCCTAAAAAAAGGCACAATCCTCCCACGCCTACCCATATATAATATTTAACATTATCATTTTTTTTTTGTTTTTAACTGATATAAAACTAATGTAACAACCAGCTATCGTACGTATGTTATGACTGTTTGTCTGCAAATAAAGCAAAAACAGAAACTGATATAATGATAACTGGGATTAGTCACCGAAAGACGTACAATCTGGCAAAATATGACAAACAATAATTAGCGCTTTACTTTTCCTGCATTGCAGCAAGATACCGACTCACGCACGTCAATATTAAGGGGATGATTAGTGATGGTCCCTTAAAATAGATAGAAAACATTAAACAAAGTTTTTAGTTCAAACTACAGCATTTCTATTATGAAAACTGACGTGGTTTTGACACATTTTTGTTTTATTTATACGGGAATACTCACGTTTAATTAAATCGGATACTCCGACTATAGTTTCGATCACAACCGGTGACCTTTTTCAAAGAGTGAAAACAAAGCCCGACGCGCGTGCAGCTGCAGTCGGAGTATCCGATTATTCCCGTATAAATAAAACAAATACAGTATTTCTAATATTTATACCCAATTTAGAAAACATTGATACTGTTACTGATTTTTGTTTGTTAGATAAAGATACGTTTATTTGTCAAAACATGTGTACAGGTACAGATGAAGATTTAAAAATATTGGAAAGCATCAACAAGTTTTTACCGCATAGGGTGTGCAAATTTGAGAGGCATGGTGTTTGCTCCGATTACATATACATTTATAGCCGACATAATAATTTCATGATAACAATCATCATGGTATGGTGGTTTCATGGTATAATATTACTTCAAAATATTCAAATAAAAATTGAATACAACAATATTATTATTATTTTAAAATTATAATAAAAATTAGTTTTTTATAATGTCAACACTCAATAGGATTAATTACATAAAATTTAAATATTAGGTATTATTAATTATAACATGAGTTTTGGCGGGAACACGGAAAAATCATGTCTATGCATTCTATTATTTTCTTAAACTTGTGTTTTTTCGCGAATCAATGATTTAAAATGGTGGTGTTTTATTTATTGGGTGTAGAATTATATGCACGAGTGTGGGCAAGTGATATAATGTGGTGAAACATGTATTTTTGTGTTGTTTTCAAACCTCCAAAACAGAAAATAGAAGCTCATAGTAAAGTCGCCACAACTTTACTAGGGCGTGACTTGGTCTTGACTATGACTAATTTCGTGTGACTAACTGTGATTTCATGACATATTTGACTTGATTTTAATATCATCATCATCATCATCATCATCAGCCCGGAGACGTCCACTGCTGAACGAAGGCCTCCCCCTTAGACCGCCACACAAATAAAAAATAAAAAAGATTTTAATATAAAAACTAGAAAATTCATAAACTTGACACTGGCAGAATGCACTACGTGCGATGCCAATAACCAAGAAAAAAAAATATATATATAACATGTCAAAATGTATCCTATAGGAATTCATCTATTCTATAGTAGCATTTAGCCACTGAAGAGAGAAGGAGGGCCTTCGCTTTTCTGTGCATTTAGCAGTCAATAAGTCCTTGAGTTTTTTTTAAAGAGGTTTGTATCTAGTTCTTTTATGCTTTGTGGTATCTTATTATACTGGGCCCATTCCATAAACACTATTCCTGAATATTTGTGTCTTGCTATGTCTATTTAATAATTTGTTATTGTCACGGCGGTTACGAGTAGATCGTACTGACAGAATTGTTTTTTTTTGGGATTAGCCCTTACAATGACTGCCAACTCATAAATATACATACAAGGAAGTGTGAGGATTTTATGTTTCTTAAAATAAGGTTTACAAGTATCTATTAGCTGAAGCCCACACATGGATCTTATGCAGCGCTTCTGATGTTTAAAGGCCTGGGTTTTTTCAGTTGAGTTTCCCCAAAAGACAATGCCATATCTCAATACTGCTGCAGCCAATCCATGATATGCCGTTAAAAGAGCCTCAGTGCTAGTAGCAGAAGCTAGTTTATAAAGAGCATAACAAGTGCTGCATTTTTTTAAATTTAGTTCTGCAATGTGTGCTTTCCAGTCCAGCTTTTGGTCGATAGATAAGCCTAAAAATTTCGTTGTTGGTACATTATTTAGATGTTTGCTACCATACATTACATTAATATTAGTAACATTTTTGGGTCGCTGAGAGAAATGCATTACTTGTGTTTTATTAAGATTAATTTTTAAATTATTATTTTCTAGCCAATGTATTATTGAAACTAAACCTCTATTTATGTCATTGTTATATTGTAATTTATCCTTAAACCGATACCACCGATCTTGTACTGTCATCAGCAAATAGGGTTATTGGTTGCTCAGTAGCTCTTGGTAAGTCGTTTATAAATATTATGAACAACAGAGGACCAAGGACACTACCCTGAGGCACCCCATATTTAGGAGTGCGTACTCCAGAAGTAAAAGTTTGTTCTTTTTTCGTTTTAGCATTCACTCTTGAAATTTCAGTTACTTGTTTCCTGTCACATAGGTATGATTTTATAAGATTGAGCAGATCACCTCTTACACCGTACGCATCAAGCTTACGTAGAAGTATGTCATGATCAACATAATCAAACGCCTGAGTCATATCGCAGAAGATAGCACAGATAGGGTTTCTGCTGTCAACGTTTGATATTACATTTTCTAAAAATTCGCAAATAGCGTTGTTTATACTTTTGTTATACACCCTTCTGTTCGTCACAGAGTAACTTGTATTTTTCAAAGTACGTATAAATATTTTTATACAAACAATTCTCAAAAATCTTTGCAATAACTGACAAAAGAGCAATGGGTCTATAAAATTCCATTTGTTCCATGTTCTCTTTTTTAAATAAGGGCTTAATGATCGATATTTTAAGATCATCAGGTAATGTATGTTAATAATATAACTAAGGGGTTCACAAATACAGTTACCTACATATTTAATTACCCTCGTATGAAAGCCGTCGTGACCGACGCTATTCGTGCATTTAAGGCTCTTGATAATTCTCAAAATACCACATGGAAAACTGGGGCTCATAAACATAGAGTTACAACTGCTTTCAATGAATGATGTAACATTTGAGCCAGAGCTAGTAGTAGGGTCAATTTTATCATTTAAAGAATTAGCGATATCAAGAGGATTGGTAATAGTTTTTGTCCAATACTTTAATTTTGTCAATTGATTGTCTCGGTAGGTTTAATTTTGAGCTATTAATTATTTGCCATGTTGCCTTACTTTTGTTGTCAGGTGTTTTTATTCTGCACCCTTTACGTTAATCTAATATTAATATTGAATCTGAACGTTTTTAAAAGGTGTTGTTTCTTTTTACTGCACAATTTAATTCCGTGTGAGATCCATTGAGGTTTTTTCGTAACCCTAACAGTAACAGTCTTAACTGGAAAGCACAGATCATAAAATAGCTTGAAATTTTCTTTGAAATGCTCGTAGGCAACATTTAGATCGTTTGTAGAATACATTTCGGAAAAAGATAAAGCACTTGTACACGATTTAATTTAAAGTAAATTTTCAGTACTGTAGTCTCGCTTCTTTTTGCGCCAAATACTCAACAAATTCTTTTTTCTTTTTTTATTGGGGCATTTTAGTATTTGTGATCTGATATAGCAAATTCAATTACTTCTGACTCAATTGTGTGCAAAATTCTCGATACATGTTCCGGCTTTTAGTCTCGGTTCTCTTATAGCTAATTTAAAATTATGATTCAACAACATACACTCTAAGTCCCTGGTAAGGGGGTTATTCAGCAAAATATTGACATTAAAATCCCCTGTAATAATAATGTTGCTAAATTTACTCCTAGAGAGCTTTATCAAGATTTTTGTAATTTGTCCATAAACATACTGCAAGTTTCATGAATAGGAACTCTGTAAATACAAACCGCCGCAATTTTATGACTTATCAACTCAATACCACAAACAAAAATTGCATTATAATAAACTTAACCTAAAATAAACCTAATATTAATTCTTTATAACACATCAAAGATAAAAAAAATATTGAAAAACCTGTTCATCTTTAGTTTTTATGTCAAAATTGTATACAAAGGTTGTTTTTTTTTAATACTAGTTTATTTCTTTGATGAAGTACGAGAGAGAGAGCTAGATCGTCCAAGGTTTATACCAATATTTATTTCTTCTTTGGTTTATGAATTAAAGACTTTAAACGCTTATGTCAAACCATCGGCCCTATAACAACAGTTTATAACTACAAACATAAGTAATTTAACTGACATATAAGTATAAATAAACAGATAATTATTTTGACGAGCTGCCACCTGGGCCTTAACTGATAACGCGTATCTATCTACGAGTGCAGTATCATTACGATATAAAAGAACAGCAATCACAAACTAAATCACAGTTCGCAACAACCAAAATACAAAATGGTGTCAGACTTTAGAAAGAAGAAGCTCCTCCACGTCTTCAACTCCTTCTTCGACACAAATGGAAGCGGATCCATCGATAAGAAGGACTTCGATCTAGCAATTGAAAGGATATCCAAGCTGAGAGGATGGACTCCTTCTGACGCTCAATACAAAGTTCTAGAAGAAACCTTGAATATCGTCTGGACCGGGCTTCAGAGTGGTGCTGACGCCGACAACGACGGCTCGGTTTCCCAGGATGAGTGGATCTCCATGTGGGATGACTTCGCCAAGAATCCCTCATCTGCTAGCGACTGGCAAAACCTTTACTGCAAATTCATCTTCCAGCTAGAAGATGCCAGCCACGACGGTTCTATCGACAGCGAAGAGTTCTCTTCAGTCTACGCTTCCTTTGGCTTGAACAAGGCTGAAGCAACTACTGCCTTCCAGAAGATGTCCAAAGGTAAAGCTTCCGTGTCTTGGGATGAGTTCCAGGAGCTCTGGAAGGAGTACTTCACGACGGACGACGCCAGCGCGCCTGGAAATTACATCTTTGGAAAGACCAGTTACTAATTTGATGATTGTGATTATAGACGATAAGTTATTGTGATAAGGCTTGCTTTGGAATGGCAGTATGTATTTTGAAATTGTTATGTTAATACTCGTAGTGAAATAAATTATTCTATTGCATAAAATTATCATCGTTTTGTGACTGATTTTAATTTACGCCTAAAATCCAGCCTGTTATTGTAAATGTTGTGCCTATTTTTGTTTAAAAATAATATTATGTTCTTTTGAAAATATTTGAATGAGATGTAAAGATTGTATTAACCCAGCGAAGCGAAGATTAAGGTTAGTTTATTATCTGCTGGAAAAAACGGGTACTACAGTAACTCATCATCATCATCATAATCAGCATTATCATTGTCCACTGCTAGGACAAGATCTCTCCCAAGGCATGCCACAGATCAGATCGATTTTCGGTTCACCGCTTCCAACCACTGACAGCTGATCTACATTTATCATCTCTACATCTATTTTTAGGGCATCATACTCCTACAATAACTTATATATACATATATCGTCGTCGTCAGCCATAAAACGTCCACGGCTGGACGAAGACTGCCCCCTTAATAGAGGGGTGTTGCCATAATCCCCACGCTTGGCAGGCGGCTTGGGGATCGCAGAATGGTCACCACCGTTAACCAAGAGGACGCTGCTGCCCATCCTCCGGTGGGTCTGGTTGCAGTTTAAGGACATACCCAGGTCCACCAGGTAAGTTTTTGTTTGTATATATACACACAAAAACTTACTCGATTTGCTTGTAAGTTGGAATAAAGAGCAAAAATGTGTCTAAGCTACGTCAGTAATATAGCGGTCAATGTGTTATTAAAATAGAGAGGATACCTACAAGGTAAAGTTGGGGTTGAACCACTAGAATCTAAAAATAATGCTTTGTTCTCAACTACGAGTACCCTTATAACGACACGACTTTCTTGAATCGTTTAGGAAGAGCCCGATCAAATAAAAAGTAGTTATACCACCAAGAAAACCTCTCAAACAATTTTTATACGAGAAACTTAGTTAATAAAAAGCAATAAACATGATCCTCCACATCTAAAGTTGCCGGTAAATATTTTAATAACAGCCTCAGGTAACCCCAAGTAATAATTATTATTATAATTTATTCTCTGAAAATAAACTCGAGCGCAAGAACAACAGTACGCCGCGCTGTGGCGATAATGTTAATGAGTTTATGTATTTTTAACAAAGTTTCTTTACGGAAACTATAAGAACGAGCTTCGGAAAACACCGTGGACAAATATTGTTGGTCTGATTTAGCATTTTTCGCCTTTTTACCTGCAGTAGTACAGGAAGAAACTTTAACCGATTTTTGTAGCATTTAAACAAAAAGTTGTGGGACGTTGCGTTTTTGTAGTGGTAGGTAATGCAGAGTCTGCCTGGGGAAGTACCACACCTTTGCCAATTATTTAACATTTAATATCTCAGGGTGACGAGCGCAGCACAGTGCGGCGCAGGATTGTATTCGCAAGTTCATAATTCTGGCACTGCTACTGTTAGTGGCAGGCGTGACACTTACTACCAGGCAAACGTCTCGTTCGTCTTGTTACTCAATTGTATTAAAAAAAACGTTTAAGGCTGTTAAATTCATCCCGCATCCGTATTCATCCCTGTTATATCAAAAGTAAATCTCTTTATGCCCTGTAATTTGTCTGGTAACATTATCCTTCAAAACGAAACAGTAATGCTTGCACACTACTGCTTGGCGGTTGAATAACTGGCAAAGGTGGGGTCTTCCCCAGCCGGACTCTGCAATAGAGTTCTACCAATACAGTAAAGCTATTAGATATTCCCAAAATAAGTTAAAATCACCCATTTTAATCCTTTCCATTTTCCTCTCCCTACTTACTTTGAAGAAATGGAAGACGCGGCCTACAGACAAAACTCGCCCAAGCATTTGGCAATCATTAACATATTTTGTGTAACGTAATTACTTAGAAAGCCGGCCCCTTCCAGAAAAGCTATAAAATGACATTAAACAAAGTTTTTATTACAATTTAACCTAGTTAAAATATCACATTTTAGGGATCACCTGTGTAAACAGAAAATCCGCGGCCGAAAGGGCGTCTAAATGATCTTTGGGGCGATTAAAATGGTGTAGCAATAAATAAGAATAATTTTACAAAACATTCTGGAATTAGAAAGGACATTTTTGTCGAAATACGAACAGTGCTAATTACAGCTAAATTATCGTGTTGAACCCAAAACGAGCGGGTCTTTTGTTGGTGCATTTGAAAAGTGGTAGCGATTTAAAAACACTGTTCCGCGTATTAGGTAAATAGGTAAATATACATTTTTTTTTTCTTTTCTTTGAGATTTTTAAATTGGTAGATAAACACAAAATTTGGAATAACTTTTTCGAAGCTACTCCACTTTTATGGAAAAGGCCCTGTAATTTTTTTTTTTTTAACGGTTGACAGGCTAATATTTTGACTATAACTAATCTGCCTTGTTAAGTAACGGTGCGATCGAAGATGGCAGACTCGCCTAGCCTGGCGTCACGTTTATACTCATTATAATTTCAGTGCCACTTCTAAGGACTTCAAAATAAATGCAGCGACTATGCATTGCGTTCGTCAACCGGTGTGATAGAGGTACGAAAATATATCTCTTTATACTTAGTAATTTCACTGAACACATACAGAAATGTTTGGCGGTTACATAACTATAAAAGTGTTTTGATTAATTTGATTAGTTTCTTAATCCAATTGGCGTCACTGTGCTGATAAAATTCAATGATTAAGACTAATTTTAAATATCTTACATGTTTATCAGACATGCTCAGAGTAGCATGACTGATAATCATGGGGGCCCATTACCAAGAAAAAGTAAAAGTAATGTAATCAATGCTGCCTTCTATTACAATAAAATTAGTGGTTTGCTTGATAAAGTGACATAAAACTTGTCTTTTTAATAGATCGGTGAAAATTGTAATAAAATATAATTATGTTATACTATTATTAAAACATTAATCAATATAAGAGACCGCTTAAAGTATCTATAGGTAGCAAACCTATAGATAGTTTAAACGGTCTCTGATTTCGGGTAATGTGCCCAAAATGCTGGCCACGTTGCCCCGCTGAATTGCGAGGCTAATTTTCTGGCCCAAATAAAGGCCAGCATTTTGGTCACGTGTGGATTCTTTAAGTCTCCCCGACAAATCCTTAAAGATACGCAAAGCACCTGGCCCCCACGGCCCAAGTGTCTCTACCCCAAACGGCACAAACATGTAACCTCTATCGAGGCTAGAAAATTTGCGACGTTTGAGGCATTCCGCCGCATTAGCCGCACCACCCGCATGTTATAAAATCATGTGCTTAAGTTTCAGAATCGCGTCAATATGTTGTACGTATTTATTTTGTCGCAAGGTAACATTTTTTTATCATTCGCTTAATAAACTATTTTAAAACAATGATTATAATGTAAGTTGTTGTATATACAGATCAATAGCTGTTTCCCTATACGTCGCACGTGCTTGTATCACGCAATTCACACATCACAATAAACACATTTATGAAAACAAGGATTGATTCCATGTGTTTGACCATTATCCGCGTGACAATGAAAACGTCTGTAGGGTGGAATGTTGTATGGAAAGTTCTTTGTTTTTGAAGTTATGGTGATGAAAATTGATATTTGGGTAGTTTATTCAAAGGAAGGGAAGTTGGGGGGGGAGCTGGTAGAGTCGGTAGAGTTCGGGGGAGGGGGGGGGGGTAAAAAAATTGCTCGGGATGATTTAAAGTGGTGAATTTTGGGAGCGGGCCGAATTTCTTCCGTACGCGGACGAAGTCGCGGGCGACCTCTAGTTTGTAATAAACAAACAAACAAACAATTTATGAAATAATCAGTATAAATTGTTTGTTTCAAATTAATACAAGTTTTATTTCTCAATAATTATAGAATAAAATTGTGTTGGGAATGGTAGTCATTCATCATATATATTTTTTGCCTGACTGCACTTTGAATATGGTGTATCATGTTTTGGGAATATCATATTTTGCGAATATCTTATGCCGCGAATGTGCTATTATGAGAATATAATGTCTTGCTATTATGATGTTTTGCGAATATCATATACGGCGACGGAGCCATGTAATCGTTTTTAAGCAAAACACTGGCTGGAAAACAAAATATCTAAAGAAAAAAGGTTGCGCCGGTATCTTGTAGCTTACTCCACGCGACATCAAGGAGGCTCGAGGGCTCACCTGAAGTACCTCAGCGATATTTATTGCGGCGTTATTACCCTAATCGCTGTTAAAATCGCCCGCTTTTATTACATGATCTCTACCTTATTAACCCCCAAATGAAAAGTTGGTCGAGTGACCTCGCTACTTTGCCAACATTTTTTGCCCAATCATTTTAGATAAAATAATTTTTTGGGTAACATTTTGGGAAAATTATGAGGAGCTTGTTTGATAATATATTATTTTGGTAATGTAAGGGGTTTTGAGATTATTCAATTAGTTTGTGGACGGTCGTGTTTGAAGAGCTACGTGACGGGAATCAATTGAGGAAGTTTTTCAGGATATTATTTTAATGGATAGGTATACTGTTTAAACTCGATCCAAACCCAAGTATATCTTTATCATTTGATTTGAGTTAATTATCTACAGTAATGTATTAATTGTAAAAGTAAGTACCTATTTGCAGAACATAGTAGCTTAAAAAAGTAGCTTTAAAAAACAACTAAATAATTTCAAACTTTTATGGGACCTTCAAAGTCTAACCTAACGACAAAAAAATAATTTTCAATATAAATCCACAAATTGACGGAGAACAACGAAGAAGAAAACGCAATGGCCATAAAAATATACAAATTAATACCAACAGAGATCCAAGAAATGGAAAATGATTTTGATTTTGCCAAACACTAAAAGACTTATTAATTGAAAAGTGCTATTATAATCTTGATAAAAAAAATTACGAGAAAAACATTCTAATATAACAAATGGTCCCGCTCCGCATGACGTTGCCATACCCTTACAACCCAAAGTTATAAAGTACCTATAAATAATATGTGTTAGACCTGCATGTAACCTTTATAACTGCAATAAACAAATTGAGTATTGAGAACGAAGTTTAAAGAAGATTTTTTAACTAAAATAGTTTTTAAATACGTTTTAATGTTTTAAGCATAAGACGGCTAATATAGAAACTAGATTGAAATAACCATAAAAGTAGCGCACGTAGCGTAGCTTGACTAGGTGAACGATCACCGATGTTAAAAGACGATCCGGACGATCGGGTCAGTTTTCGGATTGGTGACCGTGAGTGGCATTAGATGTTAATCTAAGCGTTACCGTGATTCGGACGATACGTTAAAAAGTAGGTATACAACAAACCCAAGCCAAGTTATGTCAGAGGCCTTCGGGCGGCACATTAACTCTGACACTAGGGCTGGCCACTCTCAGCCTATACGAACTTACTTACTTTTTACCATAAAAGCAACAGCAATCACGAAGCTGATCTCTATTAAAAACAGACTACAAGTCTCATTAGTAGGTTCAACAGGCAGTACGTACGTACAGCTAGCACTCGCAAACCGAATCAATTCCGAGCTAATTGATTCATCGCCACGCTAGTTGGTACGTAAAGGCCATATTTCTCCGTCCCGGGACTATTCATCACGGTTCGCGGCTATTGGCCCGGCGACTGTCAGCTGCCGACTTGCGACCGACGTCATTTCATATTTCAGGAGCTTTCCCATTTTTATGTAGGTATATAATATATTATTTATATGGTAGGACTCTATTAAAGAGTCCGCCTGGAGAAGTACCACATCTCAGTCAGTTACTCAAACGCAACACAGTAGTGTGCAACCATTACTGTGTGTTCGGTTTGAAGGGCAGTGTTACCAGAGAAACTACTGGACATGAAGAGATTTGACATTTAATATCTCAGGGTGACGAGCGCAGTGCAGTGCGTTGAGGCGCAGAATTCTGTTCGCAAGGCCTCAATTCTCCCACTGCTACTGTTATAGGCAGGTGTGATGCTTACCACCAGGCGAACGTCGCTAAGTCTGTTAAGTGGACAGTCCTAGTTTTTTAAATTTATTTTTATTGGAAATAGGTTTGTGTTTGACAGAATTAATAGTAAGCGTTAGAACCACAGAAAAGTGAAAGCCCTACTTTTTAGGTAGCACGGCTGTCAAAACAATTTGTAAAGCAACTGTATGGAAAATCGCTGTCACCAGTTTCACACATACTTTTATAGAAACTACGACGAAAAATGCCAATCATTGGTCGCGCATTTGAAGTTAAACGCTCGAAATGCCATTTTGAAACAGATTCTAAGAGATCTAATTACGATGCAATGTGGTTTGGTTTCCTACGTATCTATTTAAATTGTCTTTTTTGAGTATTATCAGTTTAAAAACATGAATATTAGTAGAATTGTCATTAAGTCTAAATAGACTTAATGCCGGCTAGCGCGGCCCGTCACATTTCCGTTCTATTCACTTCTCTCTTCAGTGGTCAGAACCGCTGGACAAAAATATTTAATGTGTAGTAAATACCAAACTTTACTACTGTTTTGCTACTATTGGTGACCTACATTCAAATAATTAGTACCTCGATAAACAGCGAAGAAAAGTGGCCAGCCATTCTGGCGTCAGGATAGCTGGACCACATTCGTTTCACATAGTTGAACTTGCGGTGGCTGACTAGAAAATCTGCCAGATTGAGTGAAAATAGCCGCCCTTACTGGCGAGCCTTGGAAACCACGGATAAAATTATTTCACAAATAATTATTATTTATGCATACTTTATTTTGTTGTTACGACGTATCGTTGCAGTGGTAAACGATGCGTAAGGGCATCTTGAGACTCGATAGAATGACAATATATTATTCGAGCCTGCGGGGCTAAAGTGGCTACTATATAGCCCCGTTACGCGGTGCGAAAGGGTCCACGTCATCCCCGCAGTGGCATGTACAATTGTAAACACACTACGGGAGCAAGTAAAGAAGCTAAGATCTCATGTTTGTCTCCCGAGGCAAATGAGATCTGAGACATTCTTTACTTTTACTCCCTAAGTGAGTAATCTACTATATTACGTATTCAATTATTTTTTTAATACTATCATGTGACGAGCCGAGCAAGAATTTCGCCTGGTGGTAAGCGTCACGCCTGCTAGTAACAGTAGCAGTGCTAGAATTGTGAACTTGCGAAGACAATCCTGCGCCGCACTGCACTGCGCTCGTCTCCCTGAGATAATTATCAGATGTTAAATCTCTTCAAACCCAGTAATTTATCTGGTAACATTGCCCTTCAAACTGGAACACAGTAATGCTTGCACACTACTGCTTGGTGGTTGAACTGCTCATTTGGCAATGGCTGGAAGCGAAAAACCGAAATTGAGCTTGACTCTAGGTCTCTCGCAAGACTCTAAAGTCTTGGGAGAGGCCTATGTCAAGCAGTGAACTATAATAAGCTGATTATATGGTTCCCAACCCTTTCCTGTCCATACCACATTAGCGTTTATGCCGGAACTGGCTAGCTCCAGAGACTGGCAACACCTAGCCTTGGGCTAGCGATGTGTTAGTTGCTAAGCGTGAGCGACCATGCGGCGGCACGCAGCGGTCGGCGCAGACTCGATTATCCTGTCCTCTGCAATAGATTACAGAATAGTTACGAGCACCTACTACAAGACACGTATCATTCCTGATTTGGATGTGGTATTAATTTGCTATTACTATGTAAAGAATGACTACGTTGTGAAATAGTGCAGACGTGCAGATATGATATGATTTTGTAGTGGTAGGACTCTACTGCAGAGTCCGCCTGGGGAAGTACCACACATTTGCCAGTTATTCAACCGCCAAGCAGTAGTGTGCAAGCGTTACTGTGTTCCGGTTTGAATGGCAATGTTACCAGATAAATTACTGGGTATGAAGAGATTTAACATCTAAGTAATATCTCAGGGTGACGAGTGCAGTGCAGTGCGGCGCAGGATTGTGTTCGCAAGTTCACAATTCTAGCACTGCTACTGTTAGTGGCAGGCGTGACACTTACCACCAGGTGAAAGTCCTGCATGTCTCGTCACTTGACAGTATAAAAAATAAAAAAAAGAGGATCCATGAGAGCGTGAAAAAAATATATATAAGTACTGTTCGACATTTCACACAGCGCCATCTAAGCTTGAAACTATGGGAACCAGAGCACTAATATTATAAATGCGAAAGTCTATCGTTACATATGTGTGTACCTGTTTTTTACCTCACCATAACGGTTGAACGGATTTGGATGAAACTCGGAGTGGAGATACTAAGCTTATTTCCCGGAATACTATATAGGCCACTCTCTCCCTTTACCTATCATAGCTACGCACGTGGTATAATACTATAACTATATTACCCTATATAATACTATAACTATAATACCTTATAGGATATTACCGCTTTCTATATCCATCAAAATACATACTAGGTGCTACGGGTTTTAATTCACTGGAAACACGTCGCACGCTCGATCTACTACTGACCATGTACAGAATCCTTCATGGTGTGCTGGACTGCCCCACACTACTGACCGAGGTAAGCCGCCTGTCAGTACCCGACCATCTAGTTCGTTTCCGTACCGGTAGCGTGCCTTTATTCTGCCCTGTGCCACCGCGCACAGTAGCGCGAGAACAGTCCCCCATCTGCCGAGCGCAGCGGCACCTCAATGCGCTTGTCTCTTCACAACCACAACTCGACATATTTGCCGACAAATGGCCTGTGTTTATCAAGAGTTCCTTGAAGTACAGCGAGGAAAACGCAACATTTTGAAAGTTATAATGTTGTCGTTGTTGCTACATTTTATCTTAGTTTGTAATTTTTTTAAGATTTTTCTTTTTGTATATTTTATTGTACATATTTTATATTTTATACATAGGTACCTATAGTACCTATTATATTTTATTATTATAAGATGTATTATTAGTTAGTGGCATTTTGGCATAAGCTGTTAAGTTACTTAACTTGGTAAATAAAGAATTTGAATTTGAATAACTCAGTATACAACATATTATAATGGAATGCTTGTAAAAATTCAACCACATCCTTTTCTTCCTGAGTTGGGGTTCTCTGCAGGCAATCGCTCCCGGCGGCTAGGGCTGTCACACTCGCCAGTGCCGGGAGGTGGTCAAAAAGTATTCAGCGCAAGATAGATGAATGCGCGTCGTGTAAAGGCTTGGTTCGTGCGAGGCAGTAGCTCTGCTTCGAACTCACACATTATCAGACAGTGTGCAAGCATTAAGTAACGGTGTTTCGGTTTGAAGGGCAATGTTACCCGAGAATTACTTATATGCCCATATAGAGATTTAATGAAATAATATACAATGTGTAACAAAAAGGTTTAACAATACGGCATTATGAACAACTTTTACTATGGGCAACTCTGAAATCGCGGGGAAAAAAACAGCTGTTCCATACAAAAAGTTCATTGACCTTGGACAAAATGTATGGAACTGTTGTTTTTTTTCCGCGATTTCAGAGTTGGCCCATAGTGAAAGTTGTTCATAATGATGAGTACATACATACCCTTTCCGTATTGTTAAACACACACACACACGTTACACATTGTATTAGGGTGACGAGCGCAGTCCAGAGTTTTGTTCGCTAGTTCACAATTCTGCACTGCTACTGCTATATGCAGACGTGATGGCGACTCGGCGTCATTCCGCAGCATTCAAAAATAATACAAATTTCGATAATAAAATCAATTAGAAGTTTCGATATGGACAACCAGGACGCAAAGATTTGTCAATACATACAATAGCATAGAGTTAATTTTATGGCTTCTTATAGACACATGAAACCCTAGTAGAACTATGAATGTGTAGTAAAATCAGTTGCTGGACATAATAGGCCTACCCTTGAAGAGCGATTGGCTCATATCCACTACTGAAGAGACTAAGAGTAGGGCCTTCGTTTTTCTGTGACATTCACCATGCTGGCCCCGTTGTGGGTTTGGCGGATTTACATACGCCTTGATTTTTTCTCCGAACGTATGCAGTTTTCCTCACTACGCTTATCATTCAAATAAATGATAATCCCTACATGAACTGCAAAGAGCTCATTGGTTCAGTAACCGATTTTTTGTAGACTATTAACTTATGTCTATGTACTGTCTACACTATCCACATTTACAGACCAATCTAGACGGGATTGAATTGAATTAGGTACTGTTGGAACTTGAGAGGCATAGGCTTAGGCATTGTGTTGTTTGTAACAGGAACTCTCATTTAGATTGACGTAAAACCAATGGGAAAGAAACCATTTGACGTAAAACCAATGGGAAAGAAACCATTTGACGTAAAACTCATGAGAAAGAAACCATTTGACGTAAAACCAATGAGAAAGAAACCATTTGACGTAAAACTAATGATAAAGAAACCATTTGCAGTAAAACTAATGAGAAAGAAACCATTTGACGTAAAACCAATGAGAAAGTAATCATTTGACGTAAAACCGATGAGAAATAAACCATTTGACGTAAAACCAATGAGAAATAAACCATTTGACGTAAAACCAATGGAAAAGAAACCATTTGACGTAAATCCAATAAGAAAGAAACCATTTGATGTAAATCCAATGAGAAAGTAACCATTTGACGTAAAACCGATGACAAATAAACCATTTGACGTAAAACCAATGGGAAAGAAACCATTTGACGTAAATCCAATGAGAAAGAAACCATTTGGCATAAATCCAATGAGAAAGAAACCATTTGACGTAAAACCAATGGGAAATAAACAATAATTGCACATTCTAGAATTAGGGCTCAAGGAAACTCAACTACTTAGGCAACTAAATGAAAATAGTTCCTCCATTTCCAATGGCGGAAATCAGAATCGATAACAATTATACCGTGTTGTTAACCCTTCGCCATTTATATCCTAGGCGGCGCCGCATGCAACACGGTGCATATATCTACATGGGATCTGGTGACACCAAAATCTGACAAGAATTAGGCTTGAGTTTTTATCCAAGTCTAGTCAGCCAATATTCTCTGACATCGCTTGATGCACTGAAGAGAGAATGGGAGTGTGGGGTTTTTTTAGTCTATAAGCTTGCCTTTGACCGGTCTTCGATGGGGCACACTACTTGCCTAGAAGAAAACGATTCACTCCTTCTTCCGCGGACTTGAGTTTCATTATGAACCCATCCGTCCCAGCAAACTTAGAAGAAAAGAGGCCGACTCAAAAACTCTTCTCTTAAAAGGGAGGGGTCACCATAAATGGCGCATGGCGCAAGCGGCCTGGGAATCACAGAATGTTCACCACCGTTAACCGAGAGGACGCTGCTGCCCGTCCTCCATTTGCTCTGGATCCAGTTTTAGGGCATACCCATGAAAAAAGAGAAAGACGACTACATTTTATGAAAAGATGTCTATTAACTATAACTATTAGGTTATAATCAGCTGAGCCCTAAAGGCAGATTCATCTCTGACCTAACCACTAAATAGAACATTTCGAAGCTACGGAGCTACCTCTGGCCAAGCAACCGGAGTCCGTAACCTAATTGCCCTAAATTAATCTTAGATTATTTACTTTCACTTCGCGAATATCTGAAAAGGCTGCGCGTGCTACTTTTTGTTTGAATTAGTTTCTAGACTACTGTTCGATGGTTTTATTTATTGATCTCTGTGATAAAATTGTGATTGCTTTATAAGGCGGAGAGCTATAGAAATATAAAACTTGATTTTGGGGCTCATTGAGTCTATCGCACATGCGTTCTATGTGATGATTTTATTTTCATAAATATTAAATGTACTTAATTTATAAATCTTAGACCAATGAACTAAGTCTAAGGTTAAAAACGTGGTGAATTTTGGGAGCAGGCCGAATTTCTTCCATACGCGGATGAAGTCGCGGGCGACCTCTAGTTATAAATAATTGGCAATTGTTACTGGCGCTCCAGTCAGTTTAATTTCGTGTCAAGACAACGAAAATTTTATAATATTTTATATTTTAAACTTTGTACTTGATGGTATATTATATAGTATTATTAATAATTAAATATTAATATCTTCAAATCCAAATTGTTTAAATTTTTAATAGATAAATGTTATTATAACATTAACGATTTCTTAAAAGATAAAAATATTGTTATTTTTTTTACTAGTAATAGAATGCCAATAAAATAAAATATTTGTGCACCTAATTTAGGTAGAGTAGGTACACAATTATAAAAGATCTAAAATTAAGACAATATTCTAACAAATAAACTGAATTTGATTTGATTTGATCGATCTGTATGGTGATGGTAATATTGTCAGGTCCACTAAATATTTTTTTCAAAAATATTTTTAATGTTTTTTTTCCCCAAAAACATGAAATGTGCTAGCGAGAGATACAGAAGTTTACCTAATGTATTTTTGTTCAAAAATCACAATCGGTATCTTCAGCTATATTCAGCTACTTCCATCTCATACAGTAAAAATGCAGCAGCAAGTGCAGATCACGAGTACGAATAACCGTAGGGAGCTTTAACTTTAAATAAACGGCCCTCATCAAAAATATGCAAAAACAGCGTATTTTTCATAATCATCCCACAAACTTTTCAGAGCTTGTTCTAAGTGAAAATTTCCACCGAAGCGGGTAGTTAGAGCGGCGCGGAGCGTAATCAGGGCGGCCTTTGATCTCGCCGACGGCGGCGCGTCAAAGGAACCGTGTCGATCGCTCCGGGCAGCTGATTAAAGATACCTGCTCAGATAGTTTGGGAATCATTTCGAGTGATTATATTAGTTCAATCGGAGTTGTTGGAGTTGTTCCCTTCAAATTAGATACATGGGGTTGGTTGAATTAAACTCATTTTGTTAATCTGTTAACTAAACGTTTTTATAGTTAGAACATTAATGAGTTTATGTGATTGATTCAGGCGTTACTTTGCGGAAGTCCATTGTTACCAAAATTTGTTTTAATTTCTAGTGTTTTTCCGCTGTAATCAGCGGTGTGTGTATTACAGCGGAAAAACACTAGAAATTAAAACAAATTTTGGTATTAATGAGTTTTTAAATCAATCATTTATGAGTTATTTACACATAAGTAGTTATTTACGAGATAGAGCTTAACATGGTACAGATATTATATACGTGTAATTATGAATAATAAATATATAAAAAACACGGTTCTGTTATGTGAACACCCTATATTTACAAAGTGTTTTTTAATACATTTTATAAAATGACAAAAAAACACAACAATATAATGATAATGCAACATTTTGTCGGTATGTGTCTGTGTATGTTACCTCTCCACGCCAAAACGGCTGAACGGATATGGATAAAACTCGTAATGTAGACATCTTATTTCCCTTAAATAACATATAGGCTACATTTTGTCATCTAATATCACCAGGTTAAAACCGCGAACGCAGGTGAAATGACTCAAATGATAACTAAAAAGTGCACTAGTAAGTAAGTAATGTATTACATCCTACATACCTACTGAAAGTCCTGCCGCAGTGGTCATGTTAAATTTATGGTTAGACCAAATTGATAACAATCCAGGAAATTGCATGAAATATTGTATTATTCAACCGCTAACAAACGAGGCAGCATGCGACCGTTGTCGTACGCGCTAAATAATACGTAAGTACTTAATGTGGATCCACACTGCGATCTGTTTTCGCTAGATGGTGCATCGTTGTTGCGGCCATAATCAACAGTAACTGTCAATCTCATATACTTTGTTGTTTTTTTTCCATTTAATAGTTTTACTCTTATTAAACTCCGATCACCAGAGAGAATCTACATGTACCGGTTGCCAGCGACAGTGATAATGGAATAGACGGGCCCAGCACTTGCAAATCGATCAAAATTTACAAGACAACACAATCAAGCATTTAGCTAAAAGTATGCATATTACATTTGCCAGAAAATAGAGATAGCGAATCTAATTACTGCATGATAAAAAGAGAACACATGTACATGTATTAGAAGTTTGTATTGTCGTACGGCTCGCTTGTCGCAAAGGCGAGTGGAGAGCCGGCGCTCAACATATAGTCTTCAATTTCCGTGCGCTTATTTCCCGTCCATTCATCTTATCATTGTCGCTGCTGGTTGCTGTACAAACATTATTTGGCTTGCTAATTAAAGATCTGCCCAACATAAAATTTAAACAGCTATCTAACCTACAAATCTATTTTAGGCCGTCAACAGCTTCGTTGATTCTTGAAACAAGGCACAGTATCCAGTCTAGATTATCGACAACCCCCCCATCAAGAGCAGATAGTTATATTATCCCGCAGCGGCAATCGTATACACACCACGGGAGCAAGTAGAGAAGCCTCAGATCTCATGTTTGTCACCCTCGGCTTTATCTCGGGAGACAATATAGGTACATGAGATCTGAGACATTCTTTACTTTTGCTCCCTATAGGTGAGTAATCTACTATTATTATCGTGATATCAGAGCGTAGGTACCTACGACCCCATCTCCCATTTTTTTATTTAAATCAATGATTCCTATTTTATAAAAGTCAAAGTTTGGTAGTTTGATACTCAACAAATCAAGTAAAAACGGCTGAACAAATTTTGATGAATTTTACTATTGTATTTCCTACTAACATGATAAATGTCTAAGTTTGTTTGTTACTTTATCACACAAAAGTGGCTGCACGGGTTAGGATGAAATTTGGTACAGAGCTAGCTTATGCTTTGGAGTAACACATACGTTACTCCTAGACTCCTAGTCCCGGTCCCGTGGGCGCTGACCGGGGAACCAGCAGGGCTAGCATGCGCACCGCGAGAAAATTTTGTCGTGTCTTGATGTCGTGCGAAAACGAGACAAACTTATACAGAGTCGTAGCCTTGTCCTGTTTTTAAGAAACGAGAAAATTATCTCGCGGTGCGCATGCCAGCCCTGCAGGTCCGGTGTACCGGGGGGTCCGATCATTGGCTTTTAATTTTTAATAGATTAATCAAAGGTTGGTGCATCTATTATACAAATTTAGACGTTGTCTACTTTTGTTTCTGAGCTTAGTTCTTTGGGTAGAACTCAGTTCATTGGTAGTAGCTGGCCTATCGAGTTCTAGTATCCTAGTACTTTGTTATGTCTTCTTTCTTAGGTTTCCTTTGCCGGCAGATAACCCTGCATACTTTGTATGTATAGTTATCTAGTTGCAGCTATACAAATATAGTATACCCTACGGTTTGATATCCCAAATGCAGGTTCAATCGTCAGCCGTCTTTTCTCTCCCAACCTTTGACTATAGTTAAAGGTAGTAGTAAGACTCATATTGCATGAATATATTAGTGCGGACAATTAATAATCTACGGCAGCCAAATGTTATGCTATTACGTTCTGCATAATTATATGGCTCGGGTTCTCAAACGGTCGTGGAAGTCCCGTGGACGTTTGGGGGTCTGCTTTGTTAAACGAGTCAACTAAAGGGTACGACGACGATCCATATGGTCCTTGTCTATATGGAGGTGGACCACAGATAGCTTCTAAAAGTCTATACAATATAACTCTGTAAGTTTGCGCTCAAAACAATATTATAACGACGATATACCGAGCCGATCTTGTGTGTGTTAGCCGAATGTGGTCTAACCGCGATAGAGTTTTGTCATGGGTTTATGTTATGCGAAAACGATACAGACTTAGTATAAAAAGTCTTAGCCTCCCTTGTCCTATATTTTCACGTCAGTCAGAATAGAAAAGATTTTATCACGAACCGTATGCTAGCTTACACTACACATGTAACTTTTCTGGAGGTTAGTATATCTGAGGCAAACTCTTTGGCACTATACTGCTCTGTCAAAATATATTATTGAAGCAAAAAGGTTAAGAGCCACTGTCCTATAGAACATTTTCGAACAATAACCACAAACACAGCATTATTGATGATCACAGGTGAGTGAACACAGTCTGATCATTGGCTTTTAATTTTTAATCGCATTTGACTGCAGACTATAGGTCAACATGTTCATTGCGTGCTTTGGTTTTATCTAAAACTTTCCAAATTTCATAAAATTTGCTGGATTTTTAAAAACCCAGCTCATTCGGAAACCACATCCACACTAGTTAACATATTTTTTTTTTTACATATTTCTACATTGTTCTAGTGTCGGTTAAAGCCAGTGATACTGATTCACAAGCCGTTTAGTACCTAGTTATTTTCGTATTTTTGAAAATCAAACGCCTCACAATTTTAGAGATTTCAGAGTCAACCAATTTAGCAAAGATCGTTGTTTTCGTTTGTGAGTTTTTTTTTCAAGGAATTGCGATCAGAACATTTTCAATTAGCAAATGGCCCGGAAAAGTGTATTTAATCAAACTTCCTTTGAAACTCTGGCATTTTGTTTTACTTGTATCGGCTGCGGTATTCCTCAGACTCTGCTCGAAGCGGTTTTATGTCGATTTTACACTTAGTTTCTTTTAATTGATGAAGTTGCTTTGATTTCCTTTAGCTTTGATAGCTAACAATTTTGCTTTCATAGTGAAACTTACCCTGAAGATATATGTAAGGTTACATAGCTCAAAGTCCATTAAAGAAACATTCATGTTATTTTATTATTAGTAAAATGGTTGTGAATGTAACTTTATGGTAATAAATATTATTCTATTCTATTCAAATTTTTTTGGTGATAATAATTTCTAGTATTCGGGTGGCCAGCTACCACACGAGATTTGAAGGTCTGCCGTCAAGCCTCACTTAAGAGTGCGACTAATGCTAGAAAAATAGCAGATTTCACCCGCGCGTCTTCCATTACTTTAGAGTCGAAAATCGCATGGTACAATTGATGATGATGATGGCTTTGAGCAATTTAGGTGGGGTTTTATTAAATTATTCAAAATGTAGGCATGAAATAAAAAAAATAAACGGCTACTGTGCTAAAACATTAGTTTGGCTATGTAATTCGTAAAAAATAATGTGGTGTTGTCGCTGATAATTTAGAGTATTTGCATTAAAACAGTTTTTTTTGTTGGTAATTTGTAATATTTTTATTTAACAGGATTATTTTGCAAAATTCTATTCGGTTACTCGGCTTCTTTAGGTTTTTCCCCTACCTGTAGTATTTAATCTGAATATTTACGTTCTTTATCATTAAACTATGTGTTTAAAAATACACCTTTTACTTACTTTTGGCATTAGTCGCCCCCTTAAGAGCCAGTTCCCATTCTGAAAAGAAACTGGTCTAGTGTGTTTAACATCTTCAACTACACGGTCACTTAAAATGCGGTGAGCTGTGGTCCTAGCCCAGCAAACCTAGCTTGTCAAAAAACTATGCCTATTTATAAAAAACCTACCATGAAAACAACCGCAATGATTTTGTTACTAGTATTAGTATTTATTTCAAGTTTAATAAATAAATTTAGTTCTTTTCTCTATTTAAAAAAAAGAAACACAATATAGATCAATCTTTTCTTCACAGCTTTAATAAATTCAAATCAAAGAAATAAAGACGTTTCCGAACTCACACTGTAGGTAATCTCTGAATCCAATATCGTAACATTTGCATACTGCACCCTCCTTTGTGAAATGAAACGCAATCAGGTTCCCCCTGCAACATATTCGACTGCTCCCGATGCGTGACGAATGATGACTGACATTATGACAGGGCGGGGGCCGCGAGGAAACCTCGGTTAGGCACGGGGGGATCTGATTGGTTAAATTAAATTCTTGACTGAATAATAAAGTCGTGAAGTGGATTTTTCACTTTCAATGTTGTTTAATATAAAGATGTTTGAGATTACGATTTATTTTGGAAATTTTACCTATGTAGGAACGTTGAGAAGTGGTTAGATAGAGTTTCAAATTGACCAGTTATTAATTCCCATGGGAACGATTCAACTCGGATGGGCAGCGTTCGGGAAATTGCGTAATATCTTCTCGTCCAAAATCCCTCAGTGTCTGAAGACAAGGGTCTACGACCAGTGTGTGTTGCCAGTGATGACATATGGAACTGAAACGTGGTCTTTAACTGCTGGCCTTTTGGAGAAACTCAGAGTCACGCAACGGGCAATGGAGAGAGCTATGCTCGGAGTTACTTTGCGCGATAGAATCCGGAACGAGGATATTCGCCAAAGAACCAAAGTTACCGACATAGCTCGCAAGGTTTGCAAGTTGAAGTGGCAATGGGCAGGCCACATCGCTCGAAGAACTGACAACCGATGGGGAAGAAAGGTTCTTGAGTGGCGACCGCGAACCGGAAGACGCAGCGTAGGAAGGCCTCCCACTAGGTGGACCGACGACATTGTAAAAGTCGCGGGCAACCGGTGGATGCATATGGCAGGTTGTCGTAGAGTGTGGCGGTCTAAGAGGGAGGCCTTCGTTCAGCAGTGGACGTCTCCGCGCTGATGATGATGAACGATTTGATTAAAATGATTAGCCTATGTGTTTGTGGTTTGTTGCCTTAGTGTTTTTCTTTTCAAAGCACAAGCAAAAAGACAAACAAAAAATATACTAATTGTTGCTGATGACCTGCGTGCGCCTGTGCTGAGGCATTTCGTCGGAGTGATGATCTGATAAGATCTTTATCTTTATGTTCGTCCCGGCGGAGTGCCTCTGCACAGGGGCATATCTTTTATTTTCAATTTAATTTATCTGTATTCCTAACAAAATAGTTTTGTAAGTATTTTTAAACCTTTGTTACTAACCCCTGGATCCCAGTTATCATTAATAAATAAAATTTGAAATTTTCAGATTACAAACATTCTAAAAAAATGTTATTTTTTAACAACGATCCTCGAAAACTTCCTCGATTCCTGTATATTCCCACTTTCAAAGCAATCATTGAGTCCGAAACGCCAAATTAAAGTGCACCACAGCACGAGCTGAATTTTTCGTTCCTATTGAAGTTTAAGCTTTTTAAACCCTCCCCCAATAACCGTGAGGGGCACAGTTAAAGAGCAATACAGTAATGTGCGCGAGTACCAAGCCCAGCTCTGAGCTAGACGGACGGTAAATCTCAGTACAGACAAACGCGTTTACACGGCTGGCGAACGGCCAATTCTAGAATACCGTAACACTGGATAGTAGTTATCCGGAAATATTTATTTATTTTCTACTTAAAAACCATGGAGCACGGTAACCGGATGACCGCTAGACTTATAATTGTGAGGTCGTGAAAGTTGCAAACCACCGGTGGATGCAAATGGCAGGTTATCGTACAGTGTGGCGGTCTAATGGGGAGGCCTTCGTTCAGCGTTTGTCCAGGCTGATGATGCCTATTTTTAGTTGATAAAAACCACCGATACAACAAAAAATTACAGATGGCGCCATCAACGCTTTAGTTGGTAGCTTAAAACAGTATGAGAAATTTGGCTCTAAGGCAGAGTTAGATAGCAGTTGCATGGGACGGAAACCCTTAGAGGCTACACGTATGCAGGTTCGAGGCCGGAGGTCATAATTTTTCTTCCTGTTTATGCTTTAAAAACATAGAAATACCATAAGTGTGGAAACACTTCATACAAAAATACCTATTCAAAAACAACAGGTGTGTACTGTGGGATGTTTATAATCACTACTACCATACATTGTCGAATATTTTTCTCGGTGTTAGCAACACAGCCGTGTGTGGTTCGGAACCTTTGGTGCGCGAATCTAACTCACACTTTAGCTTTATCAACTTAATACAGTTTTCTAACCTCTACGTAAAAATCCATCCAGATCGAAGCTAATCGAAGCCTAAACTCGTCTGCGCTGAAACCTTACGTCGAGAGGCGGCTTTTGACGCCACCGCTAAATAGACAACTTCATCAATAAACCGAAAAGTTTCGTTTAGAAACTAGGATAACATAGTGTTAAATTGATTACGAAACAATGAAAAATAATTCTTCTTTCGTAGCTGACTACGAAAATCAATTACCAAACGGACCAAACCGTTAAATTCTCTTTGCTAGGAACTACACTCGCGTGCAGCTAAATCGACTCACCCCGACAAAATGTATTCAAACGTGATCAACTCCTGCCTATTGCAAAATTTCAAAAAATCTGATCAAAACGGAGGAATGGAAGAAACGATGCAGAGTAGTGTAGGACGATGTACTTAGTAGATAATAAATCATTCCTCTGCAATCGCCTCATGCTCGTACAAGACACGTGCGGATCACGTCATACCGCGATAAACCCGGAGGAGGTTGTTACTGTAACCTTACAATATCGCACCAGTAAAAGCTGGTATCAACATTGTCATCGGTAGAGCGCCGATGACAATGTGGCGCTCTTTCACCAAACATGCAGAGTAGAACGACAGTTGAAGATATTTTAGTCTTAGTACAATAGTACATTTTATTATTATTAGTTAAGTGTCGTTTTGGTATAAGCCGTAAGAAGTCATACCTACTTATAATAATAATAAAATAAAAAACAGACCATTACATCCATATTTGTAGTGGTAGGACTTTACTGAGAGTCCGCCTGGGGAAGTACCTCACCTTTGCCAGTTATTCAACCGCCATGCATGTGTGTGCAAGCATTACTGTGTTCCTGTCTGAAGGGCAATGTTACTAGATAAATTACTGGGTATGAAGAGATTTAACACCTAATATCTCAGGGTGACGAGCGCAGTGCAGTGCGGCGCAGGATTGTGTTCGCAAGTTTACAATTCTAGCACTGCTACCAGGGGGGGTTTCACTCCGCAGTTTAGGTATGTTCGGCCGGCGCTCCGTCCGGGAGGACAATGCAAGGCTAAAGTCAGTGGCCGCCCGCACGCTAGCCTCGTCGCACGTAACTAAGCATACGTGATAGAAAGAGAGCGGTATATCTAGGTGAATATATCGAGCGGTATCCAGCGCTGTGCGAGTTGAATTGCTACTTTATTGCCTAGTAGATGAGTCCTTATTTATTTCAATTCCTTTGCGGAGTGAACTTTCTGTACCTACGTAGTACTATTATTTATTCTGTGCTGCTACTATTAATGGCAGGCGTGACGCTTACCCCCAGGCGAAAGTCTTGCTCGTCTTGTCACTTGATCGTATAATAAATATATATATACAAATTACACATAAAAAATCAATTAGTATTAGATTTAAAATTCGGTAGTAGGTCAATGTATATTTAGTGAATTAAACAATTTGACTTTGAAATTAAATTGCGGTTATCGAGGAGCTCAAGCTGGAGAATCCGTGGTAACGTGGTAGTGTTGATGAAACTACTTTGTATGCGGGCTTCGCGTTCTACAACACGTCTAGCTATAATATAATTGAGCGGATCATGATCCGCCGCTTTGGCAATCTTTAGTTCAAATTTTGGACACTCGCGGCGATTTGGCGCTTTGATAACCAAAGAGTGACTTTTAATTTGGTTAAAACATGTTGTTTGCCTGCTAATTACTCACCTAGAGCCCTTTTTTGGTACAAAATGTATTTTTTACTTAATACCATATTATTTTGTTAGTATGGCAACCATTTTGGAATGTTGGCAACTCGATTACAATGTGGCTTAACATCGACCGCCATAATATTATAGAACGAATCGCAATGACAATCCGGCTAAAGTGAGCCGCCGTTTTACAAAATGCCTCGGTTTTATAAAATGGCTTGTTATGTAATACGGCGAATTCTACAATTCGGCTGCGACATATATACCGTGTGCAGTTAGGCTACTGCTCACGTCCCGTAGGATGCGATAAAGCCGCCTGCTCAGTTCGCGCCGGTATTATTTTTAATCCGGTACACAATACCAGGCACGCCGCGCGCACGGCTAATCCGGAGAACCAGGGCGCGTCTCCGCGGTCCCAGAAAACGAGAATTTTGTACATACGTATGTGTATTCTTATGTAATAATGATAGCAAGAATGTAGGTAAGTATTTACTATTATTGTAAGTATTAGAAGAGGTCGCAACAGCAGTGAGTTGTGCCACAAAAACGCTTTAAGATATTGATATTTTTATTGATAACTAGCTGACCGCCCCGGCCTCGCACGGGGATAAATACCCATTTCTAACAGACTTAGAAAAAAGAGGTTATCAATTCGACACCCCGCTAACTGCTAGCGCCCCGCTAGCTGCCCGTTAGCTGTTCCCCGCGTGATGATGAAAAACGGCGAAGGTGATAATAAAAGAATTGCCTATAAATGTTATTACAGGATATAAGCTATCTGCATTCCGAGTTTAATTTGTTTAAACTTTATAAAGTTTTATCCCCCGTAATCCTGTCAAAAAATATTAAAAACATCATATTTTATTATGAATAAACTACCCAAATATCAATTTCCATCACTATATCTTCAAACAGAAATTACTTTCCATATTAAGTTTCATCCCCGTTTCACCCCCTTAATTCAGCCCTGTCGCAAAATCCGTTATTAGCTGCTGTTATTATTAGTTTATTTATCCAACCTATAAACTACCTGCCAAATTTCAGTCCCAGTTTTCAAGATTTCGTGTTTAGTCATATAAAGTTTCATCCCCCACTTCTCCCCCTTAAATCATGCCTGTTAAAAAATACTAACAGCATAATTTTTTATTTTGAATAGACTACCCAATTACCAAAATTTATCACTAACTTCAAAAACAAAGAACTTTCATAGAAAGTTTCATCCCCCATTTCACCCCCTTAATTTAGCCCTGTCGCATAATCGGTTCTTAGCTGACGTCTCCTACCTATAAACTACCTACCGGTTTTTCAGTTTCAGATATCAAGTAGTTTTCGAGATTTCGTGTTTAGTCAGTGACTAATGATGTTCGCTTTTAAATATTTATAGAAGATAATAATTACAAGTCAAGTTATACGATTATTACTTAAAAAGGTACTATTTTACATGTTGATAACTGGTAACGGGTAGGTAGTGCAAGAACCATGTGTACCTGGTCACACGAAGTTATCACTCTAAAAGCTATTATTACGTAAACTTACAACAAAATAATGTAGGTATGTAATCAGTACCAGTAATCAGTCCGGCTGTTGATGATGTATGATGTAATCAGACTTCAGTTTTTATCGTGACAATGTGGAAACAAACTCACCAGCCATGCATCGTTCGCCTCGAGATCGTCTGCGAACAATGCTGCATCTTATTTGGTTTGTGCATGTAGAATAGGTACCTGTGCATGTAGTGTATGTACCTGTGCATGTAGTGTATGTACCTGTGCATGTAGTGTAGGTACCTGTGCATGTAGTGTAGGTACCTGTGCATGTAGTGCAGGTACCTGTGCATGTAGTGAATATACCTGTGCATGTAGTGTAGGTACCTGTGCATGTAGTGCAGGTACCTGTGCATGTAGTGAATATACCTGTGCATG
Organism: Erannis defoliaria; assembly: GCA_905404285.2. Lineage (NCBI taxonomy): Eukaryota > Metazoa > Arthropoda > Insecta > Lepidoptera > Geometridae > Erannis > Erannis defoliaria. Next base: position 16,637,507 of record FR990084.1, on the reverse strand, counting down.
TAGTGTAGGTACCTGTGCATGTAGTGCAGGTACCTGTGCATGTAGTTTAGGTACCTGTGCATGTAGTGTATGTACCTGTGCATGTAGTGTATGTACCTGTGCATGTAGTGTAGGTACCTGTGCATGTAGTGTAGGTACCTGTGCATGTAGTGCAGGTACCTGTGCATGTAGTGTAGGTACCTGTGCATGTAGTGTATGTACCTGTGCATGTAGTGCAGGTACCTGTGCATGTAGTGAATATACCTGTGCATGTAGTGTAGGTACCTGTGCGTGTAGTGTAGGTACCTGTGCATGTAGTGTAGGTACCTGTGCATGTAGTGCAGGTACCTGTGCATGTAGTGTAGGTACCTGTGCGTGTAGTGTAGGTACCTGTGCATGTAGTGTATGTACCTGTGCATGTAGTGTATGTACCTGTGCATGTAGTGTAGGTACCTGTGCGTGTAGTGTAGGTACCTGTGCATGTAGTGTATGTACCTGTGCATGTAGTGTAGGTACCTGTGCATGTAGTGTATGTACCTGTGCATGTAGTGTATGTACCTGTGCATGTAGTGTAGGTACCTGTGCATGTAGTGTAGGTACCTGTGCGTGTAGTGTATGTACCTGTGCATGTAGTGTATGTACCTGTGCATGTAGTGTAGGTACCTGTGCGTGTAGTGTAGGTACCTGTGCATGTAGTGCAGGTACCTGTGCGTGTAGTGTATGTACCTGTGCGTGTAGTGTAGGTACCTGTGCATGTAGTGTATGTACCTGTGCATGTAGTGCAGGTACCTGTGCATGTAGTGTAGGTACCTGTGCGTGTAGTGTAGGTACCTGTGCATGTAGTGTATGTACCTGTGCATGTAGTGTATGTACCTGTGCATGTAGTGTAGGTACCTGTGCGTGTAGTGTAGGTACCTGTGCATGTAGTGTATGTACCTGTGCATGTAGTGTAGGTACCTGTGCATGTAGTGTATGTACCTGTGCATGTAGTGTATGTACCTGTGCATGTAGTGTAGGTACCTGTGCATGTAGTGTAGGTACCTGTGCGTGTAGTGTATGTACCTGTGCATGTAGTGTATGTACCTGTGCATGTAGTGTAGGTACCTGTGCGTGTAGTGTAGGTACCTGTGCATGTAGTGCAGGTACCTGTGCGTGTAGTGTATGTACCTGTGCGTGTAGTGTAGGTACCTGTGCATGTAGTGTATGTACCTGTGCATGTAGTGCAGGTACCTGTGCATGTAGTGAATATACCTGTGCATGTAGTGTAGGTACCTGTGCGTGTAGTGTAGGTACCTGTGCATGTAGTGTATGTACCTGTGCATGTAGTGCAGGTACCTGTGCATGTAGTGAATATACCTGTGCATGTAGTGTAGGTACCTGTGCATGTAGTGTAGGTACCTGTGCATGTAGTGTAGGTACCTGTGCATGTAGTGTATGTACCTGTGCATGTAGTGCAGGTACCTGTGCATGTAGTGAATATACCTGTGCATGTAGTGTAGGTACCTGTGCGTGTAGTGTAGGTACCTGTGCATGTAGTGTAGGTACCTGTGCATGTAGTGTATGTACCTGTGCATGTAGTGCAGGTACCTGTGCGTGTAGTGAATATACCTGTGCATGTAGTGTAGGTACCTGTGCGTGTAGTGTAGGTACCTGTGCATGTAGTGTAGGTACCTGTGCATGTAGTGTATGTACCTGTGCATGTAGTGCAGGTACCTGTGCATGTAGTGAATATACCTGTGCATGTAGTGTAGGTACCTGTGCGTGTAGTGTAGGTACCTGTGCATGTAGTGTATGTACCTGTGCATGTAGTGCAGGTACCTGTGCATGTAGTGAATATACCTGTGCGTGTAGTGTAGGTACCTGTGCATGTAGTGTAGGTACCTGTGCATGTAGTGTAGGTACCTGTGCATGTAGTGTATGTACCTGTGCATGTAGTGCAGGTACCTGTGCATGTAGTGAATATACCTGTGCATGTAGTGTAGGTACCTGTGCGTGTAGTGTAGGTACCTGTGCATGTAGTGTAGGTACCTGTGCATGTAGTGTATGTACCTGTGCATGTAGTGCAGGTACCTGTGCGTGTAGTGAATATACCTGTGCATGTAGTGTAGGTACCTGTGCGTGTAGTGTAGGTACCTGTGCATGTAGTGTAGGTACCTGTGCATGTAGTGTATGTACCTGTGCATGTAGTGCAGGTACCTGTGCATGTAGTGTAGGTACCTGTGCATGTAGTGTAGGTACCTGTGCATGTAGTGTAGGTACCTGTGCATGTAGTGTAGGTACCTGTGCGTGTAGTGTAGGTACCTGTGCATGTAGTGTAGGTACCTGTGCATGTAGTGTAGGTACCTGTGCATGTAGTGTATGTACCTGTGCATGTAGTGCAGGTACCTGTGCGTGTAGTGAATATACCTGTGCATGTAGTGTAGGTACCTGTGCATGTAGTGTAGGTACCTGTGCATGTAGTGTATGTACCTGTGCATGTAGTGCAGGTACCTGTGCATGTAGTGTAGGTACCTGTGCATGTAGTGTAGGTACCTGTGCATGTAGTGTAGGTACCTGTGCATGTAGTGTAGGTACCTGTGCGTGTAGTGTAGGTACCTGTGCGTGTAGTGTATGTACCTGTGCATGTAGTGCAGGTACCTGTGCGTGTAGTGAATATACCTGTGCATGTAGTGTAGGTACCTGTGCATGTAGTGTAGGTACCTGTGCATGTAGTGTATGTACCTGTGCATGTAGTGCAGGTACCTGTGCATGTAGTGTAGGTACCTGTGCATGTAGTGTAGGTACCTGTGCATGTAGTGTAGGTACCTGTGCATGTAGTGTAGGTACCTGTGCGTGTAGTGTAGGTACCTGTGCATGTAGTGTAGGTACCTGTGCATGTAGTGTAGGTACCTGTGCATGTAGTGTAGGTACCTGTGCATGTAGTGTAGGTACCTGTGCGTGTAGTGTAGGTACCTGTGCATGTAGTGTAGGTACCTGTGCATGTAGTGTAGGTACCTGTGCGTGTAGTGTAGGTACCTGTGCATGTAGTGTAGGTACCTGTGCATGTAGTGTATGTACCTGTGCATGTAGTGTAGGTACCTGTGCATGTAGTGAATATACCTGTGCATGTAGTGCAGGTACCTGTGCATGTAGTGTAGGTACCTGTGCGTGTAGTGTAGGTACCTGTGCATGTAGTGTAGGTACCTGTGCATGTAGTGTAGGTACCTGTGCATGTAGTGTAGGTACCTGTGCATGTAGTGTAGGTACCTGTGCGTGTAGTGAATATACCTGTGCATGTAGTGTAGGTACCTGTGCGTGTAGTGAATATACCTGTGCATGTAGTGTAGGTACCTGTGCGTGTAGTGTAGGTACCTGTGCATGTAGTGTAGGTACCTGTGCATGTAGTGTATGTACCTGTGCATGTAGTGCAGGTACCTGTGCATGTAGTGTAGGTACCTGAGCATGTAGTGTAGGTACCTGTGCATGTAGTGTAGGTACCTGTGCATGTAGTGTAGGTACCTGTGCGTGTAGTGTAGGTACCTGTGCATGTAGTGTAGGTACCTGTGCATGTAGTGTAGGTACCTGTGCATGTAGTGTAGGTACCTGTGCGTGTAGTGTAGGTACCTGTGCATGTAGTGTAGGTACCTGTGCATGTAGTGTAGGTACCTGAGCATGTAGTGTAGGTACCTGTGCATGTAGTGTAGGTACCTGTGCATGTAGTGTAGGTACCTGTGCATGTAGTGTAGGTACCTGTGCGTGTAGTGTAGGTACCTGTGCATGTAGTGTAGGTACCTGTGCATGTAGTGTAGGTACCTGTGCATGTAGTGTAGGTACCTGTGCATGTAGTGTAGGTACCTGTGCATGTAGTGTTTGTACCTGTGCGTGTAGTGTAGGTACCTATTCTATCCGCGATTTATTGGTACGTTACGTCTCGATGAAACCTCGACCGAGCTCGCTACAGTTAATTCTAGATAATAATACACGTAAAAATACATTTTTACGCCCTCCTTTTTACAATCTCATAGCAATCATAAGTGCTTATATTCTCTTTGCATTCGTTCTTTTGTAGGTACCTATTTTTACACACACATTTTCGTTGCTAAAAGCAAACTCTTCCAGGCACCCTTAGGATGCAGAGGACTTAAGTATTTTGAAGCAGGGAATGACGCAGTTGAGAAAAAAGTTTTAAGACTATTTGCCAAGCTGTAGGTAGTAGTCAGCCGCCGTCGCTTCGTCCATTACGCGCGTCGCTACACTGCAGGCATTCCAATAATCGGTGTAGTTTCCGCGTAATCGCCGTTTACAACTAAATGCTCCTACAGCACTCGGCTTGCAAGATTTACTGCGTTTTTAAAACGTGATGGAAACTTTTCTCTACTTTTTCTCCGAACCTATTGAGGTTCGGAAGTTGTAAAGAGATGGTAAGAGGATTTATTTATTTTGTAATAGCATGACCGAAGATAAAAGAGCGCTTGCGCAGATTTGTGGCAATTTATAGCACGCTATCATTGCAGCGTCATTTACGTCTATGACGTTTTTTCTGATACGCCCAAACGTTTCAACATTGTGTACCGTAGACGGAGTAACTAATAGACGAAGGTACTGTATAAACTCGACTGAGACAAAATACTATATCAACGTGTGCTTAATGCAAGCTGGCAAGCCAATGGCAAGCTGACAACACACATACGAATCGTATCGATACACGTCGAACTATCAAAGTTTGTTTCGCAACTTGAGTGGCGGACCTTGAAAAAACCGGCATGCTGTGAGGGACAAAAAATGGCGTTGCTGCGTCTCTCTCTGATACATTTGTTCCGTGTATAGGTGTCTCTTTATTGTGCGAGCGAGGCAGAAATATGTCACGTCCTCTATTGGTTTCTCTCTCTACGTTTTCGACATTACACAGCGACATCTAGCCCCAAACTGTAAGCACAGCTTGTACAATGGGAACCAGATAGCTGATATAATACTTCTATATTATGTACTTTTTTAGTACATTTATACAATACAATACCCAGATACAGAACAAACATCTATCTTCGTCACATATTTATTTTTCATGGATGGGATTCGAACCAACTCTCTCCCAACTGAACTATAAGGCAGTCCTCTCCTTTACGTTCATCCATGGTAACAGGTAAAAGGATAGGATGGAATTATCTTAGTCCTCTACGGGTGATTTATATTTCAACAATGGCCGCGGGCAAAGTACTGTACAGAAGGGCAGCTTTTTTGGATTGCGTGCTGTTCCGTAGAGCTGTACCCTTATCATGAACGTTCGCGATTCCGATTGCGATAGCATGCCATCCTGCTCGTACCAACCCACTCGCGCCATACGCGCTCCTGCTCGCGCACGCTCGCAATCAGAATCACGAACGTCCATGATAAGGGTGCTGTTGTGTTGTATGATACTCTATCGAGCACCCAAATCGTGTTCCGACAGCCTATCACTGGAGAGCCAGCTCCTATTCCAGACCGTCACTGCACATCAGGTGAGCTGTGGTCAATCACCTAGTGTCAATCATACAAGAACTGTCTCGAAGCGCATTTTTTCTAGCGCAGGTAATGTGTAATAAAATCAGTTACAAATCAAACTTCACAGAATAATAACTCTAAAAATATATTTTTTCATTATCATACTTCAATAATATAACCTTTAATACATCATTACATTATAAATAAGAAGAATAATTAAATTAGCTTCGCAAACTTTCCATTCCGTTACTTTATCGTCTGTTTTAATTTTAAAATAATATAAAGTATACAATAAGACACACTTTAAAACACATTTAAGTATTTACTAAGGAATTTAATATAAAAATTATGACTTTACACAAAAAAAAAAAAATGCGTTATAATATTAAGATTTAAATTAAATTCAATAATTTCAGTTATGTTAATTCTAACACAAGGTGAGTACCGCTGTACGAGTAATGATTTAATTTGAATTAAAATCTTTCTTTGGAAGATACAATTCAAAACTTGGAACACCTGTAAGTATTACGCCACATCAAACTTACGGCACTTTAATATTAATACATCACTAAAGCCCCGAGACACAGTCAAAATACACATGGACATAACGGGCATACGTAAAAACGTTGCTCAAATTAACAAACGACATTTAACTTTTGCACAATACAAAAATTAAATGTGCAATACTAACTAACGTCGTTTAAGTTAAAGGGTGTATTGGTAAATCTTAGAACGTTTACTTTGATACCGGCTGAGTCCATAGCGCTATTTTACAATGGGAACTGGCTAGTAAGAACATGGTTTTTACATATTTATTGTTTTTTGATGTGCCGCCATTTTGTATTCAAATTGGCATTAAAGTAAACTTAAGACTGTACAATATCGACCAATGTGCTTTGATGAGTGTTGCCACTAACTAGCTTCAAAAAGATCTTAGCGTCAAAGCTATTCGGTTAAAGTATGATAATGTTGAACGTGTCAACGCGGCTTAATTCAACGCTTCAGTCTATAAACAGGACGTTTCTTCGCGCACTGTACATAGTACACTGCGCCGTATATTTAACTTTGTAGACAAATTCTACGTGTAAAGTACATTACGAGTTTCCGCAAGCACAATAGTTGTAGATCGAACCAATAAGAGTTTTTCCAAACATGTTATAAAATAAAAAAGTAGTTCTCATCAAATCGATAGATGGCGCTGACTATACTTGCCAGTCAAAAACAGTATAATATACCATTAATAATCTTTTGTTAAGAAACTGGATTTTTAGTCTATACCTAATTTAAGTAAATATGTACTACTCCATTTTATAAATAACTATTTGTTTTGATCTGTGGCACGTAAAATTAAATAAAAAACTTGACAATCACAGACAAGTCTACAATACAACAATACAATTTTTTTGCCAAGTCTGGCCAGTGCAAGGCCAGCGCCATCTACAATGAGCTTATTTTTTTTATGTGTGCCGGAAAATCCCCCTTCAGATGCATTAGCCGCCTGCCAAGCGAGGGTATTATGGCAACCCCTCCTTATTAAGGGGGAGGCTTTCGTCCAGCAGTGGACGTTTTCTGGCTGATGATGAGGATGAGCTGTTCCGCGGTGTATGCACTGCCTTACAGACACCGGCGTGTTTACAAAATAAGGTAGTGTATAAATGCATTAATGTCATTAGTATAGTATAGACTGTGTAATAATGTAATATAAGGCCCAGTGTCGACCTAAGCGATGATGTGATATTATGTGATTGTCTGCTCCATATTTTACTTTTAATGTTTTGAGTTTTGCAAATTACGTGCCTCATTATAAGATCACAGGTCGTATTGATTAGATGGACATGGGTCTTAACGTAAAATATTAGTTTGTTATATTAAATAGATTAACGTGGTTTAAGGAATTGTTACAGTATATTCCGGTTATTTTCTAAAGGCATTACACAATACAAAATCTAGATAAGCTATTTATTATGCTTTTCCATTGTTATTTGTAAAAAAGATATCATACTCTAAAATAAATCAAATGTGTGTCAGGCGAAGGCTGTCTTTTAATCACTCGTTGTTGTATCTCAAAAGTTTTCTATAAAGACGTTTTATTGAATAGTTCACTTGACTGCGGAACGCTGACCAATTAAAGATAACAACGTTGTATTGAAGTTTTCTACTCTCCCAGAAAACTGTAAGTGACATAACGTCGTCGGTTGGTAATTCAAAAGCTTCATTGGTCGGCAGAATTTAAATCTGAATTGTTAAATAGTTTTTTACCACAGCTAAGAATAGGTTTGTTTGCTTTGTTTACTTAGCTGTGGCAAAACATATCATAAATTAATAAAACGTTACAATACAATGATTAAAATAAATAACGCTTCACAATCGTAGCTCTACACAAAAGTTCCCATAGTGCATAGTTTTGAACAACATAATAAGGGCCAAGATTTTTTTCTGAAATATGCAATTATTGTCTCATAACTGGTTTGGCATTTTGTTCCAAAAATAATATTTTAATCTTGACGGAGGGCTAAGGAAGGCTGTAGAATGTAGATGATACAGAAGACAGACTCATTAAGAATATAAGAAGAATTATCTTTCATTCGTCAACCTTGAATCCCTGAAAAACTCGAATTACCGTTAAATCCAGAGAATTTAACCGTTTCAGTCGACAATACAAAATGCGATGATCGCACAGTAACAAAATATAGTTTCTGTAATTTTTTAAAAAGACGCAGCGTAGACGCGGCCCTATATATATATATAGGTATATATATATAGGTGGACCGACGACATTGTAAAAGTTGCAGGCAACCGGTGGATGCAAATGGCAGCTTGTCGTACAGTGTGGCGGTCTAAGGGGGAGGCCTTCGTTCAGCAGTGGACGTCTCTGGGCTGATGATGATGGTAATGAATTTTTTTAAGGAAAAAGGGTGCCATACAAGCCACCTTACGGTAAGTGGTCCACGTTACTAATGGACGTCTTTAATCCTCGGAGAATTGTCGGTGCGCTGTGTTCACCCGTTGTTAAAAGACAGATGCGGTCACATATTTTGCAGATGTATTGCAGCGAGTCACAGTTGGTTGTCATCACGAAGGTAAACATCTCGTAAATAATCATTAACCTGTTTACCGGTTTTTGGCGGGAACACGGAAAAATTATGTAGTTGCATTCTATTATTTTCTTGAGCTTGTGTTTTTTCGTTAACTAATGATAAAAATGGTGGTGTTTTATTCATTGAGTGTTGAATTACATGCACGAGTGTGGGCAAGTGATATAAAATGGTGAAACATGTCTTTTCGTGTTCTTTTCAAAACTCCGTAGAAGCTCATAGTAAAGTCGCCACATCTTTACTAGGGCATGACTATGACTCGATTATAACTAATTTCGTGTGACTAACTGTGATTTCATGGCATAATTATTTGACTTGATTTTAATATAACAACTTGAAAATTAATAAACTTGACACTGGCAGAATGCACAACGTGCGATGCCAATAACTAAGAAAAAAAAACTGTTCGCCCTTCGTCATTTCAATCGTAGAATTAGTTAAGCGTCTTAATACAAGTGGCCCTAACGTAGCAGGACACGGAGCCTAGCTGACGTAGGCCTGCAGCTGGTCCGCGAGCTGCAGCAGCACCTTGAGGCCGGGCAGGAAGGCGGCGGCGGCGGCGAAGTCCGCGCCGCCCGCCAGCGACGTGGCGGCCGCCGCCGCGCCGCCCAGCTCGCGCGCCTGCACGTGCGCCGCGCACGAGTGGAGCGTCTGCAGCGCCGCCTCCGACAGCTGGGAAACGTACGCACTCTCTAATACATTCAAAATACAAACAAATTATAGATCACATATCTATTTAAAGAGTTTCAAGCGGGCATGTTTTTTTCCTATCACTTCGACTTGAATACACCCAGATTATAATTATCGGGAAACACCCACTCGGGCAGCGCATTCCACTGTTTAGCAGTTCGAATAAAGAAAGTGGGATCAAACCGTTTCGTACGAGTTTTTGGTATATCAAATATAAAAAGGTGTCACTTTTTCGAAGTCCTGGCCGTCCGATAGAAGAATGGGCAGGGGGGGAATAAGATCATGCAAATCCGCAGCACACTCTCCGAAATGTATCCGATAAAATACCCATAGGCTAGCTACTTTTCGACGATGATCGAGGCTTTGTAGCTTGGTCTAAACTAGACAGTCGTTGCCAATGATTCTCTTGGGACGTTTCTCGATTGACTCCAACGTCTCAAGCTGGTACTTAGCCGATCCATCCAAAGGTGCGAGCAATATTCCATGCATGACCGAACTTGTGCTTGGTATAATGAAAGCAACTGTTCCGGCGTGAAATACCGACGCACCTTCGAGAGGACATCCAGCTTTTAAGCAGCCAGCTGAGCTTTTGACTCAATATAAGAGCCAAAGTTGAGGGTTGGAGTCAGAGAAACGCCCAAGAGATTAAGATGGTCGGTTATTGGCACGGTTACACTTCGAAAAGTAGGAGCCAGATCGAATGGCCTCTTTTTTGCGGAGAACAGGCACGGCTGGGTCTTAGCTGCATTGAACTTGACCAGGTTGGCATCTCCCTAGTCCGAGACTGCCCTAAGGGACAAGTGCCTCGACCATGGCCTCTCTTAAAGACTGGATTTCTGGTCCACTGGCTCGTGCATTGGATATGTAGCTCTCTACAACAGTGCTGTCGTCTGCATACCCAAAGGTACCGGGCTTAACCAGATCGTTAATGTGCAGCAGGAAGAGAGTCAGAGAGCACCGGCCCCTGAGGAACACCGGCATTGATAATCTTTTCATCGGACGAGCAGCCATCAACGACCACTCGAATCGATCGATCCTTCAGGAAGTCCGTTATCCAAGCAATATAACAGATAAGTTCTATTATGATTAACGGGATATTTACCGTGATTGCAACACGCACAACGAGCAATGGAGAGAGCTATGCTCGGAGTTACTTTGCGCGATAGAATCCGGAACGAGGATATTCGCCAAAGAACCAAAGTTACCGACATAGCTCGCAAGGTTTGCAAGTTGAAGTGGCTGTGGGCAGGACACATCGCTCGAAGAACTGACAACCGATGGGGAAGAAAGGTTCTTGAGTGGCGACCGCGAACCGGAAGACGCAGCGTAGGAAGGCCTCCCACTATATATATATATAGGTGGACCGACGATATTGTACAAGTCGCGGGCAACCGGTGGATGCAAACGGCAGGTTGTCGTACAGTCGATCCCGATATTTCGGCGCAATTGCATGCACCATGTTCACGAGGAGACCAATATCGGGAGCTCATTTCACAACATAATTACGGTAAATATGCCGTAAATAATAAAAGAACTTTAGTAAATAACCGTGCTAATTAAACTGTTTTAACACAGATAAGTCTATGTTTGACAAAATATACTTGTTCAATATGACCTTGAAAAAAACTCTCCTAAAAAAGTAAGGCATCTCGAAATGACCGAATTTTAATCGAAGTGTGAACCGTCACACACGCCAGTTGGTGAAATCCAGTGTTCAATTGCCTTAAAAACACAATCAAAAAAAAAATGTGTCCAAAATAACATGTGCAGTCATACTGTAAGTGTGTTTTGACGAGACTAAAGTTCGAGTTCCAGTGATAATCTAAGTAAAAGACTAAGAAAGAGGGTAGTTCGTTATGAATGCCCTTCTTGTTTTCGATCTTTTTGACAACTGTCACTCGCAATATTATTTTATAACAAATGTAAAGACTGTATTCTGATTTGTGTATCAAATAAATAAATAAATTATTCAGTTTAGTTTCAATTAGCCCGTGAACACGGTGCATGCAACTGCGTCGAAATATTGGGAGCTCGTTTCACAACGTAATCACGGTATATATCCCGTACATCATCATAGAACTGTAATGGTCGCCCGGTGGTGATGGTAGTGGTTTAGATGAAAAAATATAATAATAAATAATTTATTATAAGCAACGCGTGGCTGAGTACAGCTAGTTTTCAGTAATTCCAACCCCAGCAGTCACCACACGCGTCACGTCGAGGCGCGTACCTTGTACTCGCGCAGCATGTCGTAGAGCGTCTCCAGCCTGCGCTGCACGTCGTCCAGCTTCCTCTTCATCTGCGGGTTGGCGGCCTTGTCGGCGCAGCGCGCGCGCAGCGAGTCGAACACGGCCTGCAGCACGGCGTGCTGCTCCGGCACCGGGCCCTTCTGCGCCGCGGCCGGCTCCGGCGCCGGCGCTGGCTCCGCCTGCACACCACGTTAACATTTGCAAAAACTTGACTATCTATAAAATATATTGGAGGAAATTTCGCACAGCACTCATCATCATCATCAGCTAGAAGACGTTCACTACTGCAGGAAAGCCTTAATAGGGGAGCGGGGGGTGACCTAAAACGGACGTCAAAGCGGCTGAGCGAATTTGGATGAAACTCAGAATGGAGATGGATGGATTTCCCGGAATTACAAATATGCTACTTTTTATCGTCATCATCATCACCGTGTTTCATCATCACGTGGGTGAAACCGCGGGGCACACCAACAGCTAGAAGACGTCCACTGCTTGAACGAAGGCCTCTCCCTTCACAGACAGGGTTTGCCATAATCCCCCCGCATGGCGGGCGGCTGGGACTCGCAGTATACTCGCCACCGTCCCCGTCGCATAGCACAGTTTTTCTAGCCCGCACCTAAGCACAGGGTTGTAGCGAATAAAAGAGGAGGAGTGTATAGCGGCGTGGTAGAAGTAGATTAGAGATAAGTAGTATCATATATTGTCGTGCGACGAATGGCACGGGAGGGAGTCATCACTGGGTGGGGTCACCCAGCTCGACCAATTTCCTAACAATATATCTACTTACCAGGGAAATCAGATAACTGATAGATTACATTATATTATTTTTGTATACACATCTTCGAGGATTTACCGTTGGGGGTGGCAAGGCAAGGCGTACCTATGCCAAAGGCCATGTAGTCAAAAATGATGTAGGTAGATTCTTTATTGTTCTAATGGTATAATGCTCGAAGCTTATAAGAACTATACCACACTCACTTGTTGCTGGTATGCTTGCTGCTGATATGGCTGTTGGTACTGTTGCTGGTATTGTTGTTGCTGGTACTGTTGCTCGTACTGTCCCGGGTACTGCTGTCCTTGGTACTGCTGCCCAGGGTACTGCTGCCCCGGGGCCGGCGCCAGTGGTATGTGTTGCGGGGGCTCCACGCCGTACAGCGGGTGGGTTATGGGGGCTTGGGAATGGACCTCCTGCTTTGGCTGGAATTTGTACAATTGTAAGATAAGATAAAAAACACTTTATTATTCACAATCACTGACCTCTAGTATACAAGTACGTTGGACTAAATATTCTTTATGAAATGACAGCTTTTTTTGTTCCAGCCCTTTCCAGCATCTCCGGTACTAATATTGTCATTTGTAGGACTACGAAATATTAGTTCCATACGCTCACACTGCTATGCGTTGGCTATCCGCGCCAAAATGGCGAAAAGCAAAAAATGGCTTCAATTTGCTATCGACAATATGAAGCCCAGCGTACTTGTATAATAGAGGTTAGTGTTCACAATAGACTGATATTGGGATAGAAATGGTTATGAATGTTGTATAGTTGGATTGTAAAGGACTTCGACTAGATGGTAGGTCTCTTTTGCAAGAAATCGGCTAATATAATTATGTAGTACCACCGTATCACTATTTAGAATTTCACCATTGGATGTGTAGAAATAATAAGCACCAATACAATGATGATCTAAACCTTTTGTTTGCTACTCATGTTCTGGGCAGCCCAGCGATGTACAAAGACAGGCGTGATTTGTTGAATCTTGGGTGGTTTATGTTTACTTCTGACTAGCTTTTGAACTAGTTCGTCAACATTATAAAGCGAACGTAATGTAGGTAAATGGATCGAATGGGTCAAACAACTCAAGTTAGCACAATAAACTTGACACACTAAAAACAACTCAAATAAACATGATTTATCATCACTCGAAAATCTTCTATACTTACATAAAATATAATATACAATGTGTTAAAAAAAAGGTTTAGTAATGCTGAAATATGTATGTACTCATTATGAAAGACTTTTTACTATGGGGCAACCTTGAAATCTCGAAACAATATCAGCTGTTCGATACAACAAGTTCATTGAGTATTACTACACCTTTTTTTAACATGTAGTATATAAACAAGTATAATAAACCATTGCTTTGCGTTAGTGTCACAAAAACTCGAAAATGGTTCATCCGATTTGCATATTTTGATAGTATTTTTTTTGTTTGCCTCAATACAGGTATTTATTTATTTATTTATTATTATTAATTAAAACGGCAAATACACCACTTACATTAATTAATTAAAGCTAACAATACAATTTAAAATATTAAGATTTCATTAAAATTTAAAAAATACATAATAAGTATGGTATAAGAAAAAAATATTGGTGGTACTAAGTTCAAGAAATCATCTAGTTCATTATAAAACTTCTGATTACAGTCACAGACCAACATTACAAAAAAAGTAAGAAAACCAGATAATCCGAAAAAAGCCACAAAAACACGCTTTTAGATATCTCTTTACACTCCGAAAGAAATAATTACAGACATGATGATTACAAAAGAAAAATGAACTTAAAACTAGCGGCCTTATCGCTAAAAACGATATCTGCCAGGCAACCTTTTCTTGTGAGGCGCATATGAATAGAACAATTCCAGTCTTGCAGAGTTGTATTTTTTTCGTAAAGATTACTATTTCGTTAGGTATATTTTTATCACATTCACACGAAAAGAACACAATATTTTGATCAGCTGACTGAGAGATTTCACAGCTTATAGTGATGGATTGTCTTCTCACGCTGAATGGACGGGCAACCCCGGCCAGAGACATAACTTTTGCCCATTTTCAACATTTTTGGAGATAAAAAAATCTAAGTGGAAAACTACAAAAAAGTTAGTACTACAAGTACGTTTTTGCGAGTCTTTTCATAAAGAAAACAACAACATAAAAATAGTTTCTACAGAACATTTGTAACGCTGTTTCGCAGTGACTAAACAGATAAGAGTCCAGAGACTCTTGTAAAGCAGACCTTCCAAGTCTGGGCCACAAATTATTCCTGCCACATGTCATACGATTTGAAAGAAAATCTCACAACGTCCGCTACGTTCACCGACCTACAGACCGATAGACGACCCGGCAAGCCCATACGGTGATGGCGGGACGAACTGGACTCCTTTGAACTCATACAGTTTTAATTCTTTGAAATTCCCTGTTATTGTTGTTTTATTGGGACTCTGCACGTAAACTGATTTTTCATAGAAAGCTTTTCGATTTTTTTATCTTCGAAAATAATCATAATGCCAAAGATATATCTCAGGCGGGGCTCAATGCAGTGCAATGCAAGTTCAACACACAACACTGCCACATCCATCAAGCTGCAGGACCTCCCCGCCGCGCCGCGCGCCCATGATGTGTCCCCAGCAGCGCGTGCCCGCGTGCTGCGCCGACATGGCGCCAGGCGGCGCGCGCTCGCCTATATACTGATATCATATCACTATTTACTACACCATTTATCTATTCGAAAGTGTAGCTACAAAACAGCGACGATGATAAAATGAATGGACGGGAAATAATCGTACGGATTTTGAAGACTATATGTTGAAAATAGAAATAGAAAAGACTTTATTTGTGACAAAAACATAACACAAGCTAAAACAAAAGAAATTCAGACAATTAAACACAACATATTAAAGAAATTAAACCTAAACGTATACACCTATCACTAGATCTGTTGAGCGCCGGCTCTCCTCTCGCGTCAGTCATTCTCTGCCTTTGCGACATGCGAGCCGTGCGATACGACAATACAAACTTCTAATACATGTACATGTGTTCTCTTTTTGTCTTGCAATTAGATTCGCTATCTCTATTTTCCGGCAAATATAATATGCATACTTTTAGCTAGGTATGCTTGATTGTGTTGACTTGTTAATTTTGATCGATTTGCAAACATTTCATTATCACCGTCGCTGGCTACCAAGTGAAAAAAAAACTTAAAACTCTTGAGAGGATTTGCCGATGTCAGGAACTTTCAAATATATCAATCAAGAAAATATTATCCATAAAATCTTCCGCGACAACACAAAAAAACATAAAATATCAGAGACAAGCCCAAAAGGCAGTCTCAACGCTAAGAGCGATGTCTTAACTGAAACCTGCGGATAATTATGTAAAAATTGAGATCTCACCTTAGGTTTCCCTGATGAAAGCATGGGCGGGTCGTTCCACCCGGATTGCATAGGCTTATTCGCCGGACTTGCTTGCATCGCCGGCTCCACTGCCTGAGGCGTATAGTAGCTACCGTTCACTGCCGGCATGTGGCCAGGATTTAGTCCAGGATTGACGGGGTTTAGTCCGGGGTTTAAGGGATTTAGACCGTGATTTACAGGGTTGATAGGTGCGAATGTGTTAGGAACGCTCGAGTTTTGGTACTGGTCCGGTAGGGGGCTGTTGTATCCGTAGCTAGGCTGTGAGGATACAGGGTTGTAACTGTAATTGTTGTACTGTGGGGAGGCTTGTACGGACGGGTCTACTTTGTATTTGGAACGGGAAGTGAGACCAGCTGGAACAAATTGAAATTTTATAAAACTGCGAAAGTAGACTGGATTAAAAATAACAATAGTTTTATTTACACTACTACGGTGTTTCTTGACAATACAGTAACGGCCTTACTTAAAAACGCCGCTCAAAATTAGTCACTGCTTAAAGTTATCTGTCTTGTTCTTGCACGTGACATTTCACGTCAGAGAGAAGTTGACAGAGCATCTTAAGCAGTGATTAAGTTTGATCGGCGTTTTTAAGTAACGCCGTAAGTATCGTAAGTTCTAATAGATATTACGTCTTATTCTGCCCGCAATTTTTTCTCACTTTTTTATTTTGGTCCTACTCGCTCTTGACACTAGTTATTATTTGCAGTTATATTTTAGAGCAGTAACATAATCCAACCGAATCTGACGCTGCTATCTTTACCGTTAAAATCACTATGGGGCCCACCTTATATATTTTTTTATCATTTGACTAAAGAACTTTTTTGTAGTGGTAGGACTCCACTGCAGAGTTCGACTGGGAAAGTACCACACCTTTGTCAGTTATTCAATCGTCAAGCAGTAGTGTGCAAGCATTACTGTGGTCCGGTGCGAAGGGCAATATTACCAGAGAAATTACTGGGTATATAAGATTTAACATCTAATATCTCAGGGTGATGAGCGCAGTGTAGTGAGACGTAGGATTGTGTTCGCATGTTCATAATTCTGGCACTGCTACTGTTAGTGGCAGGCGTGGCTTACCAACAAGCGAACGTCTTGTTACTCTCGTCAATAGAATGTATAAAATTAAAAAGAAAAAAAACATCCGCACATAGTATCTAATTATTAAGCGAATATTTAACTGTCTATTCAAACATACAGTTCATCCAAGATAGCACAGATAGCTGTACTCCACCCCCCCGTGGGTACCCGCCTTGTCGGGGCGGGGGGGCTTAGTAGCCGTGGGAAGTGTCCCTACGGTGAAGCTAAGAGGTACCCGAGGTGGGGCCGCGGAAGCGGCCACCGGGGGGTGGGCTAGGCCACTGCACGGGCCTGAGGGATGGAGACAGGCCAGAGGGGCCAAAGCTCTCCATTCCCAAAGGCCACGGCAGGGGCTGGGCTCGTGGGTCCGGACCTGGTCCGGACATGAGGGCTCTCCACGTGTCCCTCTGATTAGCAGAGGGCACAGTGGAGAGTGAGGAGGGACAACCGGGTGGTGGCCTCATCAAGGGCTTTCCTTGAGGGGGCACCCACCGGGTGTGTTGTGGTGGGGCTGCGGGATGGGGACAGGCCAGAGGGGCCAGAGCTCCCCATCCCCAACGGCCGAAGTGGCAGGCGGCGGGGCCACTCACCTGACCCGCCGCATGGAGGCCAGGGCATTCGGACGTAGGGCCGTCCGGCGCCCATCTCGCTGGCATGGCCTCCGAGGTGGATGCACGATGTGTCTGGGTGTTCGGACACATCGTCATCGGTGCGGGAGGAGCTTCGGCTCCCCGTGGTGGGCCCGAAAGGGCGGCGCCGTCGAGGTCGCGGATGAATGCGAGAGCGTACCCGTGACCTCGACAATAGGCGCAGTGTGGGAACACCGTTGGGTTTTTAGTCGGTAGGGGTGCCATCGAGTCTCACTCTGGCATCGAGTCCGACATAACACTCCTGCGCCCTGGCAGGAGGGTATGCGTAAGTGCATTTCCCAACGTAAAAAAAAAAAAAAAAAAAAAAAAAAAAAAAAAAAAAAAAAAAGATAGCTGTACTCCAAGACATACCCTGTGGGCCGACGCTGCCGGGGCGCGGCGGTTGCGGCGTCTGAGTGTGCGGAGGTTGCGGAGGTTGCAGAGGTTGCAGAGGTTGCAGAGGTTGTATGGGCGGTAGTGGCGTAGGTTGCAGCGGTTGCTGCGGCCAGGCAGGCTGCGCGGGAGTCGTGGCCTTCATCCAGGGCTGCTCGTAGCCCGGCGCTGGCCCTGATTGGTGTTTATACAAGTGTGACTTAGCGTAATACACAATTATGTTTACACATTTTTGAAACATAAATGTTTTGCTGCTCATTTTGTATGGTAAGGAAATGTTTTACAATTTATTTTAGCAATCTACATTACTGAACAGTAAAGATAAAAATCATGTTTAGTGAAATAACTACATAGATTTTATTAATTAAATACAGGGTTACGGTAATGCCGAAATGAGGTAATTAATGTGAACAACTTTTAGAATAGGGCCAACCCGAGTACGGGGAAAACAGCTATTCTATAGAAATATAAAATTCATCCTCAACAATAGAATAGCTGATTTTCTAAATAATGAGTTAAATGAGCTCCTTCCGGCTTAGTAATGCCGTTCTGCGTAACCTTGTATATTGCAGTTGATTTTACACACACAACATGAAACTTGTAATATGTTTTTTTGATAGTACCTCCCATAAGTATTTAGCATCTACCAACACTTTCATTGATAGATTGAAACTGTTATCGCGCGACTTCTACTAAATAGCGTTAGAGCGCCATCTAACGTCTGCTTAACGAAAGACTGCGCTAGGCATGACAAGCGAATGTCAACTCTGCACCATTGAGCTAATATCTATAGAGTCATAAACATGCAAAAAAAATGTCCGCGTCGAAATTCGGCGCACGCCATGCAGTGCGCAGACTTTTTGACCGACTTGATCTACGATAAGACACAAGCGCTCAAGCATACATTGTACACTATACAAGCGACATAACGTCTAAATTCGAACAATTGTGAACTATATAATGCACGTGTAGGTATGTACAACGGCACTCGGACGTTTATAGACTGTTTTCACTTAGAGATTGTGACTCTTTAGATTTTAGCTCAATGCTCTGCACGCTAAAAATACGAGCAATAATGAGTACGCGAGTCACATTATTACCTTGGTTGTAGCTGGTAGTATTGTTGTAGTGCGCCTTAGGTTGCGAGTGGGAGCTGAGGGTCCGCGCGCGGTTGCCGTACTGTTGTTGTGGTTGCTGTAAGAAGGGATCCTTTAACTATCTTGTTATATTGTACGGGCTTACGCAGTCTTCTTCGTCGAGTCGATGATCCAAGAAAGTATTTTCTTCCAAACTATAGTATTTGGCCACTGACATCAGCAAGGAGTGGCCTTTTTTTCTTAGTTATTGGCATCGCACGTTGTGCATTCTGCCAGTGTCAAAGTTATTGAATTTTCAAGCTTTTTTTATTAAATTCAAGTCAAATATGTCATGAAATCACAGTCAGTCACACGAAACCAGTCATAGTCGAATCCTAGTCATGCCCTAGTAAAGTCGTGGCGACTTCACAATGAGCTTCTACGGAGTTTTGAAAACAACACGAAAAGACATGTTTCACCACATTATATCACTTGCCCACACTCGTGCATGTAATTCAACACTCAATGAATAAAACACCACTATTTTTAATCATTAATACGCGAAAAAAACACAGGTTTAAGAAAAGAATAGAATGCAACAACATGATTTTTCCGTGTTCCCGCCAAAACTCCTAAAGGAGTTGCCTTATTCTACGTTGCAGGAACTCGGGCACCGACGACACGACAATAGGTGCGACATGGGGGTCTAAAATGGCCGCATTAAGCAATTCCCCTAAAAGCAGTTCATCTAATGAGTTCTTAGCAGAATGAATTGTAAAAAGTTTCTCTCGAGTAACTTCTAACGAATCTACAAGTTGACTTTATGCAATTCATCTTTCATCGACCATTTTACGACTTTCTATAGAAAACTGTCAAACGAATGAATTCCATAATATATACATTTGCAAAATAATGAATTGGCGCTTAAGTGGGCATTTTACGATTTGCGAAATGAATCATCATAGGATCATATTATGCAGAATTGCTAAACGCGATCATTTTTGCCCCCGGTGCTCTCTCGGCGTCCAAGTATCCCCACTTGACCAAGTTACTTCTGCAGCGGCCCAGGTCCGGATTCGATTTAACGACTTCTACGTGTGCCACGGGAAGTCGTCGGAGGTAATAGGCTAGATGACTGGTTTTTTTGTATTGTCCTATTCAAATGTGGCCCATTAATATAGCTGATTAATGAAAATAAAATTAAAAACTGATCAAAAATAAGCAACTTATAAGCATTTTAATATCATGCTACACAGAGAGGCGAAACAGCAAATCGTGACGTCACTTCTCAGTACGCCATATAAATTCTATTCTGACAAGTAAGGCGTGACGTCATTTTTGTTTTGTGGGAAAGGGACAGAGTTGTCTCTAACAAAAACTTTAAACGCTCATAATTATATCAGAACATTATTAACCGATTTAAATAATGTTTTCAATTACCATACTATATTTACTTAAATTCTTCATCAAAGCTATTGGTTTCAACGATTTAAACATCAGTCATCTAGCCTCGGGATCGACGCGACGCTGGAATCGATAAAAGAAATCACCTTTTTCATAGAAAAAAATAACTGAACTTCGCAGAAATGTATGGAACCGGTGTGTTTTTTTTCGCCGTCGATCTCACAATAAAAAAAGTTCGCTGTTATGAGTACAAAGACTACAATTACCTCCTTTCGGTTTAGTACTACCACTTTAAGTAACCCTGTAAAAGCAAAGCGAAATTCCCGACACACAGTCTTTGACTAGTTTGGGAGCCTATGGGTCATAAATTTGTGAAATGATTTGTGTCAAAATAAATAATTTTGTATTTTGTATTTGTATTTGAAATAGCGACACACACATTACTTTCTTTATCTTGAAAAGACAATGTCGTTGCACATTTTGTAATTTTAAATCTTTTCAAAAACTATGTCAAACATGTCAAGTCTAGAGAAACAAGTCACGGTCAAGCCCAGAGCGTGACCCAATAAATTAAATAAATAAATTTATTACAATCAATTTTTACGCCTATCTCCTTCCAGTTAATATATTTGGCTCATCGAGACTGGCCGACCGGCTACAGTCCGACCGCGCCCGTGCTGGGTACCGACCTGCAGCCCCAGCGCGTGCAGCAGCCGGCCCCGCAGGCCCGCGTCGCTCTGCCCCTCCAGCAGGCGGAGCGCGCTGTGCAGGCAGCCCTGCGCCGCCAGCCGGCACGCGTACTCGTTCAGGATGGCCTCTAGCTTCCCGCCCGCCTGCACGAAACACCAAAACATATATAAATATCGTTTTCACACCACCACAGACAATGTCCAATTACATATCATGCAACCTTTTCAAAAATTCAAAATTCAAAAAGTTTATTAGATTTAAAGTTAACATTTTGTGCAGGTAATACATTTACACGGCCGCGCCCTCCGCCGGCGCCGGCTCCGGCTCCCGCGACAGTAGAGTATAGATACCTGCGCGTGCCTGCCGCGGTGGTGCGCGGCGCGGCGCGCCAGCAGCGCCAGCGAGGCGAGCTTGTCGAGCGCGTCGCGGCGCCGCGCGCACCGCGCGAGCAGCGCGTCCGGCGCCGCGCCCACCAGGTAGCACACGGCCGCGCCCTCCGCCGGCGCCGGCTCCGGCTCCCGCGACAGTAGAGTATAGATACCTGCGCGTGCCTGCCGCGGTGGTGCGCGGCGCGGCGCGCCAGCAGCGCCAGCGAGGCGAGCTTGTCGAGCGCGTCGCGGCGCCGCGCGCACCGCGCGAGCAGCGCGTCCGGCGCCGCGCCCACCAGGTAGCACACGGCCGCGCCCTCCGCCGGCGCCGGCTCCGGCTCCCGCGACAGTAGAGTATAGATACCTGCGCGTGCCTGCCGCGGTGGTGCGCGGCGCGGCGCGCCAGCAGCGCCAGCGAGGCGAGCTTGTCGAGCGCGTCGCGGCGCCGCGCGCACCGCGCGAGCAGCGCGTCCGGCGCCGCGCCCACCAGGTAGCACACGGCCGCGCCCTCCGCCGGCGCCGGCTCCGGCTCCCGCGACAGTAGAGTATAGATACCTGCGCGTGCCTGCCGCGGTGGTGCGCGGCGCGGCGCGCCAGCAGCGCCAGCGAGGCGAGCTTGTCGAGCGCGTCGCGGCGCCGCGCGCACCGCGCGAGCAGCGCGTCCGGCGCCGCGCCCACCAGGTAGCACACGGCCGCGCCCTCCGCCGGCGCCGGCTCCGGCTCCCGCGACAGTAGAGTATAGATACCTGCGCGTGCCTGCCGCGGTGGTGCGCGGCGCGGCGCGCCAGCAGCGCCAGCGAGGCGAGCTTGTCGAGCGCGTCGCGGCGCCGCGCGCACCGCGCGAGCAGCGCGTCCGGCGCCGCGCCCACCAGGTAGCACACGGCCGCGCCCTCCGCCGGCGCCGGCTCCGGCTCCCGCGACAGTAGAGTATAGATACCTGCGCGTGCCTGCCGCGGTGGTGCGCGGCGCGGCGCGCCAGCAGCGCCAGCGAGGCGAGCTTGTCGAGCGCGTCGCGGCGCCGCGCGCACCGCGCGAGCAGCGCGTCCGGCGCCGCGCCCACCAGGTAGCACACGGCCGCGCCCTCCGCCAGCGCCGGCTCCGGCTCCCGCGACAGGCGGTCTCCCAGGGCCTCTGGAACGATGCAACACTAGGTTACCGCTATATATTTTCAGGCTTACTTGTTTTATTCTAAATACGAATGTGACATTATCAGAGAAGACGGACCAAAACTTTAAACTAAAATCATCAATGTGTATTAGCACGGCATATTTGGAAAGGTATACGTATGGCAAAAATCACGTCGATTAATAGTTCCTTCGAAACCTACAAAGAACCAAACCCGCGAGCTACTTTAATCCGGAAAAATCAGCTACTCCTGAGGAACCGTCACCGCAAGTGAAACCGCGATGCGCAACATCTTAATAACAAAATCTTATACACGTAAAAATTTTACTTTAGCTTTTCTCGAATTACAAATCCTACTTTTCTGATTCAAATTCCTCCTAAACTATCAGTATGCTTTTTCCAAGTTACTTCTTGGAAACTCCAAAGTACAATTTCTAAAGTGTAATCCAGGAAGAGTTTCAGGCACTCCCTAACCGACTCTCCCTAGAGCTGACTTGAATTAACAGAACCTCAAAAAAAAATCTATCGGTTTTTTAGAACATCTATACACTATTAGGACCGGAAACACTTGATTACCTGCGGCTTGAGTTAGTGCTTCGCCCTCGCAGTGCGTGACGATCGCGGCGAGAGTCTGCCGCCAGCAGCTCGGGGCTGCGCTGGCGGCCAGGGCTTCCCAGCGGGACTGCAGTAGGGCTCCGCTCAGCAGCGACACGGGGTCCGACGCCGTGACATTTAGGTGATACTTTTGCACCTTGAACAGGAGCTCTTGGCTACCTGCGAAGATACAAGTCAATAGTATTTTTTACTGAAATATTATGAGAGAAATTTGGTATCCTCAATTATATCTTTTTATATTGTTCTTGTGTAAGTACAGGTTTGTTTTTTCCACTTTTATTTTTTTACTATCTTCAGCATACGTGCAGTCTGTTAGGATGCTAAAAAAACAAATCCATCGATCAAAAAGAAAAAAAAATATCAACTAGTCTAAACATAAATAAGAAAATTATAAGCGTTTTAATTTCATCGTCCCATTTGAAGAAGGGATTCCTTCTTCAAACTGGACGATGAAACTTAATTTACTCTGAGACATAATAATAAAGTTCAAAACTGACCCAAAGAAGCTATTATAAGAGCGTCGGCTATCCTTTTCGCGTCGATACAGAGCTCCACGGCCTCCTCGAGGTTGCCGCACACGAGCGCGCGGCAGATCACGCTGGTAGAGTCTGAAAACACATGGATTCACTTACAGAGTCCTAACTCTGACTCTAAAAGGACAGACGGAGGGAATGAGGAGTCTTCTGAAAAGCGATTTAAGCAAAACAAATAGTTCCTATTCCTAGCTATTGCATCACATCATCAACCAGAAGACATCCACTGCTGTACGAAGGCCTCCCCGTTAGCTTTGGGGCTATTCCCCACGCTTGGCAGGCGGCTTGGGGCTCGCAGAATGCTCACCGCCGTTAACCGAGAGGACGCTGCTGCCCGTCCTCCGGTGGGTCTGGATCCTGTTTGAAGACATACCCAGGTCAAATTCAGGGGCCTTATTATTGAATCGTACGCAAAGTTGCGCATGCAAGCGGAGCCGACCTCCGAACGTGGTTTTTTTATTAGACCACAAAACTGGGTGAACATTTTGACATGGCCACTAATTTAGAAAAAAAAACTAACGATTACATTCACCCTTCCAGATGTTGTTTGGAATAAGGTTCAATATCGTCCGAAAGGCTCCGCTCGCATGCACAACTTTGCGTACGATCCGAAAATATGGCCCCATTGTTTGCAAACGATATATTACAATTTAAATTGACTGTATAATAATGTACCTAATATTTATTTTAAGATAAATAATGATGTACCTTCCCCGTTAGGGATGACGACGTTAGAAACTTTCGATTCCACGTCTAGATTCGACAGCTTTCTTTCGATCAGAGTGAGCGCGTCCTGTGATGAAAAACAAACAAATATAGAAAACTAGCTTGAAAGCAAATAATTAATAATATGCATTTTTTTTAATACAACCGACTTCAACTTCGAATACCTGGATGACATCTTCATATTTTCTAGTAGTTTTGATTTAAAAACCAAACTACTAAACCGATTTCGATAAAAAATTATACGGGACCACCTCTGAAGTATTACCTACCAAATAAAAAAAGAATCATCAAAATCAGTTCACAATTGCCGGAGTAATCGCGTAACATAAATACAAAAAAAAAAAAACGAATTGTGAACCTCCTTTTATGAAGTCGGTTGAAAAGCTTGTGTTGTCCGTGTCTGCCAGACAAACAATACAATACATGTTTATCATGGTGGCGCTTTAGTAATTTCATCTTTGACAGTTGTTGCAAATGAAACACGCTTAAAGCTTGGAAAAATAAAAGAAGTTATAGTGGCCAAAAAAAACTGCCATTCTCAGTTTGTCCGTCAATGTCAACTCACCGATAGGTCTGTGCTGGTGTCGGTAGACAGCTCGGCTTCTGTTTCGGTGGACTCCCCCTGATGCGTGTTAGTGACAGTACAGATGTTTGAGTGTTGCGACAAAGATAATTAAAGGATTGACATTAAAACCATAGATAAATTATATTTTATCAACCGCTGTCATTACGCGTGCAACGCGCAGCGGCCCGTAGTGCGAAGCAGGAAGAGACCACGCGCGCGTTGTGCTTTTTTTTTACACCTTGAAAAATATCACTAGATGTGACCAAAACTATAAAGTCAGGGCGTTCAACTTAATTAAACGTGAATAATCTCGTATTAATAAAACAAAAAATTTGCGTTATATATACTTTATCTATGGTAGAGCCAGGTAAAGATTTACGTCGTCAGTACAAAGTAGCAAGTCGATCAATCAGGCTATCTCGCTCTTTTTAATGCGTTTTCTAACGTTGCGTCTTTGTCACCAGTTGCATTACGTCGCGACTCGCGATAGTGTACTGACGGCGATAAATTATTTAGTTATAGCGATTTTATGTCGCAGTTTAAGTATGCTAGAGTAATGTTAAGAAGGCCAAGACAAAGTTTAAAACTGCAAGAAACTCACAAGATACAGTTAAATTCGTAACTAGTGTGTTTAGCATTTTGTGCAAGGTTGCCATTATTTGGGATTTTAAATGAGAGAAAAACTCTTACCCGGCTTAATCCTAACGGGTCGGGCTGCGCGGACGTATCTCCCGTAGCTGGGCTCTTGAACTTGGACGGGATTTCGTCCTGTTTGAATCCTGAACATCGGGACAAAATGATCTATGAGTAACTAAATCGTCGTTATTATCAGCTTGTTTGATCTTTGTCCGCGGACATAGACCTCTTCTAAAGACAGACAAATAACACGATCTTATACTTTAAGCCGATGGTACGAATATCGTCATCCAAGTGTGAGCGCTCAGAGAGGCTCGCTCGAGCCGCTCCACATGAATAGGGTAGATGACTGATGTTTATTTCGTTGAAACCAATAGCTTCGATGAAGAATTTAAGTAAATATAGTATGTTTATTGAAAACATAATTTAAATCGGTTAATATTATTCTGAAATATGAGCGTTTAAAAGTTTTGTTAGAGACAACTCTGTCCCTTTCCCACAAAACAAAAAATGACGTCACGCCTTACTTGTCAGAATAGAATTTATATGGCGTACAGAGAAGTGACGTCACGATTTGCTGTTTGGCCTCTCTGTCTAGCATGATATTTAAATGCTTATAAGTTACTTATTTTTGATCAGATTTTCATTTTCGTTTCATTAATCAGCAATATTTATGGGCCATATTTTAATAGGACAATAAAAAAAACCAGTCATCTAGCCTATTATTCCAACTGCATCTATTTTTTTTTTGTTTGATGGAGTGACTTATACCTGAGTGACAAGACCGGAGTGTCACGGCGGCTTGCGCGCTCACTGCGCGCCGCTTAATTGATTGTACGAGGGCGGCACTGAAAATTTCGGGAATCAAGGAAGTGACACAACATTACTATTTAAAAATATATTTATTGCTTTTCGAAGTATTCTCCGCGAAATTTGACACATTTTTCCATACGATGGAACCAATCATTGAAGCAACCATTCCATTCGGAAGTTGGGGTCTCCAAAATGGCCGTTTTGTAGGCGTCCACAGCTTCTTCAGGTGATGAAAATCTCTGTCCACGCAATTTATTCTTTATTTTAGGGAAAGTATAGAAATCATTAGGGCTTAGGTCGGGGCTGTACGGCGGATGGTCCAATAATTCTATGTTTTCTTGCTCTAAAAACTCTTTTGTTCTGTGCGCGGTGTGAGAACTCGCATTGTCGTGATGGAGGATGATGCGGCGGTTGCAGTTCTCTTTACGGAGTTCAGAAACGACCTGTGGCAAACAAATGCTAGCATACCATTCTGCATTAACCGTTCTTTGTCCCTCAAGAGGAATAGTCGTAACATGGCCGGTTTTGGAGACAAACGTGGCCACCATTTTTTTTGCAACACTCCGTGAACGAACAATTTTTGTTGGCTTTAACTCATTTTCGAACACCCAAACTCGTGACTGGTTTTTTGTTTCGGGTTCGTACGCGTATATCCAGGATTCGTCACCTGATACGATGTTGTATACAGCATTTGAGGATCCTGCGTGGAATCTTTCGAGAGTTCTGACGCACCAAGTAACGCGAGCCGCTTTTTGCTCTTCACAGAGCGAATGCGGTATCCATCGGGAAAACAACTTTTTTACACCTAATTTTTCATGCAAGATTATTTGTATTTGACTCATGCCAATGTCTAAAGTTGCCTGAATTTCGCGGTATGTCACATGTCGATCTTCCTCAATCAGCTTACGCACAGCATCAACGTTTTCTTGGGTGACTGCAGTTTTTGGACGACCTTGACGGGGATCATCACTGAGCTTGACACGTCCACGTTGAAATTCAGCAAACCAGCGATAAATTGTGGTTTTGGATGGGGCTTTATCACCAAATGCAGAAATCATCCGGTCAACACACTGTTTTTGTGTTAAACCACTTCGAAAGTCATAATAAATCATCGCTCTTGAATTTTCTCGAGTCAATTCCATTTTCTCAACGACTAAACAAGTTTGACAAAACCTTGTGACAAGACCGAGAATATTTTTTTAAATAAATAAATGGTATTCGATTTTTAAAACCAAGGAGTTTTCAATTAAAAAGATTTTAATATGACAGAAACAGTGGAAATATTCCATTCCCGATACTTTTAGTGCAGCCCTCGTACTTGTAAGACTCTATCGCAAAGTCTGCGTGGGAAAGTAACACACTTTAGCCAGTTATTAAATTGTCAAGTTGTAGTTTGCAAGCATTACTGTATTTCGGTTTGAAGGGAAATGTTACCAGATATTACTGGGCAGTGCGGCGCAGCATATGTTTCGCAAGTTCACAAGTTTGGCACTGCTACTGTTATGGGCAGGCGTGATGGTTACCAGGCGAACGTCTCGCTTGTATCGTCACACCGTAGCAAAAAAAAAGTATAGACAATAACTAGACAGTAACGAAAATGCACGTGACCTTGTGCACAAATCCCTTGTTGTTAGCTAGTAGAGTTTCTCGAAGTCCCGAAACTTTTTGGAAATTCAGTTGTCTGGGATCCCGGGACTTTCGGGTCGAGACTCGAGACGAGACAAAATTGTTGAAATTGTAAATAATGTCATTATCAAAAAGTCATAACAAACTTTATTAGCTCGTCATTGACAGCGCCATCTATTAGTTTAACAATAACTACTAGACAATGCTCCTACATGCGTCCACGACCGATGACAGACATATTGTTGTTTTGTGAGATTTGTAGAGATCGTGATATTTGTGACTCACTACTTACTGCTCACATAACTATTTGTCTATTTTCTTATAATGCCTGTTCCAAGCTGGTACTCGATGAGGTAGGCTTACCGAGTGCCCTCCCGGTCTATCAGTCAATCGTCAATTTCACTTAATGAAGTGAATGTAGTGCGCGATTGTTTTGCAAAGTTGCTATTGCGACGCTCTCTTTAACGTTAAAGATGTTAGAATTTGATTGTATGATCAACGAATGTCGATTATTACTAAAATTGCTTTTTATGGGTACATCTCGCCAAAAATTTACTCGAATCCAATTCTATTTCTAGAAGTCTCGAAATCCCGGGACGTCCCGGGACTTTGGTCGTGGGTGGTCTCGTGTCCCGGGACTTTAAGAATGAGTCGAGACTTCCCAATCCCTATTAGCTAGTTATATAGTTGTATAATATGATATATTACACTGACCGAGCAGGTTGAGCACCTCAGTCTTGAACCCTGGCAGGAAGCTGGCGCGCAAGAAGAACCACAGGTAGCGCTCGTGCTGGTCCTCGGCCGCCGCGCCGCGCGCGCCGCAGTACCTAGGAACACAAGTAAACATAGAAACGTTGTTCACAGCACTATCGATTTACGGAGCAATAAAAAAAAATACCAACTGATAACCCGTACCCCGTAATTAGATGTAGACAATAGACACAACGTCTTGTACAAATGGTAACCTTCCTGATACATGACTAAAGTGAATCAATAATCGGAATCAATTCATTCGTTTTTTGAGAAATATCATACGAGTCGAACCTTTTTTTAGTCTGTTAAAATCGTATAGATGTGTCATGTGAGGCGGGGGTTAGTATTAGTACAATAGGCGCGGCTTACTCTGCGAGCCGCGCGGCGGCGTCCCCGTCGTGGCTGGCGGCCGCCCCCAGCACCGCGTCCAGCTCCGTGGCCGCCTCCACGATCTCCGGCTCGCTCACCACCTGCGGACACAAATTTATTTACAACACATTTGCTCAAAAAGTGCATTTACGAAGCCTGTATACATCGTTCGAAAGTTAAACATTACGCACCATACAACGGAGCATGCGGTAAAGCCTTTACCGCGCGGTTCATTTCTAAGTTTTCGTTTTCATTCTTCATTATCTGTTGTACTTCTGTTCTCTGTTTTCTCGCAAATGTGTTGTAAAACGTTGTATGGCACTCGTGCGGAATTGGTTTTTACAAACGAGTAGACGAATGTTACCATAGCCACTTACCTAGTGCGGTAAGTTGTATCATATCATAAATAACTATTTATTAGCTTGCAATTTGGTAATCAAACCTTGGAAGCCGACTTTATAGCTTACGTCTAAGGCTAAGTTCATACGGTAACAAACCGCATGTTTTTTTTACTATTCGATTGATAAACGTAGAAACAGCGAGAAGATCACACTATACATTTTTTTTCGTGAAAATTGTATGTGGTTTTTGTATTTAGGTTTTTTGCTGTACAAAGCACGTGCGGTACAATGTATGCGCCACGGTATATTCGATAATAGTACATTATGATACGAGTGTGCTATGTTGGTCATTACACTAGAGGCGGTATTATGCGCGCGAGCCGCAGGCGAGCGCGATAAGGAAGCCGAGAGCGTAATTACTAATAGCACAAGAGTTCCATACGACTGTTTTCGTCACACTTGCGAGGAAAAAAACTATATTTTTGGTAATAATCAACCACACAGCGAAAACATCAACAAACATTTGCGGAAAATGGCGCCCAAACCAGCAATGCGCGCGCAGGTTGACATTTACTTCAGCGGCATAAGAACTCTTTGTTGGTATTACAAAAAAACTGTAAGTATTACCCGGCTATATTAAGAGTCCTTCGTATACATACGTCTAATTGCAGTCACGTACAAACTTGACTTTACCGGGTTATACCTATTATAGTACAAGTGCCGTAATGTAAAGTAAAAAGCACGCGTGTGTAATAGCTTCGATTATGAGCCTAAAACCGATACAATAAGATCCACTTTACGAGCAAGTGTGATGAAAAACATATACTGCAAACACAAACTCTGCAAGTATAATGTAATCTATATGACAGTAAAACAATTTGGTATCATCAAGCTGATCTGGGGGTCTAAAATGGCCGCATTAAGCTATTCCCCTAAAAGCAGTCCATCTAATGAGTTCTTAGCAGAATGAATTGTAAAAAGTTGCTCTCGAGTAACTTCTAACGAATCTACAAGTTGACTTTATGCAATTCATCTTTCATCGACCATTTTACGACTTTCTATAGAAAACTGTCAAACGAATGAATTCCATAATATATATGACGGAGGAGGAGGAGGGTCCTTTCGCCATCATCATCAGCATTCTTCGTTGATCCTCTTAGCAGTGGGCGTCGTCGGTGGGTAGTGTCGGATGAAGAAAACAAGCTCGTACAATCAATCGAATTATAATCTTCACAGGCACAGTACAGTAATCAGGTAGGCACAAATAAGTTGTAGGTAGGTACGTATCACAGAACGCGCGATGGTTCAGTGTCCACCGCACGCGCCGCTCGCCAATGGGAAAGTGAAGTAACCGATCGACGGCGCGCACGTCACCGACTCCATCGAGTGCCACCAGGTGGCGCTGGCGTCCCGGATACGACTCGATTGCGACATATACATTTGCAAAATAATGAATTGGCGCTTAAGTGGGCATTTTACGATTTGCGAAATGAATCATCATAGGATCATATGCGGAATTGCAGCCGGGAGATGGATACTAGTAAACCGCTTGAGTTCAGGCTTGCTGTATATAAATCGTGTTTTAACTTTTTTAATTATTTCACATTTATTACGACGAATTAAATACGACGTACTTTTGTAGCAGGTACAAGTCATGTACCTGCTACAAAAGTATGTTCAATAACACTAACCTGACTAACGTAGACCTGCTTCTGTGAGCCGTCCTCTTGCGGACATCTGTCGAACGTCACCAACTTGCCCCCGAACTACAAACAGAAACAAGGTATAAGAAAAAAGTATGGTTAAAAATAATGGAAAGAACAAATCGCACTAGTGCTGTTAAGGGTCAACCCACACGTACC
This sequence comes from Erannis defoliaria, assembly GCA_905404285.2. Taxonomy (NCBI): domain Eukaryota; kingdom Metazoa; phylum Arthropoda; class Insecta; order Lepidoptera; family Geometridae; genus Erannis; species Erannis defoliaria. Next base: position 16,606,240 of record FR990084.1, on the reverse strand, counting down.
ACAACCACACCACATCGCAGCGACAAAATGTGGTGACGCAGTGGCTACGTGTGAATAGTGTCGCTGCAGCTGTATGCAGTTGCGATGTGGTACCGACAAGATGTCGATGTGGTTGCGTCGTGTGCAGACACAGTTCGACTCCGGCTTCCATAGAGCGCGCACTGTCGTTGCGTTGTATCTGGATGTGGCCGGCGGCTATTTCACTGTGTCGCTGGCGGTTGCGATGTGGTCGTCCACGCGGTCGATAACGACGGCAAAATGTGGTACGTGTAAATTCTACTATTCATTTTCAATACAAAATATGCGCCCGACCACGTGTTGTGGTTGTGGTAAGTGGGAAACAACCCTAAAAGATAACGCCGGCATAGCTGTATAGCACTCGTTACTTTGGCTGTGGCTACGTGGTTCGATCATTTGGACATTGCGAGTTTTTTTCCAATCTTTGCGACATTCGGTGGTGTGTCACAGTACCTTTGAAATTGCGCTAGCTACAGTATCATTCAAACCGGAACACTATGATTTTTGCAAGCTACTGGTTGGTGGTATAATTATCTGATACTGCGATGGTAACTACCTAAGAGACATTTTGCAAAAGATACCTCAAATGAGGCATATCATCTTATGTAAGTAAGTAAGTGACTTACGGAGAACTTGGCAGAGACCGGTCGCTTGAGCCAGCGCGGCGGGCGCGGGAGCTGCGGCGCGCGCGGGGCGGAGCCCTCGGGCGCCGCGCGCGCCACGGCGGGCAGCTGGCTGAGCCCGTCCATGCCGCCGAACGAATCCATTATGTTGCTCTGGCTCTGGGAGCTCTGCGCCCACAGATTAGACGGGGTTACGAGGAATGGTAATATTAAGCTGAAAGGACCTCATTGTACTCATCATCGCGAGCTACTTTTATTAAGGGACCGACTACGTAATATCAAAAAAAATTAAATGCATCGTATAAAAAAATTACATACTCGACGAAAAGATCAGCTGATTTTTTTCGTGATATCTGTTTTCGTCCCGTAGTAAAAGTAGTTCAATATTTAAGGAGCTCAATGAACTCCTTCGACTTAATACATCTAAATAACCCAGTAAAGACGAATTAGCAGCACTGCGCGGTTCACTTCACCCGCTGTGCTAAGAGGACCGCATAATATTTACCCAAGATAAAAAGTACTCGTCAGCCAGACGACGTTTACTGCTGGACGAAGGCCAGGCCCTTAACAGGGAGGAGTCGCCATATTCCCCACGCTTAGCAGACGGCTTGGGGATCGCAGAGCTCACCACCGTTAACCGAGAGGACGCTGCTGCCCGTCCTCCGGTGGGTCTGGATTCAGTTTTAGGACATACCCAGGTCCCCAGATAAAAAATTAACCTGCGTTTAATTGACATTTCTGTCTTTTTTCAATCCATCTTTTTTGTTTATACGGGAATACTCACGTTTAATTAAATCGGATACTCCGACTATAGTATATAGTTATTCTATATCTACACAAATTTTCACATTTCATAGCATGAAGAACACACATACACACAAACTCATCCTTCTACTGACATTGAAACCTCATTCGGTTCACTCAGAACCGTTGAACCTGTGTAAGTCGTCATAAAATCTTTTCAAAATGTTTTTTTTTAAATACATGGTAATTATGTTTGTGAAGCACAGCAAACATAACAATAGCAACAACAACAATATAACACTAACAACAACGAACAACTATTGTGCGTAACAATAGCTTGAAAGTAGCCACTGACCGTCTCTGGCTTGGAACCGCCGAGCAGCGAGTACACGTTGACCTGCTGGTCGAAGGAGGACGCAACCAGCAGCGAGGGGTCCCGCGGACACCAGGCCACGTCGAACACCCACTGCTGCTGCTGGCACACCTCCGCCAGCATCTCCCCGCCCTGCGAGCCACGTGACACTTGTTGCATTGCACTATCTTTGGATCTACCCTAAGTAGTCTATAAATATGGTATATCAAATAAGTATTTGCTCCAAAACGTGGCCTAGCCACCTTTCCACTTTGCCGTTATAATTATTTTACACTCTTAACCGAAATTGCTAATATTCAAACTTACAGAAGTAGAGTTACTTTTTCGCTTTTATAATAATAGACAGTTAAGATTAGCTAGATCGTTAAGCAAAAGTTAAAAACTGTCGAAGTTTGTAAAAACTGGTCAAAAATCACATCACACCAAATTTTGGTATCTATTTTTATAGGTTAAGTTCGGTAGTAAGACAATCTTCTCTTGTAATAGGCGCCATGACAGGCCCACTGTGAACTTAATTACGACTTGCACAAAATTGGAGCTACGGATAGTTCTTTTGGGCCGGGACAGTCTATAGGAAAAAGAGACTATGGAGCCACAAGAAGCATATGGTTAAGTTCGAAACTCCTCAAGGAAACACCACAAACGAATTATGCACCACAATATACATGAAAATGCTGGTTTTGGTAGGCTAGTAGGGCTGAATAAACTAGCCATCCGTACGTAGCGTGACCGAGGACCGCAGCGGAAGATTCCGCTTCACAACATGTGAGTAACGGCGGGGCCGTGCACTGACCGGCTGCGTGTTGTTGGGGTTCCAGCAGAGCACGCGGCCGTCCCTGCCGGCGGACAGCAGCAGGTCGGGCTCCTGGCGGCACCACGACACGCCCAGCACGCCCTTGTGGTGCGCCTCCAGCGTCGCCAGCGGGGACGCCGCCAGCCTGCGCACACAACACACACTGCAGCCAACCTCTATCGATGCAAGTCGTGGGCAAGACCTCGTTCATGCTATCAGGGGAGGTCGGGATTCATACTATCGATTATAAATCAGGTAATCGATACCTAACCATGTTTTTTTTTCTGGAAAGCAGGATGATTCATGATTCTAGATGCTGGAGGCGAGCCTACGGCGGGCGGGTCCGACATTATAGTATATTTTTGTATGAAACCGGGCCGAGCCCCAGGCCCGGCGGTGTAACATGAATCGTAGCATAGATATAGCTGTTTTTTTTATACAGTTCAAGTGACGAGACGAGCAAGACGTTCGCCTAGTGGTAAGCGTCACGCCTGCCACTAACAGTAGCAGTTCCAGAATTGTGAACTTGCGAACACAATCCTGCGTCGCACTACACTGCGCTTGTCACCCTGAGATATTAGATGTTAAATCTCTTCATACCCAGTAATTTCTCTGGTAACATTGCCCTTCAAACCGGAACACAGTAATGCTTGCACACTACTTCTTGGCGCTTGAATAACTGGCAAAGGTGTGGTACTGCTCCAAGCAGACTCTGTAGTAGAGTCCTACCACTACAAAAATGTGGATTCTCGTTTGATTTTTCTTACTTTTTTTGTTTTTACATACTAGTAGTTTTGCGAACAGTAAACCTAGCGAACTGAGACCACACGACCTTACGTCTTAATAACCTCGAATCTTGACCGATTTTGCTCATTTTTGAAAGTCTTTAAATACAGCCGTTTCGCTCACACCTCGCTTCGCCTTCTCGCCTAAGGTTCGACATGGCTACGGAATTAGTTTGCTTTCGCATTTCACTTTTCATGGGACTAGATTCAAGCACACTATACAACTATTTTCTTCTTCTATCTTCCTTCTATATAAATAAAAATGTTTCGCTAAATGTATTGCTAAGCTCAAAACTCGAGAACGGCTGGACATTTTTTTTTTTTTTTAGAAATTATAATATAAAAATCGGAAAAAATTACCGAAAAAATGTCGATCAACCCCGTGCGTGCAAAGCCGGGACGGGTCAGCTAGTTACATAATACGCGTTTTAAAATAAACAATCGAATTCAACTTCGAATACCTAGATGACATATTCATATTTTCTAGTAATTTTGATTTAATAAGCTAACTACTGATCGATTTCGATAAAATGTATATGGCACCACTTCTGAAGTATTATCTACCAAACAACAAGATCAAAGAAGAACAAGATCAAGAATCATCAAAATCAGTTCATAATTGGCGGAATAATCGCCTCCTTTTTTGAAGTCGGTTGAAAATAAGTTCGCCTCGCCACGTATTCGGTTCGCTGTGTGTTTGACAAGGCCTTTAGGTCTTTGTTCTAAAACTCATGTATTATCAGTAATATTCAATATTATTCACAATAGGCGTGTAGCCTAATGTTTAAATTATGACAAATGACAGGCTTAGTGATGAATATAACTAAATACATTATACATAATGAAAAATAAAATTGTATTGGCTGATAAATCTTTGAGATATGAGCGGTTAAAGATTTAGGTGGGGATAGAGGGGGATGCTCTATCCCTTTCTCGCAAAGCACGTGTTAGTATAGCATTTGTATGCCGCGCCTGAGGCTTGACGTCATAGCTCAGTATAGCGCGCTCTCTGTCTAGCTTGAAATTAAAATACTTAGAACATATTAATTTTTGAATTATTTTAAATTTTGTTTTCGTCGATAGGCTCTATTGATGATCAGTTTTTTTATGAGGTAATAAAAAAATTGTAGTCATCATGCCTATTGGCTGACAAGTAAATATTAAATTATACAGCAGTGTAACTAATCCGATTATGTACGGTTAACAGTGTGAGCGACGTCATTAATAAGCTTACGAATACTCGATTTAAATGAACATCCCAGTTGAAAGAATTGATTCAAGGTGACCAATAGAACAGAAGCCCTAACCTAATTTCTTTTCATAGGAAAACTTACAGCTATGTACACAATTAGATAGAGTTATTAAGAATAGAAGGCCAATTAAAAGGTATTGAATAATGTTGCAGTGGGAAAGTATATTTTTCATTTACACCCAGTACTGTACCCCGTTTTGATGTTGACTGTAAACAACTAGGTATCCCTTGACCCTCGAAAGATTTACGGAGCAACTGCAAACCTGATGTGAAGCGATGATGCGGCTAAATATGGTACTTAAACAAATCATGTCTGGAATGGGAACTGGCTCTCAAGTGATGTACACGCCATTGGTTATTTGGCAGCAGGCAGCCAAGTACTAGAAAGTATTATTCCACTATGCTATGGTTTCCTCGCGATGATTTCCTTCACTGGCACGTTCCAGTGGAATAATGAACGGCAGTTAGTTACCTCAAGTCCCAGAGCTGTATGACAGGCACCTGGTCGTCCTCGGAGGCGATGGCGAGCTGCGTGGCCACCGCGGGGTGCCACGCCAGCGCGCGCCACCGCGTGCGGGACTGCGCGTCGCTGGAACAAACCCGCACCACTTCATTACAGGTCAAGTTTTTGGCGGAAATGCGGAAATATCTTCGCTTAACATCAGGCGTAGTGGCTGGCAAACGCAAGCCCATCAGATAATAAAATAAATACTTCATCGGATTACTATTGTCGATTCTTGATATTTATTGCGGGATCATTTCTTTTAGTGTGTATAATAAAAGAGTTTATCTGTCTAAACACTACGACGCAGTATCGTGTTATCCTCGAAATTTTTATTATGTTTATTCGAGTGTTAAAACCAAAAATGGTGGCGTTTTATTCATAGTGTCCAATTATGCGCGAGAGTGTGGGCAAGTGAGGTAATGTGACGAACCATATGTTTATGAAATTGTGAGGATTTTTCGTAGCTAGTTATGAACTTTCAGTTAATCTGGGTAAAACGGTATTTTTGTGTAGTTCCCAAAACTTTCTAGAAGCTACTAAAGGCGCCACTAATTAGAACCTTACTTGGACTTGTCCAAGACTTTCTTCGTGTAAATTTGACAAGACGTATTTGAGTCTTTCAAAATATTCAAATATTTGACACTGGCAGAATGCATAAAAACCAATGCCAAAAAAAATTAACTACGCACATATACAGAAGTAACGCAAACATGCGATGAAAATATTGTAATTTAACAGATTTAATTAATTATAACAATATTAATTTCTATTTACAGCGCCTGATCTTCTAATAAAACCGTATTTAAATAATAAATATAGGTGAACATTAAATTAATATCAGTGGACATTTTTCACACAGCACCATCTAGCCCCAAACTAAGCAAAGCTTGTATAATGGAAACCAGACAGCTGATAAAATACTTATATACAATTTTTTTGTAAATATTTACTCATTATTCATGCTACACCCAGACACAGAACAAACATCTATGTTCGTCACAAACATTTTTGTCCTGGGTGGGGATTGAACCCACGTCCTATACAGCCCTGAAGGCAGACATGCTACTAACTGAGCTATAAGGCAGTCAAAGATGCCTTATAGCTCAGTTACATAGATTGATATATTACCTCAGTTTCATGATAGGTTCGTTCTTCCTCAAGTCCCAAACGACGCATCGTGTGGCGAACGTCGAACCAAGAATGTGTTGCACCTACAAACAAAACATTGTTTTACATGGTTTTGCCAAAATTGGTGGCCCGTTGCTTGTTTGGCACATACATATATAATATGTAAAGTAAAAACCAACCATTTTCATGATTTTCATCATTCTGTAAATAAGGTTTGCCTGCGTATGTACTAAATAATAACTGCCGCTAAGCTGTGCTGTCACTGAGCGACAATGCTAGGCAAAATCATTTTGCACTCCATGGATTATAACATCATGTCTCACTTGAGTTTTTTTTTAAATCAAATGATTACACTGAAGAGTATGCTATGCACAGACAATACTTCTGTTTTGGCAGTGGTTGAAAAATGGCGATTATCTCTTACCATTAGAACATTCCCTTGGCTGTTTGCCTCTCAATCTAAAAAAAGGGGGAGCTCTTATAGCCAACCTGTTGGTTCCACGCCAAGCCCTGGACGTGGTCGTAGGGCTGGCTCCTGTTGCCAGGCGCCATCGGCTGGCTTGTGTTGTTCAGGTCCCAGATGAATATCTCGCTCTCCGACGCACCGGACGCGAGCAAGTTCTTTTGATACGGGTTGATGTCCAGGGAAGACACATGACCTAAAAGCAGAGCATGGAACTTATTACTGCTAGTGGGGAAGTGACATCATCTCTAAAGTACATATTTATAATACGTACAACACCCTGACACAGAACTAACATCTATGTTTGTCACATAAATGTTGGTCCTGGGTGGGAATCGAACCCACGCCTTGTAGCGCTCAAAGCGGACATAACTGATTAGAGTTAAAAGCCAGACAAAGAGATGCATCATCTAATCTATACAGCATCTAAGCCCATACCTGTGCTTTTGGCTAAATTTAAGATCATAGATGAAATCAGTTTTATTGCAGACATAAAAACAGAGTTAGTACATAGTTTGGAATCAAACGCCATTCTAGGCTGAATCGTGAGGTACCTAGTACGTTCAAATGCAAGGCTCGTACCAATGAGCTATCTGGAGTTTATTTACAGAAACCTGCATAATATGGCAGGTGAAGAAATTCACCGACGACTACAATCAAACCCACTTACGTTTGTGACTCAACCAAGCTGCAACTAGCCAGCATGATGCATATGGCCCATTCGTGCTATGAGGGTAGGCCTATGTCCAGCAGTGGACTAATAAAAAGTTCCCCGTTCCCGTTTCCCGATTGATACAATATAGATATACGATTGATACTATTTGAAAAAAAATATTGATCCATCACAATAGATTGCGATACTACATCTACACTAATAATCTAAATAATATTATAACGAAGAAAGATTAGTATTTTGTATGTTTGTAACGAATAAACTCATAAACTACTGGACGGATTTAAAAAATCTTTCACCATTACATCGCTACATTATCCCTGAATAATATATTTACTACTAGAAAAATTTTGGGTCCCCGTGCGAAGCCGGGACGGGCCGCTAGTCTCTATTTTTTTATTATTATTAATTAATGAGTCACCAAAAACTATTCGCAAGATATTTAAAATGTATCATCAGGCCCATCACTTGAACCCCGGTGCTGTTATCTCATTCCAGTAGTCAAGTATTAACTGTATGTATACTGTCCTGTATTTGATTGATAAGGCATTATCATATGTCCCATTATAAAAATAATAGTTATTTTTTATTATGTCCGAGATAAGTTTATCATTGTTAAGTAAAAACTTAATGATGCATTTAATACAAGAAAAAAACTATTTGGATAGTTGTTTTTATAAATATTTAGATTAGACACCTATTTCATTGAAGTGTTCCGCTAGAAAGTTTTTCGTTTAGACAATAGGTCAGTGATAAAAACTACATATTGTACTATGCTGCATAAATGATTCAGTCATCTTTTTAGAATACTTTCAATTCTCTGAACATTAGATTATTTTGTTATATTACATTCTCTCATTAAATCTGTTTTTGACACGCGCACTATTATTGTTTCTTCCACAGAAAAGCGAAATCCCTACTTTTTAGTAGGACGGCTGTCAAAACAATGTTCTAAAGCAATTGTATGGAAAATCGCTGTCCTGGCGATCCTTAAGTAGTGAATGTGTGTGCCAGTCAATGGTAGCCACTTGACGTGTACAACCCAAGCACTACAGGAGAAAATCTGTACACTGTCTAATACAAATAAAATACAAAGTAGCTTGCACTGAATATGCTTTTGTCGTAGTTATAAGTTTTCTACTGGTTTAGAATCTGCCCTGATAGTACAGGTAATACTAACCATTGTGTTTTGTGCTACTGCCGAGCAGGCAGTCGGGAGAGTTATTAAGTAGTTTCTCTGAGCTGTAGAACTGTAGTAGGCCCCCATCACAGCCACCTACTATCACCTCCAACCCTGACCATGCTATCTTGTGAAACCTGAAAACATTGAGCAGAAATGGCCATTGTAATGTATAAAATTATATTTATTTATGTTATTTTATTCGGGAAACTAACAGCGACAAAAAAACATAATTACTAAACATTTAGAAACTATGAGCCATTTAAGAGTTATATGAGGATGTTAGCACTCATCTTTGTGTTAGCTAAACTTTAAATGTATTTTAGGAGAGACAAGTTGTATGATTTATTAAACAATATACATAAATGTTGCTGTGTTGCATTATAATCCTGTAAAATTTGAAAGCAGAAAATCAGAAAAAAAAACTGTGTTTTTTTTCACACAATCATCACTTAATGTTTACAAATAGCATACTTTCGTTTTGTGTTAGTACGCGCAAATAAAATAATCTTCTAGTTTGGAATTAGGTCATTCCAAGATTAGATAAATGTCATAATGCAAACCTTGCTGAGCTGAGAAGAGTGAATTCTATAAATTTGAGCGTCTAATATCTTTCAGTTGAACAACATTCATGACATTGGTTACTTAGAGCAATTTCAAATAAGCCACATCCCCACTACTCTGTTACTATTGTTGTTAAACACTCCACTGCAATATTATTCACATTCATAATTGTATTCAATGAAATTTATATAGGTACTTACTTCTGTTGTGTCTGAAAGCTGGACTTGAGCTCCAAATCTGATCCAGGGTCGTCTAAGTTCAATGAATATAGTTCTAAGTAAGAGCTAGAGCTGAATGACGAGTCGACTTGCTGCGCCGCTGAGCCGGCCGCTAGCGTCACCGGGTAGTGCTCTGCTGGTGACCAGCACACATTCACCGTCCTCTTCAACTCTTTTAGCTTCATTGTCACGTCGCTATTTCACTACAACCACCAAACAACATTCAAAAACCGATCTATTTGCCCAATTATGTCACACTTTTGGTACGCTTTTCGGTACGTATGTATATGAAAAATCGGTATATTAGTGGACTTAATCGATCGAATAGAGTATTTAGAAGAATTTTGTGTGAGTCTTCATGGTATTTCAATTGAATTTTTCGAAATTTACCATAAAAACACCAACTTGGCACCTCCAACGTGGCTGACGTAAATATTATCGAATTGACAACTGCCGATTGACGTTGACAGTAATGACAGTAGCAAACTGTCGAAAAGTCGTGGTTAAGGTCCGAAGTACATGAATAGAGCCAATGTTGCCGATTGCGCAAAAAAATCACACGTAAGAAAGGAAACATCTGCGCCTGGAGGTTCTTCGCCGATTTCAATGGCATTGTTAAAACATTTCGGACGCAATATTCGTTCAAAAAAGTAAGAATACCCAAACCAATATCTTTTTGTGTTCAGAAATTATGTGATATCCATGGCAACTGGCAACTTTATAATTTTCGATTAAATATGTAGTAAAATTATTCTCGATTTAAAATCGATATTTTCATGAGCTCACTGGATCTCTTAATTATTTATTTAGCCATGGCCTTCTTTGGCCATTTATACAGTATCTGGCCGTTCATCTTCCATGAAGATTCTTAGATAGAACAGACTCTTTGAATTGATGGAAATGTAAAAAGAAATTGATTTGTCAGCAAGAAAGCGTCAAGCATAGAACAGACAGAACAAGACAGAAGACAAATCTGTCATCCTGAAAAACAAACACGATAATATATTTTATACTATCGTACGCACCTACTAATAGTATTGCTTTTAGTTTGGGTTACGACTTTCATTTAGGTCTTTGCAGACCAGGTAAGTACTTATAACAAATAAGTAGATATTATAATATCTACCTACTTATCTAATCATTTCCCTTTCAAGTAGGTACCTAAGTATACCTACCTATATACTTACCATAAATACTTACCTAACTTCAAGACTTCAACATCTGTGTACCGGCGATGAATGCGATGATGGTTCTTCACGGCTACGAACGAACGTACTGAACTCTGTACACCTATGTAAAGGTGTACAGAGTTCACCTTTACCTTATGCTTATCTATAATGGTTAAAGTAAATAGTTTATGTTGTCTTCTGTTTGTTCTTCTAGCTGCAGAATGCCGATATTGATGAGCGCGGCCGAGCTGGCGCGCATCCAGCGCTGGACGGACGCGGACCGCGAGGAGCCGGAGGTGGTGCGCCGCCGGGAGCTGGTGCGCTACCAGGACGAGACCAGCCGGAACATGACCAAGACCTGGCCCAACTCACTTGAGGTATCTTGTCTATCATTAAAATTTAAAATAAAATAAATACTGGTCGACATTTCACACAGCGCCAGATGGCCCCAAACTAAGCAATAGTTTTCTATGAGTACCAGATTTGTAAAATCACATCACACTTCACATCACATGGTTACATTGACATGAGTCCCATAGTAAAAGCTTTGCTTAGTTTGGGGCTATAGATGGCGCTGTGTGAAATGTCCACCATTATTATTATTATCTATTATTTATTATTTATCTAGAACGTGAACAAACGCAACGAGGAGCTGAGGCAGGCCCGCAACCTCGTGGCTGAGCAAACCAACGCGAACTTCTACAAGCGATACGTGAAGCGACGCAAAGAGGAGCGCGAGCGGATGATGTACAGCGCCCGTGAAACCATCTTCAAGAACAAGGACGCGCCCAAACTCCTACTCAGGTTACTTAGAACTATTATTTCTTCTGTGCTCAAGTATCTAAGAGCAACGAATAAGGAAACGGAAGATACGCGTGATTGTAATTGAACCGTCGCGCGTCGCTTAATATGGATACACGCCGCCTTGAAGCTAGCATAAAGCTTATCTAACCCTGCATCTCATTAAAGATACATGTTCTGTCATATCTTTGAAAACAGATCCAATGAGAAAATAAAATCTCACTAGATCCATCGTGGATCTGGCTCCTGTATCTACTGAGATTGATCCGCAAGTTATGGCCTGAATTCCTCAGTCGTTGACGTCGTGTCGGTCGCGCATACGTATTTACGACAAGTAGGTAGTTATTGAAAAAAATATCAACTGACTTCAATTTCAATTTACCTGGATGGCATCTTTTTTCCAGTTATATTGATTTAAAAAAGAAACTAGTGAGCCAATTTCGATAAAACTTCTATGCGACCACCTCTGAAGTGATGACCTACCAAAAAAGAATAACCAAAATCAATTAATAATTGGCGGAGAAAACGCGGAACAAACATACAAAAAAACATACAGTCGAATTGAGAACCTCCTTTTTTAAAGTCGGTTGGAAATACTGCTGCCACCGCCGGCGTCACACTGGTAGCTCTATTATTTATAATATAATAAATTCGTTATTGTATTTGAATTGACAGCTAGAATCTGTTGCGTAGTATTTATGGACCACAAGGAGATTCAAATGGTACAAGGGACACGTGAAACATGTTTTTGTAGTGGTAGGACTCTACTGCAGAGTCCACTTGGGAAAGTACCACGCCTTTGCCAGTTATTCAACCGCCAAGCAATGGTGTGCAAGCATTATTGTGTTCCGGTTTGAAGTGCAATGTTACCAGAGAAATTACTGGGTATGAAGATATTTCACATTAGTAAGTATCTCAGGGTTTAGCGCAGTGCAGTGCGACGCAGGATTGTATCGTGTATCATTACCATTAAAAATGGTTTTTATCAAGAACGAATTCCTTCCAGCGCGGTGATAGAGACGTGCGTCCAAAAGGAGCGCATCGAGCAGATAAAGTTTTTGAACGAGCGGCGGCGCGAGGTAGCCGCCAAGAAACGCCAAGAGGACGACGACACCATTCAGAAGGCCAAAGAGTGGGAACAGATGAAGATTAAACAGAAGCGGCTCCGATACGAGGTTGATAAGAAACACCAGAAGGAGATATTGGATCAGTTAGTAACTGTATACCCTTGATGATCCAGTAATCCTTATACTGAATATTGTTGTGGTAGGTCTTTACTTTTGCTCCCTATGTGAGTAATATACTATTCTTACATAGGTATTGTATTTTTTTAAGCTTCTTAATGGTTCATGGCCAGATACTCTAGAGTTATTAATCTAATACTAACCACGTCCCAGGGCGTTCGAGATATCCGAGCGGAACCGCATGGAGCACGAGACTGAACTCAACATGCAGAAGGTAGACAACATGAAGGCCGACCAGCAGATGGAAGCCATCAAGGAGTTCGAGGAAAACTTCGTAAGGACGTTCGACTGGGTGTTTTCCGATAGATACGTTGGCGTAACTGCGATGACCGATGGCCAGTCCTCCAGACCACCTGTACACACCCATGTAGATATACATACAATCTACATATCTTCAAGTGGATCGGATTTGACTAGGCAAACTTGCTCCATCATAGACCGGAAAAGTAAAATAAAATCTTTTCAATATAGAAACGGAGGTGGTAGTGACAGGTTTTTTAAATCATTTACAGCAGTTCCATAAAAACCCTTGGACTCTCACAGATATTACAGCATAATTTAGTGCCTGTATGCGCACACTGGCGACAAATTTATAATATAATCACGTTCGCCAATAAATAATGTCGTTTGATTTGATTAAAAACATATAGTTTTGATAACATCATCAATCACGTCGTGCTTCACATTGCGATTTGCGGGCCGTAATAAAAAAATGTCAAAACCACGTCAGCTTCTCTTTTTCGTATTAAAAGCACTCACTGTTCCTGTGTTTCAGAAAGCTGCAGAGAAAGCTCGGATCTGGGCCGACATGGACCAAGCCAAGCGCGAGGCTGCGGCGCGCCGCGCCGAGCAAAACGCGCGCGACAAGATGGACGACAAGCTCATCGACGTGCTCAACAAGTCACGTGCCAGGATCGAGAAGAAGCGGCTGCAGACTGAAAAGGAGGTCAGTTACTATACAGGGTTACTGGTAAATCGTAACGTATTCCCCGCGGGCCCATAACTATAGGGGGCAAACATGCATCAGATTTAAGCCATTGTAAGGGCTGATACCCTACATAAATTGATATGATTATTGTTAGTGAGTACCGCGTTCGGGAACAATGATAAAACCGTGCGTTCACGTTAACTGCTTTATTGGTACTAAGGAAATGTACGGTGAGCCCGTACATACTCCCCACGAGAAAAAAAACACTAAATATTACACCTTATTATTATTATTAAATATTACTGCCTCCATCTATAACTATAAAAGGCTTTGTCCTGACTGACTGACTGACTGACTGACATATAGACAACGTACAGCCCAAACCGCTAAACGTAGAGACTTGAAATTTGGAGCGTATGTTTTTGGAGAGGTGTAAACGCCCACTAAGAAAGGATTTTTCGAAAATCAACCCCGAAGGGGGTTAAATGGGGTGTTAAAGTTTGTATGAAACTTTTTATTCTCTGGTTCGATTGATACAAAACTTGGTATACATATTCTACTATACAAATAAGAAGATACGGGTGTCACAGTTTTTTCAAAATCAGCTCCCGTTAGTATAAAAAAAATAAACTAAGTTTTAGTGATAGTATGTTTGTTTCTCCTTAACTTTGTAACGGCTGTACATATTAAAATGAAATTTGGTATAGGGATGGGGATAGATGTGGGGATGGGGGTGGGGGTGGGGGTGGCGATGATACTGGGAACGGAGACGGGACGGAGATAGGCATGTTAATATTAAGATTACAATTGGTATCGGGATGGGGATGGGGTGGGGATGGGGATGGGGTGGGGATGGGTGGGGATTTGGTGGGGACAGGTGGGGATGGCTGTTGATGTGGATGAGGCTGGGAACGGGGATGGGCGTGTCCATATTAAGATGAAAGTTGAAATCGGGATGGGGGTGGGGATGGGATGGGGTGAGGATGAAGTTCGGGATGGGGATGAGGGAGGGAACGGGGATGGGGACGGGGATGGGCGTGTTCATATTAAAATGACATTTGGTATCGGGATGGGGATGGGGAAGGGGCGCTTATAGGGATGAGGCTGGGAATGGGGACGGGGATGGCCGTATTTATTGGTCGGCTGAACAGATGGAGCTGCATTTTTGGATCGGTAGTTATAGCATAAGGTTCGGAAACGGTCATAGGCTATTTTTTTGTAGGTCCACGCAGACGACTGTTTGACGGACATAATTATTATAGATACTGTACAGCCTAAGATGCAAAATAAATTTTTAATGTTAAATTAACTTACTTTTAAATGCCTAAACTAAATTTTGAGTGGTGTAAACTTACACTCAGCTCAAGCTGTGGTAGCTTCAGTGAGATCAAGCTCGACTCACATTCTTGGGGTCGCGAGTTCGAACCCGGGCGAGCCCGTTCCAATTAGTTCTTTGAAACTTACGCATGGATAATACCACTGGCTTTTCGGTGAAGGAAAACATCATGAGGAAACCTGCATATTTCCGGAGAAGAAATACGATAGTGTATGTGAATCCGCCAACCTGCACTGGGCCAGCGTAGTGAATATGGCCCAATCAGGGTAGGCCGATATACCATTAGTGTTAAGGGCTGATGCAGAGAAACGCACACTCAGCAAGGATTTTGAAAAATTCGCAAGGGGTTCAATGTATCATTAAAATACCATTTTGCCGAAACCATTCATTTAAGGCTGTTGAGTTTTTTGACTTAAGAGATAAAATAAAATAAACATAAACATGTTTCAGAATTTTCAAACAATTTCAAAACTGGAAGGCCACGGGTCAGGTTTTCATTTGAAAAAAAAATTATATTTATAGATTAGCTAATCGAGTGTTTATGCGTAAGAAGATAAATGTTTTAAACACATGTACTTGATCCGGTGCACGCACCAAGCACAGCGCTTTCGAAACGTCCATCCCGCGTCGGCTAAGATACGTTAAAACCCGAGTATAATGACGCGCTGTACTTCGAGCGCGCCCCACTCCAACCCACACCGAGTCTACCTAAGCGATCAGTGCAGCACTGTATTTTATCGAAGTTTCGTAATTCTTGCGATATTTTGGTGATCTTTTTGCGTTCTTTGTTATCATACTTTTTCTGCTTAAGCTTATTTCATTTCATTTGATATTTAGATTTCGTATAATTATCGTTATTTGTTCCTTTAATTGTTTAGATTGCTATTTAGTTTGTTATTTGTATTTTTTTTAAATTTTAGTTTACATTACGAGATGAGTTAGTTAGAGTAGTGTTTTCCGTTGAGGAGCTGATAGATCAAATTTATCCAGACATAATGTATTTACAGAATAAGTCTACGGATTGGTTTTGTGAGCGAGCAATTTTAACTCCAAAAAATGACCAAGCGGCTTACGTAAATGACATGTTGCTGAAATCAATCGACGGGAAAGAAATGGTTTACGACTCTGTTGATACGGTATGCAATAATAATGATGCTGTAAACTATCCAGTTGAGTTTTTAAATTCATTAAGACCAGCGGGGCTACCATATCATTCTCTACGTGGCTTATCCTGAAGAAAGGCACACTCGTCATGCTCCTTCGGAATTAAAGACCACCCAAATTGTGTAATGGAACCAGGTTACAAGTAAAAATGCTGCATCGTAATCTGGTTGAGGCCATCATTTTGACTGGGTGTGCCCATGGCGAAACAGTGTTTGTGCCGCGTATTCCCGTGATTCCCAGTGACTTACCTTATGACTTCAAAAGGCTTCAATTTCCCCTAAAAGTTTGTTTTGCCATGACCATCAATAACGCTCAGGGTCAAACTTTAAAATACGCTGGTATTGATTTAAGGCAGGACTGTTTTTCGCATGGTCAGTTCTATGTGGCTTCCTCGCGAGTTAGCTCCCCTAAAAGCCTGGCTATTTTAGCACCTTCCAACAAAAAAGTCAAAAACGTTGTCTACAAAGAAATATTGTAATCTTTCGGGTCAAAGGCCCCGGCAACTATAGCGTCATTAGCAGAAATTTTTAGGGTTCCGTAGTACTACGAGGAATTCTTATAAGTTTGTCATGTCCATCTGTCTGTCTGTTTAAAATTCAACAAGACGGTTTTGTTTTGAAGTAAGTATTGCAAACGCGACATGCCAAATTTGGTCATCCTCAAGCAAACTTAAAGACTTGCAAGCGGCTTGGAAAAAATGCAATAATATACGTATTTTAGTGATTCAATTGAGTTGGGCCCCGATTTAACCGAATTCCAGTATTCAACATTACTACGCGGGCAAAGCCGCGGGCAAAAGCTAGTTTCAGTATAAGTGTTTGAAGGTCCTGTTGTAAATTAGGTCCTTTTTTCATTAATTCATTCAAGGTTATTCCGTGGCTATTCTTTGCCGATGCATTGAATACGACACGTAAAGCTGTACTTGACGACTGGTCACGTAATACACAATGATGCGGCAGGTAACATTCTGGTGTCTCATTACTCGACGATTGCGAAAGTTGCATATGTCCTAGCGTTTGATACTCATTTATGAATGATTTATATTCGTTCGAAATACGTAAGTTTTTTGATAATTTTTTCTCCAAGTGATGAAACTGAGCGATTGCTTTTGCTTTTGACTGACCTAACTTTTCTTCATAGTTAGGATTGAGAGGAAGCCTAACTTGGTATCTTCCATCTTCCAGTCGTTCCGTAGTTGATTGATAAAATTGTACACATTCCAAGTCTTCTGATGAATAAGGTGTTTCCTCGTTGATATCTTCCACTTCCCAGAATTTTTGTATTTCGTCGGTGTTGACTTGAACGACGTTACATTGTACTGATGTTTGTTTGATGTTTCCGCACAAGATCCAACCTAAGCGGGTCTGCTGTGCTATCATTGATGATTGATCTGATCTGCATATACCTTCTAGAATGATGTTTGGGTATACGTCGGCACCTAGCAAAATGTCAACCGGGCGGCTGATGTTGAAATCCGAATCCGCCAGTTGATTATTATCCAAATAATCCCACGACGGTTTAGAGAACGTGTAGGTGCTTGGTAAGGCTTTTCATGATGTACGCATCTGTGTTAAATTGATAATTGCAGCTCATAGATGTGCAGGCGATATTGATAACACCTTTACAATTGTTATCTCTTGCTCCTATACCGCTGATGACTCCCTTACACTTCTGTCGTGATAATGCTAACTGTTGGGCAGCGTTCTCCGTGATCAGAGAAGTCTGACTGGCGGAATCTACCAGTGCCCTCATAATTTGATAACTGCCGTCAGCTTTTTCAACCTTGATCATCGCTGTTGATAGCAAAATTTCGGGTATTTCGTTTTGCTGTGTCACATGGGTGTTGGTATTTTGCTGCTTATTTTGTTTGAACAAATCATGTAAGATTGTATTATGACACCCATAGCAACCTTTTTCTCGGCATCGTTTAGTTGAAAAACATTCATTGCCTTTATGATCGTAAAGGCAGTTTTGACATAAATTAAACTTAGAAATGCACTCTTTCTTGCAAGTCGGCGACATTTCCAAGAATTGTTTGCAGTGAAATACGCCATGTTCTCTTTTGCAAACTGGGCAACTTTTGCTGGCATGGAATTTATTGTTCGATGTTGGTTTCGCAATATCCGTGTCATTGGATATCTTGTTACTTGAATATGTCTGTTTGTAATGAAGTGGCTTTTGATTGCTATAAATTGTGGAAGGTTTTGCTACCAGTTGATTTGATTTCTGATTGTTATCTTGCTTCCTTCGGCTAGACTCTATGCTGGTAAACTTAAGTTCCAAAAATGACAAAAAATCTGCCAAGATGGGTAAATCTCGTGGTTTTTTAATTGATGTTACGTATTCAGCGTGCGTCTCACTGTCCAGTTTGTGACACAGAATATGTACTAGTAACGGATCCCAAGTTGAGACGTCTACTCCTAGGTTTTTGATACCGTTCAGGATCTCCAACGTCGTATCATGTAACCGCTTGATATGATTAATGGATGGCTGCTGCATTGTCGGAAGGTTCAAAAAAACATTAATGTGGGATGAAAATATTAATTTTTTGTTATTATAGCGTTGGTTGAGAATATCCCAGCAAGCTGTGTAATTGTCAGAACTGATAGCGAGATGCTGGATAAGGCGTTCTGCTTCGCCTTTTACTTTTGATTTTAAAAATTGCATTTTTTGTGCGTTTGACAGGAAAGTGTTGTTATGTATGGTCTCCGCAAAGAGGTCTTTAAAGGGGACCCACTGTTGATAAGACCCGTGAAAATTCGGGACTTCAATTTTTGGTGTAGTCAGTTCCCTGTGGCTCATGGAAAATACTTTTCTGTTGAGAGACCTTTTCAATGCTATGTACGTCATCTCATGTTTTGAAAAAGTATCTTCATAATGCTTGTCGTTCCCTTCCAATTCACTGTCCAGTTCCCAGTGAATTTTATCAATAACTGACCACCTTGATTCCAACGTTTTAAGATTATCTTCGAGTTCCCATTTTTCGTTAATAACTTCTACATTGATATTCTGAACTGTTCTGGAAAATGCTCTGAAGTTGCTCATCTGCTTTTTGATCTGATCATCTAGCTTGCTGTATGTTTCGTGAATCGCTTCCATGTTTAATTGTAAGAAATAATGGCAACGATCTTACTTGATAATTATGATGATAAATGGTGCCCTGGCACCTGAGCTGATTACTCCTGGGCTGAGGACTGATGTTGCTTAATCCTCTGGCGGCCAATACCAGCCTAGAGGTGTTCTACTGCTTCGTACTGTCCTGGCGGCTAAAACCAGCCAAGGACTAAGAATGATATGCTGCTGGTTAATCCGAAATGAAACCACTCGCACAAATCACTTAAAAGTCACTCGCGCTGATGATCCCACCTTCGGAGGCTCGAAGGACCATTATGTAAGGGCTGATACCCTACATAAATTGATATGATTATTGTTAGTGAGTACCGCGTGCGGGAACAATGATAAAACCGTGCGTTCACGTTAACTGCTTTATTGGTACTAAGGAAATGTACGGTGAGCCCGTACAGCCATGTACGGCCGAAAGTTAATAGTTTTCAAGAGAGGTACTTAAAGTTAATCTATTTTTGTTTTAGCGTTTTTACTGAAATAATAAGATGACACTAGTAGTAAAAAACATAGTAGGTAATGGTTATCACATTCTAAGTATTTTTGAATATTTGATTACTTTCCCATACTTTTTTTTGCCTTTTTTCGCTGGGAATACGTCGAGTCACCAGTATCCTTGTATAGAGATATTTGCAGTCACCTTGGCCAGGTCTTCGCAAAATATCACCAAAGCTTTGGCACGGATGATCTGGTCGCAGTCTTGAAATGGGTGCCCCGAGTTGTTTCAGACTTAATTGCTCCTTTTAAAGATACCTACTTTATTTTTGTAGCTGGTATGGGTGGACACGACGAATCGGTACAATTTTTCTTAAATCTCAGGATAGAGTGACGATATACCTACGTAAGACGATTGGTACTAATGAAATCAAAGAAGATTGGGCCAAATGGTATAGGTAGGTACCTTGTGTTGTGACAGGCCTACGTTCAACTACATGGACATAGAATATGAGACACTGGTTATAATCTCAACGACCCCTTTGTTTCCTCAGATGAAGGAAGAGAGAAAGAGAGTTCTGGATAAGATCAGCGCTCGGCTGGTGTCGGGGGACGCGGAGCGGGACTCCAAAGAGCAGGCCATGCTCGACAAGGCTAGGAAGGAGAAGGAAGCTTCGTAAGTATATATACTCATAGACTACATTTTCATCATCATCATAAGCCCGCAGACGTCCGCTTCTGAATAAAGGCCACACCACCACGCTTTATACGACGACCTGCCATTTGCTTCCACCGGTTGCCCACGACTTTCGCAATGTCGTCGGTCCACCTGCCTACGCCTCGCCTTTAGAACCTTTCTCCCCCATCGGTTATCAGTTCTTCGAGCGATGTAGCCTGCCCGTTGCCACTTCAACTTACAAACCCAAGACCTAGGGTTTGTAAGCTGAAGTGCCGGTGACTTTGGTTCTTAAGCGAATAATGTTCTCGTTCCGGATTTTATCGGACCAGACCGGATTTTTATGCTTATATAGTAATACCATTATGCGGACTCGGTATGCCTATAATATTTGGGCGTTATCTCAACACGTCGGTCTCGATTCCAGCGACAACAGAGCCCGCGACCTGCAGAAGCAGAAGCAGGCAGGTATTAAGGCGGACCGCATCGAGCAGCGGCGCCAGTGGGAGCGGGACGAAGCGCAGCGCCTGCACGTCCTCGACACCCAGCTGCAGTGGGACATCATGAACAGGTGCTGTGACGGTCGTAGCTCGGCGGTTAACACGTGCGCATCGCGCGCCGCAGAGCGTGGGTTCAAATTCCAATAATGAGTTTTGTTTGCCAGGGAAGGAAAGCATCTTGAAGAAACCATAACGTATACTTTCTAATACTTCGTTTGTTTAGACTAATCTGTTAATATATGTACACACACATACCGACTAACTTACGCTTTTAATTTTAATATGATTGTGTGTGATACCTATCCATTTTCTAATTGCGCTAAATAAATAACCTGACAGTATTTAGATACCAAATTGTTACTTATTCTATTAAACTTTATCACGTTATGTACTTCTTATAAAAGAAAAATGTACTGGTAGAATAAAAAAATATATTAACAATATCACGAATATATCAATATGTACACACACATTTTTTTATTTTATTTATTCAATTTACAACTATTATTACAGGATATAATATAAATACGTAATATAAGTAAAAAAACAAACATAAATCAGTCTTATCCAAAGGAAATTAATCTGCACAAACTTTGAGGGTTCTTTGGAAATAGCTGCCTTTCGAATTATCACTGAAATATACTTGTTAAGGTTCTTTTGCGTTTGTTCCGCAGATTTAAGAACGTGGAAGTACACGAGGAGTTCAAGGAGAACCTGCGCCTGGAGAAGGCTCGGAAGATCCAGGAGTACAGGGAGGAGATACTGCGCTTGTGGGTGAGCTCATCTTACAGCGTCTTAACGGGCGCCTCGCGGTTTCACCCGCTAGGTATAGCTGTGGGAACCGCAATTTTTCCGGGAAGGAATTAGCCAGTTTTTGAACCGCCAAGTAGTAGTGTTCAAGCATTACTTTGTTTCTGTTTGAAGGACAATGTTACCTGAGAAAATACTGAGCATGAAGATAATTGACATTAATATATCTCAGCGCAGGATTTTGTTCGCAAGTTTATAATTCGGCGCGACTAATAAATATGGGCAGGCGAGATGCTTACCACCAAGCGAACGTCTCGCATGTCTCGTGATCTCCATTGCAAAAAAACCTGCGTGCAAATCTCCAAACCAATTTCACATGAATTGGTTGATCCATACCTACTCAAACGCCCCTTACTCGATGATGACAAAATAAATAGCCTGTTATAATAATAATAATTTATTAGTATCATAGACTCATATACATCATTAAATTAAATTAAATTTATAGCAGTACCAGTCACATTACTAAATTACATAAACACAATTAAAATTGAAATTAAAATTTAATTTTAAATTAAAATTTAATTTTAAATTAAAATTTAATTTTAAATTAAAATTTAATTTTAAATTAAAATTTAATTTTAAATTAAAATTTAATTTTAAATTAAAATAATCAGTCTACTCGTGAACATGGTGCATGCAACTGCGCTGAAATATCGGGAGCTCATTTCACAACATAATCACGGTAAATATCCCGTTAATAATAATAGAACTTTAGTAAACGACCGTGATAGTTTAAAACAGTGTTTTAAAATAATCAAATTATAAAAAATGTCACACAATTAAAATTATTACCTAATTAATTTATTTTTTTAATTATTACCTCCACTACATTTAAGCTTGTGCAGTGTGCAGCGGGCAGGTGTCTAGCCTACCTGCTATCACGGCCAGCATGCTGTTGTGGCTCCCCCGCACGCGCCATATTCTTTTCCAGAATTGAATGAACTTCGCCCATAAGCCGTTTCATTGTTGGTTATATATTAGAAGAAAGACATCAACCGTGAAGCCATTTACACGAACTTATTTGGTGTGCAGAAAGAGCGTGACGACCGCTCGGCTCGCGAGCGCGCCGAGACGCGCCACTTCTACGGCGAGCTGGCGCTGCAGAAGCTGCGCGCCGCCGACAACAAGCTGCTCACGCACGCGCGCGAGCTGGTCGCGGAGGCGCGCGCGCACGCCCGCCCCGACTACCCGCTGCACCTCGCTGTCGACGTGAGACTTGCTCTAAACTATTGATGCTCGATCGACAAGCTGTGTTGTGCAAACTAGCGCTCTTGGCTACACGGCACTCCACTACTTGGAATAGGCTAGATGGCTAGATGTACTGTGGTGAGCATTCAAATCAAAATATTTGCTAGAATATAGATATAGCAATACAGCCTATGTTCTCGCTGAAAATGTAGCTTTCTGTACGTATAAAATTTTAAACATTAAAAAACAATAATTACTAGATACAAATATTTAAAAAAAAACTTTTACTCGTTATATTAGTTTAGACTATACATAGATATAGGATATGCCACTGATTTATCCCAAATATATAAATAATGACATGTTGTATTGGTTCAATCTCAGTAGATCCAGGGACCAGATTCACAATTGGATCTAGTGAGATTTTATTTTCTCATTCGATCTGTTTTCAATTATTTTTTTCCCTATAGATCTATTTTTATACTATTGTAAATGATGTTGGATTTAGTGGAATACGTTTATCCCACAAGATACAGTTTTGAAAGCTGTGGGTCTAATGAGAACCTTCTGTGTGTTGTACAGCGGTACTGCCGGCTGTACCGGCTGTACCCGATGCCGCCGCTGCCGCGGTCGCTGGCGGAGCACTGCCGGCGGTACGCGCCGTGGGACGGCTCGGAGCCCGACCCCGGGTACCGCGCGCCGCCCCCGCCCCCCCGCGCGCGCGACTCGCTGGACGAGGACCCGGCGCCCCCGCCCCCGCCCCCGCCCCTCCTGCCGCCCACCACGCGCTCGGGACTCGAGGAACCGCCTAAGGTGACTCCTTTTTATTGACGAAGGGAAATGATGCATGTTCCCAGTATATTACTTTCTCTTCTCTATTATTATTATTTTCTGTTTTGTCACAATAAAGTATTTTCTATTTCTATTTCTATGGAAGCTAGACTGCCTTTGGGGCTTTGCCAATCGAGTTATGTCAGACTATATACAGGGTTAGTTCTAGTCAGTTAGCATCCCTTTAAGGGCATATTCAATACATCGATTCAAACAACTTTTACTATGGGGCCAAGATTGGAATCGCGAAAAAAATATCAGCTGTTCCATACAAAATGTTCATCGGCCTTGGGAAAAATGAACGGAACAGCTAATAATTTTTTCGCGATTTCAATGTTGGCCCCATAGTAAAAGTTGCTTGTTTTGATGTACTGAATATGCCCTTAAAAGGATGCTAACTGATTAGAACCAACCCTGTATAGCTGCGTCATCTGCGTGACGGTCAAAAGGGGTGACAATGAAATGATGGCAAAAAACCCTAGCCTATAGGAAAGTAGCATCATTATGATGTTACTCTGGGGAATACGCTATCTGCATTCAGAATTTGAATTTCAGGCGTGAAGAGTTAACAAACATACATAATAACCTTTCGCATTTATAATATTATTGTTGTGTGAAATGTATTTATTTGCAAACCAACCGAACATACGCTCGTCTCGTCACTCCAATGCGTAAAAAAGAAACTAAGCTTTTCCACTGGTAAGTAGGTGTGTAACATTTATTCTACTGCATAGCGATTTTGAGCGAAAGTGGATTCAAAGAGCTTGGATCTTGGCAAGCGTGCTCCATCGTAGACAGCAAGGCGTGATGCCGGTGAAATGCAAACCCATCAGATAATAATTTATAAAAAATCTTCCCGCCCAAGAACACTACAATCTTACTTTTTCCATAAATTCTCACGTTATTTGACAAACTCGTGGCAATACTCTCCAGCCTTCGACTTCTAAGAAGAGCGATGAGAAAGAGAAGAAAGAAGAGACCGTGGCCGACTACAAGAGAGCCGGGAGAGCTGACGGCTTGCAGAGACGGAATGCGCAGGTAGACGACTCTAAATGATTGTAGCGGTGATAACAGAGGTAGCGCGAGGTGCGCATGCTTAGGGGCAAGGGTTCAACGATAATAATGGTAGGCAAGGCCGTAGGCAGGGGGTGGTTTGTGGGCCCCCCCCCCCCCTCCGAAATGCCTTCGTCAACCCACCGTTTTATACATAGGTACCTACTTATATACGTATAGATAAAAGTTGTTACTTATTGTATCTGGTCCAGAGCTCGACCTCCTCCGAAATGAATTCCTGGCTACGGCCCTGATGGTGGGAGAGTACTTTCTAGAACTCGCTTGGCTAGCTATACCGCCCCAGCCTCGCTTGAGAGCCTATTCTCATTCCAGTAGACTGGGCGTTTACCATCTGAGCCATGGAGGATAGTTATGTTGAGTGGATGTTAGTTCTCTAGTTCGATTCTCAAAAACTTTACCTGAAAACCGCTAGATGGCAGTACAATTTGCCACTCCTCCCGCAAACCTACACCTCCCCGCACAGTCACAAGTCTTCCTAAGGAAAAATCCTTTGATTACATCTCTGCTCCTATTACTCTGTGCTCTAGCACTAGCACACCGTCATGTCGCTCCAGCAGCGCCGGCTGGCCACTCGGCCCGCAGAGCGAGACAGTGAAGGTAAGCGCTCGCTCCCCCTCGCTAGCGAGCTTATACCTTCTCGTGTGTTGTGTACGCCAGAGCGCCTTGACTAGGCTCACTTCAGCAGGGGTATTCACAACTCTATCGGAAAGGTTTCCGTTCGGATCTACATTCTCCGTCCTGAATGTAGATGAGTGGGACGGATAACGTGAATCCGAACGGAAACCTTTTCGAATGAGTTGTGAATACCCCTGCAGATCAGTCAGTTTCAAACAACTCGGCACGGACTGATAAGATATTATGTAGAATAATAATAATGTACGGTATTGTTGCTAATGCTAAATTTAGTGCTAGATGCTTAACATACGAAAAATTGTGCTAGCTGTTAAATGTAGCAATAAAGTGCCGAGTTGGCAACACGACAATGAATGATTCAACAAATGTAAATAAAAATGTGTCTCACGTAAGTTTTCAACCGACTTCAAATAAAGAGGAGGCTCTCTCTATGTTTGATTGTATGTGTTTTTTTATGAAGGATTTTATACTGATTGTTCGTCAAATGTGGACAAATGTGTCCGTCAGTTAAGACTTGACTGAAGGACCTGCTTCCATGGTCACGAATAAATAAATGAAAAATGCGTCTGGCCAACTTGGAGGGTCTAGCTCTCTCTCTCCTGGCAACATTAACATTTAACTGGCAACTCGATCAACATAAAGATCATAGACTAGCATATACCGGGTGTTAGTTTGAACACCGTTATCCTTCTAGAATTTCATTGTACTCATCATTATGAACAACTTTTACTATGGGGCCAACCCTGAAATCACGAAAAAAAACGGCTGTTCCATACAAAAAGGTTCAACGATCTTGGACAAAATGTATGGAACAGCAGATTTTTTTTTCGCTATTTAAGGTTGGCCCCATAGTAAAAGTTGTTCATAATGATGAGTACAATGAAATTCTAGAAGGATAACGGTGTTCAAACTAACAGCCTGTATTTGTTCCAGACCGATCTAACGCTGCCGCACATCGCAGTGGTCCCGCGCAGGGGCGACGCCTGCGCCTGCGCACTGAAGAAATGTTACTGCGCACAGAAATAAAACTACTCTTTACAAAATAATATTTCTTTATTTCTTTACGTGTTTCGTTTATTTTAGATTTAGAGAGCGTGGTATGGCACCTGTGTGATGAAGTGTACTTGTGACTAGAACGTGCTCCAAGTTTTTGTGACAAATTATATATTTGAACTTGTACTCTGTGTTTTATTATTAAATACAATTTTGAACTAATTCTAGCGCTTAATTAGATCTTTGGTCGAGATTGAGTGTAGTTACGGCTAAATAGTTGCTGGTTTTGTATATCGTCGCATAATTTTTATACAACTTTATGTAAGAGTCCTGTTTCACATCTCTAAATCAATTTTAGCTGGTAATCATTTCAATCATTGATAGAAGTAGTTGCTGGAAGATTGTATATTTTTTCGCAACGACTTGGATTTTTTAACGGCTTCTCTAATTTAGAATGATTTCTATTGGTCTGATCGATTTTAGTTTTAACAGATTGTGAGATTCCGATGAATTTATGAATGTAGTAGGTATCTTTGATCTGATAGACCGGGAAATACTTAATGGTAGACGCATTTAGTAATATCAATAATGGTGAGATTTTGTCATATTTATTAATATTTGATAAAGTACAAAACCAGCGACTTTACAATGTATCGTTTCTAACAAATTACGCATACAAAAGGATGTGCTCTCGAGCGCTCACAAAGATATGGAATTATTTCACCTTTCATAATACTTCGTTAGCTTTGGCTTGCACAATATTGTCTATCGTTTTATAACTATTTCTGTATCAACAGTTTGTTACTGATTTCTTAAAAAAAATAAGTATTTTTTTCATCTAAACATTCAGTAAGTTTTTATTTGACAAAGATTTGAAATAATCGCATCATATCAAATGTAAGGAAACGGTAACAAACTGTATTACAAATCGCGAATATATTCCAAGCAGTCGTTGCAATTTGGTCTCTATTCTCTGAACTTTACGGAACGCTCGGCTGCCGAGAATATATCTGGAACGTGCGCATGCGTCGCTCGGGACTCGGTCGTCTCTTAACTATATCAGAGTCTTCTAAAGCGCTAGCGAAGAGAAGAAACATCAACTATTTCACTAACGCAACATTAGAAGACTCTTTCACAAACATACTAAACACTAACTTGTACTATCGTGCATTCAGAATTATAACTAAACTTATTATGTCACGGGAAGTAAATTAAAACTAATCTATTTAACTAAAATGGCATGGATTTGTGCTGGCAACCGCGGCCTTGATATACGATATGAAATTTCCAATAACAGGATGTAGGACTGAGGTATCTGTACGTAAATATAAATAATTACCTAACTATTTCATCAGGAGTCGTTGTATATTATAATACTGTAATTTTACTTAAGGTCATTAAAGCTGTACGTCAGCTATCTCTGTCGCACTGTTAAACTTTTTGATCTCATAAACATTTTGTTTAAACAAATCCCGTTTCTTTTTCGAAGATTTTGTAATGTTAGTTATCTAGTTGATATACAAAGACACAGTTTTTAGAAACGCACACCCAATAATTTATAACATGAAAATGTGCGAACAAGATAGCTACGCACAAGGTCCACAAAGGTCCATAAACTGTATAAACCGAAAAATACAATACATACAATACAAATAAATTACATGTCAAAAATACATCTAAGTAAATAAATCTATAAGATATCTACACTCAAATACATTCCCCTCCAGGGCAGTCATAGAAACGTACGCTTTATTAAACCTAGCTCCGCAGCGAATACGAACAAGATATAAATAGTACATTCTAAGGCAAGGTCGGACGACTTCCAAGTCGAGAAGACGGAAAATGTATATCTACGGTGTCCCAATGGGCTTAACTATATTACAAACACTCCTTCGCAATCACTCACGATAAAACACAAATAGGCGGAGTGCAATCAAAACAAATACATGGAATTACGTCTTCCGACTTCGAATTTAAACCCTTAACCTAATCAATAAATTAAGTCACACAAACTAATTCGTTTTGGCACTAATCTAACAACCTAACCTATCATGGCCGATTATTCGAAATGCATAGAAATCATGTTTTTGAAATGCTTACTTCACACGAACATTCTTCTTCTTAAGGAGTTTAATTAACGCGGTGGATAACAATTTTGGTGTCGACAATATTAAAACTATTTATATTTAACCTAGCTCGTAACAGTGAACATGTGAAAACACGGTAACATTTAAGGCAGTTGGTTAAATTCAATTGGACGAATCGAACCGAACGCGGCGATTGCGTTATATAGTACAGGCAGAATGACCAGCCATCAATGTTAGTGTTAATATACCACTTGAAGGCCTCTGTGGCTTTAGCGTGGTATCTGAGTTACGGGAGCGCTCAGTTGAAAATGACACATGCGGTCACCCATCCGAGAACTGAGCGGACCGGGCAGAACAACATGAGAGCAAGCAGCTCTAAAGCAATGTGAGACAAAAAGTGTATTTCATTTTAACTAGTGTACTATGAAATGATAATAATATATCATGAAGAGTAAAGAACAGCATCTCACTATAAAAATAGAGTAAGTACACATTGTCTTACTGTTGCAAAGTTTACGTAGGATGCCTTAGCTTGAACAGGAGAGAAAAAAAAATCAACCTACGGTCAGTAAAAATAAGAAAAATATTGAACGGAACGCAGCACCGGCCCGGTTTAGTTAAAGGAACGCGAGTCACAAACCGTCATATATGTATCTATTCATTTCTTTGCAGTCCAAGTTTAAGTTCAGTAAAAACCCCTGTAAAAGTTACTCCACCAACGCGGGCCGTGAATTTCGACCAATAAAAATGCAGAAAGTTGACCGCCAAAAAGTCACGTCAACTTCCTACAATTGTATTAGCTAAAGTTCGGTCCGCTTCAGTGGAGCGACTTCGATCGTCCGGCGCCGCTCGGTGCTCGTGGCTCGCGAGTCACTGCAGCGTCACCCGGCCCCGGCTCAGGGCCCGTCCGGCGCCGCTCGGTGCTCGTGGCTCGCGAGTCACTGCAGCGTCACCCGGCCCCGGCTCAGGGCCCGTCCGGCGCCGCTCGGTGCTCGTGGCTCGCGAGTCACTGCAGCGTCACCCGGCCCCGGCTCAGGGCCCGTCCGGCGCCGCTCGGTGCTCGTGGCTCGCGAGTCACTGCAGCGTCACCCGGCCCCGGCTCAGGGCCCGTCCGGCGCCGCTCGGTGCTCGTGGCTCGCGACTCACTGCAGCGTCACCCGGCCCCGGCTCAGGGCCCGTCCGGCGCCGCTCGGTGCGCGTGGCTCGCGAGTCACTGCAGCGTCACCCGGCCCCGGCTCAGGGCCCGTCCGGCGCCGCTCGGTGCTCGTGGCTCGCGAGTCACTGCAGCGTCACCCGGCCCCGGCTCAGGGCCCGTCCGGCGCCGCTCGGTGCTCGTGGCTCGCGACTCACTGCAGCGTCACCCGGCCCCGGCTCAGGGCCCGTCCGGCGCCGCTCGGTGCTCGTGGCTCGCGACTCACTGCAGCGTCACCCGGCCCCGGCTCAGGGCCCGTCCGGCGCCGCCCGGTGCTCGTGGCTCGCGAGTCACTGCAGCGTCACCCGGCCCCGGCTCAGGGCCCGTCCGGCGCCGCTCGGGGCTCGTGGCTCGCGAGTCACTGCAGCGTCACCCGGCCCCGGCTCAGGGCCCGTCCGGCGCCGCTCGGTGCTCGTGGCTCGCGAGTCACTGCAGCGTCACCCGGCCCCGGCTCAGGGCCCGTCCGGCGCCGCTCGGTGCTCGTGGCTCGCGACTCACTGCAGCGTCACCCGGCCCCGGCTCAGGGCCCGTCCGGCGCCGCTCGGTGCTCGTGGCTCGCGACTCACTGCAGCGTCACCCGGCCCCGGCTCAGGGCCCGTCCGGCGCCGCTCGGTGCTCGTGGCTCGCGAGTCACTGCAGCGTCACCCGGCCCCGGCTCAGGGCCCGTCCCGCGCCGCTCGGTGCTCGTGGCTCGCGAGTCACTGCAGCGTCACCCGGCCCCGGCTCAGGGCCCGTCCGGCGCCGCTCGGTGCTCGTGGCTCGCGAGTCACTGCAGCGTCACCCGGCCCCGGCTCAGGGCCCGTCCGGCGCCGCTCGGTGCTCGTGGCTCGCGAGTCACTGCAGCGTCACCCGGCCCCGGCTCAGGGCCCGTCCCGCGAGTGCATGGCCTGCGAGAGGCAGCGGGACACCAGCTCCAGCTTGTTGAGGTAGGACGCCGCCGCCTCGCCGCGGGGGGAGCTGGGATCGAAGGGAACTAGTGACTAACACGAAATACTATTTCATCTTAATACTACATCTGGTATAGAGGTAGTAGTTGACAAATCTAAACTTAGCATAGCTATAACAAATATAAACAAGATTTTTATGTGGGCTATCTTCTTCATTGCAGTATAGTTAGACAAAAGCGTTTTAGTAAGTTCATATTTGTCAAGGAAAATCTTTGGTATTGGCTGTAATGTGGTTTGAATTTCTGGGGCTCTTGATTGTGTAAACCTAGCTGGAATGCAGGTTGTGGAGAAGCTTCTGAATTGTTCTATCTAGCTAAGAAGTATTTTTATGCAGCCAAATGTTATGTTAATAAATGTAATAAATTGCCTGGTGTCATTATGCCTTATAACCCTGAACGTAGTAATGTTTGCTAACTACTGTTTGGCAGTTCGATAACCAGTAATGGCGTGACGTCTTAAGGCTGCGAAAAAAAGCACTTCTACCAGTGGTGGTCGTATAGCCAGCTGCAGCATTTTACACCTTATATCCAGTTTCTTAAGGATGTTATGATAAATAGTATGTTAAAGATTAAATACTAACTTCGAACAAGCGATTTAACCTAACCAGTTGAAGCAGTATTGCGAGGAGAGCGTCGATGAGGCGACACCGGTGAGTCCCGCGCATCCTAGGCACGCGTTTGTCAAAGAAAAACGCGTTTTATTTAAAACTGACACTTATTGTATTGGTTTTAAAGCTCAGCCTGTATTGTTTAAGATACAAATGCATGTTTTACACAAAACAGACACTTATTGGATTAGGTTTAAAGCTCAATCTGTATTGTTTAAGGCATTGAGGCATGTTTTAATCAAAACTAACACTTGTTGGGGTCGAGTTGAAAGCACAATCTTTGTTAATTAAGATTTATTGGGTCTTTACCTCAAGATGAAGGGCTCTTCACGCGGCGAACTCGTGTTGTACGGCGATCGCCGAACAAACTCTCCCACTTGAACAAATGATAATAATAAAAATAAAAAATAATGAGTAATTCAGATAGAAGCGCTTAAAGATTATGAACAGGAACACGGAAAAATAATGTCGTTGCATTCTATTATTTTCTTAAACTTGTGTTTTATCGCGAATTAAAGATTTAAAATGATAGTGTTTTATTCATTGAGTGTTGAATTACATGCACGAGTGTGGGCAAGTGATATAATGTGGTGAAACATGTCTTTTCGTGTTGTTTTCAAAATTCCGTAGAAGCTCATTGTAAAGTCGCCACGACTGTACTAGGGCATGACTTGGATTCGACTATGACTGGTTTCGTGTGACTGACTGTGATTTCATGACATATTTCACTTTATTTTAATAAAAGAAACTTGAAAAATCATGCGATGCCAATAATTAACAAAAAATATAACTTTGGAGTTATCAATAAACTATTGTATTGTAAGCGGAGGACGAGGTAAACACGTATAGCACACTTCCAGCCAAACTTTTAAACTATTAAAACGAATTCCTGTTCTATGAATGCACACTAAAACAAACTTACAACACGCACAAAGAGTATAAATGGTCACTGACCAAGACCGTTTTTACGGGGGTACGTCAAGGCTTGCCACCTCTGTTGGTGTATGCTCGAAGACAGACAGAAGCATTAGAGACTTACGTGCAGGTGAAGCGGGCAGGCTGAGTCGCAAGTCATGCGAGAGCACGCGGCGCGCGAGCCCGGCGGGCGGCGCGCGCGCAGGCGGCGGGCCCGGGGCGGCCGGCGCGCGCGCAGGTCCCGGCGCGCCGCGGTCGCGGGACGGCGGGGACGTGCCCGTGTACTGGCTCATACTGAAATATGGGCCAAACAAGAGTTATGTTACCTGATGTATCCACTTTTGCAGGCTTTACCAACAATATTAGTGACGCTTCATCAATTCGTTGTCAGGTTCGGTTCAGTCGCACTGCGAGTTAGGGAAAAAGCTTTTATAAGACTTTCTCTAAGGAATCGTATCAGGTATCCGGAACGAAATGGTTCGCCTGAGAATTAATGTTACCGGTATACAGGATAACACGTAACAGGTATTACCGAGCCAAAATTTATATTTATATTTAAAATGTCCTGCGATATTTAAAGGGAGGTCATTGTACTCATCCTTGTGGACAAATTATTACTTATGGGCCAATCCCGAATTCGCAAAAGAATCCAGCTAATACAAAGAAAAATAACATTCATCCCAAACAAAATGTACGGAACAGCAATTTTTGATACTAATTCTCGTTTGGCCGTGCAAAAAAGTTGTTCGCAATGTAGCATGTACCATGACTTCCTTTCGGCTTAGGAATAGCATTCTTTCCGCGTAACCCTGTATGTTGCTCAGCGTATTAGCAAGGTGAAGTGGCAGTTAGCTGATCATATCTATCGCAGAAACGGTAGCCGCTGGGTAGACGTGTTCTACAGTCTTCTTGAGAAGTTCGTGGAAGCCACGAATACTCAATCGTAGCAAGATTCAATGGAATCCACGGATATGTACGTAAGATTGCTAATAGTGTTTAAAACCGTGGAAGAGACCTAGTTCCAGCAGTATTCTGTGGAAGAGACCTAGTTCCAGCAGTACTCTGTGGAAGAGACCTAGTTCCAGCAGTATTCTGTGGAAGAGACCTAGTTCCAGCAGTACTCTGTGGAAGAGACCTAGTTCCAGCAGTATTCTGTGGAAGAGACCTAGTTCCAGCAGTACTCTGTGGAAGAGACCTAGTTCCAGCAGTATTCTGTGGAAGAGACCTAGTTCCAGCAGTACTCTGTGGAAGAGACCTAGTTCCAGCAGTACTCTGTGGAAGAGACCTAGTTCCAGCAGTACTCTGTGGAAGAGACCTAGTTCCAGCAGTACTCTGTGGAAGAGACCTAGTTCCAGCAGTATTCTGTGGAAGAGACCTAGTTCTAGCAGTATTCCGTGGAAGAGACCTAGTTCCAGCAGTATTCTGTGGAAGAGACCTAGTTCCAGCAGTACTCTGTGGAAGAGACCTAGTTCCAGCAGTATTCTGTGGAAGAGACCTAGTTCCAGCAGTACTCTGTGGAAGAGACCTAGTTCCAGCAGTATTCTGTGGAAGAGACCTAGTTCCAGCAGTACTCTGTGGAAGAGACCTAGTTCCAGCAGTATTCTGTGGAAGAGACCTAGTTCCAGCAGTACTCTGTGGAAGAGACCTAGTTCCAGCAGTACTCTGTGGAAGAGACCTAGTTCCAGCAGTACTCTGTGGAAGAGACCTAGTTCCAGCAGTACTCTGTGGAAGAGACCTAGTTCCAGCAGTACTCTGTGGAAGAGACCTAGTTCCAGCAGTATTCTGTGGAAGAGACCTAGTTCTAGCAGTATTCTGTGGAAGAGACCTAGTTCCAGCAGTACTCTGTGGAAGAGACCTAGTTCCAGCAGTACTCTGTGGAAGAGACCTAGTTCCAGCAGCATTCTGTGGAAGAGACCTAGTTCCAGCAGTATTCTGTGGAAGAGACCTAGTTCCAGCAGTACTCTGTGGAAGAGACCTAGTTCCAGCATTACTCTGTGGAAGAGACCTAGTTCCAGCAGTATTCTGTGGAAGAGACCTAGTTCTAGCAGTACTCTGTGGAAGAGACCTAGTTCCAGCAGTACTCTGTGGAAGAGACCTAGTTCCAGCAGTACTCTGTGGAAGAGACCTAGTTCCAGCAGTATTCTGTGGAAGAGACCTAGTTCCAGCAGTATTCTGTGGAAGAGACCTAGTTCCAGCAGTATTCTGTGGAAGAGACCTAGTTCCAGCAGTACTCTGTGGAAGAGACCTAGTTCCAGCAGTACTCTGTGGAAGAGACCTAGTTCCAGCAGTATACTGTGGAAGAGACCTAGTTCTAGCAGTACTCTGTGGAAGAGACCTAGTTCCAGCAGTATTCTGTGGAAGAGACCTAGTTCCAGCAGTACTCTGTGGAAGAGACCTAGTTCCAGCAGTACTCTGTGGAAGAGACCTAGTTCCAGCAGTATTCTGTGGAAGAGACCTAGTTCCAGCAGTATTCTGTGGAAGAGACCTAGTTCCAGCAGTACTCTGTGGAAGAGACCTAGTTCCAGCAGTATTCTGTGGAAGAGACCTAGTTCCAGCAGTATTCTGTGGAAGAGACCTAGTTCCAGCAGTACTCTGTGGAAGAGACCTAGTTCCAGCATTACTCTGTGGAAGAGACCTAGTTCCAGCATTACTATGTGGGAGGGCCTTCGTCTAGCAGTGGACATCCTCTGGCTGATGAGGAGAGTGGGGCAGTCGTGACTCACGGCGTGGCGTCGTGCCCGGCGTCCCCCCGCGCGCGCAGCACGCAGGCGGACAGCGCGCGCACGTGCAGGCGCCGCCGCACCAGGAACCCCATGCGCAGCACCGCCATCACCACGCGCACCGCGCACCTGCACACACCGGGGGGTTAATGGGACACTCCACACACAGAGTTCTATTCTTTACGGTGACGTTTCGGAAGGGTGTCCAACGGATCCCTACTAAACTTTTTGCAGACAGAACTGGCATTTTTTTTAAATACAATGGGTTAACGAGACGAGTGAGACTTTTTAGTGGTAAGCATCACGTCTGCCCGTAACAACTGCAATATCAATTGCGAACTTGCGAACAAAATCCTGCGCCGCACTACACTGCGCTCGTCACCCTGACCTATTATAAGATGTCAAATTTCTTCATGCCCATTCTTCATGTTACCAGATAAATTAGTTGTAATTTTTCTGGCGTGGCATTAATATGTTTCGGTTTGATTGCAATGTTACCAGATAAATTAGTTGTAATTTATAAAAAATATAATATAATATATTATATTTGTTTTATATTAATGCGTGGTACTTCCCCAGTAGAGCCCTACCACTACAACATAAATTCCTTGCATTAATTGAATTCCCTTATGAATATACTAACTTGAACCGTCCCTTGGGTTCCGGCTTGGGGTCGTGCACGCCCAGCGTGCGCTCGAGCGCGGCGTACCCCGCCAGCACGCGCTGCAGGTACCGCTTCTGCCACACCAGCGCCTTGCGGCAGCTCTCCAGCCGCAGGCAGCGCCCGTGCAGGTACCGGATCTGGAACAACACAACAACCCTTGTTCCAAACAATCTACAACTCATGTTTTTGTAGCTCCTTGACGAGAGAGCAACTCATAAAAAATGGGTTGCAAATTCTCCCTCTACGCATAAAAAAAGCCCTTGCCATGATCACTTTCCATCGTTGCCTGTTGTAAAAATAAGGAGGAAACATTTCGGGGAATTTATATGGAAGAACCCTATCCTAATCTCTAGGATTTACAAGAGTGTTCTTCGTCGTGTATTATAAATACTAGTGTACTATAAATTATTAGTGAGCCTTTTCAAGGCTAGAGTGAAGAGGTTTTTTTCTAGATCGACGTGCCTACCGTGCCACCTTATATGACCAGACCCTACATGAGTGGCCAGATGTAAATCTATCCAATAAAATAAAAGAAAATAATAAAAACAAAAATCCGACTGCACAATGTATTCTATGAAACATCGTACATTAATTAACACGAATATATCAAACGACGGCCCATCTAGGGGCCAAAAATGCCAAGTTGTTAAGAATACGAGAATAGAAACAGAAAAGTAAACACGAACTATGTAGTACATGTACATTATGTAAACATTCAACAACGAGAATCATAAAACTTTTTTCAAATCAAATGCAAACTTATCGAAACCAAAACATGTCAAAGAAATAAAACAACGAGTTCCTGTGGCGTTGTCAATTTGCCACGTACATCGTCGTGTCAATCACCAGATTTTTACTCCACTTATTGTTTTGTTATTAATTTTTTATGAGCTTTTTACGAGCTGATTACTAAAAATTTAGTTTTATGATGCTATAAGCAATTCATTTGAAGCTATGGAACCACCTAAAGGTGATCCGCCGAAATTACCAGATATGGTGTAAGTTTTAGAAAAACAAGCATTTTGGTTATTCATGACTTGTTCGAAACAGGCTTATAAAATCAGTCTTTACTACGAATAGCAATTGTTAAGATACACAGGTTCCCAAATGAGGTATTTCTGTTTTCTCCGGTGCAATGGCTTGAAGAGAGAATCAGCCGAACAGAGATTGCATCTTAGAAACTCTGTTAGATCACCATTCTCAGCGGCCTCGATTTTCCCCAAGCATTAGAATAACGATATTGGGTTCCTCGGGGTATTGCTTGCTCAAAGCTGATTTAAAGAGTATAATTCCTTGGATACAATGCATAGTGTGTTCCGCAGCATGTGCGGCGACCACCCATCCATCACTAAGACCGAGCTCAACATCAAGGACGACCGCCTCGATGAGAAGGTCGACAAGGACAAGAAGGAACGCTTGCTCATGAGCTATGCCAGAATATCGCCTTCGGTACGTGGGGTTAGATTTTATATGTAGTCTGCTAAAAATTAAAATCTCGCTTAAATGATTATGTATTGGAAGCAAAACATACGGTGCCAACCTCCAAGATATGGTTAATTTGGAACCGCTATCGTAATAGGTACATCGATTTTTGGTCGGTCTGATCGTTCATTCATTCTCAGGTTCATCGGTTTGAATTGGAATCAAGACATAATCCCTAGATAAATAATACATAAATTCTTACTAATAATACATTCCGTATCAATATTTGAAGAGTTTTAGGATTTGTTGAACAAAAATTTACAAGCGTACTTTATATACACGGTCGATAGAGTGCGTTCAAGGAATCTGTTTTCAAACAATGCAACAGATATCGAAGTGTTTATTACGATTGTTTACCTTTCGACTGCAACACATCATTATATCTGGGAAACCCATACTCAAGCATTGAAATGTAACTTCTGCCATCACTACGGCAAGCGATCAGTTGCTTACTCAAAGTGTAAGCGTGACTAACCCCAATGTCAGAATGTATGGGCCTTCCGTGGGCCTTTAACGAATTGCCTCGATGGAAGGAAGGATAGAAGCAATAGGAGCGGCTTGTTTATGCTTCCAGTCGTCCCGCACGGAGCGGCCGCTGTCGGAGCAGAAGTCGCGGGTGATGTCGGATCATGCCATGCGGCTGTTCGAGGCGAGGAGGCACGCCGTGCGCTCCGTGGACGTGGTCTCCAGGCATGAGGATATCAACGCACCGGCGAACAGGGCTCTGGTTCAAGGTACGTACTATAAGATTCCGTGGATAGGACAGACGAGGCATTTGTTAAATCACAATTCTGTTAAGGTGCCGTCCATTTTGAAGTAGGATTTATTTGACGTTGCATGCTTTTTTTAGCATAATGGTTATTGATTACGGGTTGAAACTGAATAGTATACCCAAATATTCACATTAATAATATGAATATAATACACATTAATATATTATTGTACACAATAAGAAGGTTGTAGGATCTCAAATTGTGTCCAAAAACCCTAGCTAGGTCTACTTCTAACAGCCAATCGATACTGGCGGAGATGCTGATTTTTATTTCGTTCGTTAACAATTTAAGTACTGCACTCACACAACCTGCTTTGCTATTTTGTACTGGATGTAAGAGATGTATCTCCCGCAGCCGCCCTGGGCAGTTTCCGCTGGCCACCGTACCTGGTGGCGGTGTGGGTGGTGGTGCTGGTGCTCACGCACGTGCTGCACTGCCTCGTCACCATGCTGGAGCGCGCGCTGCCTTCCCTCAAGTTAGTACACCTCGACTTAAATGTCAACAACGGCAGCATATACTGCAGGGTATAAGCCAATCTTCTGTTTAGCGCCATTACTGTCCAGGTTGCTTGCACTGAACTTCTGGATACTTAGCTGTTCATTTGGCAAATAGATGGACTTGACAGTTTTCCTCAGAAACGATGAGTGTGTACCAATCACGTTCAATAACGGCTATCGTGATCAGGGGCCGTACCGTGAACTGGTTATAGCGGGACCGAATACGCTCAGCTGCCGACGCTGCGCGACTGTGAATTTTATCGCCTCGCAATAAGGTTCGCGGTCGTGCAGTGTCGGCAGCTGAACCTATTCGGTCCCGCTATAAGCAGTTCACGGTACGGCCCCAGGAAAAATAGCTTGTTTTGGGTATTAACGATGTCTACTTTTTAATGATACAGCTCGGCAAAAACGCCTTGAAACTTTTTTTTTTCTCCTGACAGTACTGTGAAAAACATGTCAATGCGCGAATTTCGACCAATCATTTTCCTCAGACATACTAAAGGGTTGCTAGTATTTAGAACTATTTGCGATAGAGGCGCCCCTAGTAATTTCTATTCTTTTTTGCCAAACTGTACATCGATATTATATAGCAGACTGGGTTATCATGTGGTCTCTTAAATTTTTTGGTATAGTTTAAAAAAAGTACTGTCTAGTAATACCTGGAGGACAGAGCTAGAGGACTTTAGATTCAGATTCAGATATTTATTGCTTTATTTATTTATTTTTTGCTTTAGTTAAAAGAGAGGTGTTGATGTCTTTTCCAGAAAGTTCTGCACGTACTTCCGCACATGGGCGGAGTCGTCGTGGCGCGGCGACACCGAGGTGAACCACCGGCTGTTCCCGCTGGCGCTGGCGGCGGTCACCGCCCTGCTGTACGCGGCCTACGTGGGGCTCTACGCTCTGTACGCCGTGGCGCTGTGGGCGGTGGAGCCGCTCTGCAGCGAGGACTCGCGCGAGGATGAAACTAAAGTCACCGACTACGTCGTCGATGAGGTCAACAGCAAGCAGAACTCTAGCCTCAACAACAAATAGCGCACTTTACACTCCTCTATTTTCTAATTGTACCTCAACTGTAGATCTACCTCGTTTTCTTACTTAACTTGTTTTACATAATTCATATTCATTCATTCATTCATTCATTCATTCATTCATCGTAAAAGGTGACATCGTGAACTATGGATTATTAAATGCCTCCCATTGGTTATAGGCAATACAATACCAAACCACGTAACCTTTTTGTAATGTTTATACTGTCGACTGTGATTTCTATATAATGTTATAAATTGTAGTGAAGCAAATTCAACAATAAACACATCATTGAAAATAAAAGTTGTTTTTATTAATTTAAGTTTCAATTTCTAAGCTACTTTAGATAAAATTAAAGCTACGCTTGAGTATCGCTTAGGTTTGAGAGGATTTCAGTTCGCAATTAGACCAGTGTTTCTTCAACTGTTGACGAAAAGAATATAAAAGCCTTTTGTTAGGAAACAAAAATCTCTCGGGCAATTGATAAACAATTGGAGGTTATGGAAGCAAGACCACATACTAATAAAGGATGTCTTAGTTGGAGCCTCGCGTTGTGAAATACTTCTTAATTGAAGCGATTGTCGAATTACATTCCCATAGAAAACGTCTAAGCGTAGATAACCTATTTATAACAACAACAATATCATGTTCAGTGCAAGCTAATTTGTATAAAAAAAGTCGACAGTTCCTTAACTATGGAGCGCCAGCGGTACCCAGGCATTACGTAGTATTTACTTACAAATGACTAGTCCAGGATCAAGTTTTTGGGCATGCATGGTATAAGTACCCCTGTAGACGCTTTCAACTCTAATACAACTAGAATAAGAGTGCTATTAGCTCACCGCCTGATCCCTATCGTCCGGACACGGTATCTCGGCCTGCGCGGCGTGTGTCGCCTGCAGCTCCGCCTCCAGCTGGCGCACGCGCGCGGCGAGCTGCTGCTTGTCGTCCCGCAGCGCGCCCAGCTCGGCCGGGGAGGCGGCCAGCGTGAGGCACTTCTTGAACGAGGCGATCTCTCGGGCTAGCTCGCTCTTGTGACCTTCGATTTCAGTCTGTAAAGGACACCACTATTGTGAAAAGTCATCATTATCAGCCCACGACTTTCATAATGTCTTCGGTCCACCCAGCGAGCGGTCTACCTACGCAGCGTCTTCCGGATTGTGGACGCCAGTCGAAGTTTTTTTTCCCCATCGGTTATCAGCAGGCTAATCATGTAACTGTCGGGATCGCGATTTGTCATAATAGGATAGATGACTGATGTTTATATCGTTGAAACCAATAGCTCTGATGAAGAATTTAAGTAAATATAGTAAGTTTATTGAAAAAATAATTTAAATTGGTTAATAATGTTCTGATATATTAGCGTTTAAAGTTTTTGTTAGAGACAACTCTGTCCCTTTCCCACACAACA
Source organism: Erannis defoliaria (assembly GCA_905404285.2). Classification (NCBI taxonomy): domain Eukaryota; kingdom Metazoa; phylum Arthropoda; class Insecta; order Lepidoptera; family Geometridae; genus Erannis; species Erannis defoliaria. The sequence goes on along the minus strand of FR990084.1, from coordinate 16,565,692 downwards.
AAAAATTACGTCACGCCTTACTTGTCAAAATATAATTTATATGGCGTACAGAGAAGTGACGTCCCGATTTGCTGTTACGTCTCTCTGTCTAGCATGATATTAAAATGCTTATAAGTTGCTTATTTTTGATCAGATTTTCATTTTCTTTTTATTATTCAGCTATATTTATGGGCCACATTTTAATAAGACAATTTAAAAAAAACAGTCATCTAGCCTTGCCAGTCACTTGACACTGTCACAGCTTTACGGTATCAGAGAGGGATTTCTCTCGCTATCGTTAACGAACGAATGCATTGATTTCCTAATTAAGTTAAGCAAATCCGTCGGTCTTTTGGCGTTTCGTCCTGCCCTGCAGGGTCAAATGAGTTTTGGCGGGACAGTGGCAAGTGACATTTATGACAAATCGCGATCCGAATCGCGATTCTGAACAGTTACATGATTAGCCTGAAGTTCTTCGAACGATGCGGTCTGGCCATTGTCATCTCAACTTGCAAACCCTGCGAGCTACGTCGGTAACTTTTAAAAACATTCTTATCTTAGGATGTGGTAACTTCTGGAAAAAAGCATGCTCTTACTTTTTTCACGCAGCGCTAAAAAAGTGAAATATTTTTTCATCGTAACAGAATTACAGCCCCGGCGCGTCTCGTGCATTCTTCATTACAACATTACAATTCTTCTAATATATGTTTTGTTTTACATTGTAAAAGTCGCGGGCAACCGGTGGATGCAAATGGCAGGTTGTCGTACACTGTGGCGGTCTAAGGGTTCGTTCAGCAGTGGACGTCTCCGGGCTGATGATTGATGTTTTAAAACTAAGAATACAATTTAATTAGACGCGTAGGAAACCAAAACACATTGCATCTAATTAGATTAATTAACAACTCACTAGATAGATTGATTAACACTCACCAGCGCGTCGCCGACGTCCGGCCGGCGCCGGCTGCAGGCCGCCGCGCGCCGCTCCAGCTCCGCGATGGTGCTGCTCTGTGTGTTCAGCAGCTCTTTGGCCCGCAGCAGCTCTACGGCCCCCTCGTGCTTCACTCTACGGGATACCAGAAAAAGTCAGTGTCGCGATGCTTCGTGCTTCAGTCTACAGGAAACCAGAATAGTCATCGTCGCAGCGGACCATTGTTTAATGATCTTGAATAATTTGGACCGAAGTGAAAACATGACGTGAAGTTAACGCATCTTATGTGTCCCAGGGATGAGCTTACGCCATCCGTCCAATAGTTATTGCATCATTGCCGGGCATGCGTGCAAAAACCATAGCAGGATTAGCGGGATTTGAATTTCTTCTCAAGCCTTATGAGTTTCTCAAGTGCATGTGTTTGAGACTCAATTTGTTTTTTGAAATTCAACAAACTTGTGTTCTAAAGCACCTAGCAAGAATTTTAAGCAAGTATTTTGGCTCCTGCGATTTCGAAGGAGTGGTCGCAGGTAAGGCGAAAGGTAAGGCAAAATGAAATTGTGCATTTAGCAGCCCGCACGCCATCTATCCAGTAATGAGTGCATTAGTTTGATTCCATAAGCCATCACCCGCGCGCCATCGTAGTTTAACAGTTCGACAGTGTGCTGCTTAAAGCGTTTGATTTCACACTGCCATAAACGATACCGTCAGTGTACGATAGGTATGACCGATATGAATATGATGGTCACACCTCCGGTCACCCTCGCACCCCAGTCGAACTGTCTCGGTGAAGTAGTACCTATATTACTGCCTGCCTTACTACAATAAATCTCATCGTTATTTGTAGAGGTTTGTATGAGATCTTAGTAGTAGTAAAATTGATATTTTTTTAAGAGTTAATATAAATAAACACCATTAGTAATGGTCCTCCTTGTTTTTTTTTTCATTCTTTTGCAAGTAATTTATCAGTAGCCAGAAACCATACAATGTAGAGAATTTAATAATGAACAACTTTGGTCCCCAAAATCTTTCTCGAAAAGTTATAGTTAAATGTTCGGTAAAGGTGGCCTGCGGCTCACAAATTTGTTTCAAACTTCGCTCTGCCTTGGGTCACCGGTGCCTTTTGCGCACATAGCTTATAACTCAGGAAAAATCAATCGCACGAAAAAAAAACAAAAGATAAAATGTAGAGAATTGAATAATGAACAACTTTAGTCCCCATGATCTTTCTCGAAAAGTTGAAGATGGTCGAGATATTGCAGTTCCCACATAAAATAAAGATGGCGGCTAAAGCAGGGCTCGAATTTGGACGCGATTTTAATTTTACTTTTTTCTCGAATAGCACACGGCCGTTGGTTTTAACGTGAAAGTATCAGCGAGTCGCAACACTTACCTCAAGGTCATAACAGCGAGCTGATTAAATAAGCTAAATAATGATACTAGTTCATGTTTCCAAATCTGACAGTTTTGTACCTACGTATTTAGGTAAGACGACATAGACCATTTCGTTACGGTCCACTTTTTTGATCAGCGACCACGATATTGTTTGGAATAATGTTCAATTTCGCATTCTTTCCTTCTATCTTTCTTATTCAATATCGTTCAATATCGTAATTCAGTAATATAGGTACTATTTCACCGGGACAGTCCGACAGACGACTGGGGTGCGAGGGTGACCGGAGGTGTGACCATCGCCATGTGGTGTGGTGTTGGTACGCGTGGGTTGACTAACTGGTGACGTGATAAATTTGATGAAAGCTTATTATAATGTAGGTCTTTTATCATTACAGGACACTTATTATCTAAGTTTTAGTAGTTTTGAAAACTTTTGCCTATATCAAAATGTTTTTTTTACCTAATAACATTCAAGGAAAAGGTTTGAACGATAAAAAAATACACCAGCGCGAAGCCGGGACGGGCCGCTAGTTAAATAATGAAGCTAGGCTAGGACCGATTCCAGATTCCGTAATTAATATAACGCTGACCAAGAAAGCTGACAACATCGCGGACGAGACAGAGCGAGCTATCGCTGTCCCTGTCACGGGGCGTTGCATGGCCGCATGCAACGCGCCGTGGTAGGGCCTGTTATTATTTTACGAGCAAAACACGTTCGTGAAATGTTACGTTTTAGTAGGCGCAAATCGGTTTTACGTTCAAAATCCTTTATTTTTTATTACTGATCGAAACAAGTGATCCTTATTATGAAAAGTACAAACTATGAGAATAACTATGCCGAGTTTGATACTAAACCGATTTGGCAAACCGACAACAACAGCATCTACAATATTGGTACTTCGAAGTGATTCCGAGTGCTTAGAGTGCTAACTATAACTAATTTCGGACATTTGGATCTCGTAGTCGGGGTCTACATAAAACTTCAAGATATGTGTTACACGATATATTAATTTCAAAGTTTCACATGGTGTATTTTTGCCATAAAACGTTCCCAAAAATAACTTGTTTATGCGTTTTCTCTTTCCCATATACCTTAATAATGTTAGTTACCGTTTGACGTCGGCTAGCTCCGCCTTGAGCTGCGTGTTGAGCTCGTGCTTGGCGTCGAGCTCGCGGCGTGCCTGCGCGCGCGCATGCTCCAGCACGGTCTGCAGGTCCTCGAGCTTGGTGCGCTCCACCTCCAGCCGCGACCTCAGCAGGGACACCTCGCCCGACAGGCGCGAGTTATTCTCCAGCTGGGGATGAAGGAAAACAGGGCTTATGACACTCGCGGTCGAATGTCTCAAGCTAGCATCATCTGTAGCAAATGCTGGAAAAAGGCCTACCTCAGAAGCGATGACGTTTACAGTGGTTACAATAAAAATAAAACTATTTAAAGTTTCGCTTCAAAAGGGCAAAAATAATTCAGCAGTTCCGAAGGCGCCGATACGTAATCCCCGCGTGTAATTGAATCGACTCGCTCGCAGCTACCCTTGCAGCGCCGGCGAGATGGTCGTGTGACGTCATTGGGCCAAGCGGTTCAGGATAATATAGTCGTGCTTCGATACATATATACTAATTGGCTTGAACTGAATGTATTTCAGTAGATTTTCGCGTGTTTTCTGTGGGCCAATGTACGTGTATGAGTACGTAGCACTATATCACTAAGCGTCCCCTGACCTCGTGCTGCAGCTGCCCCCGCAAGGGCTCGGGCTCCCCGCCCCGCGCGCTGAGCAGCTGCCGCTCGAGCAGCGCCGCGCGGCTCCTGTGCTGCTGCTCGCGCTGCTGCAGCTCCAGCTCCGACTGCATGGAGCTCTCCAGCCGCTTCTTCAGGATCTGGATCATGTTCGTGTCTTGGTTCTGTGGAAGGCACATGACATTTCATTGGAAGGATAGAATTCATGCTGGGTTGGGTCCGATTTGAGGCAAAAGTAAATGATCCAGTTAATATTTTTGTTTGCTTTTACTGTTGTATTATTGTTATAAGTGTTTATTTATTCTTTGCCATAAATAAATTATTGTCTATTGTCTATTAGTAGAGAGATATACTCTGAGTTCGCACCCAAAATATAATTGAAAAGTAAACTTAAAACAAAGTGAAGTAAAGTAGTAAAGTTTCAAAGTATATAGAAAGACTGTAACGTTGAAGCGTTATCATGAGTCATATTAAAATTCACCGCCAGGATCTCGCACGAAATTACGAGATCGCTAAAATAAAATATAGTTTAGCTGCACCCGACTAGCTGCACCGGGACTACGCACCGGGGATCATCAGGGGCCTGACGTGCAGAGAAACCTTCATGTACAGACTGATTCAAACATAATGGCGGTTGTGAAGTGCGCTGCAAGCGAGACAGCGATAGTACGCACACCGCACGCCTCATTTTTGCTACAGCCAGTAATTTTGAATCAGTATGTACCAAGTTAGTGTCTAAAACAGAGCTATTTAGAGAGTACCTGTAAACTTTGCGAAGTTTCCTTGTGTGTGTCGAGGAGCAGCGAGAGCCGGCCGCAGTTCTCCTTCTCAGCTTCGTAGCGGAGCTTGCTGCTCTGCCAGTCTTGGACCAGCTTGTCGCGGACCCTGGACAAGAGAAAACGTATTGGATTTGACTATGATATCACGTAAATGCAAACAGGGTTTGCAAGTTGAAGTGGCTGTGGGCAGGCCACATCGCTCGAAGGACTGACAACCGATGGGTTTGAAAAGTTCTCTCGTGGCTACCGCGAACTGTCCTACGCAGTATATATATATACCGCGGGCAACCGGTGGATGCTAATGGCAGTGATCGTACAGTGTGGCGGTCTAAGGGGGAGGCCTTCGTTCAGTAGTAGACGTCTCCGGGCTGATGATGGTAAAGTAGATTAATTTCGATGTTCGAAAACACACCCAGACTTTGATAACTTGAGAAGGTATACAAGAATAATTGACATTGCTAATTTTATTAAATATACTACACAACGGGGTTCTTAGTATTTGCGAGTTATCTTGCTTTTTATTAATACAATGGAGTGACGAGACGAACGGGACGTTTGCCTGGTGGCAAGCAACACGCCTGCCCATAACAATAGCAGTGCCAGAATTGTGAACTTGCAAATAAAATCCTGCGGCGCACTGCACTGCGTCCTGAAATATCAAATCTCTTCATGCCCAGTAATTTATCTGGTAACATTGCCCTTCAAACTGAAACATAGCAATACACACACTACTGCTCGCTTAAATAACAAGCAAAGATGTGAGTGGTCAGATGGAGTCACCTGTTCAGTTCCGCGATGAGCGCGTCTTTGTCCTTGAGCCTGGAGTCGAGGTTGGTGACCTGCAGCTGCAGCTTCTCGTTGTCCGAGCGCAGCCGCTGCAGCCGGTCCGAGGACGACGAGTGGATGGAGCTGCTGGACCTGGGACCACCACAACATTCACCATAAAGAAGGCTACAGAACGAACAAAAAATTTCACTATTTTTTCATTGCAATATACCGGCTGTTAGTTTGATCACTTCGTCCGCGTACGGAATAAATCTTAAATTAAAAATTAAAATTTTAATCTTAAATTAAATCATACCGAGCAATTTTTTAGCCCCCTGTCAGTCAGTCAGTCACCAGTCAGTCAGTCAGGACAGATCCTTTTATATATATATAGACTAGAGACCCCCAACTCTACCGACTATACCACCTCCCCCCCTCCCAACCCCCGGAGGACGGGCAGCAGCGTCTTCTTAGTTAACGGTGGTAACACTCTGCGATCCCCAAGCCGCCTGCCAAGCGTGGGGATTATGGCAACACCTCCCTATTAAGAGAGAGGCCTGCGTCCAGCAATGGACGTCTTCTGGCTGATGAGTGAGTGTGTGGGTGTACTCATAATTATGAACAACTTTAACTATGGGGCCAATCTAATGGGCAAATCGCGAAAAATAATACTATTCCATGCCATACAAAAAGTTTAATGACGTTGGAAAAAATGTATGGAACAGCTGATCTTCTTTCGCTATTTCAGTGTTGGCCTCATAGTAAACATTGCTCATATTGATAATTATGATAGGCTAGAAGGAGAACGGTGTTCAAGCTAACAGCCGCTATTAAACAACGATAGAATATTATTTACATTGGTTTATGTAAAAAGTTACATCTAGATACTAAATATATGTAGAAGTAATGAGTACAGAAAGAAAACATGCTGTTCCGACCCAACCCAGTCAGATAAGGACAGGAAAATGACGATTAATAAGTTAGTGAAATGGGGCATAGATAATAATAGAAAACCAAAAACAAAAACTTGCTACGGATATTTACACGTAGAAGCAGGGGGGTGTCGCAGTTTAGGTATGTTCAGCCGGCGCTCCGTCCGGGTGGACAATGCAAGGCAGAAGTCAGTCGCCGCCCGCACGCTAGCCTCGTCGCACGTAACTAAGCATACGTGATAGAAAGAGAGCGGTATATCTAGGTGAATATAGCGAGCGGTATCCAGCGCTGTGCGAGTTGAATTGCTACTTTATTGCCTAGTAGCAAGTCCTTATTTATTTCAATTCCTTTGCGGAGTTAACTTTCTGTACGTAGTACTATTATTTATTCAGTGGTAGAAGTTTTCATAAAACCTCACATCACACTTCACCTAAATAAGTAAAAGAAAAAAATTATATTTATTTTCATATCATACCTAGCAAAATTTTCACGCTGATAAACCATTTGCGATATTTCAAAATGGATAACGAAAGGCTGTCGACAACAGATGCGAACTAACGTTAGAGAAGTGGGATTAGAGTAACTTACTTTGAAGAGTTCAAAGCGAGGCGCGGAATGTCTTCCCTTTCATCGCTGCTCGCGGATAGAATCTGTCAACAGAACATTATGTTTTAGGTACAAGAATAACTATGAAATGAGGCGAATTTCTAGAACATATCACTTCATGTTTGATCACTCCAATCGATCGATCGTGGTATAATGGAACAATAGACATCGATGAATGGCATCGATTGACGATCGATCGACAGGTGTGGCAATATTCTAACGTTTTATTGCTTTTATATAGACCATATGCTTTTGGTTAATAAAAATGGAACTTAACCCTATTAACAAATCTACGCTGATTATCCTTTTTTATTTTTAAGAAGATTACCTTTTTAATGGTATCTTTAGAACCATAATAATGGAAAAAAATATATATAAATGTGGCCATATCTTCTGGCGACATCGCCATCGAATAAGATTCCGAACTGAAGCAAAATTAAAGGGTTTTTCTTGTAAATACGTATTGATTTATTCGAGCATTATAATAATGTAATGTTAGTTGGTCCTAAAGCCTCCTGAACATGTGCGTCAGGAGCCAAACGATTCTCCTTTTTATATGGTAAAAACAGGTAGATTTGAGCTGGACACGTTTTCAGACTGCTCGAGAATCTGTGAGCAAAAACCACCACGAACAGGGTCCCAATAGCTTATGCTTAGGTGGAAGGACGAGTTCGATGCTCATAAAAAAGACGGGCCCAACATAGCTCCTAATAGAGAAATATAGAAATAGGGAAAAAGAGTCCTTTGCTCGGCAATGGGACGAGATGGACTAGTATAATAATATAGTAAGCCAATATCCGTTATGTGGGATGATGACTCGACGATCAGTGTCTCAATAGTCATTTCGGTAAACGGTTTTATAACGAAGCGAACAGCGTCGGCCTTCATCTTAAGAGGCTCTCGTTAGACGGCCCAACCGACTAACGAGAGCCTCTTATGATGTTCAAGGGTAAGATCCAAAAGGAACTGATCCTTGACAAGGCACGCATTGTCGGGTCCTCATTCTTCAGCCATAATCCCTGGAAGCTTGAGCCCTGCCCCGCTGCCGGCGGCATCCTGGTTTTTTATATTATTTATGTTTTTGTAGTTTTAAGTAAAAAATAAATAAATTAAGTAAATAAATGCATAAGGAATAGTAAAAAAAGGTCAAATTGCAATAATATGACTCATATAAAATACCTGTTCCATGATATCGTCGTCGAGGGTATGCGAGTAATCGAGCTGGTCCCGCAGCGCGCGCTCGAGCTCGGCTGTGGGCGAGCGCACGGCCAGCGCGCGCGCCGCCGCGCCCGACAGCGGCGACTCGCGCCGCGGGGACGGCCGCGCCCTGCGGGGGGGCTGTCTGTTAGCTTCATCATCGTCATCATCAGCCCGAGACGTCCACTGCTGAACGAAGGCCTCCCCCTTAGACCGCCACACTGTACGACGACCTGCCATTTGCATCCACTGGTTGCTCGCCACTTTTACAATGTCGTCGGTCCACCTAGTGGGAGGCCGCGCCTACGCTGCGTCTTCCGGTTCGCGGTCGCCACTCAAGAACCTTTCTTCCCCATCGGTTGTCAGTTCTTCGAGCGATGTGGCCTGCCCATTGCCACTTCAACTTGCAAACCTTGCGAGCTATGTCGGTAACTTTGGCGAATATCCTCGTTCCGGATTCTATCGCGCAAACTAACTCCGAGCATAGCTCTCTCCATTGCCCTTTGCGTGACTCTAAGTTTCTCCAAAAGGCCAGCACGTTTCCACCCACGTTTCAGTTCCATATGTCATCACTGGCAACACACACTGGTCGTATACCCTTATCTTCAAACACTGCGGGATTTTGGACGAGAAGATATTACGCAATTTCCCGAACGCTGCCCATCCGAGTTGGATTCTTCGGGCGACCTCTTTGTCGAAGTTGGACCTACCTAACTAAACAATCTGTCCAAGGTAGTTGTAGTGGTCAACAACTTCGAGAGTACCCAACGACAACCGGTACGGGCACAACATGCACATTGGACATGATCTTTATCTTGTCCATGTTAATTTTAAGACCCACCTGTTGGGAAACATTACTAAGGTAGCTGAGCATAGTATTGAGGTACTTCAGCGACTCTGCCATTATGACTATATCATCGGCAAAGCGAAGGTGAGTGATGTATTCGCTATTAATGTTGATGCCGAATCCGTTCCAGTCCAAGAGCTTGAAAACGTCCTCCAATGCGTTCGTGAACAGTTTCGGAGAAATAACGTCTCCCTGTCTCACACCTTTCTGCAATTGGATTGGTTTCGTGATCTCGTCCTGCAACCGGATTGACATTGTGGCGTTTCAATACAAACACTTCAGCTTTCGATATACCTATAGTCGATATGACATCGCTGGAGGGACTGCAATACCGCCCAGGTCTCGATTGAATCGAAGGCTTTTTCATAGTCCACAAACGCAAGACATAATGGCCGATTATACTCCTCAGTCTTCTGTATAATCTGGCGAAGCGTGTGGATGAGGTCGATGGTGCCAAAGCCTTTACGGAAACCGGCTTGTTCGGGAGACTGGAAGTCATCAAACCTGCGTTCGAGACGGTTCGTAATGACAATCGAGAACAGCTTGTACACATAGCTCAGGAGTGAGATGGGCCTATAGTTCTTCAATAAGGTGTTATCTCCTTTCTTGTAGAACAGCACCACCACACTCCTGTGCCATGCTTCAGGCGTAGTACCTACCTTCGTGAATGACGGAATCGAATAACTTCTGGAGGACTAAAAGTACCGGTTTACCGCCCGCTCTCAGTAGTTCTGTCGTTATTCCGTCCTCACCTGGTGCCTTGTTATTCTTAAGCTGTCTGAGAGCCATTCTAATCTCGTACAGGCTGACGTCTGGGATGTCCTCAGTGTAGTGTCGGGTCAGTTTAGCTCTTGTGTCCCGAGCATTACTGACAATGGGTTGCCGTGTTGTCTGTTAGCTTGCTCAATGATAACTCTTATGTGGGTAACTTGGTTTGCTTTGACGTGAACAGTACACAAACATTTTATGAAGTGGATTGCTTAGCTCCAGGGCTAATATCAGCATTCAATCTACTATTTTAAGCAATTGACAATCTCAGGGTGACGAGCGCAGTGCAGTGCGGCGCAGGATTTTGTTCGCAAGTTCACAATACTGGCACTGCTACTGTTATGGACAGGTGTGATGTTTACCACCAGGCGAACGTCTTGCTAGTCTCATCACTACGTTGCATTAAAAAAAAAAAAATTGTAAGAATAGACGCGCAAAGGGAGCACAAACATTTCGCTTCTTTTATTCAATGTAGATGAAGTTTACTAATGCGCCAAAGGTAGTAAAGTTGGCGGCCGATGACACCCAAGGCCCTCTGCCTTGCTGCTGCCGCATGCCAATGCCACCCAAACCAAGCCCCAGCTCTCACTACGGTTCGATATCTATTCCTTTTAGCGCTACACAAACTTCTTTGAAAAGTATGGTTTTATCTATGGTTAATATATTTATATATGGTCTTTGTAAAATTAAAGTGGTCAGCACTGGTCAGTTTTAAATCATCTCTTCATCGTTCTAGGCGGTTAGAATAATTTACCTATCGAGCATGTCCCTCACGTCCTGTAGCTCAGCTTCCAACTCCTGGCACCGTAGCGCTCTGTCCTTCAACTTGGCTTTCAGCTCAGTTACGTTGGATTCTTCTCGCATTCTATCCAAAATAAGTAAGCATAAGTGAATTCCTTAATCCCAGCAATATTTGCAAACTATTGGTAGCTGGTATGGCTTGCGACCGATATGGATTCATAAGACGTCCACTACTGGACGAAGGCAGGCCCTTAATAGGGAGGGGTTGCCATAATCCCCACGCTTGGCAGGCGGCTTGGGGATCGCAGAGTGTTACCACCGTTTCCAAAGAGGACGCTGCTACCCGTCCTCTGGTGGTTCTGGATGCAGTTTTAAGACATACCCAGGTCCGATATGGATTAGTCCAAATTAACTCCATCCAAAAATCCAAATTAAATTAATTAATTTGCACACATCATTATGTTTATCACCGATATTTAATCGCGCACAAAACAATTTATTTATATTTTCGTTTCGGCCGTGTTTCGATGGTCGAGGTCACGAGCTGTCTGAATAACACTTTTCGTCTTGAAAAATGAGGGTGTTAGGTAGGATATAGTCCCAATGATAAACATAATTATGGATTAGTCCGTCTGCATTCCCGAGTTTAATTTCATTATGGGTATGAGGTAGTTGTGGGTTTAATGTCGTTCCCAAGAAACCAAGCAGGGGAAGCAGTGTGAAACGATTACTATAAAACAGCTGTAACTATCTGTCAACGACAATTTACCAGTTTCATAGATCATTTATGACTTGACAAAAGTCTTCAGCTGGTCGTTCATTTAGATTACAATTTTCTTATGAATTAACCTATTTTTGGTTATTTTGGCGTTGATGTAAAAAGTGAAGCGTTACACCTACTGCTTGGCAGTTGAACTGGTAAACACCACTCCTCACCTGGCTAGGACAGCCTCCAGCTGATGTTGGAGCTGCCTCTTCTCTTCAAACAGACCATCTACCTGGGTCTTTAGCTCTGTACTCTCAGCTTCCTTGTCTGTTGCTAACTTTGTCACTTGGCTCAGGTTGTTCCGCAGTTCTGTCACGTCTAGCTTCGCTTTCGCTAACTCGAAGGCCTGAAAATTACGTTCAGCGGTTCAATCTTAAGACGCATAGTTATAATTTGCTGTTAAAATCTGTCTTATTGGAATTTGTGTAATGTTAAGCACGATCACGATAACCCTAGATGACTAACTAAAGATACCAAAACTTTAGATGGAAAAAATAAAATTTTATTTTATTAGTGTAGAGTATGTTTTATCAAAAATTAAAGATGGAAATGAAAAACTGATACACAAAAATGTTTTTACGTTACCTGATCATTTAGTTCTTTCTTGTTAAAGTCCAACTCATGCTGTAGAAGCGATATCTGCTTCCTTATCTTCACCAATTGCTTCCTGTCTCCACTCACTTGCCTATCAGCGATTTTCCTGTCATCCCCAATTTTGCTTCTCGGCGATGGACTTCGCGACACCATCTTTAATTGCTCTTTTAGAGACGCTATCTCTTCGTGGAATGAGCTTATGTCTTCTTGTAATATCTCTATTTCAGTCTCTTTGTCTTTTAATTTATCTGTCAATAGCTTCAACTCATCGATTTTTAAAGTTAGTTCCATATTCAAAGAGTTGAGTCTTTCGAGTTCACTTTCGCTGTTCTGCAATTTGAGTGATGCATTCTCTTGTTCCTTTTCTAGTTTTGTCAGTTTTAGTTTTAATTCGTTGTTATTTGAGGTCAAATTGTCGTTGTCTTCGTTCAGTTTTGCAACGTCACGGTTGAGCGCCTCTACTGTATCTTGTAATTGGAAGAGTCCATTGGATTTCTCCTCAAACGCTTCTTTCAAATTGTCAAACTCCTCAGTTTTGTCGTTAAGACATCTCTGTAAGTCGTCAAGTCTATCTAAATGTTGGTTCAAGCTGTCAATTTGTTGGTTCTTTTCAGTCACTAATAGTTCTAGTCTTTGTAGTTCAGCAGCTTTTTCACGTAATAGATGGTTTTCAGATTCACATTTTTCTAGATTATTATTTCTGCACTGCAGCTCGTCAATTTTAACTTCTAGTTCAGTCATTTTGTTCGTCAAATTCCGCTTTTCTTTTGCTAGTTCTAATATCATATTTTCTCTTCTTAAAATGTCTTCTTTGAGCAAATGTAAATCTTTAGATTTGTCATTGACCTCTTGAGTAAGTTCCGTCAATCTTTGTTCAAGCAGTTTTTTATTCGATGAGAAATTTTCCAACTGGTTCTCGTAGAACTTTTTGTCATTCTCCATCGTAGCCATGGTGTTTTCTAGAAGACTTTTAAGTTCCTCCACCTCTTCTTTTAGAGCGGGGAATTCGCATAGCTGTTCCTCAGCGTTTTTGAGCTCAGATTTACAAAGTCCTAGTTCGGTTCTTGATTTCTTTATTTCATGTTTTAGTTGAGTCAGTATATCGGGGAAATTTTCTTGTTTTATATCTAGAGTTATCCCTAATTCTCTTAGAGACGTAAACTCTTCCTCATTACTTTTATTGTCTATGGTTGGTTCTAATGAGAAGTTAATTTTCTTCGGCTCGACGCTATTGTTTTTACTTTCATCTACTTCTCTATTGGGGTACATTGAGCAATTGTCTTGTATCTTTTGAGCAGTTGAAACTCTCTCTATGGGTCTAAACATGGTAGTTTCGTTGACGTTTCTCTTGTATTCTTTTAATGCGTCTTTGTTTTGGGTTGAAGTCAGATGCGCGGGGAGTGAGTCAGCTCGCGGTGTAAAAGCCGGGATTTCAAAATGATCCGCGTATTCGATGTTCAATGAACTCATGTCGGGTCTCTGAACGTCTGGCGTCTGTGTTTTGTTTAGCTGCATTTTGTCCGTGACAAAGGGCGCGCCACTCAAGTTCTGAGCCTTTAACTCGGCTCGACGCATCTGCATGTCCTGTTCATCGAACTCTGATATAGATACTATGTCACTGAGCGTTCTACCTGACGCTTTCCCTTCATAAAGCTCGCTTTTCTCATCCTTGTTGTCATCGTCGAGTTTTAAGGCTGTGGAGAAAATAGCTATGAATCATAGACGTTGCACAAATCTGTCGTAGCCTACATTAGCGGTAGGAAGTTGGAGGAATTCCAAATCTATGTCTAGACTATGATGATAGGTCTCAAAACTAGTGTTTAGACAGCAAAATGGATTAAACAACTGTTCATTAAGCAATCTAGTGTGAGATATTCTTCGTAAGTAGAACATACCAAGGATAAGATCCAATGTTTTTAAAAACACTGAATTGGTGCTAAAAGAATCTCGCTTGTTAATGTGGTGAATATGGAAGCTAGCCAGGTGTACACTGAACCAAATGTGTAATACAAAATAACATTTCCATTTGCATTAATCAACATTTTAATAAAATAACATTAACAACAACAACATTTCGTCGTCAGCCATAAAACGTCCACTGCTGGACGTAGGCCTCCCCCTTGATAGATGGGTGCTGCCATAATTCCCACGCTTGGCAGGCGGCTTGGGGATCGCAGAATGCTCACCACCGTTGTTAACCGACAACAACATTTAGCGTTATTTATTCATATTTTTTCTCTCTCTTCTCTTTTTTTTAAATATCAGCCCCACTAAATCTAAACATGATTTATGTAGCGTCCGAAACGTAGCTTTTCTTCTCAGGGCAATGAGAACAAGAGTGAACCTTCAAATAAATAAAAAATTGCCCTAACTTAAACAGAGTAAGGATAGGAGAAAGAAAACTCTATCAATAAGACCCAGGCCCCCTAGCACGCGCCGAGGACTAATTGGTCTTTCCCCGCGCGGGAAAGTAATAAAGCTAGAATATGGATACGTCTGTCTCGTTATCGCGAGGAAAAACGAGTTGAGAGACGTTTATCACGGCTAGCGTGCTAGGCGGGCAGAAGTTCTATGGAACACCTGCACAAATTTGGCGTTTAACTGGGAAAATTAGCAAAAGAGGGTAGAGGCTTGTGCTCCGCAGTAGGCTGAATGAACAGCCAAAGATTTTGGTATTTCATCTTACCTAATAACTCTTGGAGCTGGTCTTCTTTCTCCGCCAGAGCTCGCTGTTGGTCTCTGACGCTGACCAGCAGTTCGTCTTTGTCCTTCTCCAAGCTGGACGCGAGCTGTTCCAGCTGCACGATCCTTGTTTGAGCTGAAGACAACTCGCGCTCTAGGATCACCACTTTGTCTTTGGGATTACCTGTAAGGGGATAAAATGTTCATGTACTTTTTGTAAGTCTTGATAAACTGATCGATACTTATAAAAAGTATGTAAAGGTCTATGCTATGACAGCCCTCACGATGCCTCTATCGTTTCTTAGTGGTTTTATATTTTATTAACTCTCAGCAAATTAATGATTTTCACAACAAATCGATCTACACTAAAATGTCGCAAACTCGTAGACTTTTTTTGTAATGTGAAAACAAGATGAACGATACACTTTAGATACTTTTTGTTATACAAGACAAAAAAAAACAAGCAAAAAGTAATTGGGCAATTGGGAAACTTACAAGAGTTTCCGTAGAGAGAATGATGTTGTTCATTTAGCTTCTCTTTCTCTTCCTGATTCTGTTTTAGTCTCGCCAATTGTTTATCTTTTGATTCCAGATCTTCTTTTAGTCGTTGGACCTGTGTGGAAAGATATAGCATATCATTGGAATAGTGAGAACAAGTTCGTTACAAGTATAACCTAGTCAATGAAGCCAATGTGGTTATGTTGGAATGTTATTATTAATACGAGTATATTTATTCATACACAAAAATAATTATGAAAGCTTTCTGCAAAGCGTTCGACAAGCATCACTAAGCTCTTGCGATATTATGTTTTGAAGCGCCAAAATGTCGCAAAGGTGTTTGACAACTATTACCGTTTTGAACCAACTAAAAACCAAACAGTCGCGGTTGTAGTCGTCCATCGAGTTAGCCGAAACTATTTCTATTTCGTTTTTAATTCGTTATCCTGAAAAGCTCTCCTTGTGGACAAAGACTGCACAATTGTGTACCTTTTAAGTGTAGAATTGTGAAATGCGACACTGAAAAGTGACATTGGGTAGCCTTCACCACACGAGACGACTCCGATGATGAACGGCTCCAGAGAGTGCCGGCACAGCACGACACTGTCCGTGCACACAGCAACCGTTGTCAACACGCGAGCGGTACGCGGCGGCCCGCAGCCCGAGCCAGACGTGGCTGCGCCGGGCTCTGATATCACTTGAAGGCGGGGGAGGTCACAGTGAAGTGTGTCCGTGGCCCGTGGAGAGTATAGTTACCTCCGCGAGCGCGTCGTGCAGCTGCACGCTGAGCTGCGAGGCGGCGTGGTGCGCCAGCGCCTCGGCGTCGTTGCGCTGCTGCTGCAGCCGCGCCGACAGCGACGAGATGCGCAGCGCCTGCTCCGACATGCGCGCCTGCAGGACATCGCGCTCCGCTCGCACCTCCTGCACAAACAAACAGCCTCTTGTGAGGAAACAAGGTTATAGGACCGCAGTTTTATAGGAGGTATTTCTGACGTAGTTACAGCGGGTATTTAGCGTCATGCCCAATTCGCTTTTTTATATAATAGTGGCAAACAAGCAGGCAGCTCACCTCGTGGTAAGTGGTTGCCGTCTATGAACAACTGCAAAACCAGTCTCCCACTCTTTAAGAATAAGGAAAGCCGGAAAGGCCTCCAACGGGAGAGCATTTTACAACCCGTACGTGATATTTCCTGATAACACCAACAAAAATAATTTTCCTCTTGCTCTAGCGATACAGGTAAGCTACCGAGACCGTGAGGTTAGCAAAAGGGACTACATAAGCTACTGACGCAGCCGGCCAATTTTTCGTACATTTTGCATCCCGCCACAAAGACATTTCTGTTGGCTGGAAGCCTTAGTGTAATGACTACGAATTCTTGCGAGTAGCTCAACTAAATCCCAAAATCCAGTCAATGTTAGGACAGGTGACCGCGAGTAGCATTACCAACAAACCACAATTTGAGTCGGATATCACGTTAGCTTATCGGACCTAGTTACTTGACTATCAAGCTAAACAAGAGGCATTCAGGCGTCACTTTAGCATTAGAGGTATAGTCATTTAGCCGGTAGGAATTAATTTATCCCCATCTGCAATTAGCCTTTAATATCATTGCTGGGCATAGATTTCTTTCGACGGGTAGGGCCTCTAACTACCGCACTGACCTGTTACGTGCGAAGAATGCAATATTTCTTTAATTTTTATAACGGTACGATATAACTCTACTGAATTAATATCTACAGGTGAAAGAGTCTAGCATAACAAACTACTTCCAAGTTCACGAATTAGTCAATCGCGTATGTTTATCGCGGCGCGGCCCATTTGTAAGGCCTACTGGATCATTAGGTCAGTTACAGTCGGTTTATCGACGAGTTCAGAGGTTCTTGCGGTCACGAGACCTACTACCGTAATCGACTGTTCCGTCATAATTATGGAGATAAATGCAAAAACTTCATCTACATGTACCTAATTACAACGTAATAAAGATAAAATTGCAAAAAAATTATAGAATAATTGCGAAATATACAAAAATGTGCAAGTAAGGAACATCGCTGTAGTATACCGGGTGTAAAGGAAACGCTCCCAAAACGTAGACAGGTGAAAGTAATGTAAAAAGGCAGTTGATTGTTTTATTTTTATATTAGACTAGCTGACCCGTCCCGGCCTCGCACGGGGGTAAATACCCATTTTAAACCGACTTCAAAAAAAGGAAGTTATCAATTCGACACGTACGTATGTAATACTGTGTCCCGTGGTTCCACGGTTCCACGGTGGTTCCGTGATGAAGAAAAACGGCGAAACTGATAATTAAAAAAATGCCTATAATGGTGCCATCCCTATACCTTTAAATACCAAGTACTAATCATACAAAGTTTCATCCCACGTTGCACTCTGTTAAGTCAGCCTTTAAAAATTTTATTGAATATTACTTTATTTTTATTTTGAATGTACTATCTAAGTATCAATGTTCATCATTATAACTTAAGCTTTATAAAGTTTAATCACCCGCTTTACCCGCTTAAATCATCCCAGTCAAAAAATATTAAAAATATCATATTTTATTATGTATGAACTACCCAAATAGGTACCAATTTTCATCACTATAACTTCAAAAATAAAGAACTTTGCATTTAAAGTTACATCCCGTTCCACCCCCTTAATTCAGCCCTATCGCAAAATCCATTCTTAGCTGACGTCTCCTACCTATAAACTACCTACCTGCCAAATTTCAGCTTCAGGGATCAAGTAGTTTTCGAGATTTCGTGATTAGACAGTGAGTGAGTGAGTGATTTTCGCTTTTATATATATATATATACTAGCTGCGCTACGCGGCCGCGCGTTTTACCCGCGTGATGATGATGATGATAAAAAGTTGCCTATGTTATTCCGGTAAATAAGCTATCTCCATTCCGGGTGTCATCCAATTTCGTTTAGCCGTTTCAGCGTGTGAAGTGTTATAATTATATAAAGAAAAAAAAGAAAAAAAGAAAAAGAAATTAATAAAGATTATAATTATATAACCTGTAATATTATGTTATGCTCTTTTCGCCTCAAGCACAGAACACAGTACATCATCAACAGCCAGAAGACGTCCACTGTTGAACGAAGCCCCTCCCCCCCCCTTAATAGGGAGGGGTTGCCATAACGTTGCGCTTGGCAGGCCGCTTGGGTATGTATACATAGTTATATTAAAAAAGTTTTGTATTTTTTTGTAATCAGCCCCAGTTAATATTTTTATAGTACATTATGATACGAGTGTGCTATGTTGGTCATTACACTAGAGGCGGTATTATGCGCGCGAGCCGCAGGCGAGCGCGATAAGAAAGCCGAGAGCGTAATGACTAATAGCACAAGAGTTCGATACGACTGTTTTCGTCACACTTGCGAGGTTAAAAACATTTTTTTTGATAATAATCAACCACACAGCGAAAACGTCAACAAACATTTGCGGAAAATGGCGCCCAAATCAGTAATGCGCGCGCAGGTTGACATTTACTTCAGCGGCATAAGAACTCTTTGATGGTATTACAAAAAAACTGTAAGTATTACCCGGCTATATTAAGAGTGCTTCGTACACGTACGTCTAATTGCAGTCACGTACAAACTTGAATTTACCGGGTTATACCTATTATAGTACAAGTGCCGTAATGTAAAGTAAAAAGCACGCGTGTATAATAGCTTGGATTATGAGCCTAAAACCGATGTAATAAGATCCACTTTACGAGCAAGTGTGATGAAAAATATATTATTTGATTTGTTTTGATTATTATACGGTATAATAAAAAAGCGACATTTTAGCATTTTTTTTTAAGTTTGCGCTTTTTGTCACATATGGTCGAAACCTATCTTTGAGGACTTAAAAACAATACATATCAAAATATCAGCTGATAAGTTTTCTGTGTCAGCTGATAAGTTTCACCAGCACGGTGATTAATTATACTACACAAAAAAAACACCAGCACTGTTAAGTACTATTATGTTGTGTGCTATCTTCGTTTTTGGAAGCGTTCCCCTTACACCCTGTATAGTACAAAACAGGAGTTGGAAAATATCCTTTCAAACAAAGAGTGAAATCATGCTCGTAATTCTTTGTGTGCTTTAAATAAATTGTTATATACTTGAATATAATATGGCTTTCAATAGTAAATATAAATAGCCTTACTCTTCACAATTGGCAATTCATAAAAAGTGATTTATATCAATTTAGTATGTTATAGCCGTCTAGACTTTGAACCTTGATATACCTACCTATCATAAAGATTTAGCAATAGCAATAACTGTCAAGTGAGTAAGTACTTCACTATCTACCATAATTTCAACAGGAGTCAATTGGTTGTTATTTCACAGAATTGTACAGTGTACACCCAAATTACACTGTAAGTGTGAATAAAGACACTTGTCTCAATGCAGTTGCAACGTTTTGGACATTAGATAAATGTTCTGGCGCATTTGGCAAGTCTGCCAGGCGACTGAGCACGTTCGAGGCAACTAGTTGTTCAACAAGACACGATGGCATTGTAATTAGGATACAGGTGCAGGCAGAAGCAAAAGGTTGTTCTTTCCAGAATCTTTACGACTACGTTTTGTATGAAACATCTATATGCATTTTGCATAAAAGTTATCATCCTTAGGATAACATTAAAATCTTTTAAAATCAGTATTTTGTGAAAATAGTAATCTTTGGTTATATAAGATTGAGCGAGTTGTGGGCAAATAGGCAAGTGAGCCTGCTGATGGTAAGTGGTCACCGCCGCTTCTGGACAACAGCAACTCCAGAAGCACACCCGGGAGGTCGCTCACGACCTCGTCGCTTTAAGATTTTGTCTTGTAAAAGTTTTATAATGCTAATAGTATTCTATACTAGCTGCGCCCCGCGGTTCACCCGCGATTCCTGGAATACAAAGTAGCCTATGTTTTATTCCAAGGTATAAGATACCTCTATACCGAATTTCATCCAAATCCGTTCAGCCGTAATGGAGTAACAAACATACACACAAACTTTCGTATTTATAATATTGGTGTGATTTTTGTAGCCGAGAACTCACATTTGTACACAGTCACATCACACATCACATCATCAGCCAGAAGACGTCCACTGCTGGACGAAGGCCTCCCCCTTAATAGGGAGGGGTTGCCATAATCCTCACGCTTGGCAGGCGCTTGGCTTGTCTACAGTACTAGCGATAAAATAAAACGCAGATAAAATCTAACCCACTGCCAATAACACTCACCGTCAAGTCCGGCAGGCCCATCCTCAAGTGCCTTTTAAAAAAACTCCACACAAACATAACACACAGTAATCCACACACACATTCACAGTCCCTTCATCTCGGCCGGATGGAGTAATTACATTTTTAATGGGAATTATGAATGAAGAATATAAACACTACGCTACGATGCAAGGGAGAGTAGGGGAGACCTTGCGACAGCAGAAAACGCTTTGAAGCATCGGCACTGACTGAGCTACAGTCCATACACTGAGATAATGTACCAAAACACGGATGTGCGAAATGTGGGCGGTCGGTTGTTGGGGCGGGAACGGATGTGGCAATTGTAGGGTGAGATGCGAGAGCGTTCACCTTTAACTGCGTATGTTGAATGATAAGGAGCACAACCTGCTCTAGGGTAAACTTAACAATTTAAGTTAATCTAAAGTACTTAAAGCTGCGCTCAACTGTTTCAAGCACATTTTTTACTGCGATCAATCATTATTCTAAAGTTGAATGAAATAGGGCCATATTTAGCGGAGCAAAAATATGGCAGTTACGCAGATTCGTGCGTGTCAACATTCGATTTACGATTTTTTTACCCATTTTTAATTTATTACAAGCATAATATAAATATTATTTCATAACTAAGAGCTACAAATCGTAACGAAACTATATTATTTACAAGTGAGTAAATTTTGAATGATTAAAGCTGTTGTAATGTGTAAAAATAGAGGTGTTTTGTCATTTTTTTTCTTCTTATCAATTTTTTTTAGAATGATTTCAAAAGCGTCACATCACTTCATCACATCTCATCTTATAGATACATATATATTTTTTGAGAAAACACAAACTCATAAAAATCGTCAAAAAACTGTTATGCTGCACGTGATTTTTTTGAACAGGTTAATAATAGAACAGAGTAGAACAGGTTTTTTTAAGTTAATAATATTTGTAAAGTACTCCAAATTTTGTCCGAATGTGCGAAATTACTTTTGCGTAACGTAGACTAGACGCAGAGGTTGTTAGAAATACCCAGTATTAGTGGGATAAAAATAGTTCCAAATAATAAGGCTGAAGTACTGATACACGAATGCAAAATGTGTTAAATTAAAGTAAAGTTTGGTGCGCCACGTGCATTGCGAAGATGAAAATAAAAAAAGATTCCCAAATACCGATGTCAAATAATTCATTAAATTAAAATTTAATGACATCCAACGATAAACACATCAACTGCCGCCTCCGCGCATTCCCGGCTCTTATTCAATATCCCTATATTTATCCCTGTCACGCACACATGGACAGTGACGCACACCAGCGCGCTAAGTGCGTGTGACAGTAGGGTTGGCACCGGGCTATTTCTGTCGCTTGTTTATCTTCCTGCTTGTGTAATACAGTTAATAGTAAATAGGTTAAAGCGTTGTTTTATTGTTCACATGGGACGCGTGGAGTTGTAACTTTTTTATTAGTTGGAAAATTGCAACAGTTTCATGGTGATGCGTATTCGAACGGGTTGTAAATCCGCCGTTCGATAAACGTAAACATAAGTAATGTATTTTCGTCTCTGATGAAAACCCATCCAAATACGTGAAGTCAGGCAAAACATAACGCTTTTGACGGATTAAATCTGTCAGTAGGAGCAGGATTTTATCAACAAGGATTAATACAAGGGACTGTTTCAAACACTGTACATAGAGTAGCGCGGCCTGGGCACTTTGTTCGATGCCGAATCGTGCTTTATAAAAAGAAGAAAATGCTGATGAAGCGCTTTCGAACTGAGCTGCTACTGCTTTAGTTTTCTAGCAACCTTTACGACCAGTCTGAACATAGTCACAGAACGCGTCACAGCGCCTTCATAGCACATTTGTATGACGTCATTCGTACTGAAGTATAGGTTGGATTAGGTCTGTTAAAACTTACGTCAACTGTAACAATAAAACTATTTTATTATCCCAGTAAGGACATTGAATTGGAAATGTTATTATTTTCTAGCTTAAAAGTGGCAGCCCTAAAGCACATCCAATAAAAGTCTATAATGCAAATTGGAGAGCAGAGAGAGAGTTGATCCCGCATTAGGGTCGTCGCAAATTATACACCTACCGTCGAGTCTAGGCCGCCCGGTCGAGAATGAGTCACGCAGGTTAACTGTCCTGTCATCAGCGAATGAGCAATGTTTCCTAATGTCATAGTAGTCTAACTACTGCCTGCGGATTCACCTGCTATTTTCTAACTATTCCATATTTTCTGGGACAAATGCAATATTTGTGGCACACTCCGTTCTTGCTTTATATGTATAAATTAGTGATGATCATAGATTCAGGTAATAGACAAACCGATCAAAGGACAGACAGGTAATTTTTTTATTTTATTAGTAGGCAGACTAACACAGCACGAACTCAAAGATATTAACCGTGCTAGTTATTTATATAAAGTATTTTAAATTATACTAAGGTATTTTATTTCGAGCAAGAATAAACTTTTAACTAAATTACGAATCGAGTCCAATTTTGTTGTTGTATCTGAACTGCAAAAAGAGACAGTAAATAAAGTTCGTGTTAACTGAGCAACCAGCCCTAATAGAGTTCAGAGTTGATATTTCGCCCGAAGGCCTCTATTATACCTTGGCAAGCTGACCGCTGAATCTACATTTTAGTGTGCCATACATAGCATAATCCTATCGAGTCTGCAACGACTTGAAAAGCTTTTACTTACAATAACGCTCCTAAGAGTCTGAATTCTGTATATAAAAGCTTTCAAATGAAAAGTAAACGCTCGATTAACACATAATTGCAGTTGGCAAGTGTCAACTGTTCTAGGAAAGACTTGGCAGAGGAAATCCAAATGATACTGATACCTGCCAGTAGTTTTAATTCGTAGAATATGAACCAACGCCTTACAGTTCTACCGATTTTTATATAATCTCATTTGTTAAAAGAGGTCGGTTAACCGCATCACTCTTTAAACTCTTTATCATCTCGCAGCTGGGTGGCATAGGTTATGTTAGACGGGTGTTTGGGCTATCAGCAGGTCCGCTGCGGGGAAGGCCTGGTGGATTACATACGCCATTGAATTTCTTCTCCAAGCCATTATGCAGGTTTCCTCACCATGCTTTCCTTCAAGAGCACTGGACTTCTGCTCCCACCATCCTTCCCGGCCCGGGATCGAACACACAACATGAAGAATGTGAGGCGCGTCCATTCACAACTAGACTGCCCCAAGGTCAGACAAAAAATATATAAACGGTAAGAAATAGACATTTCACATTTGGCTTTACTACAGATTTCTATCGTTTCTAACCGTCATGAAAACCTTCGCCTTGCTTAAGTTCTTTTAAAGTAGAAATGAAAATCGCATCTGAAGAACGAATCGCATATGAGCCGTGTTTCATTTTAGACATCGTAAATAGCATAAACTCACCATAAGACTTTGAAGATATATCAAGCTTTTCATGAGAATCCATTGTTGCAAAGTCTACAAATCCGTCGACTAATCCGCGAATGTATCAGATCCGTTGGTTGCGAAAGACTCAAGATTAATGGCGCATATACTCGTAAATTGCGTCCGATCGTTGCAGAATGTTAGTTCATCGATCCGGAATAACATGCGGGTTCTAGGAAAACTGTATGATAGAATGATATAAATAAACTAAAACTATTTAGATTGATTTGATATTTACACGAGTTTGGACAACAAAGCTAGTTTGGAGTTGAGCAGGCTTTCGCAAGCAGCAACATCATACTTAAAAACTTTAACCCGCGACGTTTTGTTATTTGTATATAATATTCTTAGATAAAAAATAAAATTGAAGAAAGGTATAACATTACATAGCATAATATAGCAAGAATCAACTACAATAGCATATGCGATACAAGCGAAGCTTTGACTCGCCTGTGCGTGTGACTTGTGTTTTATAGTTGTAACACCGCTAACGAGATTTCGACCAAACATATGACCGAATTTCAAACGATAACCTATGGGATATCATTCGATGACAGTTCGTAATAAAATGGAGCCCATTTTTTTTGTCAGTCGTATAAATTCACTGACAAAATAATCTTAGGCAGATTTTTGAGTAATCTCGTGCAAAAATGCGTTCGTGTCCCATCTCTTTACCCAGTCAGCAGTTCAAGCGTGAGATCATCGCGTTTCTAGATCTACAGTAATAAACAGGATGGCTACGTTGGTAATGCTTCATACACTATTTTTAGCGAAAAAACATTGAGATGTTTTTCGAATACCCATGACAATGAAAACAAGAGAACGTGTCGTCCGAGTTCGCTTGGCAATAGGCGCAAATAGAAGTGAATAAGACGATTTAATGCGATAAGATTTAGAAGACGAAAATTGCAAATCGTCGGTGTAGTTTGCATGATTTGCTGCTGTATTTTCAGTTACATTTCAGCAAAGTGTGAGCTATAGAATTGTACAAACATCAGTTTTAAATTTGCTCATAATTGAAAAACTAGGAATATTTAGCGCAATAGGACTGATTTGAACCATAGAAATAATTACTTAGATTACTATTATTAGACTTAGATTATCTTACGTGGCACCTTTCGTGTCTCAAACCTGATGTTTTGTCAAGAACCTACTAACTCTCGTCTTGTGTATAGTAGGAACGAAACAATTATAACACTTGTTTTTCGTAGTTTGAAACGAATTATATTCTGTTTCAATACAGGTCTACAGAGTTCTCATTGTGAACAAATTTACCTACAGGATCAAACCTGAAATCGCAAAAAATAAATCAGCTATTCCGCCCATAAATAGCCCAATTTGGACCTGGGTATGTCCTAAAACTGCATCCAGAACCGGCGTAGGACAGGCAGCAGCGTCCTCTTAGTTAACGGTGGTAACACTCTGCGATCCCCAAGCCGCCTGCCAAGCGTGTGGATTATGGCAACCCCTCCCTATTAAGGTGGAGGCCTTCGTCCAGCAGTGGACATCTTCCAGCTGTTGAAGTGAAGAAGCCCAATTTATTTCCGCGACTTCAGGGTTCTTACTGTAGTAAAAGTTTTAAAGTAATGAAGTAATGGGCACAATGACAACCTTTTGGCTTAGTAAAACCGTTACGCGTAACTCCGTTCAGTTGGGGCTCAAGTTTTATGATTTGTTGCAATACCTTGCATTTATCTATTTCATCGATCCTCCCAAACCAAAAAATACCCCATAGCGAAAAGCCCCCTTGGGGTAAAATTTGGCACCGTGGATTTCCACCTTTTCCCGGTAGTTAAGCATATTATTTGTGAGTAGATGACAGTGATTGTGAAAGCGTGACGCGGTCAGGTTATCAAAATAAACGCGTTGTCTGGACGCGCGCCAGCTGTGGAGCGCTCGCGGTGCGGGCGCAAGGTCTGCGCGACAGGAAATATTCTATAGAAATATAGTATTAAATAATACGCTATTGGTGTTAAGAAATTACGCAAATGAAGTTGGACAGTCATATAGATCTGATGCCCACTGATCCAATGTGTTTTGTCTATCATTTGAAGTAATAAATGTCTGCCATCTTCCTTATGGTCCTTCACCTAAGCATCGGCTATGTAGTTTTGAGATGCTTTACGACAGAATCTTCTAGAGATTTCGCATAAACTGATATACGGTTAGTCCTAATCGGTTGGGCATATCCTGTTCAAAACAAACAACTTTTATTATAGGGCCAACATTGAATTCCCAAAAAGAAACAGCTGTTTCATACATTTTGCCCAAGGTGGATGAATTTGTTGTATGAAACAGCTGATAATTTGTTCGCGATTTCAATGTTGGCCCCTTAATAAAAGTTGTTTGTTTTGATGTACAGAGTATGCCCTTAAAAGGATGCTAACTGGTAATGACTAACCCTGTATATACGTCGCGGCGTAGCAGAATGAGGTGTTCCAAAATCTTCATTGAAGTTAAGTAACGAACGATCCGCTCGGTCTTCGGACGGGTAATCCCTGTGAGTCGGGTGGATGATACGTTAATCTAGTGTACACTATTGATCCCAGCTATTGACATTGACAGCAACAGTCAAAAGACTTTGGGCGGCATACTAAACTGTTGTCTTTAGGACTTTAAACTCTCGGCTAATACGAACCTACTTTTATTGTACCCACCTGAGCGACGTCCTTCAACTGAGCGCGTTGCATCTCCAGATCAGCTATCCTCTTCAAAGCAGCATCCTCAGCTCGTGCGAGAGCATCCAAGCACTCCCACAGGCGCGCCAGCTCGGCCAGGCGGCTGCACCGCGGCGTGCTCGGCCCGTGCGGGGACTGCGCCTAGGGAGACACATGGAATTATCTAGTAGGATGGCAGCGTTAGGAGATTTTCTATAACCCCACAAGCAAGCTGTGAAAATTTGGGATTATGATTCGAAAATCATGCGTTTTGCCGCAATGCCTGTAGGGCTAGCATGCGCAGCGAGAGAAAATTTTCTCGATTCTTAAAAACAGGACAAAGCTACGACTCTGTATAAGTTTGTCTCGTTTTCGCACGACATAAAGATACGACAAAATTTTCTCGCGGAGCGCAAGCTAGCCCTGCTGGTAATAAACCAATGATGCGGTATCACATACATCAACAGCCGGAAGACGTCCACTGTTGGACGAAGGCCTCTCCCTTAAAGGGAGGTGTTGCCATAATCCCCACGCTTGGCAGGCGGCTTGGGGATTATGCGGTATACATTGGAGCCATAAAAATAAACTGATTCCTCTCGCGATTGGATCATTCCCAGATTTTTATCTATGATGATGATGATGGACCAGATTTTGGAATGATGGGTGAAGCTATATATTATATCTCGCGTAAAGCTTGGACCTAGTGGGAACTTGCGAATATCTAATGAGTTGACAAGACATGTTGTTTATCATCATCATCATCATCAGCCCAGAGACGTCCACTGCTGAACGAAGGCCTTAGACCGCCACACTGTACGACAACCTGCCATTTGCATCCACCAGTTGCCCGCGACTTGTACAATGTACGTATGTATGTATGTATATATATACAATATATATAGTGGGAGGACGCGCCTACGCTGCGTAGGACGGTTCGCGGTAGCCACGAGAGAACCTTTCAAACCCATCGGTTGTCAGTCCTTCGAGCGATGTGACCTGCCCACAGCCACTTCAACTTGTAAACCCTGCGCGCTATGTCGGTGACTTTGGTTCTTTGGCGAATATCCTCGTTCCGGATTTTATCGCGCAAAGTAACTCCGATCATAGCTCTCTCCATTGCCCGTTGTGTGACTCCGAGTTTCTCCAAAATGCCAGCAGAAGACCACACGTTCCAGTTCCATATACGTTATCACTGGCAAATACACACTGGTTGAAGACCCTTGTCTTCAGACATGTTGTTTATAATGAACCACCAATGAAAAATATGGTGAATTATATCATCAGATTAGCCAAGTCAAATTAGGTCAATGTAATTTTCATAACGCCAATATCTAGTTTCATTCAGGAATGACTGTCCTTAATTGATAAATGCTCTGAATTGCTCTCATCTCATACGACACGATTTTGGCTAACATTAGCTCATTTATTGTTGAACCTTTTGAACGAATGGCGTACCTTGTAACAAGAACGGTCCACGCTTAATTATGGTAAACTAGAAATTGACGTGGGAAAAACTTGGGAAATGATTTAGGAAAGGGAGGAAGGACCAGCTTTCTTAAGAAGGGTAGCTTAAGTAGTTATCTTTCTAGTAAGAATGCAATGCAACCTAATTAGCAGTTAGTCTATTGCTTTCGCTGTTTAGCACAGAAATCACCGGGCATTAAGTTAATTACTGATTTTATATCTCACGAGCGCAGTGCAGAGCGGCGCAGGATTTTGTTCGCAAGTTCAAAATTCTAGCACTGCCACTGTTATGGGAATGCGCGACGCTTACCACCAAGCGAACATCACGCTCGTCTCGTCAGTCTATCGCATAAAAAAATATGTAAAAGTGCAGTAGTACCTCCAAGTCGTGGTCCCTCTGGTCCCGGAGCGACACGTCCTCGCTGGGCTCGCTGCAGGAGGCCGAGCACACCTCGTGGATGCGCTCCAGGCGCCGCGTGCGCCGGTCGATGCGCTCCTCCAGGCACCGGCACTGGGGTCACACAACTTGTAGGATACTTCCACAGGGACACTTATAAAACAAGCTTCCTTTAATAGGGTAGATGACTGATGTTTATATCGTTGAAACCAATGGCTTTGATGAAGAATTTTAGTAAATATAGTATGATTATTGAAAATAATATTTAAATTGGTTAATAATGTTCTGATATATGAGCGTTTAAAGTTTTTGTTACAGACTACTCTGTCCCTTTCCCACAAAACAAAAAATGACGTCACGCCTTACTTGTCAGAATAGAATTTATATGGCGTACAGAGAAGTGACGTCACGATTTGCTGTTTCGCCTCTCTGTCTAGGATGTCAGATTTTCTTTTTCTTTTCATTAATCAGCTATATTTATGGGCCACATTTTAATAGGACAATAAAATTTGACTTTAAATGATTTGTGTAACATTTTTAACAATATATTAGTGTGCAGTGTTCGTGAAACTAAATGAAACAAATAAGAATCTACCAATCACAAAAACCTGTTTTGATCTGAAACGATACGATCGGTCTATTCTGGCAAGTACTCTGCTCCGCTATCTTCAGGTCAGTGAAGCATACCCTTACAATCCGCTTCTTTACCCAGTGTAACACCATTAAATCATTGATCGGCCGATTTCTTTTACATTATCGAAAGAGCCAAAAGAAAATCCTTCCTTCCAAATCCAATGAGCTGGAACTGCCGATGAAGGGAAACATCGTGAGGAAACCACGTGACGGTAGACGCACTGGTTAGCTACCACAAGAGAAAGTGTTGACTTGTCAAACACCTTAATATAGATAAATAAAATAAAATGAAAAATTGTTGGCAATCTATTTATGCAACGGAACCATTGACCTAATACCTAAAGAGTCACAAATGTGCAAAAAAAATGTCCGCGCCAAAACTCGGCGCACGGTATGCAGTGCGCCGACTTTTGGAACGACTTGAACTAAGATAACACACAAGCGCTCAAGCATACATTGAATACTATACAAGCGACATAACGTCTAAATTCGAATAATTGTGAACTATATAATGCACGTGTAGGTATGTACTACGGCACTCGGATGTTTTTTGACTGTTTTCCTTTAGAGATTGTGACTCTTTGGATATTAGTTCAATAAACGGAATAAATAAATTTTGAATAGTCCTCGCTTCAAAGTCATATCTGCATTCCTTCGTGGGTAATGATTTTGCTTCATTAAACTCACCTGTTCTTTAACTTTTTCCATCAGCTCCGTCGCCTTATCTTCATCCTGTCCGCACTTCAAACAGACCACATCACTCTGTCCCGTTCTCTCGCTCTTCATAGCCTCCAGTTCAGCCAGTAGCGACCTCATCTTGCTATCTCTGTCGTCTATAGTTTGTTTCATTTGCTCCAACTGTTCGAGTATATCTTTCTCGTGCGTTGTCTTTTGTTCGAGCTGCGTTTCTAGGTTAGCTATGATATCTCGCAGAATAACTATTTTTTCTTCGGTCGCTTTGAGCTCGTCGTGTATGGAGGCTTTCTTTGTCTCTAGTTCGGTGATTATTTGGTTCATCTCGCGCGTTTGGGCTTCTAGTTGCTCCACCTACGAATAAAGGTCCGAGGTGAATCTTTGCATAAACATTGTAGGAGACATTATAATGATCACTGTCTTTCAAACCCAATATTATACACCTAATACGAGTACAATCTACAAGTTTCTAACAACACATTAACTTTTGACATTACATTCAAGTCTATTCATTTACGTCTTCAACTTTATTGATCTACGTTACTTACTAGATGATAAATAGAAGATTACTCACCTAGGGAGCAAAAGTAAAGAATGTCTCAGATCACGTATATTGTCTCCCGGTGACAAACATGAGATCTGAGGCTTCTTTACTTGCTCCCGTGGTGTGTATACGATTTTACGTGTCGCTGCGTGTGAAGTGGTTCCACTTTGAAGTGGTTCCTTTCGCTCCGCGTAGCGGGGCAAAAGTAGCTACTTTAGCTCCGCAGGCACGTAAAGTAATATATGTACGTACACGTCTACAATACTGTTAAACATGTGCTATAGCATGCTGATAAAATATTGTACGTGCAAAAGAGAAAACAGAAACAAAAAAAAATATGGCATGATAACTACATTACTCGAAGATTTTTATAGTAAGTTTTAACATTGATGTGCTCTAGGCCTTCACCAAAGAGATGCATGGACTAGTCTATTTCGAACTTAAGAGGATAAAAGAGAGGGAAATATAATTATCTCTCTCTCTCTCTCTTTTTCTCTCGTTCTCGTTGGTTGGAGTGGTTGGTGCGAACAAAATCCACTAGTTTGTTAATTAATACTATATAATACTGATTAAATGACCACGTACATTACTCTAAAACGTTAATTTAAACAGCATTAACTTAAGCAACCCCATAAGTTCTTACTTAAAACGCTGTTTAAATTAACATACGTCATTTAATGAAGTGCGCAGTACAATTTTATCATCATTCAACTTTAAGCGGATAGTTAATCCATCTTTCTCTTTTCCTTTCTTACAAAGAAACTCGTCGGATAAAGAATAGGACAGAATAACTATTCCAAAGCTATTCTACGTTAATTAGTTTGAGGGCTAGTGAGTACGTAAAACAAGCAACAACTTACGTGTGCGTCGTGCTCGCGACAGTTGCAGTAGGATAGGCGCAGGCAACGCATCTGTGACGTCACACCGACACACGCGGGTTAGTGGGGGCAGTGGGGGGGGGGGGGCAAGCCGGGGCGGGGGAATGGGGGGGGGGAACAACGCACACAACAGCGGGCCTCATAAATAGGTTCAAAAATGGCTAACCAGAAATTAAATGCGGCCAATTTAATGCAAATCCAATGCATACAAACGAATTATACATAGTAAAGTAAGTAGAAGGCCCGCTAATGTTTAAAGGAGAGTAAACAGACTGTTTACTAATTATTATCAGTCGAAATCATGGTGAGCGTTGCTAGCCCCGTAAACGAAACTTTTAGCAATATGGTGCAATAAAAAACTGAAACATGGTGCAGTGTTAAAAATTGTTACTGTATTCAAAAGAACGTTGATCTGAGTCCACAACCAAGAAATATGATTAGATATAACAACAACCGATTAGAACCTTTCTGAGTAGAGATTAATTATGGAGGGTAGAGTAGGAGACTTGTATGGGAGACAAGTACAAAATGTGGCCAGCTCTGTGCAGTAAATGACAGTTGCAAACCCCTCCAGGATGGCGCTAGCGTAGCTATAAAGTATGGTATAAATATAGCAGTAATTGTAGACGGATTGAATCGGTTAGATACTCTCCAAATAGTCAACCAGATCAACTTACTAGGGCCCCAGGGCACACCCCTTCTGGGGTGCCAGGGCAAGTCTGCCCCCACTCCCGGCGACGGCCAAGCCGAGGGTCGTACCGTCTGAGGTGCCCTTGAGCTAGGCGCCTTTAACCTAAACTAGGCCGAGCGCCATTTGCACTTGCCTAAAGTCCGGTGACGCTGTAGAGGCCATCTGAGGTCAACAGCATCAGTCATCCATTTTTTTAAAACATACTAAAATGCGTTTTAGTGATTTCTGTAGATTTTTTTTAATAATAGAACAACAATGGGCAAAACTTGTGTTGTGAAAAGTTAAAAAAAATAAAAATATCTTTCCTTGTTTATTTCTAACTACTCTAGTAAAATATACTCTGCTGCTACACTAGCGCCACCCTTATTTTAATAAATTTTGATGGTAATTTTTTCATGTTAGAGACAGTACTCCTTGTACTCTACCCTCCATAGTATAGAGGTCGGTCCGGATCGAATACAGGGCGTCATAACCATCTATCATAGGCTTTAGTAGGTGGAGCTTTTACACCAAATAGTATTCATGTGATAAATAGGCCTCAACGTTAATTTCTTTCAAAAAAGCAAACGCCAAAGTTACCTAAAACTAAAACTGGTATAGATAATTTCTAGGTTATTTTCATTATTGCTATCATCACATCATCAGCCAGAAGAGGCCCACTGCAGGGCGAAGGCCTCCCCCTTAAAAAGTAGAGAAGGGTTCGTGCGCTTACTTCATGTAAACTACACAACGGAACGTTTTCACTACAATTTTGAAAATTTCTTCCGGAAGGTCGGCGATGTTTGCCCCGTACGAAGCGGAGGCGGGTTTTGTTTTAAATAATTAGACAATGGTGTCGATTCTGACGGTTTTAGTTAACAGAACTAAACTAACTAAAGTATTGCTGTCCTTAGCTGACATGTCTAAAAAAATAGTGACAGCGATATTTTAATTAATTTAGATCTGTCCACTAAAGCCTTCAAAAAAATTGACTTCAATGACGCCCTGTTTTAGCGCTTGAATATTATGTGGTGTAAGAGCGCCATTTCGTAAAGCTTACGACTACTAAGTTCAGAGTCTGTTGATGCCGTTTATTGAACTGTAAACGAGACCTCATCGATCGGACCAAACTGCATCCAAAGTGCGTGTACGCACCTCGCTGAGTATCCTGGCATTGTTCTGCAGCCGGGTCGTGAGGCGAGCGATCTCGTCTCGCATCTCCCTCTCTCGGCGGGTGAACTCGTCGCGCTCGCTCTCTCTCTCGCTCGCCTGCTCTTCCACGAACTGGCGCGTAGAACGCAGCTGACGGTTCGCTGCCTCCAACTGGTCGAGCAACGAGAGGTACAGGACATGTAGAATGGCTATATATTTAAAATGTACGCTCTATTTATATCGAGAAATATATTTTTACTAAATAGATTTTTTAACCATGACTACATGCTTCCCTTCCTTTCTTGGAAGACTACTACAACAAATTTCTAATAATTTACATTCAAAATGAAACACAAACAACAAACAATAAAAAAACTGGCATACATTTTTCGAAAGTACAATAAGATAGCATTTTTACAACGTTCATAACATGAGTATCTAAAAAAAACGATTTACACATAAACAGCAATCTCTAATATATTATATTAAATTGAATAATTGTAACAGAATGAAATTAATTATTTCTTTAATTAAACCAAAATTACGAGATCATCCATAAAGCATTTCAAACCAAAATAAAAGGCATAATACACTACACGGTATTCAAAGCGTCTTACCCTGAATGAGAAGTGTAAGACAAAGAGAGCCGATACGTTAGCAAAAACCCACGCCCACTCTGAATATCGAGCCGTAATTAGAGAGTAACTCAATAAATTACATTTCCCCCGTTTTCCCCCTTAACCCGGCAAATATCGATCGCACGAAAAAATTACCAGTAAATAAAATATAGAGAATTGAACAATGAACTACTTTAGTCCTTATTAAAGGAAATAAAATCGAAAACTAAAACCGCTTAAATTTTTCGAGAACAATTGTTCTTAGGCCGAGATATTGTAGTTTCACCTTAAACTCAAGATGGCGGCTAACGCAGCGCTCGAATTTGGTCGCGATTTTGAATTTACCCCACCCCTAAAAGGCTGATAAAATATAACTTTGCCTAGAGTTTTTTCTGGGTTAAATGCTAACCCGACTGGGCTGAAAGGCGTGAATAAGTGTAGATATATCTGCGAAATGGTAGCCTTTTAGCAAAGGGTAGACGTAGGCTCAGCCTGGCTACCGAGCCCTGAAGTGTAGTGTAATAAATAAACATTGTACTATACAACACTGGCAACATTTGCCGCCACGTTAGGACGAATATAGTAAGCCATGCGACGTCGACGGAGTTCGTTCGCGGGGTTACCTTCTCACAGCATATCTTATGCACGGGCGAGTCTGTCGTCCTCGCTACCTGACGCGGCCGTGCGGTGCAAAATACACATATCCATTTAAATACATATCATTATTATAAATAAGTATAGTAGAGATTATAAAAATCCAAAAAAATATATTATATAACCTTAAAATATTAGTAGTTATAGTTGGGTACAGTTACTTTATAGTTGGGTACCAAATTGCTAAGGCGAAGTCACAGGCAGATACAAAAAATATGACACGCTCGATTTTCATACAGTATTAAAAAAAAGTATATAAGTATTCTGTCAGCTATCGTTTCCATAATACATGCTTTGCTTAGTATGGGGCTAGATGGCGCTGAGTGTAAAAAAAAAATGTTTTGTAGTACTTCAACACAGTTCGTGCTACTATCATTTGAATGTTCAATTTAGGTGGCAGAATTGTTGTATGAGAATGCCCACCTGCTGATGCAGGTCATCCCTCTCCCGCTGCAGAGCGTCCAGGTCCCGCTGCAGGCGCAGGTCGGGGCGCGCGCCGCGCTCGGGGGACAGCGCGCCGGGCTCGGAGGAGGAGCGGCGCGGCGCGCGCGCCGAGTCCGCCAGGTGCAGCCCCGCGCCGGTGCCGTACCTGGTACATTTTACTTTTAACAACCGACTTCAAAAAAGAAGGTTCTCAATTCGACTGTCTTTTTTTGTATGTATGTTACGCGATTACTCCGCCAATTATGAAGTGATTTTGATGATTTTGACATGTAACAAAAAGGTTCATCAATACTGAAGGGTATGTGTATACTCATCATTATAAACAACTTTTACTATGGGGCCAACCATTAAAACGCGAAAATAATATCTGCTGTTCCATACATTTTGTCCAAGGCCAATTAATTTTTTTTTGACCCTATAGTAAAAGTTGTTCATAATGATGAGTACATACATACCCTTCAGTATTGTTGAACCTTTTTGTTACATGTTGTATATTTTTTTTTCGTAGTTCTTCTTTTTGACGAGCTTAGTGCCTTCCATCTGACATTTGTTTGTCGACACAACATGCTCTGTAAGACACTTTTATACTAAACATCTTCTATGCACATATTGTATGAATCTGTCCACGCCGTATGCAAATAAATGATCTTCATCTTTGTTGTTAGGATAGTCAGTGTATATGCATAGTGAGTTACCCCTCGGCGATGACGTCGGCGCTGGTCATGAGCTGCGCTATCTTGAGCAAGGCGGCCTCCAGGTCGCCGCGCAGCAGGCCCTCGCGCTGCAGGCACTCCGACATGGCCTCCTCCATGTTCTGCAACACGCACTCATTACGTGAACCTATGTACGAGTACACGCTGACCTCTATGATACAAGTACGCTGGACTTCATATTGTTGATAGCAAATTCAAGCCATTTGAATTTCGCCATCACGGATAGCCAACGGATAGCAGTGTGAGCGTCCATGGAACTAATATTTCGTAATACTATTATGTCTATTTTAGTACCGGTGATGCTCGAAAGGGCGCTTCAAATCGGCACATAAAACTGTCATTTCCTGGACAATGTTTAGTCCAGTGTTACAAACTTCGTCAGCCACTAGCGCCACGCCGCGGATCCAGAGGCGTACTACCTAAACTTAGATTGGCGCGATCTCATTATTGATGACTGAAGTAGTAGTTAATTATTCATGGTTTAGATATGTACGTTTTAATAAATATATGTAGGTATTTACAATCTCATTATATCACAAATTCTATATAATTATATGAAGTGAGGAATTGTACTGAACGCGGGGTAGTTGAGCATTGTTAAGAAAATCAAGATGGACGATGATGTCGGAAAGGTAAATAGAAATAGAAAAGACTTTATTTGTGACAAAAACATAACACACGCAAAAACAAAAGAAATTCAGACAATAGGCTAGATGACTGGTTTTTTTTTATTGTCCTATTCAAATGTGGCCCATAAATATAGCTGATTAATGAAAAGAAAATTAAAATCTGATCAAAAATAAGCAACTTATAAGCATTTTAATATCATGCTAGACAGAGAGGCGAAACAGCAAATCGTGACGTCACTTCTCAGGACGCCATATAAATTCTATTCTGACAAGTAAGGCGTGACGTCATTTTTTGTTTTGTGGGAAAGGGACAGAGTTGTCTCTAACAAAAACTTTAAACGCTCATATATCAGAACATTATTAACTGATTTAAATAATGTTTTCAATTACCATACTATATTCACTTAAATTCTTCATCAAAGCTATTGGTTTCAACGATTTAAACATCAGTCATCTAGCCTATTAAACACAACATATTAAAGAAATTGAACCTAAACATATACACCTATGACTAGTTTTTTTAGGTAGAACGGTGCGTAGGTGAATCGTTGGGAAAAAGTAATAAAAAGACAGATCAAGAGATATTTGCGTTCTTATTTCGGCCTCCCTGACCACTGACCTGTAACATTCGCACTTGTATTATAGAGGTCAGTGCTCGTAGGTACATAACTTTTGTTTCAATAAAGCCGTCGTGTCGGTCGTATACATTTGACAGCCTTATAGCTCAGTTGGTAGCATGTCCGCCTTCAGAGCTGTAGGGCGTGGGTTCGATCTTCACCCAGGGCAAACATTTATGAGACGAACATAGATGTTTCTTCTGTTTCTGGGTGTAGTATGTATTACAAGTAAGTATTTACGAAATCAGCTATCTGGTTTCCATAATACAAGCTTTGCTTAGTGTGGGGCTAGATGGCGCTGTGTATATAATGTCCACCAATATTAATATTATTTTATTTATTTGCTAGCTGCACCCCGCGGTTTCACTCGCGTTATGGTAAAAAACGGCGATGATGATGATAACGAGTAGCATTTATGTTATTCCGGGAAATAATCTATCTCCATTCCGAGTTACATCCAAATCCATTCAGCCGTTTTGGCGTGAAGATGTAACAATTAATACACACACACATACCGACAAACTTTCGCATTTACAATATTGGTGTGATTTAATACACAAGCCAGAACATACTCTTTACACTTGCATTGTGTATACATATGTGACAAATCATTTGGTGAACATTATATTCCTAATAATTGTGTACACATAACACAAATATATTATATAGGTATATGCATGTGTTTCAATAATAAAAACTATATGATGAGTTTAACTGAAATCGGCTGGTAAAGTTATGAAATATAAGCAATCAAACTATTTGGGAGGGAGTCCTCTGTCCCTTTATAGCATTACACGTGCTTGTATAGAATTAATCATAATCATAATCATAACAATTTATTGTCGAACTGTGTGGTACAAGATCTTATAAATACATAGGTTAAGTTTCAACAGCTTCGCCCATTAAGGACATACAATATTTTCAAAATTGCGAGATTTAAATACATCAGGTATTAAAAGAATATTTAATAATTAATCAATTAGTATTAATAAATGTCAAATCCATAAAAATAATAAGCTAACAAAAAAAAATACCTATTTTACTAATACATTGTTCAATTTGTCATTAAAATATTCTTCTATTGTGTAGTAAACCTTTATTGTCAATAAATTAAATAATTTTCGCCTAAATTCAGCCACGCTTACCGATCCCAACACTGATATAGGCAAATGATTATATACTTTTGGACCCATTCCTACACACTCTTCCACACTCTTGTTAAATAGAGCGGTGCTGTGGCGAGGCATGCTAATTTTATAAACATGGCGTTTAGATGACAAACACTGAAATTGATGTAAATTATTTCTCACAAATAATGCTATTTCATATATGTACAGGCACGGAAAGGTCAATATTTTGAATTTTTGAAGTACTGCTTGCAGGAATCTCTGGTTTTTAAATGGCACACTGATCGTAAACATTTCTTTTGAGCTTTAAATATTGTTTCTCTTTCCGTACAATTGCCCCAGAACATAATCCCGTACCTTAATGTAGAAGTTACGTACGCATGGTATGACGTGAGGACAGTTGGTTGGTTTACGACTTTTCCCAGCATGTATAAGGCATAAGAGTAGCTGCCTAGTTTGGCGCAGACAGATTCTGCTTGCTTTTCCCAATTTAAATCTGAATCTA
Source organism: Erannis defoliaria (assembly GCA_905404285.2). Taxonomy (NCBI): domain Eukaryota; kingdom Metazoa; phylum Arthropoda; class Insecta; order Lepidoptera; family Geometridae; genus Erannis; species Erannis defoliaria. The sequence continues at coordinate 16,527,442 of FR990084.1, read as the reverse complement.
AATAAAGGTCTAAAAATTTCGTTACTGCGACCTCTTGAATTGTATTATTAAGATAATTTATTTGTGATGTCAATTTTTTATATTATTAAATGTCATTATACAAGTTTTGTCAAGATTTATTAAAAGATTATTACATGTCAACCATTCAATTATGTTATTTAAAGCTAAATTAATTTCTAAGTCAATGGACTGGTCATTTTTACCCACAAAAATAGCTGTACTATCGTCGGCAAATAGAACCATTGGATGATCAATAGCTTTTGGTAAGTCGTTTATGTAACAAATAAAACACAATGGTCCAACTATGCTTCCTTGTGGGACGCCGAATTTTACTAACCTAGCCGAAGACAGATACGTTTTTTCTACACTTGAAGTTGGACATACTTGCACTATTTGAGTCTGTTGAAAACGATTAGAGAGGTACGACTTATATAAATTCAGGGCGTTTCCTCTTACCCCATACGCTTCTAGCTTATTTACTAGAATGTCATGATCGACGTAATCAAATGCCTTTGTCAAGTCCATAAACATAGCAAATACAGGAAGCTTTCTATCGCGCGCTGTGATTACTGTTTTTAATAAGTTGTAGATAGTTTAGTTAGTTTAGTTTTTAATTTGTTTGGTATGGTGACCTTTGACCTCATTATGTCAATACCTACTCCTATATACTCGTAGTAAATAGCAATGAATATGAGAGTCGATGTCTGCCTACAAACTGCTATGCAGTTTGGCAGAGTTATAAATTGAGCTATGTCATGAATTCTCTAAGACAAAAAAAAACAAAAAAAAACCTAGTATAGTGCCCTCCCTGTCTAACATGAAACTAAAATGTTTGTAACTCCGTTATTTATGCTCATATTAAAATTTTATTTTCGATGATTTGTTGCCAGTAAGCTTTTTTGCGAGTCAATTAAAAAAACCATGCATATCCCTACTATGTGTAGTCGTGTGCGCTACCTACCGTCCGGTGCAGCTCGCAGTTCCCGCAGCGGCGGCCCGCGTCCGGCCCGTCCACTAGCTCCGTGATGTGTACGCTGGACTCCAACATCTTCGACTCTTTCTCTGAAACCATCCAGTTCCATTTGCGAATAAAATAAAAAACAAGCGACTTCAAGCAATTATGAGACCACCTCGAGAGTATGTATCCTTTCAAATATTTTTTTTAATCGGTCCGCATTGGGGATCACACTGCGATTTTTTCCGCTAGGTGGCGGAACGTCGATGCGGCCATAGATAATTGTCAATCTCATACATTTTGTTGTTTTTTTCTACAATTTAATGGTTTTACTCTTATTAGACTCGGATTACCAGGAATAATCTGCATATACTGGTTTGTACGGCAATTCTTTTCCTTGGGAATTAAAGCTCTGTCCAACATAAAATGTAAAAATGTAACTATCTAACTTACAAATCTTTTTTCAGGCCGTCAACAACTGCATAGATTCTTAAAACAAGGCCCAGTACCCAGTATTTTTCATTGGACTACATTATCGACAACGCCCTCATCAAGAGCATATAGTTATAAGCAACGATCAACAAGAAAACTTGATTTTGCCACATCCGGTACGCCGCTGGCGCCATCTGCGTTTTATTCTTGCCTATGGAACGCCATTGAATGATAAATTGGTGAACAACAAAAATACACTCGAATATAGAACCTCCTGTTTTTGAAGTCAACAAGTAATAAAAGTTAAAAAGTCGCAATTTTATGTTATTCTGGGTATAACCAACCTGGCGCACAGTGCAGTTTAAATACGAGTACATACCCACATATGAGCACATTGCTCGCGCGCCTTGGTTCGGTGGAATATCATCTTGCTGCGTTAAGTAAGATGTGGATTAAGTACAAATTTGCTTGTGTGGAATGACGCGAGCAGGTGTACGTACTGGTGGCGAGCCGCTCGGAGAGGTCCAGCAGCGAGTGCGCCTCATGGCGCAGCCGGCGCAGCGAGTGCTCCAGCTCGCGCTTGATGTCGGCGCTCAGGTCGCGCTGCTGCTGCAGGAACCCGGCGATACCTTCCTGCACGATGTAACATCATCAGCAAGAAAGCTGGACGGAGGCTTCTCTCTTAAGGCCGCGCACATCCATGTTTCAAGCACATTTTTTAAAAACACAAATTCATAAAAACCGTAAAAAAAAACTGCTATGACTGCACGTGATTTTTTAAAACAAGGCTTTTAATGGCGAGGGGTTGTCATAATCTCCACGCTTGGCAGGCGGCTTGAAGGTCGCTGAATACTTGCCACCGTCAACCGACAGGACGCTGCTGCCCGTCCTCTGATGGTTCTGGATGCAGTTATAGGATACACTAAGGTCCAGGATCAATGTAAAATGCGATCTCGTTACAAGTACAGACACGTTATAGTTGAGACATCTCAGTGGTCAGCGTGTTCTGTTCGCGCAGGGCGTGGGTTCAAATCACAACCAAGAGAGGAAACCATAAGCAGGACGTGCTATTCTCACAAGTAAGATTATAAATGTGACAACCTCACCAAATTTTTCCCATAGATAACATAGCTCGAGAGACCATTGATCAAATGTTCGGAGGCCTCCATCGTTATGGTCATGATCCAATAAAACAAGGTCTGCTACTCCGGGAGTGACACTTGCTTACGTCACTCCAGTTGCCACTTTATGGCAACAAAATTGGAAAATTGGGAATCAAATATGTTAATAATTTATTAATTATAAGATACAAAAATAATTTCAATTGTAATTTCGTGTCCGCTCAAGCGAAATGAATCAAGTTAAACACGAATTAACATAGTTTCAACCAAAATCACATAGTTATATGGGATTCCCACAGGTAAATGGGGAATCATATCATATCTCGTATCAATCAATCATACGGAAAACGGGGAGTTATGATTTCACGCTACTGGTCATTTCACGTCGATGACGTAGGCTTGTGTCACCCACGTGACCTGTGTCGGTCGGGAGTGTCATACCTGGCGGAGTATGTTATTATACCATGGTTATGGTCTCGTGGTGAGCGTGTGAGGCGTACCTCGTCCAAGTCGGTGAGTATGTTGTTGAGATCGGGCGCGAAGTGCACGTGCTTCCCTACTCCGCGGGACACAGCGCTCGAGTTCAGCTCCACGTTCAGGTTGGGTGTGGACGGCCGGGACAGGTCCTCGAGGAACGACGACCTGGAAACACAAGACAGTCGCTTCGTAAAGCAGAACAATAAACACAAAGATGCATGGGGTATTTCATACAGCTGTAGCGATACGTAAGGCTGTTGATCTATCTACCCGTCAATAAACAACATTAAGAACACAAGTTTAATAAATTCGTCTTACGCGAATTTTACAACAGCCCGATATAACAGCAGGACAGCAATAATTTCATTTTTCAACATCCTTTAGGAAGCTTACTACTATTCTACAGGATATTTAGAAGGCTGTTGACTAATCTAAGCTTACTAAAATTTTTGCAGTCATCTAATTGATTGCAATGAAAAAGACAGCTATATTTTTATTAATGGTTAAGACACACAGCCTCGGGAAAGCGGCGCAGGACGGGACGGATTTTTTGTTATGTTAGAATTTATATGGAGTGGGCGCGACAACCGCTTTTTGTATGGCCCGTCCAGTCTCGCGCCGCTCTACCACGCCCTGTGTGACTCGACTATAAGTTTAGATATGTCAACTAAACCCTCGAGATTTAAGGAGCCTGCCCACTACACCATACCAACCATTACCGTGGTATGGACATTTAGGGTACCGAAAGCAACACGATACGCTATACTATGCCCACTGAAACGGACCATCATATTCTCGTCGACAGTTTGTTGACGCTCCGTGATGGTAGATACGCGACGGTGTTGGTCGGTGACGGAACGGTCTAGTAGGAATAGTGTCGTACTTTTCAATAAAAAGAATATTTTTTTGCCTGACACGTTCCTAGCACGGTTATGATGTGGTACGGCATAGCGGGCAGAAATTAAGCTATACTGTGTTCTAATACTGCCCACATCCTGAACTAACCTGTTTTGTGTCAATTTATTGAATCTTTACGGTGGTTAGATTACCCATGCCGTCAACGTACCTCAATGCTATACAGCTAGATACAATATTCACATGATATTAGTGCATATTAATATCAAAAAGGCCACAGTACCTGGCCGCGAGCCAAGTTTCCAGGACGTCGTTTATTTCAAAACCTTTGCGAATATAAATAAATATACGATTATAACTAAAAGAGGCGCGGGACTATGTTTAGCAAACGTGTCCAATTCGGGTTTCCGTCTCCATTAGAGCGTATAAAGCAAATAAAGTCTGAAGTTCTGAGTCAAGTTCAAGGAAATTCTAACCTTCCGACAACGTCACACCGGCTTATTTTCTCAAACTGTTAAGTTTCTAGAACCGCTTGATCGCCGTTTTCAGATCAGACAGTTATTATTCCAAAAAAGATGTATAAAGAAACACAAAACTTGGGAAATCATTGCTCAATTCCCAGCAATATCCCAACTAGGCTACCCCAACGTCAATACAGGGTTAACTACTGGACGAAGGCCTCCCCCTTAATGGGGTTTGTCATAATCCTCACGCTTAATTAGCTTGCTTAGGGATCGCAGAATTCTCACCGCCGTTAAACGAGAGGACACTGCTGCCCGTCCTCCGGTGGTTCTGGATGCAGTTTTAGGATATGCCCAGGTCCAGCTGTAGAGTAACTGTAATGAAAAACCGAAGTAGGAAGCCGCAGTAGGTACGTTATAGAGCACTCACTCGTCTGCGTCGGGCACCAGCCGGGCCAGAAGCTGCGCCAGCACGGTGCGGTTGAGCTCGTCCTCCGCGCTCGCGCAGTACGCGACCAGCTGGCCCACCACCGCGTGCAGGCTCACCGCCACGCGACGCAGCTCGTCTCTACACACACACGCAAGGATCATAAAGGCCTTCTATATATCGACAATTCTGTCTTCGGCCGAAACGTAGTTCACCATTGAAGCGAGTCGGTGGCCATAAGATATATTCCTAATTTAATTCCAATTATCAGAGCAAGCTTCGTGAATAGTTTTGAAATTATTATCACCATAAGTTCTATTATTGGAGATCGGCCATCACATTTTTATTCAAGTGAATAGCTGTTGACCATGAACCTAGAAAAAAAGTCGGACAGATTCTCACTAACAAACATACTGTGGTACTCAGAGTCGGCCAGCTTTACTGTACGTACAGGCCGGCACGCACACATTCACACACGAGTCAGCCATTACGCGGGTAGACGCAACACAGTCGGCACGGCTACGCTACGAAAAAAATAGAATGTCTTGTGTGGTAAAGTGGTGTAAAAACCGTAGTGATCAAAAGAAAAAAAAACCAGGAATCACGTTTCATAGGTAAATGAATAATTCAATCACTTAGTTCCCGATTTTATACATTATAACCAATATTCATGCGATAGAACAAAATAATTCGTCAGAATACCAGTGTTGCCAATATTCATTTGTGCAAATTACCCGAAATATATGGGTGTTCCGACACTTCTGCCTACCCCTTCGGGGATACACAGACATGATGATATGACCTGAAATAATGCGACTTTTTTTATTAATTATATAGTTATAATTAAAAAAACCGGCCAAGTGTGAGTCAGACTCGGGCACCAAGGGTTCCGTAAGTTATCTACTGGTGAAAACCTATATTTTCACAAATTAATAAATTTTAAAACCAGAGGAGGCTTACGTTTTCCGTCGAAAGATATGTTCGATATTTGTTGCATTTGCGAAATGGTTATACGAAAGATTATAAATGAAGGAATCATATTATATAACGATAGGCAACATAAATATATTCTCACACAAATTCTAGAAAAATGTGTTGGCAATGACAGCGTTTTTTTAAACTTAGAATCTGAACACACATTCGCCGGAACTGAACACAACACATAAATATATAGCAGAAAAATACTTAACGATTCGGTTTCACCACATTTCAAAATTAGAGGGAATTTCAAGAACCTCACAAAGTAAAAGACACCATTATAAAAAAGTCACTCAACATTTGGGATGTTAAACAGTAGGTACAGTACAAAAGTAAACAATAGTCTTCTTCTATTTGTGCAGGAAGTTTTAAATAAATAAATATTATTTCAGTAAAATTGTGTTTTTATGTCATATATTTTCGGGACATTTTGGCACCATTAACCATTTAAAATAGTACGGTAATTAACTGCCTACATGACGCAAAAACCGCTGAACGGATTTTGATGGGATTTTTACAGTTTGATACTTAGGGTCCAACTTAAAATGTAAGCCATGTTTCATCTAATTCCCATGGGTAGAACCGGAGATACAGCTTGACCTCTTGATACTTTTTTTATTTGGAGTTTCCATACTTTAGGGAAGTAATTTAAAATGGTTGCCTTATATTAATTTCAAGTGGACGAAATTGCGGCCAAAATCTAGTTTCAATAAACTTGTCTGCCGACCTGTATTTGTCTAGATAATACAAGGTCTTTTTTTTGGGAATTATGGCAACCCTAAATTCATTCGCACATAGATAGCCGCCGCCATTACGGTGACACAGTGTTGTCTTTGCGGGAGTTCCGTCCGACTTTTTTTCTAGGTTCATGCTGTTGACTAATAATAGTTTCTCAAGCAGGTGTCCCCCGGTGCGTGATTTTGCGGATGCAGACAAGCCCGCACGACGCGCCAAGGGAGAGTGACGCCATTTTTTTTTTCGTCCGTGATAATCAGCATAATCAAGCACCGCGGGAAACCACCTTCACTTGAAGTACCCACGCAGTTAACATCGGAAAATGGACGGAACCTCCACTGGTTGGGCTGTAAAAACGAGGCAGGTGCGAGCTCACCTCTCCTTGGTGACCTCATCGAGATGCCTGTTCTGGTCGAAGCTAAGGTTCCGGCGCTGCCGCCACTTGTCCTCGCCGCCGCCGGCCGACAGCTCGTCACGGAGGCTCGAGAACTGCGAACCAAAAAAAATTACAATTAGGGTTATAAATCTAAGTATTTTTGCTAAGATTCGTACATGGATAAGTCTCTGAAGACATTAATGTAAGTCTACTATACGCCCCGCCGTTTCACTCCAAATTTCCGAAAGGATAGTATGGACATCCAAACATCAAACGTAGAGACTTTCGCATTTTAATATTAGTGTGATTCTAACCGCAAAAGATGGTCACGACTATCCACTGATCCATCCCTGATACAAACTAAAAATTAATTTATTCTAGTATGAAAATTACATTTTGAATTGAAAAACAACAAATTTGAAAAACATAGCTGATTCAGCAATGTCCAGTAAATTGTAAACAACGTAATATATATGCACAGCGAACAGCAAATAACCTCTCATATGTCAAAATACTGTTCCAACCAAACACCATCCCAAAGTATTGGTGAATGAAAGATGACCCTTTTCATGTAAAAACACAGGAAAACATTTAGCTTTTTGCAGAATACGTACCATAAATCTCCTTATAATCACCATGTTTATGTCACATTATAACAAATCTTAAGTCTTAAAACACATCAGTTCTCGTATCGGTATAAACACCATAGCATTTGTCACTTTCATGTCTATCAACCCTCACTTGTATCTACCCTCATTTGCTAGTTACAAAAAAAAAACAATAAACTTTTGCAGATGATTGGACAGTTTATCTGACAATTACTTATATTTATGTGTCAGTTTTAGCTTTTTTAGTAGGTTTAAAATAGTACTCTCAGCAAAGCATTTTCACCATTTTTTTTTTTAATATTCGTCGAAAAATCACGGACATTCAATGACTAGGTACTGTTTTACGAAATGCGGCGATAGTCTATAATTGAAATATGATCATCGATTACATTCCACAGATTAGAATTTTAGTATTAAAGTATTATTATACGACCACGGCGAACGAACAAGTGAGAAATCTATTTTGTCTTTCTCCGTGAGAGATATTCTCTCTCACGGTGGTCAGAAGATGGATGCCGTTGTCGACGCTAAACCAAATACGAGGACTGTTAACAGGTCTATTAGCTATTCGTTTCTGTAACTTTACCTCTAGAAAGAAATCAAAACACGGCTAGTTGAGTATTACATCTTGAAACAGATCAGGAGAAAACATACCACTATAAGAAAAAAAAACTCAATCACAAATACAATCCATAATCATGTAAATATCACTTTACTGTCTAACTACGAGTAAAGAAGATCTAAGATCATAAATCACTGGAATACGTCATCACGCCGCTTTCAAAATAGAGGAGACTTTCCAAGAACACGACACTAAACCACTCCAAGAAACTACAAACACGATACATTGGAGAGATTTAGAAATAAGTCAGAAAAAAACATGAATTAACTGCACCTACCCACAGTAGCGCAGACAAAACAAAACGCAGCTGCGTTCAGAAATAAATTAGAAAAAAGTTTAGAGACCACGTGTGGCCCGACGCACTTGGTGAGGCACAGAATAAATGATAGTCAAGTAATGAGGGTAAGGGATGGTGGTCTTTCAGTAATATTGTATTACTGAATGAACAGAAGTTGACTTCATTCATACATTCTCTATGTCTCGTTTTCGTGACAAACATTTAGGCGAGAAGTTAACAATGTTTTGTCGAATATTTATTGATATATAATGTATCTAGTTTTCTTGAAAGAGATGACATGAAGAATGTAACACAGTCTACTACTTTGTTTTTCATTAGGGATTTCGGCTTTATAAATGGCAAAAGTAGGCCGTTCAAAATAACAAAATGTTTAAATTTTTTACCTCTATTATTGAAATGTAACTGGTACTTTAATTATTTTCGACGCAGCATCCAGTCTTGTTTTTGATACGCACATCTCTAACGAACTCCAAACAAACTGACACCCCTGACACATGTTAACATCGACTGAAGTGGCACCCCTAACAATGTTGCAAGTTCATTACCATTAAACTTTATTGTATTGAGAATAATGACTATTTTCATTCGCAAAACGTTGACTGTTCCAAGCCAGAGCAACTGTTGATGAGTATGTTACAGGGCAGATAACAACACTCCTTTTTGGAACCATTTCATGGAAACTTTCTGAATGTTTAGTTCGGTTATGTGGGAAATTAGACCTTTTGTAATTGTGACAAGATTGTAATTGGTTACAGCTGTAGTTCTGAAAGCTTGCGATAACAGATATGCCAAGTTAATAGGAAATGCATTGTCGGATGCGTTTGGTTTGTTATTGATGGTTTATTTACATATATTTATCGAAAAAAATTCAACAGGAGTTTTTTTGTTTAGCGTTAGAGAAGAATGCAATGCTACGTTACAATGTTCTTTCTATTACTAGAAAACATCGGTGATGCCCAATAATATTTTTGTGAACTTTGAATGCGCGTTAGTATATAACCTATACAGCGCAGCGATTGAAACCTTTTTCAGTGGGGTTTTGATTATGATGAGATTTTTGAGGCCCACTGCCCCATTAGGCATTATCCTAATGTCAAGTCATCAGAAGTCCTGTTAATAAATCTTGTTATTACCATTCTCACGTCTATCAAATCATACTAGTGAGACAATAAGTACTCTTGGACCACATCTGTCGAGAGCCACAGTACAAGCAGCAGTTAGTACTACCGTGTTTACAAGTTCAACGGTCCTCTCATTGAATCCATTGAACCATAGCACATAAACACCATTGCATTAGTTCAAGTGCATTCGTGCTGGCCATTCATAAAGTAGAATTGATTCATTGATTTAATAAAAAGTGAAGTTTAATGATCGAAATACAATAAACACTACTTGGAATTTATAAATATAGCTTTTGTACTCTTGTTTTTAAGAGGGTAAACAAATGTATAATATAATTAATTCAAAACGTAATAAAAGAGTCCGGATTTCTGGATAGGTGGGAAATGGTCTCAGAAATTGTTATTTTATGGTGTCATGTAGTCTGTAGACTCCACAACACAACTCCTACTTGGTCCTGACCAAGTAGGACATGTGTGATTCTTGAAAAAAAAACCATTTATGAAATCACTTGAATTGGCATCAACGGAAGATCAGCGCTGTTTGATAAACAGCACTATGCTGAGTTGAAGCCATTTTTGTGACATCATCCCTTTACCTGTAATTATATTAAAGTTATACTACTTACAATGATGTTACAAAATAAATTGCATTACTTTTTTTTCTTTCTTTCATTCAAAATAATAATAAAAATCGCAAATGGAGGAACTCTACTTTTATCACCAGTTTCGAAACTAGCTCCAGTATTCAATTCAATTCAATTTATTTCGATACTTTGGTATACATAATATACACTTGGTATGTTTCTACGAAATCAGTTTAAAGGGTTTCCAAATCAATTGTACATGAAATTGCCAATCGATGCACCGAGGGTCATGTTATGACTGCTGTTTAATTGTTTAGTCGCGGTGGATTTAATGGTGTGTAACCCTGCCATTGTAATAGGCAAGGGGAAAAGATGAGTGCTGGGGCTCGATGTTTTTAGCTATTTGAACTTGATTATTTTAACTTTGTTGATATTAGATCTTACACCAAATCGGCCAGAGTATATTGCATTGGAAAAAGCATATTTCAAGCCATATAATAAGGTAAGCTGATGATGATGATGAACTAGATTTAGTTTGGAGAGATACGCGTGCACCAAACTGTTGTCATAATAATAACTGGACATTTGATATTAAGAGTAAACGAGCCGGTCACTTCTCCATAGAAACGGGAAAGTAATATTACTCCACTATGTAATGTTGTAGGTCCAAGACTAAGTATTATATCAATTTGTCTCTTCATTATCTAGGATTGTAAATTAATAAGAAAGTAAAAAGTTAATAGACATGAAAGTTATGAGCCAGGAAACATCTTGTATTTTAGCTCTAGTTTAATGCCACTTTGGACGTAAATAAATAACATAAGGAGTACGAAAACTTTAAAATAATGTATCAAGCGGCATAGTTTACTCCATCAAAATTATAATAACTTTAATTGGAATAAATTAATTCAGTAGTTTATTCATCACAATCCGCAGCCATAGATCGACATGAAAAAATTTGCGCGCTCATTTCTCTTTCTTTCTCTCTTTCCCACACTTGTTTGATGAAGAAAAAAAAAGACACCGATGAGTTCGAGCCGTCGGGCTGTGCAACCTTAATACAATATATTTGGTTCGAGTTACTTTAAAAGCAACTTAGAAAATAGTAATTTTTTTGTTAACCTATCTATGGATCACTGCTGGGAAAATTATCACGCTTTCATTTACCAAGCGAAGCGATGGTCTCTGGGTCTAAGGGGACTAGTGCGCGTTTGTATGTATATATGTTTGACGCACAGAGCTATATGTATATTAACTAACTAGTATTCACCACGTTTTTGATCTTTATACGCGCACTAAATCTGCACATTTGCAGGCAGTTCCTTTCGATATTCCCCCAAGGGGTGAAATATTAAGCTAAGCCAAAATTAAACTACACTCCACATTTGCTAGACTTCTGGCCGGTCGTAAGAAGAAGATAAATCAGTAACATTACTCCAGCGTTCGAAGACAGCGCTACCGAGATCAAAGCTGGCGCACAAAGGGTTCTTGTTAGATAACAAGACGGCATAGAAACTGCACCGAAACGAGACGGAGATTAATTACTATTCATTGAGCTAATATCTATAGAGTCACAATCGTGCAAAAAAACATGTCCGAGCCAAAACTCGGCGCACGCTATGCAGTGCGCCGACTTTATGACCGACTTGAACTATGATAAGACACAAGCGCTCAAGCATACATTTAACACTATATAAGCGACGTAACGTCTAAATTCGAACATTTGTGAATTATATAATGCACGTATAGTACGTAGTAGTATGTACAACTGCAGTCGGACGTTTTTTGGTTTTCACTTAGAGATTGTGACTCTTTAGATATTAGCTCAATGTTTCTATTACAATAAACAAGCCGTAATGCACTGGGTAAAATACAACTGACACAGCACAGGCTATGGAGATAACTAATAATAGGCTAGATGACTGATGTTTATATTGTTGAAACCAATAGCTTTGATGAAAAGTTTAAGTAAATATAGTATGTTTATTGAAACAAATATTTAAATCGGTTAATAATGTTCTGATATATGAGCGTTTAAAGTTTTTGTTAGAGACAACTCTGTCCCTTTCCCACAAAACAAAAAATTACGTCACGCCTTACTTGTCAGAATAGAATTTATATGGCGTACTGAGAAGTGACGTCACGATTTGCTGTTTCTTCTCTCTGTCTAGCATGATATTAAAATGCTTATAAGTTGCTTATTTTTGATCAGATTTTCATTTTCTTTTCATTAATCAGCTATATTTATGGGCCACATTTTAATAGGGCAATAAAAAAAACCAGTCATCTAGCCTATTATCAAGATCAGAGTGAAAACCGAAAACGACCGAGTATTTTTTTTTATCCTATGTAGTGACGATTCGATCGAGACGTTCGCCTCATAACAGTAGCAGTGCTAGAATTGTGAACTTGTGAACAAAATCCTGCGCCACACTGCACTGCGCTCGTCACCCTGAAATATTAAATGTCAAATATCTTCATGGCCAGTAATTTATCTCGTGACATTGCCCTTCAAACCGAAACACAGTAAAGCTTGCACACTACTGCTTGGCGATTGAATAACTGACCACGGTGTGGTACTTCCCCAGGCGATCTCTGCAATGGAGTCCTACCACTACAAAATTATAGTCCCATTCCCAAATCGCATTGTTGGTATAATAAAGTCTATGCTCGAAGAGTTATTTGGCTACGTTCTAAAAAGCTGTCATAGTGGGAGTTTGTGGATTCATTTAGGGCAAGGAGAAAGGGTGCCTGTAATAGAAATGCTTCAAAAGCTTGAATCAAGGTAATCACCTATATTATTACCTCCCAGTTTAAAATCACTAAGAAAGGGCAAAGCTACGTCATCAGCCATAAAACGTCCACTGCTGGACGAAGGTCTCCCTCTTAATAGAGGGGTGTTGTCATAATCCCCACGCTTGGCAGGCGGCAAAGCTACTCAAACAGAGTAAAATCACATAGGCAAGCTCAGGTTGATCAGATAATCTCAGGCATCAGTCCCTGCCCCTGACTTTGTACCGACATTCCCTGATATTCTATAAATTGTGTATGGAAACCTTAGCGTTGACCAAAAACGTAAAAATAGTAGGCTTAGAACTCGAGTCGTCCCATGCTAAGTGAAGCAATTTTAAGTAAGCCTTAAAAGGCTTAGTTCAGTACTCGACCTACAGGCTAATCATGTAACTGTTCGGGATCGCGATTTGTCATAATTGACACTTGTCACTGTCACAGCTTCACGGTATTACGGAGGGATTTCTCTCGCTATCGTTATCGAACGAATGCATTGATTTCCTTAATTAAGTTAAGCAAATCCGTCGGTCTTTTGACGTTTCGTCCTGCCCTGCAGGGTCAAATGAGTTTTGGCAGTGACAGTGACAAGTGTAAATTTTTGACAACTCGTATCCGAATCGCGATCCCGAAAAGTTACATGATAGCCCCGCTGTTTTTCTCACGATGACAATGCTTTCTTTGCTCCCTTCTGTTCTATTTCCCAGTATAAGGCGAAAACGTCTATTTATATGTAACGCATAGGAATAAACCTGTAAGCTGCATTTTACATGAATAAATTTAAATTGAAGCACTCAAAGTGTAATTACTCTAAGGATGCAAATATTTAAAACTTTCTTCTAAATGCGGAAAATTAGCCAACTCCAACAACAAACATGTCCAAATATCGCATATTGTTTTAGTGCATACATTTATCAAATACATAAACACGCATTTGTTCCAAATAGATATTGTTTGATCTATTTCTTGGAAATAGGTCGCAGTTGGATGACGCTACTCGTATTTATAACGCTTACAGCCAAACAAAACAAATGAATTTCAATGAGATACAGAGTGTTGAAAAGAAAAGTACGAACTAAGTATATATGGGTTTATTTTTGAATGTGAAGAAGCGATGAAAGAATCAATGTTTTTTACACGACTGCCCAAAAAAAGGAGTGTAATGTTTTCAAGGTTCATGTATGTATCTATGAATGTATGTGAGTTCCTTTATTCCACCATAACTAATATAACAATATTTTTTTATTGGGGGGACATTTATTACACACAGCGCCATCTAGCCCCATACTAAGCAAAGCTTGTATCATGGAAACCAGATAGCTGATAGAATACTTATATACTATTTTTTTTCGTAAATACATACTTATAATACATACTCTATTTTCAGAATCCTTACGTAATATTTAGTTACAAAGGCTATTATGAAAAAAAAACGTTTTTTCGCAGGGCAGTCTTGTTTTTAGAATTTTGTAAATTATTAATTACTGCAAAGACTTTGTTAAAGGCAAAGATCTTATAAACAAGGATACGCCCCTGTGATTTTTTGTGTCTCATGCAGTACTACCAGTAACTAGGTCTTCCACTTGACAAATTTAGCACAATCGAACAAAATCTCGACGGCTCTGTCGCTCATGGATAGCAAAAAGATATCATAATAATCAACATTGTACCCATACAATGTGTAACAAAAAGCTTCAACAATATGGAAGGGTATGTCTGTACTCATCATTATGAACAACTTTTACTATGGGGTCAACCCTGAAATCGCGGAAAATAATATCAGCTGTTCCATATATTTTGTCCAATGTCAACGAACTTTTTGTATGGAACAGCTGTCATTTTCCCGCGTTTTCAAGGTTGGCGCTGTAGTAAAAGTTGTTCATAATGATGAGTGCATACTACTTACCCTTCAGTATTGTTGAACCTTTTTGTTACACGTTGTATACAATAGTATAGCTATAGAGCACCAGTACTTAACCATTAATAATGTATTTTTCATCACACTTGCTCGTAAAGTAGATCTTATTACATCGCTTTTAGGTTCATAATCCAAGCTATTATACACGCGTGCTTTTTACTTTACATTAAGGCACTTGTACTATAATAGGTAGAACCCGGTAAAGTCAAGTTTGTACGTGACTGCAATTAGACGTACGTGTACGAAGCACTCTTAATATAGCCGGGTAATACTTACAGTTTTTTTGTAATACCAACAAAGAGTTCTTATGCCGCTGAAGTAAATGTCAACCTGCGCGCGCATTACTGATTTGGGCGCCATTTTCCGCAAATGTTTGTTGACGTTTTCGCTGTGTGGTTGATTATTATAAAAAATAAATTGTTTTTTCCTCGCAAGTGTGACGAAAACAGTCGTATGGAACTCTTGTGCTATTAGTCATTACGCTCTCGGCTTCCTTATCGCGCTCGCCTGCGGCTCGCGCGCATAATACCGCCTCTAGTGTAATGACCAACATAGCACACTCGTATCATAATGTACTATTAAAATCATTCATGAATTCACACTGCATTCGACGATTCCTTGCGCCCGACTTCATTATGTTTTCCCAGAAAAACCACAATAAACACAAGCCCATAATAAACGAAACAAAGTTATAAATAGACGTTATAAAATTTGATTGAAAATAGAAAGACCACAAAACTAAGGCCTAATCTCTGTATGAATTAAAAACGGTCAAAATTTAAAATATTAATTGGTCGACCAATCATCTACTAAAGCACGTTTTAGGCACTAAACACTCAGTACGCTTAGCGATAAGGTTCACTATTCACCGCACTTGAGCTTTCATAAAGTTTATAATGCTTCCCGCGCACGTGTTCGAATCTGACGTCACGGGCGCGCGAGGACGTCCTATGCGTAGCACATACGTCGCTGCACTGAATAAATTGAATTCGAAATTCGAATTATGAGATTCTAAGCTCTGATGCTGGGTGGATGGATGAGGGTCAGTCGGTTGTTTGTTTACAGCCA
This sequence comes from Erannis defoliaria, assembly GCA_905404285.2. Taxonomy (NCBI): domain Eukaryota; kingdom Metazoa; phylum Arthropoda; class Insecta; order Lepidoptera; family Geometridae; genus Erannis; species Erannis defoliaria. The sequence goes on along the minus strand of FR990084.1, from coordinate 16,511,619 downwards.
TTCTGCGGCCGATTGAACCATAACGTTTATCTCCTATTGATAAAAGCTGAGCTTTATGATGGAGCCATATGGGGTAGGCAGGATGAGTAAATACGGGTACGGGATATTGACCCCTTTTAGTTTGGGGAAGTAATTTCGTGACTTTTAAAGCCAATAAAAAACTAGTGTACATCGATGTATGTTGCAAGCGATATAAGCTGACCGCTGAGGCAATTTTACCGAGTAACAGAAATTGTTTTTTACTATAAAAACTGAAGTGGCTTTGACAAATTTTTGTTTTGTTTGTACGGGATTACTCACGTTTAATTGGGGTTATTCACTGAGTCTGATACTCCAACTATAATTTCGATCACATCAGCTGACCTCGCAAAACAGAAAAAAGAAAATGACAAGTACTTGTACATTAAAAAAACCGCCTTCATTTTCGATTACGTGGATGACATCTTTTTTAGGGTTCCGTACCTTAAAAGGAAAAAAGAAACCCTTATAGCATCACTTCGTTGTCCGTTTGTCTGTCTGTCTGTCAGTCAAGGTCTTTTTTCTCTGAAACGAGTGGAGGTATCAAGATGAACTAAATATCAAATGCGTAAGTCCACGGTCCCTTAGAGCTGTAAAAAAATCAAGCTTCTAAGTCAACGCGATCAAAAATTACAACAATTTTTCTAGTGTTTTTAGTGTTTTTTTGACGCGCAAGTAAATCAAAATTCATGGGGTACTTTCCGTTGACCTATATTCACGAAATTTGGCAAGAAGCAAGATCACATAACACTGGTTCTGGAAAAAATCTGAAAACGTATAATTTGTATATATGTCGTCATTTCTCAAGCCAAAACTTGAATGATTATTCCGTTCGGTTGGCTTCCGTCGTTCTTTAGTTTCCAAAATGTAAACCCTATGACTAAGCTATCCATCTCTGTTTGTCTGTAAATATGTTAGTTCATTTGTTTTTGATCTATAACGACGTATATCTCGTAAATCGTAATAGGTAGCCGGTTGTTTTCATAAAATATTTGTTAGATACTGTCCCTGATTTTCTTTTGTACTTGTGGTGGTACGGAACCCTCGTTTTCCGAGTCGCAAGTACTCGTATTGACGTCTTTATTTTGTTTTATAAATCAAACTACTGAAATTACAGTACTGGTCATTTATTTGAAATGACCAGTACTGAAGAACGGCAATTTCATAGGTAAAGACCTATTATACTTTTTTTTATACGTGTATACTTATAATAAATACTTTTCTGTAGGCATAAATGCAAACTAGCAAATGGTCACGTACGTAGGTTTTACGTTCCATATTCCTGGCGCCACTGCTTTAAGAATTACTAAGGAGTCTTTATTTTATGAAAACCTACGCCTAGACTACATTAATCGTACAGTATATCCCAAAATATAACTCCACCGGCAGTTTTTATATGCATAGCAGTTTTTTTACACAAATATGGCAAATAAGCGACAGGCCACCCCCCTGAGTTTGCCTCTTGCCAAGTTTTTTTAATTCAGTACCAATTACGCTGTTCCAAATTAAAAACTGTGCATTATGACAGAAGACAGGATGTCGCCAGTTATATTTAGTTCCCCGTCGGTTTAAGAGCGACAGGACGAGAATTATATCATGGGGGTCCGCGGTGGAAGGAATTCAATGACACCATGACACCTTTTCATTTAAAACAAGTTACTTAGAGGAGGAGTGATGTCATGCCAATCTAGTATTGTGATCGAACCCTTGCTCGTAACCTTTGTGCCGATTTTGGTCTTATGCAAACTTGGAGATCGAAAAAAGATATTGAAATTAACTACTTGCCATATAGATACATTTAGGTAAAAATATTTTAAAAGTACTTAAAATGATATTAAAACGAATTATATTATCTATTCAAACAAACCATAAAACATAAAAAATACAAATCTTAACTTAAATGATGATGGAAAGGTGGCTGGAATGCTGGCGGCATTGCCACGTTGGATGGCAATGCTAAGTTTTAAGCCAAAATACACGTCAGCTTTCCGGTCACCTGACACCTCGACAAAAACGTTTGGCCAGGTCCCTATATAAGCCATGTGCGGCCGGCCCCCAGGGTCCTAGTCTCTACTATTTGCCTACAATATTTCATGATAATCTGAACGGTACGCAGGATTGCCGAGTACACACAAATACCTATTATTTCTCTCTGAGATCTCGCTTCGCTCGGTCAATGATAAACATCTGCTCTTAGTAGTAAGGCGATGCAAGATGAAGCATGCTCACAGCATACTCGTTTTTTTCTAAGCAATAAAGGTTTAATTTTCAAACCTGTCATATCAAGATAAGTCTAATCATATTATGATAGGTACATTTTGCTTAAACTTTCACTCAAAAATTATAAAGCAGCACAGAATTTCCAATTTTAAAATCAAATCTAAATGCGGTACTTGTTAAATAAGTTCGGGCAAGTCATCGCTCCCTGCAGGAGTCACGTGTCTTTTATGTATGACTCAAGATATTTCTGTTTTATGAACTATGTATGCAACTATGCACCTGCTAAATGTATGAAAGGTCATAATGTCAGATAAATAGAACAATATAGAGCATAAGCACATATTGAATTGACCAAATAGTAGTTAAGATATAGTTGTGGATCAAATTGTGGACAGTACAATGAACGTAGCTCTATTGAATAATGACAAAGGGGACTTCTTTAGACAATTGTGTTGAGGATAGAAACCCATAACTAACCGTTGGCTATTATTGGACCTTCCAAATCATTGGACGACCAAGGACGATATTCGTGGCACAGTGAGATAGCCTCTGCTAGAAGACCTGAATTCTAATTCTAGCTAGGAAATGTTTGAATCATAAATGTTAATATCAGATCTGGGTCTGCGTGTTGTAGAGAATCCTAGTCCTATGCGTGTGCGACAGTTCTTTATTTATTTATTTCAAATGGTGTCCCCGAATTAAGACTTTAGAGATGTTACTATGAGGAAATCTGACAAGTTTACAGTATTGTTCTAGACTGTGAGAATGTCTATGGAACTATAAATCGTAGTTAAACTCGCGGGACTCGAAAGTTGATAATATTCAGGGCATTGACGTAAAGGGCATTTTTGTCCTAAACAATTTCGTCTCACATCCCAAAAACACGGAAGACAGCGCATATGACCAACACAGCATAACAGAGATGCATCCAGATGGATGAAAGGTATGCGTAAACATCGTAAACGGACCTCCTGCTATGTAAACTTTACGGGCTTCTATAAACGTTTCACTATTACATTTATAACCATTGATTAAGTTAAAGTTGTACGGTGCTGATGGTACTATTAATCAATTTCAAACGAATGATAATTACCCAGATCTGTTCTTAGAGTACAAGTTTGTATGTGTGAAGTCAGTTAGCATCATTCTTAAAACTCACAATAGTTCTAAACCAGTATTCTAACCAGTCAATGTGATTTGGAGTTTCCATAGTTTTTTTAGATAATGCTATTGTTGGCAACACTACGAAAATCTGCAGTTTATGTACCATGGAGAATGGATATCTATGTACCTACCTTGGCAGAATGGCTTTATGGCTTTAGCCTGCCCGACTGCCAGACGACGTTTTAAAAAAAAGAAGAAGCGGGGGAAATTGTATTGTGTGTTCTAGATTAACTTCTTACCAGCGAAAAATAGAAAAATAAAACTGTAAACAGTTTAAAACAGGCTATATTGTTCTAACACTATTAGGGGTTTAAAGGGTTCAGTCATAGCGAAGTACCACAGAAAAAACACTTGTGATTTTACGGCTGCTTGCCCAAATTGGCAAACAGTTGCCTCAAGCGCCGATTCTTCAGGCAACTCTAAAGAATATCATCTCTATGGAAGCAGTAGAAATAACTTGTCGAATACTACGTACTAGACAACTAATGGATTTTTGCTCGCACTAATCCAAAGCTGTTTACGATTATAAAGATGAAATTATTTGGGTCACGCTCGCGAAAGCACTCTGCTACTGGTACCTAGTGCTATTTATTCTACGTGCTCCAGCTGAATATTGTTAGAAAGAAAGAAAGAAAGAAAATTTACTTTATTCGAGACAAAAAAATAGGGCGGGGTTCACACAAAAGTTCATACTAAAGAAAGAAATTTAAATAATAAATAAATAGTGAGCACCTATATTCTTTGTCACGAATATAGGTGACAGGTTAGGTTAGGTTTATATTTAGGGGTAATCTCAAACTTGCAGTTATTGTGTGGGTACTTTAACGGGCCTAAACCACCAGTGGGCAAGACAGGCCACATACGAAGTTTGCTTTTAAAATTTAAAAGGCTATCATTAAACTAAATACCAAGATATTGATAAAGACGAATTTAAAGATACTGTTTAGCTGTTATTCACGAACAGATTTAACAAGAAACTCTTCTTGGCTTTTCTAGGAAGGCAAACATCGTGAAGAAACCTGCTTACGCGGAAAAGAAAATCAAAGGCGTACGTGAATCCACCAACTCGCGACTGGGCCAACATGGCCCAATCGAGAATAGGCATAAGTCCAGCAGTGTCTGGCAGGCTGATTATGCTATGCTCTTTTAAAAACTGTAATACTTACTATGATCATGTTGACGAAACGCTCATGTAGTAGTAGGATAAGTTTCGTATAGGCTGAGAGGCGAGCCCTAATTTCAGAGAATATATCGCCCGAAGGTTTCACAAATTGTTCATCATCAGCCCGGAGACGTCCACTGCTGAACGAAGGCCTCCCCCTTAGACCGCCACACTGTACGACAACCTGCCATTTGCATCCACCGGTTGCCCGCGACTTTTACAATGTCGTCGGTCCACCTAGTGCGAGGCCTTCCTACGCTGCGTCTTCCGGTTCGCAGTCGCCACTAAAGAACCTTTCTTCCCCATCGGTTGTCAGTTCTTCGAGCGATGTGGCCTGCCCATTGCCACTTCAACTTGCAAACCCTGCGAGCTATGTCGGTAACTTTGGTTCTTTGGCGAATATCTTCGTTCCGGGTTTTATCGCGCAAAGTAACTCCGAGCATAGCTCTCCCCATTGCCCGTTGCGTGACTCTAAGTTTCTCCAATAGGCCAGCAGTTAAAGACCACGTTCACAAATTGTTACCGAACAGTAATTATCATCATAATCAGCTAGTAGAACTGGGGGAAACAAACTTTCTCTCAAGGTACACAACTCAACCTGAACTTGGGCTTTGTCTTACCGGACAATGCCAGTTGTCTTTTGTAATCGTCATTTCAAGTCGCCACAACTTTACTAAGGCATGACTTGGATTCGACTATTACTAATTTCGTGTGACTAACTGTGATTTCGGACATGTTTGACTTGATGATACTATTTAAACTTGAAATGTATAAACTTGACACTGGCAGAATGCACAAAGTGCGATGCCAATAACTTAAAAAAACCCCTAGCAGTGCAGAACAGTCCGCATGCCAAAACCATTAAAATGAAATCAAACTCATCTTATCTATTTCCCAATAGAAATTGGAGTATCCGGCTTGCCCAATAATTCTGTGGCATTATATTGCACAGATTTTAATTATAATTACGCAAGAATATAGTGCAGGCCGTGTGGTAGTAGTACGTTAGTAGTGTGGTCCGGGGTAATGGACGCGATAAGATCCGCGCTAAATGTCGGCCTGGATTCTCGATAGCGTGGAGAAGCAGGAATTCTGCCGGGTCTGTATTATGTCTGCGGATGATTCAATTACAGAAGAAACCTTCCTCATACAAGCCATACTAAGGGGCTACGCAAAACGGTAGTACTAAGCCGACAGGAAGTCATGGTACTCATCATTATGAACAACTTTTACTTTGGGATCAATCCTGAACTCACGAACAAATATAAGCTGTTCCATAGAACAGATAGCATTCGTCTTCGACAAAACGTATGGAATAGCTGATTTGTTGAACCGTAGAAAAAGTGTACATGAGTACAATGATGATCGTGTTAGAATGATAAGTACAACTAATTTCGGTTACAATAAATATTGGTGGACATTTCACACAGAGCCATCTAGCCCAAAATAAGCAAAGCTTGTATACTACGGAAACCAAATAACTGATAGAATACTTGCATAATTTTTTTGGAAATAATATAAAATACATACTTACAATACACATATACAACAACCAGACGCAGAACAAACATCTGTAATCGTCACATAAATGTTTGTCCTGGGTGAGAATCGAACCCGCGCTCTAGAGCACTGAAGATACTACCAAAGCTATAAAGGAAGCCAAAAAAAATATGTAACAGCTGATTTTTATCGCAATAAAAAAAGTTGTTTAGAATAAACATAAATTATTTTTTGAAAAAATAACCGACTTCTAGACTACATTAGGAGCATCTGTAATATAGAATCCAAGAATGCAGAACAAAGCGCTTCTAGACGAAACAGTATGTTAATAGGTAGACAGGCGACACATAAACTGCGTTCGTACGCAGCACTAAACATGCGTAATAACCTCTTTACAACTAGCAACTAGTGCATCAGGAAATGATCCTTTGATACCGCGAAAATCAACGTTATACGGTTCAAAATAAGGTGGTTTTGAGTTTGGTTATGGAGATGCAATGCAGGTGGTGTTGCGATATATGTCTTATTGTAAATGATTATTGTATGAGAATTTTTAGCGTCATGCTGAGAATTTCCATACATATTTTCTCTGTAAATGATAGCAACGAAATTAGATATTTTACATGTATTTTTTTTCATGGCGTCGTCGCTTTTTTTAATAGCTGGCAGGCAAGGTGTTCACCGACAGTTCACTTTATTTTAATTGGAGTGGGAGCTGGCTCTCAAGTGAGACTGCCAGAACAAAGCAATATTCTTGACGATAAATTTGCAACGTGTAAAGATCTCTGCCAGCGATAAGTCAGGCCGACACTTGCATAAGTAATTTTTTGTTTGCAATAATAATAGTCATCTTTGTGACATAGTAATACATTTTCATCTTATTACATCGGTTTTAGGCTCATAATCCAAGCTATTACGCACGCGTGCTTTTTACTTTACATTACGGCACTAGTGATATAATAGGTATAACCCGGTAAAGTCAAGTTTGTATGTGACTGCAATTAGACGTATGTATACGAAGCACTCTTAATATAGCCGGGTAATACTTACAGTTTTTTTGTAATACCAACAAAGAGTTCTTATGCCGCTGAAGTACTTAAATGTCAACCTGCGCGCGCATTGCTGGTTTGGGCGCCATTTTCCGCAAATTTTTAATGACGTTTTCGCTGTGTGGTTGATTATTATCAAAAAAAGTTTGTTTTTTCCTCGCAAGTGTGATGAAAACAGTCGTATGAAACTCTTGTGCTATGTTAGTCATTACAATCTCGGCTTCCTTATCGCATAATACCGCCTCTAGTGTAACAACATAGCACATTTGTATCATAATGTACTATAACAGTTCATTTTAAAACCAAATTAGAAATACAACCCTTTGACTAAACCAAGCAATAAATCCAACCAAATAAGATTCGAAAGACCAACTTCCAGACTGACACCCGACAGGTATACCAGAGTTCAGCAGTGGGATAACTCCCTGGCGCCAATCCCCGTCTCACTGAACCACCTCAAGCCCATGGCATCCAGTAAAGGATAAATAAGTCCGTCGCTCGCCTATAAATACCACCCTCGCGTGCCCCGCGCATGACTCTTATCTAAGCGTTTTACTTTATTTCCCTCGTAAACCGAAACGGACGCTACGGCGTCTTTTGTTTTATTGTTTCTCCTGTAAACATAATGGACGGTAACCTATACCGTTTGTATGCAGGGTTTTTGGGAATGGAACTGTTTCGGGGAATGGTTTAATTAAGGCGGTAAAGCGCGAGCGCAATGGACTTGGTGGTTTGTTTGTGGAGCATACAGACCTCACAGATCGTGTGAAAGTAGCAAGTACCATAATATAGCTTGATGCTTTAGATTGAAGACAGAAGTGAATTTTTTGAATCATTTGTAGAGATCCGAAAGTCGAAGAAAGGTCTTCCGGAGATGGGAGGGACGAACTAGATGCATACATGAATGACTGGACCCAAGTTGTGCAAAACAGGAGAAGGGAAAGGAATGGAAGAAAATAATGAAGAGAACGGGACACGTTGTTCTTAAGACTTTGTAGTGGTAGGACTCTATAGCTGAGTCCGTCTGGGGAAGTACCACAGCTTTACTAGTTATACAAACGCCAAGCAGTTGTTTGCAAGCATTACTGTGTGTCGGTACGAACGGCAATTTAACCAGAGAAATTGCTGGCAGGAGAGATTTGAGATCTAATATCTACTTGATGAGCGCAGTGCAGTACGGCGCAGGATTTTGGTCGCAAGTTCACAATTCTGGCACTGCTACCTGTTATGGACCAGGCGCTTGCCACCAGGCGAACGTCTCCCCAAACTTACCATCAGGCGAGCGACTAGTTCATCTCGCCACTCAAGTTGCGTACTTAGCGAAACGCTTTCCTACGCGCCTACGTTAATGGTGTTACAAAATAAATTATTTTTCTTTCTTTCCAAACGCTGGCGATTAGATTAATTAGAAGTTCGTTTTCAGTGACAATTCGCTCCTTAATTATGTGGTTATAATATTTTTTTCTTGGTTTCTCGGCCGAGTCTTTGACCACCTGGCGTTAAATGGCGGTGTGATTAAAGGAAGGTACACCTAGCCAGAAATAGGAACAGACTGTCAAGTGAAGCTGCCGGGCTAGACCGTTAAGCGCTTGGCGACAATTTTTAACTAGAGGATTGTCACCCCCAAGCTGAAACTCTTGGCTGGTTAAGTAGAAAGTTCCCGAACACCGTGCTATGGTTTCCGCGCGATGTTTTCCTTCAATGGCTCATTATTGACAAATGAACCCACGCAGCGCTAAACACCGAGTTACCATCGCTACACCTTCTACCTAATTTATAGCAGTATCACAAAGTAGCACCACTACATGCATTCAAATCTCCAGATAGCAAACATAACAATCGCAAATGCATTGTTTACAACGCAAGCAGCATCAATTGAGCCCAGGTCAGCGACCCGGCTAATTCTGCTCGTAGCATTTATTTACTAGCACGCGCGACGTGTTAGCTGACCAATTAAATGTCATCTCTGATTTGTGGACCCGGGTTCCGTGCTCATTAGCGGTGGTTACCAGAATCGGGGAACAGGGGATTTGGAATAATGCCGCTCGAGTTATGGCTTGGGCAGAATAACTTATCGAACGTTTTGAGGTATTGAATTGTATCTAGAGATGTATAGAAATCACCACACAAGTTGTTAAAAAGTAGGGATGGGCAGAATTAAAAAAAATATAATTTGTAATTAAACTTGCCAAATATACTGCACGGAAGTGTACAGCACAGAAATGCGAAGGCCCTACCTCTTCTCTCTTCAGTGGTGTACACGACTTACCTGCGCAGGCTCACCCCTTCCAACCCGACAATTTGACATCTTGTTTGGCGGCTACTGTATATGTCATTTGAAAATCAACAACATAGCTCAGAGTATGAGCAAGTTGAAGTGGCAGTGGGCCGGCTTTATATGGTGCAGAACCGATAACCGGCAAACACAGCGTCGGACGTCTTGAGGCTCGATAGAATTACGATATACGTAAGTAAGTGGGCAGTAACTGGAAGGGAAAATGCTGAAACAGGGCTGAGAGGCGTGCATAGAAGGCCTTTGTCCCCAATGGACTAAAGTGAGCTGACGATGGTCATTGAATGATTGAATGGAGTTTTGTAAGCTGATAAAATGCTGTCATGAAATCTTCATTTCGCAACACTACTCAGCCACAAAAGCGTTTCCGAGTTTGCCCAGAAAATCACTAACGGGTCGGCCACACATTTCGGAAGCTGGTTTACCACACTCCATAAACGTTGTGCCAAGTGCCAATAACATAAACATGAATTGCTCTTCTAAATCATCCAAAGAACGCGATAAGCGAAAATGCAGCAGCTTATGGAAATCACTAAACTCTTTCCCTAAAATTAACATCAGGAGATAAACGAATTTTCTTAGTGGTCTTTCATTCAGAATCTGAGCTAATCTATCACGGAAAATCAACGACAGTGCAAAAGTTGTTTCTTATGATGTACAGAAGTTGATCTACTCTAACCAAAACCACTACTTTGTTCCAGTTCGAACTACACCTTCCTAGAATACGTATCAAAAGAATGACCAAAACGCGAACTGGGTCACTGTAGGACTAGATCCGGTCTATTTATGTCGACAGGATAAACAACTCGTTCCCGCGTCGTCCACTTGTTGGCGGCTTCAAACATTGCTACTATCGCTAGCTGTGGTGAGATGCGGTTCCGAAACTTTACTACGTCTGTGGTTGTAAGCGAAACAAGGAAGACAACGAAGTTTTCTTTGGCTTTTCAGGCTTAAAAACTGTTTAGCTTGTAACTACGCCTATTGAAAGTTTGTTGAACCATGGCGAGAAACATTGTGGTTATACGTAATAAAAAAAATATTTTAGTAACTTAATCAATATTTTCTGAAGCCCTAATGAGTCTCGCTAGAATCCTGAGATCGTGGGCTCAAAACCCAGTCCCGAACCAATGAGTTCTGGTTTTTATGTACGGATTTTCGTACCACAGGCTTTACGGTGAAGGAAAACAACGTAAAAAAAACTCGTATAAATCCGGAGAATAATTTCAATGGCGTTAGTTAATCCACCTACTCGCAAATGGGTCAGTGGCAATGATATTATATAATATAAGGAGGGAGATATGTGATATCGCGCCTTCAAACGGCCTCGTGAAAACGGCCCCAGGGCACAGAATAAATAATAGTACTACGTACAGAAAGTTAACTCTGCAAAAACAATTAAATAAATAAGGACTCTATCTACTAGGCAATAAAGTAGCAATTCAACTCGCACAGCGCTGGATACCGCTCGCTATATTCACCTAGATATACCGCTCTCTTTCTATCACGTATGCTTAGTTACGTGCGACGAGGCTAGCGTGCGGGCGGCGACTGACTTCTGCCTTGCATTGTCCACTCGAACGGAGCGCCGGCCGAACATACCTAAACTGCTGAGTGACACCAGTGCCCAGGGACCGTCTCGCCTGTCTGCGCTCACTGACGCTCACTCGCTATCTCTTTTGCTCTCATAAAAGTGCTATCTTCTTTCGCACTCCGGCGCAATTCGTAATTATGACGGCACGGGGATCATTTTCAAACGTTGTTTTATTACGCGATGGCGCATCTTTCGTAATCTTTGGTCAGTGGATATGGCCCTATTGCTCTTCGAGTGGCCATGGTAGCCTAATCAGGAGACCGCTAGACTTGTAATCGAGAGGTCGCGGGTTCAAACCCAGACCCGTACCAATAAGTTTTTTGGAGGTAATGTACTCACACCACTGGCTTTTCGGTGAAGGAAAACATTGCGACGTAACCTGCACACGTCCCGACAAGAAATTCAATGGCGTATGTGAATTCACCAACCGCAACTGGGCCAAAACAGCTGTTTTTTTTCGCGATTTCAGTGTTGGCCCCATAGTAAACGTTGTTCATAATGATGAGTATATACATACCCTTTCGTATTTTTGAACCTTTTTGTCACACATTGTATAGGTAGATGAAGAGTTGGAGAGTGACACCGACAACTGTTTATCCCGGAAAAACTAACAGCTATTTTGGGGGTCGCGGGTGAGCTCGCATGGAGCTGCTTACAACCACGAAGTCCACGAACGACATAAAATATGTCAGAGCACTGGCAGTTTAGTTTGTAATAAAAGGTGTTTATAATTACAGAATAAATAATACTACGTAATAATACTCGGTTCCACCGAAGCTAAGACGTGTAGGAGTCGAGCAATTTTTTCGAACAAGAGAAGTTTTTTTTGTTTTTAGACGATTTTTGCAAGACTGCGCTCCGCTTCACTCCATCTCGTCTCCGCCTCAAAGAAAACGCTCCCTAATGCTACTCGTGGTTACCACGTGTTACCAACATGTACACTACATTATACTATTACTCACTCGCTCGCTGTCAAACGTGCCGGACTAGTGCAAAATACGTGCGTAAACTACCTACATTATCTACCCTCTACAAGTTCTTGTGTTTTCGTTTTCCCTTGTTTTCGTCTAATAGCAACTTGGTATAATATCTAAAATGCCGATTGTATCTAAGTGCGACAATTGTGGAAAAAGTCTTACGAAGAAAACGCCTGGATTGGAATGTAGATCCTGCGGTAAGGTAGTACATGCCAACCAAACGTGTACGGGTTTAACGGCTAAGCAACTTGCAGCTTTACGTAACTCTGAATCTCTCGATTGGACCTGTAGTGAATGTCAACGCGATTCTCCGAACAGGAAGTCCTCTTTCATTATACCAGACGTCGAAGATGAAGAAGAAGAAGAGGAAGGAACCCCCTGCGGAAATTCGATGAGCTGCAATATAGACTCTAATAAGTTTTTAAAAGATATCACAGCTGAATTGAAAAAGGTACTTAAAAAAGAGTTGCAACCCATGGAAGCATCTCTAGTCGCCTATTGCAGCAAAATCGACGATTTAATGAAGACGGTCGAGATGCAAAATAAAGAAATTAAAGACCTTGGTAGGAAATACAATCACATTAAACACGAACATGTTCATCTACAGCTTGAACTGAGTGCGCTTAAACAGTACGTACAAAACGTTGACCAACAGCGTATAGACAACGTACTGGAAGTGGCTGGGTTACCCAAGCTGCAAGATGAAAACTTACAAGAAGTTTCCTGCCAATTAGCATCGATCCTCAGTATGGACAAATCCGAGATTACATATATTAAGCGGCTCGGTGGCCGAAATGGACAGGATGGTATCATACAGATGGGGCTACAATTACCTCAGCAGGCTGAAGTCTGGGCTCGCGCAGCGAGAAAACAACCAGTAACGGTAGAAAACATTATGAGTAATCCTCCCACATCTGCGGCACAAACAAGAGTAATGGTGCGCCGAGCCCTAACGAAACGTAATAAAAGTCTACTGTGGCAAGCGCAAAATAAACTAAGACCATCTTATAAATATGTATGGTTCCAGGACGGGAAGGTGCTGGTTCGTAAAGACGACAACGCAAAACCCACTGCTGTACGATCGGAAGAAGACGTCGACAACCTCGCAATAGAAGCAGAAAAGCCCAATATGAATCGGTAATAGATGTGTTTATACACATCAGTCAGCCAAGATTTATCTCCAGATCATGAAGAACTTTTTGACTGTACTGACATCAATAGTTTTAGTGACCGGATCCCACATATGTCTCGGCATCAGTTCAGATTTAGCGTTGTTCATATTAATATTAGATCCCTAAAGAAGAATTTTTGCTACCTAACCTACTTTATAAATTCTTCAAGACTAAACATAGACGTAATGGTACTTTCTGAGGTCAATATATCTAATAGTGTTGTTGCTTTGTACAATATAAATGGCTATACAATGCACAGTCAATTGCGAAAAAATCGAAGAGGTGGTGGTATAATTGTTTATGTGAGAAACATTCACTCATTCAACGTAATAAACACTACTTTCTCTCACTGTGAGGCCATCGTTGGTCAAATATCTACTCCACAAAAATATTCCGCACTTGTTTGTGCAATATATAGACCACCGAGTGAAAGTAAGCACTTGTTTATCAAGGAAGTTAAGAACCTAATCATAAACCCAAATTTCTTACAGCACGATACTTATCTATTAGGTGACATGAACATCGATTTAAAAACCAATAACGGCATACGTGAGTATTACATTAGTAGCATGTCCGAGTGTGGTCTAACAAGTGTGATATCTGACTACACCAGAATCGAAAAACTAGGCACGTTAACAACGAAAAGTTGTTTAGATCACATATTTGCGAGGACGCACTTGTTAGATGTTTGCTCGGCCGCGCTAGGCACTGTAATGGCCGATCACCGAATGACTATAGTGTCGTGTGTAGGAAACGATGCTACACGGATACAGGCTGAGCTTAAACATATTGAATTATTAAATAATATTAAAGTAAATTCTTTATTGGCTGAACTAGATTGGAGTAATATTGATAATATTGATTGTCCTATTAAAATTTACGAAAGCATTAAAGATAAGTTTAATACCTGTTATAATGATTCTAAGTATATCAAGACAATTAATACAATAAGTAAGAGACACAAAGATCCTTGGATAAATAACGAAATTATCAATATGTGTAATAAGAAAGATAAGTTATTTATACAATGGAAAAATGATACTACAAATAATATTTTACGACTAGAGTTTAATAAATTAAGAAATAAAACGCGTAAGTTAATAGAATCCCGTAGAAACAACTATTATTTAGATGCAATAAATAATAATAAATCAAATCTCCGGAAAATGTGGATAATATTAAATTCTATCGCAGGTCGAAATAAAACTGCATTAGACGTGGCTATTTTAAGAGCATTTAATAAAAATATAATCGATATTAAAACTATAGCCAACAATTTTGCTAGGGAGTTTAGTGACAGTGTAAAGAAAATTATGCCTAAATGTAATAAACGTCTGATAAATGAGTCTGAATATATATATCCGCAAAACAAGTCAATGTTTTTTAAAAAAGCTTCTTGTCAGAGTTTGTATAAAATAGTTAAGAATTTAAATACAAATAAAGCACCTGGAATCGATTGCATTAGGTGCGTAGACATTAAGTCTATCTGTGAGAAGATGTTATGGGTCTTAGTTAAGCTAATTAATACCAGTATTACTACTGGAAAGTATCCTCAAGAACTGAAAACCGGAATCGTTAGACCGATATATAAAAAAGGTAGTCATAAAGAATACGGCAATTATAGGCCAATCACTATACTACCAGTCGTAGATAAAATAGTGGAGAAATTTGTCTGTCAGCAAATACAAGATTTTTATGTAAATAACGACGTACTATCCAGCGTGCAATATGGATTTCAGAGAAATAAGTCAACTACACAATTACTCTCTAAATTTACAGATGAAGTCAACCATTGCCTTGATAAAAAGAAACACGTAGTGCTTCTTTTTATTGACTTTAGCAAAGCCTTTGACACGCTTAGGCATGACACTTTATTGCACAAACTAAATAATACTGGCGTTCGAGGGCCAATCCTGAAATGGTGTGAAGACTATCTAATAAATCGCAAGTATCGCGTAAAAATAGGAGACGACTATAGTGACGCTATTGACGTTACTGAAGGGACGGCCCAAGGATCTGTGCTTGGGCCGTTGCACTATATTTCTTATGTAAATGACATGGAGTATGTGGTAAATCATTGCTCCATTTACCAATACGCCGACGACACATGCCTGCTGGCTTCTAGTGACAATCTTAGTACGGCAGTCAAATGCATGCAGGATGATTTCACACAAGTCGCTAAATGGTCACACGATAATGGTCTGGTGTTAAATGCAGCCAAAACAAAAATTATACATGTCCACTCTAGTCACATGCGACACGCAGGCTCCTTTAGGGTTATTGCTCACAGTCATGACTGTCTACATAGAACTGCCCACAGAAATGCCAGTAGCTGTAACTGTGATGCAATAGAACAAGTGTCTCGGCATACATATTTAGGGTTGATAGTGGATAACAGATTCAATTGGCGTTACCAAGTTGAGACAGTTTGTGACAAGTTAAGAGCTATCCTTGCCAAATTCCTCATAATTAAACCAAAGGTACCGTATCAAGTTTTATTGAGTATGTACGTAGCTATGGCAGAGTCGATCATATCGTATGGCATCACAAGCTATGGACGTACCTTTAAAACTTTTATAGACAAAATAACGAACATCCAAATAAGACTCTTAAAACTAATAGTTCCAAATAATATTAAAAAACAATATAAAGAAAACGTCCTCGACATATTTGAGTTCTGCAAAATATTGCCCGCACAAACGAAAGTATGTATGGCCTTGTTATTAGAACAGTTCAACAATTTAGAAGTCCAGATACCGATTTCGCACGATAATATGACTACTAGGATGATTTCTCAAAATATGCTCAAAATACCCAGGACTAATAATTTTTATGGAAGAAGAACCTTAGCCTATCTGGTTCCCACACTTATGAACAATATACCCAACAGCGTAAAAAATAACATAAATAATAAAAATTACAAACGAAAGTATAAAAAATATTTTTATGATAACTTGTGACGCAAACGAGTATGTGTAAAACAACACACTGAATGTATGCTACTTTGCTTTACATGTCATATTAATTTCCATTAGCTACCTATATTATTTGCAAACTTGCAAAACGTTTGTAAAACTCAGCCTGTATAACCACTTGTTTACGCCAATCTTAGAACCGGTAACTGGTAAGATAGGTGTGAAGAGCGTGCGAACCAACGCCGCCGCGCCAGATCCAAACTGAAGGTAACTTCACTTTGGGCTTGTCGCGGCCGGCATTATAGTACGTTGGTATGTTGTTGTAAAGGTAAACAATGTATTTATTTGACAGCGCGATGTGATTCATGCCGAGACAAACCATGGTGGTTTTTCGGTACTACTTATGATGTAATAATGTATGTACAAATAGTAATGAATAAATAAAAAAAAAAAATAAAAAAAAAAATACACCGCATTGATATAAAGTCGCTAAGTTAATGATGGGGGTTAATGTGTTTAATAAAGTTAACAGATTGAAGCAGTTCGTTACGGAGCAGATGCACTTTGAATTACAGTTAATTACAATTTATGGTGTCTTTCTCTTAGTGGGACATTAATGTAACATATAAAGATATACAGGGTCAATTTTGACAGATGCAAAGCCTCTCGCATGCTCTAACATCGTTTGGTACATACAAACCTTTTTCTTTTATTAAAAATATATGGTTTTAAGGGTTTAATTTCATAGAATGTACATTCATATCAATCTTTAATGAAAAATTCATTTAATGCCATCTGCAAGTATAGAAATACAGAGATAATATTCTAAGGAGAGGTCCAAGGACTCAGCGCTTGAGTCAACTGACTGCCAGTTGACTGCTTTATAGCTCAGTTAGTAGCATGTCTGCCTTCAGAGCTGTAGGGCGTGGGTTCTATCCCCACCCTGGGCAAACATTTATGTGGCGAACATAGATGTTTGTTCTGTGTCTAGGTGTAGTATGTATTATACTTAAGTACGTACTTACAAAAAAAAAGGATATAGGTATTCTATCAGCTATCTGGTTGCCATATTACAAGCTTTGCTTAGTTTGGGGCTAGATGGCGTTGTGTGAAAAATCTCCACCGATATTTATTTTAAAAAAACTGTACGTTATGTAATCACCATAGTCGCAATTTGTCTATGATAAACGTGTTAAACGGAGCATATTGAAAACGTAGTTTTTCTTCAGTTGTTACACTGTTGTTAATTGTTATTTTAAATGAAGTAAGTACATACATGCATCTATCATACATGTATTTATGTATATCTTCTACTGGCGGAAACTTATAATTGACCCAGTCAAAGAACTAATTATTTATTTATTTTGGCACACAAAACATAACATAATCAATACATTTCAAAGCAAAAATGAGAATAGGTGCAGAGCTAGACTATATTTCTAAGCATGTGTACACAACATGAACAAGATAAAAGCAGCATGTAAACAATGGTTAATGTTAAGTAATCAAAAACGTTGAAAGTTACTAAAAATCAAAGAAAGCTACACAAAGTTGAGAATAATTCAGTGTTGTAGTTTTTGTAAAGTTGCCAATACATCGTGTTTAAATTTAGGTAACTTGAAGTCAAATACATCAATGCAATTGTGATGGTCCACTAAGATATCATTATATTGGCGACACATGCTGACCACAGGATTTTAGCAGGTTTGTATTTGTATTTACATGTGTTATGAAGCTGCATGTTTTCCTAAATATGTAAAATAAACCAAATTAATAATAAATATATGAATTTTCGTTTGACTGATATGCAAAAGTTATACTCAAATACTTAAATTGTGTAAATAGTAACTTCCCCCCACCCCACCCATCAGCCAGAAAACGTCCACTGCTGGACGAAGGCGTCCCCCTTAATAGGGAGGTGATGCCATATTCCCCACGCTTGGCAGGCGGCTTGAGGATCGCAGAATGTCCACCACCGTTAACGGAGAGGACGCTGCTGCCCGTCCTACGGCCGTTCTGGTTAGTAACTTCACTGGGACTCCTTCAGGCATTGGTATAGAAATTCATATCTGCGAAGACCTCTCATGTTTGCGCCAGTTTTTGTATGAGAGAGCGCAACACTATCGTCTCCTCTCCCTCAGTCGCGTGTAACGTAACAGTTAGTAAAGTACTGACCTCTCTCTCGTGCAGCTTGTCGCCGTGGATCCTGTCCCGCAGCGCCACCAGCTCGAGCGGCCAGCTGGACACCTCCGCGTCGGGGTCCGACAGCAGCACCTGCGGAGAACAACTCTTCAACACTATGGAAAATAACTCGATAGCAAAGTTTGGTAGTGGTAGGACTCTATTGCAGATTCCGCCCGGAGAAGTACCACACCTTTGTCAGTTTTTCAACTGCCAAGCAGTAGTGTACAAACTTTACTGTATTTCGGTTTGAAGGTCAATAGAAATTACTAGGCAGAAAGAAATTTTACATCTAATGTCCCAGGGTGACGAACGCAGTGCAGTGCGGCGCAGGATTTTGTACGCAAGTTCCCAATAGGGTAGATGACTGATGTTTATATCGTTGAAACCAATAGCTTTAATGAAGAATTTAAGTAAATATAGTATGTTTATTGAAAAAATAATTTAAATCGGTTAATAATGTTCTGATATATAAAGTTTTAAGTTTTCGTTTAAAGTTTTTGTTAGAGACAACTCTGTCCCTTTCCCACAAAACAAAAAATGACGTCACGCCTTACTTGTCAGAATAGAATTTATATGGCGTACAGAGAAGTGACGTCACGATTTGTTGTTTCGCCTCTCTGTCTAGCATGATATTAAAATGCTTATAAGTTGCTTATTTTTGATCAGATTTTCATTTTCTTTTCATTAATCAGCTATATTTATGGGCCACATTTTAATACGACAATAAAAAAAAGCAGTTATCTAGCCTATTCTAGCACTGCTACTGTTATAGGCAGGCGTGATGCTTACTACCAGGCGAACGTTTTGCTTAGCTTTGTCGTAAGCGCAGCGTTTACCTTTTAAATTGTTACTTTGTTTTATCATTTATTCTATTTTGACTATATAATGATGGACAATTTGTAATAATAAATGTAATGTATGTTTGTGTTCAATTAATATTAACAATAATATTGTTACGATTTGCACGCCTGTTTGTGTGTGTGTTTTTAATGGGTGTTAATGGCATGGCTTCTTAATTCTATTTGCTAAGATCTTTTGTACCCATTAACAGGCAAATAAATTATTTGTTTTGATTTACCGGAATAACTGAATCTACCGACCTCAAGTTTTTTTTAATACTATTTGCTAAACATTTCTCTAGTTCTGACAACTTCGAATGATAGGATATGACTAATGGCCTGGCTTTCAGACGTTCAGCCGAATTGTTCATATGCGGTTTGATTAATAAGATGACCTTTTTGTCAGCCGTGATTTTCAAAATTGAATATTTTTTAACATAAAAAAGTAATTAACTAAGTTAGTATAAAATGAATCACTTAATATGTCGCCTGAATGCCTCTCGGTATAGAAAAACCAACCGGGGTCACCAATCCGACTCACGGTAGCGCTCCGTTTTAAATGTTCGGTCGTTTACATGACCAAATCGTCCGTTGCTTAACTTCGGGAACAAATTGTAGAGTCTATAGCAGTACAAATTAAAAGTCGTCGTCAGCCATAAAACGTCCACTGCTGGACGAAGGCTTCCCCTTTAATAGAGGGGTGTTGCCATAATCCCCACGCTTGGTAGGTGGCTTGGGGATCGCAGAATGGTCACCACCGTTAACCAAGAGGACACTGCTGCCCGTCATCCGGTGGGTCTGGTTGCAGTTTAAGGACATACCCAGGTCCAAGTAGTTAAAAGTAATTAAAAGTAAACAAAAGAAACAGAACTTACGTAAACGTCTCCCATTTCTCAAAAAGTTAAAGTCCAAAACGTTCACAAAACTATCATATATAGTATAAATCAATAAGTACACTGAGTCAATTCACAAATACCACAACTATTGCACTCCGTCAAGAACACACAAGACACAGCGCAAGACAGCGTGCATAAAATCAAGAAATATGTTTCCGACCCGGGCCACGCTTATCGCCCTTGCATTCACTGATAGCCTATAACATCTACCTCGCTAACATTATATACAAAGTTAAACTTGTAAACAAAATCATTAAAGCTCCATTAAGGGCATTATAGCTGTACTTCTGCCATCACGCTCGCACATTTTAAAGAAAGGAAGATAAAACATTTATTCAAAATAATATACACAAAACAGAACCCAATGAAAAACAAAAAACTTATGTCGATACCAAACTCACGCGCACATTTTAAGTAGATAATGCTAATTAAATAGAATATTTAAGTATAATTATGTATCGTTACATTACGCTTCAAAGATAAAAAAAAATTGTGTAATTTTTAGTGTAAAAAACTTAAATTTTTCTATCTTCTCCGCTAAATTAAAAGGTATAAAAAACTTTTTTTTACGCTAGAATGGACATCTAGTACATGCTAACATATTCTAGAAATTCGCATTCTGTCTCTGTCACTCTGAGAGAGAGCTATGATACCCTTAAACGTATTCAATCTCTATGAGTAACGCTCATTAAATAATATTATTTACTCAAGGTAATGAGTTTTGTAATGACATTGTAAACATGAGAATTAGACAGAAGTAATTTGGAATTAAAATACGTAATTTTGAACCAAGGCTTTCCAATGATCTTCATTATCCTCATTTCTTTAAAGATCGGATAATAAATTATAGTAGGCGTTCGATCTGGTAAAAATAGAAGCGCTGACCAAGCCGGCCAGCCTTCTGATGGTAAGCGTCATCAACGTTTGATAATAGGCTAGATGACTGTTTTTTTTTATTGTCCTGTTAAAACGTGGCCAATAAATATAGCTGATTAATGAAAAGAAAATGAAAATCCGATCAAAAATAAGCAACTAATAAGCATTTTAGTATCATGCTAGACAGAGAGGCGAAACAGCAAATCGTGACGTCATTTCTCAGTACGCCATATAAATTCTATTCTGACAAGTAAGGCGTGACGTCATTTTTTGTTTTGTGGGAAAGGGACAGAGTTGGCTCTACCAAAAACTTTAAACGCTCATATATCTGAACATTAATAACCGATTTAAATTATTTTTTCAATAAACATACTATATTTACTTAAATTCTTCATCAAAGCTATTGGTTTCAACGATTTAAACATCAGTCATCTACCCTATTGGTGATGCCTTGACGAGCTTGGGAATTATAAATGGATTGAAATTCAATGCTGGATATTTTATCCGGTTTCTATCTATACCCTTAAACCTTATAACTAAGTTTACGAGAAAGTATTTGTACAGACAATTTTTTGTGATTTTTTTAGTAGACTTTTACGCTCATGCTTTCACTTATCCTTCAGTTTACCAACAGATCATTGACCTAAATATGCACAAAAAACTAACGAGACAGCGTGGAGCAAACTCCCACAAAAATCGGGTCATACCCGCGAAAAATGTCGCCTACAAGTTGGCGACAAGCCAGCGTCACTAGCGACATCCGAAATGTCCCCGGAGAGCGGTGACTGTACCCACATAAAGGAGTCTGGTTGGGGACCATACCACAATGAAACACGATCAACTCTCCCCAACAACTAAGTCAATTTTTGTTTTATTTATACGGGAATACTCACGTTTAATTAAATCGGATACTCCGACCAAGCAGCTAAGTGCTAAGCAGGACGCAGCTGTACGCGCGTCGGGCTGTTTTCACTCTTTGAAAAAGGTCACCGGATGTGATCGAAACTATAGTCCGGAGTATACGATTTAATTAAACGTGAGTATTCCCGTATAAATAAAACAAAAATGTGTCAAAACCACGTCAGTTTTCATAATAAAATAAGTAAATTTTGTTAATTTTAACTTCGACAAAGTCCTAAATGTGTGTGAGTCAGTGTTTAAAGCTCTGAGGTAAAATTAGATGCAGTGAGTATTTTTTTGTTCTATTTTAATCAAAAATCACTAAATGCATCTTTGCCAGTTGACAACAGGGAGTTTGTAAATAGCTCGAAGGTCACAATGAGTGATGCATACGCCTTGGAAATCTTTTTCAATTTTTTTTAATAGAATTTAGCAGGGGACTAAAACATACAATCCGTTTGCTTGCCTACAAGTATTCTTTTAATTTATTTCACGTAGCGCTCGTGGCGAAGCTTGTCTAGGTGATTCTAAACGATCACTGATGTTAAGCAACGGACGGTCCGGTCGGTCTTCGGATGGGTGACCGTGAGTGGCATTTATTTATGAGCGCCGTGGATCGGATGACACGTTAAATTGTTGGTCCCGGTTGTTTGTTCTAGTTTATATAACAACAACCGTCAGCCATGTCAGAGGCGTTCGGGCGGCACATTAACTCTGACACTAGGGCTGGCCACACAGCCTATACGAACTTACTTACATTTAATTTCTTTGAATGGCTTTCAGACTTAAGAAGTAGTTCTACGAGTTTCATACGATTTTGCGTAAGTTTTGCATGTCCAAATTTTGAGTTGTTTAGCAATGATTCTTGATATTTAGGCCCAATACTACATTAAATTTGTGTCGCGACACGTGATACAGCAAAACTTTGTAAAGTCAGGAATAAAAATCATTAACCGACTTCAAAAAAGGAGCTGGTTCTAGGTTCGACGGTATGTATGTTTTTTTTCATGTATGTTCACCGATTTCTCCGTCAATTGTGGACCGGTTTTGAAATATATTTTTTTATGTGAAAGGGTATAGTCCCGAGGTGGGCCCATATTAATTTGAAGATGGTTGTTTTTTTTTTTTAATAAGGTACTTGAGGGAAGGGACTTGGTCTTTGACGAAAGACCAGAAGACCGCGCTCGGGGTTTGCCAGCGAGCGATGGAGCGTAGTATCTTGGGAGTCAAATTAACAGACCGAATAAGGAACACGATACTACGCTCCAAAACCAAGATTGCTGATGTAGGCCACAAAGCCGGACAGCTGAAATGGGACTGGGCAGGACACGTCTGTCGCATGCCGAGCGACTGTTGGGCAAAGGTCACCACAGATTGGGTTCCTAAATCCAAACGACCTCAGGGTCGACCCAGACGAAGGTGGCGTGACGAGTTGAATTCGCACGACAAGCACTGGGCCACCAAAGCCGAAGACCGAGCAGTCTGGAAGGAGGGAAGGGAGGCCTTTGCCCAGCAGTGGGACAATACAGGCTGAAAATAAATAAAATAAAGGTACTTGTGTTGTTATATGTTTGAAGGACTAGGTTAGTTACTTTACAGGTCTGTCATTGGTCAAACAAAGAACAGTGAGACAGGCAGAGCCGCCAACGGCAAAAAAATACTTTGTAGTAAGCTACACAGAGTATATAAGCTCGCTATAAGTAGTGTAATTTCAAAGAGTGATAATAGAAGCTCGAAGATAGTAAGTCGCTTCATGCCCTTACAGTCGGCATATCTAATGTACGTACAAAATGCTTCGAAAAATAATCATCTAAACAAAATTCTATCAAGCGCGATTCACTTGGTTTTCAACCGACTTCAAAAAAAGAGGTCGACAGTATGTTTTTTTGTTTTGTATGTAGGTTACGCGATTATTCCGCCAATAGGGCTGATGTTTATATCGTTAAAACCAATAGCTTTGATGAAGAATTGAAGTAAATATAGTATGTTTATTGAAAAAAACATTTAAATCGGTTATTAATGTTCTGATATATAAGCGTTTAAAGTTTTTGTTAGAGACAGCTCTGTCCCTTTCCCACAAATCAAAAACTGACGTCACGCCTTACGCGTCAGAATAGAATTTATATGGCGTACTGAGAAGTGACGTCAACATTTGCTGTTTCGCCTCTCTCTCTAGCATGATATTAAAATGCTTATAAGTTGCTTATTTTAGATCAGATTTTAATATTTTTTTCGTTAATCAGCTATATTTATGGGCCACATTTTAAAAGGACAATAAAAAAAACAGTTATCTAACCAATACTTCAGAGGTGGACCAAATTTTATCGAAATTGGGGTTTAATAGTTTGGTTTTAAATATTTTTTTATTTAAAAACCAAACTGGAAGAAATCAAATTAACTGGAAAATATGAAGATGTCATCCAGGTAGTCGAAATTGAATTCGGTTGTGTTATTATTTTTAAAAGCGTAAAAGCGCATTATACTATAAACGAAGGTATTTTAATCAGGGAAGAACAGAACAGCGAACCCATTCTTCATTAAAAACGAACACTAATAATCTGACTGACAAAAACTTACAGCGCGTCTGTAATAGCGGAGATGATTGCGATCCGGCATGCCTCACATTATGTCCAAGCCCCAACACTACAAAACACTACCTAACAATACTTCACAGAAGTTTTTTACACTTTACAATAAACTTTATTATTTTACAAAAACACTGGCTTTCTCGGAAGTCCCAATTTTCTACACAAAGATCCTATCCAGTTCTGTATTTGACTAAAGTCCCGTCGTGCGGCGCGGCGGTAAACGTACACTCTAGTTCACAAAAGTCCTTCCACCACCACCACTTGACTTTTCTCTCTAAACTGTAAACTGTGTGTTGTGTGTAACCGAGTATAACCTCAAACCGCACCAGTGTCGAACCGGTGCCGATCCTGAGGCCTACGCGACAACATTGAGGAGTCTCCAAGCCGGTTAACGGTGTGATGGCGCGGCGCCAACACTCGAGTGTTGAGTGTTTACTTTTAGTACTCTATGGCCCCATTTCTGAATGGAAGTGCGTAAAAACTAGTGATCGTTTTGTGTTTAGATCTCATTAATATTTATTTCCATTCTTCATCATCATCATCAGCCTGGAGACGTCCAGTGCTGAACGAAGGCCTCCCCCTTAGCCAGCCACACTGTACGACAACCTGCCATTTGTATCAAATGGCAGGTTGTCGTATATATATATATAGAGTGGGAAGCCTTCCTACGCTGCGTCTTTCGGTTCGCGGTCGCCACTCAAGAACCTTTCTTCCCTATCAGTTATCAGTTCTTCGAGCGATGTGTCCTGCCCATTGCCACTTCAACTTGCAAACCCTGCGAGCTATGTCGGTGACTTTGGTTCTTTGGCGAATATCCTCGTTCCGGATTTTATCGAAGTCCGAGCATAGCTCTCTCCATTGCCCGTTGCGTGGCTATGAGTTTCTCCAAAAGGCCAGCAGTTAAAGACCACGCTTCAGTTCCCATATGTCATCACCGGCTACACACACTGGTTTTCCATTCTTATTTAACCTAATTGAAAAAGTTCTTTGCAGAGGTGGGATAGTTTTTTCAGTTTATTATTCTTACTTTTTCATGATAAAAGGCACGGTGATAAGATTTATTTGCCAAGTCATAGTGAAACTGCCTACTCAAAATTATTATGAAACTAAAACCCAAACATTTAAAGACAATAGACAGTAGTTTATTTACAGCCCTTAGTTATTCAACCGCATTACTGTGTCGGTTTGAAGGACAATGTTACCAGAGAAATTACTGGGCATGAAGAGATTTGACATAGATTCTGTGACGATCGGGTGACGTCAGCAGTGCAGTTCGGCGCAGGATTTTGTTCGCAAATTCACAATTCTGGGTCCGACTGATATAGGAAGGCGTGATGCTTACCACCAGGGGAACGTCTCGCTCGACAACATAAAACAAACAGAAAAACCACCCCCAAATCACCCTTGCCCAGCCGCTAACATTTTCGGGGTGTGAGTGTCCGCACCGTACTTAGCCACGCATTTAGTATGTCTGCATAAAGAATAACATTGCGTTACTCGTATTGGTCTTGAAGTAAAAAAATCAGCGGTTTTTGCCTTGCATTTACGGAATCTGTTTTATTAAAGAAAGCTCTGCCAATTTCCATTTGAAGTGTAACTGGTTCGCCGGCCACTGTGCGAAGGTCTAGTGAAGGCCAACGATAGCGGCCAGATACATATATTTATTTTTGTTTACTCAAGGTGAAAATTGAAACGTCACGTTGTTGATCCGTTTGAGGCGGGAATCGAGTGTAGCAAGTTTTAAATACAGTTTTTAATACTAACAACAGCGACGGTGATAATGGAATGGACGGGCCCAGCGCTTGCAAATCGATCAAAATTAACAAGACAACACAATCAAGCATACCTAGCTAAAAGTATGCATATTGCATTTGCCGGAAAATAGAGATAGCGAATCTAATGACTGCATGACAAAAAGAAAACACACGTACATTAGAAGTTTGTATTGTCGTATCGTACGGCTCGCATGTCGCAAAGGCAGAGTATGACTGAAGTGAGTGGAGAGCCGGCGCTCAACATATAGTCTTCAAAATCCGTGCGCTTATTTCCCGTCCATTCATCTTATCTTCATCATATGTCGCTGGCTAACAATCGCAGAACTGGACCTTTGGCGGGAACAAGGATAAATATGTCGCTGGATTGTATTATTTTCTTTTTGCGAATTAATGATGAAAAAAATTGGTGGTGTTTTATTTATTACATTCTCTGGTAACATTGCCCTACAAAAACGCTGTAATGCTTGCACACAACTGCTTGGCGGTTGAATAACTGGCAAAGGTGGGGTACATCCCCAGGCGGAGTCTGTAATACTCCCACCACTACAAAATCTATAGTAAGATATTACACTATTCAGCATTGCAATGCAAAAACCCCTTTCACCATAGTCAATATACATTACCTAAGGGATAAATGGCCCATATTGCCCAAGTGTTAGTTTACTGCACCATTATACAATGTGTAACTAAAAGGTTCAAAGGTTCAACAATACTGAACGGTATGTATGCTCTCATCATTTTGAACAACTTTTACTATGGGGCCAACCCCGAAATCGCAAAAAAAAAACAGCTGTCCCAAACATTTTGACCAACCTGACATTTTACGCACTAAATACAAATTTAATGTCCCTACTTTGCAATTGAATAATGAAATGTATCACAAGAGTTCTTTTAACACAGCAACAAAAGTGTTTAATAGCCTACCGTTACATATAAAATGCGTGGGAATACCTTTAAAATTAATTTAAAGAAATGGCTAATAGAAAAGGCTTTCTACAACATTAACGAATGTTATCGATGTACAGATGTTTATTTAAAAAAGTTGTATCTAGAATAAGAAAACTGATCTCAGCTTAAAAGTTTATTATTTATCTTGTTAAAATATTATAGGTGTTATTGATGTTATATTTTGTAATAGTTAGTGGCTATTGAATCACAAGGCTGTTATAACCACTAAAACTTTTCCTATAAACAACCAAAATATTGCATGTCCGTTAGGATAAACTGTTGTCTAGAATTGTATGAAACCCCTTTATGTACACAGTTTTGAGCAATAAACGTTATCTTATCTTATCAAGGTCAATTAACTTGTTGTATGGAACAGCTGTTTTTTTTATCGCGGTTTCAGGGTTGGCCCCGTAGTAAAAGTTGTTCATAATGATGAGTACATACATACCCTTCAGTATTGTTGAACCTTTTTGTAACAGATTGTATATTATAATGTTTTAGGAAACATTCGGCCAGGGTACAGAGAAAGCTGGTATTAGTTATTTCAATACAGAAAGCTTGCTTGTAGCATACTGTGGGCCGTGCACTATGGAAGCATTGTAGAACAACCACAATCTATTGAGTTGGAGACAACGGAAAGTTTTATATATATATAACTTTCCTTAGGGTTACACGTGTAACCCTTTCGCCTATGTCACAGGTCACTGCATAAACTCTACCCTGACAAGGCGCCTAAAGGAAAACATTTAAACGTCAACCCTATTATTGCGTCCCGTAGAGTTGATCTAGATCAGATTGATGAAATGCGCTAAGCCGTCGTCAGCCATAAAACGTCCACTGCTGGACGAAGGCCCTTTATAGAGGGGTGTTGCCATAATCCCCACGCTTGGCGCTAAGCCATTAATAAACTAATATTAAACAATTTTTATTACTATACTTATTCAGAGTAAATTTTAATGCTATTGAAAACAACACGAAAGTTTTATTTGGCTGATAAGTAACACTAAACCTGTGGTCTCGAACCTACCGATTTTTCGGTATTTCTCCCGATTTTGGGCCTGTCCTACCGATATACCGAAATGGACCGTAAATCTACTGATTTTTGTAAATGTATAAATAGGAAAAAAAGTATGGATTTTTACTTAGAAAAAGCACAAATATACCGATTTTAGTGGGCAAATCTACTGATTTTCAAGGATACTGATGTCAAGGATGAGATTGGGTTTGGTTTAGTTTTAGATATACCGATTTTTTGTTGGAAAAAGTACAAATCTACTGATTTTGCATTTTCTCGTTCGAGAACACTCTACTAAACTTCTTTCTCTTCCGGCGCACGGTGATGGTAAAATGATTTGTCGCAAATTGACTAGCGCATTGTTACGTTATTAATGTACAGAGGATAATTTGTAGCATAAAGCTGTAACATACATAATAACAATATTATCAAGATAGCTTGCACTTGCACGTTACGGCCAGATCAGAATGCGAGTGAAAGGATCAGACTCACAGGACCAGACAAAATAATAGCCTATTCATTATACTGACAAATAGTCTTGTCTTCCCTAAACCATTTTGAGCATAAAATGAATCTTATTATGACCACTTCTAAGAAGAAAGTGCATTGAGTGGCAAGCCTTACCTGCAACTGCTCTTGCAACTGATTGGTGACGTCTTGCCTCACTTGTTCCTTTACTTCTTCCAACCTCTGTGACAGTTGAGCCTCCATCTTCTGCCGCCATATTGTGACGTCATCGCCGCCATATTGATACGTCACAGCCGCCATGTCGTGACGTCAGCGTCGCCATGTTTAGTCACACACACGAGCGTGTTAGTCGCATTCCATGCATACAGGAGAGAGAGGTATGTATTAGACAGGTATTTACAGGTGCCGTTGAAATGGGTCTTATAGTGGACGGTATAGGGATGTTTATGGTTTGAATAGTGATTGGGTGGAGATATGTACAGAGACTGAAAGTTTCTAATATATTACCAAAACAAGACTAGATTTATGGAACTTCTTTTTAGTTGGTTAATATTTATGTGTTTTTTTAATACATTTTTGTCCCAGGTAACTCTAATCTTTTGACACATGATTCACTTTTTTTTAAATTATAATATGTGCCATTTACCCTATGTCTGATTATCTAGTGAAATAGGCTCAAAATAATGAAGAGTAAATATTAACCTCAAGCAACCGTAAGCTTTAAAATGGGTACCGTATGAAGCTTGTATGAGTCAACTCTGTCCCCTGCATGCAACATTGTTATACACACCGAAAGTAATAACTGAATATATTAATAAACTATATAGAATGTTTTATTTTGCCTTATAAAGATGTTTTCTAGATGTCTTAACAACCACCTAGATTTCATTATTTGGTAACACCAAATGCAGGCTAACATTTTAAGTTTGTTCTGTGTTGTGACTGGAAACATTTTAGTGCTGTTGAATTTCGACCACAACGTCAAGCTGTTAATATCACAACATCGAATGCTTTTAAATTACAGTGCTAAAGACTATTTTGCTCTGACATTTTAAGTTTTAATATTCAACACGTTTAATTATTTTTACACAATATATTTATATATAGGCTAACCTTTTCTAGTTCCGAGTCGATGTCTTGCGGATAGAGCACATTCGATTCCGAGTTCTGAATGTGAGACTTCAGTTGTGATACCTAGAAAAAAAAAACCCATGGTACATGTTTATGATTTCACATACTTTTCTTTTCTTGCACACCCCGTCTTCTATGCATTCTATAAATCCTCTTCATCCAAAGGTTGCCTGGAAGAGATTGCTTTTAGCAAGAAGGCCGCCACTTGTTACAATATTTAAGTTTATTAAATAATTTCTCTGTAATTCTTGGTGCGAACAATAAAGAATTAATCAATCAATCAATCATTACTTAAATATGCATATTTGAAACACTAAAACGCAACGGTATAGCTTTGACGTATCACACTTCGCAATCATAACACATCTGATTAAAATAAGTCATCAAACATCACTTTAATTTTTAAAGACCTATTCGATACACAAGTATGACTTATTTCACCCCTGACTCACCCTGTAGCATGGGAGTCAGGCACTACATTTATTTACGATGTGTTTGTAAGTGCCATCTACATTTTTATTTGAAGCGTCTTTGAAACCATGCGCTGCAAGGTACTACCCACGTCACCCCGAGATATGAGCGATCGAATCTCAATACTCCGATAGTGCTCACGGTAATAGGTGGTTCATGATGCGGGTGGGTGGCCGTAAGAGGCATTTACATCTGAACGATACCGTGGGCCCCCGGTGGATCTGGGTATGTCCTAAAACTGTATCAAGAATCATCGGAGGACGGGCAGCAGTGTGCTCTCTATTAACGGTGGTGCATAATTCCAGCAGTGGACGTCTTCTGATGTTTGTTTCCGTGGGTCGGATCCGATGATAGGTTAAATTGTTGGTCCCGGTTGTATATTCTATATTTCTATAACAAACGGCGAGCCAGGCCGGAGGCTTTCAGGCAGTACATAACCTCAGATAGATCGGTACATAACAAGTGCTGCTTATTGGGTTGCGAACTTACTTTAATAGCTCGGTAACTAGATTAGCTCCACGGCTTGTTCTAACAGTGTCATGTCAAGTTACCTGGTGCTGCAGCGCAGCCACGGCCTCCCGCTGGCGCGCCCGCAGCTCCTCCACGTACGCGACGTGCTCGCACTTCATCTCCTCGAGCTGCTGCTCTACTTCCTGCCGAGCTGCTTCACGGCTTGTTCTAACAGTGTCATGTCAAGTTACCTGGTGCTGCAGCGCCGCCACGGCCTCCCGCTGGCGCGCCCGCAGCTCCTCCACGTACGCGACGTGCTCGCACTTCATCTCCTCGAGCTGCTGCTCTACTTCCTGCCGAGCTGCTTCACGGCTTGTTCTAACAGTGTCATGTCAAGTTACCTGGTGCTGCAGCGCCGCCACGGCCTCCCGCTGGCGCGCCCGCAGCTCCTCCACGTACGCGACGTGCTCGCACTTCATCTCCTCGAGCTGCTGCTCTACTTCCTGCCGAGCTGCTTCACGGCTTGTTCTAACAGTGTCATGTCAAGTTACCTGGTGCTGCAGCGCCGCCACGGCCTCCCGCTGGCGCGCCCGCAGCTCCTCCACGTACGCGACGTGCTCGCACTTCATCTCCTCGAGCTGCTGCTCTACTTCCTGCCGAGCTGCTTCACGGCTTGTTCTAACAGTGTCATGTCAAGTTACCTGGTGCTGCAGCGCCGCCACGGCCTCCCGCTGGCGCGCCCGCAGCTCCTCCACGTACGCGACGTGCTCGCACTTCATCTCCTCGAGCTGCTGCTCTACTTCCTGCCGAGCTGCTTCACGGCTTGTTCTAACAGTGTCATGTCAAGTTACCTGGTGCTGCAGCGCCGCCACGGCCTCCCGCTGGCGCGCCCGCAGCTCCTCCACGTACGCGACGTGCTCGCACTTCATCTCCTCGAGCTGCTGCTCTACTTCCTGCCGAGCTGCTTCACGGCTTGTTCTAACAGTGTCATGTCAAGTTACCTGGTGCTGCAGCGCCGCCACGGCCTCCCGCTGGCGCGCCCGCAGCTCCTCCACGTACGCGACGTGCTCGCACTTCATCTCCTCGAGCTGCTGCTCTACTTCCTGCCGAGCTGCTTCACGGCTTGTTCTAACAGTGTCATGTCAAGTTACCTGGTGCTGCAGCGCCGCCACGGCCTCCCGCTGGCGCGCCCGCAGCTCCTCCACGTACGCGACGTGCTCGCACTTCATCTCCTCGAGCTGCTGCTCTACTTCCTGCCGAGCTGCTTCACGGCTTGTTCTAACAGTGTCATGTCAAGTTACCTGGTGCTGCAGCGCCGCCACGGCCTCCCGCTGGCGCGCCCGCAGCTCCTCCACGTACGCGACGTGCTCGCACTTCATCTCCTCGAGCTGCTGCTCTACTTCCTGCCGAGCTGCTTCACGGCTTGTTCTAACAGTGTCATGTCAAGTTACCTGGTGCTGCAGCGCCGCCACGGCCTCCCGCTGGCGCGCCCGCAGCTCCTCCACGTACGCGACGTGCTCGCACTTCATCTCCTCGAGCTGCTGCTCTACTTCCTGCCGAGCTGCTTCACGGCTTGTTCTAACAGTGTCATGTCAAGTTACCTGGTGCTGCAGCGCCGCCACGGCCTCCCGCTGGCGCGCCCGCAGCTCCTCCACGTACGCGACGTGCTCGCACTTCATCTCCTCGAGCTGCTGCTCTACTTCCTGCCGAGCTGCTTCACGGCTTGTTCTAACAGTGTCATGTCAAGTTACCTGGTGCTGCAGCGCCGCCACGGCCTCCCGCTGGCGCGCCCGCAGCTCCTCCACGTACGCGACGTGCTCGCACTTCATCTCCTCGAGCTGCTGCTCTACTTCCTGCCGAGCTGCTTCACGGCTTGTTCTAACAGTGTCATGTCAAGTTACCTGGTGCTGCAGCGCCGCCACGGCCTCCCGCTGGCGCGCCCGCAGCTCCTCCACGTACGCGACGTGCTCGCACTTCATCTCCTCGAGCTGCTGCTCTACTTCCTGCCGAGCTGCTTCACGGCTTGTTCTAACAGTGTCATGTCAAGTTACCTGGTGCTGCAGCGCCGCCACGGCCTCCCGCTGGCGCGCCCGCAGCTCCTCCACGTACGCGACGTGCTCGCACTTCATCTCCTCGAGCTGCTGCTCTACTTCCTGCCGAGCTGCTTCACGGCTTGTTCTAACAGTGTCATGTCAAGTTACCTGGTGCTGCAGCGCCGCCACGGCCTCCCGCTGGCGCGCCCGCAGCTCCTCCACGTACGCGACGTGCTCGCACTTCATCTCCTCGAGCTGCTGCTCTACTTCCTGCCGAGCTGCTTCACGGCTTGTTCTAACAGTGTCATGTCAAGTTACCTGGTGCTGCAGCGCCGCCACGGCCTCCCGCTGGCGCGCCCGCAGCTCCTCCACGTACGCGACGTGCTCGCACTTCATCTCCTCGAGCTGCTGCTCGTACTTCCTGCCGAGCTGCTTCACGGCTTGCTCCACCGGCCCGCACTGGAATCAACAGCAGCATAATCAGTATTTTTTAATACTTCACTGCTACCGTGCACTGGTACTGGACGAAGGCCTACCCTCGGAGTGCGACTGCGCCATATCCACCATGCTGGCCCAGCTTGAGTAGGTGGATTCACATATCTTATCTGGACGTATACAGGTTTCCTCAGGATATTTTCCTTCGCCGAAAAGCCAATGATATGAAAATGCGCAACATAAACTATATACTTAGCTAATTGGACAGGCCTGAGTTTGAACCGCGACCTCATGATTTCAAATCTAGCGGTCTCCCGATTCCGCTACCAAGGCCATAGGAAAACAGTATTCACGGTTTTAGTGGTCCAAAATTTATAGTAACCCAGTTGAATATGCGCTTCATTTTCGTAAGGCATGTTTTATGGTAAGGCTTTCATTGTGGGCCTGTACTCTGTACCAATGGGTTCTTGGAAATGTACCTATGGTGTTATAATATAAAAATGTACCACTGGCTATTAACTGAACGAAAACGTAGTGAGGAAACCAGCATTTATGTTTTGAGAAGAAATTCTATTGATTATTACAATAACAAAAGACAAAAAGGACTATAAAGCTTTGCCGAACCTCTAGCGAAAGGGAAGGCAGTTCCGCGCTCCTGGTGCGGCGGCGCGCGTGGTCCCCGGCCCCGTCCGGGCCCTCCAGCGAGGACGCCGAGCCCACGGACGCGCACCGCCCGCGCCACACCTCCTCCGAGTAGCTGGAAACCACACATCACTTATCACTTGGACCAGATTAAAGGCCTCACACGACATGATATGAAGCTTGCTACATTAGCAGGCGTCAGATCATGCGTCTATGTCTATGTTTATCTATCTATGATCTATCTGTGTATGTGTGTGATCGAGAGGTCCTTCACAAATATCACATACATTTGCATACGAGACTATTACAAAATCGCGAACAACACTGCACAGCGGGGCTGATATTATAATTGATTTAGGGATTAAGTTTTGTAAGCATGGTTAAAAAAAATTGTACTTACACTTTTTTTGGCCTTAGCAGCATAAACAGAAATAATGCAATGTTATTTAGATAAATAAAATAAGGAAATAATTTCAAAAT
The DNA here is from genome assembly GCA_905404285.2 of Erannis defoliaria. NCBI lineage: Eukaryota > Metazoa > Arthropoda > Insecta > Lepidoptera > Geometridae > Erannis > Erannis defoliaria. The sequence continues at coordinate 16,477,427 of FR990084.1, read as the reverse complement.
TATATCACAAAGCTGGTAAAGCACCGAAACTCTTGTGTTGAAGAGAGACTATACAGAAATTAAAGTAAACATAGAAACAAGAACCTTATGAACTAATGCCACAAGTTGCAGTCTCATCTCTAATAATACGATTAAAAAAAAAAACAATTGACTTGAACTACGAATACCTGCATGACATCTTCATATTAAAATTAACCAAACTAAAGAACCGATTTCAATAAAATGTATATGGGACCACTTCTGAAGTATTACATACCAAAAAAAAAAATACATCAAAATCAGTTCATAATTGGCGGAGTAATCGCGAAAAATACAAAAAAAAACTTACAGTCGATTTGAGAGTCTCCTTTTTTGAAGCCCGTTGAAAACAACCTCTTCCAGGCAACCATGCAGCTTTACGTTAGGAATAAAAGAACAAAGATTTACCTTCTTTCCATGTCTGAGCATTTCTTCTCAAAATACGTCCTAAGGTTCTCCATTTCTTTCTCATGTTTGACGCCGAGCTCATTTCTTAGTTCTTCTATATTCGCACTGCCAGCTTTCACCGACGCCAACAATTCCCTTAGCCTTCTGGTCTCAATAGTGTACGCCTGCTTGTCCTGACTCAACTGGTTCTCTAGCTCCTTAATCTCTGTATCAAATTCAATCCTCATCTTACCTATTTCATCACACAGAACTTGTATTAAACTCTCTCGAAGTTTATTCCTTAAATTCTCTTCGATATACTCGTCAAACTTGCTAATTATGGTTCCTATTTTATTCTCGAAACCCGTTTGAAATTCATCAGACGCTTCGGACGATTTGAGATCGGATCTTGAGTAGTTTACAGTGATTTCCTCACGATCATTGTCCTTTTCTCCGTTAGAGCTCTGCATCGAAGATCCTCCACTCATGAGAGCCGAGTAAAACTTTGTGCTGTCTTCTTTTATTAGGCTTTGATACTTGAACAAGTCAGATAGTTGAGCTTTGATCGTGTCATGCTCCGATGGGGTACTTGTTTGTTGCCTATGGCATAGTTCATTCGTAAGGTGTTGGTTCTCATATTTGAGGCTGTCCCGTTCCTGAACGGATCGCTGTAAGGAGATGGTGAGTTCTTCGATTAGATCGTCACGTTGCGTTATAGCGGCTTCCAAGTGCACAAGCTGAAAGGACAGGAAGGCGTAAATAGACATGTAAGCTTTGCAACACAATGTAATGGTTTCGAAAGCAACATGAACCCAGCGAATGACAGATTATAATTATATTTTAAATAAATTGTAATAGCAAATATATATTTTATTAATTCCAATTCAAATAAGAAAGTAGGAAATATAAAGAAAAGATTATTCACTAACTATACAGAACTGATGCAAAAAATACAAGGTTTTATAGATGTAATAACAGTCTTAACCTTGAAGGAGTTCTTAGGTCTTATATAATTGTGTCTCAGTCGTTTTATCTGTTTGCTACAATGTTTTCACAACAGAGCAGCTAAACCAATTAGATGAAATGTGGCATGGAAGTATCACAAAGACTGAGATGGGATATTTATTTTATATGGTGGTCAAATTGTGATTAATTTGGAAAACCGCAGGTGAATCTGCGAGGTTGTAACATACATTCTCAAGTTATTTTTTGTAATGATATTAATTAAAGTACTACAGAACCATGTAGTTAGTATTAAGCCCCAAGCAAAGTCTACATACCCAGTTATTATAGCGGTACACCATACACCTGTGTATTGATTTTAGAACTAATACCTAGTTGGTTAATTATTATCAACGTTGTAGGAAACATGCATTTCTTAAACCTCAACAACAGTAACTGGTCAGTGTTATAATTAGTAAGCCAAGGCTACATCTTCCCAATATATGTGGGCCATAAACTAATGATGCAAGTACTCATACTGTTTATGTTTAGTACAGAATTAGATGTTACGAATATGTTTACCTACGGGTACTGATAAATTTTTCTAGAAAAACCTGCTTTGATTTATCTCTAGACTAATAAAAATTAACCAAAATGAACATAAAAAATATTTACTAAAGAAAATTACTAAGCAAAAAAACATTTAGCAAACATTAACAGAAAAATATGTGGAAAGCTTGTCATAGATTAGAAAGAGCAGCGTATAGTATGTTAATATGTAGCATGCCATTGGTGTCACAAGCAATATAAGAATGCTAAGCAGCAGCACACAGAGTAGGTAAACGCATACCACCACACCCGAAAATAATACCTTGGTGTGGTATTCCTCACAGATAGTTTTATAGTCTGTGGTCATAGTACTGAAAGACATGGTCTCCTCTGCAGGCATAGATTTAGGCGGCAATGATGCATCTTCTACATCCTCCTGCTCTTTAATTTCTTCACCAATTGACAATTCTTCAACTAATAAGTCACTTTGCTCTATTTTATTGATTAAACTTTCTTTAGAGTTTTCACTGTTCTCTATTTTGTCACTTAGACTTTCTTTAGGACTTTCACTGTTTTCTATTTTGTCACTTAGACTTTCTTTAGGGCTTTCACTGTTCTCTATTTTGTCACTTAGACTTTCTTTAGGGCTTTCACTGTTCTCTATTTTGTCACTTAGACTTTCATTAGAGTTTTCACTGTTCTCTATTTTGTCACTCAAACTTTTAGGAGAGACAGGAGTTGCTATTTTGTCGAGTGAAGTTTCTTCGACAACTTCAGTACAATCAATGTTCTCTGCAGAAGCATCTTCAGGCAAGTTGAAAACTTCTTCTACTTTGACACTCTCATTAGAACCAACAAGGAAAGGGGACAATAAGTTGTAATGAAGTGCAGTTTTAAAATAAAAGAAAGTATAGGTTATAAGAATTTTAATCTCTCTCTTGTTGTAAAATAGATGTCCTACCTAGTGTTTTAAAGAATTTGCCTATACTGATAATTTCCTATATGGAAGTGGTAACCTTACGGATCCCTAATATCGAAAGTCAAAAGAAGAATATTTTATTAGAGAAATCTAGCCACCATGAAGACTTCCGCAGTGGAGATTGCTTGAAGCTTCCAGAAGCCGACACGTTCACTGGAGAGCTTCTGTACCAGATGCAGACACAACCATGGGACACCAGATTTGCTTGTAGTTCTCGCAACCAGAAGTAGGCACGACATAGGACACCAGGGTTGCTCGGAGTTTCAGCTCCCCGAAGCAGGAATACGGGTCTTGAGGCAGAGTCACGACATAGGACACCAGGGTTGCTCGGAGTTTCAGCTCCCCGAAGCAGGAATACGGGTCTTGGGGCAGAGTTCCCCAAGAACTGGAGCTGGCAACCGTCTAGGGAATCTGAAATAATTTGTGATGAGAAAAGAAAAAGGAACAATGAAGGGCCTAAGGTTTGCCCAGTAAGAGATCAAATCGGACCAACTCGTCCAAAATTAAGACTGGGTTAAATTTAATCACAATAACCCTTAGGGCATAAGTATCATTGATCTCAGTAGTAGTTGTAGAATCAGAATCCAAAAACAGAATCCCGCACCAGGGATGGAAGTCTCCCTTATATACGGATTTTGAAAGTATTCTAGAGCCATTTCTAAAATTCTCTGCAGCCTGAAATTTTGTTCACAGAGCGGAGAGGTCCTATTAATAATATAAAAGACCTTACCCAAAAATACTCCATGTAGTCGAGATTTCCAGGCAAACCTCTTTTCACGAAACTACATGGAGACTACAGACGGTCAAATTTGACAACTGTCAAGATTGACAGCGCTTTGTTTACCTAATTTTAAACCAATATTCAAGTAAAACCAATAAGTTATTTCACAATCTAACTACACCAGATGAACCACAAAAATTCGCTCTCCAATCGATGTAAGTTTCATGCAGATCGAAGAGGTACCAGGAAAATTTATTATTTCCAAAATTAATCCGAAAACGTCGATCCCGGCACCAGAAGAGCATGAAAGATTCAGCATGCGGACCCAAAGAACGCCCGTATGCCGACAAACCAGGAAAACATTGGTTCCTAGCAGGAGAAATCGTGTGAACACGAAAGAAGGAAAATTATAACAACTTGCCCTAAACATACAAGGTAAAAGAAGGCACCTAACTTTCTACAAGGGCCTAATCTAAGACGAACATCATGCCTCAAAAACGAGATGTGAGAAACATTATCCAAATAAAGAAAAGTAATACATAAAAGTGTGTTATTCAAGCATGTTCAGCTATTAGGAAGCTAAACACAGGAATTACCTATAAAATAGTAAGTCAATAGGTACCCGTAGGGAAGCATATCCCTACATTTCCCCAAAAACCCCGGTAAAAAAAATATTAAAATATCTAAGTATTTTAATTTTTTTTTTTTTTTTTAAAAAACCGTTTTTGAGAAGTTAGGCACGCAACGATAAAGCGAGAAAACCGAAGAGAAAATCCTAAATTAAGTTACTAAGATAATCAAAGAACCAATTGAATCACTAGTCAGAATAGTCAAAAGCATGTTTTTAGTTCATGCAAACAAGTTTTGGAAACGAACAATCGATATGACATGTTAATAGCACAATGTAGGCATTCTTCCATGAAAAACCTATCATTCATATAATTTAAAAATATTAATATATATTTACTATATTCTTTCATACTTCCACACTCATACGGTACCCCAACAGGAAGGCTGAAAAGTTAAAACTTTAACCCCCAATCATGCTAAAACCATTTTGCATAATCCGATAGTCGATATCCATGACAATTTGTAAGATAAGATAAGATTACAAGTAAGTAAGTATTCAAGATAAGAAGATAAGCAGAAATAATAAAACCTAACAACTATCCTAACATTAACAATAATAATTACAATTAATATCTACCACTAAATCTAAGTCTTAAGGTTAATTTAACATTAATAAGAAAGAATATAAAAACAAATACTAATAGAAGATAGTAACAAACATGTAGACATAGTAAAGTATAGTATGTAGACATAGTATATATTCATAAGTATTACATAATAATATAATACTTTAATAGAAGATAATAAAAAACATGTAGACATAGTAAAGAGTAAAAATAATCATAATTCTGATTGGATAAAGAAAACCCTTCATTGTGTAAGTATTTTTTTTTTTTGGAATTTAGAGACAAGAAAGAGAGTAAAATTTGTGGATTTTTGTTGGGCGCCAAAAACTGTAATGAAGTGCAGTTTTAAAATAAAAGAAAGTATAGGTTATAAGAATTTTAATCTCTCTCTTGTTGTAAAATAGATGTCCTACCTAGTGTTTTAAAGAATTTGCCTATACTGATAATTTCCTATATGGAAGTGGTAACCTTACGGATCCCTAATATCGAAAGTCAAAAGAAGAATATTTTATTAGAGAAATCTAGCCACCATGAAGACTTCCGCAGTGGAGATTGCTTGAAGCTTCCAGAAGCCGACACGTTCACTGGAGAGCTTCTGTACCAGATGCAGACACAACCATGGGACACCAGATTTGCTTGTAGTTCTCGCAACCAGAAGTAGGCACGACATAGGACACCAGGGTTGCTCGGAGTTTCAGCTCCCCGAAGCAGGAATACGGGTCTTGAGGCAGAGTCACGACATAGGACACCAGGGTTGCTCGGAGTTTCAGCTCCCCGAAGCAGGAATACGGGTCTTGGGGCAGAGTTCCCCAAGAACTGGAGCTGGCAACCGTCTAGGGAATCTGAAATAATTTGTGATGAGAAAAGAAAAAGGAACAATGAAGGGCCTAAGGTTTGCCCAGTAAGAGATCAAATCGGACCAACTCGTCCAAAATTAAGACTGGGTTAAATTTAATCACAATAACCCTTAGGGCATAAGTATCATTGATCTCAGTAGTAGTTGTAGAATCAGAATCCAAAAACAGAATCCCGCACCAGGGATGGAAGTCTCCCTTATATACGGATTTTGAAAGTATTCTAGAGCCATTTCTAAAATTCTCTGCAGCCTGAAATTTTGTTCACAGAGCGGAGAGGTCCTATTAATAATATAAAAGACCTTACCCAAAAATACTCCATGTAGTCGAGATTTCCAGGCAAACCTCTTTTCACGAAACTACATGGAGACTACAGACGGTCAAATTTGACAACTGTCAAGATTGACAGCGCTTTGTTTACCTAATTTTAAACCAATATTCAAGTAAAACCAATAAGTTATTTCACAATCTAACTACACCAGATGAACCACAAAAATTCGCTCTCCAATCGATGTAAGTTTCATGCAGATCGAAGAGGTACCAGGAAAATTTATTATTTCCAAAATTAATCCGAAAACGTCGATCCCGGCACCAGAAGAGCATGAAAGATTCAGCATGCGGACCCAAAGAACGCCCGTATGCCGACAAACCAGGAAAACATTGGTTCCTAGCAGGAGAAATCGTGTGAACACGAAAGAAGGAAAATTATAACAACTTGCCCTAAACATACAAGGTAAAAGAAGGCACCTAACTTTCTACAAGGGCCTAATCTAAGACGAACATCATGCCTCAAAAACGAGATGTGAGAAACATTATCCAAATAAAGAAAAGTAATACATAAAAGTGTGTTATTCAAGCATGTTCAGCTATTAGGAAGCTAAACACAGGAATTACCTATAAAATAGTAAGTCAATAGGTACCCGTAGGGAAGCATATCCCTACAAAGTTAGGGAACACAGGAATTGGCTTCATGCTTGGCTCGAAAATTGTACTCCCTTCTGGTGGAGGTCCAAAGATTATTTTGGCAGCAGGAAACTTTGGAGCACCTTGCCCTCTAATATCTAGCTTTATTATCTCTTCAGATCCAGAACTGGCTTTGAGAGATTCATAATTATTATCAGATTTGGCAAACTTTTCTGCTGACCTATCTGATGTTTCAGATTTATTGGACTCTAGTGAGTCGAGGTAGTCACTTCTAGGAGATTCAATAAGAGACTCATTTGTAGGTTTAGGTGATGTCGGTTGCGATCTGTCTTGTGTAGCTTCTTTGGATATGTCTGATACTAAGTTAACTGGGCTCTCTTCACTGATATGGACGTCTGAAACTGCATTCACATCTAAAGGCCAGGATGTGCTCAGCTTGCTGAAATCGTGTGTGGCAGCGTTGTCACTTAATGGAGAATGAGGTAGCACAGGTGCCGAGATATTTACAGCTTTCTCCTGCTCCGCCTCAACTCTGAGCTCGCCGTTCCCAGCAGTCTCAGAGTCTGTTGAGTACTCTGCTTTGGAGGGAATATGTTCGGATATAGACTCTGTGTGACTGTCATCCACATCGTGAGTGGTGTCCTCAATAACAGCGGCGATGGCATCGGTACCTGCATCTACGTGGTCAGTTACGACCTCTCCTATAGAGGGTATCTGTTGAGAATGCACGACATCCGGAAGAATGTTCTAAAAATAAATAAAAAACCATAAATAAATCCCGTGAATTATGAAATTAAAAGATCGCGCGCTCGGTGAGCACGAAAATCTGACCAAATTATTTATGTAGTCTTCTTCTTTACGCGGTATTATCAAACCCGTAGAGCCCAGGTGAGCACCGCTGACCCAGGTGACAAGCTGCAGCAATGCATTTCAAAACTATTTTTAACGCAGCGACGAATAAAAATATCTTGCAACCGCGATTGATTTCGAACAAGATTTATCAATAAACTGAAGGGCATACCTTTGTTTCTGATGCTTGTGGTGAATATTTATGGGGATCATCCATAATTTAATAAACACATAGTAAAATCAATCCAATATTCTTTACAAAAACCACTAAATTCGTTGTCAAGACGACGTTTTTCACATTCAAACAAAATACAAACGCAGTGTTGCCACTAGTGATTGGAGATTTAGAACGCCAGGATGTCTGAACAGTAACGAAATTTTGGGTAAAGGAACGCAAAAAATAATAATTTCATCATCATCAGCCCGGAGACTTCCACTGCTGAACGAAGGCCTCATCCTTAGACCACCACATTTTACGCCAAGCTACCATTTGCATCCACCGATTGCCCGCGATGGTAGGATGGTAGGCAGGCCACATCGCTCGAAACAAAAATATTTTATTATAAACATTTAATTGTTCAAACAGTTCTAGTTCTAAGTCGTCAGGGCGGGGCAGATGTCGTCATTCTTAAACTTCTTAGTTCTTAGATATCTGTACATGTCAGAAGCGTAATATTTTAGCATTTGATTATATTTTAATACAAAGGCAAACAAACGAGTATAATTGATAAGTATTTTCGAGTACTGGTTACTTACTTACTTTTAGTACTGCTGGGTAGAAATTTCGGCACCTCAAAGATTTCGTCGGAACCTTTTATAACATTTTTAGAATCTTTATAAGGTGGTTATAAAAACAATTAAACAGTTGAATATTTCTCTCAATATTAGCTGACGTCTAAATATTAACATACTTCTTCGCTATAGAGAATGGCTAGTTTGTAGAGGTAAGACTAAATTGCAGAGCCCGCCTAAAGGCAGGCGTGATGCTTACCACCAAGCGAACGTCTCTCTCGTCTCGTAATCCATAGCATAAAAAAGCTGTTGCGCTATAGTGTATTAATGTATAGGTTTGGGCAACTAAGCTGAACTAATTTCCATGTTAGAGGAAGCTTACACTGTTTTTTTGCAAATAGTACAAACCGCGGTATTTAAAAAATATTGAAGTCGGATGAGATAAGAATACAAAGAGGATGAGTTAAGAATAGGTAAGTAATAAAATGTTAAAATATCTGTCGGACGAGTTGAGAGTAGAAAATAGTTGATGAGGAAGGATGAGACGTAATAGGCCTCTAGTGAGGAACAACCCAGAAAAGGTACTAATTTTAGAGGGCAAATCTACTGATTTTCTGAGTTTCTCTTTCGAAAGCACTATACGCTGTTATCGAGTCTACCATTCATTTGTGCGTGTGGTTCTACCCAAGCCTGATCCAATCTGTCAACCGGATGCGCTTAACTAAGCTTTTTTTAACAAATATTTTTTGGCAGAATAAGGAAAGAAAAGAACGCACGAAAGTAGGGCGTCAAAGGTCACAAAATGTTTCAAAAGGAACGATCTGGCAATGCTGACAAACGCCATGCCAGCTACGTTCAGTTTCTCCCTTTTCATTCTTGCCAAAGTTGTCACCACTATCAGTCTGTTAAAAACATTATTCTTTTAAAACTTGCCTAAGGCTGAACAAAATATTATATTAATTCATTTGAAGTATAATTAATATATTTTTTGCCCACATCTTTATATATTTTTTAATTTAATACAATGCACATATTGTACTATTTTCGTTAGCTTTTTGGGAAGTGAGTAATACATACAACGGAACGGTTACTGATATTTATTACTAGCAGCGCCCCGCGGTTTTACCCGCGGGGGTAATGTTTTAATTAAGTTTATTCCTGAGATAATAAGTAGAGTAGCTTGTGATATTCCAAGTTATGTGCTACCTCTATACCAGATTAAATCCCAATTCATCAGCCGTTTATGCGATATTGAGTAACAAACATCTTAACATACAAACTTTCCCATTGAAAAGGAATAGAATTCAAGTCGATTTGTTGAAAAATAAGATTTTATGGGCTATATTCGGATCAGCGAATATAACATATAATAAATATTTTTGTCGAGTTATGAGTTTAATCTTTTTCTATAGATTTCGATAAACTTTATGGCGTTAGCACGTAATACCTTGTAATTAAAGCAGACACAATCTAAAAAGTTCTATACTTAGGTACTTACAAAAAAACTGCCGAAATGGAAGCAATAAAACACCACAAATCGAGATAATTCATAATGTTTATTATTATTTACACATACATTTTAGGAAAAGCCGCTTTATTCTATACATCACCTAAATGCAACAACCTAACTCCGAATAAGGCCAATACACGGTGACAAGTTGACATCTAATTAGGATCTATTCAGGCATTTGCGTTGCTGCTGTGAGTATCGAAAATGTTTCGCCTTATAAAGTGCTGGTAAGGAGAGAGGGTTAGATCACACACCCACATGCATTGGTTGACTTTCAACAGCAAATATCGCGTATATCTGAATAGACCTCTATCAGTCTTACTTAAAAAAACTTTTCAACCTTAGTCACTGCCTAAACTTCTCTGTCCTTTTCTAGCACATGCAACTTCACGTCAGTGGGAAGTTGACAAAGCATCTTAAGCAGCGACTAAGTTTGAGCGGCGTTTTTAAGTAAGGTCCTATATGTATTTAATATACAATATTTAATATTGCTTTATGTTTACACATTATTGATAAATAATTTTATTCTCAACTTAGGTAGGTACATTGCAGATAATTTCAAGAAATAGTTTTTTTTATTGCAATTTGACCGTGCGCCTATCGCATAAAGGGAGATTTTCCGGCACACAAAAAAAAGAAGCTCATTGTAGATGGCGCTGCCTTTGCGCTGACCAGTCGTGTCTGTCATTGACAAGTTTATTTTATTGTATGTGCCACATATATCAAAAATATTATGCTGTTTTTGCCGGGCACGTATAGTCAGCGCCATCTATCGAGTTGAAGAGAACTACTTTTTTTAACTACTTTTTTTTAAACACGTTTGGTAAATCTCTCATTAGATGGCCCTCAAATTATCTGGGTCTTTAATTAAAGCATTATAATCTGTGATGTGATAACATACAATCACATAAAACTGACGAAAGCTAGCCACAATAGTTAGAAATATTCTAATCTAGATTTGAATCACAAACGGGATGTGGTGAATGGGTCAGTGAAGCTGTTGCCAAGAGATGGCGCTACAAACATTTTTATGTTTTTTACGCCGATAGCATTGGGAGCTTTTCTGACAGACAATAAAAAAAATGTTCATATAAATCCGTTAGATGGCGTTGACAAGACATGGTCCTAAAGAGTTATGAATGAATGAAGCAAGATTCAAAAATAAAAAAAAGCTTATTTCATTTACATTCAAAAAAGCATGACAGTAATGCTTTTTTTGTGGTCATTGTTTTACTAACAAAGTATTTGCCCATAGTATTTCTTATGCTTTTCTTCTTCCACAACACCAATTGAAGCAGTGAAGGTGAGTGAACTCTTATTTTATCAAATAAATGCGAGTAAAGGAGAACCATTTCTCTTAAGCACCATCTATCTTTACCTGTAGAACTACGTTCCGTCAGCTGTCAGGAAACCTCCCATTCTACAAGTAGATCTTAAATGGCGAACATTGTGCCGGCGCAGGCGCAGCGATGGTAAATCATCCGTATTAATGTTTTTAAAACGAACATGTTAGCTATATTCTATCTACTACGACGTAAACAATATATTTTCCATAAAAATAATTCTAGCGCCAATTCTTGGCTACGCTTGATTGAACCATCCGCTTTAATACAATAGACTCTATAAAGTTGAACCATTGGCTCGCACCCGTAGTCTATTTTTAGTAATAAGTACCTTCGCAAAATATACTTTGAATACAACACACAAAGTACATACGGATTTGGCAGCCGACTTGTGCGACAAATAACTTTCATTTCGCTCTTTTTTGCACTCGTTGGCGTGTGGTGGTCGTGTCTGTAAATAGTTTATAGAAATATTTATTCAAAAAAGCGACAATCGTATTTACGGTTACTGCTGTCGTTGATCGCTAGTGGCGCTATTGTCTATGGCAGAGTTTACTATCGCATATTTTTTGAGTATTTTAGTTTATTTTATACATAATCACTAGATTTGAATCTGTTACCAAGATAGCTTGAAGCGCAAGGGCTTTGATAAAACTATACAAAATTACAAAATATTTATTCTTAGAAACGCGTTCCTAATCTCTACGTAATCTTGTAGATCGCGTTGATAGTTTTCAAGTGTTTAATTATAGGAAATAAACACAATTTACATTTACACTAAATAAACCGACTACGGGTGCGAATAATAATAAAATACATTTATGTATTTATTATTGACTATAAATAGGCAAATATTATATGTTCACAATCCATAATTATTTCGGCAGATTGATTGGATTTACAGAACAATAAGTACATTTGTGGCGAAAAACCTTTGCATATTGGTTCGATAATTATTTTTGTAGTCCAGAAAACCACCGCCCGCTATTAGGCTCGCGCATATTTAAATTAAAAATTAAAGGTATTAATCACTGAACATTGTTGAAAAATCAAGCCGGTAAAATTATAAGAATAACCTTACAATACAAGTTACAGTTTACAACACGGTTCATGAAAAAATCAAGAGACAAAAATATCATGGTAATCCAAACCACAAAATGCGATTTTATCTTGAGCCCTGTTTAAAATATTATTAACTAACGAATCATGCACTTCTATCGTTTTTCACTGCTATCGTTTGAATCGTGAGTTAAGTCTGAAGTTGATAATAAAAATGCTATAGAAAAAAAACATTGTCGAAAAGAACCTCCTCCTTTTTTGGAATCGGTTAAAAACACGTGCAATATTTCCCGAATTTAAACCTATTATTTATAAACCTATTTCGGACCATCACGAAGATATTAAATCGAATTACGGCATTACAATAGGGTAGCTGACTGATGTTTATATCGTTGAAACCAATAGCTTTGATGAAGAATTTAAGTAAATATAGTATGTTTATTGAAAAAAATAATTAAAATCGGTTAATAATGTTCTGATATATTAGCGTTTAAGTTAGAGACAACTCTGTCCCTTTCCCACAAAACAAATAATTACGTCACGCCTTACTTGTCAGAATATAATTTATATGGCGTACTGAGAAGTGACGTCACGATTTGCTGTTTCGCCTCTCTGTCTAGCATGATATTATAATGCTTATTTTTGATCAGATTTACATTTTCTTTTCATTAATCAGCTATATTTATGGGCCACATTTTAATAGGACAATAAATAAAATCCAATCATCTAGCCTATTCGACTTCAAAAAAAGGAGCTAAATTCGACTGTATGTTTTTTTTTTGTATGTATGTGAGGCGATTACTCCGCCAATTATGAGATGATTTTGATGACTCTTTTATTGTTGGATAATGTAATAATTATAAGTCATATTTCAGAGGTGGTGAGATTGTATACCTGTATACAATCTGTAAGAAAAAAGTTCAACAATACTGAAGGGTATGTATTTACTCGTAGCCGAGTCAATCTGCCGTAAGATCTTCGCCTACATTCTGCTCTATGCGTAAGCCCGAAGCGCTTTCCTAAATTCATTTCTATTTAATCACAATAATTTTATTCTCTTCGCATATTAATTTAAAAAGCAGTACAAATGTAATGTTGCGCAGTAATGAGGTTCCAGAGGCAAAACTTTTCGCAGAGGGCGCTAGCGGCGGGCCGGAGGATGTGACAAAATTTTGTTTTATTTATACGGGAATACTCACGTTTAATTAAATCGGACACTCCGACTATAGTTTCGATCACATCCGGTGACCTTTTTCAAAGAGTGAAAACAGAGCCCGACGCGCGTGCAGCTGCGTCCTGCTTAGCGTGTGCTGCGTCCTGCTTAGCTCGGGCTCTGTTTTCACTCTTTGAAAAAGGTCACCGGATGTGATCGAAACTATAGTCGGAGTATCCGATTTAATTAAACGCGAGTATTCCCGTATAATTAAAACAAAAATGTGTCAAAACCACGTCAGTTTTCATAATAAAGATGTGACAAATGGTTAGTTTTCTTGTTAATCGTTGCTATCTATCTGCTCTTGATGAGGGCGTTGCCGATAATCTAGTCCAAAGAAAACAACTGGGTACTGTGCCTTGTTGAATCTATGCAGCTGTTAATGGTCTGAAAACAGATTTGTAGGTTATAGTTGTTAACATTTTATGTTGGACAGAGCTTTAATTAGCAAGGCAAATGAATGCTGTACAAACCAGCATATTATGCAGATTTTCCCTGGAAATCAGAGTGTAACAGTAAAATCATTAAATAACACAACACATATACGGCCTTACCTACAATAATTTTGATTCTCTTAGTCACTGCTTAAACTTCTCTGTCCTTTTCTAGCACGTGCAACTTCACGTCAAAGAGAAGATGGCAGAGCATCTTAAGCAGTGACTAACGGTTGAAAAGTTTTTTTAAGTAAGGCCGCAAATGAATGACGACAGAATGCACGACATTGACAGTTTACTATGGCCACCTAGTGGAAAAAATCGCATTGTGGAACCCCATTGGCAAGCATCCTTGTTGGCTGAATGTCGCACATCATACGAATACGTCAGACTCACGTCACACAAATACATTAAGGTGTTACATATATACTACCTTTTTCAACTATGTGATTACCTATCTCTGAAAAATAAACACTCTAACTAACATAACCGTCATCTTTTACTATGTGTCACATGACTTCATTTGTTACGATATAAATTAATGTAAGTAAATAAGTTCCTCACTAATATACCTACAATCATAATTATAATTATGTAGACTCCTTAGGCATTGTGGGCAATAATAGAGTGTGCCTGCCTAATATTGTACACTGCCTTTTTGTTTTAGTTTATAGTTGATTGCATTAAGTTTTACTCAAATGTTAAAGGAGCCTACATGATAAATAATTAAAAAATAACACCAAACCTTGTTACATTCACAAACCTTTTTATACTTCCTATAACATTATAAATTTAAATTTTTACATTTCTCTCATAATTTCGTTTTAGAATATTAATATTTTGTGCAAATTTCATTGAATAAATAATGTTATTATTGGCACATAATTATGTGTAAAATGAACATGAAATGCCTTAAAATATTAAATAAGCGGTACACAATCATATAGAAAATGGAAGCCTATAATTATACAAAGGAGTTAAAAAATGCTTTAGCATTTAGCAGATCACAAAATAATGAGAAATACCTAACGCAAAACGTTTACTATTTTAGCCAATGATTATATATATATATATAAGGAGGGCGATATGCCATATCGCGCTCTAAAATGGCCTCGTGAAAACGCCCCCAGGGACTGTCTCGCCTGTGTGCGCTCTGTAAGCGGGACGCGCACTATCCCTTTTGCTGTCATAAAAGTACTATCTTCTTTCGCACTCCGGCGCAACTCGTAAATATGACGGCACGGGAGTCATTTTCAAACGTTGTTTTATTACACGATAGCGCATCTTTCGTAATCTTTGATTGTAGCCTTTCCAAGCAATGTCATATCAGCCAGTGCTAGGAGTAAGATGTGTAAGTTAAGTTATTGAAAGTATTATAGTTATTGTCAGTGCCGTACATAGGGCGGTGCCAGCGGTGGTGCCCAGGCACAGGGCGCTGGTCCTGGGCGCAAAAATGACCAGATCAGGACCAAATTATGAATATTTTCTTTTTAAGGGCGCAACCGGGCGCATATTACGGCACTGATTATTGTATTCTTGGTTTTGAATCCATTCTCAAGTAAGATATAACCGAAAGTCACGTCAAAATGCGCTAGGTAGGATTTCACCAAAATTCGTTCACAAACACTTGCATGCAGAAACTCTGTCAACTCCGCTAAGTCTAAGGCACAGCTTGTGTATAGGAATAAAGTGATTCAAAGGAAACTTTTGTAAAGTTAAATGTGCAAAACAATACGCAATAAATATGGGCATTCACCTGTGGACCTGGGTATGTCCTAAAACTGCATCCAGAACCACTGGAGGACGGGCAACTGCGTCCTCTCCGTTAACGGTGGTGAACATTCCGCGATCCCCAAGCCGCCTGCCAAGCATGGGGATTATGGCAACCCCTCTCTGTTAAGGGGGGAGCTTTCGTCGAGCAGTGGACGTGTTCAGGCTGACGAGTATGTGCTTACAGTAAGGCACTGACGCAGCGTAAGTAAAATTGAGTGCGTAAACAGTTCGCTGACGCGACTCAGTTGCCTTTACGTACACAAGTTCTCAGTTGTGCGCGAACGTTGCGGCGCAGTGCGCATAAAAGCAGTGCCGTAACTAGGCCAGTGCCAGCAGGCTAGTGCCAGCGGTGCCCAGGCACAGGGCGCAGAAATAACCAGACTAGGACCAAGTATTGAGTATTGCAGGGGCGCGTTGTATAAATATATAAGCTCGCACCGGGCGCATGAAAGACCAGTTACGACACTGCTAAAGTACGTGGTTGGTTGAGTGACAGAGTCGCATAATGATGAAATCTTACCTTAACACCTACTCTTAAAGGTCATTCCAATATAGATGACCAAACCATTAAGTAGCATTCCATGAATTCGAATGTTCCTAGACGCGCGACATCACGGCGCGAGACATACCTTATAATCAGGTGTTAGAGTGGATATTTGCATCATCATCATCATTAGCCCGGTGACGTCCACTGCTGAACGAAGGCCTCCCCCTTAGACCGCCACACTGTACGACAACCTGCCAATTGCATCCACCGGTTGCCCGCGACTTTTACAATGTCGTCGGTCCACCTAGTGGGAGGCCGCGCATACGCTGCGTCTTCCGGTTCGCGGTCACCACTCAAGAACATTTCTTCCCCATCGGTTGTTAATTCTTCGAGCGATGTGGCCTGCCCATTGTCACTTCAACTTGCAAACCTTGCGAGCTGTGTCGGTAACTTTGGTTCTTTGGCGAATATCCTCGTTTTTGATTTTATCGCGCAAAATAACTCCGAGCATAGCTCTCTCCATTGCTCGTTGCGTGACGTGAGGATATTTGCATGTGGACAAGTAATTAACGGGCTGCGGATCACCTACATTGAAATGTCACTTTATAATGCAAAGTTTATTAATACATAATGTACTACTTATCCAAGATTATTACAGCCATAACTGGTCAAGACGCACAGCCGCGGGACGGGGCGGATTTTTTTGTAATGATACTTAACACTTTTCATCTTACCTATGCATAAAAATCACTAAGACTAAAACGTATTATAAACCTATATTAGTTAAAAAGTGTTTTGTCTTCTTTTTTCTAACTCAATTCGTAATTAGAAATAAATTGACAAAACACGTTTTAACTAAAATAGGTTTGAAAGAGGTTGTAGTGTTTTATGCATAAGACGGTTTAAGTAAGTTTTTAAGCAACATGACACATAGAAGGCGGGCGCGACCGCCGCTTTTTCTATGGCACCTATGGTTCCGCACCGCACTACCACGCCTTGTGTCACTCGACTAAAAGAGTACCTACTCCCAATATGAAAATGTCCCAGTTTAACGTAAACAGAATTCCTAACCCTAACCTAGAAAATACTTTAGTTAAAAAATATAATAAT
This sequence comes from Erannis defoliaria, assembly GCA_905404285.2. Lineage (NCBI taxonomy): Eukaryota > Metazoa > Arthropoda > Insecta > Lepidoptera > Geometridae > Erannis > Erannis defoliaria. Next base: position 16,460,347 of record FR990084.1, on the reverse strand, counting down.
AGAAATCTAAAATATTAAAAGCTCCAGTACTAAGTGAATACAAATAATTATACTGGCTTCTTGACAAAACTACACAATGTACACTACGCCTCAATCTCTATGTATCTGTGTGTATTGCTTTGTCATAGAGATGATATTTGTTAGATAAAACCAAGTCATAATAATGCTTTACTAGAAAGAAAGATCTAGAAAGAGAATACATAGATGCTACACCCACAAATATGTTAGTTAACCGACTTTAAAAAGAAGAAAGATTCTCAATGTATTTTTTTTTTATGTTTGCCAAATACTCTGACATTTAGGAAGTTCTATGGACAATTCTTTCAATTATATCGGTCCAGTAGTTTTTAATCAAATCAAATATGTATATCTTTGGGCGCCGATTGATTTAAAGTCGGTTTAAAAAGTCATTATTATTATTTATAAAGATAAATCTCATACAGCCAATTTCAGGAACACAAAAACAACAGATAGTTTTGTTTCACCTCTGGTCACTATTTCAATGTTTTGTCCGCACAAGCAAAGCAATATACAATGTGTAACAAAAAGGTTCAACAATACGAAAGGGTATCTATATACTCATCATTATGAACAACTTATACTATGGGGCCAACACTGAACTCGCGAAAAAAATAAGCTGTTCCTTATAAAAAGTTCCTTGAAATTGGACAAAATGTATGGAACAGCTGATATTTTTTTTGCGATTTCAGGGTTCGCCCCATAGTAAAAGTTGTTCATAATTATGAGTATATACATACCCTTTCGCATTGTTAAACCTTTTTGTTACACATTGTATAAACCAATAAAATTGCACATGTAAAATGAAGGTCACACCATTTTCCTACAATTTTATTGATTAAAACTAATATAAGAGTTTTACCGTGAGTTACTGTCATTATTCATCAGCTTAATGGGCGCATTTTAGCTTCAAAAGTGATGGTTTATTCCTTAGATTCTGTTTGTTATTTTCTCTCAATAAATTTTTTATTATTCTTGTTAGTTCCAAAAAAAATATAATTTTAAACATTTTAACTATGAAAACATATGTTTTAGATATTATAGTTTTGACACATTTTTGTTTTATTCATAATACATGTATGAGATCACTCACATGTGAAGCAGGTCATGGTTATGGCCGTGCTCGCATTGTGCTGCTTTCACTCCTTGAAAAAGATCACCAGGTGAAATCGAAGCTATACTCAAAACATCCAACTTAATTAATAGTGAGTAATCCCAGCGGAAAGCAGGCTGTATAAATAAAACCAAAAGGCTATGAACACTGACAGCAACTCAAAAATCTTATTTTGAACTATGTTCATATAATGTCAAACTGCTATTTGTTTCAGGCAACAACCTTGATTATAGTGGCAGTAATTTATGAGCTACAATAAATCTAAACAATATGTCACAGTTTTCTGTTTTCCTTCACTGCCACTCAAATCTGTCTGCTTACCACATCTTGCATCTGGAAGATATTACGACTTCTGCCCTTTATCATCTTCATCATCGTCTTCTTGTGCCATTAATTGTCTCGCTAGTTGTAAAGCCTGCAATAATAACAAGGATGAATGAAGTAGGTGCAGCTTACTTGGGAAGATCTTGCTGGGAGAGGCTCAAGAAAGTTGAGAAATAGCACTCGAGCATAGATAATTTTCTATCGGTGCAAAGTTAATGTAAATCAGATCAATCGTTCCGAAGCCCTTGGTTGAATCCAGGATAATTAATTGCTTGCTAGAGGATTATGATTTTAGGCCTTATCTTACTAAAACAATACTGGGACAATTTTACCTTATATGCTTTTATAAACATTACTACCCATTCAAATAAATATAAATGAAGTTTAAATAGCTGTGTCACTGAAGTAGCCTTAAATAAGCAACGCATGACTCATTAGCTAGGCTCATTGTTAATGAAATACTAATCAAGCATTCTAGTCATGATCTTACTATTTCAAGAAAACAATGCTCCATTATTGCATATTAATAGCAACAACTTCTCTAATTTAACCAAAGTCAGTTCTGAAGATAGCCTAGTAGGTGCACTTAACTTTTGCAAATAAGAATGAAGCAAACAAAGCTACTATGAACAATTTAGCCATTAACTGCCACAGTCTATAATTAGCTTACCTGTGGGTAGTTCAGCAGTCGAATTCTACGGCCGCCTCACTCGCCTAATAATCTAATCCCTTGGGACAATGAGTCACTACAACCGACTCACCTGGAACTCATTGTAGTGCATTTTCCGCTTCTTTTCGAATTCGATCCGCCGCTGACGCGCCTCCTCCGTCTCGTCGGGGTCTTCGTCACTGCAGACTTCCTCGGTGCAGCGTGGCGGCTTGTTCATACTCGCCGCGAGCTTCGCCGCCAGAATGTTGGCGTCCAGCTCATCTGTCGGCACTAAATCCCCGTCCGCGGACTCTGAGTAAGGCGTCTTCGGCTCATCCACCTTCATATGCCCATAATCTTTGTCAGCCGGGTGAAAAGTCTCAATGATATTCATTTCGTCGAATCTTTGCTCCTTCGGCCGCTTGCTAGTCGAAGGTGTCCCGTCCTGCCCGTCGATGCTGCGGGTCGTTTTGAGTATGCCCTTGGAGGGCTTCTTCTGCAAATTCTGTGCCATAATGGATATATCAGAGCGGCATTTTATGAATATTGGAACTGGAAATACAGCATAGAACTGCTGGTTTTATTTTATTTTTCGATCTGGAATATTTGACAATGACAAGCCAACTTGACAACTGCACACTCAGTTCTTTGTGACGTTGATAACTCATCTTGCAATGACAACGACAGTTTAGTTTTTTTTTCATCTTCCGTCTAAATAGATTATGGCTTCTGCTTGTGTCAAATATTTTTGATGAATTTCAGGCAAATATGGCTTCACATATTGAACATTTGCTTGTGTCAAATATTTTTGATGAATTTCAGGCAAATATGTCTTCACCAAAGTCACACATGATTTTGGAGTATCCTCAAGAATATCAGGTGTTATGACTACATCTTGATACGCTTTCGGCAATTGATCACCTGTAAATCAGGTCAGATTTCGAACTTTAAGTCGACAACTCCGTCTGTTTGTATAATTTTGATCTTTTTCTTTATTTCCGTGTGCTATGTTTTTTTGTTGCAAATAAACGGCCTTACTTATAAACGCCGCTCAAAATTAGTCTAAATAAATAAATATTGAGGGACTTTTTACACACATCGCCATCTAGCCCTATACTAAGCAAAGCTTGTATTATGGAAACTGATAGAATACTTATATACCAGAGAAATTTACTAGAAATTTCTTTGCTATATAATTTTTTTATGTCTCTGTCTTGATCTTGCACGTGACACTTCACGTCAGAGAGAAGTTGACAGAACATCTTAAGCAGTGTTTAACGTATGAGTTTTTTTTAAAGTACGACTGAAAGTATATTATAGTGAGTCACGATAAATACCAACCATTAATCATGACCTAGTAGGTAAATACGTACCTCTATTTACTAACTGTGTTGTGTTTTTTCTTCTTTATTAGGGAATCCCCTGACTGTAACCTTACTATCTTTATATATCTGTATTGTACTTGTGCCTTGATATATCTGTATATCTGTCTTGTACTAAGGCTACCTGTAACCCTTATTACTTGCGACTTTGCACTTTCAATGTGACAAAGACTCATCGATTTCATCAAAAATTTGAAATAGCTATAAACTTGGCACTGGTAAATGCACAAAGTGCGACGCCATAATTCTGAGGAAGAAAGAAAATCTCAAAATTCAATCAAAATTATCTTTATTGTAAAAGTCAATAGCAAAATTAGCAAAGTCAAAAGTCAAACTGTTGTTTTCTGTTTTTGATTGTCAACAAACTTTCCGTTCCGGATAATTTGCAATCTTTCTTTATTCAAGAAGTTTTCTAAGCTCAATGCTTTTGATTAGACGTTACCACAGTTAAATAAAATTACAGAATGGTAGAAGAATCCAATTCTAATTCCAACAAACCAAAGGTAAGTTCCAACTAACCAAAAGTAAGTAAGCTTTAAGATGATGTACACATAATCTTGGAAAGACTGTACAGAATTACCATTTTTCAGGCTAAAACCGCCCGTCCCAAAGCTGTTTATTTATGGACGGAAGCCGACGTCCAAAAATGGCTCCGGAGACATTGTAGCGATTACTACAACTTGTACTGGGAAAGGTTTCATGAGGTATGTACTTCCACATATTTCATGTTTTATTTATAACAAACATCATGTTCCATGCATAAATATATACTAAAATTAACCTGTATCAATTATATTTTAGCATGATATAACTGGCAGAGCCTTGGTACGAATCAATGACAATACACTACTCCGTATGGGCATCACCAATAAGGAGCACCGAGAAGCTATTTGGCGGGAAATCCTCAAACTGAGACTAAAAGCCGATATCGTCGAGATCAGGGATCTTGAGCGCAGACACAACTATTTCAATTATGATTTGTGAAGGGTGTTGACATGATAAATTCCTAGAAAGCTATCTAACAAATAAAACTAAATTGTTGACATCAATGTAGTGCCTTAAGTATATTGTTCCAAGGGTTAAATTAAGAACATGACCTAATGTTGGCTTTATTCTAGTAGCCATATATTAATGGTATCTGCCTTATAAACAGGAGATTAAGTCCCATTAGGCAGGGAGATATTATCATTTGGATACTGATGTGTGGGTCAATACAATAGCCAGATGCTATTGATACTTTGAGTAGTAAGTATTTATTATGTACTTATTTGCAAATATTAATTATCTATAGTCGATAGAATAATTATGTGTAAAATCAATAAGAATTTGTGTAAGAAGATGTTTGTTACTGTTACTGTATTTATACTACTATTATAAACATAGCATAAAGTATTGATTTACAATAAAATGTATGCATTAAAGGTTTCAACTATTTATTTTATTTGGTTTTCTTATTTAAAAACAATATCTATGAAGCTTGGAGTTATTTTAGTAAAACAATAATTAATATGAAAAATACAAACTTTATTTAAATCTTTAAAAAGTTCAACATAATAAAATTAACCATTCATGCATTTTGTTACATTTTCACTAGCCTTAAATTAGATAGTTAATAATTAAAATAATGAGCCTTATCTATAAATAAAACTATGTCTATTACTTAGTTAAGTAAGTACTTACATACTTACTCACTACTTCGCTACTTCTTTATATTTTTATTTGTTTATTAATAAATAATCTAATTCAAATTATTTACATTTTATGTAAAATAAATTATTTGTCAGTACAGTAAAGTAAAACAATTTGTTAGGTATGTACCCTCTATATAATTATAATTTAAAAAAATCTAGAATAGGCTAGATGACTGGTATTTTTTTATTGTCCTATTAAAAAGAGGCCTATAAATAAAGCTGATTCATGAAAAGAAAATGAAAATTTGATCAAAAATAAGCTACTTATAAGCATTTTAATATCATGCTAGACAGAGAGAAGAAACAGCAAATTGTGACGTCACTTCTCAGTACGCCATATAAATTCTATTCTGACAAGTAAGGCGTGACGTAATTTTTTGTTTTGTGGGAAAGGGACAGAGTTGTCTCTAACAAAAACTTTAAACGCTCATATATCAGAACATTATTAACCGATTTAAATTATTTTTTCAATAAACATACTATATTTACTTAAATTCTTCATCAAAGCTATTGGTTTCAACGATTTAAACATCAGTCATCTACCCTATTATAAAAGTCAATTCTGCTATTTCATTTCTAAATTTGAAATTGCAATCTCTTTCTCATAATTACATGGATCTTAAAAGAGGCGCAACTAATTTTTGAGCCAGTTTAGAGAATAGCAAAACTGTATCAACACTTTGTAAGTATCAGTTACAAAGAGATGTCGAAGAGACATCATAATCTCCTACAAAAGCTCAGGTGGGTTTTGGCAACATATTTTATAAGCAAGTAAAATGGTATATTTCATAAAATTAACAATGTTATTTATTATAATTATTTTTCTTTACAGAGTTAGAGAATAAAAGTAGTCATCCAAAGTAAGTAGCAAATCTATTCGCTTTTAATTATAAAACGTCAGGATGGAACTTATTATTTGTCTAAGCTTTTTATTGCTTATGATAAGTTTTCTGCTTGGAGGATCTAGATCTCTCTCCAAGTGTTAAATTCTCTTTGTCTCTCTCAATCAAAGGTTTTCTGTGTTAGTCGAAATACGTCGCCTTTTGGCGCTTGTTATAGCGGGACTTAGGTACTGGACTAAAGGATGGGGCTTCCTATATAGCTCATGCGCCTACCACAATAAATTTAACCTTTTTACTTTGTTTTTTACCTGGACCTGTGTATGTCCTTAAACTGCAACCAGACCCACCGGAGGACGGGCAGCAGCGTCCTCTCGGTTAACGGTGGTGACCATTCTGCGATCCCCAAGCCGCCTGCCAAGCGTGGGGATTATGGCAACACCCCTCTATTAAGGGAGACCTTCGTCCAGCAGTGGACGTTTTATGGCTGACGACGACTTGATTTTTTTACAACAATCTAGGCATGTCTTGCATTTGACCATAATCTTACCTGTTTTGAAGTGACGTTGGGATCAAAGATGCACTTGCATATAATAATATATAGGTACACTATCTTGGAGGATCAAGCTCTCGGCTGGGTATATAATCAAAGTACAATATAGTAAATTAACTTTTAAACCTTCGCGAATTGAACACATTAATAATTTTAAAAAAAATGTGTGCGTTTAAGTCCTGGTATACCAAATAGTTCCAATACTCATATCAAATATTTTGTGACATGAAACCCATTAATGTTAGGTCCATTTTGCATTACAGTTGCTGAGCCAGAAGCAATCGAATCTGTTTCAAAACAAGTCTTCTTCCTCGTCGAAGGCTGACATCGCGTACCAGTCTCGCGCCACGTCTTCGTAAATTACCCTGAAGACAAAATAATAATATCAAGTAAGTGTTTGTCTTTTATTTATATCGATTTCGAAGAAGTATTATATAATTATCAATTTAAAAACTTCACGAGATTCAGTGACACCAAAATTAAAATAAAGGCATGTGACATTTTGGCCTAGTTCATACAAAGAATAGGAAATTTGTACCACTACGCCACCTGTTTAAGGGAACTGTGCTAAGCCTTTAGGAGCTCATTTCTATATTACTATTTTAGCAGTATGGTTGGCAGCCCTAGTTCAGTCCCCACCATTTAATTTCCTCTTCAAACAACGGCACAATATCCTCGGGTTCCTGGTGTGAAACTCCATATCAAAGACGTCGTATTCGGCAATACTTTACGATTTTTACGTAGCATTCAGTCCCTACCTTTTGATTTCCTCGTCATACTGCGGGCGCAGTATCCGTGGGCTCCTCGCGCGGAACTCGACGGGCACGTCGTAGCAGCGGCACGTGCAGCATGCGGGGAAGCGGAACCAGTCCGCGAAGATGCCGCGGCACTCGTTACGCGGGTCGTACGCCAGCAGCCGGTGCAGGCGGTACTGCTGCTCGCATCTGCAAGTTACTCCCATGAGTCGTGGCTAACACTTACAAGACCAAACCGTCACTTAAATCAGATGTGGCCATAGGGTGTGGTCCAACAATGAGCCTGTCAACCAAAAAGATTGGTGTCTGTTATTTCAACATAGGACTAAGAGCTAAGAGAACTCTTAAATTATTCTATCAGCTATCTGGTTCCCGTTATACAAACTTTGCTTAATTTGGGACTAAACGGCGCTGTGTCAAATGTCAACCAATAGGGCGCATCCGGAACTGGCCACTTACATAAACAATATTTAAAAAATAATTACAAGATTTTAAAATGGAACTCTTTTGCTGTAGAATACAGTTTGTTTCATCTGATTGTCACTTGTTTTTACATTGTGACGCCATTTTAGAAATTAGAGAAGCATCTTTTCCATTCTGGAATTTTCCCCTATGTTGTGTAGAGTAAAATAGTATGCCCATAAGAGCCAGCGTACAAACCTGCAGCCCTCCCGACAGTACATCTGCTTACGCTCGTGCACGCACATTTCCTGGTGGATGAACTGCTCGTAAGGCCACATGTTGAGCAGCACCAGCACCTCGCCGCGAGTGCTGTTCGCCCAGAAGGGCGCGTCGATTATCTCGCGCGATTCGCATGCGTTACTGGAACAATCGTCACAACCTGCTTACTAATAATTTGAAGTGGCAAGAGGAAGTTCCTCGTCATCATAATCAGCCTATCAATGTCTACAGCTGGCCACTCAGCCTATACGAACTTACTTACTTAATGTCTACAGCTGGATATAGGACTGCTCCCAAGGCACGCGACTCAGCAAGATCTCCTGCTTTTTGCTCCCAGTCACTGCCTAGTCGAGTCGTCAGTCTCAGCTGAGACTCGATGTAGTGACTACATGTTTGCCGATTAGTGGTCTCCACTTTAGATACGTTTAGGTGCCCCAAAACGGTTATCGATTCTGCAAAATCGTTTTCGATTTTTATTTATTTTCTGTGCCTCTACCTACTGATATTTACTTCTGAAAATTGGATTCTTTATTTTTTGAGATAATCTACAATAAAATGAAATTTAAGAAACTTACGCGCCGCTTAGCTTAATCACAGACGGCCTCTGCGACTCTTGATGATGAGGCTTCTGGTAGAACTCTTCCTTCTTTTCGTTCACCTTAGGTGGCGTAGCGTCTACTCTGTCAATGTTTGGTTTCTCATGCTCAGTAAATAGAAGCGAAGGTGGTAACGTTGAAGAGTCGCTAATTTTCCAAGCTTCCTTCCCAGATTCTGTAGTCGAGTCAGGATAGTCCGTCGTAGTTTCCGTACTATTGACTTTCTCTGTTGTGGTTGTTGTTGCATTCTTTTCAGTAACGCTATTGTTTTTGCTATCTACCTTCGTCTCTAGCTTTGCGTCGCTAGACTTTGGGTAGATACTATTGGTCTCGATACTTTGTTTGATTACTGCATCAAGTGTTATGACTTCAGGATCAAGATGATTAATTTCAATGTTCGCAATGCTTTCTAACTTGGTTTTGTATGTGATTCCTTTATTGTCATTTATAGTTTCATTGCTCATTTCTGTAGCATTTCGACTATCTGTATTATTTGCTTTAGTCTGGTCTTTATTGTCTAAAGGCTTAACTTTTAAAGTGTCGTTGTTTTTGTTCTTCTCCTGGATTGGCCGGAAGTGTGGCCGGTCCTTCATGGCACGTCCGTTGCTCGCCTTGCTGTACATCAGGGTCGCCTTCATGATATCTTCTTCCTCTTGTTCTATGTAGTTGTCGAGCTCAGCCTTCAGCACCGATATGTGACGCTCGTTGCCATACATCCGTCTCATGAGACCCTGAAACGAGAAAATAAGTTTATGAAAAGCGGCATTACTGTAATACCCGATATTTATATTTAAATCATTTTTTTTTTCTGCCAGTAAACGTTTCTCTGAGCATTTGCATTTTTTCTTGAATGTCACTAAAATGGGATACTTATTCAATGTGGGCGCGATAAGTTATGCACTGTCGTCCCGCTTGGTTAGTATCTTGCATTTCTCCCCCCAGCTTCTACCCGAGCCAACCCAGCTCCATGAAGTAACGGAGCGAGGCTCTGGACCACTGGCATAGTAGCTCCAGTGGGTTAGATGGAGATGGTGAAGCTGTTGCGGTAACATAGTTGGAGATGAAGATGCCTCGTGAAAACTAATAACGGATCTCGTTACTTCTGTGGCTTTACAATGCCACAGCACGTACTCTTTAGTATCATTATCCTGCTAGCAGCCACAGCCTAGCGGACTATCCATGGCTCCACTGATAAGGATTCTTCACAAATCTTATCCAGGTTCGCCCGCGGTTACACGAGTAGGTGCTTTCATAAAGGTTCTTAGGATTGTAAAGCTCTACGGTTAAACTTTTCGCAAGCGCAAGGCGCTGTCTCATCAAAGGGTAGTTTGCAGGTACCTGGTTTTCCTTGACGAATCTCCGTATCGCGTGCCAGGGGTAGTTGTTTCCGGGCGTGTTGCAGTAGGGGTGCTGGGAGAGGTCGCAGGGCGCGTCGTGCACGCGGCGCCCGGAGCGCTGCGAGCGCGCGCACGACGACGCGTGGTCGAACCCCAGAGCGCCGCCCGCGCCGCCGCCGCCGCCGCCGCCGCTCCATGCCACCTACTTGCGGGAAACATGCTACGTCTTAGCTGAGGATTGTCTCTTACTGGTTGCAAATATTGTCAGTAGGGTGGCATGATGCTGTGTAATTAAAACCGAACAAAGTTAAGAACTTCATAATCAGCCTATCATTATCTATTGCTGGACATACACACGCCAACACCCAACACACGCCACTTATGCCGATCTTCAGCTAACTACCTTTGTTTCTGGCGCTCATTCCTTCTGCGCACTTGCAACATGTGGTATGTCCTCTCTGCGACGGTCTTCCCGAGAAGTTACAACATGGAGCGTTTTTAAAAGGGCATCTACACACATCTCTCTGGGTTGGCAACGCATCGACAACATTGCTAATGTTGCAGGTGTCCATAGGCGGTGGTGAGCTTAATTATATTTTAAAAAATAGCCTGCCTTACTTGAAACCTAGTTTTAAAATAAACGTACGTACTATCTATACATACAAAAATTACAAAACCAGTATAGTGGTGTTCAAACTATTAGTCCTTTAGTAATAAAAAAAAAAAATATTGCAGGTGGTACCTACCTATCATAATTAGGAAAGTAAGTAGGTATCTTTTATGTAAAAAAAATAAGAGCGTTTTAGGACAATGTCTTTTGACAAAGAGCCTGTGACAATCTTTACACTTGACTCAAATTCTAATGTCAAAGACTATTATTAATTCTGTGGTTGAAGTTCATCGTTCCCTACTCGATTAGTAAAACAACCAGAGCGATTATCTAAACACGATTTAAAATAAAATAGTTTTCTTCAACTCGATAGATAGCGCAGACTATACGTGCCAGTCAAAAACAGCATAATAATTTTGATATGTGGCACATGAAATAAAATAAAAAACTTGACAATGACACGCCACACCACGCCACGTCTGGTCTGCGCAAAGTCAGACTCATCTACAATGGGCTTTTTTTTAAATTGCTTGACAGAAAATCTCCCATTAACAGAGCACTAAACAATCTGAAAACATGTTTAAAGATCACCTCGACACTGACCCCGTCTTCAGAAAATCAATCATTCGAAACAAAACTAATCGACGCAAACCATAAACCCATATAAATAGACAATCGAAGCCAATCGGCTTCCTCGGGTTCATAAACTGTGTATCATTAGCCAGCAATCATGTTTTACGGCGGCTATAAAGTCATTGAATCCATCTTAATTTCTCCGGTGAGTCGCGAGACGTTCGGAAGTGGGACAACTGTGCCAATGGTAGAGCCATTGAGTAGATAATCCGCAGACGAATAGCTCCTAAATGCGCAAATATAGGATCTGTATTCTGTACTCGTAGGTACGTAAGGTACGTAGGTAGCATGTCAGATTGCAATGTGTGTGAGCTACCCTTATGTTGACGTAAATAGGTCCACCGTAGATAATTGGGTGAAAGATAGTTGTGGTAGGAGCTTTGGCGCCGACGGAACGTTAAAGAGCTATGTCGCCTCATTAGGACATGTACTTACGACTTACGCTTAAATTTTTTTGTAAACTTTTTTCAACTGTTGTTGCAAAAAGTATAAACCTGTAATGGTTTCTACTTTTTTGTAGTGTGTTTTTTGTTTTCCACTATTTCTTATTCAGTATTAAAGGCTCGAAACGAAACGCACCTATTCGTGTCATGTAAATAGCTGCCATACCTACACATAGCTAAAATGTATATACTATATAAGCATACCTATCTACAAATACACAAGTGTGTGACGCGCGATGTCAAAATAATCTCAAGAGAATGAACTATCATTTCAGAGGCCATAAACTCTGCATCTAGAGCTAGAGGTAGTTATTCCGCTGTAGATTCCCTACTCGATGGTCGAGTATCGCGGCACCTGCGCCCGTGGCTGTCTGGTTTCGTGCACAGCTCAATGAAAGTGACGCCTACTCGCTACTGCTGTGTACTCTTCGATTATTGAGCTAACAGCTTCATCTTGTGATTCTCAGAACGCACCCGTGGGTGTGCCGCTCGGAGGCCGCTCGTGACAGCTTGCAGAGACAAGGCTAATTACAGCGTGATTAAGCATTAGGTACTTAGTGCTTGAGTTTCGGGAAGAAGCCCGCCCACTGCGCGCCCAGTCTTTCACTAGAAATTGTTTGCATATCTCGGTACATTCTCTATTGCGTCTGATTGACCTGTTTCTGTCTATCTATTAATCATTTGTAATGAGCAGGTAGTCGATCTCTGTGTCCGATTTATAGTCCAACAACTTACGTTAGTTGGCTTAATATTCGAAAACGAAAATGAATCGAATTTGATTGACACCGCAGTACGTTTGCAAAAGATGTCCTAGATGAATTTTCTTCTAAAACCGTAATAGTTGAGTTAGAATCAATTGGATACGCTCACACCTAGGTACACATTCGCATTTTTTATTAGTGTGTATAATTAATCATATAATAAAATTATAAGAGATAAAATAGCTTTTACCGTCTGTGGGCTGCCAAAGGTTACCTACATTATTTTCGATTATTATCTTTCTTTAATGATCTCATTAACACCTACTTAAACCTCACTAATTCTGCTTTAATTACTTAGTGGAAAAATCTTCCAAAGATCACCTCACCTATCCATAAAATAAACGCATTAGTTAAATTCTCCAAATCGATACCTCTAAAACATATAGGTAGGTAGCTAGAATATCTGATACATTGAGCTAGGTATCCTAGCTCAATGCTCTGATATAATTGTCTAACACAAAATTAGGACATGCCCAACAGGCCCGAACTTTCTATCTTGGCTTGAACCCCATGTCAGAGACTTGGGGCGTTAACTCGAATACTACGGCACTTGCATTTGCTTCGGCATGGGCTTTGGCACCCCCCGTGGCATTTGGCTTTTGGCCCTCCCTATTAAGGGGGAGGCCTTCGTCCAGCAGTGGACGTCTCCTGGCTGATGATGATGATGGGCTTTGGCATTTACGCATACGCGAAATCTGAAAACTTGACACATTTTTATTTTACATGGGATAGGTAAGTCGAGTGCTAATTGAATAAAATTAATTAAATCTCAAAAAGAAAACAGTAGACGTCAAAGCAAAATACGCAATTTCGTTTACTTAGATGACATCTCTTATCCAATTATTTTGATTTAAAAACCAAACTACTGTTTGAAAATAGCCAACACACCAAAAGCGAGTCGGTCTTCGCTTACGGTCGATATATTGCATTTATATAAAGGACCTCGCTCGCTCACTATGTGTTTATGTTCAAATTTCGGCTCACTTTTTTTTAATTTTATAAAGGTTTTGGATACGTAACAATTAGTACATCTACCTCTAATAGGGCTGTGGGCATGTCCACAGTGCGCACACCACGGTGGATCCGCGCTTGAGTTCTCCTATCTTAATATATTAATATAGGATTTATAGGAGATATATTTATATCTCCTATTTTACTAGACGAGCGAGGCATTCGCCTGTTGGTAAGCGTCACGCCTGCCCATAATACTATCAATGCCAGATATGCGAACAAAATCATGCGCTGCACGGCAGTGCGCTGCGCTCGACAAGTCGTCGTCAAAGATAAACAAATCTTTTCATGCCATTGAGCGAATATCTAAAGAGTGAGTCCGAATGCCGTAGTCAATACCTACGTGCATTAAGTAAATAGTTCACAATTTTTCTAATTTAGACGTTATGTCGCTTGTATAGTGTTCAATGTATGCTTGAGCTTGTGTCTTATCGTAGTTCAAGTCGTTAAAAAAGTCGGCGCACTGCATAGCGTGCGTCTAGTTTTGCCCCGTGCATTTTTTTTGCGGGTTTGTTACTATAGATATTACAAGTTTAATGCCGAGTATTTTTTACATTGTGTACGTAGGTATATGGTATACATATTATGTGGTAGGTATGAAAATCGCATTCGCTCCGCCAACTGCGTGACAGTGGGTGGCGCCCGACGCAGATCCTCGCGTTTCACTTTTACTGCTTTCTACTCTCCTTCGAGAAACGTCGCCTGATGCAAGCACGTATATATACGGACAAACAACACATTAGGACGTAGCACCTTTTCAGGGCGCCAGTTGTTTTGGTTACACTAGTTCTTCACCTTGCTTACATCATAGAAAGCAATTCTATTCGTATGTTACCTTTTCACGAATAGCTTAGCTTTTTTTCGCCTGGGCCGATCTTGGTCCTTGCTATCTTGTTGCTATCCGCTTATTAATAAAAAAAAGTAGCGCTCGTGGCGTAGCTTGTCTAGGTGATTCTAAACGATCACCGATGTTAAGCAACGGACGGTCCGGTCAGTCTTCGGATGGGTGACCGTGAGTGGCATTTATTTCTGAGCGCTACCGTGGGTCGGATGACACGTTAAATTGTTGGTCCCGGAAGTTTGTTGTAGTTTCTATAACAACAACCGTCAGCCATGTCAGAGGCCTTCGGGCGGCACATTAACTCTGACACTAGGGCTGGCCAGTCAGCCTATACGAACTTACTTTTAATTAAAAAAAACACAACAGATAGTTAAATACGAAGTAAAGTCTCTAGAATATCATCTGTGAGGATCCTGCTAGATACCCTAATTTATCCCGAAGGATACAAATCTTTACAAATAACTAGTTATCTGATAATTAACCTAAGTTTTGTAGTGGTAGGACTCTTGTTGCAGTCCGCCTGGGAAAGTACCACACCTATGCCAGTTATTCCACCACCAAGCAGTAGTGTGCAAGCTGCAAGCATTGCTGTGTTTCGGTTTGAAGGGTAATGTTACTAGAGAAGTTACTGGTAATAAAGATATGTCACATCTATTAAAGCGACGACGATCACACACACAGCACACAAACACGCAGTGATGACGAGCGCAATGCAGTACGACGCAGGATTTTGTTCGCAAGTTCATAATTCTCACACTACTACTGTTATGAGCAGGCGTTACGCTTACCATCAGGCGAACATCTCTGTCGTACGATTGCATAAAAAAACTGACATTTGTTATCTACGCAAAAAGGCTGTATAATCAGGGGTCATTTGACTTGATACAAAGTTGGAAACTCAAAAATATGCATCTCAATAAAGAAAATAAGTATTAGGTAAACAAGTAGGTAGGTATATTTCGTTAATTGTAATAATGAATTTTAGTCCGATTATCGAGAGAATTTATGTTTGTATTGTCTGATCTTATTTAACAACAGATGAGCTTCTTACGAGCTATAGATGAATGTTTGAAGCATTGGTAGGAAAATTAAATAACTATATTAGTTTTAAAAGGTCAACAAACGACTACCTATCAATGAAACGGTTACATATCATAAGATCTAAGTTTAATTGGTCTAATTTCACTAGAACTAAGGACGAAACACCTAATTTCAAAAACTCTAACGATTCAATTATCTAAGTTTAAAATCGCTAATAAACTCTTGATCTAAATATATTAGTCTAATGTTATTTCAACTAAGAATGAAATCCCTATTTTTTTTTATCCCGAATGGTTCTGCAATCTAAGCTCAAAATGTCTAAATATATATTTGCTCTAAAAGACCTGGCCTAAACTAAAAACTATGTATCGGTCAAGTGCGCGAGTCATATAACCACTTTTAATATAATTTCACTTGAACGAACAACGTTTGGTATAATAATCGCTTTGCATATTTTTATGTTTCGAATAACATTTGTTTGATATAATAACGGTTGTGCTAATGGTATAATGTCAGGAAAGCCGTCTTCGGATCGTTTTCACTTGTACTTTCTACTCCTTGAGCAGTCTACGGTGGTCGTCCAAACTGCGCTAACGTTGCGCAAACGCAACTGATACAGGATTATGGAGCTTATGGGCGTGTGAGTAATCCGACTGCTGTTCATATGGAATACATTTGCATTTATTAAGCTGTGCAAGTTTGGACCCCTTCGGCCGTTAAGGAAACTGAAGTTTGGAAACTGGTTTCCTGAAAGGATTTTTTTAACCTCCTACGTAACTGGTTTCCTGAAAGGTTTTTTTTAACCTCCTACGTAACTGGTTTCTTATAAGGCTTTTTTTATACTTCTATGTAACTGAATAACAACTATAATCTCTTTTGTATCGGTGTCAAGTTATCCATTTCATTATCAGATAATTATGATGCACTTGACATTCATCAAATGTAAAAAAAAAAAAAAAAAAAATATTTATTTCGCAGAAACATAGGTACATTGAGATGCAATATAGAAGGTAATAGAAAGTTTATAGATCGCTATGCTCTAGCCGGTGAGGCATGCAAAATATTATTATAATGTTTACGAAGTAAAAGAAGATATACATCATAATCTATACAAATTTTTCCTATCGGCATTTACAATTAGACACATCTGTAATTAAAAAATAATTAAAATTATTCACTTATAATTATTATTTATGTCCATACATTATTTATTTATTAAATGTCCTTATTTATTTATTTATCATTTATAAAATCAAAGATGGAATAATATGCCTTGTCAATCAAAAAATTCTTAAGATTAAATTTAAAAATACCATTATTTTCGATGTCTTTTAAACTTTGCGGTAGTTTGTTAAAAATTAACAACCTCATATTAAACGTACTGTTAGAACTGAGCATAGTTCTGCAGCGCTTTATCTGTAGCTTATTATTATGCCGCTTACTTTTTAACCTGGCATACTGCTTTATATTTTTTCTGACTAGTAAAGCTGATTCGTAGATATACATCGAAGGAAGAGTTAACAATTTGAATTTATTAAAATAGGGCTTACAAGAGGTTCTTTGTTTTAGTCCACATATAGCTCGAATACACTTTTTTTGAGATTTAAAGGCAGATTCTCTCTCAGTGGAGTTTGCCCAAACAAGAACTCCGTAATTTAATGTGGAACCTACATAGGCGTGGTACGCGGTTAGAAGTGCCTTTTCATTAGAAACCTTACGTAGCATGTACAATGCATATGAAAACTGATTTAATTTTTTGCAAACATGCTCAACATGTGATTTCCACGATAGGTTGGAGTCTATGCGTATGCCTAAGAATTTTGTTGTCTGAATTTCGTCAATATGTTTACCACGATAATTAATATTTAAAATGTCAAATTTAGAGTTTATATTTTTGAATGTCATAATATTTGTTTTATCTAGGTTAATTTTAAGATTGTTTTTACTCAACCAGTTAATTACCAATTCTACAGAATTATTAATGTTATTTTCATGTTCACCTGTTTTATTGTCCGTGAAAATTGCAGTACTGTCATCGGCAAACATTACCATTGGATGGTTGATTGCTTGAGGAAGATCGTTTATGTAGATTAGAAAAAGAAGAGGCCCCAAAATACTCCCTTGAGGCACCCCATATTTAACCAATCTACAATCTGATTTATATTTAGTTTTTACTTTCGTCGTTAGATTTAATTTCGTTATTTCAGTGTATTGTAGCCTATTTGTGAGATATGATGAAATTAGATTTAGTGTATTTCCTCTGATTCCGTAGAGTTCTAGCTTTCTCAGTAAAATTGTATAGTCCACATGATCAAAAGCTTTGGACATGTCCATAAAAACAGATTGTCAACAGATAATGTCTTTGTTTGACTTGATGTTTATTGTTATTAATTAATTTAAAATAAATATTCTTATAAAATGGATTTGAGGGATCTAGAATTCATATCAACGAAAAAAGGAAGCGTTGCCGCCCTACATGGGGGTCGCAAATATCACAGAAAAAAGAAATATACAAACGGTAACACGTTTTGGCTTTGTAGCAATTATAGTCGAGGATGCCATGGTAGTATAACAATGAATGGAAAAAATGAAATAGTAAAGTCTAATTTTCATTTTGAGTGTTCGCCAAACAACGCACAAAATACAGTTTTTAAAGAACTTGATAAACTAAAGGAGGCAACAGGATCAAATTTTGAGTCCATTCAAAAACAATATGATGAAATGGTGTATAAGTTGGAATGTGATGGTATACATTTAATGGCCGAAATTCCTCCGTATGAAAACAAAAAAACAGGACTTTTTAATAATCGGAATAAAATCCTAGGTGTACCTAAAATGCGATTTCCAGCTTCGTATGATGTCATCATCATCATAATCAGCCTGTCATAGTCCACTGCTGGACATAGGCCTCTCCCAAGGCACGCCACTCAGCCCGATCTTCAGCTATCCGCTTTCAACCACTGCCAGCTGTCCTACGTATATCGTCACTCCATCGAGTCTCAGGACGTCCTACCCTACGTTTGCCGATACGTGGCCTCCACTCTAGAACACGTCTACCCCAGCGGTTATCGGTTCTGCGACAGATATGACCAGCCCACTGCCATTTCAGTTTACTAATACGCTGAGCTATGTCGGTAACCTTAGTTCTCTGGCGAATTACTTCGTTCCGGATACGATCCCTCAGAGAAACACCGAGCATAGCTCTTTCCATAGCTCGCTGAGCGACTTTAAACTTGTGGACCGATCCAACTGTGAGTGTCCATGTTTCAGCGCCGTAGGTCATAACGGGTAGAACGCACTGATTGAAAACTTTCGTCTTGAGACTTTGTGGGATGGGTGACGAGAAGACTTGACGTAGTTTCCCGAATGCTGCCCAGCCCTACTGAATTCTTCTTTTGGCTTCACTCTCAAAATTGTTTTTACCTAGTTCGAGCGTCTGCCCTAGGTAAATATATTTTTCAACTATCTCTAGAGTGAAGCCATTTACGGCAACCGGTCCCGGAACAACGTACTCGTTGAACATGACCTTGGTTTTATCCAAGTTCATCCGGAGACCGATGCGTTGAGAAGAACTAGCTAGACCATCCAGCATCCATTGAAGGTCCTCCAGCGATTCAGCCATTATGACGATGTCATCTGCAAACCGTAGGTGTGATATGTGCTCGCCATTAATATTAATGCCACGTCCTGTCCAGTCCAGCATCTTGAAAATATCCTCCAATGCGTTCGTGAACAATTTCGGGGAAATAACGTCCCCTTGCCTCACGCCTCGACGCAGGTGGATATGTTTCGTCTGCTGGTTCTGAACTTGGACGGCCATTGTTGCGGCGTCATACAGACATCTCAACACCTCGATATATCGCCAATCGACTTGGCATCGCTGCAAGGACTCCAGAACAGCCCAGATTTCGACCGAGTCAAAAGCCTTCTCATAGTCCACAAACGCCAGGCAAAGAGGCTGATTGTACTCTTTGGTCTTCTGTACAATCTGCCGTACTGTGTGAATGTGGTCCATGGTGCTGTACCCACTTCGAAACCCGGCCTGCTCCGGGGGCTGAAACTCGTCGAGCCTTCGCGCAAGACGATTCGTGATAACCCTAGAGAACAGCTTATAAACATGACTCAGAAGCGAAATCGGTCGATAGTTTTTCAGCAGGGTCTTATCACCCTTCTTGAAAAACAATATGACCACGCTTCTGTGCCATGCCTGTGGAGTTCTCCCGGTAAAGAGAACGGTATTAAATAATTCTTGGAGCTCTTTAAGTATCGGCGCTCCACCGGCCTTTAAGAGCTCTGTCGTAATCCCGTCCTCACCCGAGGCTTTTCCATTTTTAAGCTGCCTCAGAGCTAGCACGATCTCTTCCGGGCTGATGTCAGGCAGATCTTCTGTGAAGTGGCGTGTCAACGCAGCTCTGCTGTTCTCGGTGCCAGGTTGGAGATGAGGAGCATGCGATGCGTACAACCGGCCGTAAAAGTCTTCCACTTCCGAGAGGATCTCTGGTCTGGAAGCGACGACTTCCCCAGTTGCGGTGGTTAACTTCGTCAGGTGGCTTCGACCAAGGGGCTGGACGAACACTTTCGACCCCCGATTTTGCTCAATTGATTTTTCAATCAAGAGCGTGTTTAATGATCGGAGGTCACGCCGTACCAGCTTGGTGATTTTCTTGTTAAGTGCCACTTGTTCTGACGAAGTTAACGAGGGGCTATCTCGTCGTTCTTCCATTAATCGCAGAGTTTCTCTCGAAAGTTTTGACTTTCAGCCTTTGCGTCGCAGTTCGCAGAATTTTGTGCCCTCATCTCGGAGGACGTCCACTACTGTGTTGAGTTTCTGGTTCACATCATCTGTTGTTTCCAAGGCAGCGAATCGGTTTTCCAGCTTTAACTGGAACGTTTCAGATCCAACTACGGTTTGGAGAAGGTTCGGACGGAGCGTTGACTTCATCAATCGGACCCGCTCAAGCTTGATGTCGATATTCAGAGAGCCTCGTACCAGTCTATGATCACTTCCGGTTTGGAACCTAGTGATCACCGAGACATCTCTGAATATGCGCTTTTTGTCCGTAATGATGAAGTCTATCTCATTTTTTGTTCGTCCGCCGGGGCTTTGCCACGTCCACTTTCTTTGGGGCTGCTTTTTGAAAAACGAGTTCATCATGAAAAGCCCTTCTTTCTCGAGAAAGTCGACGAGCATTTGCCCCCTGTCGTTCCTCCTGCCAAAACCGTGTGAACCGTATGATGTAGTAGTGCCAAAAAAGTTTGTGGAAAAATTCCTTCTAGCGGATTACATCAGTGTGGAAGATGGTAAACGTATTCTCATATTCAGTAATAAAAATGTAATGTTATTTTAGGTAATTGAATTGTTTTATGTTGTATGAAAAAAGTTATATTTTATGTTTTAAATGATTAAATTGTTTTCGTTATTTAATTTAATGAATTGTTTTTATTAAATCCAAATATCTGAAATAAACTACAAGAACGGTTTTATTACGAGTCTACTAATACAACACTCGTAAAATTACTATTGTAGTCCAATTAGTTTCGTAGGTGGCTGAAATAACACAAACAAAGTATTTTTAAGAAACCGGTTACGTAGGAGGTTAAAAAAAACCTTTCAGGAAACCAGTTACGTAGGAGGTTAAAAAAATCCTTTCAGGAAACCAGTTTCCAAACTTCAGTTTCCTTAACGGCCGAAGGGGTTTGCGTGTTTATGAATTGCCAATTTTATGGCAATTTTTCGAAAGACAAACGTGTGAATAGAAGAAGTATTTAAAATGTCTGTTCAAATTAAAGGTGTTCTTTCACAAATAAGGAAAGATTGCTGGGATGATGAACCTTGGTATAGGTACTTATTGGGTATGGACTTGCTAAATTACGTAGTAAAACACGTAGCGGTCATGTAGCGATTGATGTCAGCGATCCTCAACATAGCGTGTCGCATCAATAAAAAGTAAATTTCCATGTCTAGTGTTAAGTGTAATACCATTATTTTGCTATATAGAATTTAATATCATCGAAAATAAATATAAAATAACGTACTTACTTATATTTTGCACCAAATTAAGTTGAATGCAAGAACTTACTTACTATTATTAGTTATTGTGTTTTTTGTGTAAAGTTACTGCAACCATTCTTAACAATGTGATCAGTGCCAAACCTTTCCACTTAGAGATTTCAAGATTCCATTGATATCATCGATAAAGAAATATTTCAATTTTCATAACCGTAGAAGTAAAGAATTTTCGTAAGACCTTCACAATATATGCAAGTACGTACAAACATGGAAGAAGTTACAAGCTTTATGATACAGGAATAAAAGTCCTATTTGAATTTGTCTAAATTGTAAATGGGTTTAATATTAGGCCATGGCAAATCTAATCTTTGTGTTTTGCTAAAGATTTCATAATTTACCTATAAGAAACCACATAATACTTTCATATTATGTTGCACTCATTGCATAAGTATATTGCAAAGGAATAACTCACACATAATTATGAAGACAGTATTATTTTCATTTCTATGTCATTAACTTTTGGTGCGCAACCACCACTGACCCACATAACCTCATCCTCACGTTCCAAGGTCTCGAACGGAGCTGTTTATGACATGGTCATGACCAAAACAACACGTGTGGGCTTGTAGGTACCGTTACTCCAAGTTTTGGGATAGAGTTACTGTTCCGAAGAGACTGTCATGTAAGACGTCACGTTTATTGCTCGCGAGCCTAGAGTCGTTGCATGTCTGACTCTTTCGGTGGAGCTTTTGTGATATATGGCTGTGCATGCGTTAATATAGACACAATAACAGATAGTTATCAAAATATACATGAGTGGTAAGCGATACGTAGGTAGGTAATATGACAAGTATCGTATAGGGAAACTATAAGCTTTCATCTAACGGCAGATGATGAATGAATTAAGTTTTTTTTTAAATTATGCTTGAACTTAAATTTCAAAGTCCCTGTCATATTCGAAACCCGAAGAAACACACATGATTTCATTAAACAAAAATTGAACGCCACCACAATAAAACTGGATTGCAACCAAAAACTGCAGGTAAATTGTGTCAGCTTTTTGGAAAGAAAAAGTAACCGACAAAAAAAAAATACAGACACGCACACAAACAATCTCACCCTAAAAGCTAGCCATTCGTTCCTCTAACATCCATAAACTAAACGTACAAAATTTAAATGACACAAGCACAATACATAGAAGGAAATATAACTGGATGCCGCACCAGCAAGTTCGGAAAACTAGACCATTTGTTAGAGTGGTACCACTAGCTTGGACCCTTGCCAGGATCTCGTGAGACAAAAGCAACCTGAGTAACTGATAGAATAACTACGAATAACTAATTTTGCTCTATTACAAGCCATAACTAGATCGTCGCGTGCTGTGAATACTTAATATGTGCTTAAACATCTTTACATGTTACAAAATCATGGTCTACCAGGCTTTCCCAACGCACACCGATCAGCTCGATCTTCGGATAATAGTTTTAGCCACTGAACTCGTAGTATAAAGTTTGAGAACATAATATATTATCTAAATCCAAAAAAACATTTTTCACTAAAAATAGCATTCGGTAATGAAATAAGTTACAAAAATCTATATTTATTGAAAAGCTCGAATGCATTGAGACTATGGCAGATCCATCATCAAATATATTTTCAAGTGATATCTACTTAATGAATGTATAGTCAACAGTTTTAGTGTCCCAACACTTCGTAGATGGATAAGACGCTTAGGTAGGACCTTAGAAAAGTGAAGAAGAAGTGTGTGAAGTTAAATAACGTTGTTTTAATGCATAAGACAGTAAGAAAAATTATGATCTCTGGCTGGACGTGAACCTCGTCGTCAGCCATAAAACGTCCACTGCTGGACGAAGGCCTCCCCCTTTATAGAGGGGAGATGCCATAATCCCCCCGCTTGGCAGGCGGCTTGGGGATCGCAGAATGGTCACCACCGTTAACCAAAAGGACGCTGCTGCCCGTCCTCCGGTGGGTCTGGTTGCAGTTTAAGGACATACCCAGGTCCATACGAACCTGAACCTGCTTACGAGCAATCTCTGGGTTTCCGTCCCAACTGCTTTGCCAATGAAGCTACAGAAGTCTGCCTTATCCGTCATCATTTTCCAACTGTTTAAGCTATTAATGAAAGCGTTGATGGCACCATCTGTATTTTTTTTGTGCGTGCAGTAATTCATTTAAGATACCTACATCATTCATTCATTTTATGCATTTTACTATAGTACCTATTGAACTACAATATTTACTTGGAAAGTATTCAAAGTCAAGAAACAAACATTCTCGCAAGTGATCTAACTAACAGTGTTTACTTTCGAGTCAATTTATCATCCTCATAGACAAAATGAAAGTAACAATCGGCCAGCCAAACAAAACTAAGTGCACACATGATTAGTTCCGAGTGTTTCGGCGGACAGCCAGGCATGCGAGTGAAAGTGACTGATGGCAGGTTTGGGAGCAGGCGTGACGTCAGCGGGTTGATAATCATCTCATTGTTGCCCAAGTGATGTAAGGTGGAAATCAAGTTTTCTCGGTGGTCGAGCTCGACGCTTCGGCTCAATTAATATTATCAATAAATGCATTGCGTTGTACCGAATTCTAATCTCACCTTAGTAGGCTTTATCGTTGGTAGAGACATTGTAGAGATCATCCATAGATTTAACATTATATGGATTTTGGTCTTTTAAGAAAAGTCACGAAAAAAACGTCCTGAATAAACCTAGATCAATTTAGATAGATACACGTGATATATTAACATACAAAATCCTATATCGACAAAACTGTACCTAATTTTCGTATCGCGTTTTAGGACAGGTTACTTTATATTAACTACGGTTTTAACGCTGTCCCAAAATATATAATTACATCTGTAAAAATGTCTTTAGGTAATTACTATTTAATGGAGTTCAAAAACCTAAACTAATATAATATAAATAATATGTTAAAAATGTTGCTTAGGGTATTGTTTATACGAATTACCCTGAACCCTGAAAACTGAAGATATCTTGAACATCACACACTATCTATACACTATACAATCATCGATTCTGCTGGAAATGTTCGATTCCCGTAGTGACCTAACGAGCACTTATAAAAGTTAATGTCTCGATGCATTGCGCAAACAATCACGACTAGACGGCCCTTGAGACAGCAAATGTGGCTATTTTGTAAATCTCCACAATTCCTGGAGACAAGATTCAATTGATTTAAGATTAATGAGCTTTGTTAAAATTAGAATTGCATTTGGGATAATATTTATACTCCTTATAAAAGATTGCTCTGTTATTAACAAACAACTAAATAATATTATAGGTACATAATATTCAACATGGTGTGCTTTTAATAATAGTTTCATTTATTTGCTATAAGCACCCTGAAACCAAGAAAGGAACTCCCTGATAACGTTACAATTTAACATTAAGTTAGTAACTCCTTTGTAATATCTAACTTTAATTTAATTAAAAAAGAAGGTAAAAGAATGACACGTATCTACACGTAAGTAGTAAATTTATTGTTTCACTATTTATGTTGCTGTCTTTTGATAGATGCATCATAAATTCATTATCCGTTCAAGTTATCGTTAATTTCGCCCAAGTTTGCCTCTTGCATAAATTAGCGTCAAGAAGTGATGAGTAAATCTATGCTATCTGGTATTTTCGCGTAGGTACGTACGTCGGAAGGAGGTTATAACTCAAGTGTAGCCGATACCTCGGGCGATGTCGGTGAAATCAACTGTCGTCTAACTTTCGCTTCAAACTAGGGCTCCGGCGCAGGCTCTGATGTAAATCACGTTTTTCCTATTTCACACTGCGGTTATGCTGAAGTTATGTCATATTTTGTAAGTTTTGACCCACGGATTGAGTTTCTTACACCGATTACTGCGGATTATCCGATTTGACTCCGTCTTTCGTGAGACACCGCCGTTAAGTCAGGTTTTAGTGTTGATTTTATAGCTGGTTTCTTTATTTAGTATTCTAAACCGGTTGAATGTTGCAAATTGTATGCTAACCATCAGAGCTAGAAAATTTGGTTACGAAAAGATTTGAGTTGAAATAAGTGTTGAATTTTGTAGTTCTATTATTAAGTATTTACGGGAAATTAACAACCGAACAAGCACCCACCCCAGACATGTAATGAATGAAAACAAAGTCTTGTTTCTGTATTGATTATATGCGTCTAAATTTAAGTAACACTTCAAGATACGTCGTACAACATTTTAGTTTATTTTACATAGAGTGGGTTCTCGGAGGAACTAGCTCGTATAATAATCAAAGAGTGGGTTCTATCCTAAATAATCTTGTACCTATTGATTATCTTTCTTTTTCATTACATGACATCTAAATAATAATATAATATTATTATTTAGCATAAAAAATAATCTTCAAAACAAATCTGTCATCACCTCACCCATTAAAATCTATTAAACCGTTCAGGCGTTCAGGCACATAGAAATACGTACACCGTACTTGCAAAATCATATAAACCCAAAAACGATTTTCCTCACGTTGGTCAGTCGGGTAAAAAGAACCACGTGGATTTTGGGTTCTAGCCTTGCGGGTCGTTGTTTATACGAATATATTGAGCATCATAGAGCTATTTATATAATTTACAGAAAGTTCATGTTTTTTGCAATCACGATCAATGACTAAACTATATGAGATATATAGTACGGCCAGTACTAAAAGCAATTAAAAGTGGGTAAAGTGCGCGACCCGCTTCCCACGCCCGGCCCGTGCCACTGCTGGCGGTACCGCTCGCTCCAATTCTGCCTTTGGTTCAGTCTAGTTTTTACTCATAATGTCTCTATTGCACCCAGACTTTTCAATCTTGGACTTTCTTGTAAACATCAAGACATATGAGTACAACGTTGAATGTAAACAGAAAAACTCTTGAATACGTGTTAGCTTCTGTATTTTGTTAATTTGCTCTATCTTATTTAACAGTAGTATCGACCAAATTATATTCTCAAACTGTTAATATAAAGTTGAGATAGTCTAAGTAGGTACCACTCAGCTCAGAGTTGTGAAAATAGTTTTCAAATTTGTCACCCACGATTTTTTTTATTTAGTTTGGCAAGAGAGATTATAGATGAAATAACTAGAAAACGTGAAGAAACTTTTCTCAATTATTCTAGGTACCTGATTGTGTTCGCATAATGTAGAGTCGTCTGTACCTCCCATGTCTACTTGTAAATTACACGCTTTTCTTATACCTAATGGCCCAACTCATTACAAATACTCATAACTCAAACTCATGTACAGTGTGTCATTTGACAATAGGTATTCCAATTTGATAGGTTCACTGACCCTCATTCTTGGAAGACGTTAAACAATGGGTGTTATTCTTATCGTCTAAGCTCATGTGAGAAATACTATGAAGGCTCCTATAATTAAAAGCTCTGATGACTGCTTCTGCCAACTTTCGAATGCTGCTTTTGATTTGGGAGATTCGTAATGCCGCCTATCGCACTCGACCAAAAAAAATGTTTCTTAAGTAATGTATACCACCTGCATCCAAATCCACAAAATAAGACTTTAAGTCCACGAATGGTATACTGCAGAGGAAGAGAGAGCACCCTCTATTAACACTTTTAACGTGATTAGCACTCACCACAAACATAAACGTGATCGCGAGCATCGCTAAGGAACTTTCACTGCGCGCGGACTCGTAGAGAGCATTGTGCCGCGTCTATTGCGCGCCGCGGTTGGAGGCCTACTGCCGGCGGTGGCCTCGTCATCCGCAAACTTGGCAATGGCACTGACTTTCGCGATGCCAAGGACTGGTAGGTCGCGGTGCAATCTGAAGCATGCACTTCTTATAAAGATCATACGCACCCTAAAGGAAAAGTTACCGGTGCTTCGGATGAAGGTGATTGTCTCTATTTGGATCATTACTGTACGCGTTGATTGGAATTCTGTATGGGTTTGGGAGCGGCTTTTTATTGTTTATCGACTGTCGGAGAATGCTGTGATTTACCCCGAAGAGGTTAGCGATTGGGAGTACCACAAGGTGTTGTACCTAATAATTTCATGCGACGTTTTAGCGAAACATTTTGACCACACGTGTTAAGTACCTTGAGCACCCGTTAAGTGTTTATCTCTCTGTAATGTTAAGTCCAATCATGTTAATGCCAGGGTTGCCGTTATGTTAGCGATTTATACGAATTAAGCAACGAAATTGCAGTATTCGCTGAGACGAAGAAACCAAGAAGCGGTCTTCATTAAAATGATGACATTAATTTAATTAATTAATTTGTGTCGGACTTCTTGTTAAAGACTACAATCTAATCCAAAATGCCATTCATCATGCCCAATTTGCGTGTGTATTTAACCAGCTATACGTAGTCTCGGTTGCGAAGAATCCGCGGCGGCCGATCATCAATCATTATAATTTCAGTTATTTCACGCTATTACCACGAGAGCATCGCATTGCAAATTCACACGATATAAAAATTAGGTTCCGCTCGACGCGAAGAAAGAGTGTGTGCTATTGAGTAGGTCAGTCGAGTAATCGGTTGCCGGCCGCCGTCTGTCCGCCGTCTCTTTCTGCGGTGGCCGTGGCGAGTACATTGAAGCGGGATGGGGAGAGCTGCGTGCGACCACACCGTTATCCCGCTACGATATCTTCAATGAAGAAGGTGTTTTCTCCCGCACCAAAACAATGGCGCCCGGTGGATCGACCTGCCACTTTAAAATCGAAAGGCTTGTTAATTAAGCTAATTGCTTGCATTTCGTTTGAACTGTAAGCTTTGTATGCAATCAGTGTCGGATGGTCACTTCAGACGCGTTTAAGGGATTCTTTGAAAGTTCTGAATTTTAATTTTGATGGCACTTCCATATTTATTAGAGCGGAAAGACTGCCCATTGTTCTTTATGGTGTCATTCGCATCATAAAGGTGTCTTTTGAACTGTATTCATATCTTACCTTTTGATAGCAGGAACATGAATTATTCCGAATTTTAGATGCTAACCAAAATTCATGTGGTCATTCTAAAGTTTTTAAATTTTTAGGCCAACTTCTTATAGTAGGCGTGACTCTATGTCAGATGCGCACTAAGTAGCATTAACTTAACCGATTGTGGTTTTTCCATAAGTATTGTTAACCTAGGTGTGTCTGTTTCGTTACAAAGTCATCTTAGAAACGGTTTATCTTGCAAGCGTTGGTCTGGACACAACGAGCGCTCGAAGATCCGCTCAGCCATAAAATTGGCGAGCATTTGCTCAGGTTTTAACCTATTGGCTTGTAAGCTTAGTAAATATTGTAAACTGGTTTGTTAACCGGTGTATCCATAGTATTACTTAGTCTAAGGTAATGAAAATATGTGAGATGCACATGAGGTAAATAATTCAAAAACAAAGATCATATTATGTCTACCCTAATCGATAAACAATAAGGTACACGTGATCTATATAGAGGATGTAGCATGGGATGCCCCAAGAGTCGACGGCGTGACAATATACAAAAGGCAGTGGGTAGTACTGAAAGAGAAATAGCAATGATCAGGCGAAGCGGCGCCTCAAGGAAGAAGTGACTCATGTCCAGGAAAAGACTAAGGAAGGCTTGTGATGATTACGATGGTGATGTTATTCCATATTTAAATCGGTAAAAAGTCTAGTGATTGTTCTGAGATAAACCCGTCCGTTAAGGGGTGATATACCTAAGGCAAACATTATTCAGAAATACTCATCGAATCATTGTAATCAGCATATTTATCATAGTCCACTGCTGGACGACATAGGTCTTTCTCAAGGCATGCTGCTCAGATTTATATTCCGTCAACATTAATACAAATTTACACTGTTTTAAGCTATCACGGTTGTTCATTATATTTTTTTTATGATTATCCCCCCATTTTCTTCAGTCTGCCCGTGAGTCATAGTGCATGGAACTGCGCCGAAATAATATCGGGAGCTCGTATCACATCATAATCATGGTAAATATTATCCCGTAAATAATCATATAACTATAAATTTATAATCATACCTGCTTTTTTAAACATTTACGTTATTAAAACCTGGACCTGGGTATGTCCTTAAACTGCAACCAGACACACCGGAGGACGGGCAGCAGCGTCCTTTTGGTTTACGGTGGTGAGCAATGGTGGTGGGTCTGCGATCCCGAAGCCGCCTGCCTAACGTGGGGATTATGGCAACACCCCTCTATTAAAGTGGACGTTTTATGGCTGATGACGACGTTATTAAAATAATGCTACTTGCATAAAAACAAAATACATAATAGGATTTTAATTTTCAATATTTTGCTTTGTCTAACATAACGTATCTAATTTTATAGCATGTTAAATGCTTATGCAAAGATAATGCAAGGATGTATGTTCTATGTAGAGAACCCAACCAGGTGTATGTTATCATTACCACCGATTTATTTCCATTTTCAACTTCTTAATTACCATATAGCTCATGTTATCTATTTCTTTGGTAAGTATAGACATTATAAACAGTTATGAAAATCGTAGAGTACCAAAGTAGTAACTTAGCATCAAGAAGTCGATTACAGTTTCCCCTCACTTGTATCTCATCTAGAAAGTGTCGGTGAAACCCTGTTTGAGAGTTGAGATAAATATTAACTTTATGCACTTTCGTTTTCCGATATTTAAGTTTAAGGAAATCGCAACTTTCGACTCTTCATTGATAACAGCTTGTGAAGTAGTGGAGAATCGTCCAGATGAGGAAAAAAGAGTCTAATAATTATAATTCTGATTAAAGTGAGTTGAGAATATCGATGAAAGCCGAAATAACATCGTCTAAATGTAAATCAAAACATGTTTTGCTATTTTCGGAAAGTGGCAAGCCAAGGCGACCTTAAGACCAAAAATAACATTTTATTAAATAAGTTTTATAAGTATTAATCATCATCATCATCAGACCGGAGACGTCCTCTGCAGAAAGAAGGCCTCCCCCTTAGACCGCCACATTGTACGACAACCTGCCATTTGAATCCACCGGTTGCCGGTAACAGGTTCTTGAGTGGCGACCACGAACCGAAAGAGGCAGCGTAAGAAGGCCTCCCACTAGGTGACGACGACATTGTAACTATTACGTGTCTGTATGAAAAACTAAACTCTGGTCAACGGTCATCCGGTGTGCCTAAACCATTTTACTTCATTAGTCAAACTTAGGCCATAAATTTAAACTCGGTCTGGCAATTTTCTTCTAGATTTATTGCTCAGACTGCGTAACCACTTCAATTTTAACATGAATATAGCCTGGCCAGTCTCCATGCATAGTTCGAAGCCTGTGTTTTGACTAGTAGTTCTTTGTAGAATACGACGTGAATACAGGCGTCAGTTCTGTGTCATAGCTATCTACCAACTAGAATAATTTATGCTGAACTAAGGTCTTTTGTTGTTTAGAATTGTGAGAGTAGCTGGTTTAAACTGTGTCATTCTACGAGATAAAGTCTAGGCATATGAGACATGAGACACAGTAAGTACTAGGTACAAGTAGAATTATGTTTTTAGTCAATCTAATTGGTGGTAGGTCTCTTTTCTGCTGCTAAGCAGTTGTCGTAGTGGTAGGACTATTGTAGAGACCGCCTGGGTTAGTAAGTACACACCAGTTGTTCACAAGTACATAATTCTGGCGCTGTTACTGTTGCTTACCACCAGGTGAACGTCTCGCTCGTCTCGTCTGCCACTGCATAAAAAAGCAGTAGTGTGTAGATATTAACTAGCTAGTGAAACTACATGGCTAAATTCACTATCGAAATTTAAATAAATGATTGATGAGATTGCCAATGCATTAATGCATATGAATTTGTTTTGTTGAAATGTATCTGGGTACAGCTGAGAATATCGTGGGCAAGTATTATCTCTCACCATCAGAGGGCGTCATGTTTGTCTCATTAACTAGTTACAATAAAGCACAATTATAGTAATAGATGTGTTTATCATTATTGTTAGGTTAGATTGACCCATTTCTCTTGTTTCTCAAGATATGACAAAGACGGCGCTCGTTCTCAGCTACTTTAGAATATTTGTTTAGGCATCAGGTAATTAGGCCACGAATACACAAGCTAAGAAGCGACGCAAATTGATTGAATCCATTGCATTTATTTACGTTGTTTGCGGCGCTTAGCATACTAAACACGTTTCCTACTTTGAGTCTTCGTGACCAGAAATGAGAAAGCTCTTTACAAAAAAACTGTTTATTTCACTAAATTTTTCTTAGTTAAAACATTTCGGAGTTTCTTCCAAAACTCTTTCTGGTTCCTCTCGTCCCACGTGTGATATATTTTCGTCTTTAACAAGTATTTTAGTGTCGTTGTTAGGTACTTATTATGAACTTCACCAATTTTTACTAACACTAGTGGATCGTATGAGGTACCGTCTTCGAGAAATATTCTGTGATACTCTGCCAGTTGGGTTTCCCATCGACACCACTGAGATTTTGCAAAACTATTACTAATAATTAAAACTACGTATTTACTTTCATTAATACTATTTTGTACTGCATCGGATATGACGGACCCTATTTCGAAATCTCTCTCATATACGCACAACTTTAAATAAGGCGGCTGATTTTCTAATTGAGCAATCAAATTAGAAACAAATTCTGTATCTTCGTTACAGTAGGAAACAAATGCGTCGTACTTGTGTCCTTTAGATTCAGCTTCTTTCTGAGCAGAAGCGTTCTTCTTTGCATTTCTCCCTAATGCTAACTTTGCTAGAAACATCCAATATCTTATGTACATCCTGTATTTGTAGATTATGAACACTATGATGAGCACTAGAGCTATTGTGACTAAAGACGGTGCCGTCCATACGAGCAGCATTACATTGGATATTTTCTCATACATGAGACAGTGCAGCGTCTTTATAGACCAAAGATAGTCAGCCACTCTCCTGTCCTCCCATAGATCGGGGCTACTGCATTGGAACTTTGATGTATAGAAATATCGTTTCAGGCTTTCTGTGCCATTAACTTGCAGCCAACGGTAAGTTTTGTACATAGCGCTGCAGTCACAAATAAAGATATTGTCCATCAAATCAATGTCTATCGCATTGTTGCTTCTATTTTCTAGTAAGTAGCTAATATCTTGTATCATACTGAGTGAAAAATGAGATATCTTATTGTTTGTCAGGTATATATGCAGCGGTCTCACTCCAGACGATAGAAATAGCGGTTTCCACCAGGATATAATTAAATTCTGACTCAGGTCCAAGACGTGGAGGTTTTTTAAGGGTTTTATTGTTTCAGCGGTGATGTACATAAGCTGGTTGTTCCTCAATATCAAATGTGTTAAATTTGGCATAGTTTCAAAAATAGTGTCATCGTCGTAAAACTTTTTGATGCCACAGTTTTCTAGTGTCAATATTTTTAATTCATTTAGACCTTCAAACATAGCGGTGGTCAAATTTTCATTTGCTTCAAGAGGGTTATTGGCTAAATTCAACATTTCTAGTTTTTTGAGAGGCTTAAAACTACCGTCACCGATGTGATAAATGGTTCCGTTTTCCAAATTCAGTATCTTTAAGTTATCCAAACCTTTAAAAGAATATTCATAAATGGATCTTATTCTGTTGAAGGCGATGTTTAGTATTCTCAGTTCTTTACTGTTGAGAAAAGTATCCCTATCTATGTCGTAGTACATTGGATTCGTGATACTTCCTCTGTTGTCTGATAAATCTAGAAGCAACAACTGATTGGATAGAGGAGTTTTGTGAATACCAGGTAGATTATTGCCACTCAATAGTAGAACTTTAAGATTTGGAAACTTTGTTGGATCAAACACGTTGGGTCCAATAGAAATTGCAAGCACTTTCCTCAAATCAATTAATTCTATATTTTTCATTACTGGGAAAGTATCATCGTTAAGAATTTCAAATTGGTTTCTAGCTAAAATCAATGTTTTAACCGTAGTGTTACTTATTATATTCATCAGTTTCCTTGGCGGTTCCTTGCGAAATCCCATACCAGATAAATCTAAGAAAATTAAATGTATGTTGGCTTTTACTAACGCTGTCAAAGACTGACCAATTACTGTCGAGTTTAAATCATTATCGCCAATATTCAACTCTTTTAAATTTTTGAAGATGACTAAACTATTTGGATGAATATAATCAAGTCTACAAAGATTAACATCTAGTCGTTTTAATGTAGTGCCTTGCATCGGTAAAAAAGCATCTTCTGTTATTGTTTCAAAGGCATTCTCCGATATATCCAATCCTCTTAAGGACGGCAGAATGCTCGGTTTGAATGCGGGAGTTACATATCTGACACTTTGGAAGTTATTATTTACTAAAGTAAGGTTGTGAAGATTCACCAACCCTTCAAAAGTGTATTCGTGGAGTCCTTGGAGTAAAGTGTTGTATGAGATGGACAGTTGCTCCAAGTTGGTGAGGTTTTTGAAGGCTCCCGGCTCGATGTACTGCAGCTTATGATTGGCTTCGATTTCCAACACTTTTAGGTAGTAGTACGCATCCAATTCGCCTTTCATGATCCTGTCTATTACAGTCGTTCTCACTCTGAGTCTGTCGCTTCGAAATGTCACCTGAAAAATATATAAAAATTTAAGTGGATGATAGAGTTCTAAAATAAATCTTTAGTTAATCGCTACCTCTATTCGTAACATCCTAAAATACTTCATATTACGTAGTCAAACAAACGAATTCAAGTCACTGACAATTATTGTAGGTACTGAAGTGACAATTATCATAATTATATGATTGTTTAGAAACCTGCGTTTTCATATTGTTTGAATTTTGATAATTTTGTTCGTAGATCACATACGATAACAATAATAAACTGCTCAAAGTCGCTGTATTTTTGCTTTGATTCACAACATTTGTAAGAAACAGCAGCATTTGATTTTGATTAAGCAAGAGCTGACTCCTCCAAGGCCTTTGTTGCCTCAATTTATCTTCTCAATATAGCTTTTTTCTTTGATGGTGATGCCACCTTTCTATACAGTAAACGTAAAAAAATAATAGAACATCAGATGTCAAGCCAACGAACGCACCTAAACAATCCCGTAGATGTTTACCTTGGGGAACTTCATGCATTCATAATTCCCGAAGCAGACCACGACCTTGTGGTTGACGCTGGCCCTACAGATGCAGCCCGAGTTCCGGTCCTTGCCGAGCTCGATGGGGAGAGGCTCGCTCTGCTCGTCCCGGGGGTGCAGTATCTGTTCCGAGAGCGCTTCGTACTCCTCCACCAAGTTAGAGCGCGCATACTGAGCGTAGCACAACAGCAGCCATAGGTAGCGCGCTAGCAGCATAGCTCGCTGTTATCTGGAATTCGAATAATATGTTTCGTTACCGCTACAATAAATCATAGCATATTTTAGAGTTCAACTTGAACTGTCCCTACAATCTTTCTCAGCTAGCTGATTATCTTATTTTAGCGTTATTAAAACCGTCTCCTCTCACTATAGGACAATTAGAATAACGGCACATTACCAGCCGTTCCACGTGAATATTATAATTTACGCAACGGTTTGGCACGACTTTTTTATGCGGATATGCACGGATCACCTTCGCGGATGCCAAATTCCTTGTTTCCTGACAACTACAATCTGGGCATTTAAAGCTAGAGTGAATAGGTTTCTTCTGTATCGACGCGCTTCGTCCTCGGCCACACACCGTCGCTTTCCACCAAGCAAGTTAATTGTCACTTCTCTTTGATATACACAGGGCTAGTTCTAACCAGTTAGCATCCTTTTAAGGGCATATTCTGTACATTAAAACAAACAACTTTTACTATGGGGCCAATATTGAAATCGCAAAAAATAAAACAGCTGTTCCATTCATTTTGCCCAAGGTCGATGAACTTTTTGTATTGAACAGCTGATATTTTTTTCGCGATATCAATGTTGGCCCCATAGTAAAAGTTGTTTGTTTCGATGTACAGAATATGCCCTTAAAAGGATGCTAACTGATTAGAACTAACCCTTTATATCAAGTAGATACAAATACCTTGCATAATCTAATATTAGTACCTACCTACATAATAGATCACATCTGACATTTCATCAAAATTAAATAACATAACCTTGTAACGTAGGACCGGAGAGGAGAACCACACATTAAATAAAGGCTCGACTTATTAGGTACTGTTTCATAAAAAAATAACAGTTTATTTTTGAAAATTGGTAGTACCCAAAAGCGGCTCTTTGGTAGAATGCTTGCATTGCGTATGCGGCTACAGAAGAAATTAAAAAAGAAAGCAATGGAGCGAAATAAAAAATAAAAAACTAATTACAAATTGAATTGGTGGCCGTAATTAATTTAAGTACAACTGTGAAAATGTCATCATCTAGTGAGAATGGAAACTATTTAATATTGTATTGGATTATTTTATTTTCTCGCAATCGTAGTGAAAAGTAGAGTGTAACACACGGCGCTAAAAACCCATTATAACTCGGTTTCTATTTACTATCGCTAAAGCTCGGGAGTAAAACTACATGTATAATAATGGGTCATTTTAGTCCCTTGTACGACAATCTTGTATAACAATCTAATATTACGATTTACTTTGACTATTAAATCTAGGACTGACTGATGCCATGTGATCTATTTAATTGGCCCTACTTTAGTCGAGGAAACTTTTTATGGCAAAATTTGGAAATAATTTTAATGTTTTTAATTCTCCAGAAGGAAAATAATGTCGACATGAATGAATATATTTCTAGAATTACCTGTGAGTGTAATATACTTCAATTTACGCAACATAAACAAATGCATCATGTAAACAATGTGGTCAATTTTAACCGTTATGCCACAAAAGATTTAGGCAAGCTTTAGACACGTGTTGATCAGATGTTTCACAAATTTCGTATCACAAATCCGCGTCTAACACGTGTCTAATGATAATCATGCCTTAGCCACACCTTTTAATTTAAACAGTGCCTAACCTTGGTTTAAGACGTCTAACTCAGTTATGTCATTTTAAGTCGAATCAGTTTTGCTTGTGAAATTAATTTAACAACACATGCTAAACATGGTTCTGTGGTAAGAGAAATAAAACATTTGTTTAAACGGTATCTAGCTTTTAGACACTGTCTATCTAAACAGGTGTCTAAGCGTCGTTTTTTTAATTTTTGTGGTAAGACGGTTAAGGTTTAAGTTGACAGAACTAAACTAACTAAAGTATTGCTGTCCTTAGCTAACATGCCTAGTAAAAAAGTGACAGCAATATTTTAATTAATTTAGAACTGTCAACTAAAGGCTTAAGAAATTACTAATTGACAAGACATATTATTCAATAAATGAGTTTTTAAATGACAAATTGTAAATTTAGGTAATTAATAATATTTAATTATTTTGACAATATATTCAATTTAATTATTAATGATTTTGCATGCCCTGGTGCTAGAGCATGGAGATCTCAATGTTGTACTAGTTTATAGAATATCTCCTTAAAACCCATGTCTCTGCAAATAAATATTTTGAATTTGAATTTGAAGCCGATTATGAAAATCGACCACATTATCAGCGTATAAAAATGTTTTCGTCACTAACAATACGAAAAATATATTATAACGTCAATGGTACTTATTTAAAAATAGATAGCGTCGAATATTGTAGTCATGATACACGCGTAAGTAAAACCTTTACATATTTGCCATCAGCTTGCAAAATTTTACTATGTAAACTAAATCTATTATCTCAGAACCTCTACAGTTAATCTGTCGTAACATTGATAAGGGCTGTAAAGTAAAGGAATACAAGCTACGTCATCATCAAACAAAGATTATCAAAGCTTCAATGGAGCCTGTAGTACCTAATACGTAGTAATTGCAATCGATCTTGTTTTCAGTAAACTTCTAGGAATGTACCATTAAGAATATTTATTTTATTTTCAACCGATTTCAAAAAGGAGGTTCTCAATTCGACTATATGTTTTTTTATGTATGTTACGCGATTACCCCGCCAGTTATGAACTGACTTTGATGATTTTTTGTTTGGTAGGCAATACTTTAGAGGTGGTCTCATATACATTTTATCGTAATCGGTTCAGTAGTTTGGTTTTTAAATCAAAATTACTAGAAAATATGAAGATGTCATCCAGGTATTCGAAGTTGAAGTCGGTTGTACTTATTTTTTTTTATACACAAGTGTTATTTAAACAGGGATGCAGGGGGTTTTGCGGGATTCAGCTCTCTATCGTCACGTGTCACCTATCAAATTTAATATCCTTGGCCCATTTGTAAAGCTTGTTATATTTATTCAATTATATAGTACCTATGTTTACAAAATAAACATATTTATTATATATGTGATTCAGGCGTTACTTTGCGGAAGTCCATTGTAACCAAAATAGGATACATGACTGATATTTATATCATTGAAACCAATAGCTTTGATGAAGAATTTAAGTAAATATAGTATGTTTATTGAATAAATAATTTAAATCGGTTAATAATGTTATGATATATGAGCGTTTAAAGTTTTTGTTAGAGACAACTCTGTCACTTTCCCACAAAACAAAAAATTACGTCACGCCTTACTTGTCAGAATAGAATTTATATGGCGTACAGAGAAGTGACGTCACTATTTGCTGTTTCGCCTCTCTGTCTAGCATGATATTAAAATGTTATAAGTTATCTTATAAGTTGCTTATTTTTGATCAGACTTTCATTTTCTTTTCATTAATCAGCTATATTTATGAGCCACATTTTAACAGGACAAAAAGAACCAGTCATCTATGTAGTTTGTTGTACGATATTACAGAGGAAATACACTTGAAATTATATAAATATACACTTGAGATAAAACAATTTTTGTTGTAATTATTATATTAAGGAATAAACAAATT
Organism: Erannis defoliaria; assembly: GCA_905404285.2. NCBI lineage: Eukaryota > Metazoa > Arthropoda > Insecta > Lepidoptera > Geometridae > Erannis > Erannis defoliaria. Next base: position 16,422,268 of record FR990084.1, on the reverse strand, counting down.
ATGTAGTGCATGTCAAAGATGTCACGACACGAATATAGATAGGGTTCTGAATCCGTGTTAGTAATAAACAAAAATCATTATACTCGTTGGTCGAGTTCTTTGTGTACAGAATTGTTTTTTAGTACATTATGATACGAGTGTGCTATGTTGGTCATTACACTAGAGGCGGTATTATGCGCGCGAGCCGCAGGCGAGCGCGATAAGAAAGCCGAGAGCGTAATGACTAATAGCACAAGAGTTCCATACGACTGTTTTCGTCACACTTGCGAGGAAAAAACCATTTTTTTTTGATAATAATCAACCACACAGCGAAAACGTCAACAAACATTTGCGGAAAATGGCGCCCAAATCAGTAATGCGCGCGCAGGTTGACATTTACTTCAGCGGCATAAGAAGTCTTTGTTGGTATTAGAAAAAAACTGTAAGTATTACCCGGCTATATTAAGAGTGCTTCGTATACGTACGTCTAATTGCAGTCACGTACAAACTTGACTTTACCGGGTTATACCTATTATAGCACCATGTGCCGTAATGTAAAGTAAAAAGCACGCGTGTGTAATAGCTTGGATTATGAGCCTAAAAGCGATGTAATAAGATCTACTTTACGAGCAAATGTGATGAAAAAAATGTTTTTGAATATTCGTTTGCTTATACATAAATACAACCTACGGAGCTGTAGCCGACTAACTATAGAGACGTGATAATTTTAGTGATAGTTTACTCTACAGGCGAATAATTAAGATTGTTATGCTTGACAGGCACCTGAAATTAAGAGACGGTGTAGCCGAAGGTTGTAAGCACACCTAGGCTGGAATGGAAACTAGCTCTCAAGTGAAGCTGCTCTGCTTAGCGGCAGATATTCAACTTGAACTTGGTAGCTAGTCAGCCGAGTTCTAGAAAGTACTTTACCAGAGCTATGATTTCCTCACGAAGGTTTTCTTCACCGGCAACTAGCTCATTGTTGGTATTTGAACCTGTGCTCTTCGGCCTGCGATCCTTAAGCACTAAGCACTGAGCTATCATCGCTACTTTCTCTAAAGTATTTATTTCTTTGTTTTTTCGTGAAGATCTTTGGCCTGAACAATACTAGCCATATGATGGGGCCGCAGTATAATCTAAATTTCCAAAATACGCCAAGACCGTACGGGTTCCTGTTCTAAGAGAGTTTAAAAATTAATGATGGAACTTTAAAGTTCGTTGGTTTGCCCAATTCCAACTAGTACACGTGTAACGATTGGGAAGTGAAGTGTAATATCGTTCCAAATGTTGTTTACTTGCATCATTAGCATTGTCGTGTTTATTGGGACCACGCGGGAAAATGATGATACGAAACTGAAAAGCAATGATTATATAGATGTTAAACAGTTGTCTGAAAGACTAACGTGCGTTAAAAAAATCCACCCCGATTCCACCTAGTCTGGTGGTCCCTACCCCTAGAGTGTATATAAAAAGCGCGGTAGCCCACTCGGAGTCGAATTTGAGTTGCTTAGGTTCGAAATGAGTGACAGATCCAACTCGGAGCATTCTGACTCGAATTATATCAAAGTTACATCAAGAAATCAGTCGATAAAGTACATTCCTAAAAAATGTTCCATGCTTAACCTCTCAAAACTCATTTTTAATTGTTTTCTCGAAAACTATAGGTTTCCGCACTCCCCCTCTTTCAGGAAGAGGTTACCGTCTCTCTCTCTCTCTCTCTCTCTCTCTCTCTCTCTCTCTCTCTCTGTCTAATTACACATATTGGAAAGCCCTTTTCCCGCCTTAGCTTTTTGTTATTTCAACCCAGAAATCCTGAAGTACTCATGCTACACTATGAATATTAAAGCTCGCTGATCTCGTAGGTTAGGTGAGGAGTAGAAATGATGCGACTAATTTTTTTTTGATGATTTTATATTAGGATGTGTAGCTGTTTTGTTTATTTACTGTAGGATTGGATTTTGTTAGGATTTTAAATTTTATGACTTTTAAATATTATATCGAATGAATATTAGTAGCAGTGATGGTATGTGTAGTAATGTTATGTAGATTTACCATTAGCATGAGTGATTATTAGAACTTTAAACGGTATGGAATACATAATTAGGATGAAAATATGTATGGGAATTATTAGGGACCCTTGAACGGGGTCCTAAGAATTGACTTACAGATTTTTGTCCTATTGTCATTAGTCATACGAATCTAGTCATAATGATACTTGCATACTTACATATTTTTTACCGGTATAATTATTTTTTGTCGTTGTATTTGTCGACCCTAATAGTAATGGGTTATAATGGTTATACACCCTAAGATTTGTTGTCATAAATAGTGATGTTACTAATTTCTTAGTTCACACACTTAATGGTCCTAAGAATAATTAGTAAGCTAACTTTATACCAAATTTCATCATCCAATTTCGTTTTTTGTTTCGTTGTTTTACTTGTTATTTTTGTGTTGATTAGGTTTGAAATGGGTGACAGATCCGAATCAGAGCACTCCGACTCCACCTAGTCTTGTGGTCCCTACCCCTAGAGTGTATATAAAAAGCGCGGGAGCCAGAAGCTCAAGGAAGGTCCTGAGGGGAGCGAGCCATACGAGGCCGAGTGGAGCCTCTTCGCTCCACTCGGTCAGGCTCCTGGTGGCGAGCGAAGCGAGCCGGCGACCTTCGTAGCGAAGCGAAGGCCGAGTGTGGCGTAGCGACACTCAGGGGGGACCGCAAGAGCTTCTGGTGGGAGCCCACCCAGAGTCAAATTTGAATTAGTTAGGTTTAAAATTAGTATCAGATCCGTCTCAGAGCATCCTGACTTGAGTTGTATCAAAGTAACATCAAGAAGTCAGTCGATAAAGTACATTCCTAACATGTTTTCCAAACTTACCCTAATTACACACATTGGAAAGCCATTCTCTCCCGCCTTAGCCTTCATGTTAGGTATGTTGTTTCTTACAACCCAGAAATCCTCACAACTCGTGCAAAACTCTGTATGTACCTATATTACAAATCGGTGAGAGATGCCTGGTAATATTAAGATAGCAATGATGTTAGAATTTTAGGAATTAATTGTAGGAGTAGAAAAGATGCGACCTTAAAATTTTATTAGGGTGATTTTATATTAGGATGAGTATTTATGTTATGTTCATTTACTGTAGGATTACTTATTGTTAGGATTTTGAATATTATGGCTTTTAAATATTATATCTAATTAATATTAGTAGCAGTGATGGTATGTGTAGTAATCTTATGTAGATTCACCATTAGGATGACTGATTATTAGGACTTAAAATGGTTTGGAAAACAAAATTAGAATACACATTTTTATGGGAATTATTAGGGACCCATTTTTGGACATGGGCAAGTCTTCTAATGCCATGTTCCGAATCAAATAATAACGATTGAGGCATAAGTTGAGACCTGCTGTTCAAAGCCAAGTAATAAACTATCGAAATTTTATTTGTAAACGCCAAGAATGCTAGGTTGACGACTTGACGAACGAATCTTGTGACCTAGGGTATCTTAGTAGTGGCTGTTTATATTTTTGTTAGAGTCAGACGTAGGCAGGTACCTACATAGGTAAGGCGCCTACGAAGGCAACGCAAGATACCGTTATCTATTGAACGCGCCAAACAATTAGATTTCTGATAAGAAATCTGTTTTGATGAAAACTCATCTGTATATTTTTACTATATTTCGTAATAATTAATTAATGAATTTGTAATCTGCACATTAACATTAATTCGCGCGAGAGAGAGAATGCATGTGTTCTACGTACATTTTTACGAGAATATTCCCTCCCTATAAAGGGGAGGCCTTCGTCCAGCAGTTGACGCCTTCTGGCTGATGATTATGGTGATGAAATGAATATTTTTGTATGGAACAGCAAATTTGTTCTTGCAAACTTCAAGACATAGAGGAAAAGTTACCCCCCTACCACAGATTATTATATTATGCTATTACGGGCAACTGATCTAACCAAGATGCTTTATAAACATTTCAATAAACTAACAGCAAACTTTTATATCGTGTTTCATAATATTATAGTTCATAGAATTTTCCCCTACCTATAATGTTCAAAGATTACTGTCTGCCTAATTTAATAATGTACCTACAGTTACAGTTGATTTTCAGTACGCAACTTAAGGATATTCAATTCGTAACATGACATGAAAGTTAGAAGATGTAAACCAACCTTTGATTCCAGTTGCAATGATCCGTCTAGCGCAAAGAACACACTGCCTTTTTTACAGATCGCTAAGTAATATCGTAAACACTCTCCGTCGGTTGGGCACCGACAATGACGCCATTTCACATCCCACTATCCACAGCACACCTGAATTGATCTATAGGTAACAGTATACTCAAAGCATCGCATCAATATTGCGGGTTAAACCGTAAAAATTGCAAAATTCTCAAATCACTATGAGTTGTGAAAACCGCAACCTTCACGTGAAGTCTCGACGAAGACTCCGCAGTTATTTGGCGAAGGATTTCGCGTCGCTGTTATTGGTCGGGCGATATTTGCGAGTGATAACTAGATGTGATAACATGGCATCTCGTCGACAGCCTAATTAAGTTGGTTGTCTAGAAATGTTGGTGGGCACCTACTACTAAAGTCGAGACTCTAGAGAAAGTGTGGTATGGGTCAAGTTTATATGATGCAGAGGATGAATTTGCAGTCTTGGTGCTTAGGTTTGTACTTCACATTTCGTGACCCATATTATCCGGTAGAAACTAGATATGTTTATAGACAAGATAATCAGATAACTTGTTGGAAATATTGGAGATACTTCTGTTAGGTACTCCTGCAAACATTTTTAACAATACAAGGCAGCAAAAATATCATTAGTGATTGCAAAGACAACAAAATCTTTGTCCTTTTGCGGTATTGAACTTTCAGGAACATTTTCGAAACCGACTTACTTATTTCCAAGTTAACAGTCGTAAGTCTTAATCCTTTTTTTACTGTGTTTACCCAATATTTTTCATTATGTTCTAATTATAAAGCACGTATTTCACGTCAAAACACGTTAAAAAGTTAATCTTTTTCACATGTGTGTTACGCCATTTTGTGCACAAACAAATGGTTGACGCAATCGCCTGGCTAACCTGAGCAAACTGAAGGCGCCCGACGCACTCACTAACGTCCATAAAATTTGTGTCAATACACTGGCTGGAGATCTGCCTCTCAGGTTTTTTTTATTGTTTTTCTAAAGAGCAGCATACAAGCAGACAATCTGGCTGATGATACGCAAACCACTGCCTATGACCTGACCACTGCCTGTGACCCTGAAGCATTAGTTGTATTGCCAACCAGGACAGATGTTTATAGAAGTCCTTTATAAAAACACCTCGTTGTTTTTGAAGATTGATCTTCGGAGGAAAGACTTATGCTCCTTGCAAGTACACGGAAGCTATAGTATTTGTATGTTCCAAATACAATAGCTTAGACCTATACATTTGCTTTACGTGTAGAGCTAAGATAGAAGATAAATTCGTTTTGCCCTTGCATTGTGGTAGGGTATTATCTGGTGCCCAGCTAGGTACCTAATTGATATTCGGCAATCACCCAGGATGTATTCTGGTAACCTCATTTGGGAGCCAATTATAGCGTTATAGGCCAGAAGTGATTTTAATATTCGACCATACTGTCACTTAACATCAGGGGAACTGTTCCAGGAAAACAACTTACATAAACTGGGCCCCTTCAAGGCTAGTGAATATATTTCTTCTAGATCGACGTGATCCACCCTCGACCACACCGTCGGTGGCTTACCAACAGGCGAGCTCGTGGCCATGCTTTGATTAAGTACCCAGTCGAGAGCTAGATCCTCCAAGTGGCCATGTGTAGATCTATTATTGACAAAAAATCCTCAGGAAGATTTGCAGGATCCCAGATTTGTTCACAGAGATCATAAGTAATACTTTTCGGTATGCCAACGGCCTAGAGCGTCGCTCCGGTACTTCAAGGAGCTGGGTTGGCTCGGGTAGACGCTGGCAGCAAATTCACAATACACCCCAAGCGGGACGTCAGAGCAGGACTTATCGCCCCCACATCGAATAAGATCGATAAGAAGAATACTTTTTGTTGTGTTCCGAGATGCTCAAGCTATATTGACATCTCACGCACATCTTCCAGTGTTGTCTTAAGATATCAACATCAGTAAAAGTTAAGCCGGGTCCACGTGTATGTATATTACGCATTTTTGTTTATTTTGGGATTTAGCCTCACAACGTCACAACGTAATGTTGTCGAAAAATTTCGTATCTGCTTCCGCTGAGTACCAACTAAGAACGTATTGAGAGGATGTCAAAAGCTAAAAATAATTCTGATCACTCGTGTTTCTCGAATCACGTTTGTGTAGAACCAGAAGAACCCAAGCCAACCAAGGCAGCAAAGCGGTGGCACGTAACCATAGCCTAGTCAGCGGTCGATACAACTAGCTGATTTATATAGACAAAAATCTGCATAATAATTATTGGGAGTAGGCAGTATTACTCTGCTATGCTATAAGCTTTAAGACGGTAATAGATCATGTTTTCGGCGTCTATTAAATTACTGATGTTGTTCACAATAAAGATACCATTCAACGGCAAGACAATACGAGTTACCTTCCAGTTATAAAGAAAGCATTTTAACGTTTCTTTTATGTTATAAGTACCTGTACAAAAATGAAACTAATGGATTAACTTCAAAGATAAATAAAATACACTTAATGGCTAACTGCGGTGAAAGTGGGTTAAAATCGCAAGTGCGTGCAACGACGGGGAGAAAAAATAACCGTATTTATTGGTAGGCTAGTGCAGCGAAAGCTTCCCTTGGAACTGTCGCAGACGATAATAATTAGCTTTTGAACTTTACTGCATAAGCAATGAGTGATCTGTGTTAAGATAACACAGCTTGTCTCATGTAAAACCAAACAGATTCATAGTATTTATAGAGATATAATAAATAACTAAGTATTATAAAGTTGAGTGAGAACAAGCACACACTAACTTTCGCAACTATAATATTAGCATATAATTTACATTAACTTACACTGTGAAATGAATCTTATTAAAAACCATTTTAATAAAACCTTATAAAACTTGGTTAAAACCATGGTTAGGTAGTTAAGTTAGTAGGAATTATTTTATATGTGTGAAAAAATGTACCTAGGATTTCTAAGTTAATGTCTTTGATGGATGAATTACAGGTATCAGCAATCGATGCTTAGCAATGATCTTTCATATAAGATTATTGTACTTAGTGCTCTAAAAAAATTCAAGAAGAGAGAGAATTCATGACATTGGATCAAATTTAATGGTCGATCTGGCTAGTTTTGGGGCCATTTTTGTGTAAAATTAAGAAAAGTTCGTTGATAAGATTTTAAATGAGAATAATATTTTGTTATCTCCAGAAATATTTCGCCTTGTCCACATTACGATATCTTCGTCGCGGTGTTCGGATTGATGACAGGCGACAGAATGGGATCCGTCTTATTGGAGCAGCTTCGAGGAATCGCAGGCGGCATTTATACTACTCGGTACTATCTACTGCGGATATGATGAACTGCCTTCAACTCAAAACGGACCAAACCACTCAAATACATACTTAATTAGGAGCTACCTACTTTCTTACTAATTTTTTTCGAGATTTTTGACGTGTTGAGTAATTTTCCCAACCTTGCGTAGAGTTTAACACTATCTTGAAGACTCAGGTCAGGACTGGCTAGAGGTATTTGATTACATGTACCTAAGGATGTTTTTTTTTGTCATTGTGATCGTCAGCTTATTGTCATGTCTCAGGTTATCAAAATCTCTCTCAAAAACGAATTAAGCTGGTTTCACAACATAATCGACGAAAAAAACCCGTAAATAATCTAGAACTGTAATGAATTACCGCGAGAGTTTAACACATTGCTGCGTGAAAACAAACCACTTTACAAGGATCAGGGACCTGGGTATGTCCTAAAAATGCATCCGGAACCTCCGGAGGACGGACAGCAACGTCCTCTCGGTTGTCGGTGGAGAGTATTCTGCGATCCCCAAGCCGCCTGCCAAACGTGGGGATTATGGCAACCTCTCCCTATTACGGGGGAAGCCTTCGTCCAGCAGTGGACGTCTTCTGGCTGATGAGTGAGTGAAAAGGATCAGGGCTAATAAAAACTGAGGCTGCGTACAACAGTAGGTATATTTGGTAACTATAGCGGCGAGGGTAGCGCGCTGGAGAGGTTGCGGATGAGCGCGTCCAGCTCGAGGAGGTTGACGCGCGCCTGCCGGGAGACGCGCCCCTCCGGCAGCTCGGGCGGCTCGTGTCGCAGCAGCGCCGCCGACTCCGACAGGATCTTGCGGGACTCCTGAGAAAACGATTCACTGGTTATTGGTTTCACTAAGTCATCATCATCAGCCCGGAGACGTCCGTAAATGTCCTAGGTAGTTTCGATGATAATACAATAATTTAGTACCATCGAGCTGGTCTGATGATGGGCCGGGAGGTGGATAGCGGAACTATTTCACTATGGCATCATCGTATGGTCATGAGTTTAACATATTCGATGGTGACTCATTACCCCTGTAATATGCAAGCTACAGAACCCTTCAAGCCGGGACACTCTGCTGTTTGCTAGTAAAAAAGTTTGATACCACTATTGTAAATTCCTAGGCGACTTGCATTAAACACCTACGAGGTGAAGTCCGTTGTTTAATGACAATGTTGCCGACGATGAAACTATGAAGATTATTCCATTATTCACTAAGTTTATTTCTGGCAGTTCAGGATGTAGGCAGGGTCTTACCGTGATGTAGCCTAACATGACGACTGGCCCGTCTGTGAGCGACATCCTTCGACCGGTCTCCGCTACGGCTGCGTGCAGCTCGAACAGCAAGGTGCCCCGGAGTCGTGTTTCCGCTGAAAAAAGATATAATATATCCCTGAATTGTTGTCTGAAGTTAACAGACAAATACTCTGAGGTGCCACACATTTGCCAGTTATTCAATCGCCTACCAGTAGTGTGCAAGGATTACTGTGTTCCGGTTTGAAGGGCAATGTTACTAGAGAAGCCGCCTGCCAAGCGTGGGGATTATGGCAACCCCTCCCTATTAAGGGGGAGGCTTTCGTCCAGCAGTAGACGTCTTCTGGCTGATGAGTGAGTGTGTTACTAGAGAAATTACTGGGTATGAACAGATTTAACATCTAATATCTCAGGGTGACGAGCGCATTGCAGTGCGGCGCAGGATTGTGTTTGCAAAGTTCACAATTCTGGCACTGCTACTGTTAGTGGCAGGCGTGACGCTTACCACCAGGAGAACATCCTGCTCATCTCGTCACTTGTAAGTATTAAAAAAACTACTTTGCTACAGAACTCTAAAAATTATGTAGTTGGCGCACATACGAAATAACTTGAACAAAATAAATCGGGCGCTTTTGAAACTTGAGAGGTATATAGTCGGTACATTCTACATTTGGAGGAGAAAAATACTGACCTTGACGCTCGCTCATAAGTCTGTGCACAAAATTAGAGTGCCACAAATAGCCATGAAGAGGTCTCGCTCGGCATAAAAACTACGAGACCAAATTCGGCAAAGAACAAGAAATCCGAGACGTCTGAGTCGCAATTATGAAGCTAGAGTACTAGACTAAACACTAGTACTATAGTACCAGTGTAGTAGCTGGTGTGAATTTATGTAGGAAACGGTACTAAGCATATGGATGACGGATGGAGTAAAATTGTGGCGCAGTGGTGACGAGGCAAGGTTAGCGAAACGTTCATCCAATTATTCCTATCGTCTAGCTGATGAAGATGGGTCGACGATATCGTCACCTATTACAATCACAAGTCGAACCTGGATCAGGTTAGCACAGGACTGAAGTGAAAAAGTAAGAATGCCGCTTCCTATTGAGCAGTAGGATAAAGAAGGAAGTGGTAGTAATGATTTTGATGAATAAAATAGTTTTGTCAATCAATGTTCACTATTCGCGACGAGATTGGTCAGTCTGCACCATGGGTTTGCACAGCATACCTGGCGCCAGGACCTCCATCAGATCAGCGATCTTCCTGCAGAGCTGCGTCTTGAGGAGCAGGCGGTCGTCGGAGACGTCGGCCAGGCCGCGCTCCGAGTCCTGCCCCACCATCTGTGCCAGCGCCAGCGACACGTCCGTCATGTAGTAGTGCGACGGGTGCAGGTAGCTACTGCAGTGGTTTATGAACCTGATGATAAATACATATATGATGGACTGTTCACACGCGCCAATTAGCCCCAAACGAAGCCAAAGTGTGTACTATGGAAACTAGATAACTGATAGATACATAGGTATATAAATAATAATAATGAAAAAACACTGTTCTAAACTGTCACGGTTATTAATTACATTTCTATGATTATTTACGGGATATTTGCCGTGATCAGGCGCATTGAAGAGAGAAGTTTCGCTTTTCTGAGATCGGGAGCTCATTTCACAACATAATCACGATAATCACGTTAAATATGCCGTAAATAACCATAGAAATGTAATATATACTTTTTTTGTAAACATACATACTAATACATATAACACCCAGACATAGAACAAACATTTATGATCTTCACATAAATATTTGTCCTGGGTATGGGAAACGAACCCACGCCAAAAAGCTCACAACTCAAGACAAACTTACTACCGACTGAGCTATAAGGCAGTCAATGTAAGATTTATAAGAATCGGGTAAACATTTGATAGCATTTATTTTGCTTGGATGGAGATAATATGTGATAGCAAATTGTTTCAAAATCTAACTACTCTACTTGTTAGTACCTTTAAAAACCCGACTTCAAGTTAATAATGAGACCACCTCGATTTCAAATAAAAAACAAATTTTCAAAATCGGTCCACAATTGACGGAGAATTCGGTAAACATTTCTCCTTTTTTAAGCTTGGTTAAAAAACATACGTATGTACCACAGAAAAGCGAAGGCCCTATCTTAGGTATGTACAGTTTCTCCTTTTTTGAAGTCAGTTAAAATCCAAGCTATACGAGTCATATCGTTCAACAATAAATTCTTGCCAAGCTTCCGCGATGCAGTTTTTTTTTGTGTATTTTCTTTATTCTTTCTTTATTTGTGTGTATTCTGGTTGGAATTATCATAAAAACTGTTACCTACTGTTCTAAAACGGTATTTTGCTAAAGAAGATGTATTAGCGATAAAAATAGCATAACTGATAATTTGATTCTTGGTAAGATCAGAACAAATATTAATAGCAAGAGTCTGGTTCACAAACGTGTAAGATTACCTCTCACAAGCATCAGGGTCTTCCTTCGGCATGGCACTGAGCTCCCGCCCTATGTCCTGCAACAGTTGCTGTATGATGGCGTCCGCCACGGCGTCCTTGCACACCCCGCACACCCAGGACTTGTTGTCCAGGTTGCGGGTCTCGGGGTCCGGGGACTTCGTCTTGTGGAGGATCGGCAGGATGAATGTGTCGGGCAGGAGGTAGCCACGACAGTTTCTGGAGCGAGAAAGCGGTGGTCTATGGTAATGAAATGATTAGCATTTAATTCTGTTCAATGAAAATAATTGTATTTTCATAAAATTTTATGTTCACGATTGTATTCTATCATGGAAATAATATTGACTTTTGAATGGGACTTGGTCGGAATCTAAATCCTTGTGAAATTCTTAAGAAAGCTTAAAAAGTGATAAGAGAGAGAATTGCCATATTGTAATGAATCAGTTTGGACTGATTCCAGAACAATAGCACATTAATTAGTATTTTCTTCTCTTTTGGCCAGTCTAATTTTAAGTCTCGAGGTCGATTTGGTTCAAAACGGTCTTCTCAAAATGATGTCTTCTATAACGGTCATAAATATTGTAATGTGGAGGAAATTACTTCTTCTTGCACTTGACCGCGCTGTACATGGTCCCGAACTCGGTGACGTCGCTGCAGCGCTCGCAGCCGCACTCGAAGAACTTGGAGTCGGCGAGGTGGTGGCGGCGCGCCTCCGTGCCCCACAGCGGGTCCGTATAGCACACGGAGATATGCGACCCCGTGGGGATGCCGGAACCAGCGCATAGGATCTGGAACGCAACCATAGCTAGTTAGTTATTGTCATCCATCACCATCAGTCAGAAGATGCTCTCTGCTGGACGAAGGCCTCCTCATCAGGGGGAGGGGGGTGGGGGATGTCATAAACCCCACGCTTGGCTGGCGGCTTGGGGTTCGTAGAATGCTCACCACCTAGATCCATCGTGGTGGTGGATGCAGTTTTAGGACATACCCAGGTCAACCAGGTCATTTCCATCTTAAGCTATTTGTACCAGGCACCATTTGGATGGTCAGGACTGAAGAATTTAGAAGGAATTTACATACTTACTTAATTAAAATATTATCAAAAAACCCTGAATGTTAATGTAGTTACCTACTCATCTGTACATTGCAAATATGTGCGTATATATTATCTTTACGCACAATTTCTCCATCAGAAGTGAAGCTCTTGTTGCAGTTGGCTTTGCAGTTGTGCTCCACCATGGAGACGCGGTCGAACACCGCCGTGTACTCCGGTTCCACCAGGGGCACCTCGTGACCGTTTATCTGGAACAATATACAATCTCACTTTACAACATTTCCGGCTGTAAAATCATCAGCATGTCAGGTCCCACTCGTCCGTACTTAGTTGTTCGCGCCGAACTGTGACTTGATAACTCATAACTTCGTATTCTCTAGAACGACTTTGATTTGTTTACACTATTTACAAATTGATTGTGACATACATTAGTTTAATGTACCTTTTGTGGTTGTGGTTTAAAGCGACTTTTTTGGGTAGGTTTCTTTCATGTGACGCCAAAAATGTTATCGTTGCAATTTCCTAACTTTAAATATGACCCAAATCTTATGTTTTTTACATTAGGCAGGTATACTTTTTGTCGAATACCTCCAATCCAACCACTTATCTAGATCATCTAGACAAAAGAAATGTGACTATCGATAGACCTGTAAAAGTTTATTGACTATCCAATGCCCTACCAATACCCAGTGCTGGCAGCTTTGCCACGTTAAATTGGAAATAAAGAGATATATCCATACCTGCAGTATCCCGCAGCACCTCATAATCTCCTCCTCGTTGAAGATCCCGGCCAACTTGAAGAACTTCCATATGAAGTCGGCGACCATCTTCTTGTCGTTGTCCCACTTGTCGGTCCCGCGGCGCTCCTCGCAGTGCGACTGCAGCGCCTGCAGCCTGCCCCACAGCGGCGGGCCGTGGTCGCGCTGGTACAGGCAGCGCAGCACCGTGATGCACTGGTAGTTCGGGTGTGGCACGCCGAACGTCGAGATGTTTATCTATAAACGTTACAATACAATTCTTCATCATCATCATCATCTTTAGTAGTTCCTCGCGAAGTGTTTTATTCACCGGCTCATTGACCGCATCATGGTTGGGATTTGATCCTTTGCCCTGCGGCGTGCGATGGACAATCCTCAAAGGTATTCCTTTGTTTCCTCTCACCTTCTCTCCCCTCTTCTGCGTGTAATGACACTCGGGTACATGCTCCTCCCGCGCGGTGCACTCGCGGGAACAGAACGGCCAGCCACACTTGTCGCAGTTCACCGTCTTACCCTGCTCCAGGAGGTTGTAGCAGCCCAGGCACACTGGCGGGGTCACCTGGAACATTCACCCTGCTTTATTGCCAATATAGTATTTATTGGTTACTTACACCTGGTTAGTTATTGTAACCATAGTTATGGAACTAGCTATATACTGATATTATTATTTTCTGTCGCTAATATAAGTTATATTATAGGTAATTAGTCCATGTCTTAATTATTATTATTTTATAATTATTTATTAGCTCCACGGACTGCCGATCCGTGCCCTTTGTAATTTTTTAAATATATTTTAAACTAATTTTTACACTTAATAACTTAAAAGCTGAAGGCTTTACAAAATGAATATACCTAAAGAACCTAACTAAGTCGTCGTCAGCCATAAAACGTCCACTGCTGGACGAAGGCCTCCCCCTTAATAGAGGGGTGTTGCCATAATCCCCACGCTTGACAGGCGGCTTGGGGTTCGCAGAATGCTCACCATCGTTAACCAAGAGGACGCTGCTGCCCGTCCTCCGGTGGGGCTAGTTGCAGTTTAAGGACATACCCAGGTCAACTAACTAAGTAATAAGTAGGTCTTTACCTATGAAATTGCCGTTCTTCAGTACTGGTCATTTCAAATAGAAAAATAGTTTGGAATGGCTTTGTATTCTGAATTCAAATTAATTTTGTCTTAAAAACATGACATTCTTTTTACAAACTCAATCTTTTGTTTATTGATTAGCGTTGCATTTTTATTACATATGAACATTTTTCGTCATAATGGATACTTTAAAAATTCGTGTAATTATGGAATATGAGTTCCGTCGTGGCACCAACGCGACACAAACGGCACGTAACATCAAAAACGTTTACGGAGAGAACTGTACAAACGAACGCACAACCCGTTGTTGGTTTTCCCAGTTCCGTTCTGGAAATGTTGACTTGAAAAATGAAGCTCGTGGTCCGCAGACTTTGGTCAACAATGATGAATTAAAAGCGATTGTGAATTCATGACATTGGATCAAATTTAATGGTCGATCTGGCTAGTTTTGGGGCCATTTTTGTGTAAAATTAAGAAAAGTTCGTTGATAAGATTTTAAATGAGAATAATATTTTGTTATCTCCAGAAATATTTCGCCTTGTCCACATTACGATATCTTCGTCGCGGTGTTCGGATTGATGACAGGCGACAGAATGGGATCCGTCTTATTGGAGCAGCTTCGAGGAATCGCAGGCGGCATTTATACTACTCGGTACTATCTACTGCGGATATGATGAACTGCCTTCAACTCAAAACGGACCAAACCACTCAAATACATACTTAATTAGGAGCTACCTACTTTCTTACTAATTTTTTTCGAGATTTTTGACGTGTTGAGTAATTTTCCCAACCTTACGTAGAGTTTAACACTATCTTGAAGACTCAGGTCAGGACTGGCTAGAGGTATTTGATTACATGTACCTAAGGATGTTTTTTTTTGTCATTGTGATCGTCAGCTTATTGTCATGTCTCAGGTTATCAAAATCTCTCTCAAAAACGAATTAAGCTGGTTTCACAACATAATCGACGAAAAATACCCGTAAATAATCTAGAACTGTAATGAATTACCGCGAGAGTTTAACACATTGCTGCGTGAAAACAAACCACTTTACAAGGATCAGGGACCTGGGTATGTCCTAAAACTGCATCCGGAACCTCCGGAGGACGGACAGCAACGTCCTCTCGGTTGTCGGTGGAGAGTATTCTGCGATCCCCAAGCCGCCTGCCAAACGTGGGGATTATGGCAACCCCTCCCTATTACGGGGGAAGCCTTCGTCCAGCAGTGGACGTCTTCTGGCTGATGAGTGAGTGAAAAGGATCAGGGCTAATAAAAACTGAGGCTGCGTACAACAGTAGGTATATTTGGTATCTATAGCGGCGAGGGTAGCGCGCTGGAGAGGTTGCGGATGAGCGCGTCCAGCTCGAGGAGGTTGACGCGCGCCTGCCGGGAGACGCGCCCCTCCGGCAGCTCGGGCGGCTCGTGTCGCAGCAGCGCCGCCGACTCCGACAGGATCTTGCGGGACTCCTGAGAAAACGATTCACTGGTTATTGGTTTCACTAAGTCATCATCATCAGCCCGGAGACGTCCGTAAATGTCCTAGGTAGTTTCGATGATAATACAATAATTTAGTACCATCGAGCTGGTCTGATGATGGGCCGGGAGGTGGATAGCGGAACTATTTCACTATGGCATCATCGTATGGTCATGAGTTTAACATATTCGATGGTGACTCATTACCCCTGTAATATGCAAGCTACAGAACCCTTCAAGCCGGGACACTCTGCTGTTTGCTAGTAAAAAAGTTTGATACCACTATTGTAAATTCCTAGGCGACTTGCATTAAACACCTACGAGGTGAAGTCCGTTGTTTAATGACAATGTTGCCGACGATGAAACTATGAAGATTATTCCATTATTCACTAAGTTTATTTCTGGCAGTTCAGGATGTAGGCAGGGTCTTACCGTGATGTAGCCTAACATGACGACTGGCCCGTCTGTGAGCGACATCCTTCGACCGGTCTCCGCTACGGCTGCGTGCAGCTCGAACAGCAAGGTGCCCCGGAGTCGTGTTTCCGCTGAAAAAAGATATAATATATCCCTGAATTGTTGTCTGAAGTTAACAGACAAATACTCTGAGGTGCCACACATTTGCCAGTTATTCAATCGCCTACCAGTAGTGTGCAAGGATTACTGTGTTCCGGTTTGAAGGGCAATGTTACTAGAGAAGCCGCCTGCCAAGCGTGGGGATTATGGCAACCCCTCCCTATTAAGGGGGAGGCTTTCGTCCAGCAGTAGACGTCTTCTGGCTGATGAGTGAGTGTGTTACTAGAGAAATTACTGGGTATGAAGAGATTTAACATCTAATATCTCAGGGTGACGAGCGCAGTGCAGTGCGGCGCAGGATTGTGTTTGCAAAGTTCACAATTCTGGCACTGCTACTGTTAGTGGCAGGCGTGACGCTTACCACCAGGAGAACATCCTGCTCATCTCGTCACTTGTAAGTATTAAAAAAACTACTTTGCTACAGAACTCTAAAAATTATGTAGTTGGCGCACATACGAAATAACTTGAACAAAATAAATCGGGCGCTTTTGAAACTTCAGAGGTAGTCGGTACATTCTACATTTGGAGGAGAAAAATACTGACCTTGACGCTCGCTCATAAGTCTGTGCACAAAACTAGAGTGCCACAAATAGCCATGAAGAGGTCTCGCTCGGCATAAAAACTACGAGACCAAATTCGGCAAAGAACAAGAAATCCGAGACGTCTGAGTCGCAATTATGAAGCTAGAGTACTAGACTAAACACTAGTACTATAGTACCAGTGTAGTAGCTGGTGTGAATTTATGTAGGAAACGGTACTAAGCATATGGATGACGGATGGAGTAAAATTGTGGCGCAGTGGTGACGAGGCAAGGTTAGCGAAACGTTCATCCAATTATTCCTATCGTCTAGCTGATGAAGATGGGTCGA
Source organism: Erannis defoliaria (assembly GCA_905404285.2). Taxonomy (NCBI): domain Eukaryota; kingdom Metazoa; phylum Arthropoda; class Insecta; order Lepidoptera; family Geometridae; genus Erannis; species Erannis defoliaria. The sequence goes on along the minus strand of FR990084.1, from coordinate 16,405,240 downwards.
CGATATCGTCACCTATTACAATCACAAGTCGAACCTGGATCAGGTTAGCACAGGACTGAAGTGAAAAAGTAAGAATGCCGCTTCCTATTGAGCAGTAGGATAAAGAAGGAAGTGGTAGTAATGATTTTGATGAATAAAATAGTTTTGTCAATCAATGTTCACTATTCGCGACGAGATTGGTCAGTCTGCACCATGGGTTTGCACAGCATACCTGGCGCCAGGACCTCCATCAGATCAGCGATCTTCCTGCAGAGCTGCGTCTTGAGGAGCAGGCGGTCGTCGGAGACGTCGGCCAGGCCGCGCTCCGAGTCCTGCCCCACCATCTGTGCCAGCGCCAGCGACACGTCCGTCATGTAGTAGTGCGACGGGTGCAGGTAGCTACTGCAGTGGTTTATGAACCTGATGATAAATACATATATGATGGACTGTTCACACGCGCCAATTAGCCCCAAACGAAGCCAAAGTGTGTACTATGGGAACTAGATAACTGATAGATACATAGGTATATAAATAATAATAATGAAAAAACACTGTTCTAAACTGTCACGGTTATTCATTACATTTCTATGATTATTTACGGGATATTTGCCGTGCTCAGGCGCATTGAAGAGAGAAGTTTCGCTTTTCTGAGATCGGGAGCTCATTTCACAACATAATCACGATAATCACGTTAAATATGCCGTAAATAACCATAGAAATGTAATATATACTTTTTTTGTAAACATACATATAACACCCAGACATAGAACAAACATTTATGATCTTCACATAAATATTTGTCCTGGGTATGGGAAACAAACCCACGCCATAAAGCTCACAACTCAAGACAAACTTACTACCGACTGAGCTATAAGGCAGTCAATGTAAGATTTATAAGAATCGGGTAAACATTTGATAGCATTTATTTTGCTTGGATGGAGATAATATGTGATAGCAAATTGTTTCAAAATCTAACTACTCTACTTGTTAGTACCTTTAAAAACCCGACTTCAAGTTAATAATGAGACCACCTCGATTTCAAATAAAAAACAAATTTTCAAAATCGGTCCACAATTGACGGAGAATTCGGTAAACATTTCTCCTTTTTTAAGCTTGGTTAAAAAACATACGTATGTACCACAGAAAAGCGAAGGCCCTATCTTAGGTATGTACAGTTTCTCCTTTTTTGAAGTCAGTTAAAATCCAAGCTATACGAGTCATATCGTTCAACAATAAATTCTTGCCAAGCTTCCGCGATGCAGTTTTTTTTTGTGTATTTTCTTTATTCTTTCTTTATTTGTGTGTATTCTGGTTGGAATTATCATAAAAACTGTTACCTACTGTTCTAAAACGGTATTTTGCTAAAGAAGATGTATTAGCGATAAAAATAGCATAACTGATAATTTGATTCTTGGTAAGATCAGAACAAATATTAATAGCAAGAGTCTGGTTCACAAACGTGTAAGATTACCTCTCACAAGCATCAGGGTCTTCCTTCGGCATGGCACTGAGCTCCCGCCCTATGTCCTGCAACAGTTGCTGTATGATGGCGTCCGCCACGGCGTCCTTGCACACCCCGCACACCCAGGACTTGTTGTCCAGGTTGCGGGTCTCGGGGTCCGGGGACTTCGTCTTGTGGAGGATCGGCAGGATGAATGTGTCGGGCAGGAGGTAGCCACGACAGTTTCTGGAGCGAGAAAGCGGTGGTCTATGGTAATGAAATGATTAGCATTTAATTCTGTTCAATGAAAATAATTGTATTTTCATAAAATTTTATGTTCACGATTGTATTCTATCATGGAAATAATATTGACTTTTGAATGGGACTTGGTCGGAATCTAAATCCTTGTGAAATTCTTAAGAAAGCTTAAAAAGTGATAAGAGAGAGAATTGCCATATTGTAATGAATCAGTTTGGACTGATTCCAGAACAATAGCACATTAATTAGTATTTTCTTCTCTTTTGGCCAGTCTAATTTTAAGTCTCGAGGTCGATTTGGTTCAAAACGGTCTTCTCAAAATGATGTCTTCTATAACGGTCATAAATATTGTAATGTGGAGGAAATTACTTCTTCTTGCACTTGACCGCGCTGTACATGGTCCCGAACTCGGTGACGTCGCTGCAGCGCTCGCAGCCGCACTCGAAGAACTTGGAGTCGGCGAGGTGGTGGCGGCGCGCCTCCGTGCCCCACAGCGGGTCCGTATAGCACACGGAGATATGCGACCCCGTGGGGATGCCGGAACCAGCGCATAGGATCTGGAACGCAACCATAGCTAGTTAGTTATTGTCATCCATCACCATCAGTCAGAAGATGCTCTCTGCTGGACGAAGGCCTCCTCATCAGGGGGAGGGGGGTGGGGGATGTCATAAACCCCACGCTTGGCTGGCGGCTTGGGGTTCGTAGAATGCTCACCACCTAGATCCATCGTGGTGGTGGATGCAGTTTTAGGACATACCCAGGTCAACCAGGTCATTTCCATCTTAAGCTATTTGTACCAGGCACCATTTGGATGGTCAGGACTGAAGAATTTAGAAGGAATTTACATACTTACTTAATTAAAATATTATCAAAAAACCCTGAATGTTAATGTAGTTACCTACTCATCTGTACATTGCAAATATGTGCGTATATATTATCTTTACGCACAATTTCTCCATCAGAAGTGAAGCTCTTGTTGCAGTTGGCTTTGCAGTTGTGCTCCACCATGGAGACGCGGTCGAACACCGCCGTGTACTCCGGTTCCACCAGGGGCACCTCGTGACTGTTTATCTGGAACAATATACAATCTCACTTTACAACATTTCCGGCTGTAAAATCATCAGCATGTCAGGTCCCACTCGTCCGTACTTAGTTGTTCGCGCCGAACTGTGACTTGATAACTCATAACTTCGTATTCTCTAGAACGACTTTGATTTGTTTACACTATTTACAAATTGATTGTGACATACATTAGTTTAATGTACCTTTTGTGGTTGTGGTTTAAAGCGACTTTTTTGGGTAGGTTTCTTTCATGTGACGCCAAAAATGTTATCGTTGCAATTTCCTAACTTTAAATATGACCCAAATCTTATGTTTTTTACATTAGGCAGGTATACTTTTTGTCGAATACCTCCAATCCAACCACTTATCTAGATCATCTAGACAAAAGAAATGTGACTATCGATAGACCTGTAAAAGTTTATTGACTATCCAATGCCCTACCAATACCCAGTGCTGGCAGCTTTGCCACGTTAAATTGGAAATAAAGAGATATATCCATACCTGCAGTATCCCGCAGCACCTCATAATCTCCTCCTCGTTGAAGATCCCGGCCAACTTGAAGAACTTCCATATGAAGTCGGCGACCATCTTCTTGTCGTTGTCCCACTTGTCGGTCCCGCGGCGCTCCTCGCAGTGCGACTGCAGCGCCTGCAGCCTGCCCCACCGCGGCGGGTCGTGGTCGCGCTGGTACAGGCAGCGCAGCACCGTGATGCACTGGTAGTTCGGGTGTGGCACGCCGAACGTCGAGATGTTTATCTATAAACGTTACAATACAATTCTTCATCATCATCATCATCTTTAGTAGTTCCTCACGAAGTGTTTTATTCACCGGCTCATTGACCGCATCATGGTTGGGATTTGATCCTTTGCCCTGCGGCGTGCGATGGACAATCCTCAAAGGTATTCCTTTGTTTCCTCTCACCTTCTCTCCCCTCTTCTGCGTGTAATGACACTCGGGTACATGCTCCTCCCGCGCGGTGCACTCGCGGGAACAGAACGGCCAGCCACACTTGTCGCAGTTCACCGTCTTACCCTGCTCCAGGAGGTTGTAGCAGCCCAGGCACACTGGCGGGGTCACCTGGAACATTCACCCTGCTTTATATTGCAAATATAGTATTTATTTGTAGGATCACCTGGTTAGTTATTGTAACCATAGTTATGGAACCAGCTATATACTGATATTATTATTTTCTGTCGCTAATATAAGTTATATTGTAGGTAATTAGTCCATGTCTTAATTTTTTTATTTGTAATTATTTATTAGCTCCACGGACTGCCGATCCGTGCCTTTTGTAATTTTTTAAATATATTTTAAACTAATTTTTACACTTAATAACTTAAAAGCTGAAGGCTTTACAAAATGAATATACCTAAAGAACCTAACTAAGTCGTCGTCAGCCATAAAACGTCCACTGCTGGACGAAGGTCACCCCCTTAATAGAGGGGTGTTGCCATAATCCCCACGCTTGACAGGCGGCTTGGGGTTCGCAGAATGCTCACCATCATTAATCAAGAGGACGCTGCTGCCAGTCCTCCGGTGGGGCTAGTTGCAGTTTAAGGACTTATCCAGGTCAACTAACTAAGTATTACAAATTATTGCTAGAATTGCGTGTATACTTCGAGCAATCCAGCTCCCGCAAGCAGCACTCGTTCACGAGTTGACGCATGTGCCAGCCATCGCTCTCTTCAACCATATTGGGGGGAAGAGGGCGACCCGACACACGACACCGCCGAATGTCTTAAGATTAGGTTCTCTCACCTGTGCAGGCCCAGTAATAAGCGGCTTCTCCCTCATAATAATGTCTCCCGGCTTGATGTCCCTGGTAGCCTCCAGGTACCTGCCGAGCTGAGGGTCCTCCTTGACCCTAGCCGGCACGCAGACCTGCTTGTGTTGCTTCCAGTGCTGCTTCTGGTGCTCCTTGCAGCAGTAGTGCACGGCCTGGCACCCGGAGCACTTCTGCTCAGCTGGCGCCAGGCAGATGGCGCAGATGCTTTGCTCGGGCATTTTTGATTTTAGATCTAGAACTTCTGGAAGAGAATGATGAAACTCTTGTGAAACGTGGATTGCTTAAAGTCGTAAAGAGACCAGCAAGAGTCTACTATGAGTCGGGTTCTTCAAAGGGATTTATTGCTGTTTTTACCCCTTCATCCACATTCGTAACTAAAAATTCATTATACGGAGGTAAGTGTTTCTATATGGTTTTCGGAACTGAAATGTGTCTAAAGTCAAATGAAGTTGTGGTATTATATGCAACAGTTGAGGGAAGATGCGACACGATGCCGCCCAGACCTATACCAATAAGTTCTCCGAAATGTAAATAGGTTAATTAAAGGTTTTAAAAGTTTTATCTGTGGATTAGGAAACTGTCGTGAAGAAACGACATTGTTATTGCCGGAGAAGTAATTTAACTGCTTACATACATGTGTGAATCTACCAGCTAACCTGCATTAAATCTGAGTGCTGGAGGGCCTCAACACCCTCCGACGGCAGGCCTAAGTACAACAATAGCATGTTAAAAACCTACCGATGTAGTAGTAGCTCTACTAGCAGAAAAAATTTAACTAAGCTCTGTTTGGGGGCAGCAGGCGTGAGTCTCATTATTATTCTGGTACGGGTTTCAGTATTTAGCAGATTTTTTATATTTGTTGACTTTCATGTCATAGAAAAAAAGGTAGGTAAATAAATTAACTAAACATAAATGATCACACATATCCAGAATGTCATTTTTTGCCAAGTGCGTAGATTAACTCTGCTCACATCTCAAAAAGCACACAAAGGATGCATATTGCTTGTGAAAATAATACCGTATTGATCAAGAAAGTTAAAAATCAGGTCAGATTCTTTAAATAGTTTGTTACACAAGACAAAAGTCAAACACAAGCGCGGTTAAAGTACCGTGCAGGTATAATTAATATCAGCAGTCGATATTGATGTCGAGTATCGACATTGAAGAAAGTAAGACTAGTAGTACCACGGGCAATTAACGAAATATGATCACGAACGTCACTCTGCTAATATAGCGAGAAATAAATCTAGAATGACTTTCAGTATTTCGGGTATAATAACAAAAATTATATATCATACTTCTCGTAGGTAGGTACTTACATTCGACCCTAACAAGTAACAAAATTCTTATTCACCCTCAATGATTAACTTGTAGGTAGGTACTATTGATCTGACACGCTTGAAATTAATATAAAATAAAGGAAAACCTCACAAACAATCACGCAATAAAACCGGCCGTGGAGCCGGCGCGGGCGCACGTTTTGGTATAAAAATAACTGACGATCCGCGCATGCGTTGAAACCACTTGAAACTTTATACTGCACGACGAGCTGACGCCTGCGGTTTATAATCTGAGTAGACGACTGATAAAAGGCGTTGCTCCGTAGATTGTTCCAGGCGTTTACAGATTAAGTTTATTAATAGCTTTTAAAAACGCGGCTCGTAGTATCCCACAGAAACTGTAAGGTCATCCGGGATAAAAGTAACCTGTCACTAACCTAACTAATTACTTTTGAAGTGGATTATTATCGCTTTATGATTAGACATTCAGCTTTTCGACACTGCCAACTGTTTGACATATCGACAGACACTCTTCCACTCTAGAACACGCCACCCGAACAGCCATGCTTTACTTCTTTACTAATATTTTAGGTAGGTATTCGATTCGTTTGTCCTTCTGTCGCGCTGCAACAACGTAACAACAAATCAACTTGATTTCTGGCATCGATAAATAGAGACATGGGCTTCCTTCATCATCATCATCTTCTCTTCATATTCATCACCACGTGGGTAAAACCGCGATGTGTAGGTACAATTATAAGGTTTAAAAAATAAAACGAAAAAATATTAATTTCTACTTTTTATCAAAAATTAGTTCACTTAAAATAATATTAATAAAGTCAATATAAAAATAATGAACGCCGTAATTGTCTTTTAGTGAAAGGAATGAATAAATATTAAAGATCACGAAGAAGAATTAATAGTATTAAATAATGAAGACGGACGATAAGGGAATATACGACAATAAAGAAAAATAAGAAAATTATTTAGATTTAAATTAGGAAAGATCACATTGAAGAACTTAAGACACAATAAGTTTAATCAAAACAATTATAGTACATTCGCTATGAGCTGATCGCTGATTACCTGCAATCTGATGGTCCAAAAATGTATGTTTATTATCCATCGACATAATATATAATAATATAGAAATCATCGTTATTATCCTTGTTAGTTTTCCTAACAATATAAGGTATTCTTCAGTGATTAACTCAAAACGAACGGACCATAAAACCTGCCTAGTAAAGCCTTTACTTTACTTATACCTACTACCTCCAAGCTAACCTCCAAGATACCGCTGGCTTCTGAGGGCAGTATAGGCTTATAACCATACCAGTCCTTTAAAAAAAACAACCGATTACAATTTTGATATCCTGGATGTTATTTTTCCAGTTATTTTCATGTAAAAACCAAACTACTGAAATGATTTCGATAAAATTATATCGGAGTATGGGACTACCTCTGAAGATGAACTACCAAACAAAAAAAAATATCATCAAAATCAATTCATTAATTGGCGGAGTAATCGCGTAACAAACAGACAAAAAAACAGACGAATTGAGAACCTCCTATTATGAAGTCGGTTGAAAATCAAGTAAATAACAATAATAAATAATAGGTAGTTCGTTTTTTTCTAACCGTATACAAAAGGAAGTACTTATTCGAAGAATTATAAAATATTAATAAATATAAATAATATTGTATAGTTCAAGCCTAGTTCCCGTTTTTTATTATATTTTACATAAAATAGTGATTAGGTAAGTTCCTCATATAAACACAATTTTAATTCAACTGCACATTTCAAAAGCCGCATCTAACACTACTTACAGATTTTATTACTCGCTACGCTTACGTGGAATCGAACTAGATGGCGCTGGCCAGGCTTAAAACACGGACACACGCCATTTCTTTCCTCCGTTCCCATTTCCATTTCAAACTACCCTCAAAATCACTTTGATTTCAAGACCGTTTTACAATACAAAAAACATGTTTCTTAGAAGCAATCCACCATTACAGCTATCACGGAAGATGTTCATGATATCTTGCCAATGATTTGTTCCCAGGTACGTATCTTCTTCAGGGCCTCTCTCGCCGCGGAGGCCATGAGGCCTTCAGACGACTGGCGCGGCTCGAAACCGAGGATGAGGGCTGATTCTGTCAGGTAGCTCACGATCTGGAAATAACAGATGAATTAGGTACTGCGGTTTGTATAACAATAGAATTATCCACAGCTAAAGACCTCAAAAAGAAAGTAATCTGAGTAAAATATACGCTAATAGCATGTAAAGGCTGGAAGCGAAGAGCCGCAGGTGGAGTCACGTGTCTGAGACGCTTATTTATGTCAGCAGTCAACTATGATAGGCCGATTGTAATGATGTTCATTCATGATAATGATTAAGATGATAACCAGTAAGACTATAGTCACCGCGTTACCAACCGAGTCGTGCGGCCATAAATCATTCACTATGTCTATCTCGCTCGCACTTGTGGGTCTTGCTTGCACATTTGGGTCGAGCGGCCATTATTTATGGCCGCACTACTCAGTTGGTAACGCGGCGACTATAGTAAGAACGTATCGGGGTCGTACTAAAGACCAAACTGTGAATGCCTTTACAAATGTGCGTAGTTCGTTTCCGTATATTAAAGTAAGTAAATCAGTTAGGTTAGTTCTCCTTAAGTACGTCCATGGTACTTAATTAAAAAAATTACCTAATTTGTATCGTTCTTTGAACCTTCTCATAGCTCTGAGGGCCGAGTTCCACTAGCAAGACGTATTTGTCCACATTCTGAGTGTTCCATTACTCTAAAGTAAATTGTTCTGCGTACCTCTTTGAGCCTGGTCCTCAAGTTTTCCTTAGAGATCGCTTTCTTCTCGAAATCCCTCGTGGTGAGGATCATGAGGGGCGCGTGCAGCTCGTACAAAGTTACTCCTGGAACGTTCAACAAGCATTGTAATAACATTATTATAAACTAATGAAAGTACACTGTTATATACAATTATACATAAAAGACAATAGTTACTGAGTATATGAATGCTACTATTGATTACATCGTCATCATCAACAACCCGGAGACATCCACTGCTGAACAAAGGCCTCCCCAAGACGCCACTATGTCGGTGTATGCAAATGGCCGACAACCTGCCATTTGCATCCACCGATTGCCCGCGATTATCACAATGTCGTCAGTGCGCCTAGTGCGGAGGCCTACCTTCGCTGCGTCTTTCGGTTCTTGGTTCCCACTCAAGAAACTTTCTTCCCCATCGGTTATCAGTTCTTCGAGTGATGTTGCTTACATAATAATTAAATAAAGATAGTATAAATAATTACATATTATTATGTGCCTCATGCTTATAATAATCTAACATTGTGTTCAAATACTATAACAACAAGTTTACTATTATGGTCTGCAATATTACCACAATTTAAGGAGTAATTGGAATGACTTACTCTAATTTAAGGGATTAGTTTGATTTAGTCGTCCAAGCAACCCAAGCGTTATGGCAACCCCTCCCTTTAAAGGAGGAGGCCTTCGTCCAGTAGTGGACGTGTTCCGGCTGTTGATAATGAGTCGTCCAATATTAGCATAGATCTATCCGTTATCCTGTGGACCATTTCTTCAATAGAAGTCATAGCATATTGAAGAAGTAGTACATAAAACGTCGATTGCTGTTATTGGTAGGTACTGAAAACATACCTCTAAGCCTGGAATATCCGGGTTCAATAACATCGAAGACCTTCATGAGGTCCCGACAGATCTCTATCTTCCTGTTGAGCTGGTGGTCCGGCATCTCGTGTATCATGTACCTGGAACCAGACCATACATACTGGATGTTCGGCGATTAATTAAACCATGGACATCCTACAGGATGACTTTGAACACATAATCACGAACATTGAACTCAATCAAATCGGGAAAGTAAAACCAGGCGTTCCGTAAATTTCGTCGAATATTAATGATGATTTTCTATGGAACGACCTACTGAAGAGGGAACATAAGAGTAGGGCCTTCGCTTTTCTGTGGAACGACCCATATATCAGTCCTAGCACAGAAACTATCGAAAAATGCGTAGAAATTATCGAAAATAAAGAGAAAAGTAAAATTCCCATTCTGCTTTCTGTACTATGTATATTTAAAACGATAGTGAAAGCCAAAAATTGCAGTGTACTCGTAGAAGCACTGCAATTTTTGGCGTTGGAAACCTCTCTTCAGGGAAAATCAGGGAATGTTCGCTGGAAAAAAGTGCCGGTAAAAGGTGGCACTCGTGGTTAAAAACCTACGGGAATAGTTCAGCTGCATCACCACTTCCTCTTCAAAGCAGCAGTCTCGTCAAACCTCCGATAGGAGAGCAATTTAAACAAGAAGACAACCTTTTCAAGTAGTTCCGGACGTGGAACTGCATAATGAGAAAAGATTCCTTAATTAGTAAAGTACATACTGCGTGACTTTCCCATAGAGCTGGCTGAGGGAGTGCTTGGCGGAGAGGCAGAGGTAGTGCGAGGGGTGGACCACGTTGCGGTACTTGTGCAGGAAGCCCTCGAACCCGCGCACGTCGTTCGCCTCGATCTGGTCGTACTCCTCCGTCAGCCTGCCGTGTAACACGCTCTCATTATAATATCTCCAACTTAACTCTGCCAGAAGGCACAAAGTGCGACGACAGAAAATAATAAAGGATGGTTAAAGCAGGAAGTTAACACTTATAATAGATTATATTGCATTGTCTGCCTGGGCAAATACCATACCTCTGCAAGTTAATCAACCGCCAAGCAATAGTGTACCAGCATTACTGTGTTTCGGTTTGAAGTACAATGTTACCAGAAACATTACTGGGCATGCAGAAAAACCTTTAATATTACATGGTGACTAGCGCAGTGCGGCGCAGAATTTTGTTCGCAAGTCTGGCACTGCCACTGTTATGGGCAGGCGTGACGCTTGCCACCAGGCCAACGTCTCGCTCGTCTCGTCACGCCATGGCATAATAAAAGCAAAATTAGGATGATAGACCTCTTGAGCAGCAGCTGCACGGCGGCGGCCGGCATGGAGTACCCGCAGCCGGCGCCGGCCACGCAGCGCCAGCCGGCCTCGTGGTCCAGCGGCGCGGCGGACAGCACGCGCCCGCCGCACTTGGGGCACCGGAACGCGGACGCGAATGTGCCCAGCTCCGTGGGGTCAGCGCAGCGTGCGCACGCGCACTCGAAGAACTTGCTGTGCTTGATGTGCTCGCGACGCTTTAGCGTACCCTGCGGTTACACATATTTAGGATTTTCAGAAACAGTTTTTGTAGTGGTCGATCTCTATTGCCGAGTCCGTCTGGGAAGTACAACGCAAGCAGTAGTGTGCAAGCATTACTGTGTTTCGATTTGAAGGGTAACGCTATCAAATAAATGACTGGGAAGAATGAAGAGGTGTGACACCTAATATCTCATAGGGTGGGCACTTGACCAGCGCAGTACATCGCAGGATTTTGTTTATCATCATCATCATTATCAGCCAGGAGACGTCCGCTGCTAGACGAAGGCCTCCCCCTTAATAGAGAGGGATTGGAGTGGATTTTGTTCGCAAGTTCACAATTATGGCACTGCTACTGTTATAAGCTCAGGTGACGCTTACCGCCAGGCGAACATCTAGCCCGGCTCGTTACACGATTCTAACCTGCAGTGTGTAGGCGTAGCAGAGCGATATGAGGTCCCCCTGGTTGTGCGGCACCGAGGCGCGGATGACGAGCGGCCGGCCGGGCGCGCGCTCCGCGTCCGTGTGCGTCGTGGACGGCGTGCAGTCGTGCGCCAGCAGGTACGCCACGTCGTACACCGCGCGCGCGTTGGCGCCACTGCCACCTACCTCGAACGCGTTTACCTGGAACACGTTCAGTTTAGCGAGACTAGTATCATCATCTTCCGTAGCGTTCGTGGTGTAGCGCAACTACCTAGGTGGTTCAGAAAGATCACCGACGCTAAGCAACGGACGATCCAGTCAATCCTCGGATGGGTGACCGTGAGTGGCATTTATATCTGAGCGCTGTCGTGGGTCAGATGACAAGTTAAATTGGTTAGTCCTGGTTGTTTGCTCTTAATTCTGTAATTCATCGATCTATAATGCTGACTTACTGAATGCTTCTTGTTTTTATTATAAACATGGGAATGCACTCGTCAAATATCTGACTCATATTCAACGCTATACCGCAAATACTCATACGAAGGTTTTTTATCATCGTTGTACTTCATTAAACTATAAAGTAACTACCTAAATGTGTGGAGTGAAGGAAAAGACCGCTAAGAAACTTTAGCATGGTGGTAGGGTTTGACTGGCTAGCTCTGCCACTCTCAGGTCAAAAACTCTATACCGACGAACACCTAACGCAGGACAAATGCATTGCAGTGCGGCGCATGATTTAATTCGCAAGTTCATAATTCTATCACTGCTACTGTTATGGGCAGGCGTGACGTTTACCACCAGGCAAACGTGTATGTCGTCTCGTCACTTCATTTCATTAAAAAAAAGCTGTGGCCAAACACCAAGCCCGTCAAGTAAAAAAAACAGAACAGACAGAACTGCACAGCTCGTTCAAATAGACTGTTCTGGTACTACTCCACAGCAGGGGGCTGCGGAGGCCCATCAACGTCCCGCATGAAGTGTCTCTCACCTCCAAGATCCCGCAGTCGGTGTGTATCTCGTCGTCTGGGTAGTCCAGGCCCCAACATCCCGCACGAAGTATCCCTCACCTCCAAGATCCCGCAGACGGTGTATATCTCGTCGTCTGGGTAGTCCAGGCCCCAACATCCCGCACAAAGTATCCCTCACCTCCAAGATCCCGCAGACGGTGTGTATCTCGTCGTCTGGGTAGTCCAGGTCCCAACATCCCGCACGAAGTATCTCTCACCTCCAAGATCCCGCAGACGGTGTGTATCTCGTCGTCTGGGTAGTCCAGGCCCCACCATACCGCACGAAGTATCTCTCACCTCCAAGATCCCGCAGACGGTGTTTATCTCGTCGTCTGGGTAGTCCAGGCCCCAACATCCCGAACGAAGTATCTCTCACCTCCAAGATCCCGCAGACGGTGTGTATCTCGTCGTCTGGGTAGTCTAGGCCCCCAACATCCCGCACGAAGTATCTCTCACCTCCAAGATCCCGCTGACGGTGTGTACCTCGTCGTCTAGATAGTCCAGGTCCCAACATCCCGCACAAAGTATCTCTCACCTCCAAGATCCCGCAGACGGTGTGTATCTCGTCGGCTGGGTAATCCAGGCCCCACTTGTCCATCCGCTGCACGACGTGCTTCTCGTTGATCGGCCAGATGTCGCCGCGCGCGCGCCGCAGCGCGTCGTGGGCCTCCATCGCGGACAGTGCCGCCCACTTCTCCGGGCTCCACTTCTTTAGGAGCAAGCACCTAGGGAACATAATATATTGATGGTCAGAGAAGGTCGAACATGGAACGGATGCACTTTTATATAAATAGCGCTTTTCTTTTTTATGTATTGTAGGTACTGTAAGTTCCTATAAGCTGAGCGCTAGAGTTAATATCATAGAATAAATTAATATGCCGCCCGCAGGCCTTTGGAGTGGCTAGACAGTTGCTGTTATAAGACTAACAACTGGGACGACCTTGGAGGAAGGATTTACCTCTTTAACAAAATTTCTCTGGGGAGCTGGGGACGAAAATTTAATTTTGATATCCGACGGCTGGGTATATAATCAAAGCATCCGACTCGCGATACCGTTGTAATTATGCCACTCACGGTCATCCATCTAAAGATTGTCCGGATCGAGACAATCCAGTTGAACTATAACGATTGCACTCCACTCAATGTATGCGTTAGATTGTACGACGATAAATTATTTCCGGCTTCATGAACCTTTGTATGCAAAAAGTTCAATGCTTAGTACAGTTTTTAACGACAGAAGGAAGCGAAGGTCTACAAGTCTATTTCGGAATCGGCAATCGTCTTCGAATATTATGTTTATTCTAGTTTTTGAGCAATGACGAACAACTGATATTATAAGTCCGCGTCCAACCCCTCAGAAAGGGCACCGAAATAAACTAACCACAGCGGCTGTAAGATTTCAAGAGTTCTACGATATGTTTTGATAGTATTCCCGGCACTATTAACAAACTTAATACACTTCATCAGAAGGCAAACGTAAATATATCTCAATCTGACTAATACAATGTTTCAGGAACATAAATCTATTGGCAATTCTATTTTTGAGACCAGATAAAGCCGAGAGGGCATCTGAGAGTAGTTCTAGGAAAATTATAAATCCATGCAAAGAGATAGAGATATAGGCAATCTCTGGGATTTACAATTACATATATCATACTCGTTTTGGGATCCGTTAAGTATACAAAACCCTTAAGTGTCTAGTTTTTGTAGTGGTAGGACTATACTGCAGAGTCCGCCTGGGGAAGTACCACACCTTTGCCAGAAATTTAAGCCAAGCAGTAGTGTGCAAGCATTACTGTGTTCCGGTTTGAAGGGCAATGTTACCAAATAAATTTCTGGGTACGAAGTGATTCAACATGTAATAACTCAGGGTGACGAGATCAGTACAGTGCGGCGCAGGATTGTATTCGAAAGTTCACAATTCTGGCACTGTTACTGGCAGGTGTGACGCTTACCACCAGGTGAAAATCTTGCTCGTCTCATCACTTAACCGAATTTAAAAAAACCTAAGCCTGGAACGGTCTCGTTTTCTTTACTGAGAAAGCGAGACAATATAAAGTCAGCAACATTAATACAAGCTTGTTCTTAAGATAATGGAACAGCTTTTGAGAATAGCATTTCAGCGTAGTAGTACAGTATGTACCTACCTAGTACCTACTCAGTATAAGGATAGAATGTTATATTGGTACAGGTTGTACGTTATAGGTACTTATTTCTATGATCCAGGTTGGTGGATTTTCAAAGTACCGTGTCCGTTATGTCACGACAAATGTCACAATATAGGTAATATACAGTTTTGTCCACGTGCCAGAAACATGGTTTATACTACACTACAAGAGTAATGTTCTTGTTATGCTATTTGTCCCATTTACGAAGTCACGATGCCTTGAAATGATAGTAAATAGTTACGTAGAAAATCCCATAGGAACAGCATTTTCTCAGGGTAAAAATATCCTCGGTCACTTTCCTATAATCTACTATACGGAAATAAACAGATCGTTATAAAGATTTGTAGCTTCGTGAAAGAGAAACAGTACAAACTTTCGCATGAAGAATTTAAGAATAACTTCTGCTCACAGCTATGCAGAACACAGCCTACAATAATGGTAAAAGGATGTTCAGGAACCTTTATCATCAGACTTTATCTCTAAAACCACAATCAAGAGGGGGTGTTTTAAAAGGGAGGGGTGTTATAAAAGGGAGACGCGACGAAATATCTTCTGGTTCGCAAAGCATCGTCTACACCTTTAGTGCTGCAGGCGCAGAAGCGAGAACCATCGTTCTATCCCTCTTTAGATGCAGGTATTCAATTATGGATAGCAGCAGGTTTTACAGCCACACATGCTTGTTAGAAGAAAAAAAAGGATACTCACCTTAACGGCATCAGGGCTTGATATGAGTCCCTCAAGTCTTCTAAGTTGGAGTAGTCAGGCGGGACGGCCTTTAAAGTGTCGCACTCCTGGGTAGAATGGCCGGTGGCGGAGCCCTGCCCGGGGCATGACGCGCTACACATCGGCCATTGGCAGCCCGAGCACCTGTGGGTGGACCAAACATTAAGGCTAGGTTTGCTAACTAAAATTTCATATAAAGAATCTAAATGACATTCCGAAATCTGAAAATCGTTACACCAACATTTTACCAGAAAACCGAATTCTTCTTCATTTACGCTTTTTTTTCAGTTCAATTTTAAGACAATAGTTGAGTCGATTAAATTCTTCTTGATTTCACAAGTATTAAATTAGAAATAGCAAAACCAGGAGCAAACTAAAGTTGCTGCTGTCATATTATTGCAGTATTTAGGAAATCGACACAAGTCCGAAAAGTAGATCAGATAGAGTAAACAACTTATTTCGAGTCGACTTCTACTACACAAACGGCCCCGGATGTAACTTTATTTGCTTTGGTCATATTGACCTAGGGGAAGTGCTTTATAGGACGCTACGCGGTATTTAAGGAGCGACATCTTGCATCAGGGACGTGGAATAAAACAATGATATATGATATACGCTAGCAAGTGGCTACGCTCACCCCGAAACCAGACACTGCATTTATTTGGGATCCAGGTCCCAAAACAAATGTAGTGTCATCACATCATCAGCCAGAAGACGTCCACTGCTGGACGAAGGCTTCCCCTTAATAGGAGGGGTTGACATAATCTCCACGCTTGGCAGGTGGCTTGGGGATTGCAGAACATTAAATACCGTTAACTGAGAATACGCTGCTGCCCGTCGTCCGGATGCAGTTTTAGGACATAACCAGGTCCGTAAATGTAGTGTATTCAAAGCTAATCCACTTACTTGGCCAAGTTGGTGTCGTCCAGCTCCCGGTAGCAGCCGAGGCAGATGATGACGCAGCCGGAGCACGGGCCCACAGCGATCGCTTGCTCCTCCACTATCACCTCCCCGGCTCTGATATCCTTCGCTGCTACCAGGTATCTGAAGCGAAGTAAATGGCTCATAGAGTCAAAGAAAGTCCAAAGAAAGTCGATCCAAAGAATCATTTTTATTTGGTGGGAATTCGACGATGGTGGCTCCAGATATTTAAAAAGTCAGGTGCTAAGCTATGCTAATTAAATGTTCTTGACAATAACTAAATGAAGAGCGGAAACTTCAAAAAACTATGTGTCAAAAGTGATCACCACCAGACCACCACCACCTGAGACAATGATGACGGTGATAAGTATCACCATCAAAACTCTCAAAGTATGATGAGCGCCATGCAGTAATGCTCTGGACTTTGTTTTGTTCGCAGACAGGCGTATTCTCTTACCATCAAAAAAATACTCTCACCATCTGGAGAGCGTCTTGTTCGTTTTATAACTTGTTACCAACAAGGACCTAAGACTTAGTAAAAAAAAACCCTTGACCCTTCAGAGTGAAAAGACTTTAAGACCTTCTTTGAATGTATTGAATATATGTAATACTAACCTGCCCATAACATCAGAATGCTTTACTTCGTAACATGGCTTCTTCTCTGCCGAAACTGGAACCGGAACTTCCGCGTCTATCACTTCCGGTGCATCATCGATGATGTTCTCCTTATTCCGCCCACCTTCCCCCTTCCCTTTCTTCTTTTGCTGTAAACGAAGAAAAACTTCATCACTTCACACACACACAAATCTCATCGAAGACGTCTCCAAAATAATGAGAAGGCAGCTTACACAAAATATACATCGCAGCATGGGCGTCCCTCGCACGTGGCTGGAAGCCACCTCGGAGACAGTTTTTATGAATGGAGAGACGCCTCTTCCGAATAACCGGGAAATGTACACTGAGGTGACGTGTGAATTATTATGAATGGATGTTTGGCCGGTAGGCGGTGCCGGTGTCTAGGAGTATTTCTGTGCGCCACTTGACGCGCTGAGCCGATGGCTCGCTGTAAAAATCCGTTTCATAACCCTGCCAATGATTTATACGACCGTGAAATCACAAACGGCATAGGTTAAGGCTAGACCACATCGGCTACCGATAATGACGAACTTTTTAAGTGCAACCCTTTTTATACATCCGAGTGACTCACTCTGCGGCTGCGGGAAGCTCTCAACATTTATTAACATCATCTCCATCGAAATCGTTGCTCATTGTTCGTTTTATGGAAACGAATATATCAAACAATAGATTTATAATCATAATATTTATCAGAAATCGAAAACACTCATAGAACTCTGAATTTATCGTATCGACGGCTGCGTGCGTCTTGAGAAGACATAATCGTTAGAATTTATATCACGCGTGAGCTTGAAATCGTTCCATCACGTTCAGTCTTAGCTTTACTGAATTCCTTTCGAATTGGAGCGGCTATCGATATTTTATATCACCACTGTTTTGACTCGAACCCATTCCACTCCGGCGAATATCTTAATCATAAACAGTTTGTGTGTAGGATGATCAGTTACTAAGCCTCGGGTGGAGATGAATGTGAAACCTATTGAGGACGTACTGCAGTTAAAATGTATTATTTCTATCAAGCACGTAATCTGGGAACCGTCAGAGCCGAGGGTTCCGACGAGGTCGAGAGAGCACTTGGAGTAATAAACGCGGAGTTATATCCCAACATATCAACGGTATAAACAATGCTCCGCGCAGACGTTAATAGGATTTAGGTGAACACTGTAATCTACGACAACATGCAAAAATAATTATGGTGTATACCAAAAAGCACTTTCGGATCGATTGAATGCTATCATATATTTTGAAAAGCATTAACAAAACAATTACGTACGAACATCGTACAGTCTATAATAATTTATAATGTAGGTACTAACAACACTGGTACCTACCGAATTAGTCTAGCCTAGATTTTAGATCATAATTCTGTCTGTCAAGCTTCTGTTTTAGCCAAGTCGTATAATACTCTGAGCAAATCTAAGATCTAATCGATTTTAAAATAAATAGCTTGCGATTAACAAAATAATAAACCACTGTGATCAAAAATGTTTCAAGTCTGCGCGTTCTGGAGAGCTTGTCATCGTATTACTAATATTTAATTTATTTCCGTTGATTCATTCCACATTGCAGAATGAATATTTTATTTCACAGTTAGTTTCATTCCGTCAAGATTCTCCAAGCAACCGGCTATTTTTGGCCTGGTATCTGACAAAAAATACACAATCGAAATGTTGGTCTCTGCGCTGGTTATTTTTGTTGGTATCATTGCGATCGTTCGCATCATTTTGTATTATTGTTGGCGGAGATTTGCTTTAACCGACGATGTTATATAAAATATCCTCAGCGATCCCGGAGATTCCATATTCTCTAGTTTATTGTTGTTATAGTTCGTTCGAGACTTTTGGACAGAGATCAAATTGTGTTTTGTGAGAGTAGGCGTATTGTCATTTATATCAGAATGGGTTGTGGTTTGATCTATGTTTACTATAATCGTTTAGACAATATCTGGTATATATGGTACTAGACCTATTTTTTAAACTTCAATGGTATCTCTGGCTCAGTGGTAACGCGTTTAAGGTCCCGAGTTACATCCCCAGCTGGGCAGATGATTGAATAAAATTATGGAGCTTCCACACAGGCAATCCTGAATAATTATTAATTTTAGATAGGTATAGTTTCTTCTTTTCTATTCTTATATTTTGTAATATTCTTTGTGTGGTCAATAAAGCATTTTAATATTATTTATCCAATAATGTTTACTAGTCACTTTCAATGGTACATGATAGTAATGAGGTAATTATTTTATTTTAGGTTTGATAATGTGGCTGCATGACCTTTATTTTTTACTCTTCGTAAAATGTCTTCATACGCTCAGTTTTCATTATTCTTTTTTCTGCTTTCAAAGAAATGTGATGGGCTCTATTAATTTTAATGGGCTTTAAAATTACTGTCACGTATCCCGTCACGATTTTATTTATCTCCACTCTATATCTACGTCGCTTGGCACAGGATCATAGTCCGATTTAGTAGCGTCATCGTTCCTATCGTCCGTTACGTCGTAAACGCCCTTTCACAGTCTATAAAGCTTAACATCAAAACGCGCATTGAAAGCATTATTCCTATCTGCTTCTTGTCTTTCACAAGCGCCACTTGTTTATGTGATTTCCTTGTTGATTGCTTGTTAAACACCCGTAGTGCTGACTACGAGGTTTAAAACAACCTGTGTATCCGACTTTTCGTGAAACGTTCTAAAATCTAAAGACGTAATTAGAAAAGAGTTACGACGGTCTTCCCGGATTATGGAATGGGCGTGCGTAAAGAATATTTTTTTCACTCATTAAAGTGTTTAGCGAAAGATCAGAGGTATAATTGATTTACAACCTTCATAACGCATATACAATAGCACCTGTTTGTTTATTAGATGTAATTACGTAGCCAGATTTTCAAAATTGAGGTAAACAAAACATTTGGAAATTATTATTGCGAAGGGCTGTCGACAAGCTATTCGTCATTCAACGTGCATGATTATCGAACTGGCTAATCTAAATCTTTGACATTATAATTATACACGTATTTTGACCAATACTAATGTTTGGCTGAACTATACGTTGCTTTTCGTGTAGCTTTCCAATTGCATTGACTTTGATTTGTGCAATCGCATATTGTTTCGCGTAAATGCTGTATTAAAATATTTTTAAGGGGTAATCTGGTCAGCGATTGTCCATAAAATGTGTACCCCTATTTTCTTCCTGGATAAAGCCTCTAAAGCATTTTTTTTTAAAGTTTAAGTCTACTGTAGTCACTCTGTCATTTCCTTTTTTTCAGCAACTAATTTCTAAAGAAAATATGTAGGTATAACCCTCCAAAAATCACTATATGAAGATTTTTAAAGGGCTATATTTTTTATCGGCATTTACGGTATTTATTGTAAATATGTATTTGCAACTAAATATTGAAATTTATTTGCGCAATTATTTGGCATAGTTTAGACAGCTAATCATTACTAGTTTGTGTATGTCGCCTAAGATTCTGATGATAAAACAGATGTATTGTATTGCCCGTAAATCAATCGGCCAATCACAACAAGCGCAATTTGAACTAAGTACCGAGCCCATTTCCACATAACTCTATATTTTATTTTATTATCAGCCTGATGTGTCCAACTGCAGGCCCTCCTTCCAGACTGCTCGATCTTCACCTTTGGTGGCCCAGTGTTTGTCGTGCGAGTCCAGTTCGTCTCGCCACCGTCGTCTGGGTCGACCCCGTGGTCGTTTTAGATAACCTATATATATATATATAGCAGTGGATTAATAAGGTATGGGCTACTCCTGCTGATTATGATAAAATTAAGCGCAAACCATATGAACTTTCTCCCGCGACTGATATTGGCATTCTGTGTAGATATGTAATCATATCGGAGAGTGTATAATCCATGTGGCGTTAGATTCTTCGGTGTATCAGCTTTAATTAGATTGGGATATTTATATATCCCATGTAGGTTGTGTATTTTCCTCGGTAGCGATTGACTCGGCTGTCGAGCTGTCGCCACCGTGTAACGTCATTCGACAGATCGGTCGTGCTTGGTTACGCCAGCGTGCTATGGCCCTAATAGTTTAGCCTGTACCACAGAATAATAACTAGTAACAGAAGCTTTACTTCGCAATGGTTTTCAAAGAAATATGACTCAATCTGATAAACAATATGATTTAATTTAGCTCGCGGTCCAGTCGAGCACGTGTTCATTTACATACCTACCAATTTCTTTTTGAAGGAATATGGGCCTTAATTCACTATACTACGGTTCATAATAAGTTATACATGGTTATACGTATTGAAAGAGCCGCCGAGCCGAGCCTACTAGATTGGCCCTTGCGCAATGGCCGCCGCCCGTAGGTATGTTTTTAATACCTACACGCGGAGTGACACAGGCCTGCCTGTACATATTATACTTACTGCTATATGATGTCTATTAGATGCACATTGTTGGCTAGGACATCGGTAGCCCGCGATAATGTATCAACATTTTTAGAGACATAGGTAATTGGGTTAGGCGTTACGGTTATTGGGTGTTTGGTATACGTTCGGAACCTCTTTGTAAGCTCGAGATAGAAATGTTCGTTTAAAAATACAGGTTATGTTGTAAATATATAGGGGATGTTAGTTATCACTGCGCCCTTAATTTTTGTATTGTATCAATCAGCTCATTCGTCCACTGCTAAATAAATAGATTTCTACTTTTGCACGTCACTTACAATAATAATAATAATAAAAAGTTTTATTTCAGGCATTGTACCCATAAATTACAAATTCTTTAAAATTCACACTGTAAAGGGGAGTTTGTCAAAAAATAAAAATAAAAATACGGATGATGCACAATAGTGCTAGGTCATTTTTTGTTCTTGTCCATGTGAACAGAGACCCAGTGCCTAAACATTGGACCCATATCATCAGAAATAGCCACGAGAATGTTGTTACCGGAGCAGCGCAAGCGATGCCAGAACGAGGCTACTCTTGAACATATTACGGCAAAAAAGTCAGGGACCCCCGCCTCAGCGAACATACTTGACGCACTACAGTACCGCGGTAACCACAGTGAGTTGAAATAAAGGTAAAAACATCTTAGGGTAACCTCATAAGAGTCCTATAACAACAATAACAATGATTTAGGGCTTTTCAGTTCCGCAGTCACTGCCCACTGTTTTACCCACTCCTTTGAGTCTCAAAGCATCCTGTAATCGCGATATAAACGCTACGTTTGCTGGTTAGTGGTCTCCATAATCTAGAAATATATAATAAGATGTAAGACCAATAATAGTGTGATCCAATGTTAAGGTCACTCCGTGCGCTACGTTTATTTTTAAATAATCTGTGTATTCTAATCAGATGTGAAGAGCTCTTCGAAAACTAATCGCACTTACCTATCTCTCATTTACCTTAGCATTTAAATGACTAATTATACATTTAACTAACACACAGTCATATACTTGCCAGCATCCCAATGTGCATCAGCTTATCATTTTCATCACGCAAATCATAAATCCCATCTGCGGTACCTATACAGGCCAGAAAAGTGTAGATAGACAATTCCAAAAAATGTGATATATGTATGTGGGCATAATAATATAAGTACCTATCTATATACATAAGTTGAGCCGTAGTAGGTAATGTGAGATAGAGATAAGCGGTGTCGTGATAAGGAGCGTTGGTATAAAAGTCGTACTACTACATGCGCACGGCCTACACGCACACAGCGACAGCAACGGCAGACACGCCGGTGGCCGAACCAATCCATTTTGATACTTTTAATTTAATATTTCCCACCGGAGGACGGGCAGCAGCGTCCACTTGGTTAACGGTGGTGACCATTCTGCGATCGCCAAGCCGCCTGCCAAGCGTGGGGATTATGGCAACACCCCTCTATTAAGGGGGAGGCCTTCGTCGAACAGTGGACGTTTTATGGCTGACGACGAATTAAATATTTATTTTTTTCACTTGTTTTTTTTTACCTACACTTTTTTTAATAATTCACTGACAGAAATGTTCTCCCAGAAGGAGTCGCGGGAGGTATAAGAGTGATCAAGGGAAGAGATGGAGAGGAAGCTCCAAAACCGATGGGAAAAATCCTAAAACTCCATAATGTGGAACCCTAAACGGAGTAGGGTTACCCTACCCCAACGGCTCCCGAAAACAAAAAGACTTAGAGAGGCAGTTCTACAACTAAGTATATTCAAAATCTTGTCCCGATTTTGGAAATGAAAAAAAATATGGCCACCATACATCGGATACATTACGGAGAGTGTGCTTCGGTTTGCATGATCTTATTGCCCGGCCCATTCTTCTATCGGACGGCCAGGACCTCGAAAAAGTGACACCGTTTTATGGTTGATATATCAAAAACTCGTACGAAACGGTTTGATTCCACTTTCTTTATTCGAACTGCTAAACAGTGGAATGGGCTGCCCGAGTGGGTGTTTCCCAATAATTATAATCTAGATGTCTTCAAGTCGCGAGTGAATCGGTTTCTTCTAGGCAAGCGTGCTCCATCGTATAGACTGCATCTTCGTTTATCATCAGACGAGATGGCAGTCAAACGCAAGCCTATAAACATCCAAAAAAAAACAAAAAAAAATGCAATTCTCGAAGTCTACCATCAGGTCAGTCCAATCAATCGTGGGGAAAGGTATCATCACAGCTAACGAAACGAACCGAAACACGGTATGTCTAGCTCCACCCATCTTGGAGTTCTAGCAGCAGTCCTCAGAGTCAGTTCAGTCACGTCATTACGTATATTCTAAGTTAGAAAAAATATTTGGTAAAAAAAATATGTTCTATAAAATTACGTTGTTTTCCTCTTTTTATTCAAGGCTCAAGAACATATTGGTTTGAACTTTAAAAAAAAATGTTAAATGTTTTATGTTCGTACAGCGATGTTTTTCAACGCGAGCCGCTGATGTCAAGCATAGAGTAAGTAAGCGGCACAGGGTCTACCCACCTCGACTCACAAGCGCTAACCATAGAGTAAGTAAATACTACGTGCGCTAACTGTGAGCTCACTGTCATTTTTAGTTTTTTTTTTTTTAAATGACTTATGTCTGTAGAGGCTATCAGAAAATCAAAATAAACAAAGTAAATAAACCTTATTTTCAGATAGTTAAACTTTACTTAATTTAGCAAAATATTAGAAAACCGTACAGAATAGTAAATAAAACAATTTTTTTTTTCTGAGCGTATAGAAAACCCAATATTTTTTTTCTACGGCTTTCTACAGCAAACATAATCAAATAATAGATTTGATTAAGTCAAATAATAGATTTGATTATGTCAAATAATAGATTTGATTATGTTTGCTAGCTCGTGATATTATTTTTAATGTATAAAAACTTATAATTATTGAGTTTCGTGACAAGCAACTCTACTCGATTTCGTGAGAGGATGCTGCGGAAAATGGCTGTTATTCATTATTAATTAACCATTAAAATAAATAAAAAAGGCAGTAATTGTGAGCAAGGGGTTGAATGAATGAATGAATGAATGAATGAATAATATCAATTGTCTAAGATTCATAGATTATCGACAAAATTATCATGAAATATAGCATATTTGCGCAATTACGCAAACCCGTCGTTAACCGCCATTTTAAAACTACACATCGAATTATCGAAAAACAATCATCTACTTAATTAGTGCCTATATATTATGTGCCAGTACAAAGCAGGTACAAGCATTCCTGCAATGAAATTAGTATTCTGTAAAAAAATGGTTTCACGTACCTAAGCTTTTTTCGCAGATGATTTAATAAATGATTGGCTACTTTAATATTTTGTGTCTAAAATGTGCGCATCTGCATCACATCCTGTGACATTCCTGGCAGTAAACGTGGTGGAAACTGCTACCACCTCTGCAGAACGACTGCAATAAACGTATATCTGGACCAGAATGCGACATCAAACAAATGGAGGAAGGTGGAAAACGTGCACAATTGTAATAAAGTGTCAGTATTTGCGTCACATTTAAATCTACTTATAAGAATTACAAAAATATTATGTTGTTGACATCGACATACATAGTAAATCATTGGTTGTTAAACTTTTTACAATAGTAGGCTTCACTTCATAGGTATAAACCAAAAAAAATTTGAGAGGGAAAAGTTGGGCGTCGTGTGGAATGGCGTAGAAAATTTTGGGGGGATAATATTACAGTGACTGAAAAGTTTGAATTTTCTAGGCGAAAGATCTGCTTCTAATAATTCTGTATTTTTCACGATTGACAAGACATTTGAGATTTTGCCATAACTCATTTTTGTTAGTACATCTAATCTTGAATAGGCACTAAATGTCGCTGCCGGAAAACTCGATAGCGGCTGGAGACTGGAGACAGCTCTTCGAGAGTGGGCCAAATGCCCCCTAAAATCAAACGAGGGGCGACCCCTCCAATTTTATTACCAGATAAAGGTTTTTCTGTGCTTTCCTTCACAGAGCTTTTTTTTTCTATAATGAAATAGCGCTTGTATGAGAGATAAATCTCAGTTACGTCTTATAACTGCAGTAAATTGACCGGAAAATGGAAGGGGGTGACTGAAGAAAACTGCCCTACCGTCATGAATTACTTCCTCGGTCTTCGACTAAAGGGTGGCGTAGCCGTTACCAAGCTTAGCTCTACAAAGTATCCAGCCACCTTGCTATGGTTTCCTTACAATGTTTCTTGTCCAGCTACTCAAGCTTATTATTCGCGGATTTTAACCCACGTTTGCCGTGTGTTTTTTGCATATTTGTTACGTTTTGAACATCTACCTACAGATAAGAAGACCGGTCGTATATTTATTTATCGTTTACAGCATTCACACCGAAGTTGCAGCGCATTGCCAACATTGGCCACGACATAAATAGCTGAACTTGTCATCTCTCCCAACCTCAAGGGCTCAATAAATCTGCCGGACGGTGGGTTATATTCCGCCTAATTATGACTAATGATCTTTCGTGTGCTGTGAGCTTTATAATCTGTTTTGTCGGATAATAAATACAACAGGTTAGTCATTTTTCTGTTGCTTAAATGCTGGAAAATTGACGCAACTTCTAACAGATTTATTTCTATTTCTATTTTAATTTCTATTTCTATTAGTAAGCCACGTAATGCCACGTTTGATTTTACTCTAACTATCCATAGATCGGATATTGGTATCGGTTTCGTAACGTTGCGATTTTTACAAAGCCAAGATACACATTAGAAAATAGAATACAATAGAAAGTACTTTATTTGTGACGAAAACATAATATACGCAAAAAAATAAACTAAACACAACATATTTAAGAAATTCAACCTAAACATATAACACATAGCACTAGTTTTTTGCCACAAAACATTGGGAAAACATTGGGATCGACCCAACACCAGCAATTTAACTACTAAGTATCCATAGATCATTTGTAATGAAGTGCAGTTTTAAAATAAAAGAAAGTATAGATTATAAGAATTTTAATCTCTCTCTTGTTGTAAAATAGATGTCCTACCTAGTGTTTTAAAGAATTTGCCTATACTGATAATTTCCTATATGGAAGTGGTAACCTTACGGATCCCTAATATCGAAAGTCAAAAGAAGAATATTTTATTAGAGAAATCTAGCCACCATGAAGACTTCCGCAGTAGAGATTGCTTGAAGCTTCCAGAAGCCAACACGTTCACTGGAGAGCTTCTGCACCAGATGCAGACACAACCATGGGACACCAGATTTGCTTGTAGTTCTCGCAACCAGAAGTAGGCACGACATAGGACACCAGGGTTGCTCGGAGTTTCAGCTCCCCGAAGCAGGAATACGGGTCTTGAGGCAGAGTCACGACATAGGACACCAGGGTTGCTCGGAGTTTCAGCTCCCCGAAGCAGGAATACGGGTCTTGGGGCAGAGTTCCCCAAGAACTGGAGCTGGCAACCGTCTAGGGAATCTGAAATAATTTGTGGTGAGAAAAGAAAAAGGAACAATGAAGGGCCTAAGGTTTGCCCAGTAAGAGATCAAATCGGACCAACTCGTCCAAAATTAAGACTGGGTTAAATTTAATCACAATAACCCTTAGGGCATAAGTATCATTGATCTCAGTAGTAGTTGTAGAATCAGAATCCAAAAACAGAATCCCGCACCAGGGATGGAAGTCTCCCTTATATACGGATTTTGAAAGTATTCTAGAGCCATTTCTAAAATTCTCTGCAGCCTGAAATTTTGTTCACAGAGCGGAGAGGTCCTATTAATAATATAAAAGACCTTACCCAAAAATACTCCATGTAGTCGAGATTTCCAGGCAAACCTCTTTTCACGAAACTACATGGAGACTACAGACGGTCAAATTTGACAACTGTCAAGATTGACAGCGCTTTGTTTACCTAATTTTAAACCAATATTCAAGTAAAACCAATAAGTTATTTCACAATCTAACTACACCAGATGAACCACAAAAATTCGCTCTCCAATCGATGTAAGTTTCATGCAGATCGAAGAGGTACCAGGAAAATTTATTATTTCCAAAATTAATCCGAAAACGTCGATCCCGGCACCAGAAGAGCATGAAAGATTCAGCATGCGGACCCAAAGAACGCCCGTATGCCGACAAACCAGGAAAACATTGGTTCCTAGCAGGAGAAATCGTGTGAACACGAAAGAAGGAAAATTATAACAACTTGCCCTAAACATACAAGGTAAAAGAAGGCACCTAACTTTCTACAAGGGCCTAATCTAAGACGAACATCATGCCTCAAAAACGAGATGTGAGAAACATTATCCAAATAAAGAAAAGTAATACATAAAAGTGTGTTATTCAAGCATGTTCAGCTATTAGGAAGCTAAACACAGGAATTACCTATAAAATAGTAAGTCAATAGGTACCCGTAGGGAAACATATCCCTACACATTTCGATCACATACCACCACCACCAACAGCTAAAAAAATTTCACTGCTTGACGAAAGCCTCCCCATTAATAGGGGTTGCAATATTCTCCATGCTTGGCAAGCGGCTTGGGGATCGCATAATGCTCTACCACCCTTAACTTAACCGAGAGCACTCTGCTGCGTCCTCCGCTGGTTTGATCACATAACCAGCCATCAACTAAACTAAGATCTTTAACCAATCAACACCTACCGATAGGTGTTAATTGCACAACAGCGTCAAAATAAACAAAGACAGCCGCCGCTCACTATTTGCCCCTTGCCAACTTGACTTCGGCGGCATCTTGGCAACGGGCGGCATCTTGGCAACGGGCGGCATCTTGGCAACGGGCGGCATCTTGGCAAACGTGGTATTGGCAGGAACCCTATCGAAGATACGCTGATTGATAACGCTATGTTACGCTACGCAGCTAGAATGGCGCCCGATTTATTAGTTCTTTAACCTGCCGTGGAAAATGAAAGTGACCAGAAGTAGAGCAAAGAATATCCTAGAACTCTGCCTCTGAGAAATTAAATATTGTTTTCAGCTTGTCTAGTGGAAACTGAATTATTGTTTGATGGTGTACTTATTGACATACTTTTGATGGTGACGGAAATTTTTTGGCCTGTGGTTTTTCCACGATTCGTTATGTAACCTGCCAATCACACAAACCCTGCTTGGTTAACTTTGGAAATGTGATATACATACCTTCTTTTTATGATTTTTCTTATTCATCTCGCCGTGAGCGTGGTCCCAGTCTGTAACAAAGACGTGAGTTAATTTTGGACGCGAAATAAAGATAATGGGTGCAGCTGTGCGACGCTAATCGCAGGGTCAGCTGGCCGGCTACCGTCCGTCCCAACTATACGTAACTACATAAACCTAGTTTCAGAGTATAGACTCTATAAAAGATCGTCTCTTTGAAACTATTATAATACTAAACCTACCCCGTTCTGTTTGTCCTTCTGTTTTAGGAATCGTTAAAGGTAGCCGGATATTTTGTTTTACAGAATATTAGTAAGTATACAAGGTTACGCGTACCGGTATGACTAAGCCGAAAGGAGGTCATTGTACTCATCATTGTGAACAAGTTTTACTACGGGGCTAACCCTGAAATAGCAAAAAAACGAGAGTTCAATAGAAAAATGACTTATAAATATAAATTAAATATTAAAGAAAAATACCAAGTCAACAGGTCAGACGGGCGGACAGGCGAACAGACAGACAGACGGAGGCGAGTACCTTAGAGAGTCCTATAAATGAAGAAAGGTTCATCCTCTTTACATAAGACGTGCTTCTTTCCTAAGTTAGAATTTTAAAGAATTTTATAAGAATCAGGGCGTCTTACGAAATCCTGACTCAGTCGCGGGCCAACTTCACGTGTTGGTTGGGATTGCAGCGATGAAATCATATTTATCTCAAGGAGATGTATGTTTGTTTTGAAAAGAAGAGCTCGCAGATGGACGGCGGAGACTGCTACAAATTGGTTTTCGAGTGAAATTACATTTTGGAGTAGTTTTAGATATCAGAAACTGCGTGATTCATTTCTTTAGGACTCTAAAGAACAGAATAGTACTAGAATGTCTCACTACAGACTTGTAGTGAAACATTATATTCTAGCTAGCTCAGTGCAATGGGATGATCAGTGAGCTTATTGTCTAGCAACGACTTATTTCGGTCATCTGCCATGGCGACGACGCGACGAGGGCAGAAATAGTGTCGAACTAAATTGAAGCATCAGCTGGGCAAAAATTTTATGATCTGACTCAGAGTATGTTAAAGCAGGTAAAGAACTAATTCACATTAATTGTCCCGGGTGGCAGTGGCAGGCTCCATGGGGTGGAAATGTAGCGGTAAACGTGAATGGAATCTATTGCCTGCTTGTCTGCAAGTTCCGCTCTAATTAAATATCTTTAAATAAACTTAACTAAACTTAACTATATTGTGCTTCCAATTGTGCTTCGTGACATAAGATCTTCTTAGTAAGTAGTTACTTACCCTTCATCCACATTCGTTCGTTCTAAAAATTCATTTCATTCATTCATTCATCATAACCAGCTACTAACGTAAAAAAATATTATAATTTTTAATCTTTGCTTGCTGCAATGCAGAGCTAGAAGTTATATTGTGCTCGCTACACATATACCTACTGTCAGTTTATTAAAATTATTGAGGCTGGCTCCACGATCTTTTATGTCTTTGATGCTCATGTTCCTATTAATTACATTTCTTTCAAATTAGGTAATAATAATATAATACAATTTACATAATATAATAGGGTAGATGACTGATGTTCATATCGTTGAAACCAATAGCTTTGATGAAGAATTTAAGTAAATATAGTATGTTTATTGAAAAAATAATTTAAATCGGTTTATAATGTTCTGATATATGAGCGTTTAAATTTATTGTTAGAGACAACTCTGTCCCTTTCCCACAAAACAAAAAATGACGTCACGCCTTACTTGTCAGAATATAATTTATATGGCGTACAGAGAAGTGACGTCACGATTTGGTATTTCGTCTCTCTGTCTAGCGTGATATTAAAATGCTTATAAGTTGCTTATTTTTGATCAGATTGTCATTTTCTTTTCATTAATCAGCTATGTGTATGGGCTAAATTTTAATAGGACAATAAAAAAAACCAGTCATCTAGCCTATTTCGAATATAGGGACGCAAGTACGCAAGACTGAATACGGCCCGCTTTAACACAGCTCTTGGGTTAATTGAAGATGTCCCCGGGAAAAAAAACACTCTACTTCACGAGTAAAAGCTGTCACACACGATGAAGATGCTATAATATTATAATATTTCATTTTATCATAGAACATATTCAATATCGCTTCTCATACAAAACAAATGACAAACAAGTGACGATAATAATATATATTTCAAATTTGTATGGCGATCGTAACATGAAATATTATAGCATCTTCGTCGTCTGTGACGGCCTTTATTCCACTGAACTATGTAACCCTACCTACGTGGATATTGGTTATTTATATTACGCAATGCACTACGATGTTATAGACACATAGGTACATAATACGTGTAGTACGTACTATAGTTTGCACATGGTGTTGTTTTAGTTTTACAATGCACACAATGTGCCAAAATACGAGCGAATTATTCCGCTTACTAACGGTTCTAGGAAAACTCATTAAATTGAATGTCACTCTGAGATTGGATGCAATATTTCAAGATGGCTCTTACGAAAGACTCGTTCAAATCATTGTCATAATAAATGTCTCTTTACGTTTACCGCTTATGTATTTATTTTGTGATACTTTTTACTATTTTTGTTCTTTCTGTTCTTTCTGTGGTGTATCCACTGAGCGTGTAGGTATAGGGAGGACCTCATATACTCAATGCTCGTTCATACAAATAGACATTGGCGAAAGTAGGAATCCTTAATTTGTTTGAGTTCCCGATCGCATGGTAGGGTTGCTCTAGATCCACTTGATACAATGATTAAAGCGCAGCAACGCCGCATGTATAATGGGCACTTTCGGGCAGGGAGCTATACGCAGAGGACTTTTCGGCTAGGGATTTGTTGCCTTGCAATAATAATTGTTATTATATTATTTTTAGTATTATTAGTATCTATTATTTTAATAATGTACTTTTTAATACTATTTTTTTAATTTGATATTCATGATTTGAGAGATGATACTCTATATTATAGAAAAAAAACACAAAACCATTTCCCACTTTATAGGCTCTATAAAGTGTGAAATGGTTTTTTGGTTGTAGAGTTTAGTGTTTACAAAATACACAATACAGCTTAAAGATAATATTATTTAACATATCGGCTGTAATTTGCTAGACAACCCATTTGCAATTTATCAATGTAGGTACATACTTATTATCTAACATAAATAAACTTTGTCATAATCAAATAACAGATGAGGCATGAGGTATATATTTCTTAGACCGTATCCAGCCGCACTCAGAGACGTTTAAGGGATACTTAAACTATCACTAAGTAAAGATTTCTAAAAGTTGTATCTCAGAGTCAGTTAATGGATCATTAGTGAGTTTAATCAACCCTTAACTTTAAGTAGCGCCCAACCCTTACTTAACTATTTAAGGAAAGATTTGACGTTTACGATTGAGGTTATCTTTCTGTTTTCGTGGTGAATTTGTGTTGCTTTGTTGTTGTTTTTTAGAAAAATGTCTGATTTCGAAGTGTTTATTGAGTTTGTAAACTATGCAAGAAGGTATAGGGACGTAGGACCGAGGCGGTATTTACGAGATTATACTGATCCCTTTACAAAATATTTAGTCCAAGAATTATTCAAGTCCATATTTATTAAATATTGATATTCGACTTGATTTTCATATAAATACTTGAAAAAATCATAAACTTGACACTGGCAGAATGCACAACGTGCGATGCCAAGAACTAAGAAAAAAAAAAGGAATAGAAAAGGGTGGCTACGCCAGACTTGTTTGACATGACAATGACAATACATAATTTGACATTGGCTGAAAATAATGCCATAGAGAAAAATGTGGAATGATATATTATATTTGTACGCAAAAAAGTCCTTTAACTTTGTCTTATAATCAAATCTGATAGTAAAAGAACTAGTTGTTACCTAATAATGCATTGAATGAGGATTGTGATGTGTTTTATTGTATATTTGTACTAATTGAAATTTACATTTTGTAGTGCGGCAACACAAACGCTATATCAATATTCTATCGATAGAGTTATTCAGATGTTGCCTCGCCTTACGGATACTTAAATCTGTCATTAACTAATGAACACTTAAATTCTGTCTCTGGGATGAAACGATAATTAATACACTTAAGGTTACTTAGTAAAGTATCATTTAGGACTAATTTAAGGAACCTTTCTGAGTGCGGCTGTTAGACTACTACTTACGACAACAATACTTAACTAAACAAATAATGGGGAAGTGTCTCCCGGATGACAAAACAACAGATGCAAACCAGAGAAATTACTGCATGGGTATGAAGAGATTTAACATCTAATATCACAGGGTGACGAGCGCAGTGCAGTGCCGCGCAAGAATTGTATTCGTAAGTTCACAATTCTGGCACTGCCACTGTTAGTGGCAGGCATGACGCTTACCACCAGGCAAACGTCTTGCTCGTCTCGTCACTTGAATGCTCGGAGGAACTAGCTCTCTCTCTTGAATGTATAAAAAAAACTGTTTCCCAAACGCGAACGAGGTAAATAAAAGAATCCAGACGTCTCGTTCTTTCGCAATAAGCTTTTACCAGGCAAATGTGAAGATCATAGGCCAGTTTACGATCCCGTAAATATCGTAAAACACAGAACAAAAAGTTAGCTCCCCTCGTGCATCATCCGCGCTTCTTGAAGAGCCGCTTAGTAGTCGTGTTTACGATGCTCTTAGAACACATTTAAAAGCTTTTTAGCAAATTCTGGTTAAAACTATTACGGTTTTGTTAGGGAAATTAATAATTGTTTAGCTGATTGTTTCAACCGCTACGCTGTTGTTATTTGACTTGAAAGCAATGTTTGATTCTAAAATAGGTAGGTAATAAAAAAACATCTTGTGTCTGTTAAGAAGTACAGCACCACACCTACTTATCTGCTATAATAATAGGTCTTTACCTATGAAATTACCGTTCTTCAGTACTGGTCATTTCAAATAGAAAAAAAGTTTGGAATGGCTTTGTATTCTGATATCAAATTAATTTTGTCTTAAAAACATGACATTATTTTTACAAACTCAGTCTTTTGTTTATTGATTAGCGTTGTATTTTCATTACATTTGAACATTTTTCGTCATAATGGATACTTTAAAAATTCGTGTAATTATGGAATATGCGTTCCGTCGTGGCACCAACGCGACATAAACGGCACGTAACATCAAAAACGTTTACGGAGAGAACTGTACAAACGAACGCACAACCCGTTATTGGTTTTCCCGGTTCCGTTCTGGAAATGTTGACTTGAAAAATGAAGCTCGTGGTCATCCGGAGACTTTGGTCAACAATGATGAATTAAAGGCGATTGTGGAAGCTGACGAAACTCAATCTACAGCTGAGCTAGCAGCAGCTTTTGATGTTAGCATCAAAACAATTTTGATCCATTAGCGACAAATAGGCAAGGTAAAAAAACTTGATAGATGGGACGCCCCACGAACTTAACGATCGCCAGCGCAACGTACGCGTCGAGACCTGCCTCGCGCTGCTGCTACAGACAGTCTCCAAGCTGCAAGAGCTGGCGTTGGAAGCTCTCCCTCATCCGCCATACTCACCAGACCTTGCACCTACCGACTATTACTTTTTCCAAAATTTACACAACTTTTTAGTGGGTTAAAAATTCAATTCCCGAGAGGCAGTACAAAATACCTTTGAAGAGTTTGTTGCCTCCCCGTCCAGCTAATTTTTACAAGAAGGGCATCAATAAACTGCCAATTCGTTGGCAAAGATGCGTCGATTGCATGGGTGATTACTTTGAATAACAGAAATAAAAAAGTTTTAAAAAATAAGTCATTTCACTTATTCCATACAAAACGGCAATTTCATAGGTAAAGACCTAATATTTATGAACTTACCTGAATTGTGAACTTGCGAATACAATCCTGCGGCGCACTGCACTGGGATCGTCACCCTGCCCAGTAATTTCTCTGGTAACATTGCCCTTCAAACCGGAACACAGTATGCTTGCACACTACTGGTTGGCGATCGCAAAACTGGCAAAGGTGTGGTACTGGCCCAGGCGGACTCTGCAGTAGAATCCTAGCACTACAAAATCTATCCAATCTAATATTTATTTCTATCATCTAGTACACTTGTACAATGATGTGCTTTTAATGTGTGAGTGTGTGTACTATAAGACGCCGTAAATATTGGCTACTAACGTTTAAAAAACATTAAAAGTAGGAGAAGTTAGCCCTTTCTAATTAAACCTGTGCGTACACAATATCTTTAATTCAATGGTACAATACCTCTTATACCTCATACAGACTTCCGAAACAGTAATCAGCTTCCACGACTCAATGTATGTACGGCCTTACTTATAAAAACGCCCCTCAAACTTAGTCACTGCTTAAATTTCTCTGTCTTGTTCTTGCACGTGACTCCTCACGTCAGAGAGAAGTTGACAGAGCATCTTAAGCAGTGATTAACGGTTGAGAAGTTTTTTAAGTAAGACTGTATACATAAGGAGGGAGATATGTCATATCGCGCTCTCAAATGGATCCGTGAAAACGGCCCCAGGGACTGTCTCGCCTGTCTGCGCTCACTAAGCGAGACGCGCGCTATCCCTTTTGCTCTCATAAAAGTGTTTTTTCTCATTCTTTCGCACTCTGGCGCATCTCGTAAACATGACGGCACGGGGGTAATTTTCAAACGTTGTTTTATTACGCAATGGCGTATCTTTCGTAATCTTTGCCACGAGTCTACAAAAGCTTTTGGTAGAGTACCATACCACATTTCATCAAACATGCCCCATAAAAATTGTTTACAAGAAACTGATTGACGATGTCTTAAAACTCTCATTTTGTGTATCGCAGACATTTGTCGGTTATCTCAACATTGCGTTAATTTTAAATAAAATTTTGACGTTGAATGGCTGCCAATCGGTGCGGGGAATAATTTGGGGAAACCGCGGACGTGGTAGGCGTCTGGTTCTGGCAGCGGGGTCTCAGATTGAGAACATCTGTTGTTACATGCCAAATGAGTGACCAACGGAAAGTTCCTAAAGATTAGCAACAGAAACCGCAGAATTATGTTCTATTGTCAAATTTTGGGAATAGGTAACCTATTCATCCTCTCATTGTATCTGTTGTTTTCCGCAGTATTAGTCAGACCTACCTATGATAATTCAGGGTGTAAACTATTCCCATTCCAATTGACTTACAAATCTGTTCTTGACCTTTGCGAATCTGTCGTACCCAAGGACCCAAGGAGGTTTGAAGATAAGCTTGCGCTCTCGGAGGAAGGATTTCCCTCTTCTTGCGCTTTATCGCAATGATATTACAGTATTTATCTCAATGCTTTATCGTACCTTATTCATATCAGTTATCAATACACTCACTGACGTGTACGTCACTGAGGTCATTAGCTAGCACACATTGGAAGGATTACAATCAGAAGGATCACAAGTGCGAGAGTAAACATATGCCGGGCAAACATAGGTATCCGAACTTAGTTTACCAACACCATCATTAAAACCAAAAACTCGTACGAAACGGTTTGATTCCACTTTCCTTATCCGAGCCTTTCCTTATTAAGAATTCCCTAAAAGTGGCCCGAGTGGGGGTTTCCCGATAATTATAATCTGGGTGTCTTCAAGTCGCGAGTGAATCGGTTTCTTCAGGCAAGCGTGCTCCATCGTAGACTGCATCTTCGTTTATCATCACACGAGATGGTAGTCAAACGTAAGCCTATAAACACTTTTTTTTTAAAGGCATATTATGCAGTTGATGGTAAGTAAGTTCGTATAGGCTGAGTGGCCAGCCCTAGTTTCAGTGTTAATTACCGCCCGAATGCCCCTGGCATGGCCTGACGGCTACAGAAATATAGAACAAGCAACCGGGACCAACAATTTCGGTAGGTAGCGCTCAAATGCCAGTCACGGTCACCCATCCAAAGACTGACCGGGTCGTCCGTTGCTTAACATTGGTGATCGTTTAGAACCACCAAGTCAAGCTACGCCACGAGCGCTACGCTCCTGTTAGTGATGATATAGTGACTAGATAAGCAGACAACTCACTTCGTGTGTAGGTAGGCAGGCTAGGTACGAGTTTAAGCGGAAGCGAGCACCAGCAGAAGGCTCTCGTAAATCTGACGATCTTCCATTACCAGCCGAGCAGCCGACAGTTACTCAATATGCAGAGATTGTTTTCCAGAACCCGTACCGAGTGTCAAACAAACTGTGAATTAATCACAGATGTTTATAATTAGCCTTTGGAGGTATGATCGGAAGCCAATGTGTTGTACCTAACGCGTCTCGCCGTTATTAATGGCGCTTGCTGGCCAATACTGGCCTTTGCCGCTGGGTTTTGCTTTTTCTAGTGAACCAATGGGATATATTACGGATATACAATACAACTATAGTATCTTGCTCGAGCTGACTCCGTCAATTCTAAAACAAAACTAAGATTGAAATTCTTTCTGGTAATTTAACGAATAGGTAGGTAAACTTTTTAGTCCTTTAGTCCGGGTGTGATGAGCCCAATTGTTTTTTTATGTATCTCTTTTGTTTTCTGGCAAGGGCCCTTTTGTTGCCAGGAAAGAATAATGTTATGCGAAGAAGTTTTGCCAGTGGAAAGTATAGTGCTCACTATGCTTTCCACTGGCAAAACTTCTCGTTAAACGCTCGTCCATCGCGATGGAAAATAATTAAAGGAAGCGGAGACGAGTGGGGAGAGTACACGTATATAGGGATCGACTAATCACACGCGTTTTTTCTAGCAAAGGTGTGGTACTTCCCCAGGCGGACTCTGCAGTAGAGTCCTACAACAACAACAAAAATAATAAAAAAAAAACAAAAAAAACGGCTTGAATGAATATTTAATTATTAAGATTGGTGAATTCCTGCACGCCTTCTCTACGCTTCGATGGAACGCGCCTTGACAGTTTTAATCAATTTTAGAGCTTCACCTTTAAAAAAGTTGGTAAAGTTTCAAGAAGCTCCAGGTCTAGAAACTAGGCTGTTGTATGGGGTGCTGTACTACTGTTATATTGTATCGCTAGGCAAATTGTCCAAGCGAGACTCTAGACTAACAGACAAACATTCTGACGTACCTGCCCACGCGTTACACGGAAGCCCAGGTTACTCACTCGCCAGGTGAGCTCTTGGAATCTTGAATGAAACGACATGCGAATGCCTCATCGTCTGTCGTATTTTTGCTACTCATTATTAGGCTTGCGTTTGATCGATAGTACCATCAATAGAACTAATACAACGTTTAGATTAGACGCCAAACGTCTCTCCTTTTAGCTGTTGTATTATGCCAAACTTAAACAGGTGCATATAATGCGCTGCCAACTTTCGATTTATATTGGGTTATGATGGGGTTATGTAACGATATTACGAAGCCGAAATAATGTCATTGTACTTATTAGTTAGTAGAACAACTGTTACTATGGGGTCAAACCAAAATGATATAGGTATATAACTTACTTTAAATTATATTACTACTTTTAATTTTTAAATGATTCGCTGAATGGAGCCCACGACACATGTCACCCTAGTGTGGGATCCAGGGTACGCCGAATGCTATTTAGGTTTTTTTTTCTGTTATTTTTTTTTTTGTTGTTGTCTTTCGGTATGTTAAAAATGTAAATCTTATGAATAATAAACTATTATTATTATTAAACCGGAAATCGAGCAAAATTCAGCTATTTCTCATACTTACTTACGTCCAGTATGAGTTATGTTTATGATTTTGGTCCGTCTCTTAGTAAAAGTTGTTCGAAATGATTAGTGTGCGTGACAACGTGTCTGTGTAATGCGCTTGTGCTTTCCAGTAAGGTAGCGTAGAGTGTAAATTCACAGAAATAACCGAAAACTGATACTTGTGTAGTTGTATATACCTATGTATGTAATTTACCCGTGGCTCACCTATTGGGTGAACCAAGGGCCCTACATTTTTTAAACTTACCCGTAGCTCACCTGTTGGGTGAACCAAGGCCCTGCATTTTATACAATCTGTAACAATAAGGTTCAACAATACGGAAGGGTATGTATGTACTCATAATTATGAACAACTTCTACTATGGGGCGAACCTTGAAATTACGAAAAAAAATCTGCTCACTTGGATCATCATCATCAGCCCGGAGACGTCCGCTGCTGAACGAAGGCCTCGCCCTTAGACCGCCACACTGTACGACAACCTGCCATTTGCATCCACCGGTTGCCCGCGACTTTTACAATGTCGTCGGTCCACCTAGTGGGAGGCCTTCCTACGCTGCGTCTTCCGGTTCACGGTCGCCACTCAAGAACCTTTCTTCCCCATCGGTTACCAGTTCTTGGAGCGATGGGGCCTGCCCATTGCCACTGCAACTTGCAAACCTTGCGAGCTATGTCGGTAACTTTGGTTCTTTGGCGAATATCCTCGTGCTGCATTCTATCGCGCAAAGTAACTTCGAGCATAGCTCTCTTCATTGCCCGTTGCGTGACTCTGAGTTTCTCCAAAACTCACTTGGATACCTGCTACTAATAGGTGCGACAGCCCTACTTACTCCTTAGAGAAACAATACGCCTTCAACACCACATGAGAGCGACTGTCAAACGGAATTCGGATCATTGAATAATTCCTGCGTGACCACGCGTTTTACTAATTTTTCAACCGATTTAATAAAAGGAGGTTCTCAATTCGGCTGTTTTTTTTTTGTATGCATGTATAAAGTAATGGGCGATTTTCTGAAAAGCACTTAATAAAATAGCTCATTGTAGATGGCGCTAACTTTGCGACGACCAGACGTGGCTGTTATTGACAAGTTTTTTATTTTATTTTAGTGCCACAGACCACAAATATTATGCTGGAAGACCCTTGTTGTAGCCTTCCAGACATATTGTGAAAGTTTAACTGACCAGTGGGATCGATGTAATAAGATTAACTCTGACTCTGATGACTTTTAGCTTGCTTTGTGTTTCTGACATTTAAATGAATTTTTGACATGTTAATTTTTAATTTGAATTTCTTACTTTTATTATTATTATTTTTTGATTGAACTGTAGTAATTGAACTGTTTTTGTATTGTATTTATTATTATTATTTTTCTTTTTTGTTTATTATAATTTTTGTGAGATTCTAATGTAATTGGCCTGACCGTGTTTAATCTCAATAAATACAATTTAATTTAATTTAATTTAATGCTGTTTTTGACTGTCACGTATAGTCAGCGCCGTCAATCGAGTTGAAGAGAACTACTTTTTTTTTCATTGCCTGTCAGAAAATCCCCCTTTATGGATTGATTTGGATGATCTTTGTTTCGTTTGGTAGGTGAATAAATAAATTCAGAGGAAAATATTTTTTATCAAAATCGTTTCAGTAGTTTGGTTTTTAAATCAGAATAACTGGAATATATCAAAATAACTGGAAAATATGAAGTCATCTAAGTAAATAGTCGATATTAGATGTCGGTTGTTTTTGTGTCGAGGGGAGCTAAATCCTCCAAGTCAGTGACCAATACAGTAACAAATAATTTGTGCTACTAGGCTAATATAAAATCAATCTAAAATATTTTATCACTAAGCACGCGGTGTCGGATCTGTGCGTGGTACGACTGCTTGCCCGGTGGGGGTGCAGGTGGGCAGTTGATGCTGACTACTGGTATTATGCCAGTGACGTAGCTCCCCAGCCGTCTAGAGAAATTGTTATTGGATACGGATATTATCTCTTTATAAACATAGTAGCTGTACCAGATCACGCGTTGTTGAGGCTCAAATAATTATATACGCGATATAATAACTGGCTTACTCGAATGCAATGTTTTGTCAAAACTTTGAAAGTATAATCGATGAAGATTTTCGTAGACATCAAACACATTACGTTACTTTGTACAAAATAATAACTTTTTTTTTATGTTTCTGTAGATGGTACATCCTAAATTTTATTCCTAAACAACCAAAGTGTCAGGAAGTAGTTAGGTTTGTTTTCTAACCTACATGTTTTGTTATTAAGAGACTATCCGGGCTATTTACAATATAAATTAAATTAATTAACCGTCACCCAACAATAGCGTCGTAAACCAAGTCAACAATTTAGAGCGTGCCGTAAATCTCGGGCGGGTCACGATGCACGCCTCTTGGTAGTTTGGCAGATAGCGTGCATGGTTGCAGCTCATACGTGCATGCCTTTATTGTGCGCATCGTGGGTATGAAAGTAGGTTGACCGAGCGAAGCAAGTGGTTCATGAGTCTACATAATATCTCTAGCTTTGGCAAAAAGGAATAGACAATCGCAAATAGGTAATTCTAAATTAGCAATCTTGGTAATGTTCTAGGAAGATGATTCGATGAATTCACTCAATGATTGATGGTTGAGATTGATTTGCGTTTTATTATGTGAATGTAGATTATATTTCTGACAACACGGGATGGATTTTGTCTTTGACTTTATTCTGAGTTGCTTGTCAGAACCTGTCAAAGTGCACGTGTGTTTTTGCGGGTCTCAGTGTTGCTTGGTATAAAATATAAATTGAAGAGTTGGCAAAATTGCAATTATTTATGCAATTAGTGCAAGTTTGAAAATGAGCGTTATCTGATTCTGTTTCTGATATCACGATTCGGGCCAACAACTAGCCATATTGATATTAAATACTAACTTAGGTAAGTACCTATTTAATACGTTTGTAAAAGTCACTGCACTTTATTAGCCAGTATTAAGTTCTCACTGACAACCGATGGGGAAGAAAGGTTCTTGAGTGGCGAGACATTGTACAAGTCGCGGGCAACCGGTGGATGAAAATGGCAGGTTGTCGTACAGTGTGGCGGTCTAAGGGGGAGGCCTTCGTTCAGCTGTGGACGTCTCCGGGCTGATGATGAAGTTCTCAGTAAGATTTACTCGTATAGTTCAAGTAGGTATACAGGGTAGTAAGTATCTATAGCTGAATAGATCAATCGGTTCAAGTTTATAAATGACCACTTGTCGAACGTAGGTAGCTAAGAAGAGTTTATTGGACGGGATTGCAATATCTTTAAATATGTTTTATACCTATTTAGCCACGAAAAATATAAACCTTCCATATTAAATTAGAGAGAAATATAAACCAAATAAATATGTTTTACGGAAGGCGAAAAAACCTTTCGCTATAAAGCTAAGTGCGCTGTCAGTTACTTTTTACCTTTCCTAGCGGACCTAGATGCACATTGCACGGGCATACTAAAGATAAGAACATTTATGCAAAAAAATTAAAAGAAAAAGATGAATCTACGGATCGCACTAAAAAATAAAATATGACTACAAAAACAAATCCGAAAAGTACCTATTTCTGATTAATCAGGTAAAAATTAGTAATTAAAGACTTAAAAATTACTTAAAATTAAAGAGACCAATATTATATCGGTACAAACAATAAGTCCATACAAACCTCACACACAAATAAAATTATGCAACACCACTTTTAATTAAAATCACATCACAAATTAAAAACTTAATTGCCGCCAAAATTCCGGCGGGAAACCGTCCGCGATTGACGTCAGTGTTGCCACCTCGAACATCGGCCCAACACTGAGACTTGACACAATAACAGCATTTACACTGATCCACACTTTTGTAAACCATACAAGATAATATATCGCGACGTGATGAAGGGCAATGCTTATTCTGGCGTAGATTATTTGGCAGATGCTCCTAACGAACCTGCTAATGGTTTGAGAAGCTTCTACGAGTAGAAAACCTAAAAGTTCTTAGGTAAGCACACTAACAATACAGCCTAATACAGGTAAGTATTAACGAGTACTTAGGCATCTAGCTCTACTAT
The DNA here is from genome assembly GCA_905404285.2 of Erannis defoliaria. Classification (NCBI taxonomy): domain Eukaryota; kingdom Metazoa; phylum Arthropoda; class Insecta; order Lepidoptera; family Geometridae; genus Erannis; species Erannis defoliaria. The sequence goes on along the minus strand of FR990084.1, from coordinate 16,363,038 downwards.
GGTCTAATCTGTGATTGTATAATTGTATATACCTGTGTATAGGTTTTTTTTATATATACAATCGCTTGACGAGAAGAGCGGGACGTTCGCCTGGTGGTAAGCGTCACGCCTGCCCATAACAGTAGCAGTGCCAGAATTGTGAACTTGCATTTGCAAGGATGACGAGCAGGGTGACGAGCGCAGTACAGTGCGCACCCTCAGTTATTAGATGTTAAAACTCTTCATACCCAGTAATAACTCTGGTAACATTGCCCTTCAATCCGAAACACAGTAATGCTTGCACACTGCTGCTTGGCGGTTTAATAACTGGCAACGGTGTGGTACTTCCCCAGGCGGACTCTGCAGTAGAGTCCTACCACCACAGGTAAATGTAATTCAAATGTATATATTGCAGTTTGTTGGTAAACTTAAACTTACTATTACATAGGTACCTAAAGTATTAAGAGCTCCGAAAACAAGTTTATCTTACCTCTCGCAAAAGACATCATGCAATAGTAGCATTGGCATATTCGTGATAGGTACAATATTTATAATAAGTTATTATACTATTATACTAATACAAGAAAATTTGTAAATTGCGCAGAGGTATTTGTGGGTCTTTGATACATCAAGACAAACATCTTTTCGTTCTACGACTTTTGCTAATTCAAGATTCTTTTTTAGATACAACAATAATAATCAAATTCCTAATGATTAATGATTTAGTCTACGGTGACAAAGACTTACGAACCAAGCGATAAGTGCTGACGATTATTACCATCAAGCGCGAGTCCTGCTCGTAAGAATAAGACGTAATTAGAAATGAAAGTGATAGGCAGCGTATATTTTTACGGGCGTTCGTTTGGATGATAGCGTTAATCTAAACACACATTAAAATAGACCGTTGAATAACTTTATTTATTTACAGGAACGTTGCTGACGTAGCAGAATTTATTAACGCGTTTTAATTATTTTTTATCTAAAATTATCTTACTTCCTATCACGGGATCTTATCTATACTATACTTACACAGGTAATATAGTATTCTATATACCATGAATTATGTAGTATGTACCTTTAAGTTATTATTTATACTTAGGTAATAACATGTATGGAGCACGCTTGCCTATAGATAAGAAACCGAGTCACTCGGGAAACGAGCGAAAGCTAATTTTACTGGATAGCGGTTCGCACAATGAAAGTAGAATCAAACCGTTTCGTTTGGGTTTTTAGAATGTTAATTAATCTAGTATATACCTACTTACAATAAAAAAAACTGCACCAAGGCAATTAGGTAGGTACTGTACATTTTTTATTTTTTTATTTTATTGTATATAATATGAGAGCAACGGAACCCAAAAATTTAGTTTTGAAAATGTTTGTCTGTCTCTCTGTCCGGGATAAACTCAGAAACTACGGCACGAAATGGAGTCTTTTTGAAATATGATCTATGAAGTCCGGCGCTTCACATATGCTATGATTTATCAAAATCGGTCCATGGATATTAAAGTAAAAGGGGAGAGGAGCTCAAAGCGGGCACCGTGCCTAAAGCGGGCACCCCCCCAAAAACGACAAAATTTTCAAAGTTATTGCGACACAGCTGCGCGTGAACAAGCCATGCACTTCCCTCAGCAATCATCCCAGCGCGCGTGCTTGTCGTCTTACGCGGTAAGACGACAAGCACGCGCGCTACGTGACGTAATTGTTTTTCGGTGCTTTTTGAATTAAAGCGCAAAGTATGTTCATTATGTTTTCCATTTTTTGGTGTTAATTGTATTAATTTTAAATTGCGCATGTTGTTTTGTACCTTTCTGGAGGTGCTTTGATTGTATTTGCTTGACTATGATTCAATGATTAAAGGTTAGAATTTGGATATAAAAAATAACCGTCCAAAAGGGCAAAACGATCTTGGCATAGCGGGTATGCCCACTTTGCCCCTGTTTGAATTGTGAAGTATGGGATTCCAAGGTCTACCCTCCAAAGACTTTTTCTATCAGGATCGATTAAAAAGAAGCTAGAACGATATACCTTCTCCAGTTTTTCACTCCTGAGTAAGAATAAAAGTTTTTGGTTAAGTCTTCAACATGGACGTTTTATTTTATAGACTGGCTCCTAGTTATAATTAAATGAGTAAAGAATTAAGACAATTTATTGTGATTTTGGTAGGTACGTTTATTAACATATACCTATATTTTTCTAATTTGTTTCAACTTTATCTTAAGGTGCCTGCTTTGAGCCCAACTCCCCGAACGCAATTCATAAAAAAAAATATAGGTGTCCACTATAACTTGAACCCCTGAAGAGCACAAGGATTAGTTTAAATATAAATAACAGTATCGCATTGAGCATTTGGCCATCCGATAGTAACTAGGTAGAGTAGGTACCTAGAATGGGCAGAATTGAGGTGGATTGGATCATGCAAAATCGAAACACAAGATATACATAATGTACTCCATGTACCTACGTACCTATACCTAACGCCAGCCTATATACAAAAATGCTTTTAAAGCAGCTGCTAAAAAGCCGTCGTTTCACCTGATGGAAAGTTTACTGCTGCCTATGGACACCGGCAATTTTAGTAATGTAGGTAGTCGATGTGCGAGTCTCAAGGAACCGGTCTAGTTGACTGAAGCTAATCAAAGATAGATTAGCTTTAAAGATTAATTGGAAGGTGAAATGTTCCTAATTCTAATCCCGCGTAATAAAGTCGTGTCAGCCGACGCGATATAAACAAAGGAGCATCATTAAAATTGCTATTTCGGAGCGTCTGCCGCGAGTCACTGGAGACGCGCCGCTGCTGTCGGCGGGTGTGGGACACGTAGTGAGATACCGGCGACTTATTTTATACACTTAGGCTAATTTAGGCATTCTAGTCTTGTTTTCCTGCTTGCAGTCCTGCTTACACAGCTCACAGCTGTGATTGGTCAGTCCTCGCAGTTGCTCCCGATGTGGAGCGGCAGAAATGGCAAGAGAGCAACAGCCAGTGGCACAGCGCAGAGCAGGACACGGGGACTTAGATAGGGCAGGTGCGTGAGTTCGGTATCTACAAGCGACATTCAACAGACCTCAAGAAATCGTCAAGAACCAGAGCGGCGATAGGTTTTCTCTCTAGCAATCCCGGTCTTGTCACTTGGAAGCCTCCTTCTTTCGTTGCTCATACTAGCAATAAGTGACGAGACGAGCAAGACGTTCGCCTGGTGGTAAGCGTCACGTCTGCCACTAACAGCAGCAGTGCTAGAATTGTGAACTTACGAACGCAATCCTGCGCCGCACTGCACTGCGCTCGTCACCCTGAGATATTAGATGTTAAATCTCTAATAATTTTTCTGGTAACATTGCCCTTCAAACCGGAGCACAGTAATGCTTGCACACTACTGCTTGGCGATTGAATAACTGGCAAAGGTGTGGTACTTCCCCAGGCGGACTCTGCAGTAGAGTCCTACCACTACAGTCACTACAGTTCCAAGTCCACTCAACTCACACACATCATACTTGACCCGGACTATAATTTTAAGATCAGCTAACTCACTGTCTGCAACAGTAAATAAGGAGCGGACTCGTTAAAATATCTTGACTTAGACCGAATAATTGCTGGCACGACAGCGAGATCAATATGTACACACGATGTATTTATATTGTGAAACAATTCACAATGTTCACAGCAATTCGGTCCATTAGCATCTAATCTGAGCAAATGGAAACGACAGAGAAATATGCGACTGAGTATAAGACTGGTACAGGTCGCGTCATGTAAAAAGAACGCTGGCGGTTAAGCTACGCAGTAGGCGATTTATCGGTCTATTTGGGGGTATGAGGTGGTACCTAGCAATAACCAAAATACGAAGCTGCGAGCAAAAGGCTAATTCATAATTATTTAAAACAATAGGCCTAGTACTTTTGTGCGCAAGTGTACACATGCGCAAACACACCCCCTCTACTTTCTTCCAGCGTTATTTTTACATGACGCGACCTATAGTGTTGTTTCAGTACAATACAATAGGTACGTTTATTAATAACACCAAATTTTGGTTTTTGGCGGGACCACGGAAAAATCATGTTGTTGCATTCTATTATTTTCTTAAACTTGTGTTTTTTCGCGAATTAATGATAAAAATTGGTGGTGTTTTATTCATTGAGTGTTGAATTACATGCACGAGTGTGGGCAAGTGATATAATGTGGTGAAACATGTCTTTTCGTGTTGTTTTCAAAACTCCGTAGAAGCTGATAGTAAAGTTGCCACAACTTTACTAGGGCATGACTTGGACTCGACTATGACTAATTTCGTGTGACAGACTGTGACTCATGACATATTCGACTTGATTTTAGTAAAAAACTTGAAAATTTATAAACTTGGCACTGGCAGAATGCACAACGTGCGATGCCAATAACTAAGAAAGAAGAAGAACACCAAATTTACATGTCAATTTCTGTTTTGAAGGAATGTTATTAGAGAAATTACTGGGCATGAAGAGATTTGACATCTATAATATCTCAGGGCGCCGAGCGCAGCAGTGCGGCGAAGGATTTTGTTCGCAAGTTCACCATTCTGGCACTACTACGTGCTACTGTCATAACAGGTAGGCGTGATGCTTAGCTACCACCAGGTGAACGTCTCGCTCGTCTCGTCCTCCATTGCATTATAAAACAAGCAACATTAAAAAAAGACTTTAATAAGGGACCATCTCGAGTAGGTATAATAGACAGGTCAAACAAAAAAATATTTGTCGGAGAAATCGGCGAACAATCGGTGATACATACATTAAAATAAAATGTTTTTTTTTTAAAAACAACCCACTTCATTTTCGAATACCTGGATGACATCTTCATGTTTTCTAGTAATTTTAATTTAAAAACCAAACTACTGAACCGATTTCGATAAAATGTATATGGGACCACCTCTGAACGATTTCCTACCAAACAAAAAAGAATCAACAAAATCAGTTCATAATTGGCGGAGTAATCGCGTAACATACATACAAAAAAACATACAGTCGAATTAAGAACCTCCTTTTTTGAAGTCGGTTGAAAACATACTTACAGATGAATAACACAAAACCTCCTCCTTTTGTGAAGTCGGTTAAAAAGTAGGTACACTCAGAAAGTTGAATGTTCCATATTATCTGAAATGGAAAATCTTTTAGTTACGTTATATTATTATTATTTGTTTTATTTATACGGGAATACTCACGTTTAATTAAATCGGATACTCCGACTATAGTTATACAATATAGTGTATTTGTTAGTTATTTCATAGTTTTATTATTATTTTCAGCCTGTATTGTCCCACTGCTGGGCAAAGGCCTCTCTTCCCTCCTTCCAGACTGCTCGGTCTTCGGCTTTGATGGCCCAGTGCTTGTCGTGCGAGTTCAACAGCCTTATAATATTCAATGAGTGACATACCTACGTAGTTCTGCATACAAAATAGATTCCGTTGCACAAAAAAAAGTGATTTGGTAGCTCTATAGAGACATAGATAAGCGAACGAGCTAATGCAGCGCCTAATTGTTTCTGTATAGCAAATAACGCAAGAGTGATACGGAATACTCTTGCTCTTGTAGTTCCTTAGAAGATTATCTGCGATTCTTCATACAAACGTATTCCCCTATTTCCTTCCTGGATAATGCTTCTAGAGCAATGAGTTTTTTTACTAAAATCTAGGTCCGCTATAGGCATGTCCCTCCATTTCTTTTTTTTCATCAACTAATTACTGAAGAAAATATGACCCTCCAAAAGTCGCAAAAACGCCCCGTTTTTACCGCCGTGATCAGAGGAGTACTAGACAAATTTGAAAAGTTTTTAACATAAAAGGAGGACGGACAGACCTAGACATACTCTTTCTTAAAATTCTAATGCCAAAAACTTATTGATCGGCTTAGTTTTGGAGGAGAAAACAGGGGAATACGAAACGTCGATTAGTCAAGATTTTTGTAGGTATAAGCGTCCTGAGCTGCAGCTGTCCCTATCGTTTTCTACGGGGGCAGGCTTGAGATGAGGGAAGGTCCGACTTACACTTACACGACTAGGGAAGTGACAATTGTCTACAATTTTTATCGATACTTTAGTGATGCCCGATCAAAGGATAAACAGTCGATGAAGAACATCGATGTCGATACCGATGTTTATCCTTTGTTTTTATATTATAATAGCTGTAATTGCTCGCTGCTTCGCCCGCGTAAGCTATTTTACAACTTGGTGCGGTATTAGAATTTGGCCTGTAACCACTCTGTGGCTTTAGGATTATTAGACTATAAATGCCATGGTATAGTATAGCCTAATTGAGAGACCGCTCGACTTGAAATCGTGAAGTGGGAGGTTCAAATCCCGGGCCCATACCAATAAGCTCGTTGGAGTTTATGTATTGGTTTTAATACCGACGAAACCCGCATTTTTTTTCTATTTCTATGGCTTATGTGAATTTACCAACCCGCAACTGGGCCAGCATGGTGGAAATTTAATGATTTGATACGCTGAAAAATATGTCTCTTATACATATGTTTTGCTATTATATAATAATGATAAGTATTTATAAAGCTCGAACCGAAACATTGAAAATAAACCCGTTTTAGGGGTTGGTATTAAAAACGACAAAACACGTCGCACACACAAAAAAAAGCTTTTAACAAATTTTAAAAGTTGGATCGCCAAAACATCAATAGTTATTTATGATACGCTTTTAGAGGTTGAAAATAAAATAAAACCGAAACACATCTCTATTATTTTGTTTTGCTTAGCATATTTTACAAAGATTCATTTACAGGGCATTTTTTTTTCAATATTGGCTTACTCCTATGAGGGGTCAAAAAAAAATTGCTTAGTATATTTTACATAGTTTCATTTACGAGGAATTTTTTTCGTATTATTTTTGTAATATTGGCTTTCTCCTATGAGGGGGATGAAAAAAAATTATACTATCGACGTATCTATTATTTTCTTTTGCTTAGCATGTCTACCAAGTTTGATCGCCGTGATTAGAGTAAATATTATCTCAATGTGCCGTGCCATAAACTTTTTATTTTTATTTTTGAATACCGTTTTGCCCCTTTTAGGGGTTGATTTTTAAAAACGCTGATACATGTGTCTATTATTTTTGTTTTGCTTAGTATAATCACAAAGTTTGATTGCAGTGATAACATTTTGGTTTTCAATATTCATACAAACTTTGATACCATTACCCCTTTTAAATAAAAAAAATGCTGAAACACGTCTCACGTTCGGTCACGTTGTCTATTTATTTACTTTGTTTAATATAGTTTTACAAAGTTTGATCGCCGAACATCTAATTTTACCCCTTTTAGGGGTTAAAAATGTAAAATGCTGAAACAGGTGTCTATTTTTAGGGTCCGTCAGAACGACTAGCTTGTTTTTTTTTTAACCGTTTTCCCCTCCCCATCTGTATTTTGTAAACTTATAAATATTTTGATACGTACCTACCTACCCATTAGGTAGATTTAACAAATATATACCTACATTAAAATAAATATTATGCCAAACATATTTTTTTGAAATGAATATTCGATCAAACAATATTATTCAAAGCGAACAAATATGTGAAATGAATTTATATAAAATGAATGTTTATTCTATATAATATTATAGTAAATAGAAACATGCAATGTGATGGCTGCATGAATAATTATGCGAGCTATTTTTATATGAAATGATGAAATTATATAGGTACTCGTAAAGTGTGTGTGTACTCGTAAAGTGTGTAAGTGATATTATAGGAAAATGTGTTATAAGAAACAACCTATTAGAAGAGAACCCTATTATTTCACCAAATACTGCTAACGCCGATATTTCCAAACTGATTTGAGAGGCGAACGCAAAGCAGAGCGATAGCCGGTAATGCTGACGGCGGCGGCGCGCAGGCGCGGGAGGCGTGCGGCGGGCGGTGCGCTCTACGCACACAAACACAGACTAAGCATTCACACATTGATAGCTCGTTGTTCGGGCGCAGCGCGATGGCAATAGTTTCTTCAAATACCAATTTTTGAATTCCTCGCAGCTAATCTTCCCTCTTAATAACTCATTACAAAGAGTTATTATGCCTTCTCATCAATTCCGTTGCACAGTGCACATACATAGTCTTGTATATAATAAAAAAAAATGATATCTATCCTATGTGGCGCTAGTGGCGCCTACTATTGGCGGCAGAAAACTAATACTTACATCTCACCGAGACGTGCTTAAAGCCCTAGCCATAGAGTAAGTAAATACTACGTAATAGTCCTAGCATGCATCTAAAAACTCAACAAAATACTTAGATATTTCAAATTTTATTTATTTTAGTTTCAGGTACCCAGAATTATGCACATAATTAAAAAGTTAAAATACACCTCAAAAACAATTATAAAAATACAAGAAATTGACCAAATCAAAGTTTTTATACATGACGTTAATGCCAAAATTTCTTACTTATTAATTTTAATGACACTCTAAAAAATCTAGTCAGTCTAGGGCAGATTCCATTTATACAAACGACAATAAATACCTTATAATTCGCTGGTTATGATTTAGGGCCGGTTTTTTGATCCGTAGCTAAGCCAACGAATAGTTAAAAACGGTAACAAATTGCTAAAATCCCAATAATTCAGTTTTTTTTTTTTTTTAACACTTATAAGTGTGCGTTTGACCACCAACTCGCCTGTTGGTAAGCGACGATGTGGTCGAGGATGAAGCACGCAGACTTAGAAGATACCTATTCACTATGACCTTGAAGAGGTCTAGATTATATCTCTCAGGAAACAAGGAAGCCGGCAGCTTGTTCCACTCCTTGGCTGTACGAATTAGAAACGTGGAGTCAAAACGTTTGGTACGTATCCAAGGAAAATCCACAGTATAAGGATGATAGTGGGCTGTCTTTCTACTTGTCCTGTAGTAAAAAGGTGATGGAAGGATATGGTCGTACAACTCATCGGCACATTTGGCATCGGCAGGATTTGTTATTCATAGTTAGCATGACCAGTGGTCATAAATGTAACTAATGGTTAGCTAGTTAACTATAGTCAGTTTAACAAATGTTTATGTCGATTTTGACCACAGATCAAAAAACCGGCCTTTACCCTGTTTTGTTAACATAGTACATCATAGTTTGTAAACAATATAGTAACAGCCTCCCATAGCACGCGCCGAGGACTAATTGGTCTTTCCCCGCACGGGAACGTGATGAAGCTAGAATATGGATACGTCTGTCTCGTTTTCGCGGGGAAAATAGAGTGGATAGACTTATCACGGCTCGCGTGCTAGTAATAGGTTTATGTAGTAAATAAGATGTCATATTAAAAATTTGTACTTTTTAGATATTGTGACTGCCTACTGCTCAATCGGTAATATATCCTCTTGGAGAGTTCCAGTGCGTGGGTTCGATTCCCACGCAGGACAAATATTTTTTTCCTGAACTTAGATGTTTGTTCTTTGCCTGGGTGGTGTACATATATTTTAAGTATATACTTATTTGCAAAAAAAAAAATTCAGCTATCTGGTTCCCATAGTACAAGCTTTGCTTAGCTTGGAACTAGATGGCGCTGTGTGAGATGTCCACCAATATGTATTTATTCCACAGTTTACTCGTTATGTAGTTTGTCGTACCAGTATGACTACGAGAAAAAGTATTTATATCTACAGGAGGAAGGAAAAACCTTTCGTAAAATATGACCTCTGATTGCTTTGCTCAACGCCATGCTAGCCCAACAGTCCAACAGCCATATTATACTTTTGAATCACAAAGCAGTAGTGTGTAAACATAAATGTAATTACGTTTGATGCCTAGTAATAAGTTGCTCATTAAACTTTTTTTTTAAATAGTATAGATATGTATATTTATACAGTTCCATTTCGCGTCGTCGATTTTAAAAATAAAGGTAGGTATCAAACCAAGTACTGATCCAAAATACTTTATTTACTAGTCGAATGTAGTACTTACAAAAGTTACAAAATCCTCTTTGGCATGAATTAACTTTACTGTACATACTACAATAACAATTTAAGCGCTTCGACAATAGGGTAGATGGCTGATGTTTATATCGTTGAAACCAATAGCTTTGATGAAGAATTTAAGTAAATATAGGATGTTTATTGAAAAAATTAGTTAAATCGGTTAATAATGTTTTGATATATAAGCGTTTAAAGTTTTTGTTAGAGACAACTCTGTCCCTTTCCCACAAAACAAAAAATGACGTCACGCCTTACTTGTCAGAATAGAATTTATATGGCGTACTGACAAGTGACGTCACGATTTGCTGTTTCCTCTCTTTGTCTAGCATGATATTAAAATGATTATAAGTTGCTTATTTTTGATCAGAATTTAATTATTTTTTCATTAATCAGCTATATTTATGGGCCACATTTTAATAGGACAATAAAAAAAAACAGTCATCTAGCCTATTTTCCTGTTTCTAAATATAGAACGAGATTGACAAAGATAAGATATAATTACAGAGGCGCACAACTATAATATAGTACTGCCGTACAAGGAAAAGATCGTCTTGCGTTTTACGCAGACTATCCGCTCCCAAGCACCTTCTTGTGTTCATAGACATTTTAGATTCACCGATGAGCAGGACTCGAACCTGCGCAACGATCCGGCTAAGCCCCCATCGCTCAGCCAGTCGAAACGGTCAACAGAACTAATATAAACATTTATCAATTCTGGTAAACCGCAACCGATTTAGATCCGATCTATTAATAACATCAAAGTTACAGCTCAAATTACAAAATGTAAAAAAATAATGGTAGTTCCTAGTTGTCACCCCCTTCTTTGTCCCTTGAGTAACCAAGCTCCAAACTTGGTTTAAACACATCTAAATAGGTTCCGGCTTTTACAAGTTATATTTTGTAGTAACTGTAAGAATTTTAAATCAAGGCACCAATGTAAAAACTAAAAAAAAATTTGGTCGAAAATAGCAACATCCTATATTTGTTGATTACTAATTTATAATTTTAATTTAACCCTTTAAGCGCAATCACCGTCATATCTCAAATAGGGCAGATGACAGATGTTTATATCGTTGAAACCAAAAGCATTGATGAAGAATTTAAGTAAATATAGTATGTTTAATGAAAAAATAATTTAAATCGGTTTATAATGTTCTGATATATGAGCGTTTAAAGTTTTTGGTAGAGACAACTCTGTCCCTTTCCCACAAAACAAAAAATTACGTCTCGCCTTGTCAGAATATAATTTATATGGCGTACAGAGAAGTGACGTCACGATTTGCTGTTTCGCCTCTCTGTCTAGCATGATATTAAAATGCTTATAAGTTGCTTATTTTTTATTAGTTTTTTTTTTCATTAATCAGCTATATTTCTGGGCCGCGTTTTAATAGGACAATAAAAAAACCAGTCATCTAGCCTATTATGAAAAAGATATTCCAGGCGTGGATACACGTAATGTTATGTTAGTTTGAAAACTGAACGATGTCTAAGTGAGAGCTATGAGAAACCATGCCTACAGGGCGCTGGAAGTGACATAAGGCTACGAATACTTGGCTGTTAAAGGGTTAAAACCCTAAACTGTTCTGAAACTGCTGTTACCAGAAGCTTACTAACATTGTTGCAATTCAAGTTTGTTCTCTAGATTTTATTTCTGTATCTTACTCTCACCAACAATAACAATAAAAAATATAAACATAACTCTGTCGCGCAAATTTTCCAGTTCTTACGCATTTTCTGGTACCGACTTAACAAATTTCGTTAAGATCGGTTCAGCCTTTTAGTCATGAAGGGGTAACAAACAGACAAAGAGCAAGTGTTACTTTTATAATAGTCCTAAAGATTATCTTACTTCTATTATACCGATGACGGATGCTCCGATATTTTATTTAGAACAACATATTTATCCGTACAGTTGACGGGGGGAGTACCGTCGTAGTTTCTGTGCAAATTGTACAGCTTCCCGTAATTTATTTGTATTTTATTCATTTAGTCAAGTGTACTGATAAAATAAACTGTAGTCGAATTAAATTTACATTTTATGCAAATTCAACAACGAAATAAATTTAATATAATATTCAAAGAAAATCGCCCACTATCCTATCTGACTAAATTGTGTAAAAATTACGCTTGGACTAGATAGGCCATTAGATTAATTCAACACTGGATATGGATAGCGAGAAGTAAGTGTGTGTCCGCACAAGAGCTGTGGCGGCGACGGGTGCTTTGACGCGCATCAAAGCACACCTTATGTGAAAACTTGGGTGACAAGTCAGATGTTTGATATTTCAGGACCGCGCGCGCCAGCGCGCCCGCGATTTGTACGTGACCAAGCCCTAATTTATTGTTCAGTGCTCCTGTCGTACAAAATTATTGCATATCTTGTGAAAAGGAGCAAAATTTTAAAGAACTAATATCGAAAACACGACTCGTGGTTGACGCTTACACAGATGTTTGTCAATTTGAAATCTATTGTCACACGGTATTGCACTTACATTGCTTTCAAGTATCCTGCAGGGCTAACATGCGCACCGCGAGAAAATTTTGTCGTGTCTTTATGTCGTGCGAAAACGAGACAAACTTATACAGATTCGTAGCCTTGTCCTGTTTTGTAGAATCGAGAAAATTTTCTCGCGGTGCGCATGTTAGGCCTGCAGGACTGGTGTTAAGTGAATCTAATGGACGATGACCTCTGCGGTAAATTTTGGTTACCCATTATGATTATGTCATGCATAGTTTGGTCTCAATTTCTTGCCATAACTTCGAAGCCTCTTGTCTATCGGTGAACCTGCCGTATCTGCTTTCATGCTAGGCAACGCCGGCGCCCTAAGCTGTGATGGCTCATTGTAATTAATTCTCTTCCTTTTCTTCTTCCGCGTTTTCTTTTCCATAAACTCACTCTCGCTGTCAGGGTCCGGATATTTTTCGATTCTGGTTGTCTTTTTATCTTTGCTTGTAAGCACAGTTGGTACAGAACATTTTCTTTTCTTTCTAGTAGGTTGATTATCGTCTGGCACTTGACTTTCAGTTACGTCTGCAATTTCAGGCTTCTCGCCATTTTTTCGTTTCCTTCTCTTTTTCTTTGTGACTTCTTGTTCTTGGTTATCTTCAGGCTGTCCAGTCTCAGTATTGTTTTCTGCTGGTATGACTTCACTGTTGTCTCTTCTCTTTTTGTTTTTCTTGGTATTCTTGTCTTCTTGGTTATCGTCAGGATTATTTTCTGCTTGTGGTGTAACTTCAGCATTCTTGTCTCTTTGTCGTTTGTTTCTTTTGGTCGTTGTGACTTTCTCTTCTTGGTTCACGTCAGATTCTTTTTTAGGATCATCATTTTCTAGTGGTAGTGTATCTGTAAATTTCTCGCCTTTATTCTTAATATTTTTCTTGTTTTTGGCTTTCTGCTCTTGGTTGTCATCAAGTTGTTCACTCTCAGCAATATTTTCTATTGATGGTGTAACTGTAAAATTCTTGTCTCTATTATTTTTGTTTTTCTTGGCCTTCTTGTCTGCCTGCTCTTGATTTTCATCAGGTCGTTCACTCAAAGCGACAATTTCTGCTGTTGATATATCTTCAGAATTCTTATCTCTTTTCTTTTTGCTTTTCTTGTTCTTTGTGACTTTGTGCTTTTGGCTGTCATCAAGTTGTTCCATATCAGCGTCGTTTTCTGCTGGTGGAGCAAAGTCAGAATTTTCATTTCTTTTCTTTTTGTTTTTCTTGGACTTTATGTCTGCACATTCTTGATTTTCATCAGGCCGTTCAATCACCGTGTCAATTTCTACTGTTGATATATCTTCAGAATTCTTATCTCTTTTCTTTTTGCTTTTCTTGTTCTTTGTGACTTTGTGCTCTTGGCTGTCATCAAGTTGTTCCACTTCAGCGTCGCTTTCTGCTGGTGGAGCAAAATCTGAATTTTCATTTCTTTTCTTTTTGTTTTTCTTGGACTTTATGTCTGCACATTCTTGATTTTCATCAGGCCGTTCAGATTCAGAATACTCATATGTTTTTATTTTGCTTTTCTTGTTCTTTGTGACTTTCTGGTCTTGGTTGTCAGCAAGTTGTTCCATGTTAGCGTCGTTTTCTGCTAGTGGGGTATCATCAGGAATATCATTTTTTTTCTTTTTATTTTTCTTGGTCGGTAATATTATTTCCGAAGCGTTGTCTTTTTTCTCAGAAGGTTTTTTCCTAACTTCTTGCTCCTGGTTAATATCTAATCCGCTCATGCTATCGCTTTCTGTAAGTGATATAACTTCAGCATTTTTGTCTTTTATTCGTTTAGATTGATTGATTTTTACTACTTCCTTGTAGTTTTCGCTTATTGGTTCGCTCTTACTATCACTTTCTGGTATTGATATAATTTCGGGATTTTTGTCTTCATTCGATTCAGTTTTATTATTCTTTGTGGCAATCTGCTTTATGTTCTTTTTTAATTCACTCTGACTATTTGTAGGAGTAACATTTCCATAATATCTAGGTGATGGAAGCCTGATATTTTTAGTTGTATTGGCTCTGCGTGCATCAAGGACTTCAGTCGATTTTCGTATCTTGTTAGATACGCCATGTTCTTCGCTGTCTTTTAACTCTATTATGTTCTTGGGATCACGGTTTAGTCTCAAGCCATCACTAGTCGCAGATTGGTTGGTAGCTGTTGAACGTTCCATGCTGATGGTTGTTGTGAACTCTATTTGGCTATATTTCGTTTTGCCCACACTCGTCAGGTAAGTGTCGAATATGTGGCGACATACTGTATAGTCCGGTCGATCTTTTGGCTCCAGAGTTTTTATGTATTCAAAGAATTCTATTAGTTCATCTGTAAATAAGGGATAGTTTGCGTGTAAGTAAACGATATTAATGGTGTCGGTTTTCAAAAGCGTTTTGTTTATATCCTTTAGGTAAGCAACCAATTAAACCGAAAAAATAAAACAAACGATAGTTTCTCACCAGGCACATCAGGATAGTCGGTTTCAATTCTGGTTCGGACATTATTCATGAAGTCAGTTTTCATTTTGTGTACCTTCTTTGGGTCTTCCAGGACCTTCTCCCAGGGTAGCTCTCCGATAAGCCACTGCAGCAGGTTGTAGCCTAAGATTTCGAGGTCACCGCGCATTGTTTTTGCTACAAAATACAGAACGGTGGATGTGTAAAAAGAACTGTTCCTTTTGGTTCCAGCACCTTTCAACTATATTATAACTAATAATAGTTCATGAAAGAAAGTCACAAGTTTTCTCTATAGTTAACTGGCAAATGGTCTTTATTATTATGACAGACTTATAGCTCAGTTGGTAGCATGTCTGCCTTCAGAGCTGTAAGACGTGGGTTCGATCCCCACGCAGGACAAAAATGTATGTGACAAACATAGATGTTTGTTCTGTGTCTAGGTGTAGTATGTATTTACGAAAAAAATATGTATGTATTCTATCAGCTATCTGGTTTCCATAATACAAGCTTAGCTTAGTATGGGGCTAGATGGCGCTGTGTGTAAAATGTTCCCCAATATTTATTTATTATCACTACACTTATATGGTCTATTCTATGGTACGCTAAACTACGATGGTAAATGGTTATGGTTGAGCACGCGAGTACCTCTATAGTCGATGGTTAGTCGCGTACTGGTTTTGGAAAGTATTTGAAACCGATTGCGCGTCAAATGTAACTATGCATAAACGGTCAATCGCTAAGCTGCTCCGCGTAGCGGGGCTTGTGCTTACTTTACGGCTTAGCGGCTAATTGCTCCCCGCAGCGGCACGTAAAATCGTATACACACCGCGGGAGCAAGTAAAGAAGCCTCAGATCTCATGTTTGTCACTTCTTTACTTTTGCTTCCTAGGTGAGTAATGTACTATTGGTTAAGACGCAGTAAATGAGACTCACCGCCTACATGCCTGTCTGTGCTTGTATACTCAATGGTGCCTTCGTGTGCGCTCTTAGGGTCCGGTTTGTAGTTGTCTTCTACAATCCTGAAAGCGAGTCCATAGTCT
This sequence comes from Erannis defoliaria, assembly GCA_905404285.2. Lineage (NCBI taxonomy): Eukaryota > Metazoa > Arthropoda > Insecta > Lepidoptera > Geometridae > Erannis > Erannis defoliaria. Next base: position 16,347,156 of record FR990084.1, on the reverse strand, counting down.
AACAGGTATGCTTGGTTCTCTGACCCCTCCTTTATACCCATGAGAATATTTGCGCCTTTAATGTCGGCGTGCACGTAGCTTCTGCTATGAACATAGTCGAGGACATCAAGCTGAAAGAGATTTGGCATAATTAAGCTATGTAACAACAAATTCCCATTCTGTCTGACTCACTGTCTGTGATGATGTATGTTCGGCATTGTACTGGATGACATGGGGCAGCAGACTGGCTTTGGGACGAATTCAACTGATGAATTTTTACTGCTGCCCGCAGTCTGATTCTTCTGTTCTACTTCTGTATTTTAGCAATGTAAATGAGTTACATTGCTAAAAATCACATTCAGTTCACTTGCTTTGTGTTCTTGATTACTCATTGGGAGAAATTGATTGATTGTCTGATTGACTAACTCTTTATTGTTCATACCAAGAATGGGGTTTGTTATTTATTTATTTGTTGTAATTACAAAACCATTTCAAAGAATAGGGTCATTGTCATATAACATAAAAATCAAAAATAGTCACGGATTATTAATATTTCAGGCTTTTATTGAATGACCTTCATTTAACCTTACGATGACGTCACACATGGCTAAATGGAAAGAAATACCGGAGCCTTCCAACATAAAAAAAAGCTCAAAATGTAATTGTATTGTCAATGTCATCCACAACAGTAAATGTATTTTTTTTTCATCTAGGAGGGTTATGGCGTCGCACTTTGTGCATTTGCCAGTGTCAAATGCATAAAGTGCGTCGAAGAAGTATATAGTAGTTGCCACGACTTTACTAGGGCATGGCTGGACGTGACTGTGGCTATCAAAGTGTGCGTTGACTGTGACTAACTTGACTTGAAATTCATTAAAAACTTGACACTGGCAAAGTGCGACGCCATAATCGTCCGATGAGAACAGAAGAAACAAAAAAAAACATTGACACATCGTAGTCATCAGTTTTTTTTCTTTACTTCTTTTTTTTTTGTTGGAGAACCTCAAATTATAAATCCAGTGATGACGTCATCGGCGACGGAAAACTTTAAAATTTCAATTATTAGTAAAAAAATAACTACTATTAATATAATAAAAATATTCTAATTAGTTGCTAAGATTGCTTTATATTTTCATAATCTAAAATAAAAATGGAGGTCCTGAATTGTTAGACAATCCCCATTACACAGAAATAATTAAATAAACTTAACTACTGGAACAAGTGGCGGCCTTATTGCTAAGAGCAATCTCGTCCAGGAAACCATAGAAATTAAATTTCTAACATACATATTTAATCAAGCTGTGAAATGCAGTAAACTAAACTAATCTGACAGGACTAAAATTATACGCGTCTCATTTCATTTCAATATGTTAGAAAGGGACGTCAACAGGTTTCATCCTATCAAATTAAGTTTAGTTTAGTGAGCGGTGCAACAGAATCGACACCAGTAATTTAACTTGGTTCTGAAGTAGCAATCAATCTAAATTAACTAATAAGTAATGTTTCGCCTTCCGTTATAATCAAATAATAGATTTCTAGTAGTTACCATCTGCAAGCCCAATTGAAAGACTGTGGGGGCGGGGAACTTCCGGCCAACCTCGTTGAATGTCTTCCAGAGGTCTTTGCCGTAACGCTCTAGGACCAGGAAACGGAGTTCCTCGTCTTGGACCATGTGGGAGCCACTGTCACAGTAAGTAGGCATACCCAGCTGTGATAGGTTTCTTGATTTCATGAATCGCTCAACTGTAACAAAGTAACTTTATGTACTACAAAGAAAATGTACTTGTACCCATTCTAGTACCATGTATTCACCATCTCAATGCTGGATTTCGCTCAACAGAACACGGACTTGATACCGGTGGTGATGCTGATAGCTACTGGCGAAGTGTTCAGTTCAGTAAAAACACCTCAGGATAAGATTTGTTCCTAAATCTAAAAAATGCGACCAGATTATTACTCATTCTTCAAGTCGCCAAAGCATCCGTGTAGAGGAAATTCAGTGACTTAAATAATATCAAAACAGGAAAAGGAAACGGATGATAACACAGAGTTACAATACATATTGTAGTGTTTTTAATGATATTCTCAAATTTATACCAGCAAACATTTTTCTAATTTTAAAAGTATGGCACTAAAGCCTGATTAAAAACAAATAAAAACTGCTTGAAATTTAATGTTTTTTTTGGAATTTGGAAATTGGGCGTTTTTTTCTACCCGAATTGGAAAATTTTGTCTTAATTTTCGGGGAATTTGGAAAACGGGCATTGGCAAAGCTATATAATAATATAATACAAATATTACTTACTACCACAACTTTACTACCTTGCAAAATATTTATCAAGATGAGTCAACCCTCTAGGTATGAAAAGTAAAAACAGATACAGAGTTTCATATATTTAATACAACCTAGAGAGAACCTACTACCTATAGAGAACCTACTACCTACAGACAACCCATTACCTAGAGAGAACCTACTACCTATAGAGAACCTACTACCTACAGAGAACCCATTACCTAGAGAGAACCTTGAGAGAAGTCATTAGTTATGGGTAACTGGTAAGTTAAAGTCAGTAGATGGTAATAAAAAAACACTTACTGTCTTTTCTATCACCATTTCTGCTGTAAAAGTGCATCTCCACAAAGAGAGGCCCATTATCTATTGGTTCCTGAGGAAAGATATTAGAAGCTCAATACAACATACAAAAAAAACATAATTATCAAAACTGCAAACGTCGGGAGGATTTTGCTCAGCAGTGTGATCAACCAGACTAAAGACAATAAAATACAATCATTGTACAAAAGTTTATGTATCTGTGGACAAACTGACTCGAAAACTGACTCGATGTGCGTCATTCATAGCAGTCTAGAACCCATTGTTGCCGGATATACACAACCTCCAGTCTCACTGGTTAACAATCATTTGCTCCACTTAGGCAATATCTGGTGTTGACAATACTGCAACTTACCACACAATTTAAAGAGCTAAAAATATAATAGGCTAGATGACTGGTTTTTTTTATTGTCCTATTAAAATGTGGCCCATAAATATACCTGATTAACGAACAAAATATTAAAATCTGATCAAAAATAAGCAACTTATAAGCATTTTAATATGATGCTAGACAGAGAAGCAAAACAGCAAATCGTAACGTCACTTGTTAGTACGCCATATAAATTCTATTCTGACAAGTAAGGCGTGACGTAATTTTTTGTTTTGTGGGAAAGGGACAGAGTTGTCTCTAACAAAAACTTTAAACGCTCATATATCAGAACATTATTAACCGATTTAAATGATTTTTTCAATTAGCGTACTATATTAACTTAAATTCTTCATCAAAGCTATTGGTTTCAACGATATAAACATCAGTCATCTACCCTATTGTCCTGGTAGCACTTTCATCTCGCTAAATTTATTTATTTAATAATATGTGAGCAGCATATGCTGATGTGCCCATATCAGACAGTGTCGGAATTCAGTGTTTGTCTGTTAAGTCAATCATCTCCTTTTTATTCATTTCTCCAGACCGTTCTTAAATGAGTCTAATCATAGGTACATAAACATAGTAAAAAGCAAGGTTGTAAATGTTCCGTTATAAATTCTAAACAATTTTAATAGTTTTTATTAGAGATGTGCCTAGTACTAATTTACTACTCGGTACTCTGCATGCTCGGGCATTCCTTTTCAGTACTTATACTCGGCCAAATAACTCGGCTCAAGAAACAATTACTCGGTAATGCGTGCTGTGTACTATTTCTGGCCAAATAATAAGAGATTGGACAGCGGGAGTGCAGGCGACGAGGTACCGCTGGTCGCCAGCACTGCTGTACATTTTTTTTTATCACCCCTCTAAGCTGTCACAGAATAAAATATTTTCTATCTTTCTTTCTTTCAAATACTTGGCGCACCTCTAGTTTTTATTATGTATTGATTGGACATAAAGTCGTGATCTGGAAAACACTTACAATTTTTACGACGTATGGATAGTCTGATACACCATCAGGAGGCGATTCACCCTCCTTGTACTCATATGCGGAGTATATCTCTCCGAAGCCGCCAACACCTATAGACGGACCAATCTTCCACTTTCTACACTTGTTGTGGATTATCTCGCCCGGCGGGATAGGGGGAGGCAGCTTGTACCCATTAGCTTTTTTCTTTGGCGTACTCGCTTTTTTTCCTTTCTTGGCCATTTTGTGGCTATAGTAGCGGAATCAATTGGCTAGGTTATAAGCATGAGCCTCAATAAACACAACTCAATCTACGCAAATGGTTACAATTTACAATGATCGTTTTTACGTGCCTGCTATGCGGAGTGAAAGGAACCGAAGCCTTCCTCCCCGCAGCGGCACGTAAAATCGTATAAACACCACGGGAGCAAGTAAAGAAGCCTCAGATCTCATGTTTATGAACCTCGGCTTCGCCACGGGAGAGAAATACATGAGATCTAATATATTCTTTACTTTTGCTCTCTAAGTGAGTAATCTACAATCTACTATTGTAATCTCCTAAAATACCAGTAACCGGTAATCTTTGATTATTTACTTGTTAAATAATCAAAGCCGGTAATCTCCTTGGTGTGATGTAAATATCGGAGGAACAATGAATAACACTTCACCACGTTTCATTTAATGCGATAAATATTAAGTTTGTAACCGTCTGAAATTTTCCGCAAAAACTGAAAAACACTTTGAGACTTTACCTGTGCTGCGTTCCGTAATGCGCTAAAAGTGATAATATCACGAATCCGACCAAAGTCAGAAGTATTACTCTACCAAATAAAAGCATATTATATTTTGTGACTATTAAATTTGGTCGGATTCGCGATATTATCACTTTTAGCGCATTACGGAACGCAGCACTTTGACAACAACAAATTTCTTCGTTTTTGGCTTCGCACGTTGTGCATTCAGCCAGTGTCAAGTATTATGCATTTTTAAGTGTATAGTATCAAGTTATATATAAGTGTCATCAATTTACAGTCAGTTACACGAAATTAGTCGCAGTCACAGTCAAGTCTAAGTCACACCTTTCCTAGTAAAGTTGTGGCGACTTTACTATGGGCGTTTGCGGAGTTTTGAAAACAACACGAAAATACCTGTTTTACCACATTATACCCCTTGCCCACACTCGTGCATGTAGTTCAACACTGATTGAATAAAACCACCATTTTTAATAATTAATTCGTGAAAAAACACAACTTTAACAAAATAATACAATGCAGCGACATGATTTTATCGCGTTCCCGCCAAAACCAAAGAGAAAGGCAGCGTATAATACTTATACAATAGTCCGAACTTAAAAGAAAAAAAATGAATCGTTTTCATGAAATGTCACTGTCAGGTTTGGCAAAGCAATTGCAGTTGGTACTATAATAGTATGTAAACTACCAGTGATGCCAACATGAACAAAAAGAACTTACTGCTGTACGGCCATGAAATATCGAAATCGAGGAATTGTCATGCCTGGTGCACTATTTATTCGCCAGTTATTGCTAATCGTCACCGATTTTGTTTTGATCGTTATGTATGAATTTAAAGTATTTTGGTAACCACCAAAACAAAACCAGTAACATTGAGATAATTTTATATAGGTAAATAATACAAAATATCCAAAATACCAAGCTTTTATTACTCGTATATTATATTTATAGATCCCTTGTGGTTGTGTCTTTTTCATGTCATCTGCAACAGATTGTTGTTGTTTTCATATATTACTATTTTTTGATGATTAATTTTCTTGCATTCAATTCTAAAGAGAAATGAAAAGGTAGATTTCATTATCGATGCGGATGAATTTTCATCTTTATTACTTTCCTTTGTTGTACTAGGGATGATATTTTGCACCTCACGAAAGGACATGTTCAGAAGCGGTTTAGGGCTTCTTACAGAAATAGTGCGTATATCAATAGAAAGCTTAATTATTAATATTCTTATTTTTTTTATTATAGCAATTTAATTTATCGAATGCAATGAGGAGTTTGTTTAAAAAAAAGAATAGTTCGTGATGTTTTACTAGATGGCGTAAGAAGCATAAAACTGTAATGTCAAGCCCCGTTTAATCTTTTTTAGTTATTTCTGGCCATGGATACAAGTCTTTCGGCCGAAAACACGGTTAAACCGATTACGTATGGTGGTGGGTTCCTAACGAGTCACACCAAAACCAGTCACAGTTTGACTCGTTGAGAGTTTTCTTCCCATAGAGACTTCTTGGGAAAACCTTTCGAAAAAAAAAATTCATCAGTAACAGGGACTCGATGAGAAGAATGAAATCCCATCGAGTCAGATCTCTAAACTCCGAAAAAGCTTGTAGTAAAGTTGCCTTGGCTTTACTAGGGTATGATTAGACTTGACCGCGACTTACTGTGTGTGACTAAGACTCATTTAACTAGAGTAAGAAGGATTGGTGATGAAATATGTTTTTGCATCAAGGATTAGTCCACAATCCAATCAAAACATCCATGAACCATGATTCATCCTTGATCCATCGATCCATAATGGATTGTTAATAGATCCATGGCCATGAACAATTTTATAACAACAAACAATCAGGAGATCAAATCAACTTATTAATGTTTTGTTTGCTGTTTAAAAATTTTCGGTTTGGAATAAACTTTGTAGGTTCTGATCATTTCACCCAAAGCAGTTTTGAGATGTGTTAGTAAACAGTATTGCGTCCAAGGTAAAGAAAACATCTAATAAATGTTGTCTTTACCTTGGACGAAATTAACAATATCGGTGAAGTGGTAGTCAGTAGGAGACGGGCCGCTTCGCATTCGTGAGTTGGCCGGTTCACATCCCGACGACTCGTACACTCGTACCCAATGATACATTTCTCTGCCAATGATATTATTGTATTTATCTCTATGCTCGTACCAATGGGTTCTTTGGAATTTATGTACGAATTCAAATACCACTGGATGACCACCGGCTTTTCGGTGAAGGGAAACATAGTGAGGAAACCGGCCTTATGTCTGGAGAAGAAACACAGTGGCGTTTTTTATCTACATATCTGCACTTAGCCTTATCCAGTTTGCTGGCCTTATCACCCTGAGGTATGATATTGGGTAGAACTTAAAGTAAACGCTCCTAAAACGTAAGCAAATCGAAGCCGAATCGAAGATAGAAATGCAGGGGTCACGTTCGTTGGGTCCAGAAATCAAAGCTGAGGCATTGGAAAGCGTAAAGAGTTTTTTGTTTTTAAACGAAATGAACTGTTTTACAATCAATGTCACTTTGACAAGTTTGACATAAACAATTTCAAACGACTTCACGCCATCTATTATAATTTTTGGAACTAACACTTTTTTTTAATAGAAAACGCCTCATTAAAAAAATGTGTAAATAATTTAATTGTGCTACGCCAAAACTTTCTTCAACGGTTTTTGTTGACAGTGACATTGGCATCTGTCAAATATAAGACCTGCGTCATTCTCAATACCAGCTATTGCTATTGAAATGAAAACAAGTATTTTTGGAAAAGAATGAACACATCTATTCTCTATCTAAGCTCGTTGGTTATCGTATGAAACGAAATAAGAAACCAAGACAAAATAAAAAAAACTTCGACTTGTTGTATTTTTGTATTTTCCTCAATGGTATGATTGGTAGCAATAATTGTTTCGGTACAGCAAGGATTCGCAATCAATTGTCAATTCTATTCTAATTCAGCTGTGGTCTGTGTTTGGTGCTTACTTAGATAAAAACCCATGAAGGGCGCTAATGCTCGGAGAGCAATGTAAGGAGCAAACTGCCTTCATATTTTCCTGTTAAAAGTCTCTTCTAGCAGGGAAATAGAAAGCCTAATACCCATCTCCTAAGTAAAAACCAAACAAAAACACTAACGTTCGCACAAGCAACGAAACGAAAGTGGCGCGCGACCTGTGAGCTGCGTCAGGCTTTTTTAATTTGACATTGTCGTTTGTGTAAAATAGGGATGTGAAAAGGCTCTATTTTAATTCTATATTATATTTTGATTTAATTAGTGTCAAGACGGTGGTTTTTTTTCCAAGCTGAAACATGAATATTATGATTACTAAGATTGTCAACAATGTAAAAAGAAAATAAATTAAAAATAAGAATAAATACACACAGACATCAGCCAGAAGACGTCCACTACTGGACAAAAGCCTCCCTAAATACGGGTGGTAATAATAAATAAATAAATTAATTATTGAGCGGCATTTTTAAGTAAGGATGATAGTGGTAAAACATATTATCGTTTCGTGTTGTTTCCAAAATTCCGAAGAAGCTTGTAGTAAAGTTGCCACGACATTACTAGGGCATGACTGGACTTGACTGTGACTTACGAAGTGTGACGCTGACTGTGACTAAGACTCATTCTTGACTTCAAACTCAATTAAAATATAATATATTATAAATACTTGACACTGGCAAATGCACAGAGTGCGACGCCATTATACTCTTAGGAGGAAAGAAAAAAAAACAATAAAAATATACAAGATGCATTGTTTGTTTGTGGAAGCCAGTGGGCCAGTGGAAGGATTTTGGATTTTTCGGATTCGTTTCAGACGTTTCAGATACTAAAATATATTCGTTTTCAAATCATACGATAAAGGCTACCTATCCTAGATCTCTAAAATACGGGCTATCGGATAGTCCTGGGCACTAATCCTTACTAATTTCTGTTTCTAAATCCGATAATCGTAAGTTCTTATTAGCGTTTGTATTCATAACCTCATTTAATTTTAAATGGCAGCAAGAGGTAAAAAGGCAGCTCCGAAGAAGAAAGCCAATGGATATAAAATGCCGCCGCCAATTCCTCTGGGCGAAGTGATCCACGATACCATTGGGAAGAAGAAATGGAGGATTGGTCCGTCCATTGGCGTCGGTGGTTTCGGAGAGATATACGTCGCCTGTGATGACAATAATCCTCCAAAAAAGGGAGCCGATTATCCATACGTTGTTAAAATAGTAAGTCTCTCTTAAATAGTAAGTAAATAGTCCTCAGTTTATTTCAGTAAGAAATTGGTTTACTTATACTGTTTGAATTCACTCGCCGGTTATAATAATGGTTTTTGTCCCCAGGAACCACACGAGAATGGGCCCTTGTTTGTAGAAAAGCATTTTTATGTGAGAAATGCCAATAAAGATGACAGTGAGTATTGGCTTCAGGTTAAGATTATTTTGTAAATGCCCCTCATCACTTAGTAAACCAATACAATGTTCCAATGGTAAACAACTCTATCGACCGAAGTTGTGGTGCGGAGCATTAGTCTGTACTGTAATGGTGCATGCTGTAGTAAGGTCTGCTTTCTCGTAAGTGTCTTTCGATAAGTAGATTTTGCCACTCCATAAAAGAACGAAGATTTAGCTAAATGACAACTTTAGAATGCCATTGTGGGAAGAACACCGCAAAAGCGGAACGGCCTACTATTGAAACAACTTAAAGTCAAATCGTCATACTAGTAAGAGGTCTGCAATGATAAACATTGTTTAATTATGTGGGAAAGGTGTAGAATCCATTTAGGATTATGAAAGTTTCTTTTTTACATAGTTTTAAAATGTACCATGTAGTTAAATATGATTTGATAAAGATTGCTATTTATATTTCAGTTCAAAATTTCATGAAGTCCAGAAAGCTATCAAGCCTGGGCATGCCAGGGTTCTATGGCAGTGGTTCCCATGAGTTCCGAGGAGAGAGGTTTCGATATTTGGTGCTTGAACGCTATGGCACTGATATTTGGAAAATATTCATGGAGGCGGGGAGAGTATTCTCAGCTTCAACAGTGTTCCAGCTGGGCTTGCAGATGGTAACTATCGGCTAGGTACATCATTTATTGCCAAATTGGAGCTGGTATGCCCAGCAATGGATAATTTTTACGTACTTCAGGGGTACAAATATAGAATATTAAAATGTCCACAGACGTGATTCCATTTCAGTATGTCTTGATAACAGCTTATGACTACAGATCAGTTTTAAAGTATCATCAGTTTAGCTATCTTGTCATCTCATTACTTAGGAAAAAAAAATACCCAGAGACCATACTTCATACTCCAGCACTTCTTTTTACTAAATCATAAAATTAAATTTATAAATTTATACGATGAGTTTTTTTTTTTTCTTTTCGTTTTGGTGCAAAATCAAAAGAATAATGTGTATGTAGTTGTAGTTGTGACACCATCTGAAACTTTATTTTTTTATCATAGAAAGAAAGAAAGAAAATAATTTATAGCTATTTTTTTATTTTTTTTATTTCTCTGCATAGGTCCTTTTTGATTTAAAAATAGGTTCTTGAGTGGCGACCGCGAACCGGAATACGCAGTTTAGGTAGGCCTCCCACTTGGTGGACCGACGACATTGTAAAAGTTGCAGGCAACCGGTGAATGCATATGGCAGGTTGTCGTACAGTGTGGTGGTCTAAGGGAGATGCCTTTGTTCAGCAGAGGACGTCTCTGGGCTGATGATGATTAAAATAGTGTAATTCTTTCCCAGTTAGATGTGATAGAGTACATCCACAGTAGGGGCTACATTCATGCTGACTTGAAAGGCTCCAACATTTTGATGGGCATAAAGAAAGGGACAGAGAATCAGGCATACCTGTTAGACTTCGGGCTGGCTCAAAGAGTGACAGAGAAGGAGTTCAAACCTGATCCCAAGAATGCTCACAATGGGACAATTGAGTATACAAGCAGAGATGCCCATGTAGGAGGTAAGTGTTTGATAAAGTTTTCCTTTTATCTTTTCTTTATTATTACACAAATTCGTCTGGTCAAAAAAAACCTGGCAGAGCGAGGCAGGTAAACAGATGTGTGTGGATTTAACACATTTTTGTTTTAGTAAAACGAAACAAGGCCATAGGCAGGGGGGGGGGGGGTTTGGGGGTCCAAAACTTGGAGGGTCTTACAGGAAAGGTGGCGCTGCACCCTTATCATGGACGTTCGTGATTCTGATTGCGAGCGTGCGCGAGCAGGAGGGCGCATGGCGCGAGTGGGTTGGTACGAGCAGGATGGCATGCTATCGCAATCGGAATCGCGAACGTCCATGATAAGGGTGCCGGTTCTACTGCTCCTGATATCCTCATCCAAAGTGGTGGTAGAGAGGGTCCTGATCTCACGTGACAGATGGTAAAAGCGCTGTGAAAATAGGTTCCTCTGGCCGACCAGGATCACGACGGTCGCTTGTTTAATTGCGGAGCGACACGCGACTTTCTTTTGCGGATGTCGAATACGAAAACAAAAACAAAAAAAAGAATACAAAAATAACGTTCCTAAACCACGTCAGAATCGAGGCTAACAAAACACAAAAAAATATTCAAGTTGTTGTGCTCGCAGACACAGGAAATCAGAAAAAAATATATATATTAAAAAGGCTTAGAATAATAAAGCTACAGTAATGCAAGGATGCCTCAACAGGGATCTTCTCCCACTGGACCTTAACCCTTATCTGACAAACACACCCAGTCACTTCTACTCATGTCTCAGCCGATCGCAGAAAGTGAAAGAAAAAGGAATGAGCCATTTTCGAGTTTTTGCGAGAATAATGTACAGACGTACGAACCAATTGATTTTTATACATATAGATAACTCATGTATTCATGGATCCCATGTCGTTTGTATTTCAAGTATTTTACTGTCACTGAGAAATGTAACCAAGCTATGTAATTGTGTATGCAGTGGCGACGATGCGCGGCGACCTCGAGATCCTGGGCTACAACCTGCTGCAGTGGCTGGTCGGGGAGCTGCCCTGGGAGAAGGTCCTCACTAACCAGAAAAAAGTGCAAGAGATGAAGGAGGAGCTGTTTAAAGATGTACGGGCTACCATCAGCAAGAAGTACCCTAAAGTGCCGGGTAAGGTCAACAAAACAGTTATGATAAAAAAATATATTTTTAAGTTGCATATTTTGTTTTAAAAATACTGATTATGCTTATGTTTATTATGCTATACATATTTTGTGATAGTTCAAAGACTGCCTCTGTTTGTGTTGCTTACTGAGATTAATTAAAAGGAAATATTACATCGTAGACTGCATCTTTATCATCAGACGAGATGGCAGTCAAACGCAAGGCTATAAACATTTAAAAAAAAGAACTCATAATTCAATGATTCTGACCTCATTTTATGTAAAATCTCTACAGTATGGTACTAGTACCTAGGGTACTTACTTACTTTGACCAGTAATTAAAGTAAGAGTTTTGTTGGGCTAAAAAAGTATTTCAAAAGGAAATGTAATAAAACTGTAGAATGAGGGAGGGGGGATATCACAAAATAGTCTATAAAAAAAAGTAAGACGAACCATCTGAGGCTTTACCAGTTCTTATTTTCAGATGCACTAATAAACTTCTTTGAGTACATCAACACATTGAAACCGAAGGATCAACCGGACTACAAGAAATGCCGTCAAATATTGGAGAGCTACCTGAAGAGTGTCGGCAAGACGAGGATTAGCAAACTAGAGTTCAAAGTAACCAAAGCCAAGAAGACCAAGCTGACTGGAGACTACGACTCAGACCACAACACACCGAAACAAAATAGAGACACACCAAAAGTCAAAAGAGTGAGAAAACCTAAAGCAAAAACTGTCAAGAGTGACAGCGAAAATGAATCTGATGATGACTTGCCATTGAAACGTAATGGTGATGCAACTAAACCGAGAGGCCGAAAACCCAAAGCAAAACCTTTGGAAAGTGACAGTGAAAATGAGCCACTTAACACTTCCGTTATGAGAAAGAAGAGGAAATCTTTAGAACCCTCAGTAGTTGTCAAAGTGAAAAAGGTAAAAATTACTCCCAAAGCTACACCACCAGCGAAGAAAAACCACATAAATACGGCAACGCAGACTTCAGAGCCAAAACAGACTCGACAGAACACAAAACTGCTAACAGTGAGTCAAAATACTACTCCACAGCTATCTAATAATTTAAATTCTAGCATTGATATATTCGATGACTCATTTGAGGATGATAAAGTTAAGCCCAAGAGGAAATTGCTTGCAGAAGAAGAGATTACACAGACGAGGGTAGTAAAGAAAAAAGTTACCACTGTGAAAAAAGGCTAGAAAACAAGCTGTGGAAAGATACTTCTGCAGTTGTAGACGGTTGATCACCATCTCGTCATCAGCCATAAAACGCCCACTGCTGGACGAAGGCCCTTAATAGAGGGGTGTTGCCATAATCCCCACGCTTGGCAGGCGGCTTGGGGATCGCAGAATGCTCACCACCGTTAACCAAGAGGATGCTTGTCTAAATAGTGTTAATTACACATAGTATGTCTTTATTGTGTCAATTTCTCAATATTATATGGGATATATTCAAATCTTATAGGGAATGTGTACCTACATATGAACACGCCGAGCCCAAACAAGCTCAATATCAATGTTTTTGAGAGTTCCCCAAAGGCTGTCTAACGTAACTCTTACTAATTTATACATAATAAAACACTGTTTTAAACTATCACGGTTGTTTACTAAAGTTCTATTATTATTAACGGGATATTTACCGTGATTATGTTGTGAAATGAGCTCCCGATATTTCGGTGCAGTTGTCTACTCGTGAACATGGTGCATGCCACTGCGCCGCAATATCGGGAGCTCATTTCACAACATAATCACGGTAAATATCCCGTTAATAATAATAGAACTTTTATACATAATAATATGTTGCCGGCAACATAGTCTATAATGAATCGGTTTTTCTCAAACCATATGTAAACATTAACTGCAAATATTTGAGAATGAATTAGTTGATTACCTGGTTATGAATTTACTAAGTAGTAACTGATTTTATCTGTAATAACTAAACACCAATGCGTGTAGAGCTTGTAGATAAAATGGTTAAAAGGTTGTGTGCTTGTGTTTCTCGTATTTCTCTTTATTTTATTTTGTTCTATTTTGAATTTTAATTAGCTTTTGATGACTGAACCAGATATGAGGGTTTTCGGGTTAAAGGATCATGATTCGGAATTAGAGTCCTTGCTTAAAAAGAAATGAGGTTAGTTCGTACTACACATAAAAAAATTATAATACGCAGAAGTTCAATGATGTTAGTTAACTTAAGTAACGTTTTTAAATAAGACTTTTAACTGCAAAAACAAATTCAAATATACAACATGTAACAAAAAGGTCCAACTATACTGAAGGGTATGTATGTACTCATCATTATGAACAACTTTTACTATGGGGCCACCACTGAAATCGCGAAAAAAAAAAACAGCTGTTCCATACATTTGTCCAAGGTCAATTAACTTTTTGTGTGGAACAGCTGTAATTTTTTTCGCGTATTCAGCTTTGGCCCCATAGTAAAAGTTGTCCATAATGATGAGTACATACATACCCTACAGTATTGTTGAACCTTTTTGTTACATGTTGTATAACTGGAATTTTTCTTAATGAATTCGGTATTTTAAACTGTTTGAAAGTTATAATCAGTATTGTAAACATGTTGAATAATGATGTTTACCGAGTTTGTGTAGAATGTAATCGTTAATCTAAGCTAAGTATATCCTAGTAACTACATAATAATTATGTACACGTACCTGTTATACTTATCCTTAGTTCTAGAAGGAATGCTCGTGTGGCGATTGTCGTTCATTTTAATTTCTTGTTTGTTTGCTCATTGAATTAAATTTTGAAAGATTTTGTATATCAATTGTAAAATAAATGATATTTTTTTGATTAATTTTGGACTTATTTCTTATCACCTTTATCGAATCACCAACGGAACATTGTCTGGTTCACATTTTTAAGTCTTCTAATAATACGCTTTTTTTTTAAACTACAACCGACTTCAACTTCGAATACCTGGATGACATCTTCATATTTTCTAGTACGAGTAATTTTGAGTTAAGTGGGTGCCCCATTATTGTTTGAAGTCGGTTGTTTTATTTTTAATAGCTTGTCTATTGCCGAGAAAGTGAGACAAAGTTCAACAGAGTGCCTAGTGCGAGTGTTACAAAATTATTCCAAAAACTTCACCAACGCGTGAACACCTTTTCGATTGAAATTGTAGTAAAGTATACTCGATTACGCGTCGAACTGTCAAAATGCTCGTTCGTACTCGCAAAACGCCTTAAACTACCAATCACGAGCGCCAACGTTTTCACTTTCGAGTGAAGTTCTTGCTCGATGGTCGATAGCGACGACGTAAAAAAACACTCACACTCACATATTGTTTGATATGTTTGAAACTAGGTGGCGCTGCTCTTACTTCATACAAATTGTAGTTTACGTTAACGTGAACGAATACCTAAAAACTCTTGGAAAATCTCGCACTAGGCACTCGGAAGATTATTATAGTGTTAAGCGTAACTATTTCTAAGCAGAATGGAGCCTTGTACTCGCTCATCATTATTTACTCATCCAAGAGTTGGCCCTATAGTAAGATGTTCACATACCCTGAGAATTCAATAGAGTCGCTCACGACCGAGACACTCAATATGTTTTCTTGTAGGTACCTATTGAGAGGGTTGTTATGCAGGAGCATCTTAATATCGTACAGGTTCGCTATTATAGATAGATTCGAAAGAATACAACAAAAATTCAAATCCAAAGCTTTTATTTCTTTTTTATTTACAATAATAATATGAAAGTAAACAAAATGTAACGTACCAAAAACATTAGATTTAGAAATTGTAACAATGAACCGCCAGTGGCGCTCTCTCGCGAGCCGAGCGAGTTACAAAAGCTAACTATCCTAGCATCGGAGTGTGGAGCGACGTCCTACCCTAGCCGAGTGTGATATGCGCGCGCGCAGGCCGCCACGCGGGCGCGCGCCGGTAGCCGCGGCAAGCTATCGACAACACAAAACAATAGCACCATTTGTGAAAAAATATTAATTTTTTCATTAATTTTCCATTACGATTAGTTCGGGAGCCGCCGGCGGCGCGGCTGCCCGGCAAGCCTAGCAGCGCAGCACAGCTTCCGTATAATGTACTAATACGCTATCTTAGACTGCTCTACATATTATGTTAGTTAAAACTTATCATTACAAAAACCACTATTTACGCCGTTACAGGAACATTTTTATGCAATCTGTTTAACTTGCAATGGGACTAGTATAGATTTTATAAACTCCATCTTGTCATGACGCCACACGGAGTTAGGTAAATTGTTTCTTGTATACTACGATAATAAATATGAATACAATAACATAAGGCCGCATTCACACTAGCTTTCGATGTCGCATAATACAAGTCTAACCAATGTAAATGAAGCCGAAAACTCCTTTTAGAATATGCTTTTGTTTTCCTTTGTATTTCGTTTGATTCTGTTTTGTGACCTTTGGAACGGCGCGTCTCATGCTACGGCCACACTTCGAAATTGACCACCTCTTTTTAGCCAACTCCAAAAAAGGAGGAGGTTCTATGTTCGCCGGTATGTTTTTTTTGTTTGTTCACCGATTTCTCCGTCAACTGTGGACTGATTTTGAAAAAAAACAAATTTGAAAGCTTATACTCCCGAGGTGGTCCCATATTAATTTGAAGTCGTTTTTTTTACGCGTTCATGTATATCGCTATCCTGTTCTAGAGGCAGCCCGTTGAACGTTACTTAACGTGGCCCTAGCATCAGAGATGCGCGGTAAAACTCGTATAACATATACTTAGTATAAATATTGATTGTAGATGATTGTCTGCATATTATAAAAGGAGGATTCACCCGCCGACCGTATCCAATACACCTATTCTCTTATTCCGTACCCGTCTATGCTTACATCTAGAGTAAAAACTCAACACTTCTTATACTAAGTGGAATAAAATTAAGTGTAAATATATACTTAAATGGTAGTAAACAGTTGCGAGGTCGCGCTAGCTAGTCTCCTGCCGAGCTGGAGGACCGCTGTCAACGAATGGATCATTGAAAATAGACCTTTCGTCAATGGTACAAGCAAAGAATCATTGGGTCTTGAATTTTGAATAATGGTTTTGGTCGTCGTAATTGAAATATAAAAGCGTCAGTTTCTATCCACAGCTATGCCGGTTAAAGCGATCTAAATGTACTAAAGTTATACAATACCTAACTTTATTTGTTAGGTACTTTGTTTAAACTGTTTGTGGTCTATAAAGCTTAAACAGTAAGAAAAATGTGGCCTCTGATAGGACTCGAACCTGCATACTAGCAATCTCTGGTTTTCAGTTCCAATTGCTTTGCCAATTAAGCTACAGAAGTCTATGCCTATGCAAAAAAACGGTTTGTTATTTATGACACGTACATAAATAATAAACGTTGGTGGCGCCGTCTGTAAATTTTTGTAACAAATATTTACCCAGAGATTGCTAGTATGCAGGTTCGAGTCCTGCCAGAAGTCATAATTTTTCTTACTGTTTAAGCTTTAAAAACATGGAAAAATACTCAAAGTGTGGAAACACTTCATATAAAATATTCAATGTTTGTGGTCCGATGAACCTATGATTGTGCCATAATTGCTTGGAATTGGAAACTAGGTTTTAAATAAGATAAAATTATACAGTTCATGACCAATTATAGAGTTTACAGCATTTCGGTACATTATGAATATTATTCCTATTTTATGCGAGGAAATATTAACAACGACCCGACAGTCTCCGGCTTCTTTAAAACAGGCAGAGGAGCGAATTATCATAGAACACGTGAATACAACCAACGTTGGCTAAGCCACGTATTACAGCAAACACTTTTTATAAAATAAAGAAATACATCTGTATTTAATTAAAAAAATTACGTCATTATAATAGTAGGTATTACATTAATTTGTTTCATAGCTCACTTCACCAATTCAAGATCACGGGCCGTACCAGTACTCCGAAAACAAGTCTTACAATATTTTTACGTAAAATGTTATCTTCCTCATCCAAGCTTAGAGCAGCTTTGTAACAAAAGCCCAGGAGCAAAGAAAACGAGACAAAGTTGAAAGTGACATTATTATAAGAATGTTTTTAGAATATGTGTGGAATAAAAGCATGACATAGAGATAAACGCTATATCATGTCCCATACAGCACAATTACAAACTCTTCCATAAAATACACGACTCGATTGCGAATACGTTTTTAAGGGCCCTGTTTTAAAAAAATCACGTGCAGTCATAGCAGTTTTGTGACGGTTTTTATGAGTTTGTATTTATATTTCTATCTATAAGATGTGAGAAGTGAACTAACGCTTTTGGAATCTTTCTAATAAAAATGGATAAGAAAAAAAACACCTCTATTTTTACACGAGAAGTGAACTAACGCTTTTGGAATCTTTCTAATAAAAATGGATAAGAAAAAAAACACCTCTATTTTTACACGAGAAGTGAACTAACGCTTTTGGAATCTTTCTAATAAAAATGGATAAGAAAAAAAACACCTCTATTTTTACACGAGAAGTGAACTAACGCTTTTGGAATCTTTCTAATAAAAATGGATAAGAAAAAAAAACACCTCTATTTTTACACGAGAAGTGAACTAACGCTTTTGGAATCTTTCTAATAAAAATGGATAAGAAAAAAAACACCTCTATTTTTACACGAGAAGTGAACTAACGCTTTTGGAATCTTTCTAATAAAAATGGATAAGAAAAAAAACACCTCTATTTTTACACGAGAAGTGAACTAACGCTTTTGGAATCTTTCTAATAAAAATGGATAAGAAAAAAAAACACCTCTATTTTTATCATTAATTTTTTACAAATTTAGTACGAAAATTTACTCACTTATAAATAATATCACTATATGATGTCACGAACTAACGCTCTTAGTTTTTTTTTTTTAATATTATGTACAAGCATAAATTAAAAATGGGTCTGAGACCTCAAAAATCGAATCTTGACACGCACGAATCTGCGTAACTGCCATATTTTTGCTCCGCTAAATGTGGCCCTATCTCATTCAGCTTTAGAATAATTATTGATCGCAGTAAAAAATGTGCTTGAAACATGGATGTGCGCGGCCTTAAGCGATTCCATTTGAAATGATGCTGTAGTGGCGAGATATAACGCTCACTGTCCAATATCAAGCTGTTAGCCGACCTGTGGGGCTGAAGTCATGAGTAATTGCTTATTTGTATGGTCGAGGCTTCAGATCAGAAAATGTACGGCCTTACTACAAAACGCCGCACAAACCTTAGTCACTGTTCAAGATGCTCTGACAACTTCTCGCTGACGTGAAAAGTCACGTGCGAGAACAAGACAGATGTTTAAACGGCGTTTTGTAGTAAGGCCGGTAATGTTTCAAAGTGTGTAATAACGTTACCTTGATGATAGAAAATAACTATACTATAACAATATCGAGCTACATATTTCCCTACATTTAATGTCCAAAGCATTACATGTTTATTTTTAATTTTGAATTACAATACACTTATTATGTTAAACATAAAAAAACATGTCAATATTATCAAATATAGTAACAATATGGACCAAACGTTCTAATGGATGTACCTACACATCTAAACTGACTGAGGATATTTTGTTATAATAATTTATACAAACACAGTACAGTCAGCGTCAAATATAAATGCTCATATTCAGGGTAGTCAAAAGAATCTAGAAAGTTTAAATACATTAGTACGTTACGCTGTGTCACTGGTCTGATTTGGATGTAAGATCATCAAGCCGTGATACTACTCTAGTATACTCTCGATACTTGAGATGTACGTCCGCCACGATAGGCTTCTTATATTGTGGAAGGCCGACTCTTTGGGGACACTGTGCCAACGTATAGTTAGTAATTGTATTATACTAACAAAATGTCAAAACCATCGTTTCCCAAAATGTACAGTCAGAATACGTATATTCTTGTAGGCTTGCAAAGTAGCTAATATAGCAACTACATAAATAATAATAAATGTACAATTAGTAATAAATTAGTATTCGTTCCTGGCTGATAATGATGATGATACAATTAGTAAAAGTTACAGGTTTACCTGTACGTATTATTTGTTTAGAAATTATGTACATCTTTAATTATGTATATTGTAAATAATTATAACAATGTACATTTGTCCTGTAATCTTTTGTATATAGTAATATGTATTGAGCAACTATGATATAACACAATATATATATCCTTTGGATCCCTCCAATAATATGTGTGTACCCTACGTACTTTTCAATTATTTTGACTACCCTGAAGCCAACAACTTTTTGACGCTGAGTGTACCTTGACATCTATGACATCAGACTGTAGTATTTTTGTTTATACAAATGTAATATATGTGTAGTACATGCAAGTACAAAAATGTTTCTCGACTACATCACGTAGATATATTATTACTTTAATTAAGGCTTATAGGTTAGCGACTGAGTTTTATATAAGTACGATTACGTCATTAATTAAATATAATAATGCATTTTTGAACACACTGTAGAATATCCCAATCTATAATAGGGTCAATAAGACTGGGACACGATTTATAAAAAAAAAGTCTTAATGAAGATATTAACGTAATAAAAAAATACATTATTATAGGTGTATTTAAAGAAATAATTTAATTTAAAAAGCTTATAAAGCTCCGAGAAAAAAAAACAATAATTGTGGAAGGATTAAGAGGGCGTGCTCTCATTTCCCGCAATTCTAGTAAGTATACAATTTATAAGGCGTGCGTAAGATTTGATCTTTCTATAGTACTATCTTTGCCTAGCTTAAAAATAAAATACTTGTAACTTTCACATTGTTGAACAGATTTTTGTATAATTTTCGCTTTATTTATGTTTTTTCCTTTTGAAACAATAAAAATAGTCAGCTAACCTATTACAATGTGGTTTTGCGTCGGAACTTAGTTTAAAAATGTATTCAATACCACCACTGTAAAATTGTAAAACGGTAAGATTGTTAAATACTTTCAATAGAAAGAGCTCAACAAACACGTCATTATATGTTTAATCCGCGATACACATATTACATTATTATATAGTAATAAAAATTTGTCTATCTAGCATCTACTAGAGTAATTTTACTGGTCGCACTACAGTATTTCTAGGCGCTTCTACAGCGGCAGCATAACAGCTTGAACACAACTCATGCATTTCGTAACACAAGAGATTGTATACACCCAGGGTTTCCCAACCTGGGGTCCGCAGACAAAAAAATAAAAAATTATAAAGCACAAGAGCGCGGCCGAGCGTTTCATAGAAACGTGCAAAAACAAAGCCGCGCGGCAAACTACGGTGCGCTGTGAAATAGATCGTTTGCTTACCGAAAAGTATGAGAGCTTTTTTTTTTAGTTGTTTTTTAATATTTGCCCGCGGTCTCCGCTGATTATAGTAAGGTGGCGCTAGAGGCCGCACTAGAAAAAGTTTGGGAAACCCTGGTATACACGATTATATTATTTTTATTTCCTGTGAGATCACGTGATCGGACGGGACGTGTTCGTGTCAGACAAGACTGACTTATATTATACGCCGAGCGAACTGGAGCGCTGTTTTTTACCTGAGGTAGTAAGCATAGATTTATAGCATAGTTTCTTAATAGTGATAAACAAGGTTATCTTGAAACGCCGCAGCTTATAGCGGGAGTGGGGCACACAGTTCCTTGTATTACAAAACACTGGGCCACACACGCTCAACTTGAATGAGAGATTACCAAACAAGTTTAAAAAAAAAGTTGTTCTCATCAACTCTATAGATGGCGCTGACTATACTTGCCAGTCCAAAGCAGCATATTTTTGATCTGTGGCACATAAGATAAAGTAAAAAACTTGACAATGACAGACACGTTCAGCGCAAGGTCAGCGCCATCTACATTGTGCAACTTTTTTGTCTTTGTTGTCTGTGGCAAGCGTAAAAAGTGAGTCATCGGAGCCACTATCATTAATCGGACTAATTGCACTTGTGTTTGTAAAAAAGAAGCTGGCATTCACAAATTGTATCCATGTACTATATTGGCCGCACGCGACTATCCACCATAGTGCCAGGCATTACGGTAGCATATTGTAGTATTGTTATAACGACATATAATTTAGGGTTGTCGCTAATCCTGCAGTTTACAATTTTATTTATGTGGGTAAACTCAGGACGTACCAAACCCAACATCCATTGTTTCACATATCTTTGAAGTTTACAGTTGGTTACATAGTCAATCAGCATACAGTAACATTAAAGGCCTAACTTATAAACGCCTCTTAAAATTAAGTAACGTTCGTTACTCCTGCACACTACATTTTTGTATTGCATAAAACTTATACAACTTTTGTCAGTTCAAAAGGCGTTGACAAGGTACGCCATAAATAATTAATAATAATTTACAATTGCGTCAATCATCTAATACTATAAAAACAAAGAACAAAGTAATATAATAATATACACCTGTGTGTTTAAAATGTCAACATTGTCTTGCTAAATATATATTCTATCATAAAAATTTGGATGTACACAGTAAAGATAAGAACAGATTCATTCCATATGAACACATAGTTTGCTATACGAGCGTGTCATTTAGATCTGGGCCGGCGTCACTCAAAACCATTATCGTTATAATTGTACTTTCAATTGTATCTACTTCTTGTCAATAGAAAAAAGAAACGTTTAAATAATGATATTATATATATAAGGAGGGAGATATGTCAAATCGCGCAGTCAAATGGCCCCGTGAAAACGGCCCCAGGGACTGTCTCGCCTGTCTGCGCTCACTGAGCGAGACGCGCGCTATCCCTTTTGCTCTCATAAACGTGCTATCTTCTCTCGCACTCCGGCGCAACTTGTAAACATGACGGCACGAGAGTAATTTTCAAACGTTGTTTTATTACACGATGTCGCATCTTTCATAATTGCGTTTAAAAGTAACATTAAAATAACAATGTTTTCGATATAACGGACCCTGGATAACAATCACAACAAAACAAATAAATAACACGAAATTGTAACACAACGAAATACAGGATAAATATATTTGGAAGGAAATAAATAGATTATTTAAAACACCTAAATGACAGACTCGTTACGTTTCATTTAGTGAAGTTTGATATATTTTGTTCTAATTAATCGCTGCTTTAGATTAAAAGCGATTAGTTGCTAGATCGGTCGATCTGTCCACGCCTCCATGCGAAAAGCAGGATCATATTTTGTTATTAATTAAAGCGTAACACCAAATGATTGATTTGTTAAAAATAACAAGCTTATTGAACAACATAATCTTTCTCTATATTGAAGAAATTATTTAAATCGTCTAGTACACTGAGATATAAGTGGTTAAAGCTTTGTGGTGGGGATGAGAAGATATCCTCAGTCCCTGTGGTAGTGTACGGACGTAAAAATGACCCAACATCTATATGTAGTATTGAGTATGTAGCGCTCGTGGCGTAGCTTGTCTCGGTGATTCTAAACGATCACCGATGTTAAGCAACGGACGGTCCGGCCAGTCTTCGGATAGGTGACCGTGAGTGGCATTTATTTCTGAGCGCTACCGTGGGTCGGATGACACGTTAAATTATTGGTCCCGGTTGTTTGTTCTAGTTTCTATAACAACAACCGTCAGCCATGTCAGAGGCCTCTGGGCGGCACATTAACTTGACACTAGGGCTGGCCACTCAGCCTACACGAACTTACTTACTTTATTTAGTATATCTAGATATACTTTCCATAGTATTTCATATTAGCAGTATCAAAACGTAAACGTTACAAGTGTGGTAAGAACGTTACGTTACTCAAAAGTGTACAATTATTTTGAGTCATTTGATTGTGGTAAACCCTTATCCTATTCAGTCGTGACTAGTATCAGCGGAGCCAGATAAAAAAAAATAACAGCTCCACTCCAAAAAAGATTAAAATAACTTTTTAACATCTTTGTTCCATTTTCGTTTAAAATATCTATGACTTACAAAAAATGTTTAAAAAGCTTGCGCGCGACGCGGACAGATCGCCTACAAACAGTAACAGTGTAGACATACCTTTACTTCACATGCCGGCGGCAACTGCACAGTACACAGTATCGAACAGAGTATGCTAAGAACACAATAGGCAGTATATTATTAGGGAACATAAATCTGTTTGAACTACATTAGGCCTCTCTCACAACCGTGGCGTTAATATTTTCTATATATTTTTATTATTTATTTATTTATTTTTAAATGTACATCCGACTTTCCGATACCGGTTTGTATCGATAGTTCGAATTCACGAATACACATGTACATGCGTTTTTTTTAGCCAATAACAAGTTTCAGGGAAATTATTTAAAATGGAAATATTTCAGGTGTTCACTGTTTACATAATAAAACGTTATCTTCATATCCGAGTATACAAAAATGTTCAGAAATAAAAGAAAACGATAGGACGCATTTAAAAGAGAAAAAAACTGAATTTATTTTAGAATGAACATCGATAATAATTAGAATTTGGAAAGTTGAGAATGGAAAGATAGTAGAAAATAGTTTCACCAACACACACAACTTGTTTTTTGTAGAAAAAAATATAGAATCCCTCTCTTTTAAATTTGTAACAGTCTAATTGGAGGAACTCGAGGTCTAAAATGGCCGCATTAAGCAATTCCCCTAAAAGCTAAAAGTTCATCTAATGAATTCTTAGCAGAATGAATTGTAAAAAGTTGCTCTCGAGTAACGTCTAACGAATATGCAAGTTGACTTTATGCAATTCATCTTTCATCGACCATTTTACGACTTCTATAGAAAACTGTCAAACTAGAGAATTCCGCAACAGAATCATTTGCAAAATCATAGTATGAAGTGACCGTTTTACGATTTTCGAAATGAATCATCACAGGATCAAATTATGCAGAATCCGTAAACGCGACCATTTTAGCCCTCCTGTTCTTCAAGTGACTTATCAGCAGCTTAAAAAGAACGCATGCAATGTGCGTCCACGAAAATAACAATCTATACGTTCTCGCAAGAGTTCCATTCGGGCTATCCAGCAACAAAACACCGTCAGAACTAAACCGATACGACAAAATATTAAATATTAATTTAGACAAACATTTTAGACTTAGAATTAATTAACGCAGTCGATAAAACGTCCTTACGCTAATCCGAGGGTGCAATTATATTGAAACGCGCACTTGTCGCGGTCGGCACGACTGCAAAGATCACTCGATAGCATTAGCTGCTAATTAGCATAGTTCAGTATCACTTAGCGTTCGCACGCGGCTTAGCGGAAAGTCTCACGCACTTGTCACTGCACTTTGTAGCTAGTTTCGCAGAGTTGAGCGAGTCGCGACGTTTCACTTGCACGAGCACTGACGTGACGTGACGTGACGTGACGTGACGTGACGTTAGCCTACGTGGCGTCAGCAGCGTGCAATTTCTCCGAACGCGCGAAGTCTATCTGCGTGTAGGAGCGCGGTTGTGTTGCCTGAAAATAAAAATGTCGATGAGATCACATTCAAAGTGGCAAAGGCAATATTTAGACCGAGTGTGAAAACCGGATATAACGTTATTTGCAACTTTTTATCATCATCGGTTTTCATCAGCACGGGTGTAACCATGGGACGCAGCTAGTTTTTTTTACATACAATCAAGTGACGAGGCTAGCGAGACGTTCGCCTGGTGGCGAACGTCAGCGTCACGCCTGCCCATAACAGTAGCAGTGCCAGAATTGTGAACTTGCGAATACAATACTGCACTGCGCTCGTCACCCTGAGATATTACATGTTAAATCTCTTCATACCCAGTAGCTTCTCTGGTAACACCGCCCTTCAAACCGGAACACAGTAATGCTTGCACACTACTGCTTGGCGGTTGGATACCTGGTAAAGGTGTGGTACTTCCCCAGGCGGACTGCAGTAGAGTCCCTACACAGTTATGTATGAGTAGTGACCTGTGGCGCGCGGCGCGGCTCGAGGTCGAGCGCGGCGTAGTTGAGCGGCGCGCACGAGAAGGAGGGCGAGGGCGGAGCGCCCCCGCCCCCGCCCCCGCCGGCGCCCCCGCCCCCCGCCACCGCGAAGCGCGCGCCGCCGCCCGCGCCCGCCACCACCACCGGCGCGCCGAACGTGCTGTCACCTGTCAACAAAACATTAATATAGCTTCGAACACTAACACTATTTGTTCACACCATCATCAGCTCACCTAAGTCCAGCTAAAGCAGGTTCCGAGGAGCCCAGCGAGGTCTGTCAAGCTCACTCACGTCATGGGACCGACAGTGTACAGACTGATTCAAACTTAATGGCGGCTGTGAAGTGCGCTGCAAGCGAGACTTTGCGTTTGTACGCACACCGCACGCCTAATTTTAACCGACTTCAAAAAAGGAGGAGGTTCTATGTTCGACGGTATGTATGTTTTTTTTTCTGTATGTTCATCGACTTCTCCGTGAATTGTGGACCGATTTTGAAAACCCTTTTTTTATTTGAAAGGGTATACTCCCGAGGTGGTCCCATATTAATTTGAAGACGTTTGTTTTTTTTGTTGATAAAGCTACTTGTATTATGTACTGGCAATCTACCTAATAGGGTAGATGACTGAAGTTTAAATCGTTGAAACCAATAGCTTTGATTAAGAATTTAAGTAGATATAATATGTTTATTGAAAACATAATTTAAATCGGTTATTTATGTTCTGATACGTCACGCCTTACTTCTTATTCTTATTCTTATTCAACGTGGGGGCGATAAGTCCTGCACTGACGTCCCGCTTGGGGTGTATTGTGCATTTCCCCCGCCAGCGTCTACCCGAGCCAACCCAGCTCCCTGAAATAACGGAGCCAGGCTCCGGGCCGCTGGCGCACAGCAACTCCAGTGGGTTAGATGGACTAACCCACTGGAGCCTTATTTGTCAGAATATAATTTATATGGCGTACAGAGAAGTGACGTCACGATTTGTTATTTCGCCTCTCTGTCTAGCATGATATTAAAATGCTTATAAGTTGCTTATTTTTGAACAGATTTTAATTTTCTTTTCATTAATCAGCTATATTTATGGGCCGCTTTTTCTTAGGACAATTAAAAAAAACCAGTCATCTAACCTATTCACTTAATCTACCACTCGAAACACATTTGGATTAGAGATGAAAGTCTAGGTTTTACAGTTAGCCTCCTAAATTTCATCTTTAGAGCTTTACCGCAGATTAAATATTTTACTTTTAGTTTTAGCTAAATTGTAGATACATAATGGGAACGGTAGATTTGCGCGATAGAATCCGGAACGAGGATATTCGCCAAAGAACCAAAGTTACCGACATAGCTCGCAAGGTTTGCAAGTTGAAGTGGCGCAGGGCAGGCCACATCGCTCGAAGAACTGACAACCGATGGGGAAGAAAGGTTCTTGAGTGGCGACCGCGAACCGGAAGACGCAGCATATAGGCCTCCCACTATATATATATATATATGAATGGGAACGGGGAACAACTTTCGAATCGAGTCAAAGTTGAAATTTATTTTATTGTTACTGCGCAGCGTCTCGCGCCTAACTTCACAGCAGCCATTAAGTTTGAAATAGCCTATAGAATGAAATACCGCGTGACGTCATTGTCGCACCGAAACTGCAGCGCGAGTACCGTTCTTGACGATTGTTATATTTGACATGCCACTCACTCACTCACTCATCAGCCAGAAGACGTCCACTGCTGGACGAAGGCCTCCCCCTTAATAGGGAGGGGTTGCCATAATCCCCACGCTTGGCAGGCGGCTTGGGGATCGCAGAGTGTTACCACCGTTAACTAAGAGGACGCTGCTGCCCGTCCTCCGGTGGTTCTGGATGCAGTTTTAGGACATACCCAGGTCCATTGACATTTAAATCGGTAAAATTCGATAAAACTCGGAATATGCTCAAATTCATCTAAATAAATCTGCTATATCGACACGTCAAAACGGTACTTGCGCTGCTGACTTCTTTCAAGTGTCGCCTAAAGCGCTGGCTTGTCGATTACACCTTTAACATCTTCAAATAATTACTTGAATACGAGTAAACGTACTATTTTACTGTTGCAAGTACTGTTGCATTTGACTTTACGTCTAGATGTCTACTTAATAATTATTTTAATTTGACGTGTAAATAATAATTACTCAATAAATGAATATGAACATGTCCACTGCTATACATAGCCCTCTTCTAATGCACGTTGCACATTGCATTGCATTGGGCAATGACAGGAAGTGAAAAATCGGAAACATTTTCGGATTTTAGACTTCCTTACGCCACATGGTTTTCTGTTTTTTTTTTAACTTACGGGTTTGCGTCTTCTATTATATTCTAATATCTTAGGGCGATTTGACATTTAATATCTCAGAGTGATTTGACATCAAATATCTCAGGGTGATTTGACATCTAATATCTCAGGGTGATTTGACATCAAATATCTCAGGGTGATTTGACATCTAATATCTCAGGGTGATTTGACATCTAATATCTCAGGGTGATTTGACATCAAATATCTCAGGGTGATTTGACATCTAATATCTCAGGGCGATTTGACATTTAATATCTCAGGGTGATTTGACATCTAATATCTCAGGGCCATTTGACATCTAATATCTCAGGGTCATTTGATATTTAATATATCAGCGTGATTCGACATTTAATATCTCAGGGTGACTTGACATTTAATATCTCAGAGTGATTTGACATCTAATATCTCAGGGTGATTTGACATCTAATATGGCGTAGTGCAGTGCGGCGCTCGTCTCGTCACTCCATAGCATTAAAAAACATAAGTCCGCCAACCGGGTCAGCGTGGTGTATCGCACTCGGCCAGCGCAGGCTAGGTCCAGCTGTAGGAAGGTAAAAGCAGATGGAGTGTTCTGACTGGATAGTGACCCTTGTCGTCGGCGTCCGCGCGGGCCCGGGCCGCGGGCTCGCCCGGCTTCAGCTGCACGTACTGCGGCGAGCACGACGCGCCCGGCGACGTGCCCGGCGAGCGCGCCGGCGCCGCGGGGCACTCTGCCGGACAAACACACGTCACGCTTGATCAGTACACT
This sequence comes from Erannis defoliaria, assembly GCA_905404285.2. Lineage (NCBI taxonomy): Eukaryota > Metazoa > Arthropoda > Insecta > Lepidoptera > Geometridae > Erannis > Erannis defoliaria. The sequence continues at coordinate 16,318,408 of FR990084.1, read as the reverse complement.
ATTCTCGGAGTTACTTTGCAAGGTACAATCCGGAACGAGGATATTCGCCAAGAACCAATGTTCCAATGTCACCGACGCTCGTAGGGTTTGCAACTTGAAGTGGCAATGGTAACCGATGGGGAAGAAAGGTTCTTGATTGTAGGACTTGTAGGCGCGGCCTCCCACTATAGGTGTCGACATTGTACAAGTCGCGGGCAACCGGTGGATGTAAATGGCAGGTTGTCGTACAGTGTGGCGGTCTAAGGGGGAGGCCTTCGTTCGGCAGTAGACGCCTTCTGGCTGATGAAGTGTGCTTATGGTAAGAGGATGTGATGGCAGGAGCCATACCATGAACTCTAAAAACCATGATAGTTAGTTTGTTTGGTTCAGCCGCCGATGCTGAGCGACCGTGAATTGTATCTCCCCGCAATAAGGTCGCGTAGCGCCCGCGGCTGTACCTGAAGAGAATGGATGTAACGTGTCATAGGCCCCAGGGGGTCTAAAACGACCGCATTAAACAATTCCCCTAAAAGCAGTTCATCTAATGAATTCTTAGCAGAATGAATTGTAAAAAGTTACTCTCGAGTAACTTCTAACGAATCTACAAGTTGCTTTATGCAATTCATCTTTCATCGACCATTTTACGACTTTCTATACAAAATTGACAAACTAATGAATTCCGTAATAGAATCATAGTATGAATTGGCGTTTAAGAGGATGAGTACACCTAAATTGGCTTAATTCGGGTTAATGTTTTGCCAAATGTACAAATTCTACAGCATTGAAAAAAATATATGATAATCTAGATCATATTTCCTAGTTGGCTATTGTTTCGAAAACATGTTTGCGAATAATTTTTTCGATAGAAAAAAATCGTAAAATAACCTCTAAGCACTAATTTCTAAGTAAATTTTTCTTTGTATTTTTGTATGAAGTCATAACCAAAAATAGCAAAGGTTACGAGTAATACTATAATCTATCTTACTATTACTAGTTTATTTCCTTACGCAATAACTTTATTGCAATTAATTATTTTCCAACATATTGATCGTACGAAACGGGGCCGCAAGCGCGCCGGCTTCACAGATCACAGATCACAGACGCGCGGAGGATATGGGCCTTATTTTTGAATCGTACGCAAGCGTAGCGCATGCGAAAAGAGCTGACCTTCGAACGATACTGTTTGGAATAAGGTTCAATATCGTTTGAAAGTCGGCTCCTTTCGGCAACTTTGAGCACGATTCAAAAATAAGGCCCCAGCTATTGTAAGCGTCTCAAGTGACCGGTTCACGATTTGCGAAATGGATTATCATAGGATCATATGCGGAACAGCTAAACGCGGGCCGTGTAGCCCCCCTCTCTCGCAGGTCACCTCTGTGGCAGCGGTCCCTCGCGCGCGGCGCGTCCTCGGCCGCCTCGCGCACGGTGGCGAGGTGGCGCGGCTCGTCCTCGGGCGCCGCGGGCGCCGCGGGCGCCGCGGGCGACACGGGCGACTCCAGCGACCCCGAGAACTCGAAGATCTGCGACCCCAGCGACGGCCGCGACTCCACCAGCCGCCGGAACCTTATGTTGGATCGCACGTCACAATTACTCTATTTTATCTTAACATTCAATAATATTAAATAAAAATAATAATATGAAATAATATGTGTTCGGTCCATTGAGCTAATATCTAAAGAGTCAGAAAGACAGTCAAAAAGCGTCCGAGTGCCGTTGTACATACCTATACGTGCATTATATAGTTCACAATTGTTCGAATTTAGACGTTATGTCGCTTGCATAGTGGTCAATGTATGCTTGAGCGCTTGTGTCTTATCGTAGTTCAAGTCGTACAAAAAGTCAGCGCACTGCATAGCGTGCGCCGAGTTTTGGCGCGGACATTTTTTTTGCACGTTTGTGAATCTATAGATATTAGCTCAATGGTTTTGTCTCAGTAATCCATTCCATCGATAGTTTTTATTTTTGTTTAGATTTTAGAGAAATATTGTGCAGTCTTGGGGGTGCCTACCTGCAAGCTTATTGCTTTGCAGATGAGCACTCTCATGGCGTACGTCTCTTATCTATTCTTTTTCTGTGTACACTACAGATACTTTGGGTTTCAATCCAGTTTCGATTTTTGTTTCCATTTATATAATACTAGCTTTTGCCCGCGGCTTTGCCCGCGTAGTAATGTTGAATACTGGAATTCGGTTAAATCGGGGCCCAACTCAATTGAATCACTAAAATACGTATATTAATGCATTTTTTCCAAACCACTTGCAAGTCTTTAAGTTTGCTTGAGGATGACCAAATTTAATATTAAAAATTAATTTAGCAGCTTAGGCTGTACAGTACCTATAATAATTATGTCCGTCAAACAGTCGTCTGCGTGGACCTACAAAAAAATAGCCTATGTTCGTTTCCGAACCTTATGCTATAACTACCTATCCAAAAATGCAGCTCCATCTGTTCAGCCGACCAATAAATACGCCCATCCCCGTCCCCATTCCCAGCCTCATCCCTATAAGCGGCCCCTTCCCCATCCCGATACCAAATGTCATTTTAATATGAACACGCCCATCCCCGTCCCCATCCCCGTTCCCTCCCTCATCCCCATCCCGAACCCCATCCTCACCCCATCCCATCCCCACCCCCATCCCGATTTCAACTTTCATCTTAATATGGACACGCCCATCCCCGTTCCCAGCCTCATCCACATCCACATCCCATCCCCACCTGTCCCCACTAAATCCCCACCCCATCCCCACCCACCCCATCCCCATCCCCATCCCCACCCCATCCCCATCCCCATCCCGATACCAATTGTAATCTTAATATGAACATGCCTATCTCAGTCCCGTCTCCGTTCCCAGTATCGTCGCCACCCCCACCCCCACCCCCATCCCCACATCTGTCCCCATCCCTATACCAAACTTCATTTTAATATGTACAGCCGTTACAAAGTTAAGGAGAAACAAACGTACTATCACTAAAACTTAGTTTTTTTTATACTAACGGGAGCTGATTTTGAAAAAACTGTGACACCCGTATCTTCTTATTTTTATAGTAGAATATGCATACCAAGTTTTGTATCAATCGAACCAGAGAATAAAAAGTTTCATACAAACTTTAACACCCCATTTAACCCCTTTCGGGGTTGATTTTCGAAAAATCCTTTCTTAGTGGGCGTTCACACCTCTCCGAAAACATACCCTCCAAATTTCAAGTCTCTACGTTTAGCGGTTTGGGCTGTACGTTGTCTATATGTCAGTCAGTCAGTCAGTCAGTCAGTCAGGACAAAGCCTTTTATAGTTATAGATTAAAAAATAATTTAGCAGCTTAGGCTGTACAGTATCTATAATAATTATGGCCGTCAAACAGTCGTCTGCGTGGACCTACAAAAAAATAGCCTATGTCCGTTTCCAAACCTTATGCTATAACTACCTATCCAAAAATGCAGCTCCATCTGTTCAGCCGACCAATAAATACGCCCATCCCCTTCCCCATCCCCATCCTGATACCAAATGTCATTTTAATATGAACACGCCCATCCACGTCCCCATCCCCGTTCCCTCCCTCATCCCCATCCCGAACCCCATCCTCACCCCATCCCATCCCAACCCCCATCCCGATTTCAACTTTCATCTTAATATGGACACGCCCATCCCCGTTCCCAGCCTCGTCCACATCCACATCCCATCCCCACCTGTCCCCACCAAATCCCCACCCATCCCCACCCAATCCCCATCCCCATCACATCCCCATCCCCATCCCCACCCCCTCCCCATCCCGATACCAATTGTAATCTTAATATTAACATGCCTATCTCCGTCCCGTCTCCGTTCCCAGTATCATCGCCACCCCCACCCCCACCCCCATCCCCACATCTATCCCCATCCCTATACCAAATTTCATTTTAATATGTACAGCCGTTATAAAGTTAAGGAGAAACAAACGTACTATCACTAAAACTTAGTTGTTTTTTTTTATACTAACGGGAGCTGATTTTGAAAAAACTGTGACACCCGTATCTTCTTATTTTTATAGTAGAATATGTATACCAAGTTTTGTATCAATCGAACCAGAGAATAAAAAGTTTCATACAAACTTTAACACCCCATTTAACCCCTTTCGGGGTTGATTTTCGAAAAATCCTTTCTTAGTGGGCGTTCACACCTCTCCAAAAACATACCCTCCAAATTTCAAGTCTCTACGTTTAGCGGTTTGGGCTGTACGTTGTCTATATGTCAGTCAGTCAGTCAGTCAGTCAGTCAGTCAGGACAAAGCCTTTTATAGTTATAGATTAAAAAATAATTTAGCAGCTTAGGCTGTACAGTATCTATAATAATTATGGCCGTCAAACAGTCGTCTGCGTGGACCTACAAAAAAATAGCCTATGTCCGTTTCCAAACCTTATGCTATAACTACCTATCCAAAAATGCAGCTCCATCTGTTCAGCCGACCAATAAATACGCCCATCCCCTTCCCCATCCCCATCCTGATACCAAATGTCATTTTAATATGAACACGCCCATCCACGTCCCCATCCCCGTTCCCTCCCTCATCCCCATCCCGAACCCCATCCTCACCCCATCCCATCCCAACCCCCATCCCGATTTCAACTTTCATCTTAATATGGACACGCCCATCCCCGTTCCCAGCCTCGTCCACATCCACATCCCATCCCCACCTGTCCCCACCAAATCCCCACCCATCCCCACCCAATCCCCATCCCCATCACATCCCCATCCCCATCCCCACCCCCTCCCCATCCCGATACCAATTGTAATCTTAATATTAACATGCCTATCTCCGTCCCGTCTCCGTTCCCAGTATCATCGCCACCCCCACCCCCACCCCCATCCCCACATCTATCCCCATCCCTATACCAAATTTCATTTTAATATGTACAGCCGTTATAAAGTTAAGGAGAAACAAACGTACTATCACTAAAACTTAGTTGTTTTTTTTTATACTAACGGGAGCTGATTTTGAAAAAACTGTGACACCCGTATCTTCTTATTTTTATAGTAGAATATGTATACCAAGTTTTGTATCAATCGAACCAGAGAATAAAAAGTTTCATACAAACTTTAACACCCCATTTAACCCCTTTCGGGGTTGATTTTCGAAAAATCCTTTCTTAGTGGGCGTTCACACCTCTCCAAAAACATACCCTCCAAATTTCAAGTCTCTACGTTTAGCGGTTTGGGCTGTACGTTGTCTATATGTCAGTCAGTCAGTCAGTCAGTCAGTCAGTCAGGACAAAGCCTTTTATAGTTATAGAAGAAATCGATTGTTATCTGTTTTGTGTATCATAAATAAATATAGTATCTTCGTGTGCTGTGACGCCTTAACGATTTCTGTACATACGGAACTTTCATAAATATAATATTGTTCGAAGGCGAGCGTTGTTACCCGCGACACAGTTTCTGTTGGTAACATCGTTCTACCAGATTTTTTTATAATATGTACTGTATATGTTTTAAAAAAAATAAAAAACAAAACATTTCTGAACAGTTCGGATATACAGACATCAGACATGAATGGCTTAGTAGTAATATAAGCATGTGTTTCATTTATTAAAAATAAAAAGATCAGTGGAAAGTTCAACTCAATGTGATATTAATTAAAATCGTCTGGTAAAGTTCCGAAATTATAGGCATTACAATAATTTGAACGAAATGATCTGTCCCTTTCTAACAAGACACGTATGCTAGTAAAGAATTTGTTTGGAATTGTGTCATCCGACGTCATTTGCCACGATAGTGCGTTCTCTGTCTAACATGAAACTAAAATGTTTATAACTTCGTTATTTTGGGCACATGTTTAATTTTGTTTTCGTTAACTAATTCTGTTGCGAGTGAATCGGTTTCTTTAAGGCTAGTGAGAAGCTGAGATCTCGGTCAAAAGTATACATCGTGCGTGTACATATTATCCTTTAAAAAGTTTTTTTTTGAGTTTTAAAAAAAATGCATCAGCAGTATTCTCGGAATCAAAAGACAAGACCGCGTCCTTAACGGCTTGCTGCGTTTCATAACAGGCGTCACAGACGTAGGAAACAAAGCTGCCGGGCTCAAATGGGAGTGGGCGGGCCACGTCAGCCGGGTGCACCCGGACAGGTGGGCAAGGTCTCCACGGATTGGGTGCCCCTGAACAGTCGACCCCGAGGTCGCCCTCCGACACGATGGCGCGACGAACTCGGGAAGTTTAAAAAAGATTGGACGAAGAATTTGGGGGAGACCTTTGCCCAGCAGTGGGCAAAACAGGTTAAACAAAAAAAACCCGGTAGGGTTTTATTTTTATTTGACCACTAAACTGGGTGAACATTTTTACGTGGCAACTAATATAGAAAAAAAATTACTAACTAGCACATTCACCCTTCTAGTTGTAGTTTTTGCAGTAGTTGTTGAACATCTACTGGTGCGGAACTCTAAAGCTATAGTTTACCTGTGTTATTAATGCATAGACAGTGTGAAACATTAAGACGTCTGACAGGACTCGCCCTTCATATAGGTACTGTATGTATATAGTTCACCTGTCGTCCGGCGACACGGCGGCGGGCGGGGGCGGGGCGCGCGCGGCCGCTATCGCGATGGGCCGCGACTTGCCGTACGTCATCTCCACGTAGCCGTCGGTGGCGGGCCCGGCCGGCGCCGGCGGCTGCAGCGCGCCCGGCAGCGCGCCCGGCAGCGCGCCCGGCAGCGCGCCCGGCAGCTCGCCCGGCCGCATGTCCACGTAGCCCGCGTTGCGCGGCGACATGTCCACGTACTCGTCCGTGGAGCGCGCGTGCGGCCCCGCCGGCGGCGTGCGCGACACTGCCGGCGTCGGGGTCGGCGTCGGCGTCGCGCACGGGGTCGACTGCTGGAGTGACGCACGTTCACAATGGGGGATCCACTAAGCGATCTTTTCCGAGGCGCATCGTCGATGCGGCCATAGTCAACTGTCAATCTCATACATTTTGTTGCTTTTTTTCTATAATTTATTGGTTTTCTTGTTAGACTCTGATTACCAGGGAGAATCTGCTTATACTGGTTTGTACGGCAGTTCTTTGCCTTGCTAATAAGGAATAGGAATGAGTTTCAATTATTAAAAATAATAGGATAAATGGAGAGTTTAACCGAATCTGATGCTTACGTCGAAAAAATTATTGAAATCGGCTGGTAGAGGTCTGAAATATAAGCGTTCAAAGTATTTGGGAGGGAGGCATCTGTCCCTTTCTAGCAAAACACGTACATAGTATAGAATTTGTTTAGCATCATGAACTTTGACGACACAAACCTAGTATAGTTCCCTCCCTGTCTAACATAAAACTAAAATGTTTTTATAACTTCGTTATTTGTGCACATATTTAGATTTAATCTTCTATGATTTGTTTTGTTGCGAGTCAGCTTTTTTGTGCGTCAATAAAAAATAAATGCATATTCCCTATTAAAAGTCTGTCCAACATAAAATGTAAATAACTATCTAACCTAAAAACCTATTTTCAGGCCGTCAACAGCTGCATAGATTCTTAAAACAAGGCACAGTACCCAGTATTTTTCCTTGGACTAAATTGTGTTGTTTGCTTCAGGTTGATTAATTATTTGTTTCAGATTAATCAATTGTTTGTATCAGGTTAATTCAATTGTTTCTTATGATTTGTAACAGGTTAATTGAATTACCTGTTTTAGATCAATGTTATGATTTGTTAATTATTTATTTAATAAACATACAAAAAAGGAATGCAATAATTTAAGGCTATCTCATAAGTTACATATATATAATAATATATGTTATAGGTATAATTTAAAATAAAAATATTAATAAAATACAATATAAAGTAAGAAACTGTTATAGGTTAATTGAATTATTACCTACTTTGTTTACTTGTTATCTGTATGTACCTTGGTGCCGGGCGTAAAGTCGAGCAGCATGAGGTCGTCGTGAGAGGCGCGCGCGCGGGGCGGCGCGTGCGCAGGGGGCGGCGGGCGCGCGCGTGCGCCCACGCTGTAGGCGCGGTGGCGCGCCTCGGTGCGCGGCGCGGGCCGCGAGCCCACGCTGTAGGCGCGCGGCGGCCGCGCCTCGCACCCGATGTGCATCGTGGCCGGCTCCAGCTGGTACTCGCTGGGAAACAACACGTACTTACATCTATTCATGAACCGGAATATTTTCTAATCGGAAACTACGGTTCTGTTCTGTCAGCTCAGTGCCAGTATAGTGTAGAAGACTGAGACTGAAGCATTGGCAGCTAACGAAGGACGCCCACTTAACGTCCGTGACGTTGATCGACAATAAAGTGACACGTGATCACTAAGGTCGTGAAGTGATTGTGGCGACTTATAGCAGTCGACTTTGTTGTCCTATAATTATCTGCAATCATGCAAGAACTTACGCGGGCCCTGGGCATGTCCTTAAACTGCAACCAGAACCACTGGAGGACGGGCAGCAGCGTCCTCTCGGTTAACGGTGGTGAACATTCTGCGATCCCCAAGCCGCCTGCCAAGCGTGGGGATTATGGCAACACCCCTCTATTAAGCGGGAGGATTTCGTCCAGCAGTAGACCTTTTTTGGCTGATGACCATGATAGAACTTTAGTGAAACAAGTCGAAATCGTAGATAGATAGACAGGATATCGTTGCTCATTCTCAGGTTAGTAGAATGGGCACCACTGCAAACAGTCACCAGTCGCTGACGAGCTCACCGAGCAAGTGCCACGGCTAAATAGACGGTAGCTTAACAGTTTGTTGGTTGTAGTCGCTCACCTGAACCTCGGGTCGGTGGAAGGAGTGCCGCTGCAGACGGAGCCGCTGGAGGCGGACACGAGCCCGCCCAGCGCGTCGTGCGGCGCCATGGGCAGGTACCCGTCCGTCGCGTCGTGCGGGCCCATGGCGAGGTAGCCGTCCGCGTCGGCGTCCTCCACGCCGAGCGACGACGTGCGCGAGTGCTGGTACGAGCCGCCGCCGCGCATCGACATGCTAGGAAACACAATACGGGCTGTTGGTTTGAACACCGTTATCCTTCTACAATGTCATTGTACTCCTGATTATGAACAACTTTTACTATGGGGTCAACCTTGAAATCGCGAAAAATATATTTGCTTTTCCATACATTTTGTCCAAGATCGATGAACCTTTTTGTATGGAACAGCTGCTTTTTTTCGTGATTTCAGGGTTGTTCATAATGATGAGTACAATGATATCCTAGAAAGATAACGGTGTTCAAACTAACACCCCGTATATGTCGCGTCATGTAAAAATAACGCTGGAAGAAAGTAGAGGGGGTGTGTTTGCGCATGTGTACACTTGCGCACAAAAGTACTAGGCCTATTGTTTTAAATAATTATTAATTAGCCTTTTGCTCGCAGCTTCGTATATTGGTTATTGCTAGGTACCACCTCATACCACCAAATAGACCGATAAACCGCCTACTGCGCAGCTTAACCGCCAGCGTTCTTTTTACATGACGCGACCTATATCAATCATGACACTCAAACTATATGTGAAATATGTGATTGATTCAGGCGTTACTTTGCGGAAGTCCATTGTTACCAAAATTGTTTTTATTTCTAAATAATAATAAAAAAAAGTAATAATTCAATTATTTTTTTATTGTTTTAAGTACTTGAAACGATATTACAGCGGAAAAACACTAGAAATTAAAACAATTTTGGTATATGTGAAAATAAACCTTCAATTCAATTCAATTCTATTTATTTAAGCATGTGGGCCTGGGTAACAGAGTTGGTATACATATTATATGAAAAAGTCAGAATCTCCAGGTCCCGCCTTGACAGCGTACATGCTAATACATTAATATAAATTAATGAAGAAAAATATTAACTAAATTAAATAAAAATAACACTTTTTTTAAACATTTCAATTAAAGAATAATAATAATTAGTACTTATTACAAACTATTAAAACCTTAAATTATAAATGTCACGAAACATCTGATACTGTCAAATCGTATTGTCACTTATAAATTCGTCAATAGAATAATATGCTTTAGAGAGAAGAAAGTTGTTCAGGCGATTTTTGAAACTATTAATATCAGTCCAGTCACGTATCGATAACGGTAGTTTATTATATATAATTGGTGCCCTACAGAACACGCTCTTCGACATCATAGATGTTTTGGTACATTTAGGATATCGTAAATTCTTCTCTCGTCTACTACCAGGTTTGAATTTTTCAAAGAGTGTGAGATTCTTTTTTATAAATAGAGCCACTTCACTTATATATAAACATGGCAAAGTCAGGATTTTCAATTTCACGAAGAAACTCTTACAAGATTGCCTACGTTTTAAGCCACACATAGGCTCTTATACACCGTTTTTGAGCTCTAAAAGCTACTAGTTTGTCTGTCGAGTTGCCCCAAAATATCACTCCATACCTTAATATGGATGCAACATATCCATGATAAGCTGCTAACAAAGTTTCAAGATTTGCAATCTTGCTGAGTTTGTATGAGGCAAACGAAAATTGAACAACTCGCTTTGATATTATCTGTACATGTTGTTTCCATGTCAATTTATTATCAATATGAAGACCCAGAAATTTCGTGGATTCAATCTCGTCAACTTTCTGCCCATTATAATTAATGTCAAGATTTTGAATTTGCTATTTACTGATTCGTTGTCTAAAATTCATTACACTTATTTTTTGTAGATTAATTTTTAAATTATTATTTTCTAACCATTCAATTACAGATGTCAAAGTAGTGTTAATGTCATGCTCTAGATTACCTATATCTTTTTTATTCCCTGTGAATAAAATAGTGCTGTCATCAGCGAATAGAGTTATAAAGTGAGGTGTAGTTTTGGGCAGATCATTTATATAAGCAACAAAAAGAAATGGACCCACGACACTGCCTTGCGGTACTCCACATTTCACTTTTTTTAATTCTGACGAATGGACTTCTTCAGTTTTTGTTTGAGTACAGATTCTACTAACATGAGTGACTTGTAGCCTGTTACTAAGATAAGATCTTATTAATTCATTGGCAGTACCTCTGACCCCATATGAATATAACTTGTTTAAAAGTATTTCATGGTCAACATGATCAAAGGCTTTAGTCATATCCATAAATAGTAGTACCTTACATTCCTCTTTTGTTCCGTTGGTCGGTAATGTTCCTATATCTCAAATTGGCACGAATTTAGAGTCGAATGAAGACACTAAGAGCAGCTACTTACTTGTTCAGCTCCTTGTTGATGTCACACACGTCGGGCTCTTCAGGTATGCGCGGCGTGCGGAGCCACTCCGACACGGAATCCGCCTCGTCCCGAGATACATCCACACCTATTGACATCACGCAAGTACAATCACACAAACATTAAGAGAACATTTTAGAAGGTATGTGTTTTTTTCTTTCTCCTATGCGCTGTGGATTTGAGTGAAATTCGGAACGGTTCAGCTTGTACCGTGGAAATACACATCAGGAGTTTTGGCGGGAACACGGAAAAATCATGTCGTTGCATTCTATCTATTGCATCGGTTTTAGGCTCATAATCCAAGCTATTACACACGCGTGCTTTTTACTTTACATTACGGCACTTGTACTATAATAGGTATAACCCGGTAAAGTCAAGTTTGTACGTTGACTGCAATTAGACTTATGTATACGAAGCACTCTTAATATAGCCGGGTAATACTTACAGTTTTTTTTGTAATACCAACAAAAAGTTCTTATGCCGCTGAAGTAAATGTCAACCTGCGCGCGCATTGCTGGTTTGGGCGCCATTTTCCGCAAATGTTTGTTGACGTTTTCTCTGTGTGGTTGATTATTATCAAAAAAGTTTGTTTTTTCCTCGCAAGTGTGATGAAAACAGTCGTATGAAACTCTTGTGCTATGTTTCAATACACTCTCGGCTTCCTTATCGCGCTCGCCTACGGCTCGCGCGCATAATGCCTCTAGTGTAATGACCAACATAGCACACTTGTATCATAATGTACTATTCTTAAACTTGTGTTTTTTCGCGAATTAATGATTAAAAATGGTGGTGTTTTGTTCATTGAGTGTTGAATTACATGCACGAGTGTGGGCGAGTGATATAATGTGGTGAAACATGTATTTTCATGTTGTTTTCAAAACTCCGTAGAAGCTCATAGTAAAGTCACCTCAACTTTACTAGGGCACGACTTGGACTCGACTATGGCTGGTTTCGTGTAATTTTAATAAAAGAAACTTGAAAATTCATAAACTTGACACTGGCAGAATGCACAACGTGCGAAGCAAATAATTAAAAAAAAAAAAAAATATACACATCACTCGCCGTGTTCAAGGAGCAAAGCAAGACATTTTATTTGTCACAGGTGCCACCTTGTTGATGTTGTTTGTTGTTTTTTATTTTCCCTAATTTAATTTGTATTTATGTATCTATATATTTTTTATACTATCAAGTGACAAGACGAGCAAGACGTTCGCCTGGTGGTAAGCGTCACGCCTGCCACTAACAGTAGCAGTGCGAGAATCGTGAACTTGCGAACACAATCGTGCGCCGCACTGTACTGCGCTCGTCACCCTGAAATATTAGATGTTAAATCTCTTCATACCCAGTAATTTCTCTGGTAACATTGCCCTTCAAACCGGAACACAGTAACGCTTGCACACTACTGCTTGGCGGTTGAATAACTGGCAAAGGTGTGGTACTTCCCCAGGCGGACTCTGCAGTATAGTCCTACCACTACAAAATATATATAAATATATATTATAATAGATAAGTATTTATATTCTATTTATTATGTTTTTTATATAGTAGTTTATTATAAAATATTATGTATTAGTATGAGATTGTAGGTATGTTTATTATTCGTAGGAATTTCTTCTTTACAGCACATCCCGTCTTTTCGTGTTCATAATTTTTCTCCATTCTAAGGTTGCCTGGAAGAGATCGCTTTCGGCCATAATGCCGCCATTTGTGCACTAGTATTTAATTTATTTAATCCTTTGTATGTATGTTTCTATGGTGTAAGCAATAAAGAGTTAATCTATGTACCCACCTTCGAGGTCGCTATGCCGCGGCGCCGGCCGTTCTATTTCAAAAGAAGAGACCGCTCGCGACGGCATACTGTCGCAGCGGTTTCGCAGCGTACCCGCATCTGTAATTAACAAACATCCTTAAGTCTTCGTTTTTTTTTATTTTAATAACGATCAAACTAAACTGAAATATCTCCCGATTTTTCATCTGTCTATACAAGCAGACAGTTTAGTTCAAAACATGCTATTTAAAAGGTATACTGCAATATAAATAAAATACTTATCTTAAATACTTACTTAATACTTAAAAAGCTCAGGCATTACAAAATTACAGCAAAAAGTAATTGCTAGCTTAATATATAATATCACGGAAATGTACAGAAAAAGCATTGCATATTTTATAGCACAGGTGCATCCTTATGACTTATGCGAGTTAACAGAGATGCAAACAGAATGCAAACAAATTTGACAAAAAAATAATACACTTAAGGCGACATGCAACATTTTATTTCACAGGTTTTAAGCAAACAGATAAAAATATTAACAAGCCAGACAATCAAATGTTGCCAGATATTATAAAACTCTCACCACGACACGACACAAAACAAATAGTATTAAAACTGACAGACTTTATCGAATGTAACCGCAAGAATGTTCGCAATTTAAAAGTGAAAGTGAAGTGAGTGGTTGAATGTCGTCGTGCCTAAATCAAAATGAACTTATAACAAATGGCAACTCAAACATACAATACAACAGTAGAACAAGTCGGTATTCACATTTGTTAGTAATGTGCGATTCTGGAACTTAAATGTATGACGCGTAGGAACAATTATATTAAGCCAGACATGCATGACTTGTTTGGATGGTACGGTGGCTGCGTAACGCTATTACAGTTTTAACTTTGAATCCTACCACTATGACAACAAAGGTGCATTTCAATACGATTTTTATGACTGACACAAAATTCAAATCTTTATCCTCATTTAAACATTGCCTAGAAAATACAACATTTCTGGGACGCAATATTTATACATTTATTTACAATATTGTACAACAATGCGCCAAGATGAAGTCTACCAAAGGCCTATACATACGAAAGAATCATTATTGAATTGCCTTCGCTGAGTAAGAGAGATCCAATATAGTGAATATTACAGCCCTACTACTACAATAAGGAATATGCATTTTTTTTTATTGACTCACAAAAAAGCTGACTCGCAAGAAAACAAACCTTCGAAAGTTTTTTTTAATATGTGCACAAATAATGAAGTTATAAATATTATAGTTTCATGTTAGACGTGGAGGGCACTATAGTGGCTTATGACGTCAAAGTACACGATTCCAAACAAATACTATACTAGCAAGTGTTTTGCTAGAAAGGGATATATGACTCCCTCCCAAAAAAAAATTACTCTTATATTTCAGAAGTTTACCAGCCAATTTCAATTATTATTTCGATGAATACATAAGATTCAATTAAACTATCCATTTATTTATCTTATTATTAAAAATTAAAAATAACATGCATATTCCCTATTAATAATATTAGCTTTTTTTTCATTACTGCTATTTAAAATTAAATTCTAGTAAATAATCATGTACAATACGACGATATCTATTTTTAAATAAGTCTCATATCGTAGTGTTAGTAACACTTTGTTACCATATTATTTTTCCACAACGAAACAGGACTTATTTTCACAAACAGATTTCTAATACGAGGGCGGCACTGAAAATTTCGGGAATCAAGGAAGTGACACAACATTACTATTTAAAAATATATTTATTGCTTTTCGAAGTATTCTCCGCGAAATTTGACACATTTTGCCATACGATGGAACCAATCATTGAAGCAACCATTCCATTCGGAAGTTGGGGTCTCCAAAATGGCCGTTTTGTAGGCGTCCACAGCTTCTTCAGGTGATGAAAATCTCTGTCCAAGCAATTTATTCTTTATTTTAGGGAAAGTATAGAAATCATTAGGGCTTAGGTCGGGGCTGTACGGCGGATGGTCTAATAATTCTATGTTTTCTTGCTCTAAAAACTCTTTTGTTCTGTGCGCGGTGTGAGAACTCGCATTATCGTGATGGAGGATGATGCGGCGGTTGCAGTTCTCTTTACGGAGTTCAGAAACGACCTGTGGCAAACAAATGCTAGCATACCATTCTGCATTAACCGTTCTTTGTCCCTCAAGAGGAATAGTCGTAACATGGCCGGTTTTGGAGACAAACGTGGCCACCATTTTTTTTGCAACACTCCGTGAACGAACAATTTTTGTTGGCTTTAACTCATTTTCGAACACCCAAACTCGTGACTGGTTTTTTGTTTCGGGTTCGTACGCGTATATCCAGGATTCGTCACCTGATACGCTGTTGTATACAGCATTTGAAGATCCTGCGTGGAATCTTTCGAGAGTTCTGACGCACCAAGTAACGCGAGCCGCTTTTTGCTCTTCACAGAGCGAATGCGGTATCCATCGGGAAAACAACTTTTTTACACCTAATTGTTCATGCAAGATTATTTGCATTTGACTCATGCCAATGTCTAAAGTTGCCTGAATTTCGCGGTATGTCACATGTCGATCTTCCTCAATCAGCTTACGCACAGCATCAACGTTTTCTTGGGTGACTGCAGTTTTTGGACGACCTTGACGGGGATCATCACTGAGCTTGACACGTCCACGTTGAAATTCAGCAAACCAGCGATAAATTGTGGTTTTGGATGGGGTTTCATCACCAAATGCAGAAATCATCCGGTCAACACACTGTTTTTGTGTTAAACCACTTCGAAAGTCATAATAAATCATCGCTCTTGAAATTTCTCGAGTCAATTCCATTTTCTCAACGACTAAACAAGTTTGACAAAACCTTGTGACAAGACCGAGAATATTTTTTTAAATAAATAAATGGTATTCGATTTTTAAAACCAAGGAGTTTTCAATTAAAAAGATTTTAATATAACAGAAACAGTGGAAATATTCCATTCCCGATACTTTTAGTGCAGCCCTCGTATAAAGTGGTCATCGCTCGTATACACAACTATTATATTTTGAGTAGGTATGTATACAACGACCAATGTGCCGGCGTCTACTGAAACGAAGCTTTACGGGTCGTCAAAGCGGCAGATGAACATTCAACATACCACTATACAGGCAAAGTTTTAGACATTTTACTGTAATGGGCACTATATTTGATAAACTTTACTATCAGGCGATACTATACCGAAGATCTACTTGAAATTGAAAGTTTAGTACGTTTTCCTTTCCATTTATAGTATCAAGAACTGAGGCATAAGGAATCCTTTATTATTTTATACAGTACACAGTTACGTAAAAAAACTAATTTATCTAACTTGAAATAGAAAATAGAAATCCTGCAACATAAATTAAATAACTGAAACGAAACTGAACTTTTGTAGCTCAGTGTCAGACACTCGGTGGTTAGCGCATTTGGATCGCACGCCAAAAGGCGATGGCTCAAATCCCAACAATAATAACCTTAAGCTGCCGATGAACAAAAACAGCGAAGAAAACATATTGTATATCGTTTATTTTAGCATACTTTGGTTTATACAAGTATTGCTTGTTTTAGGTACTTACATAAAAAAATAGTTTAATGGTAATGTTTTGGTTTAATTCAATTATTTGTTTCAGGTTTATTATAATGATTTATTTTATGCTAATTCATTACAAACAATATATAAAATCGATATACGAAAATAAACAATATTTGTTTTATTACACAGTATTAAAATTAATTAATTATTTGTTTCAGGCTAATTATAATCAATAGGCTAGATGACTGGTTTTTTTGATTGTCCTATTAAAATGTGGTCCATAAATATAGCTGATTAATGAAAAGAAAACGAAAATCTGATCAAAAATAAACTACTTATAAGCATTTTAAAATCATGCTAGACAGAGAGGCGAAACAGCAAATCGTGACGTCACTTCTCTGTACGCCATATAAATTATATTCTGACAAGAAGGCGTGACGTAATTTTTTGTTTTGTGGGAAAGGGACAGAGTTGTCTCTAACAAAAACTTTAAACGCTCATATATCACAACATTAATAACCGATTTAAATTATTGTTTCAATAAACATACTATATTTACTTAAATTCTTCATCAAAGCTATTGGTTTCAACGATATAAACATCAGTCACCTACCCTGTAGGCTAATCAAGTTTGTTCACGTCGAGTCGACCTCCTACTACCGAACAGCAGCAGCTCGCCGTCCAGCAGCCGCCTACCTAGCGCTACGCAGCCAACGGGCCGCCATACGTACTCTTGGAATGCGCCGGCGACAGTTTAGACAACCTCGTGCCGGTGCTGGCGCGCCGGCCGGCGGGCCTGCGCGCCGGCTCGCCCTCGAGGGCCAGCACCGTGTGGAGCTCCTCCCCGGTCAGGGGAGCCGACCGCGTCCGCCCGTGCGCCACCCGCGGCGGCGACCCCGCGGGCAAGGTGGCGCCCAGCGACACCGTGCGCTGGTGACCGCCCGGGGCCACCCTCCCCTCGCCCTCTGTTAGTGTGTTATTCGATTCCGCTGCAAGATATGATCACCCGTGAATGACACGTGGCGCCCGCCGGCGCCGGCGCTGTTTTATGGAGTTAGTCATGGGTGATTATGACGTGATGTGTTGGAGATAAAACAACCTCTCCCCGTTATAGATAGTGTTTATTTTTCAATGGATATGGCGAGATTTTTGAGCTGAAGTCTACAACGCGACGCAGTTATTAATGCTGGCTATGAGCACTCATAGGGTACTGTTGTTCGATCAAATATAAAAGAAAACTTACGGCCATTAAGAAAAACCACATCGTTAAAGGGCCAAGGTTTTTTATGCTTCTGATACTGTAGATAAAGGTTTTAAAATGTAATCTTATTATGAACCTTAATGACACGATTATAAAGATATACCCAATGTGCACAGTAATTTACCTTCACAAATAAAGTAAAAATTGCACTTTAAATATTACAACACAAATATCAAATTCGATCGTTTCGTTGTATCGGTAAGTACTGTGTTTATCTCTCTTTAACGCGAAGGCGAAAATAAGACGATCTTACGCTTTCCACCACATTTTAAAGCTGTGCGGCATTGTTAAAGCATTACCTTAGAAAAAAACTGAGAGTAGTTTCAATAGAGAATAGTTTATAGTATTATCAAAGTTTCATATCTCGCCATAGATGACCATGTTCACTGTACGGTAATGTATGGTATATGGACAGTAACACACAAAACACAATATTAAGGACCGAAACCAAAACCCAACCATGCAAACCATAAACACACTTAAAACTTAAGACATAATGCTCAAAATGCTCGATGATATCTTAGACATGCTTATAGTTTTGAAGAAATATATACTTTACCTGAGTGGAAAAAGAATGCAATGTTACGGGCTAAGCGCGATGGAGGCATTGGGTGCATTCTTTGATATTTTTATTTTAGTATATAAAATGATAGTCATATATGGCAACTCGAGGAAGATATTGCTGTTATTGTGTTCTTTACGCAGTTGTATAGAATAGAGAAGTTAGAATGGTCGTTACGTGGGTAATGGGTTCTGTAGCAGGGCGTGGCAGCAAAGCTATTTATATGCAGTTTTCATAAGTATTGCTCGTTTTAATAAAGGACCAATAATACACTGTAATATATGTAAATTTTATCGTTTATCGTTAAGTTTATCGTATCGGTTATATGTTTGTATTTTTTATTTTTATGTTAACGACTGTAGATATTTTCGTAATAGTTTCTGTATTCGCTGTAAACCGTTTATAAATTAAGGAATATACTACTTGAGACCGTTACTGTTCAAAAGCGGATAGACACATTAAAAAAATCTCAGTAGCGGCACATTAGTTAATGTGCCGCTATTGGGTAAACACACAGAAAAGCGAAAGCCCTACTTCTTAGGTAGAACAGCTGTCAAAATAATGTTGTAAAGAAATGGTATGGTAAACCGCTGTCGCCTGTTTCACACAAAAATGTATAGAAACTACGACCAAAAAATGTGATTCTAAACGATCACCGAGGTTCAGCATCGGACTGTCAGGTCAGTCTTCGGATGGGTGACCTTGAGCGGCATTTATTTTTCAGCACTACCCTAGGTCGGGTGACTTGTTATTGTTAAATTGTTGGTCCCAGTTGTTTGTTCTGTTTCTATAACCACAACCGTCAAGCCACGTCAGAAGACTCTGGGCGGCACATTCAACACTAGGGCTGGCCACTCTGAACTTACTTTCACAGAGATGGTTTTCGGCATGCTTCATTAGGTGTTTATTTTAATTTAAATACTGGCCATACTTTGCATTATGGCCAGGTGTATTTAATAACTGAAAAGTAGCTTTTCATCAATCAATTCAAGTAATTACACAAAGTCATAATATGGCATACAATACAATAAGTAATTATTGATCCTTTACGCACATATAATTAGTACATTTAATTAGCGTTTCCGTTGCATATACGATTCCAAAAAGTTTTTGAATTTAGAGCACGGGAAGCGGTTGAATCTACCCTCTTTTATTTAAAAGGAATTCAAAAAAAAAGTTTTTTTTTAGTATGATTTTCTTTGTGGCTCGAATCTGACGATAGTTGTATTACTACAAGCCGATAACAGACCGACATTTTGAGCCATTTATTATCGAGTCACATCCAGCTGTCAAAATCACACCCTGCTAAACATTTAGACAGGGTGATGTATACGTTAAATTATAGTCAATTTGTAAGAAAAAAAGTCTCAAACTTCTCAGTAAAAAAATGTAAAGCCTGAAGGTCCTTTTATTTTGTCGACAGTAAGTTTATTAATTGATCAATAAGAACGTCTAGCGCCAGTTGCATTTAAAAACTTTAAAAAGGCCTCGGCATCAAAGAGAGAGCTAATGATCCAGCTGTTGCCGCCAGTATCACGCGCTAGCGCTGGCGTGGAGTAGTACAGGCAAAAAGTTTACTATGTTCATAAACTGGCGATTCAGAGACATGGCGATATTAAATTTTAAATAAAAGAGGGTAGATAGTCGCGATTCCCGGCAGGAGCAGTACGGCAGTACCGTGCAGCGCGAGCGGCGCGAGCGCGGCTCCCGACTCGTCTATCGAGAGAGTGCCGGCGCACACGCACTGCCTAATGCACGCGCCCACGCACAGCCCCGACTCTGCAATACATTACGCCAATTTAGCCCGCACACGTAGTGGGGTATGGTACAATTTTCAACAGCAGCATTTAAATGTATGGTTGATTCTGCCGTGGCAAAGATTTGCCAGCTGGACTGTCCACGCCGTCTTGAATATATAACCGATTAAGCCCTTACATTGTGAAAAGACAAGTTTAACTTGTCAAAGGAAAACGTTTAATTTAAGAACGTTTAAATTATTGTTTTTCTTGTCACATGCCAAACAAATCGTATTTTTTGTTTGTTTGTTTCAGTTCACTAAACTAGAGATGCAATAATACATAAAAAATAGAAAGTACATTCCTAAAATAACATTCCGTTTTAAATAACGTTCGAGGAGGTTCCCGCGGTGGTAAACGTGTAGCGGAGAGGGGGGACAAACTCTTCTCCCGCCAATGGTAATAAAACCTATTGACTTTGATACCTTTAACCCCCTCACGCCAAACATACACTTGGCACAGCGCATGCTCGCGCAAGTACCTACTGCCAGTTCGTCTTTGTAATAAGAGTTAATTTTGGGTCAGTTACATTTTTCAAAATCACATTTACCAATTACCATGGTCGATCTTTCTTTAATTAATCAATTACACTAATTTTCCTCCACAGATGTAAGGGCTTGAACACGAGAACATTACAATTTAGATAAGGCTCCATTAAGAATAATTACCGAATTCATAAGTGATAATTATGTTAGTCACAACTACCTTTCTACTTTCCTTTCAAGCAAAAAACTACTCTAAGCTACTGGGATTGTGGTATAAATTGGAAAGGTGCGAGGTATAAGCGGAATGGACTACTCTACAGCAACTAAAAAGTCAAACAACACATCGGTATCGCCTTAACACATAATTATTATAAGTATTTATAACATATGTGACCACGCCGCGCCGATCCAACAAGAACAAAAGATAGAAAAATATTACCCCTCTCTTTCCCTCCCGTTGGTCAGACGGCAAGGTGTCAACCAATCGGGAGTCCTATTGCACATCATTCAATTACAGAACTCTAAAAATGTTTATAAATTAAATATATTTGTTGCTAGGGAAGATTGTGGTTTATTTTGTTATTATTAAAGTCTACATCGAGTTGAAGCGATACCAAAGCTAGATTGTTTGCGACCTTATTACAACGTTTGTAGTAATGGATTAATGATAGAAAGTAACTGTAATTTTTACCATAAAATTATGTTTTTCTTTACTATATTAAATTTAATATCGGATTTTTCTAATGCTACAAGATGTTCTTACCTACTGTGTTTTTTTTTTAGCATTAGACAGGCATAACTATTTTACATGTCCAATGACTAGGTACATGAATAGAAAAGACAAGTCAAAGTGTAAGTCGGACTCCTGCACCAAGGGTTCCGTACCACGACAGTCAAAACAAAAAAGTTTTCTTTGTTTCAGTTCGGAACACTTAGTGCAAGCCTGACTTGCAATTGGCCAATTTTAATTATTGCTTTTGACGCTTTTGCGTATTCCTTACGATATACAAAAATAATGTGGCTTGCAGTGCCTCGCACTCTATCACTCCTTGAAGAAGATCCCCGGATGTAATCGAATTTACAGTCCGGGGCATCGGTCGGGTATCCGACTAAAGAAATGTGAGAGAATAGTACATATAGAGTAACCTTAGTAAAATTTTGACCCAAGCTTTTTCTACTAAAATGAGATTTAGTGTTTTTCCCAGCTTGTGCTAAAACAAGCTGTATCCAATCGTTATGTTTCCCCGTGTGGGGCACGTACCGCCGGCGAGTCCCGCGCGGCCCCGCCCGTCGGAGTAGGTCTGGCGGCGCGCGGGCGGCCCGCCCTCGCTCTTCGGGATCACGATGTGGTCGCGCTCGTTCTCCGAGTCCTTCGCGCAGTTGCGCATCGCACTGGAAATGCATAGCCAGAGATATGAAAGCTCAGTTGGCTGGGTGGGAACTAAATAAATAAAAACAATTCACACAGCGCCATCTAGCTCCAAACTAAGTAAAGCTTGTGCTACGGGAACCAGATAACTGATACCTAATAGGTACCTTTTTTGTAAATACATACTTATAATATACCAAAAAAAAAACGTAAACGTACAAACGTACGGACGTGTAAATTATTACCAGTAAAAATATGAATATAATACATAAAATACCCAGACACAGTACGAACATCTACGATCGTCACTATGTTGTATTAGGATACGATGTTTGTCGTAGGGAATCGAACCCATGCCATAGCGCTCTCAAGGCAGAGATACTAACAACTGAGCTATGGAGCAGTCGAATGGAAATTATATTTTATGTTTTCTATCTTAAAGGATAGACGCCAGTCTGACACAGATCAGACATTAAGCCAAATAGACATTTTGTGAAATCCACTTGAAAAAAGAGAAATATTTGCGAAGGGAGATTTTGCGAATCCTAAGTTCATTCATATTGAAAATTTACCCAGTTAAGTCCAGCTGGGATAACACATGCCTCGAGAACATGCAAAAAAAACCACTCTAAAACATCGCGAAGAATTCTTAATATATCGCGTATGTGATCGCGTCAAACTACACAGGCCAGCGAAATAGAATATAGGCCAACCTTTGAAGGTTGGACCTGGGTATGTCTTAAAACTGCACCCAGGACCACCAGAGGGCGGGCAGCAGCGATCTCTCAGTTAACGGTGGTGAGCATTCTGCGATCCTATAGACGCCAGCCAAGCGTGGGGATTATGGCAACCGCCCTATTAAGGAGTAGACTTTCGTCTAGCAGTTGCCGTCTTCTGGCTGATGATGACCCTTCGAAGGCTGGCGTAGCAGGCTTTTAAAGGCAGTGGCGCAGTATTCGAGAGCAAGCTTTAGTGATGTGATGTTAGAGGCTGGAGCAGCATGGCACTCACTGCAGGATGGTGGAGTGCATGCTCTGCGCAATGTTGCTGTCCTCGGAGTGCATCCACAGCTCGCCCGCGCCCGTCGTCGTCTGCCGCCCCACCTCCATGTAGAAGAAGCACTCCGAGTCTCCGCATCTGGAATTGTATTTTTTTATGTTATTGAATGACGAAAAGAGTGAGAAGGTCGCCTGATGGTAAGCGTCACGCCTGCACATAACAGCAGTGCCAGATTTGTGAACTTGCAAATACAATCCTGCGCCGAACTGCACTGCGCTCGTCACCCTTAGATTTTAGAAGTGAAATCTCTTTATGAACAGTTATTTCCCTGGTAACATAGCCCTTTAAATTGAAACACACTAATTCTTTTGTACACTACTGCTACTACCAAATTTTATTTAGAACTTTACAAGCAATATAACAAAAGTATATTATTTTTTATTTGTTGCTGAGCACCACGGACTCCGTCAGTGCCTTATGTCAAAACTTAAAAATAACATCTAGCGCTTAACATAAGATACTAACGACTTTACAAAAGGATTATATTTTGTAAGTTTGATAGGCTAGGAGTTTGACAACAACAAACCTGATGTTAAGTGACAGTGTAGTCGAATATGGTAAATGCGCCTATAGTCTGAAATAGGAACTGGCTCTCAAGTGAAGCTGCCGAAATACGCCGTTAGATGTTAGGCAGCAAATTTCCATCTATGGCAGCTATAGCTAGCCGAGAACTTCCTCTGTTGGGATTTGAACCCACGCCATTCAGCGTGCGACCCCAACGCGCTAACCACTGACTTATTATCGCTACAATATATCGTTATTCTACCAGTTATCTGTTTCCGAGAAGATTTGATACGTTTGGGGCTAGACGACGCAGTGTGATAATTTCAAAAATACTTATTTATTTCTACCATCTTCCTGCCCTTGTTCCTTGCGTCTAGGTGAGAACGGCATAGTATGTTTCAGTTCTCCATTTCACTCTTTTATTTACATTCTATATATACCCAGCAGTGCGGATGATGATGATAACCGTAGAATATAATCAAACCAAGTATGACGCTTCGTTGTATTGCCATTTTTAATCCACCCGAATATTTTATTGTTTTTTGTTTTTATTAATTTTTTATTTAACGAATCTTAAAATCTAACAAACAATATTTTTTCTATTGTTTAAAAACCTACTTCTGGTTTGTCTAGACAATTAATTCTCGACAATCGTATAAAAGGCATTTAAACATTTAACCAACTTACGAAATAATAATAAAATCATGAATTAAATATGCAATATGCATGATTATTGAATATGCGGAACGAGGATATTCCCCAAAGAACTAAAGTCAACCGACATAGCTCGCAGGGTTTGCAAGTTGAAGTGGCAGTGGGCAGGCCACATCGCTCGAAGAACTGAGAACCGATGGGGAAGAAAGGTTCATGAGTGGTGACCGCGAACCGGAAAACGCAGCGTAGGAAGGCCTCCCACTAGGTGGACCAACGACATTGTAAAAGTCGCGGGCAACCGGTGGATGCAAATGGCAGGTTGTCGTACAGTGTGGCGGTCTAAAGGGGATGGATGCCTTCGTGAACAGCAGTGGACATCTCCGGGCTGATGATGATTGAATCCACCAGAACAAAACCGGCTATCTATTACGGTTCCAAACATAAACCTCACGCGGACTTAGTAATAAGTCCCCGTTTTCCATTCGGTTACGGAACCTTAAAAGTACATCACTCATTACTATGCAAGCAAATAAAAAAACAAATTGAGATTGCAGCTCTCAGCTATTAAGAGCTGATTCATAGAACCTTAAATGGAAGTAAGGTATTTTCCTATTAAACTTGCGATGGCCTTTCAAATTGCTCAATGGAGGAAAAGTAAGAGGAAAATACTGGTAAATACACGTGGTAAATGTTTGTTTTTGTTTGCGAGTCATTATCAAGGACAAACGGAACCCGGCGATCGGCCTGGTAGCCATCGGAGACGAGGAAAAAACGCGCGTAGCCTATTATTATTTGCATTGAATTCGACGACCCACTACCAACCATATATTGTGCAAATGCAAGGGTAATGTTACCTGATAAATTACTGGGCATGAAGAGATATGACATCTAATATCTCAGGGTGACGAGCGCAGAGCAGTGCGGCGCAAGATTTTGTTCGCGAAGGTCACAATTCTGGCACTGCTACTGTTATGGGCAGGTGTAATGCTTACCACCATGCGTTGCTCCTGACGTCTCTCCCCAAAAATACATTGTGGATTTTGCCCGGATACGTACTAGGCGTTTTGATTCAATCCGTACGGCCAGGGTATGGAACAAACTGCCGACTTCCGTATTTCCTGAGAGATATAATCTTGTTTTTCTTTCAAGATTAACTCGTATATTGTATGTCTGCGTGCTTCATCTTCGACCACATCCTCGCTTACCAATAGGGGAGATCACAGAAAAGCAAAAGGCCTACTTCTTAAATGGTGGTCAAACCGTTTCTGGCTCACCTAGGTGTTCCACGGGTACAAAAAGGTACCCGTGGAACACCTAGGTGAACCACGTAGATGGACCACGGTGAAGAAACGGGTCAAACAGGGACTTATACGTGTTAACGAGCCATAATAAAAAAAAATACGACAGTTTTTTTCAACAGTTTTATATACTTTGTCACTGCATTTCTAAAACACGCTATCCCTAATATCATATACTATCTTCTTCCTATGATGTTATAAATTGCCTCGGATCAGATGCAACCTTGACATCCTCCTTGATGACATCCTTGTCATCATCAAAGGGCCAATGTCCACAGAGTATGATAAAGCTTAGGTAGAAAAAGGAGTGAGCCCTATTGTATTGAGCTAGCAATTTCTACCTAAGCTTTGTCTATGTCCACTTGACTCCTGACTGCACTTGATAGGCAGAGTGGCACTCCACTCAGCCCGCTCTTCGGCTTTTCGCTTCCAACCACTGCCAGCATCCTAAGTATATCGTCAATCCACCGAGTCTCAGGGCGTCCTACGCTACGTTTGCCGATTCTTAGACTCCACTCTAGAACACGCCTACCTACCTATCGGGTTATCGGTACTTTATTTTTTAGTCTTCTTTTATTTAGGGACATGGAGTAATTTTTGACTATGTCAGTCCCATGGTATACTGCGACCTACGACCAGTCCACTTCAACTTAACACTGTACTTCATATAATTAATGTAACCATCGCATCGTGCGGCGGCGCTATCACGAAAAAATAGGCATTATTTCAAACAATTTAAAAAATAGACGTAGCATTATTAAAAAAAATACGGTAATACCTAGACCTGACGTTTCCGCTGATAAACAGAACTTTCCTGTTTTTAAGTTTGAACCAAGTGTGATAATGAAGGACTATACCCAATACTATTTATATCACTTATTGGTAAACCCCGACGGTTTAGACTGGCTTTTCCATTTCCTTGATAAATATTGGCGTAAACAATACCTAAAAATACAATATTAATTATGGCTTTTGTTCATGGATTGTGGTATACACCAACAATATACAGTTAGTTTAGGTATAGGTACATTATACATTTGTAGCGACCATCGCGATCCCTGCAAACCATACTTATCGTAATCAGCCTTTATGCAGCGCGCCGCTTCCTCGCTCGCGCATTTAACCGTTTTTGAAGATATAAATTTACTGATGTGTTTTTTTCTACAAAATAAAATATTGAATATAGTTATGAAAAATCGCACTCGGAGAAATTACTGAGAATAACATTACAAAGCAAAAGTTCATAATCGTAATTAAGCAAACGTATAATTTTGATCTAAACAAGTTGTAGTATACCTAAAATGGGATTTTAGATTTTGCCCAGTTTTATGAATGAAAACATGCTTGGGTATAAATTTTATTTATTTCGATACCTTTGTAATGATATTCTTAATTGTATCACCAACTGCGATTTTTTATAACTATATTTAGTGATATTACCGTACCTGGGTATGTCCTAAAACTGCATCCAGATCCAGAATCACCGGAGGACGAGCAGCAGCGTCCTTTCTGTTAACGGTGGTGTGCAATCTGCGATCCCCAAGCCGCCTGCCAAGCGTGGGGATCATGGACTCAGTGGACGTCTTAGCTGATGATGATGATGATTTTGTTATTTATATATTCAAAAATGTTGAATTGCGGTAGCGAGATAGCGGCCCGCGGCATTCCGAGGCTTAATAGTTCACTGTTGGACATAGGCCCACCCTCGGAAGGTGATTAGGCCATATCCACACTGGCCCAGTTGCGGGTTGATGAATTCACATTATGCAACGTTCTCCGGCCGTATGCAAGCCTCCACTCGAGGTTTTCCTTTGCCGAAAAACGAGAGGTATGAAAAACCGTACATAAACTCCAAAGAGCTCATTGGTAGAGGTCCAGGTTGAAGCCGCGACTTCACGATTTTAAGTGGTGCGGTCTTTTAACTGGGTGCAAATGCATAATGTATCGTAAATCGTAATGTAATGTGGCGGTAATGGCGTTCGGTTTGCATGCCACTGGGCACAGGTTCAAGTCACACCAATGAGTTCGAGCTGCCGCCGGTGAAGCAAAGTTAGGTAGACATGGTGCCATCAACGCTTTAGTTGATAGCTTAAACGGTTTGAGAATTATGACGGGTAAGGCAGAGACTTCTTTAGCTTAATTGGCATTATATTTCATATCATATTTTTTTCTTCATATTTTTTCTTACTGTTTACGCTTTAAAACGTAGTAAGAAAAATAAAGGCTTGCGTTTGGCTACCATCTCACCAGATGCAGGCTACGACGCACGCGTGCCTAGAAGAAACCGATTCACTCGACACTTTCTATTACCGACCGACTAGCTACCACCCAGTGTATCCGGCAACCGCACTTGAGAGCCAGTTTCTAAATAATATGTCAAGCTAAGTGTGATTACCGTCTTCCACAGCATCATCATCATTCACCCACATCATAGCTCAATTCTGAGATTCTATTGAACAGAGTCGATATTCCTCTGTAGAGCAGCCGGCGGGAGCCGCGTGACGTCACCGACCCAAGCGCTACAGAGGAAAATCGATACACTATCTTATACAAATAAAATAAAAATTAGCTTGCACTGAATATGACATGATTTTAATTACAGGGGGGATAAAATGGGCGCGTTTAGCAATTCTGCATAATGATCCTATGATGATTAATTTCGCAAATCGGTCACTTAAGCACCAATTCGTACTATGATTTTGCAAATGTTTGTATTACGGAATTTAGGTTGACAGTTTTCTATAGAAAGTCGTAAAATGGTCGATGAAAGATGAATTGCATAAAGTCAACTTGCAGATTCGTTAGAGCATCTTTTAACAATTCATTCTGCTAAGAATTCATAAGATGAACTGCTTTTAGGGGATTGCTTAATACGGCCATTTTAGACCCCCTGGGGCCGTTTGGAGGAGTTTTCTACGGGACGGGAGTGTATCTGCCCCGGCGTAAGTAGCCTACCTTCTAATGTTCTTGAGCGAGTACTCGATCCGCTCCGGGATGCCGAGCTCGCTGATCACGTTGTTGTGGCTCTTGATCTTCACCAGCGACAGCGTCTTGTCCGTGAGGCACAGGTTGTACAGGCCGTGGATGTTCTTCACGGCGCCCAGCCCCTTCTTCTGCACGTTCACCTGCCACACGTGCTCTGGAACAACAGAATGGAAGGTCAGGCGAGGCTGCTATGGTTACATCATCAGCCAGAAGACATCCACTGTTGGACGAAGGGCTCCCCTCTAATATCTTGTATAAGAATAATTATCTTGTATCTTGGCGGAGACTTATAATTGGCCCAGTCATAGATCTAAGTGTTTAATATTCAGTTATTTAGGCTGTTCGTTTCCTTATAAATGTAAAATAAATAAAATAGGGAGGGGTTGTCATAATCCCCACGCTTGGCAGGCGGTTTGGGGATCGCAGAATGCTCACCACCGTTAACCGAGAGGATGCTGCTGGTCGTCCTCCGGTGGTCCTGGATGCAGTTTTAGGACTGACCCAGTTCCTCTGCAGCTAATGAATAAATCGGCACGCTCGCAATGATCACATTTCGCCATCTCACGTCATCTGTTTTTCTTCTCTTTCTTTCTCACGGCATCCTATACCTTTATCTAATGCTGTCACTCTGTATTCTTATACAAATAGAATCTCATCTTTCGTACATTAATCTATCGCAATCTCTGTCACTCATAAAGCGTTCTTGCATCCACGCTACATCATTGTACAATATGTACATTATTATTTTATAATCGATCTGTTCTGATTAAATAGTTTTCAGTGACAAATAAACCATTCATTAATATTATAAAACATAAACAAAAATAGGGATCAAATTCAGAATGAGAACCCTCCCTTTGAAGTGGAGTAACAACCCAAAACAACTCCAAAGACATTCCTACCTATTATGCAACTATATGCACATAACTAAACCCCGCTAATACACTAAAAGTGATGAGTAATTCTCGAACAGTTTTCCTGTTTATCTCGAAGCGAATCACCGAGTGTTTTTCTCACTAATTTATGCAACTCTGTTGACTCGGCCAAAAAACCACTTGCGGTTTTTTTCGTTTAGTGGTCCACAGGTCTTACATAGACAAGGTTATGCAACGGATGTCTTCGCAAACAAGCGCTTTAGCCAAGTCAACGACTTGTTTGTTGCCGATTTAAAAAATATGTCAAGTGCGAATCGCTCGCGTGCCGGTGGCTCCGTACAATGCTGCAGCTGCCAGGGCCCATGGGCGTACCCAGCAAGTAGGGGAGCAATGGCCCGAAAGCCGCCGAAACGCCGAATGGTCTGGAAGCTTCGAATAAAAAAAACTTTGAGAAGAATCTCTTGATTTAATATTAACCACACATCACACATCTCAACATTTTGACATTCACCTTTTGGTTACGGCGAAATCAAAACGACAAAGAAACACGTATTTTGAGGAACCATATAATTTGGTTTGGGAATCCGCTATTCTCTGAATAGGGTAGATGACTGATGTTTATATCGTTGAAACCAATAACTTTGATGAAGAATTTAAGTAAATATAGTATGTTTAACGATAAAATAATTAAAATCGGTTAATAATGTTCTGATATATGAGCGTTTAAAGTTTTCGTTAGAGACAACTCTGTCCCTTTCCCACAAAACAAAAAATTACGTCACGCCTTACTTGTCAGAATAGAATTTATATGGCGAACTGAGAAGTGACGTCACGATTTGCTGTTTCGCCTCTCTGTCTAGCATGATATTAAAATGCTTATAAGTTGCTTATTTTTGATCAGATTTTCATTTTCTTTTCATTAATCAGCTATATTTATGGGCCACATTTTAATAGGACAATAAAAAAAAACCAGTCATCTAGCATATTATTGTCCAAAAGATAGTTCATTAAAAGTTCGTCAAACTGACGGACACACTGCGTAGAAATAGTAATACCGTTCCGGTTGACCACAGAACAATAAACATGGGTGACACCATTCTGGTACGGAATCCTACAAACATAGGACTTTAACCCGCAGACGAAATGGTTTGTTTTTTCGGCGCAGTTAGTCTGTTTTTAATTTTGACTTAAGAGGCAGCAAGCATGAATTTGTCGAAACATGAATTTAATAGTTTTCGTAAAGGTTTGCCTGCCTGCAATAATTTTACGTATATTAAATGTGAATGGAAGTTAAACCATAATATTTATCTGTGGTTAAATATTATCTTTACCGATCACGTTCCTACCAATGTTGCCGTGGTAGACTAGTTGGGAGAATACTCGCCTTACAACCGTGAGGTGTAGGTTCAGTCCCGGGCCCGTGACCGCCGTGGCCGTTCTTTGGAATTAATGCACACATTTATAAAATAATACCACTGGCTTTTCAGTGAAGAAAAACATTATGAAGAATCCTACATAATGTTATGTCCGGAGAAGACATTCAATGGTGTACATGTGTAACCATCAACCCGCATTGGACCAGCATGTTAGAGTATCGCCCAATCACCCTACTAGGGTAAACCCTGTAAACCAATGCTCAACAGAAAGCCTGATTTAGACTTCAGTATTGTATCAGCGACAATGATAAGATGAATGGACGGGAAATAAACGCACGGATTTTGAAGACTATATGTTGAGCGCCGGCTCTCCACTCGCTTCAGTCATACTCTGCCTTTGCGACATGCGAGCCGTACGATACGAAAATACAAACTTCTTATACATGTACATGTGTTCTCTTTTTGTCATGCAGTAATTAGATTCGCTATCTCTGTTTTCCGGCAAATGTAATATGCATACTTTTAGCTAGGTATGCTTGATTGTGTTGTCTTGTTAATTTTGATCGATTTGCAAGCGCTGGGCCCGTCCATTCCATTATCACCGTCGCTGTATTGTATAGAGTATGAGCACAGAATACAAATAATAGTACTACGTAGTATGAGTGAATGTATTATACTGTGTAGTGTTTTGACTCACGGTTCTCCATCAATATTAATAATAATGTAGCATGTGGTAAACAGAACGGTATCGTATGCGTTAGTTCAAATGGCACTAGGACAGTTTGCACTCGGTGGATACCTAGTAGACACGCTCGTACCTACAAGTGACAAAGCAATGCCTGGGTCAATGCTATCACAGCCAGCAATGACCCACTGACCCAGGAGCATAACACAGGCTCAATAACATTCCTAGTTTAATCTTACGAAGGTACACGATGAAATCCGAAGAGAGGTATTAAAGTTGTGATGATTAACTGTTTAAAAGACGATATGCCAACTAATTGCTAAAAGAAATATAAACCTTTCAATATTTTCATAGTAATCTTTGGAGGGTTATTTTTTATTTAGCAATTAGATGCTGAAAAAAAATATTACAGAGAAATATGTCTAGTCTACAGTAGACCTAGAAATTATAAAAAAAGGATTGCTCTAGTAAGGCAACATCCAGGAAGAAAATATGGAAATATGTTTGTAGGATAATCACTCACCAGATTCCATCTTAAGCGTATTACGTAGTACTAAGAGTTTTTTTTAATTATCGTTATCCTGAGCCATAAACCCTATCAAGGTAATTTTGAGACAGGGGAATGAGGTCACGCGACTTAGGTCCACGCGAAAGGCATTCCCTTTTACTTTCCACCCTAATTACTTTACAACAAAGTAGGATTCCGATATAGGGCAAGGTCGTATTGCGGCGCAACCCAGAGTATACCCAGATCGCATGAACCTTGAACCCGACCGTATTGACAGGTTTATAAGGCGGAAATTCGAATGTGAGCAAGTCGCGCGGCCGCAATCGCGCGACCTTGCTATACAAATACGCATTTGATTGTATTTAGGCTACTTATTGTGCTATGTCTTCGTAGTTCGCATCTTCGCTTAATATCAGGCGAGTTAATTATGATGTAATTACTGTATAGAAAACAGTACCTATTATTTGACATGAGTTATTGTAGCGTTCTTAGTTCAATTTGTATTTTTAAAGTTATCATTTAATTTGTGTATTGTATTGTATAGTAATTAATACAATTTAGTTTTTGTAACTAATTTTAATTTTTATTGGCTCTTTACATTAGTATGACATATAAATTGATTTATTTTAATTAATTTCTCCTGACATGTAATTTATAAATAAATAAAATGAATTAATAAGTAAGTATAAGTAATTATTATTATAATTATAATAGTATAGTAACGTGCAGAGATTATATTGTCATTGTAATTGATACAATACTGTACAATACCAATTAATGAATTTGTGTTAAAATTATAT
The DNA here is from genome assembly GCA_905404285.2 of Erannis defoliaria. Lineage (NCBI taxonomy): Eukaryota > Metazoa > Arthropoda > Insecta > Lepidoptera > Geometridae > Erannis > Erannis defoliaria. The sequence goes on along the minus strand of FR990084.1, from coordinate 16,285,718 downwards.
ATCACTTAATTATTTGACCTGTAACAGATGTTGCCAATAAATCTATAACTATAAAAGGCTTTGTCCTGACTGACTGACTGACTGACTGACTGACTGACATATAGACAACGTACAGCCCAAACCGCTAAACGTAGAGACTTGAAATTTGGAGGGTATGTTTTTGGAGAGGTGTGAACGCCCACTAAGAAAGGATTTTTCGAAAATCAACCCCGAAAGGGGTTAAATGGGGTGTTAAAGTTTGTATGAAACTTTTTATTCTCTGGTTCGATTGATACAAAACTTGGTATACATATTCTACTATAAAAATAAGAAGATACGGGTGTCACAGTTTTTTCAAAATCAGCTCCCGTTAGTATAAAAAAAAAAACAACTAAGTTTTAGTGATAGTACGTTTGTTTCTCCTTAACTTTGTAACGGCTGTACATATTAAAATGAAATTTGGTATAGGGATGGGGATAGATGTGGGGATGGGGGTGGGGGGTGGGGATGGGATGGGGTGGGGATGGGGATGGGTGGGGATTTGGTGGGGACAGGTGGGGATGGGATGTGGATGTGGATGAGGCTGGGAACGGGGATGGGCGTATCCATATTAAGATGAAAGTTGAAATCGGGATGGGGGTTGGGATGGGATGGGGTGAGGATGGGGTTCGGGATGGGGATGAGGGAGGGAACGGGGATGGGGACGTGGATGGGCGTGTTCATATTAAAATGACATTTGGTATCGGGATGGGGATGGGGAAGGGGCCGCTTATAGGGATGAGGCTGGGAATGGGGACGGGGATGGGCGTATTTATTGGTCGGCTGAACAGATGGAGCTGCATTTTTGGATAGGTAGTTATAGCATAAGGTTTGGAAACGGACATAGGCAATTTTTTTGTAGGTCCACGCAGACGACTGTTTGACGGACATAATTACTATAGATACTGTACAGCCTAAGCTGCTAAATTATTTTTTAATCTTCTATCTTCTATCTTCTATATATATATATATATATCTATAAAAGGCTTTGTCCTGACTGACTGACTGACTGACTGACATATAGACAACGTACAGCCCAAACCGCTAAACGTAGAGACTTGAAATTTGGAGGGTATGTTTTTGGAGAGGTGTGAACGCCCACTAAGAAAGGATTTTTCGAAAATCAACCCCGAAAGGGGTTAAATGGGGTGTTAAAGTTTGTATGAAACTTTTTATTCTCTGGTTCGATTGATACAAAACTTGGTATACATATTCTACTATAAAAATAAGAAGATACGGGTGTCACAGTTTTTTCAAAATCAGCTCCCGTTAGTATAAAAAAAAAACAACTAAGTTTTAGTGATAGTACGTTTGTTTCTCCTTAACTTTGTAACGGCTGTACATATTAAAATGAAATTTGGTATAGGGATGGGGATAGATGTGGGGATGGGGGTGGGGGTGGGGGTGGCGATGATACTGGGAACGGAGACGGGACGGAGATAGGCATGTTAATATTAAGATTACAATTGGTATCGGGATGGGGATGGGATGGGGTGGGGATGGGGATTGGGTGGGGATGGGTGGGGATTTGGTGGGGACAGGTGGGGATGGGATGTGGATGTGGACGAGGCTGGGAACGGGGATGGGCGTGTCCATATTAAGATGAAAGTTGAAATCGGGATGGGGTGGGGATGGGATGGGGTGAGGATGGGGTTCGGGATGGGGATGAGGGAGGGAACGGGGATGGGGACGTGGATGGGCGTGTTCATATTAAAATGACATTTGGTATCGGGATGGGGATGGGGAAGGGGCCGCTTATAGGGATGAGGCTGGGAATGGGGACGGGGATGGGCGTATTTATTGGTCGGCTGAACAGATGGAGCTGCATTTTTGGATAGGTAGTTATAGCATTAGGTTTGGAAACGGACATAGGCTATTTTTTTGTAGGTCCACGCAGACGACTGTTTGACGGACATAATTATTATAGATACTGTACAGCCTAAGCTGCTAAATTATTTTTTAATCTATAACTATAAAAGGCTTTGTCCTGACTGACTGACTGACTGACTGACTGACTGACTGACTGACTGACTGACTGACTGACTGACTGACTGACATATAGACAACGTACAGCCCAAACCGCTAAACGTAGAGACTTGAAATTTGGAGGGTATGTTTTCGGAGAGGTGTAAACGCCCACTAAGAAAGGATTTTTCGAAAATCAACCCCGAAGGGGGTTAAATGGGGTGTTAAAGTTTGTATGAAACTTTTTATTCTCTGGTTCGATTGATAAAAAACTTGGTATACATATTCTACTATAAAAATAAGAAGATACGGGTGTCACAGTTTTTTCAAAATCAACTCCCGTTAGTATAAAAAAAAACTAAGTTTTAGTGATAGTACGTTTGTTTCCCCTTAACTTTGTAACGGCTGTACATATTAAAATGAAGTTTGGTATAGGGATGGGGATAGATGTGGGGATGGGGTGGGGGTGGGGGTGGCGATGATACTGGGAACGGAGACGGGACGGAGATAGGCATGTTAATATTAAGATTACAATTGGTATCGGGATGGGGATGGGATGGGGTGGGGATGGGGATTGGGATTGGGTGGGGATGGGTGGGGATTTGGTGGGGACAGGTGGGGATGGGATGTGGATGTGGACGAGGCTGGGAACGGGGATGGGCGTGTCCATATTAAGATGAAAGTTGAAATCGGGATGGGGTGGGGATGGGATGGGGTGAGGATGGGGTTCGGGATGGGGATGAGGGAGGGAACGGGGATGGGGACGGGGATGGGCGTGTTCATATTAAAATGACATTTGGTATCGGGATGGGGAAGGGGCCGCTTATAGGGATGAGGCTGGGAATGGGGACGGGGATGGGCGTATTTATTGGTCGGCTGAACAGATGGAGCTGCATTTTTGGATAGGTAGTTATAGCATTAGGTTTGGAAACGGACATAGGCTATTTTTTTGTAGGTCCACGCAGACGACTGTTTGACGGACATAATTATTATAGATACTGTACAGCCTAAGCTGCTAAATTATTTTTTAATCTATAACTATAAAAGGCTTTGTCCTGACTGACTGACTGACTGACTGACTGACTGACTGACTGACTGACTGACTGACTGACTGACTGACATATAGACAACGTACAGCCCAAACCGCTAAACGTAGAGACTTGAAATTTGGAGGGTATGTTTTCGGAGAGGTGTAAACGCCCACTAAGAAAGGATTTTTCGAAAATCAACCCCGAAGGGGGTTAAATGGGGTGTTAAAGTTTGTATGAAACTTTTTATTCTCTGGTTCGATTGATAAAAAACTTGGTATACATATTCTACTATAAAAATAAGAAGATACGGGTGTCACAGTTTTTTCAAAATCAACTCCCGTTAGTATAAAAAAAAACTAAGTTTTAGTGATAGTACGTTTGTTTCCCCTTAACTTTGTAACGGCTGTACATATTAAAATGAAGTTTGGTATAGGGATGGGGATAGATGTGGGGATGGGGTGGGGGTGGGGGTGGCGATGATACTGGGAACGGAGACGGGACGGAGATAGGCATGTTAATATTAAGATTACAATTGGTATCGGGATGGGGATGGGATGGGGTGGGGATGGGGATTGGGTGGGGATGGGTGGGGATTTGGTGGGGACAGGTGGGGATGGGATGTGGATGTGGACGAGGCTGGGAACGGGGATGGGCGTGTCCATATTAAGATGAAAGTTGAAATCGGGATGGGGTGGGGATGGGATGGGGTGAGGATGGGGATGAGGGAGGGAACGGGGATGGGGACGGGGATGGGCGTGTTCATATTAAAATGACATTTGGTATCGGGATGGGGAAGGGGCCGCTTATAGGGATGAGGCTGGGAATGGGGACGGGGATGGGCGTATTTATTGGTCGGCTGAACAGATGGAGCTGCATTTTTGGATAGGTAGTTATAGCATTAGGTTTGGAAACGGACATAGGCTATTTTTTTGTAGGTCCACGCAGACGACTGTTTGACGGACATAATTATTATAGATACTGTACAGCCTAAGCTGCTAAATTATTTTTTAATCTATAACTATAAAAGGCTTTGTCCTGACTGACTGAATGACTGACTGACTGACTGACTGACTGACTGACTGACTGACTGACTGACTGACATATAGACAACGTACAGCCCAAACCGCTAAACGTAGAGACTTGAAATTTGGAGGGTATGTTTTCGGAGAGGTGTAAACGCCCACTAAGAAAGGATTTTTCGAAAATCAACCCCGAAGGGGGTTAAATGGGGTGTTAAAGTTTGTATGAAACTTTTTATTCTCTGGTTCGATTGATAAAAAACTTGGTATACATATTCTACTATAAAAATAAGAAGATACGGGTGTCACAGTTTTTTCAAAATCAACTCCCGTTAGTATAAAAAAAAACTAAGTTTTAGTGATAGTACGTTTGTTTCCCCTTAACTTTGTAACGGCTGTACATATTAAAATGAAGTTTGGTATAGGGATGGGGATAGATGTAGGGATGGGGTGGGGGTGGGGGTGGCGATGATACTGGGAACGGAGACGGGACGGAGATAGGCATGTTAATATTAAGATTACAATTGGTATCGGGATGGGGATGGGATGGGGTGGGGATGGGGATTGGGTGGGGATGGGTGGGGATTTGGTGGGGACAGGTGGGGATGGGATGTGGATGTGGACGAGGCTGGGAACGGGGATGGGCGTGTCCATATTAAGATGAAAGTTGAAATCGGGATGGGGTGGGGATGGGATGGGGTGAGGATGGGGATGAGGGAGGGAACGGGGATGGGGACGGGGATGGGCGTGTTCATATTAAAATGACATTTGGTATCGGGATGGGGAAGGGGCCGCTTATAGGGATGAGGCTGGGAATGGGGACGGGGATGGGCGTATTTATTGGTCGGCTGAACAGATGGAGCTGCATTTTTGGATAGGTAGTTATAGCATAAGGTTCGGAAACGGACATAGGCTATTTTTTTGTAGGTCCACGCAGACGACTGTTTGACGGACATAATTATTATAGATACTGTACAGCCTAAGCTGCTAAATTAATTTTTAATATTAAATTTGGTCATCCTCAAGCAAACTTAAAGACTTGCAAGCGGTTTGGAAAAAATGCATTAATATACGTATTTTAGTGATTCAATTGAGTTGGGCCCCGATTTAACCGAATTCCAGTATTCAACATTACTACGCGGGCAAAGCCGCGGGCAAAAGCTAGTTGATTATAATTATGTTAGCGGACAAACGCAAGGCTATACTTAAATATACTTAAATATATCTTTATCTTTATTAGGAACATAAACAAATACATATTACAAAACACTGGTAGATCGATGCTACCCGCAGAAGTTAAAGCTGTGTCGCGTGTAACAACGCCCGCGTGACAATATTATATGTAAGAGTTCCTAAAGTACAGAAATCGTTATACCTAAATAAAAGTTTTAGGGCTATTTAAATTGTATCTTATATTTAATAACACGTGTGTGAGCGCGTGTGTGATTGTGCGAGTGTGTGTTTGAGTGTGAATGTGTGTTTGAATGTGAGTGTGAGAGTGCGTGTGTGTGAGTTTGTGTGTGGTATATGCTTGAGTGAGAGTGAGTAGGGATATGTCGGTATGTTGTTTGTTAGTTATTAGTTATGTATAAACTAAATGAATAAAAAATAAAAATACCTACTTACAATATTATATTTATGTATTTTTGGGTACCTAGAAAGAAACTCCCTAACAGTTAAATTGAATACAAACTCACAATAAATTATACGTAATGTTGTTTTTGTATTTAATATTTAAGTAGGTACCTATTAATAGCTAAGTCAATTAATTTAATGTTCTATGCAAGGCTATCCAATTTGCATTGTTAGATTAATTCTAATTTTCTGGTAAACAAGCAAAAAATATTCAATTAGAATCCGATAAGAATGCATATATTGTGAAAAACTCAACTAACTGTGAACTTCAACTAAAACATAGAGTAAAATACATATAACATCATTGAACTAAAACGTGAAATATCAACGTTCACCGTTTGGCAGCCGGCTTCACATAATACGTAGGTATAATATCGTATTTTAAAGCTAAGACTTTTTCTGCTTATTTAATTTTTAACCGACTTCATAAGGGTCATTCAGGTGGTTCTCAATTCAGACGTTTATGTGGTTACCTCATAACTCCGTCATTTATAAACCGAATTGGAAAAATATTTTTAACCGACTTCAAAAAAGGAGGAGGTTCTATGTTCGACGGTATGTATGTTTTTTTTAATGTATGTTCATCGATTTCTCCGTCCCGATTTTTTATTTGAAAGGGTATACTCCCGAGGTCCCATATTAATTAGAAGCGGTTGAATTTGTTTTGAAAATGTTACTTGTTATTTGAAAGGATATACATTCAGATTAGTCCGCTGAAAAGCGAAGGCCCTACTCTGTCTTCAGTGAGTATTAGTCCTATAAAAGTTTCATCAAAATCGCTTCAGTAGTTTTGTTTTTAAACCAAAATAACTGGAAAAAATATGTCATCGAAGAAAATGAAATTGAAGTCGGTTGACCTTTATTTTTAAAGTGAGTACTTGTTCAATTTTATATTTTGTTTAAACTGCAGACACATTAAGCGTAGGTATTTCTTCAGTAAGTAAGTCAGTTATACTTGCAAACATTAGCAAGTTGCCTCTCACAAACACTTCAGGTAAAAAAACATTTCCAAGAAAAATAGATGAAGTCATTCCAAGTAGCCGCTACAAGGTAGTATTTATATAATCTAGCTACATATACACCAACGGCTTGAACAACAACCAAAGATGGGAAATATTTGTTTTGCGAAACTTGGGAATGATAGGTATCTACAGTGTCATATTATTTTAACAAGGGTTTGCGACTTTAGGAATTAGCAAGTTTTAAGGGATTTTTTATGCATTGTAGTGTCGAGGACGATAGTCGTTCGCCTTGTGGTAAGCACCACGCCTGGACCAAGGGCGGATCCAGGGGGGATCATGGGGGGCATGACCCCCCCCCCCCCCCTGGGATGGGTGTAGGTCGACTACTGATAGCTTTTCTAGTTGTAAAGAAATTGAATCCTGACCGCTAACTAGACCTCGACTTGACTATATGACCCCCCCCTTGGCTTAAAAGCTGGCCCTTGGCCTGGGCCTGGGTGTGTCCTTAAACTGCAACCAGAACAACCGGAGGACGGGCAGCAGCATCCTCTCGGTTGACTGTGGTGAGCATTCTTCAATCCCCAAGCCGGCTTTTACATATTTTTTTAAACCAAATGAAGCTTAATGCAACTTCCCTTTGCATAACTAGATATATTTATTGAGCAAAAGTACTAAGTACATTCAATATTTTCATCACACATCATGAGGAAGCCATGAGACCTGATAAAGCTTTTTACTAGCACGAGTTGAAAGTTTGTCGCCAACCTAATGTTTAGGTAGTCTCCCTTGAGAGCCAGTTCCCATGCCAGACTAGATGTGTTTACCATCTTTGACCACACTACTACTTAACATCAGGTGAGCTGCGGTCAGGCACCTAGCTTGACAACCATAAAAAAACCCTCTCCTTCATGGAACTGCTTTGGATGTTACAGCGGTTTTGCTAATGTCCTGTTTAACCAAGGATACAAATACCCTATAGATTGGCTAGTTTTAGGTTGTAAATGTGGTTGATTCTTGCGGTTTTCGTTGACAGTTCTAAACTAACTAAAGTATTGCTGTCACTTTTTAACTAGGCATGTTAGCTAAGGATAGCAATACTTTAGTTAGTTTAGAACTGTCAACTAAAACCGCCAGAATCGACCACACTGTCTCCTTATATGGTCGGTTTATTTGATACAAAATTATCAAATGTGTAAAGGCTACATAATAATAAAGTTGAGTCATTGACATTAATCAAATTGCAAACAAAATTGTAAGTATGATTATAACCAATACAAACAACAAATACTTATTTTGCTATGATAGTTCACTGATAAGGGCCAATTCATATCATTATAGCAGCGCTAATGTAAACTTACATTAATAACAATGAGGATAAAGCTCAAAATACTGTGGACAGCTCTACGCTATCAAGCTCAAAGCAAAAAAAAACTTCTTTAGCTAAATACTTTACTAATAATTATGTGCTACCGAGTACCTATCCCTCATTCCAGACTGCAATGATATATTTTATGTGTGGATTCAAAATTAAGCCGTAGCAAGTAACGTACAGCTAATCTCTTGAAACCTTTATTTGAGAAATTCTTTAATTAACACTCCTATGGCACTGGATTTCTAGTCAGTTTTTTACATCACATTATAAATAAATAATAATAGGGTAGATAACTGATGTTTATATCGTTGAAACCAAAAGCTTTGATGAAGAGTTTAAGTATACTATGTTTATTGAAAAAATATTTTTAATCAGTCAATAATGTTCTGATATATGAGCGTTTAAAGTTTTTGGTAGAGCCAACTCTGTCCCTTTCCCACAAAACAAAAAATGACGTCACGCCTTACTTGTCAGAATTTATATGGCGTACTGAGAAGTGACGTCACGATTTGCTGTTTCTTCTCTCTGTCTAGCATAATATTAAAATGCTTATAAGGTACCAAAATTTGTTTTAATTTCTAGTGTTTTTCCGCTGTGTGCTTATAAGTTGCTTATTTTTGATCAGATTTTCATTTTGTTTTCATTAATCGGCTATATTTATGGGCCACATTTTAATAGGACAATAAAAAAAAACAGTCATCTAGCCTATTATACTTCATAGTATGAACCGGGAGAGTCATGGGTATGTCCTAAAACTGTCTCCAGAATCATCAGAGAATGGGCAGCAGCGTCCTCTCGGTTAACAGTGGTGAGCTGTCTGCTATACCCTAGTAAGGGGAGGCCTTCATCCAGCGTTCGTGGTGGATTATCCATAAGGCAATCTAGGCACGTGCCTAGGGACGCGAGTTTACATAGGTAAAGTTTTGAAAATAAAAAAAGTAAGTACCACTAGCCCTTTTAGGTATGTATATCCAACGAACTATTGTAAATATTTTTGCAAAGAAAGGAGTATATTTATAAATTCTTATACATACATGTTTATAATATCAAAGATCATGTCCAATGTCCATGTTGTGCCCGTACCGGTTGTCGTTGGGAACGATACTCTCGAAGTTGTTGACCACTAAAACTACCTTGGACAGATTGTCCAGTTAGGTAGGTCCAACTTCGACAAAGAGGTCGCCCGAAGAATCCAACTCGGGCGGGCAGCGTTCGGAAAATTGCGTAATATCTTCTCGTCCAAAAATCCCGCAGTGTCTGAAGACAAGGGTATACGACCAGTGTGTGTTGCCAGTGATGACATATGGAACTGAAACGTGGTCTTTAACTGCTGGCCTTTTGGACAAACTTAGAGTCACGCTACGGGCAATGGAGAGAGCATTGCTCGGAGTTACTTTGCGCGATAGAATCCGGAACGAGGATATTCGCCAAAGAACCAAAGTTACCGACATAGCTCGCAAGGTTTGCAAGTTGAAGTGGCAATGGGCAGGCCACATCGCTCGAAAAACTGACAAACTGATGGGGAAGAAGGGTCTTGAGTGGCGACCGCGAACCGGAAGACGCAGCGCAGGAACGCCTCCCACTAGGTGGACCGACGACATTGTAAAAGTCGCGGCCAACCGGTGGATACAAATGGCAGGTTGTCGTACAGTGTGACGGTCTAAGGGGGAGGCCTTCGTTCAGCAGTGGACGTCTCCGGGCTGATGATGATGATGACATGTTTATAAATCTATTTAAGTGTATACTATGATGAAGTATCATCATCACTCAGAAGACGCCCACAACTTCTGAGTGATGATGATAAATAAAAAACCATTTTAAACTGTATGTAGATGCTTAAACAAAATTAAATTGTCTACGATTTTAGATATTGGGGCTAGATAAAAACTATGAAATCAAATTCTGTGATATTCAGAAAGGGACACACTTGTAGTCACACGGACGTCTCTCGACACGAGCGTCTTCGGCGAACGTACATAAATTTTTTTTTCAATTGGTAAGTAAGTAAGTTCGTATAGGCTGAGTGGCCAGCCCTAGTGTCACAGAGTTCAAGTGAAAAAATGTGTTTTTTAGCCTCTGACATGGCTGACGGTTGTTGTTATAGAAACTAGAACAAACAACCGGGACTAACAATTTAACGTGTCTTCCGATCCACGGTAGCGCTCAGAAATAAATGCCACTCACGGTCACCCATCCGAAGACTGACCGGACCGTCTGTTGCTTAACATCGGTGATCGTTTAGAATCACCTAGACAAGCTACGCCACGAGCGCTTCACTTGGTTTAAAGTAATATTTTTTTATTTTTTTTTTAATAAATACATTAAACATACATGAACAAATTAATGTCGAGATGTCAAGAAAAATACTCTAAATAATTGCCTGGAAGTTACTCACTCACTTCCCACTCATAATTACAATGATGTAACCACTATCAGTATTTTAAAAATAAATTCATGAATGAACGCCACAAAGATATCTTTTTCAAACAAACTTCGTAAATGGCGCCATAGACATAAATCTACAACTATTTGACATGTCTATGTGTGCGTAACACTTACACGTGTGAATGGTGATGGATGATGGTGGCAATATTTTGGTCTAATCTACTCTATAGGATATGGGGGTCAATGACTCGAGCCTTGAACTAAGTGTATGTTTCCACAGTGAAGCCATATGAGGTTACACAGGGTTTTTTACACTGTTTTGACTTTTGAGCCTTTCAGGGCTGTTTGCTGTACTATTATGTGTTAGGAATACATACTCCTTGTTATAAAGCTCATAGAGCACACGGCCTGGCTGTTACCGTGGTTACCAGCTATTGATAAAGTAACGTCACTCGTTTTATAAATGTGAAAAGAAAATTAATATATTTTGATCTCTATTTTACTAATGCAGTTTATGTTGTTTACTCAATCTTTACATACTTCCACGCTAATTGCCTTACTTTAACATGGTAGCAGAGTAATAAAGTTAAGGAGTAGAGGTGCAAAAGTTTTTCACTAGGAAAGAATAAAGAATATTCTGGCAAAAGTATACGAAGTCTGCCATCACCATGGAGAAGGCGATCGCAGAGGCTTCAAAAGTACAAATAGTGCACCTAGATGGGAAAAACTATAAGCACTGGAAGTACCGAGTTGAAACTGTGTTTAGGGCAATTCCCGGCGCTGATGAATTATTAGAAGGGAAAATTTGCAAGCCTAAAAAACATGAAGAAACTGTAGATAGCGCTAGTAAAGAAAAATATGAGATGGATTTGAAATATTTTCTACGCATTGACTGTGTTGTTTTGACCCTGATGACGACGAACATGACAGATGAGATACTCGATCAAGTCATGCGGTACAAAAGCGCTAAAGAGGTATGGGATGAACTAGAACGCCTCTATAGTGGGAGCAGTGAAGACAAAAGTTATGATCTCTGTCTGAAATTCTTTGATTATAAAAAGGATCATGAACATGACATACGTAAGCATGTATCATCTTTGAAAAATATTTGGCATGAGTTAAATAGCCAAATCGATACAAATCTACCAGATATACTACTAATTTGTAAGATATTGGGAACTTTACCGAAAGAATACTTTGCTTTCAAGTCAAGTTGGCTCCTTATAACAAAGAAGGATAGAACAATTGAAAATCTGACTTCACAACTAAGCGCTTATGAGAAAGCGTTGACAACTAAAGCAGAAACAGAGACTGCTGAAGAAGTATTGATCGTGAAGACACAGAAGAAGAATAAAGTTTTCAAATGTAATTATTGTGGAGAAGCTGGTCATTTTGTTCGAAAATGTCAAAAATGGATAAGCGATGGAAAACCACGTAAGCCATCAAATGACAGTAAGACCTCAAATGCGAACCTGATAGTGTTAGCGTTGGAAGACGGATTGCCAGTAGATAAGAACAATTGGTATGTTGACAACGGAGCGACAAGCCATGTTACTAATAGAGGTGAGTGGTTTGAGAGCTTTGAGCACTTCAGAAATTCACATACGGTCACTGCGGCAAACAGGGAAACCATTGAAGCCATCGGCATTGGCAACATTAGAGCAGAAGCCAACGTCAATGGAAAGGTTGAGCACATACTTCTCAAGGACGTTTGGTATGTTCCAAAAATTAAAAGAAACTTATTCTCTGTGCTTTCTGTACACGATAACTCATCCACAAGTACATTTGAGTCTAAGCCGAAGGAATGTAAAGTAAAAGTAAATGGAGAGACTAAATTAATTGGAACCAGACAGATTAAAGGTGGATTATATAAGCTGGAGCTTAAATGTGTAGCGCCTAAAAATCAAGAGATTAATCAATTATTGTCAAATCCTTTACAAGTATTTCATGAACGGCTTGTACATCAGAACAAAAGACATGTTCGTCAGGTAATTGAAAATGAATTTGGATTAAAAGTGGAGAATACGCAATCAGATATTTGCGAAGGCTGTGTATATGGAAAGGCTCACAGGCATTCATTTGGGACAAGAGTTAGAGCAACAAAGCCTGGAGAACTAATCCACACGGATTTATGTGGACCATTTCCATATTCGATTTCAAACTTAAGATATTATATCTTATTCAAAGACGACTTCACACGCTTTCGTCACATTTACTTTCTAAGACAAAAGTCTGAAGCAGCTTCAAAGCTCACGATGTTTTTAAAAGAAGCTAAAGTGCAAGGACACGTCGTTAAAGAAATATTAAGCGACAACGGTGGAGAGTTTGTCAGTGAAGAATTTAAGAATATCTTAGCTGATAACGGCATAAAGCAAAGGTTTACGATGCCCCACACCCCAGAGCAAGCAGGTTGCGTAGAGCGTGAAAATAGGACTGTAGTTGAAGCCGCACGTGCTGTCATGCATGCACATGAAAAAATTCCTGATGGTTTATGGGCAGAAATTGTAAATGCGACAGTCTACGTGTTAAATCGCACAGGGCCGTCTAGCGTGTCTAATAAGTCTCCACATGAGCTGTGGCACGGAAAGAAGCCAGCGATAAAACATCTAAGAATCCTAGGTTGCACATGTTATGCACACGTTCCTAAAGCTAATCGAAAAAAACTGCAGAATAAGGCTCAAAAGGGAATCCTTATTGGTTATGAAGGAGACGAAGGTTATAGAATCTGGAACAAGGAGTCATTCAAACTAATTAGGTCTAGAGACGTGACATTCGAGGAGAAACCTCTACTAGGAAAACCTAAAGAGAATTTATCAGAAGAGTCGACGCCAATTGTCCAGAAAAACTTCGTTCATAATTTTCCAACTCTCCCTAGAGAACATGAAATGAATGTCAATAGAGAGATTGAAGAAAGCGATGTTGCAGAGGAAGGTTTTGCAACTATTCAAGGACCTTCTTCATCAAGGGCATGTCGTGAAGCCAATGAAGATGCAGAAGAAGATCCAAGAACTGATCTCGATGAATCAAATTTTGAATCCATTCCTTCTGAAGATGATGACATAGATGAACGTAACGAACCCGATGATCCAGAAACTTCTAATGAGGTAAATGAAAGAGGAGGATATCGGATGGTTCTTAGAGACAGAGCAAACCTTAAGCTTCCTGCAAAGTTCAATGACCATATTATGGTTCTAGAAGCTAATCATTTGTACGAACCTCAGACCTTTAAGCAGGCAATGTCATGTGATAAAGAAAAATGGAAAGTTGCTATAGAAAGTGAAATAAACTCTCTAAAAGAGAATGAAACATGGGAACTAGTTGAACTTCCAAAAGCACGGAAAGCCATTCCTTGTAAATGGATATTCAAAATAAAAACCTATCCTGATGGCTCTGTTGAAAAATACAAAGCTCGGCTAGTTATTAAGGGTTATTCACAGAAGAAGGATGTCGATTTCCATGAAACTTTCAGTCCAGTAGCTAGAAGCAGCACGATAAGAGCTGTTTTGAGCGTAGCAGCTAAAGAGAAGCTAAAGCTAGCACAATTCGACGTGTCTACTGCTTTCCTCTATGGCACGTTAGATGAGGATATTTACATGAAACCGCCTGAAGGTTATACTGATGAGAGACATGTCTTCAAATTAAAGAAGAGCTTGTACGGGTTAAAGCAAGCTCCACTCTGTTGGAATAGATGCATCACAGACTATATTGTCAAGACTGGATTCAAACAAAGTCAGTCAGATCCCTGCTTGTTTGTCAGAACCCAAGGAAAAGAAAAGATTATTCTTGCCCTGTACGTTGACGATGGTTTGATTGCATACACCAGCGAGAAACTGGCTAAATGCTTCCTGGATGAAATGAGAGCACGTTTCAAGATAACAGTAAAACCGGCAAGCTACTTTCTTGGAATGGAGATAAAAAGGTACTCTGATGGTTCGGTTTTGCTTCACCAGAGAGCGTATATTGCTCGCATTTTAGAAAGATTTAGAATGGCTAACTGCAAGCCAGTAGCAACGCCAATTTTAAAAGTGAGTAATAGCAAAGCTGAGGAAGAAACTTCGAAAAGCTTCCCATACCGCGAAGCTGTCGGTGCCTTATCATATCTGATGACAAGTACAAGGCCTGACATAGCTTTTGCTGTAAGCGTTGCATCTCGCAATTTAGACAAACCCACACAGGAAAACATAGTAAATGTTAAAAGGATTATGCGTTACTTGAGAGGAACTATGGAAGAAGGCATTATCTATAAGCCAGATAATATCCACAGCTTAGAATGCTATAGTGATGCTGATCATGGTGGGGACTTAGAAACTGCGAGGTCAACATCAGGCATTCTCTGTATGTATGCTGGAGGTGCGATTGCTTGGTATAGTAAAAGGCAAGCCACAGTTGCTATTTCTTCGACGGAAGCAGAAATTGTCGCAGCTAGTGAAACTGCGCGTGAAATTATATGGCTGCAAAAGCTGATGGAAAATCTCACGAATGAAAAATGTCTTGCAACCCTGTCAGTTGATAACGAAAGTGCAATTAAGTTAGCCAAGAATCCAGCTGAATTTCACCAAAAGACCAAGCATATTCGAATAAGATCATTCTTCATCAGAGAGTGCATACAAGATGGAAGCATTACAATTTGTCATGTACCAGCAGCCAAGCAAGTTGCTGACATGTTGACAAAATCATTGTATGGGCCCAGAATAGATACTCTCAAGAGGATGGCTGGCATTATCAACAGGAGTGGATGTTAGGAATACATACTCCTTGTTATAAAGCTCATAGAGCACACGGCCTGGCTGTTACCGTGGTTACCAGCTATTGATAAAGTAACGTCACTCGTTTTATAAATGTGAAAAGAAAATTAATATATTTTGATCTCTATTTTACTAATGCAGTTTATGTTGTTTACTCAATCTTTACATACTTCCACGCTAATTGCCTTACTTTAACATTATGGATTCTGTGGTTGTGCTAAAATGTGTTTTTATGCTTAATTAGTGACTAACTGCGCTCTACAGTTTCACCCACATAATGACATAAAATAAAACCTATAGAAATAATATGATTATTATTATATACATATTATAACGGGGTCTATCTACTCAACTGCTAACTTTAGTTAAATAACTATTTGTTGTAAATGTGCATTAAATATAAATAAATAAATATAAATAATATTTTCTCTGAGGTAGAAAAGCATAAATTTATGAAATAAATATATTTGTAATAGTTGACCAGCTTGTAATAGGAATGTTTAGCTGCTACCTAAATATTTGCTTTTAACAAATTCATTTAATGTATATATGTGTAAAATGATACAATATCGCAGAATAATTTAACTATAATAACTCGGCAACAAGAGATTTTCGAAAGAATATATATAAATAATACAACCTACTATAAGACTAACCAAAGTAAACTTTTGTAGAAGCACCAAGCAAAACATAAGAATAATTTTCAGTTGTAAAGTTCTGTTCAAGCAACTATTGGTTATTCTATGGTTTAGGAAAATGCTAATTATAAAATCACATAACAATATTATCATTATCAATTATAAAGTATTTATATCTATGACGGGATAAAAAATCTACTGAGTTCTAACCATTAATAAAACAGAATTCCAAACATTTGTCTGTTCACACAGATTACCTAGTCTAAGACTTATGAGATACTTACCTATTAGACTTTATAATTTGAGTAATTTTAACTATTTACTGAGTACAAGTTTCATTTATTTAAAATATTTTAATTAATACTGCTTCAATATGCTGAATATAATTATTTATACACATTTGAGGAACTTGCGCAGAATATGTATAGATTACTAGATATTTAGAGATTTATGAATGCATAAACAGAGTTATTTAGTCTGTCAGTGGGTAGTGACAGAAAATGATAAGTAGAAGACTACACTTAAGCTCAGTCTTCCAATTTTAATGGCAAGCATTAGGAGAAGCCTATGTCCTGTGGACTAAGTAGGCTGATGATGACAAGAATAATACTGCTTTCCGTATAGGCCAAAGAAACAAGTCGGCAGCAACACAGCTTTGCAGCAAGCCCAGTATCGAATGGACCAGGCCCATAGCTCCTTAATATCATCACTCTTCATCTATATCTTTCTATACTTGTAATCAGCTTTTTGATATTTTATTACTAAAAAATAAAAATATTACAATTTCAATATTGTCTATACAAAACCTTTAAAATGAATCTAATATGGGTGTAGTATGTATTATAAGTATGAATTTACGAAAAAAAAAATTGTATTTAAGTATTCTATCAGCTATCTGGTTTCCATAATACAAGCTTTGCTTAGTATGGGGCTAGATGGCGCTGTGTGTAATAAATGTCCCCCCAATTTTTTATTTTTTTTTAATAACTAATCAAATAACCCTGACCGTTCCCAGTGCAAAAGTGCCCATTATACAAATACAAATAGTTATATACTCGCCACATTCCCACGTTGAATGGAAATGTCCATCCTCTGCACCAGGAACGAACCGCAGCAGGAGTCACCTGTCTTAATTGTAAGTAGCGCTCGTGGCGTAGCTTGTCTAGGTGATTCTAAACGATCACCGAAGTTAAGCAACGGACGGTCCGGTCAGTCTTCGGATGGGTGACCGTGAGTGGCATTTATTTCTGAGCGCTACCGTGGATCGGATGACACGTTAAATTGTTGGTCCCGGTTGTTTGTTCTAGTTTCTATAACAACAACCATCAGCCATGTCAGAGGCCTTCGGGCGGCACATCAACTCTGACACTAGGGCTGGCCACTCAGCCTATACGAACTTACTTACTTACTTTTTATTATAAGCCTTTGCCCTATTTTCCTGATAAGCTCCTTAGCTTCAATACTTGTAATTAAAAAGTGAAATTCCAATGACCAGGGGCCGTAATATGAACTGTAAAAACCATCATTATTAGGTTCACCTGCTGATGCTGCGCGACTGAATTGTATCCGGCTGACCGTCGAGAGAAGGGTGAGTATACATAGTTTGGCCAGAACCACAAGTCAAGGAAGTGAGCATTATGGGGACAGATAATATTAGGTAATTTTCTGAGAAGTATGCAGAAATGGGACATCAAATGGGTCCTCTTTTAATGGATAACTATCACCAAGATGCTATGGACTTGGGTATGTCCTAAAAGAGCATCCAAAACCACCGGAAGACGGGCATAAGCATCATCAGCCCAGAGACGTCCGCTGCTGAAGGAAGGCCTCCCCCTTAGACCGCCACACTGTACGACAACCCGCCATTTGCATCCACCGGTTGCCCGCAACTTTTACAATGTCATCAGTCCACCTAGTGGGAGGCCTTCCTACGCTGCGTCTTCCGGTTTCCGGTTCCGGTTCAGAAAAATATACTATATTTATATTATGATAAATAAACTATCAACAGAGTAGTTACCTCACAAACTTAACAAGACACAAAGTCAAGACAGAAAGTTTAACAAGGAAGTAGTGCACGTCACGAGGTCAGACATTATTTTCTAAGATAAACTGGATAACACCAGGTAAAACCATGAGACAGCTGGTAAACAACAAAATGAGAGCATCTGACAGATACAACTGTAATTATGATGCAATAACAAAACTCATTATGGACAGGAATGCTTGGAGGCCAGCCACTTGTGTGACTGTCTGTTTACAAACAAATAATATGCAACATTGTCAGCAGTGACTGTAGGAGATTTACGCAGGAAGCATGTTTCAATAAAACCCCCCCACTTCAGTTTGTTGTTTTTTGAGAAGAACAGAAAACAAAGCAATTTATTATTGATTTGCTTCTTTTGTTTAGTCAGTGAACTTTTTTGGTTGTATAACTTAGGTAGGTCCATGAGTAAATAGCTTTTTACTTTGGAAAGTGATCACGTTGAGATTAGATTAGCAATGACTTCTTGTAAATTACCAAATTATGCTTCAAATTTAATTTCCTACCAGTAATCAAACACAATTCTTTAAGATTGCTAGAACATGTAAAAAAGAAAAAGGGAAGTAGATACTCACGTATGGGATGTAGCAGGTCCTCGCTAGCGGTGGAGCCGTCTCCCTGGTGCAGCTTGAGCAGCTGCGCGAGCCACGCGTGCAGGTCGTGCTCGTTCTCGGCCACCACACAGAACTGTTCCTCGCTGGTGAACAGCGCGATCACGTGCTTCTGCTTGAGATCCAGCCGGCGCGTGATGTTGTAGCAGCTGTTGAGCGGCAGCACGCGCCGCGGAGCGGCCCCCGCGCGGCACTTCTTCTCCGATTCGTAATACTCGAGCCGCGCGCCGCACTCGGCGGACTCCGCTCGCAGCACGAAGTACTTCTTCTTCATCGTCTTCAGCTTCCGCAGGTGGCCCTGGCGCACCGCCGCGCCCGCGCCGCCGCCGTTCGCCGCGCACGACATCACTCCACCATCACACTCCCCGGTCCCGCTAACGAGCCTGTCGCATGCCCGCCGATAACCTTGAAGTTGTTTACTCCGATGATGAAAGTCACCCGCGAACGCTTGCACACGCACTAAAAATACGTACCACCTTCTTCACCATATAGTGCGTAAATAGTAACTCGCACTCGCATGATAAATCTAAGCGCGTAACGAATCCTTCGACGTAGTTCCATAAATGACGATTTATTCCGTGGGCCGCACCGTGCCGATTCCGAACCAGCGATAACGCCGACCGCAAAAAAATCTTATCTTCGCGAAATATTCAAAATAGGTACATCAACAACAAACACTATTCGATCCATAGTGTGGTACGCTCGCTGTTACACTCGGTCATTCACAGACACTCGAGTTTAGAAAGAGATAAAATCATTCATAGTAAACGTAATCCGCACTGCACGCCCTTTCGCAGGAACGCAGGGCATGGAAGTCATGCCGTGTTCATGCTTTACGAAACCATAACATTCGGATTTATTGTGTGAACAGCACTTTCAATAATCTTCTCGTTTGAACAAAATACCGTCAATTATTTACTTTAATTTTGTTTATATGTCTAGAACCTCAACGAACAAAAAAACATGAATATGCGCCTCGTTTTTTATTGGCTCCTCCACTATTGCGTGTCATTTATTTTGTACGATGAAACAGTACTCTCTACTCTACCTACGTCTCTACGTATCCCTACTCTATCTATATTTCTATACATTCAAAACATGATAATACCTATCTATAGTTCTATACAGTTGTGTATCGTAACAATCGACCAATGAATGCGTTGTATTTCGCTATAACAGATTCATAGTTGTCCAATCCCGTGTTCTTTTTTGGTATATTTTAGTATTGACCAATCAAAAGATTCTAATTCATCCAAGAAACATCAATCGATTGCGGGGCTGCGTTCAAAAAGCACACATAGTTATTTTTTGTAATGCAATAGGGTTTCCAATAAAATATTATGTTCGCAGTTGACACCAGCGACAGTTGCTGCGTTCCGTAATGCGCTAAAAGTGATAATATCGCGAATCCGACCAAATTTAATAGTCACAAAATATAAGGGCTTTGATTTGGTTGAGTAATACTTCTGACTTTGGTCGGATTCGCGATATTATCACTTTTAGCGCATTACGGAACGCAGCAAGTGATAATGGAATAATGGAATAATTTTATCATCGTCGCTGGCTCACACCATAAAAATAATAATATAAGCTTCATGCTCATAAGATAGTCTGTGGTTCGCACTACCCGTAACAAGTTCGCAGACCGTAAAGCCTACTCCACTCCACAAGTCCAGATTTATTTCGTGATCATTTTACTATAACAGAAAATCTAATTCCTCCATCTTTTTTTCCATTTGGTAACAAGATTTTTAGGTATTTTATTATTCGTAGAAATATCTTTGAACTTTGCAATAGTTAATACATACTCTCTAATAACGTGTTATATTATTGGGTATGATTATTATATTTTATTTTCATACTTTCAACTGACAGCTATGTACTCGTATACAGATAGAGTTATTATGAATAGAAAGCCGATTAAAAGTTTTCACAAGTGTACAAAAAATGTGTAAACTCAGAGCATCGGTATCACCCATAGGTAAGTAGTAAGCGTGGAACGGTTATAACCTGTTTGTCTGCCAAAAAAAATGTATCCGAATACTTGCGAACATAAAATTTCCTAATATTAATAAACCAAATTTCCATAGACCCTACTTCATTCGTTTTAAAGTATTATCAGTTGTATCGATGTACATTTTTGAAACCTACAAATTTGTAAAAAAATAGGTACCCCAAATTTTTTACAAAATTATCTGATAAGCGATATTATCCCATAAGATCCACATATAAACACAAATTAATCGTACCAACCTCAAAACTCGAAATACATAGCTCGGGGCCATGCTCGATGGCAATTAAAATATTTAACAAACTTCCTGTTCAGATTAAAGACATGGAAGATGAGGCTAAATTTGTAAAAGTGCTTAAAGAAATACTAGTCAAGAAATGTTACTATACATTAGACGAATTCTTTACAGATAAATGTATTAACAACGGAATAGAATGAGCCGCTCCGCACAACATAAATAAGATCTGCATGTATTATATAAGTTACATAATGTTTGCAATAAAATATTGAATATTGAATATCGACGGTGCCAAGAACAAGGGGGGAGCTGGCTGCGGCTACTACTCGCCGGAGCTTGGACTCAAGGAGTCTATAGCTCTAAACAAAACTACGACACCACTGCAAGCAGAGGCCATGGGCCTACTCATGGCCTACTGCTGGCCGCAAGGGCAGTAGTGCCATTTAATGAGTTTCTTGTTGTTCCCAGCGATCGGGACGATAGAGATATCCTCATGTTTACTATCGATAGTGCTGCGACCATCTACGCACTAAGGAAGACATGTAACAAGGTCTAGTCTAGAATTGCCGAGTGCCACACAATACTACAAACACCCTCGGACAGGTACAGAACCATAGTTAGATGGACAAAGAGCCACGGAACATGTACAGGTAACAACGTGGCGGATATGCTCGCTAAAGAGGGTGTCAGGAAACAGGTAAGTGACGACGTAGTGGCTCTCTGCAAACCATCGGCGATGGAAGTGCGAGAGCTACTGCATCGTCACACCGAAAAAGAACAACAAAATCCGTGGGATAAGAAAGACGACTGCAAACATGCTAACACTAACTAACAATCTATTGAAGTTTCAACGACAGGACCTTCGACTTTTAGTAGGCCTCATAACCGGTCATTGCAACTTGAATAGTCACTTATACAAACTGGGAGCCACGGATAGTCCGCTATGCCGTAGCTGCATGCAGGATAGTGAAACTGTGGTGCATGTACTGTGGCATTGTAAAGCTACAGAAGAAACGAGAATCGCTACCAGACTGTATGATGCACCTTCATCGCAAACCATGTCACCGCAACAGCTTGACTACTTTTCATCATCATCATCATAAGCTTATACACCTCCATCTAATCCACTGGAGTTACTATGCCAGCGGCCCAGAGCCTTGCTCCGTTACTTCAAGGAGCTGGGTTGGCTCGGGTAGACGCTGGCGGGGGAAATGCACACAATACACCCCAAGCGGGACGTCAGTGCAGGGCTTATCACCCCCACATCGAAAAAGAATAAGAATAAGAAGGTAAGTAGTAGGTAGCTTATTGATACTTCCCGTATCCCTGGTATTAACTAGGCCTAGTCAATGATACAAAAAAAATTGCACGGTTATATTATAATTATAATAGAATTATTGTAATTATTGTGACATTCTGGCATAATAAAAGGCAAAAAAGTTGTATATTACATTTTTCGATAAATAAAATGCTACGTCAATAAACAATAGAGAAAATAATCCTTTAGACAAATTATTATTGTGCCACAATCCAACACATTAAATTGCGGCCGCACATATGAGCGTCTGCTACATAGACTGATAGCATGCAGCGCTAATAGTGGGCGATTTTCTGACAGCAGGCATTAAAAAATTGTTCATCAAATCCGTTAGATAGCGATGAAGAGACATGAGCCTGGAGAGTTTCACTATCTAGTAGTAGTTCTGAAGATTTTGAACGAATGAAGCAAAGTAAAGAGGTCAAAAAAATAAAAAGTAACCTTATTTCATGTATATCAGACTAGAGGTCTCCCGCGACTTCGTACGCGTACGTACGGAAGAAATTCGACCCGCTCCCAAACACTTGTATCTTCCATACCGCTGGGTTAGTTACTAATTATTTTCCTCCCCATATTCACTACTTTTAATCATTCTGAGCAATTTTTTTCATCAGTCAGTCAGTCAGAACAGAGATTCTTATAGTATTAGATTTGTCATGCATTTTTAGTGGTTATTTGTCAAACAAGTACTTGCCCATGGTATTTCTTAAGTTTTTGTTCTTCCACGCAAATTAGTAAGTGCGCCTTGCCAATTAATTAGTTTATTACTATCAATAAAAATAACAATAACTGTCAACAAAAATAATAACAGTAATTTTACGTCACAATAACAATTTATCAGAATTTCAACAACATGGTGCTTTTCTAAGTTCAAAAACTTAGAAAGGCGCTTCACCAAGATGAAGGTGAACATGAGTGAAGTGAACAGCTTTTTCACAAGAAAAACGCGAAAAAAATGGGCAGCCATATCTCGTCAGCGCCGTCTATTCTTTGGCTGTAGAACTACGTTCTGAAGCTATCAGAAAACTTCCCATTATGTACAACTAGGTTGAGTTCGTCGTCGTCGCGGATGTGTCCGGTAGTTTGTTTGCAGCTTTATATTATACCACGCTGTCACAACACAATAGTCATAGACGTGCCCCGCGATCTATAAATTTCTTTGCCCGCGATAAAATAAGAAACACCATAGATAAACGCTACTTTTTTTCTATTTAGTCTGTGTTTTAAGGTAATGAAATATTCGCCAGTAGTGCCACTTTCCGGATTTTCCCCGTTTATGCGGTGAAAAATTTGAAAATAGGTTATGTTGTTATTGTTAATCGAGATAATAACATTTCTACTTAGATTCAACTAAAGCTAGGTACCTACATCAAGCACCACCAGAGGACGGACGGCAGAGTCCTCTCGAATAACGGTGGTGAACATCCTGGTCCTGTGATCCCCAAGCCATCTGCTATGCGTAAGATTATAGCATAACTAATGATGATGCGACTCCACAGATGGTATATCTCGGTCCAGCAATGAACTATTTCAAAAAGCTGATTTTGCAATGTTCTCGTGTAACAAACAACAAAGTAATTTTTTATCAAAGACACTTTAAACAATATACTCGGATCCATACAAACTAAACTGACAGATTGAAATGTCACTTTTATAAATAATGCTGGCAGCTAAAAAACCGTAGTGATGGATACAGTTCTTAGCGTTAAAAATAATAAGTGCCGTTAAACATTTAAAGTGCTGCCTGAGGAAGTGAAGGGAAACCATATTGTGTTACAAACATATTATGTAACATTATTTTCATGTTCATAACCTTGAAAACATTGAAATCGCACATATCTCAGGAACTACACCTATTACAAAGACTAATATCAAGGACGATAGCTTTCTTGCTAATATGAAAATGTTGTAGTAGTTCACTGGTATGAAATTATTAAGTTTCACACCGTATAAGTGCATATGTATATAAAAAGATTAAGTTTCTTAACATAAGTTAACAAAGTTAATATTTTTATCCCAGCATTATTAAAATTTAACCACAAAGTAGCAACGCTCGGAATGAGAGTTTTGGCGGGAAGACGGAAAAATCATGTCGTTGTATTCTATTATTTTCATAAACTTTAGTTTTTTCGCGAATTAATGATTAAAAGTGTGGGCAAGTGATATAATGTGGTGAAACATGACATCACAGAAAGGCATGTACATTATAACAATTGCCCACACTGGTGCATGTAATTCAACACTCAATGATTAAAATACCACCATTTTTAATCATTAATTCACGAAAAAACACTAGTTTAAGAAAATAATGGATTGCAGTGACATGATTTTTCCGTATTCCTGCCAAAACTAAAAAAAATATTTAAAAATGCTTCGTTCAACTCGACAGATAGCACAGACTATTACCTGCCAGTCAAAAACACCATAGTATTTTTGTTATGTGGCACACTTAGACCTTCTAACCAAATGACATATGAAAAAAAAAAAATTACAATGACTGCTCGTCTGGTCTGCGCCAAGTAAGAATCCTTCTTTTTTTTAAATTGCCTGTCAGATATATTTGGTATTTTGCAATTTGTACCAAAAAGTTGGGTAAAAGATAAAGATTGCTGAGAACATTGACACTGACTTTCTGACTGAACTAATCCAAATCCAATATGTCCGCCTTCGACGTCCGTCGACCGTCATCATTCATTCATATCAAAAAGGTACAATTTGCGAGCAAATTGAAATGAGAAAATGTTGGCATTATCAAATTGGTGACGATAATACGACGATTTCACGATATTATGCTCCTGCCCGTAGTGAGCCTATTTCAGTGTCAGAACAGAATTGTTGATTACAAGGGACTTCGGTAATAATCAATCTGTTACTGTTTACATTGTGAAATACTGTGTGATTCCTCCTCTTCAAATTGCAAGTTGGTGTACCTGTAATGGGACACTAGTGCTCGTCTAATGTGCCGTTTCTGCTTTGATGGACCGTGTAGGTGTACCTACCGCGAGGCGCATTGCCTTAGTTGAGAAGCTAGTGTGTTCTATCAATCGCACCGAGTCATTGCAACAGCCTACGCCAGCGGTACAGTTTTGTAACAGTCGTCAGACCGTAGAAATCGTGTCAAGTAGAATGAACTCTGTGTGTTTTGGTTGCATTGTTATTAACAGTACTAGATATCCGAACTTTTGCAACTTTCAGGAGTTTTCGTGACTCAGAGGAAGCTTACAATGGAAATGGTCCTTAATCTATAAGGTTGGTAAGTTATATGTTTGATTTGTATACTCAGTTGTTATTGCTATATAACTCATGTTTTGATGTTTATTTTGCTATTGAATATAAAAATGTTTTAGATATATTATGGCATCTGGCACATCATCTTTGGAGAGCAATGGCAGCAATGGTATGTCATTTTTTGTTTGTAAACAATAATTACTCATCTACTATTCACAGTGCACTTATTAAGATTATCGTACAATATTATAAATGATTTTTCTGAACACAAGGTAAACACCACACACAAATATTTTAGCTAGCTATTTTCCATGGCTTTTAGTATGTTTATGAGCCGTATTTTTTCTCAACGCGCTTAAAACGAATCAAATCTAGTTAGGGTTTGCCATAAGTAATTGTGTTCAAGATCTAACATTTGTTAAAAACTACTTCATTAATAAGAAAGAGCTATTTTTCGTGAAGCTAAGTTGAGCTTACAAATTCCCCTGACCATAAGCAGTCTTCTTTTTGCTCTTTTTATGTCATTATTTACACTTTTATACCTTTTGCTGGCAATGGCATAATTGCATTGCTGTGCCCTGTACGCCTAGACACCAAACAAGATCTATTAAACAAAAAAATAATCTTAATCAGTTATCCATAATTAAGCATTCTTTACATTTAAACAGGCGATATTTTTTCTCAACTATAGATGTCGTTGGTGCACACAGTCTGCTATCACTTGTCACCTATACATGTGATATAGATGAATATTATATATAATACATAATGAATATTATACATAGATTTTATTATAGGGTGGTCAAAAGCTTAATATTATGTTTTGCCTACTTGAATAATAGAATGTTTAAGAGTAAACAAGCAGGTGACTTCTCCATAGAAATGAGGAAGTAATTTTACTCCACTATGTTATGTTGTAGGTCCAAGACTAAGTAATTAATCGATTTGTCTCTTCATTATCTATGATTGTAAATAGTTAAGAATGTAAAAAAATAATAAACATGAAAGTTATGAGCCAGGAAACATCTTGTATTTTAGCTCAATTTTAACGCCACTTTAGACTTAAATAAATAACATAAGGAGTAAGAAAACTTTCAAATAATGTATCAAGCGGCATAGTTTAGTCCATCAAAATTTCAAATAACTTTAGTTCGGTAGTATATTCATCACAATCCTGCAGCCAAAGGTCGACGTGAAAAAATTTGCATGCTCATTTCTCTTTCTTTCTCCTTTTCCCACACTTTGTTCGATGAAAAGAGCATGCTTTTTAGCCACGCCCACCAATGAGTTCGAGCCATCGGGCGGTGCATCCTTAAAGCTATTTCAGAACTGATTCTATTTAAAATGTAGGTGCTTAATTATTTTGCTTAACAACATTATAGTTTTGTTCAGTTCATTTTTATAATGTATCATTAAGTAAGTATTACGATAGCAGCACATCTCAGATATGCATGCCTTTTGATATCTTATAGATTTGATCATGGAGTTGACTACTCGCTAGTCGCCTCGAGAGCAGTTTCGAGCAGATTTCGCACACGGTGCGCGAGCTGTCCTTCCCCGCAAAACAACCCGCCCCCGCTAACATCTAGACTAGTTCGTCCCTGCCAGCATTTGTCATACCGCAGGAAGGTCACACACGAATTTGCCGAGCTATAATAATTAATACTAATGTTGCAGAGTCAATACCCCACAGTTACGTGAGTACCGAGCACCGAACAGCCAACCTGCCCCCTATCCCCATCCCCCTCGAGTATGAAACCTCGGGCCAGTGCTTCGAGCCGCAGAACTACGGCATGAGCGGACCCTACGACTCTCTGCAGTATGACAATACGAGCGACTTCAAACAGCAATGCGAGAAGGCTTTGCACGACTTGAGTCAGCTGCGACGGCAGCATACAGAGACTTCGAGGCGATGTGAACATGTTATGAAGGTTAGATGTACAAATAGTAAAAAAAATGGGGCCACTGCTTTCCATACATTATTTAATAACCAAGATAACTGTTATTTTTATTGCCTCAATAAATTCATGAATAAAGTTAAATAATAAAAAAAATAACCTCAAATATTATGGTACTGATAAACATTTTAATTAAGCATCACAGTAACAAAGAGTTTGATGTGATATGATGTGAGGTGAGCTCTATTCGTGTCACACAATCACTACACTCACTTTAATGAACAGAGAATTCCCTATCTATACCCACCAAAAATGTGAATATCAAAATATATACTTACATAAATTCTTTGCTAAAACTATTATTTGTAGTAAATCTAATATCAGTAGTGGCCCTTATTTTATGTAGAAGAAAACAATTTATTCACTAACAAGAGTGTCAATGGAAAACAATAATGATCATGATGAAAAACATGATATAATTATGAAACTAACATATTTTTTGCTCAGGAGCTGGAGTATTTCCGGGGGCAGCACAGAGCAGCCATGAACCAGCTAGAGGTGTCGGCGCAGGAGGCGAGCGGCCTCCAGAGGAAGTACGGAGACCTACTCAACGACAATCAGAGGTATTTTTTTTTGTATACAATAACTCGAGAGGAACTCTATATGCCTCAAACATTTTTATTTTTGACTAGCATCGCCGCGCGGTCTCACACCGGTGATGATGATGGTGATGATAAAAACTAAAAAGTAGCTAATATATAAATTCCAAGCCTGTCTCCATTCCGAGTTTAATCCAAATCCGTTCCGCCGTTTTGACGTGAAAATGTAACAAACAGACACACCAACAAACTTTCACATTTTATTATTAGTGTGATTAACTTTGCTGGCACAGCTGCCCAAAAGTAATTCTTC
Source organism: Erannis defoliaria (assembly GCA_905404285.2). Taxonomy (NCBI): domain Eukaryota; kingdom Metazoa; phylum Arthropoda; class Insecta; order Lepidoptera; family Geometridae; genus Erannis; species Erannis defoliaria. The sequence goes on along the minus strand of FR990084.1, from coordinate 16,257,691 downwards.
TCTCTCTTGGGGTAGCTGTCGCCAACTACTGGTCTTATTCGTTCATTCATATTTGTTGTTACGATAGATTGTGCATAAAGCTGTTTGTGAACTACAAATAAAATAAAATAAAAATTAGAATGAAATTAATGAATCATTGACATATTTTATTTCATGAATTTATTTATTATATGTGCATGTGGAAAACCAACAGCGTTAACAAATAAATTTATAAAAACACAGAAAATTAAGAAACCATTCAGCCTAAAGCTGATCTCCTTTGACATTCGCACCTGCCGCCCGCTCCTCACTCGATCTTCTTTGACACCCGCACCTGCCATCCGCTTCTCCCTCGATATCCTTTGATACCCGCACCTGGCGCCCGCTCCTCCCTCGATCTCCTTTGACACCCGCACCTGCCATCCGCTTCTCCCTCGATCTCCTTTGATACCCGCACCTGCCGCCCGCTCCTCCCTCGATCTCCTTTGATACCCGCACCTGCCATCCGCTTCTCCCTCGATCTCCTTTGACATCCGCACCTGCCACCCGCTTCTCCCTTGATCTCCTTAAACACCCGCACCTGCCGCCTTCTCCTCTCTCGATCTCCTTTAATACCCGCACCTGCCACCCGCTTCTCCCTCGATCTCCTTTGACACCCGCACCTGCCGCCTTCTCCTCTCTCGATCTCCTTTGATACCCGCACCTGCCACCCGCTTCTCCCTCGATCTCCTTTAACGTCCGCACCTGCCGCCTTCTCCTCCCTCGATCTCCTTTCCGCGGGCGAGGACTCATTTGTGCGGTCCCACAGTCCCACTATAGTAACAATTACGCAAGTTATCTCTACTCCATGTCTTTTCTATTTCAGGCTAGAGCGTGTGGTGCAGGATTTGCAGCAGAGCAGCAACCCTGAGAGCGGCTCCGACGCCCTCGTCCACACTCTGCGCAAATATGAAGCATTGAAGGAGGAACTTGAATGCTTCCAAAAAAGGTACGGCACTCATTATACTACTATAAAAACAACATACACTCAACAACCATGGAGGGATACTATATAATATGGGAGACAACTTGAAAATGTGACCAGCTTTAAGCAGTAAATAAAAGAGTATTGTAATAGAACAATAATTGGCAAAATTTGTGGTAAGAATAAAAAGGATAAAGTTGTAAAAAAAAAACACCATAACGAAACGGAAGTTTTTAAATGTACTCTACTGCTATACTAGCGTATTTTTATTTTTTTTGGGTCATCCCGAAAGTCCTTTGAGCTTCAGTTACCTACTTCATACTACTTACTACTACTACTACTACTTGAACATTCATAGTGTAATCTCACGATAATTTGGTTTCAGATATGATGATATGATAGAAAATCACAATACGACTTTAGAGAAATTGAGGATAGTCCAGGAAGAGAACAGCCGGCTCAAAACACAGTGCCATGAGTTGACACAAGAAAGAAACTCACTGGTAAGCTATGATTTATAAAATCAAGGGTCTGTCAAAAGTTCGAGTTGGTACCGAAATTTCAATATCGCCATTAGCAGCTCCAGAGAGAATCTCCGATATCCAAACTCTTTTTATTATTCAGATAGTTTAAAAAAATCCATAGTTTGTATTATTGCATTGTGTACGAAAAGTGTGTAATATAAATTGGAGCTCTGTGACCAAAAGCTTCGTTTAAAGAGCTCTACTTACCACAAACCTTTCTCTAGAAATGATTGTTCGATCGAGATAGATTTTTGAAGGATGTGTTTTCGTGTTTAGGTGCGCGAGCGCAACACGTTGAAGCAGCAGGTGGCGCACGTGTTGCGGCAGTGGGAGGGAGGCGCACGCGAGCGGCAGGACATGAAGCGGCTCGCGGACGAGCGGAACGCGGCCATGGCGGAGTATACTCTCATCATGAGCGAGCGGTGAGTCACGTGATGTGCGTTCACATACGCGAGCGCAACACGCTGAAGCAGCAGGTGGCGCACGTGTTGCGGCAGTGGGAGGGAGGCGCACGCGAGCGGCAGGACATGAAGCGGCTCGCGGACGAGCGGAACGCGGCCATGGCGGAGTATACTCTCATCATGAGCGAGCGGTGAGTCACGTGATGTGCGTTCACATACGCGAGCGCAACACGCTGAAGCAGCAGGTGGCGCACGTGTTGCGGCAGTGGGAGGGAGGCGCACGCGAGCGGCAGGACATGAAGCGGCTCGCGGACGAGCGGAACGCGGCCATGGCGGAGTATACTCTCATCATGAGCGAGCGGTGAGTCACGTGATGTGCGTTCACATACGCGAGCGCAACACGCTGAAGCAGCAGGTGGCGCACGTGTTGCGGCAGTGGGAGGGAGGCGCACGCGAGCGGCAGGACATGAAGCGGCTCGCGGACGAGCGGAACGCGGCCATGGCGGAGTATACTCTCATCATGAGCGAGCGGTGAGTCACGTGATGTGCGTTCACATACGCGAGCGCAACACGCTGAAGCAGCAGGTGGCGCACGTGTTGCGGCAGTGGGAGGGAGGCGCACGCGAGCGGCAGGACATGAAGCGGCTCGCGGACGAGCGGAACGCGGCCATGGCGGAGTATACTCTCATCATGAGCGAGCGGTGAGTCACGTGATGTGCGTTCACATACGCGAGCGCAACACGCTGAAGCAGCAGGTGGCGCACGTGTTGCGGCAGTGGGAGGGAGGCGCACGCGAGCGGCAGGACATGAAGCGGCTCGCGGACGAGCGGAACGCGGCCATGGCGGAGTATACTCTCATCATGAGCGAGCGGTGAGTCACGTGATGTGCGTTCACATACGCGAGCGCAACACGCTGAAGCAGCAGGTGGCGCACGTGTTGCGGCAGAGGGAGGGAGGCGCACGCGAGCGGCAGGACATGAAGCGGCTCGCGGACGAGCGGAACGCGGCCATGGCGGAGTATACTCTCATCATGAGCGAGCGGTGAGTCACGTGATGTGCGTTCACATACGCGAGCGCAACACGCTGAAGCAGAAAGTGGCGCATGGGTGCTGTTAAATTGTTCTTATTTGGTCAGGCAGGCACTTTAACACTCTTGCAAACCATTTACTCTCCTAAACAGTTACGCGTCCTTCTATAGAAAAAAACTTTCATCACATCTGTCACTCTGTGTTCACTGCAACACTAGAAGCATAGCGTCTCTATAAATCCCATATCACCGATGTTAAGTAACGGACGGTCCGGTCAGTCTTCGGATGGGTGACCGTGAGAGGCATTTATTTCTGAGCGCTACCGTGGGTCGGATGACACGTTAAATTGTTGGTCCCGGTTGTTTGTTCTAGTTTCTATAACAACAACCGTCAGCCATGTCAGAGAGGCATTCGGCCGGCACATTAACTCTGACACTAGGGCTGGCCACTCAGCCTATACGAACTTACTTACTTTAAATCCCATATGTTACCAGCTATTATGTTATTAGCTGTTATGTTATTTTGTTTTGTTATTATGTTGTTTGTTGTTATTATGTGCTATATGTTATCAACTCGATAGTCTCTAGTGGGAGAGCATTTCCCATCCCTCGGGTATGCGGTACAGACAAAATCGTATGGTCCACCCGTACGAGTTATGGCGGGAACACGGAAAAATCATGTCGTTGCATTCTATTATTTTCTTAATCTTGTGTGTTTTTCACTATTTAATGATTAAAAATGGTGGTGTTTTATTCATTGAGTGTTGAATTACATGCACGAGTGTGGGCGAGTGATGTAATGTGGTGAAACATGTCTTTTCGTGTTGTTTTCAAAACTCCGTAGAAGCTCATAGTAAAGTCGCCACAACTTTACTAGGGGACTATGACTAACTGTGATTTCATGACATAGGCACCTATTTGACTTGATTATACTATTAAAAGTTGAAAACTCATTAACCTGACACTGGCAGAATGCACAACGTGCGATGCCAATAATTAAGAAAAAAAAAAAGATGAGTGAAATTTCTTGTTTGATGAGTTTTACTATTGAGCAGTATCAACATGTAACCAAAGCCGTTATTGCAGGGACACGGTCCACAAAGAGATGGAGAAGCTCTCGGATGACCTTCAAGCGGCGCTGAAGAGGGTGGCGGCTTTGGAGTCAGCTCTGCAGGCTTCCAGGGAGGAGCAGCGGGCGACTGCATTACAGGTAAGACCACTTCTTACTTTTGACTTTTTAACTTTTTAGTTTTTACTTAGACATAAAGGAGATTGGGCAAGTTTGTACGGGAAGTTGTCTATGGTCTCTGTGGACCATTAGCAACACGGGTTCGGTATTTATGAGGATACCTAAACTTGTGTCCGTGTGTAAAGGGCAAGAAAAATAAGACTTCTAGATTTATGTTTTGCTACATGTTTTAAGTTTAGATCTAAGTTTTTACATAATGAGGACGGGAAGCAGCGTCCTCTCAGTTAGCGGAGGTGAGCATTCCGCGATTCCCAAGCCGCCTGCCGAGTGTGGGGATTACGGCAACCTCCCAGTCATTCGACATTCTATCAGTCTGGCATCAGTTCAGTCCGTGATGGGATACAATACAATACAACTTTATTGCACACCAGAAATATAGAACAACTTACAACTAATCAGGGTACATTATTTGGCAGTACAAGGGGCGGCCTTATCACCTTAACCGATTTCTTACAGGCAACCTTTGGATGGACTGGACTAACGGAGGCAAATGCAATTTTGCAAATGGGTTTTTTTTTTGGATTTTAATGGACTGAACTGAAATAGAAATAGAAAAGACTTTATTTGTGACAAAAACATAACACACCAGACTTTACATGTAAACTCCGACTTAAAACCAAGATTTATTTATGAAGGCATGTGACATTTTGGTCTAGTTCATACAAGGAGGTAGAGAAGTTTGTACCACTAGGCCACCTGCGTATGGGAAATGTCCTAAGCCTTTATTCATAGTTCAGCCGCCGACGCAGTGCGACCGTGAATTCTATCTCCCCGCAATACGGTTCGCGGTCGCGCTGCGTCCGCGGCTGAACCTAAAGAGAGTGGATTTAACATGTAATACACTGCCCCATTTTTCCCAATATTTATTGTTGTTTATCCCAACGTCCACTGAGCTACACAGTAAACATGTCGCCTGTGACTGTACCAGGCGGAGAGCCTCCGGCGCGAGATCGAGTCGGCGCTGGTGGACCGCGACCGCGCCATCAAGGAGTGCACCGACCTCAAGACTCCGCAGAACACCAACACACTAGGCAAGTCGAGGTCGGTATCAACATCAGCTCACATCTACCCGGCGGGCCAAAACCAGGGCAGGTTCACTCCCGTACACAACGCGTATAAACGTAGATTTACCCATGGTATAATAATATACCCCGCCAGGTATGCCATTTCGAGTGACAAAGTGTCACGTGGGCGACACAAGCCTACGTCATCGACGTGAAATGACCAGTAGCGTGAAATCATAACTCCCCGTTCTCCGTATGTTACCTGTGGGAATCCCATAAAACTATGTGATTTTGGTTGAAACTATGTTAATTCGTGTTTAACTTGAATCATTTCGCTTGAGCGGACACGAACTGATAATTGAAATGATTTGCGTATTTTATAATTAATAAACTATTAACAGATTTGATTCCCAATTTTCCAATTTTATTGCCGTAAAGTGGCAACTGGAGTGACGTAAACAAGTGGTACCCCCGGAGTAGCAGACCTTGTTTTATTGGATCATGGATTTACATATAAATAAAATATATGTATATTGGGTGGACACACCGCTATCTAGCCCCATACTAACTACAACAATGACATTTTCAGTGCAAGCTAATTTGTGTCGATTTTCCAGTGTAGCGCTAAGCTCGTTGACGTCACGCAGGTCCCGCCGGCTGCGCGTGCGTCTAAGCACTACAGTGGACTATCGACCTTGTCCTGTACAAATTAGCTTGCATTTAGTATGACATGATTGTTAATTAGTGGATTAACTATGTTTAGATGTGTTTTCTTTGGCAGTGAATCCTGTGTATGTAGTGACATTATGTTTTCTGTGCTATTACTATGCCATCAATAGTGAAATTGTATGATTTGTAACAGTTGTGATCTTCAGCGTGAATGTTGAGTGCAATGGTTGGTTGCAGGCAAGATAACTCAGCGTACCACCACTTGGGCACAAGTGGCGTGGGCAATGACGGGTTCCTCAACGGGCAGCACTCCAACGATCCCTCCCTCGATAAGTTACAAGGTCAGTTTAATATCCCCTAACTGGTATGTACTATTTATTTATCTAAGACTGGCCTACTGGCACAAATGGTGTAGCAGCTGGCACGAATGTTGTCGGTCGCTGGCTTAGTAGGTGTAGCCCACTGGCATAGTTGGTGTAGCCCGCTGGCATCGTTGTTATAGCCCGCTGGCATAGTTGGTGCAGCCTTTGGGCACAGCTGGTACAGCCCGCTGGCATAGTTGATGTACTCCGCTGGCACAGTTGGTAACTTGGTATAGCTTGCTGGCTCAGTTGGTGTAGCGTGGCCTTGTATGACGCAGGCGCGCTGTGCAGTGCGGAGGGCGCGGACAAGGAGCGCGTGGACAACCTGGAGCAAGCCAACCAGGAGCTGCAGCGGCTGCGCGCGCGCAACGAGCGCCTGCACGCCGAGCGCAGCGACGCGCTCCGCGAAGCCGAGGTACGCTCCTCTCCCTTTTCTCCTGAACATGAATCTTTAATTTTAGCTTTAGATAATGTCTGTCCATGATCATTGCAGTACAGGGGGTGTACCGTGATCTTTTGACTAGCGAGCCAGTTGCGATGCAATTCAGTTTAGGTGCCGCAATTGACTCGCTTCTTTTCGTACCATGAACTCATTTTAACACGATCGTATTTGAATCGCTAGACTCCCTATAGAATGAACAAAACTTCAGAAAACTTGTCTCTGGATCTACTACTGTCCTGCTAAGACAGAAAAGGACAACGCTATACAAAAGTATCGTAGACGGAGGAAGAAAAGTATATTTAGGGTCTCGTGCATTAGTTGCGTTCTAAAAGTCAAGTGCACTATCATTGTCGGAAAGTACCGGTTTTCATAAAAAATGTAAATAACGTGTTTTAAGGCGAAATGTTATTGAATATGTACTAAACCACGGTTAAACATAGTCACAAATGACATAAGCTTTTATGATTTGCCCTTGAGATGCCTTGATTAGTTGGTTTATAAAAAAATGTTAGTCTGAACGGTGTGAAAATAACAATTACTTAGTTTTTGAACGCAATTTTTTCCCTCTGTTGTTGCCATGACATTTTATTTATTTATCGTATTTCGTTGTTGAACACAAAACAAAAGGTTCCTTTTACTTTATTTTTGAAAACAATTATAAATCATGGAATCAGGATTTTTCAAAGCATACAGCAACATCAGCATTTTCCCCATATAGTGGCTCATAAAAGCTTGGCAGATTTTAGTCAAAGAGCACATCGGATCGGAATTCCAATTGATATGGACTGTATTAGACTGTGAAGCGTATTACTTAAAGCTCCATGGGAATTCCGGAATGTTAAAACTTAGATGTAAGTATACACAAGTGTAAATCATATACCTATTACAAGTTATTTGATACTGATTTTGAGGTTAGATTTACGAAGTAACAAGTGCTAATTAAGAAACTTAATTTCAGCTCCTCACGAGCCTTTTATGGAGACAGCTTTATACGAATGATACCTTAAGTTATGTGCAGCTTAAGCTTGACAGTAAATTATGTACCTAGGTACTTTAAAGTGCTAAATAATACATGTGCAGAGCACAAAGTACATGCTAAGAAATATCACTGCCTTGTCGACGAAGAATATGATGCCAAAATCTCTGTACAATATCAAGACTTCATCGCCGAAGTGGGGAACTATCATGCACTTCGGTGGAATGTTATTGGAAGAAATCAAAACGCTTCAGACGGCATAATAGAAATCATGTCTTATTATGCAAAGATATACAAAAATTATAAATGGACAACCTACAGAGAAATATTAAGTCTAAATGCAGCTCAAATGTACCTTGAAAAATAAAACAATGTTTTTTGTGTAGATTATCATACCCAGATTAGGGACAAAAAAACGAAGTGTGCTACTGTCTTGAATATAACCAAATGATAAATTATTAAACTTTTGGAAAATGTAAATGTGTTGTGTGCATGTAAATAGGTATATTATGTTCATTAATAAATACTAGCTGTGCCCTGTGGTTTTACCCATGATTGCCGGGATAAAAGTACCTTGTTTTATTCCAAGGTATATAGGCTACCTCTATACCAAATATCATCCACATATGTAAAGCCGTTTCAGCACGAACGAGTAACAAACATACACACAAACAAACCGACAAAGTTTTGCGTTTATATTATTAGTAGGATAGTATGAAAACTGTAGAACTATATTTATTTAAATAAAAACAATCTTCACAATTTCATTGGTTTTATTTTACTATAGAATCTTGGATATAAATTAAAGCACATGCTATGATTATTATGTCATCGAGTATTTTTACAAATTTAAAATTAATACATAAAAATGGTTTAAGCATTTAAAAAAATACTCAGAAGATGATTAATGCACTGATGGTGAGCGACTGTTGGTGGTTAACGGTGATATGAACAAAGAAATATCACAGTCAAGTGCTCTTCTTCAATCACAAACTTTCTTGTTTACTGAGGCTGGACACAGAAGGACTTGATTTCATATTAGTCCCAACTTTAAACAGATGTGGCACTAGATATTTGGGTGTTACAAATGCTTGAACTGATTTATTTGCTTTCGGCTCGCTAGTTTCTGGCAGTTTTACTCCAACTGTTTGACATCCTGAAAAAGAAATGTTTTTTTATTAGAATGATTACACACAAAAAAACACACACAGCGGACTAGAAATTAACAGATAAAACAATTTTGATTAGAATTATTAATAGCTAGGTATATAAAGACAGCTCTATTATAACAGTCCCACAGCTAGCCACAAGCTCATGATGAGAGTGGTTTAGGCTGTACTCCACCACACTGGCTTATTGTGGGTTGGCAGACTTCGCACACCATATCAATTATTTTTGTTGTGTTTGGGTATGCAGATTGCCTTATAATGTTTTCCTTCACTGTTAGTGTGTGATATCACACACATGACTTCGAAAAAGCAGAGGTGTACACCAGGGTCTGCAACCGAGCCTCCTGATTAAATAGGCCAATGGTCTTGACTATAGTGACTTTATAGGTACTTGTTTGCTTACATACCCGAACTTGTACCAGAAGAATCTTTTTCTTCTGTCCTCTTGACATTCAAATTTACTTGATATTATATCTCTTAGATATTACACTGTATCCTGTTAAAATTTCTAATCTAAACATTTTAAAATTAACACCTACCTAATGCGTGCTGCACAATCTTCACATTGAAAGATTCACTTCCATTTCACAAGTGGCCGTTACAGCATAAAATTTCTGTCGAAGATTATGTATGCTCGGGTATTATTCAAGTCTTGACTACACATAAATGTACCCCTCCCTATATGTGTGCATCCCTTTTACAAATCTTATTACTTAATCACCGTAACATTCTCCTTCACAGAGCTGTAACAAATAAATCATTATGAATTTTATTGGTACTTGTAATGCGATATTTTTTTTGGACTAAATACATAAGACGATGGAACGTAATAACATTACAAGGTTTATGAACTTATATACCTAATATAAGTATAATTAATAAAATAAAGACAGCAATGCAGCTTTGTTTTACATTAAATGTAATGATTAATTCCAAGATTATAGGTTAAGTATGTTTAGTAGGTATTCTCTATATAAAAACGTACTTATTACCTATGTTATTATAAATTATTAATGAAAACAATTACCTACCTTATAGCTTACATTCCTTTGACTTCAGAGGACGTAAATTCAGGATTTTTTTATAAGTCTTTGAGTTTTATCAATGGGCCTTGCCTTTTGCCTTGTAGATGTTCTATTACAAGCTTCTACCTCTCAAATCTGACTCTCAAATACTCGCAATCCTCGGCCTTCGTTTCGTTTTCTTCAGCATTTATTATTAGGTACGCATAACACCGATAAATTAAAAATTTCTAAGTTAGCAGGCGAAATTTGGGTTTGAAATAGTAACTTATAATGAATCGTTAATATTGTCAGTTTAGCGAGACTGTTATGATCATAATAACGTCAAATAAGAGTTCACGGTACGAATTGAATGAACGATATCAAGCTTTCTGATGCATTTGCGATAATGTTTAGGTTTTACCAGAAAAAGATGGCGGCAACCTAAACTGAATAGCTAAAACCGACCTCACGGTACGATTTTGACGCGCGAGTCAGTTTAGGCCCTATTCTGTCTCGCTATACGAGGTCACGGTAAGCCCCCTGTAGTGCCCAAACAAACAAAGTCTACAGTTCATGCTTATTACTTCGATATTTGATGTTGAATTTAATTAGCCCTGTCATTTAGCTTTCTTTTCTTATTACAAGCTTATATCATATTTTTGTTAAGCTTCATAAAATTTCAACCGATATTTTTTCTAGGTTTCCAAACGCAGAAGAGACTGGGCGTTCTCTGAAAGAGACAAGCTATTGCAAGAGCGAGAGAGCGTCAAAGCCCTGTGTAACAGGCTCAGAAAGGTAACAGAGGGACTTATTTTAAAAGACACAGCAGTAAAAATAAATAAAAACGTAGAATATGCGTTTAAAGCTTCTACTATGCGTTGATAACTAACGAAAAAAATGATGCGTCTATTGAAATTTTTATTATCTGAAATTGATTTAAAATAGATTTCAAAGTATAAGAAAAAAATGATGTTCATAAAATCCTGGAATCGTTCTGTAAACAAGCGTTGATTGTGAATTTACTGTGACATTAGAACCAGATTGTGACCAGAGAAATTACTGGATATGAAGAGATTTAACATGTAATATCTCAGGGTGACGATCGCAGTGCAGTGTTCCCAAGTTCACAATTCTGGCACTGCTACTGTTAGTGGCAGGCGTGACGCTTACCACCAGGCGAACGTCTTGATCGTCTCGTCACCTGAATGTATAAAAAAAAGACAATGTCTTTAAAATTGCAAAAAAACGACTTTACATCCATTAACACAAGGCTGGTATTGCAGGAGCGCGATCAGATGGTGGGCGAGCTAGCGGAAGCCCGCCGACAGAACAAGAAGCAAGCGGAGAGCATCGAGCTGAAGGGCGTGCGCGCGAGCGTGGCGGCCGGCGACGGCTGCCGGCGCTCGGGGCAGCGGGACGACACCATCGATACTGATGTTCAGGTAACCATACTGAAGGGCGTGCGCGCGAGCGTGGCGGCCGGCGACGGCTGCCGGCGCTCGGGGCAGCGGGACGACACCATCGATACTGATGTTCAGGTAACCATACTGAAGGGCGTGCGCGCGAGCGTGGCGGCCGGCGACGGCTGCCGGCGCTCGGGGCAGCGGGACGACACCATCGATACTGATGTTCAGGTAACCATACTGAAGGGCGTGCGCGCGAGCGTGGCGGCCGGCGACGGCTGCCGGCGCTCGGGGCAGCGGGACGACACCATCGATACTGATGTTCAGGTAACCATACTGAAGGGCGTGCGCGCGAGCGTGGCGGCCGGCGACGGCTGCCGGCGCTCGGGGCAGCGGGACGACACCATCGATACTGATGTTCAGGTAACCATACTGAAGGGCGTGCGCGCGAGCGTGGCGGCCGGCGACGGCTGCCGGCGCTCGGGGCAGCGGGACGACACCATCGATACTGATGTTCAGGTAACCATACTGTAGGGCGTGCGCGCGAGCGTGGCGGCCGGCGACGGCTGCCGGCGCTCGGGGCAGCGGGACGACACCATCGATACTGATGTTCAGGTAACCATACTGAAGGGCGTGCGCGCGAGCGTGGCGGCCGGCGACGGCTGCCGGCGCTCGGGGCAGCGGGACGACACCATCGATACTGATGTTCAGGTAACCATACTGCAGGGCGTGCGCGCGAGCGTGGCGGCCGGCGACGGCTGCCGGCGCTCGGGGCAGCGGGACGACACCATCGATACTGATGTTCAGGTAACCATACTGCAGGGCGTGCGCGCGAGCGTGGCGGCCGGCGACGGCTGCCGGCGCTCGGGGCAGCGGGACGACACCATCGATACTGATGTTCAGGTAACCATACTGCAGGGCGTGCGCGCGAGCGTGGCGGCCGGCGACGGCTGCCGGCGCTCGGGGCAGCGGGACGACACCATCGATACTGATGTTCAGGTAACCATACTGCAGGGCGTGCGCGCGAGCGTGGCGGCCGGCGACGGCTGCCGGCGCTCGGGGCAGCGGGACGACACCATCGATACTGATGTTCAGGTAACCATACAGGGTTTATTTTTACTTCTGATAATATGTAAATAGTGCGGTCGATTATGAAGGATTAAGTTTTTTTTAATATATGTTATAGGCTTGTAAATTTACAGAACTAAACTGACTAAAGTGATGCCGTCCTTAGCCAACATGCCTAGTAAAAAAGTGACAGAAATATTTTAATTAGTTTAGAACTGTCAACTAAAGCCTTCAAAATCGACCACAGAGCTGTGCTAAAAAGATTCACTTTGTTTATTTTTTTTAAAATTATTTATTTTTTGGCGTTCTTTTTTTTTCTATTTCAATGTGTCAAAACCACGTCAGTTTTCATAATAATAAAATATAAGATTAAATTTGCGAACGCATTTCAGTTCAGTGAACTATTTCGTATCGACCTGGGTATGTCCTAAAACTGCATCCAGACCCACCGGAGGTCGGGCAGCAGCGTCCTGACAGTTAACGGTGGCACAAAATAAATAATAGTACTACGTACAGAAAGTTCACTCCGCTAAGGAATTGAAATAAATAAGAACTCTATCTACTAGGCAATAAAGTAGCAATTCAGCTCGCACAGCGCTGGATACCGCTCGCTATATTCACCTAGATATACCGCTCTCTTTCTATCACGTATGCTTAGTTACGTGCGACGAGGCTAGCGTGCGGGCGGCGACTGACTTCAGCCTTGCATTGTCCTCCCGGACGGGGCGCCGGCCGGACATACCTAAACTGCGGAGTGACACCCCCCTGGCTGGTGAGCTCTGCGATCCCCAAGCCGCCGGCTAAGCGTGGGGTTTACGGCAAACCCATATTAAGGGGGATTTGACGTAATCCGGGAATGCCGAAGGTCTTCGTCCAGCCGTGGACATTTTCTGGCTATTGATGAATCTCTTATTTTAAATTCAGCTGCAATGTCGTACAACAAACGTCACACACTCCGTCCGCATGATGGAGCTACGGGCGCAAGTTGGTCATCAAGTCCTCATCCTCCGTGGTGTGCGCAGGAGTTCGAGTACGACTACATAGAGGTGGAGCTGAGCAGCGTGGGCGTGGCGGGCGAGCTGGGGTTCGAACTGGGCGGCGGCCGCGACGACCCCTACTACACCAACGACGCCGGGATCTACGTCACCGGCGTCAAGAAGGGCGCCGCCGCAGAGGGCAAGATCAAGTGAGTACTTTTTTTCTTCTTTGTTTTTGGCTTTGCACTTTGTGCATTTAGCCAGTGTCAAGTATTATGCATTTTCAAGTTTATATAGTATCAAGTTATATATAATGTCTTATCAAATCTCAAGCAGTCACAAGAAATTTGTCACAGTCGAGTCTAAGTCATGCCCTAGTAAAGTTGCCACAACTTTACTAGGGCAAACTTTACTGGGGCCAACCCGAAATCGCGAAAAAATCAACAGCCATTTGCTGCTTTGTCCATTTTGTCCAAGGTCGATGAACTTTTTGTATGGAACAGCTGTTTTTTTTCGCTATTTCGAGTTTGGCCCCATAGTGAAAGTTGCTCATAATGATGAGTACACACATACTCAGTATTGTTGAACCTTTTTGTTACACGTTGTATACATCACAAGTCAACATCCTTCATGGTGTGTGCAGGAGTTCCTTTTGAACCTTTGTTGGCCTAGATGTACTCATTATACTGTTTTTACCTTCTTTGTATGAAGGCTGTTGGTAGTCCAAAAATAATAATATGTTGATCGTTGGTAAGCGCACTACTTGAGCACTAAAACTACGTTCATAGATATAGTTATATGTGACGTGAGTGTTGAAACTGCATTCAGAATCACCGGAGGACGGGTAGCACCACAGAAAAGCGAAAGTCCAATTTCTTAGGTTCTAAGAAACAGGCTTGACAACCGTTCTACGGCTGTCAAGCCAGTTTCATACATAATTTTTATTTCGTAGTCGTATTTCGTATTGACACTACCACTACCTAAGACGTAATGTCATTGGTCGCGCATTGGAAGAAAAACGCTCGAAATACCATTTTGCAACCTTTTGAAAAAGATCTAGTTACGATGCAATGTGGTTTGGTTTCCTACGCGTCTGTTTGAATTCTCCTTTTGAGTATTCCCAGTACTTATTACAAAAAAAACATATATTTATTATATAACACATACGAGCATTTGCACGTATGGTCCGGCTAGCGTGACGCTTCACTTTTCCGTTCTATAACTTCTCTCTTCAGTGGGTCGCAGCGTCCTCTCGGTTAACGGTGGCGAGCATTCTGCGATCCCCAAGCCGCCTTCCAAGCGTGGGGATTACCTATGGAAACCCCTCCTATCAAGGCGGAGGCCTTCGTCCAGCAGGGGACGTCTTCTGGCCGGTGTGTGTGATGTGTGATGTGTGATGTGCGGTGCGCAGGGTGCTGGACCGCGTGACGGAGGCGTGCGGCGTGTGCGTGTGGGCGAGCGGCGCGGCGGCGGCGGCGGCGCTGCGGGCCGCGCTGCCGCACGGCGCCGCCACGCTGCGCCTGCAGCGCGCGCGCGCCGCCCGCCTGCGCCTGCACCTGCCCGACGCGCGCGGCATCGCGCTCCAACACGGTAACGTAGCCGTAGCCAGGGAAGTCTTACACCTCGCTTTATACAGGGTGACATTGGATTCATTGGCAATGTCTTGGATCATTAAACTCATCATAATATACAACTTATACCCTGAACCCAACGCCGAAAACTCGAAAACAATATTGTCTGACTAGACCCGCGCACTTCGTCCGCGTACGGAACAAATTCGGCCCGCTCCCAAATTCTCGTATTTTCCACACCGCTGGGTTAATTATTAATTATTTTCCTCCCCATATTCACCATTTTAAATCATCCCGACCCACTCCCCAAGCCCTGCAAGCCCAAAACAAAAGACTTTCATACATTTTTTCCCCCTTTTTACCCCCTTAGGAGTCGAATTTCTAAAAATCCTTTCTTAGTACACCTCTACGCATCAAGACGAATACACCCTCCAAATTTCAAGTCTGTACGACCAGTGGTTTAGGCTGTGCGTTGTTAGTCAGCCAGTCATTAAGTCAGGACAGAGATTCATATAGTATTAGATGTCCCATACGATAAAATGTAATTACGCACGACAAGTCTGTACAACAGCTGATATTTTTTCGAGATTTCCGCGTTGATTTCTCCGTCCGCGAGTTGTAAAACTTTTTCATTACGATGAGTTTAATGACTTCCTAATAATTAATTCAATTTCACCCTGTATAGTTATATACATCTCTCAACGAAAGATCAGTGCTGTTTGATAAACAGCATTATATAAGATGCCATGATTTAAAAAAAACTCAATGATTGTTGATTTATTATTGGTAATGTTACAAAATAATTTATTTCTTTCATTTAAATAAAAATTAAATGATGTTCATTGGTAAGCGTATTATTTAAAAACGGCTGGATCAATTTGAACGTTTTAGCTTGAATTTTGAAAAAAAAATTTTGGTCAAGACTAACTTGGTCGGATCAGCTAGTTTTTAATAACAAAAATTGGGTTTCAGGTATTTTTATAAGCAAAATCGCTAGTGGCAGCGCGGCGGCCAAGGATGGGAACATCTTCATTGGAGATCGAGTCGCCAGCGTAAGTACTTCATTTCGATTATTTCCATTTTCTTCAAAACCTTAGTTACCTTACGGGTTAGTTCTAATCAGTTAG
This sequence comes from Erannis defoliaria, assembly GCA_905404285.2. Taxonomy (NCBI): domain Eukaryota; kingdom Metazoa; phylum Arthropoda; class Insecta; order Lepidoptera; family Geometridae; genus Erannis; species Erannis defoliaria. The sequence continues at coordinate 16,241,775 of FR990084.1, read as the reverse complement.
CATCCTTTTAAGGGCATATTCTGTACATCAAAACAAATAACTTTTACTATGGGGCCAACATTGAAATCGCAAAAAAAACAGCAGTTCCATACATTTTGCTCAAGGTAAAAGTAAAACATGTCTGTTTTGATGTACAGAATATGCCCTTAAAAGGATGCTAAATGATTAGGACTAACCCTTTATAAGTGCTCGGCTTATCGGTTGAGTTACTTCCATCTACCTCTATTTTCTGTCATTACAGTCTTGCGTGATTCATGTGTGACCAACATCAGGCAAAATTCCTTCTTTGTAAGAGTATGTAACAACTTTAATGCAGATTTTTCTAAGTTCACTGATTTATTTACTACGAGACAAAACTTCTTTAAAATTTTTGTAGTTTCAACTTATTTCAGCAATGAATAGTTATATTTATATATTCTAATAACAGTACTATATGTTTATTTATTATATACATATTAACACATTGATGTGGTACACCTTGGTTGGTTGTATGGTACATTTCGTTATTGTTAAATGTCTTTTCTTTCTTTCTTCTTTATGTGTTTTGGATAATATAATATAATATATATTTTGGATAATATATTGTTGTGTTCAATAGCAATCGACTTTGTACCTACTAGATTTGTTTTCTATCGTTACTTTCAACTGGATTGTATGCAATCTGCTATTTGTGAAAACTTTTTTGGCTTACTTGTTTATGTTTTTCTGTGTCCTATATTTTTTTTTGTAATAGCTGTTTGTTTTCCAAATAATAAATAAATAAATAAATTACCTGGACCTCCTTGTACGACGTGACTATGACCCTCTTCTTTACTTGATCTACAAAACTTCTCGGTCCTGGGTTTCCTTCTATCTTCACCTCTGTGACATACACTTAACAGTTGTATTTGCGTGCACAGATTAACAACAGATCCGTGGAGGGCATGAAGAGCGTCACGGAAGCGATGTCCCTCCTCAACGACTGCCAGTACGAGTCTGTGGCGATCACTCTGCTGCGGCCACTCTACCCGTGCGCGAGGAACAGCCACAGGTACTGTAGAAGGGACAGGTACTGTAGAAGGTACAGGTACTGTAGAAGGGACAGGTACTGTAGAAGGTACAGGTACTGTAGAAGGGACAGGAACTGTAGAAGGGACAGGAACTGTAGAAGGGACAGGTACTGTAGAAGGGACAGGTACTGTAGAAGGTACAGGTACTGTAGAAGGGACAGGAACTGTAGAAGGGACAGGTACTGTAGAAGGGACAGGTACTGTAGAAGGGACAGGTACTGTAGAAGGGACAGGAACTGTAGAAGGGACAGGAACTGTAGAAGGTACAGGTACTGTAGATGGTACAGTTACTGTAGAAGGGACAGGAACTGTAGAAGGGACAGGAACTATTCTTATTATATATAGTCTATTATTATAATTATGAACTCGTCTTATCAGGAGTCGTCGTCAGCCATAAAACGTCCACTGCTGGACTAAGGCCTCCCCCTTTATAGAGGGGTGTTGCCATAATCCCCACGCTTGGCAGGCGGCTTGGGGACGCTGCTGCCCGTCCTCCGGTTGGTCTGGTTGCAGTTTAAGGACATACCCATCGCAGGTCAATTTAAGTTATCAGGAGGTTATCAGGAGTAAGATAGGAGAATCCGACACTTTGCAGCGCCTGCGCAATAATCTGACGTGGTGTTGTCACACGTCCATAGGGCTGGGACGTAGAGAGAGAAACCAATAGAGGAAGTGACATATTTCCGCCTCACTCGCACAATAGAGAGACACATATACACGGAACAAATGTATCAGAGAGCAACACCATTTTTTGTGCCTCACAACGTGCCGGTTTATTCAAGGTCGGCCACTCAAGTTGCGAAACAGACTGAGAGATTGACATGTATCGATACGATTCGTATGTGTGCTTGCCATTGGCTTGCCAGCTTGCATTATGCACACATTGATATAGTATTTTGTCTCAGTCGAGATTACGGAGTAACTAATAGGCGAAGGTACTGTGTACCTTCGCCTATTAGTTACTCCGTCTACGGGCTGGGACGCCCAGGGCCTGTTTTATAAACCTACAAGTATTGTACTGGTATTAAAAAACTGGCAACACCGCAAAAAATATTGAGTACGGCGTTTTCTAAAGCTACTAGACAACCAGTGTACAAACTACAAGTACAAGCACTTGTATATAAGTTAAAGTCAAACAGTCTACCTGTAACTGGTAACTTGTAGTTACTGGTACAAGAAGCTAGTACAATTGTTAGCTTGTACTTGTAGCTTTATAAAACAGGGCCCTGTTCAGTCGATTCGCACAGATAGGGCAAATCGTCTAACAGTAGCACTTTTCATAATTAGTAAAATACTTATGGCTACGTAGGCGGAACGACGACCTTCGCAAGGTGGAAAAACAGAAAACTTACTCTGGTAGAAAACGCTAAAATAACTACTGAAATATACATAGCGTGGCAATGCGAACGTGGAACATTTTTAAATTCTGCTATTTTTACCCCACTTACTAAATAGCTAATCCTGTTTATTAATAATCACAACTTTATTATTTATTTATTTATTAAGAACACCAACATGATGTACGTCATTTCCCATATCTGATACATGGTATGGTAGTTACTAGCTAAACGTCACCATTATAGGTGCAGACTACATGGGTTTATTAAAATAACAAGTCAAGGTAAGATTGTTAGTGATAGAAGTTAACATAGTGAATTAAGCGAATTAATATAACCTATCAAAAAATTTGCAGATAAGTCTCCTTAGTGAAATAAATTGCAACGCAGCATATTCACAATTAAGCAGACACAGCAATCCAAATAACTTAAAAATGCTATTTTTTCGGAATAATAGAGAGATTGGAACGGATCGACGATTTGAACTTGTCCCCACCACCCGCGAAAAGGTCGATAACGTCGTCCTTGGAGAAAGCGTTAAACTCCCTTACTAGTCTATTATGAAAACTGACGTGGTTTTGACACATTTTCTCCACACAAACACACTCTCTTTTTGTGTTTATTTCTTTAGTATTCACGTAAGTATAAATAAAACAAAAATAATCACAACATTTAGTTAAAACAAAATCCAATATAATTAACCCATTCCTAAATTGTCGCTGCGATTTTCAACCTTATTTCTTAGACCACTCGGCAGTGGCCAGGCGTCTTAAATAGCTGACAAACAGCTCGTGCCACAAGTTTACAAACACATATGAAAAGTTATGAAATTTTTGTAATAGCTCCATCTTCGAAGACAATGTGAGAAATAACGACATCTCGTCTTCTAAAAGTCAATATAAACAACATAACTTCTTGCTGCTTTCCGTTTCGATTATTCGTAGTAGTTTCGAGGCAAACGTATAACGCGTAGTAGACAATAGACTATACTTTATTTGCGACAAAAAAAACATAGCACACGGAAATAAATAAAAATTGCAAAATTATACAAACAGGTAGTGTGGTAGTGTGTGTGGTGGCTAGTGTTCTTGGATTTAATTTTATGACTGTATGACGGGAGTTTATTATGCCTAGTTTACACGGGCTTCGTACTTCTCATTAGTACTAATAATCTGATACTTATATGACAGTTGTCGCTTAGTAAATAGGATTGGGTTCTATTCACTTGCACTGTCACTTACTAATACTAAGCACTAAAAGTAAGTAAGTTCGTATAGGCTGAGTGGCCAGCTCTAGTGTCAGAGTTAATGTGCCGCCCGAAGGCCTCTGCCATGGCTGACGGTTGTTGTTATAGAAACTAGAACAAACATTTGGGACCAACAATTTAACGTGTCATCTGACCCACGGTAGCGCTCAGAAATAAATGCCACTCACGGTCACCCATCCGAAGACTGACCGGACCGTCCGTTGCGTAACATCGGTGATCGTTTAGAATCACCTAGACAAGCTACGCCACGAGCGCTTTATTAAGTAAGCTAAGCACTAATTAGTAACGCTTACACGAAAGGTATTAGTACTAAGCATTCGCTACGAAGCACCATGTAATCCAGTAATAATAATTTGCTCGCTTGTTGGTTAGCGTGTCTTGCCTATAGCAAGTTCATTGCCTGTGACAACGTAACAAATTGCAAAATGCTGTAAGAATTATCACATATTTTAAACTGTTTTAGGTTTTGGAACCTACATAATTCCTTACAGTTTTTTATGCAGTTGAATGAAGAGACGAGCATGCCACTTGTTTGATGGGTAGCGTCACGATTGTCTTAACCGTTCGAAAGTTATGGACGTTTGGCATTGCTTTTGACGTTGCTTAATTTATCAACCGACTTCAGAAAAGGAGGTTCTCAATTCGACTGTATTTTTTTTGTATGTATGCGATAACTCCGCCAAATATGAACTTAACAATTATGTTTTTTTTTGGAGTTTTGGCGGGAACACGGAAAAATCATGTCGTTGCATTCTATTATTTTCTTAAACTTGTGTTTTTTCGCGAATTAATGATTAAAAAGACCTGGGTATGTCCTTAAATTGCAACCAGACCCATCGGAGGTCGGGCAGCAGCGTTCTCTTGGTTAACGATGGTGATCATTCTGCGATCCCCAAGCCGCCTGCCAAGCGTGGGGATTATGGCAACACCACTCTTTTGGGAGGCCTTCGTCCAGCAGTGGACGTCTTATGGCTGACGACGAATGTTTAAAAATGGTGGTGTTTCATTGAGTGTTGAATTACATGCACGAGTGTGGGCAAGTGATATAAATATTGTCTATTGTCTATAATGTGGTGAAACATGTCTTTTCGTGTTGTTTACAAACGTAGAAGCTCATAGTAAAGTCACCACAACTTTACTAGGGCATGACTTGACTTGGACTTGGACTTGACTATGACTAATTTCGTGTGACTGACTGTGATTTCATGACATATTTGACTTGATTTTAATATAAAAACTTGAAAATTCATAAACTTGACACTGGCAGAATGCACAACGTGCTAAGCCAATAACCAAGAAGAAAAAAATATATTATGATTTTAATAATTCTTTTTTTGTTTGGTAGGTAATACTTCAGAGTTAGTCCCATATAATTTTTATCGAAACCGGTTCAGTAGTTTGGTTTTTAAATCAAAATTACTATTAAATATGAAGATGTCATCCAGGTATTCGATGTTGAAGCCGGTTGTATTTTTTTTTAAATCGTATTATTTTTCGCAGGTTGTCAATGTATGGCCGCTCATACTCTGACGACAAGAAAGTGAACATTTGCTCGCAGACCGACGAGTCCTGGTGTCATTTCCAACCCCCAGTTGACAAGGTAAGTAATAAACAAACCTGCTTATTTTATTATTTATAGGGTACCAACATACCATACATCAACAGTTATCATTAACACATGAAAGTATAAAGAAACTAAATGCTGATACAATTATAGGCACCGACAACATGCAATAATTACACGAGTGGTATCTATAAATTAATCTTTAGTAAGTAAGTAAGTTAGTAGTTTAGTTATATTATATAAGACAAATACATTAATAAGCAACGCATAAGCATTGCCATCCAGCGTGGCAATGCCGCCAGCATGCTGGGTACGCTGCCGACTGGTAGTGGGTTTGAGCATTTGGATTGTCTCTAGACTTTCATCGGTCTGGATACAATCCGTTTGTTTTTTGTTGTGTAGTAGGCTAAGTAGTCATTGTAGTTTGTTGTAGTAATTAAAGGCTTACGCCTAATAAAAAAAAAAAAAAATACATTTAACATACAATTTTTTTTAATTACATGAATAATTCCCATCGCAATGATCTTTCGCGGTTCCGCCCGCGATTAAAACATGACATGAGACATGTGTTATCCGATATTATATACATTTCAATAAAATATGACAATAATTAAATCTATTTAAAATAAAACTGAAACTAATGATATTTACACTAAGCAAACCCTAAAATAATATATAAAATACACAAAACCTAAACGCTTGGCGCTTGAGGCCAGTACCAGAGACAACTAGATGCATCTGCTTATAATAATATAATGATAAGAACAATAAATCTATTTTCATAGTTTGGGGCTAGATGGCGCTGCATGAATTGTCCACAGATATTTAATACAATATTTTTTGACAGAGATGACTAATGGGAGATAGTTACGCCGCGTTCCGTAATGCGTCAAAATCGTTGTTGGCGCTGTGAGCGATAAATATCGTTCCGTTTTGATTATTGGGCTGACAGCGCTATCAGCGCGAAATCATTTTGGAATGGCTGAACATGGGAAACTAATAAATTAATCTCTTTCGAACTGGTCTGCACTTAAGTCTAACTGAATTTGGTTATCAGCTGTTTCAATATTAATCACGACCAAGATATTTCTTTTATAAAATAGTTTTTCTTCTTCATAAGTATTTACAAACAACTCGTCTTTTACTTTTCATACATGTCGTGTACGAGTTAAACGTCAGATTTGACAGCGCTCACAGTGCTAACGCCCGGAAGCAATATTACTGTGAACGCAAGGTGGCGCCAGTAATGACGTCATCCATGTCGTTGAGACTGCTACCGTAGACGCTCTAACGCCAATTCGGAATGGATTTCTATCGCGCTCACAGCGCCAACAGCGATTTTGACTCAATTCGGAACGCGGCGTTAGTTTGTGCCAATTTAAAGCTAATTCAATAAAAAAATATTTGAAAGAAAAAACCTATACTAAAATATAGTAATTGTATACAATACCTAAACTAAATTCCCCATGGACGAGGGACGCCAGAATGCTGGCGGCATTGCCACGTTGGATGGGAATGCTTAGTTTTTGACCAAAATACACGCATAATAGAGTTGTATTCAAGTCGCGAGTGAACCGGTGTCTTCTAGGCAAGCGTGCTCCATCGTAGATTGCATCTCCGTTTCACATCAGACGAGATGGTATTCAAACGCAAGCCTGAATATATTGTGTAACAGAAAGGTTCAACTATAATGAAGGGTATGTATGCACTTATCAATGTGAACAACTTTTACTATGGGGCCAAACTTGAAATCGCGAAAAAAAGAAACAGCTGTTCCATACATTTGGTCCAAGGCTAATAAACTAATTGTATGGAACAGCGGGTATTTTTCGCGATTTCAGGGATGGCCCCATAGTAAAAGTTGTTTATAATAACGAGTACATACATACCCTGCAGTATTGTTGAACCTTTTTGTTACACATTGTATAATAAATTAGAAAATGGTATTGTTTTGGTGCAGGGCCACATCGAGCACATGTCGGACTTCGACCGACGGTACGTGTACCACGTGGCCGCCGGCAGCCAGGGGAAGATCGCACAGGAGAGGGGTAACAACTAACTATTATACCTACTGACTGACTAGCTTCGCAAGCTGTGTTGGAGGAGCAGGGGTGCTGAGAATCTCCGGCAGGTGCCCGCTACCGCCCCAATAAAATTGCGAACAACCGGTGGATGCAAATGGCAGGTTGTCGTACAGTGAGGCGGTCTAAGGGGGAGGCCTTCGTTCAGCAGCGGACGTCTCCAGGCTGATGATGATAAGCTGCACCTCGCGGTTTCACGAAATGACGGGAAACGGTGAACGATAAAAAGTAGCCTTTATGTTATTCCGGGTAATAAAGCTATCTCCATTCCGAGTTTCATCCAAATCCGTTCAGCCGTTTTGGTATGACCCGGTAACAAACATACACACACATAAGTACCGACAAACTTGCGCATTTATAATATTCAACAGTTGTTATTCGGCAGATTTCAACACGATCTTGTAAGCTATGTAAAGAACTATGGGTAAATCTCTATGTCATCTATATCGTAGTGTGCCAAACTGATATTGTGCTCTCAGACATTCCGAATAGAACATCAATCATCGGTTATCAGAGAATTTGAAAAATGTTGGTCGCTCTCGTTTCAGACATCTCGTTTAATTGATAAAATACTTCAGCAATCTCAGTGCTAGGAATGTTCAGGTAACTATTTCCGTGCTACAATATCTTATTGATAGAATAAGATATTAGTTTCTGCCCGCGACTTCGTCTGCGTGGATTTCGAAATTAAGCCAAGAGAGATAGAGAGAGCAATAAAGCAGTAAAAAAATATTACCAGGTTCAAAAGTACCCTGTATTAATCCAGGTTTTACACTATCTGTACGCCAAATTTTATCTAAATCCGTTCAGCTGTTGCGTGATTGAGTAAGAAATCGCCGCTTAAAGTTAAATCGTGAGTTAGCATTGCGCACTTAATTTTTGTATTGTGGAGAAGTTAAATGACGTTTATTAACTAAAGCAACGTTTTTAAGTAAGACCCTTATTATATTCGTAGGAAGTAGGATTATACCAAAAAATACTCATTTGTACCGATCACAGAAACGCGAAAGCCCTAATTCTTAGGTAGAACGGCTGTCAAAACAATGTTGTAAAGCAATAGGCGTGTGGCCTAATGTTTAATTTATGACAAATAACAGGCTTAGTGATGAATATAACTAAATACATTACACATACTGAAAAAATAAATTGTATTGGCTGATAAATCTCTGAGATATGAGCGTTTAAAGTTTTAGGTGGGGATAGAGAGGGGATGCTCTATCCCTTTCTCGCAACGCACGTGTTAGTATAGCATTTGTATGCCGCGCTTGAGGCTTGACGTCATAGCTCAGTATAGCGCGCTCTCTGTCTAGCTTGAAATTAAAATACTTAAAACTTATTTATTTTTGAATTATTTTAATTTTTGTTTTCGTTGATAGGCTCTATTGATGATCAGCTTTTTTATGAGGTAATAAAAAAATTGTAGTCGTCATGCCTATTGTATGGTAAACCGCTGTCACCAGTTTCACACACGCTTGTATAGAAACTACGACGAAAAATGTCAATTATTGGTCGCGCAAAGTAAAACGCACGAAATGCCATTTTGCAACAGATTAAAATCAATCTAATTACGATGCAATATCGTTTGGTTTCCTACGCGTCTATTTAAATTGTCTTTTTGAGTATTCTCAGTTTAAAAACATGTATAGTAGAATTGTCATTAAGCGCATTTACCTACACTTAATGCCGGCTAGCGCGGCCCGTTACATCTCCGTTCTATTCACTTCTCTCTTCAGTGGTACCGATGACAAAATCCGTCAATTTCGTCAAGTTGATCAGGGCCTGTATTAATAAGTACTTAAGAATCTTCGTACTTCACAAGAATGAAAGTCACTGCTGTCTTCCTATTTCCTGACAACTACAAACTGGATCTCTCTGAGGCTAGAAAAGGATAGATAGTAAATAGATTTCTTCTAGATCGACGTGTTCCATCCTCGTCCACTCCGTCGCTTACCACCAGGACCAGGCGAGATGATGGCCTAACGTAGATTTATTTATGATAAAAAGGGTACATAATACTTATGGACTCGATATGTCCAGTATTAACGGTGGTGAGCTCTGCGATCCGCAAGCCGCCTGCCAAGCGCGGGGATTATGGCAACCCCTCCCCTTAGGGGAGGCCTTCATCCACCAGTGGACGTCTTCGGCTGATGATAGTACTTATTTACTCCACGGCTAGAATTTAAGTGCATTATAAAAAAAATACGACCAGTTTTTTTTGTGTGTTCATCTGGGGCCTAATATTTGAATCGTGCTCAAAGTTGCGCATGCGAAAGGAGCCGACTTTCAAACGATATTGAACATTATTCCAAACAGTATCGTTCGAAGGTCAGATCCTTTCGCATGCGCTACGCTTACGTACGATTCAAAAATAAGGCCCCTGCACCTTTAAGCGTGAGAAAACTTGCATAATATACATACATATACAATAAATATATACTTAGAATAATTTTCTGCTAAATTATTGATATGTTATAGTGTAGTATGTAGTATTCACTATGATACTTTAAATCACTAGCAATCTTACTATGACTTGCTACTTCAAATCCATGTAGTCTACACCTATAATTGTGATGACGTTTAGCTAGTAACTGCCCTGTCTCCGTTGGTACGCAATGACGTACATCATGTTGGTGTTCTTAATAAATAAATAAATAAATATGTCCGGAAAAATGGTCCAGATCGGGTTTAGGAGATGGAATATGCCCCAATCACACTTCTATGGTTGGTCTACATCCGATTCAAGTTATTTTGTAAATAATTAATTTACCCAATCAATCATATCAGAATCGAAGGATATGCACCTGGATATAAGTTCCAAAATACATTTGGAATCAGATAAAAACAGTAACAAAACAATATCCAAACAATCGACAAAATCCTCGCTCAACTGTAGAGTTGTGAAATGAGTAAACTAACATTTTCCATAGGGAATGCGATGACGGCGCCTCCTTTCAGCTTCTTAAATTAGTTTGGCTGTGTGTACGCGCGTCATCGTTAGATAGCCGATAAGATAGCTGATAAAGATGTTTTTGTGGATATTAAGATAGTAACGCACTTTACGCTGCAGCTCTGGGTTTAGCTCTAATCCAACTGACGACTGTCTTGCTATGGCAACAGTACAGGGACATTAAGTACGATTCACACCGCGGACCAAGATACTCGACTGTAGCATCGCGTTTACTCTGTCCTGTTTGCATGTGAATGAAAAAAAATTATGTGAATTAGTTGATTGAGCTATCAAAATTTCGATCATTGTACATAATAGGGATTATGGATGTGTTTAGATAAAAAAATAATAAGATAAGTGGAGAGTTTAAATGAATCTGATGCTTACATCGAAAAAATAATTGAAATCGGCTGGTAAAGTTCTGAAATATAAAAGCGTTCAAAGTATTTGGGAGGGAGTCACCTGTCCCTTTCTAGCAAATTTGGAATCGTCGATATTGACGTCATTAGCCAGTATAGTGCCCTCGCTGTCTAACATGAAACTAAAATGTTTATAACTACGTTATTTGTGCAAATTATAAATTTTATTTTCAATGTGTTGTTTTGTCACGAGTCAGCTCTTTTGTGAGTTAATAAAAAAAAACCATGCATATTCCCTATTGTATGTGTTGTATTTATTTATATATTGTTTGACGATAACAGGCGATGCGTTAACCGTTGATCCGGTCTTCATGAAATTACGTAGGGTAGTAATTCGAGGGATTGAGTCTATAGATAGCGAGGCCACCATTCGGGGCGTAGAAATTGTTCAATAAACTCGACAACAACAACAACTTTGTTCACGGCTTGAATATTTATCGTTCATGTAATGACAAGTGACTTGAAAAGAGCAGGTTGCTGGTTGATAAAGCACCTTTACAGCTGATACTGCAAAGTAAATATTCACCTTTGAAACGTTGAGATTAAAGACCAAACCAAGTTTTCAATTCTCTGGTTAGTGCGACCATAGCTTTACCTGCAGGGCTAGCATGCGCACCGCGAGAAAAGTTTCTCGATTCTTAAAAACAGGACAAAGCTACGAATCTGTATAAGTTTGTCTCGTTTTCGCACGACATAAAGACACGACAAAATTTTCTCGCGGTGCGCATGTTAGCCCTGCATGCCTGTGCTAAAATTAATAGGCTTCACAAAACTAAAACCGATAAAGAAGATTATTATAATGATATTTTACAATGTTGTCGTCGTCAGCCATAAGACGTCCACTGCTGGACGAAGGCCTCCCAAAAGAGGGGTGTTGCCATAATCCCCACGCTTGGCAGGCGGCTTGGGGATCGCAGAATGCTCACCACCGTTAACCAAGAGGACGCTGCTGCCCGTCCGCCGGTGGGTCTGGTTGCAGTTTAAGGACATACCCAGGTCCTTACTACTTATTTTACAATGTATCTGCAATAACGTGTTCATGTGGCAGGCGCATGGGACATGCTGCGAGGGAAGTTCGAGGCGAAATTCGAAGCGGTTACCGGACGGGGCAAGTCGAAAGACAAGCAGAATAAGGTATGTTATTCTATCTCTATTCTTAATTTAGACTTTATTTCAGAAGGCTACTGAGTTTATTTTGTCAAACATGCTGTTTCCTTTTCAAGGAGGTTCTCAATTCGACTGTATGTTTTTTTTGTATTTGTGTTACGCGATTACTCCGCCAATTATGAACTGATTTAGATGATTCTTTTTTTGTTTGGTAGGTAATACTTCTGAGGTGGTCCCATATATATTTTATAAAAAGCGGTTTAGTAGTTTGGTTTTTATATCAAAATTACTAGAAAATATGAAAATGTCAACGAAGTTGAAGTCGGTTGTATTTTTTTTAAAGCGTATTATCTTGTAGTATCAGATTCTTCGGAGTTAATGTATGCATATCAAAAGTTATATCAGATCCTGCCTTTTTGGTGAAAGAAACCTACGTATGCTCGGAGAAGAAATTAAATGCCTATTTGACTATTTGAATTGAACTACTACTTGACTATTACTATAACTTGACTATTTGAGCTATTTGAATACGCCAACCCGCACGCGCACTGTGCTTGTATGGTGGAATATGATCCAATCACCCTGGGAGAGTAGGCTAGTGACTAATAGTGGGTGTTTAAGACTGATACAGTGTTTTAGTCGGTTTATCACAAAAAATAAATATGTGAGAAACCGTCATCGTTTCGTCCACGTAAGACGAAAAACTAAAATAATAAAACTACCTCAGCATGACAAAAATAATACGCTTTAAAAAAAATACAACCGACTTCAACTTCGAATACCTGGATGACATCTTCATATTTTCTAGTCATTTTGATTTAATAACCAAGCTACTGAACCGATTTCGATAAAATTTATATGGGACCGCCTCTGAAGTAGTACCTACCAAACAAAAAAATAATCATCAAAATCAGTCCATAATTGGCGGAGAAAAAAAAAGCAACATACAGTCGAATTGAGAACCTCCTTTTTTGAAGTCAGTTGAAAATTAAGGACTATTAAAGGACTGCTCTTTTTTTCTTTCTTTTTTTTTCTCTCTTGGAGAGTAATTATAATATTTTTTAAAGCTTAAACAGGAAGAAAAATTATGACCTCCGGCAGGACTCGAACCTGCATACGAGCAGTCTCTATGGGTTTTCGTCCCAACTGCTTTGCCAATAGGGTAGATGACTGATGTTTATATCGTTGAAACCAATAGCTTTGATGAAGAATTTAAGTAAATATATTATGTTTATTGAAAAAAATATTTAAATCGGTTAATAATGTTGTGATATATGAGCGTTTAAAGTTTTTGTTAGAGACAACTCTAGTCCCTTTCCCACAAAACAAAAAATGACGTCACGCCTTGTCAGAATAAAATTTATATTGCGTAATGACAAGTGACGTCACGATTTGCTGTTTCGCCTCTCTGTCTAGCATGATATTAAAATGCTTATGAGTTGCTTATTTTTGATCAGATTTTCATTTTCTTTTCATTAATCAGCTATATGTATGAGCCATATTTTAATAGGACAATTTAAAAAAAAACAGTCATCTAGCCTATTAAGCATAATTATTATAAGTTACTAAGTGTGTTAACCTTTTTTGGAACTAGTTCTACCAATACAATGATTTTGGGTTTAAGCTGTGATAGTAAAGTTCTGCATCCTGCATAAGCCTGTAATATCCCACAGCTGTGCATAGGCCTCGAAGAGAGATTGGGCAGTACTCTACCACGCTTGCCCGGTGCGGATTGGCGGATTCATATAGTAAAGTAAAGTAAAGTAAATGTTTATTTCTAGTATGATTTACATCAGTTTTAGGTACAATATGAGTTACAGGTATATGCTGTACAGCTATACATGAGACGCAAAGTTCCTTATTATAATTTTATGTTGACAGTGGGCACCAAACTCGGCTAAGCCGGTCTCTTGGTGGCCCTGGTGCGATGTACCTATTGTTATAGATTGCGCGCGCTCGCTAGTTTAATTTAATGTAAGAGATAAGAGATGAGTAAAACAATCCAATAAAATCTAAAAACATTTAACCACAGACCAGTTAACCCTTATCCTTGTATTTATATATATTTAATACTGTATTATTGATCATTTAAAGGGTAAATGGATTTGGATAGATTTTGATAGGATTATTTTACGTGTATTATTATTATTATTATAAGTACATAATATATAACTTGGCAGGATCGAAAAGAGGGTGCGTTTTGAATGTATTGTGTTGATTCTCATCGATATAATACATTCATCGTCCCGAGTTGCACCTGTATACGCTGTTGAGTTTCTTATCCGCAGAAATGAAGTTTCCTTCACGCAAAAGCCAATGGATGATAAAACGGATAACTAACATCTAAGAGTATGCACAAAACAAAAATAAGATCAGACAATGATAAGAGTCTAGTATCCGGTAAAGAACCGCTGATTAAAATAAATTATAAAAATTCGTAGAACTTTAATAATATTGCTCGCCTTAACAATTTTGATAAGGTTTTTTCATAATCGGCATGAGTTTTATCAAAACCACATCGCGCGTGGACTCTGTCTTTATAACACGCTCGGTTGTAGTTATTGGGTTTGCCATGAATTTGCAATTTGTGAGTAGCGTTTTTTATTATTATATAGTTTTATTGTGGTAACTTAAAAAAAATAAAGCTATAAATATAGATAAGTGGAGCTGTTGTTGTGTCGATCGTTCATATCCGTTTAGAAAAGGAACATTCACAAGTAATAAAAAAAAAGTATCAACCGACTTTATACTATTGGGATCACCTTGAGAGATACCCTTTCAACCATAAAAAAAAATTCAAATCGGTCCACAAATGAGAAATCACAACGCAGAAATCGGTAGACAAACATTATAAAAAAATAGATGCAGTCGAACATATAACCTCCTCATTTTTAAAAGTCGGTTAATAAATATAAACTAGCTGACCCGATATACGTTGTCCTGTCAAAGTCAGACGTTTTCCCGGAAACACTTCGAACGTTTCTTTCCATAAATAGCAAATTCGGACTATTACAAACAATTTTAAAACAAGACACATCTAAATTGGTCTAGCCGTTCTCAAGTGATGCGCTTATACCAACGAACAGTATTTCATTTTATTTGTTTATATAGATTGTACTTTCATTTGCGACTTTGGGACGTAGCGTAAAAAACTTTTAGGAAATCTAGTATGAATGAACGAAAGAACGTAACCAAGGCGCTAACGTTTGGTACAAAACGGTGAAACTTATTGGTTATCCTTTGTCCATTATATCAATTTAACAAACCTATTAAAAAAAACAACAGACTGCATTGCAATGTACTTGGATGACATATTTTTTCCAGTTATTATTAATATTGTATGTTATTAGATGAATGTTAGGGCTACATCTAGAAGGGTGAATGTGCTCGTTAGTTTTTTTTTCTAAATTAGTGACCATTTCAAAATGTTCATTCTGGCTGAATATATATATATATATAGTGGGCAAATGAAAAAAAAATACCTGGTGAACTTTGTACCATCTTATTTTTGTATTCATCGTCAACAGCTGGACAAAGACGTCCACTGCTGGACGAAGACTTCCTCCGCTTTTTGTATTGTGTAGTTATAATTATAGTAATTTTTGTACTGTATTGAGGCGATTAAATAAAAAAAATGCCTGAGCAATTTTCGGGTTTTTGCGAGAATAATTAATGCATTTTAGTAATACATATGGATTTATTTATTTGCATCGACTACCGCATAAGGCACTTATTTTGACAATAATTATTTTGTAACAAATTGTGTTTATTTTCGTGTATTACGCTGGATTATACTAAATACATATTTTTCTTCACAGGTACCTGAATCTGACGCTATTGCCGAGCTGGATTCAGTCATAGACAGCTATCATGGGAAAACAAGTAAGTGTTCCTTAAAAACTTGAAAGATACGCAAATCGGAATATTTGCGACCCAGTAGTCTCAGTTTGGGCGTAGTACGTATTATAAGTATGTATTTACGAAAAAAAATTGTATATAAGTATTCTATCAGCTATCTGGTTTCCATAATACAAGCTTTGCTTAGTATGGGGCTAGATGGCGCTGTGTGTAAAATGTCCCCCCAATATTTATACAGTACATGAAACATTTCTGGACCTGGGAATGTCCTAAAAATGCATCCAAAAAAGGTTAAGGAGACCTTCATCCAACAGTATGCGTTCCTGGCTGTTGATTTGACGATTACTTGAAAAAAATTACGAAAACACGATTTACGGTCAATACCATAGGATCATAACCGTACAAAAGTTTAATTATCTTCATCGTACACAAACAATTTTTCCTCTTATGGCTTGCGTTTGACTGCTATCTCGCCTGATGTTAAAACGAAGATGCAGTTTACGATGGAGCACGCTTACCTAGAAGAAACCTATTCACTCGCTACTTTGTTTTTATTTTATTTACCCTGACGTTTCAGCTATCATGATCCTACTAATATTATAAATGCCAAAGTTTTTTGGTGTGTGTGTGTGTGTGTGTGTGTGTCTGTGTGTGTTTGTTACTCTTTCACCATTGAACGAATATCTATAGAGTCACAAACGTGCAAAAAAAATCCGCTCCAAAACTCGGCGCACGCTACGCATTGCTCCGACTTTTTGAACGACTTGAACTACGATAACACACAAGCGCCCAAGCATACATTGAACACTATACAAGCGACATAACGTCTGAATTCGAAAAATTGTGTGTTGTTGTGTATTGTATTTGCCACGAGATTACTGGAGATTGCATAGTTATGTGTTCAAATCGCGAAAACATACATTTTACATTAAATAGCTAATGCTCAATAAAGTTTTGTGTGTTGATTACTAAAAATAGACTTTATGTAATACTGCCGGATATGATTTGAGATTCCCGTATCTGAAGATGTATGGATTACTAATAATATAAACTAGATTACGAAATACACCTGTCGATACGGTAGCCATTAATTAATTGTTTTTTTTAATCTATTATTTTGTTAATCTTGACTTAAACTTGGAGCTATTGTGTCGGCATTGTTTATTTTTGGTGTTTGACTGTCCGATACTGATGTTTATAGAGTATAAACATTATTTTGAGTGAATTCTTATTCTAGGTCAAGTGTAAACTAACTAGGTTACACCTCTTAGCATAAGGTGAGCTGTGGTAAAATGCCTAGCCAGTCAACTATACAAAAATTTGTAACATACAAAGTCAAAGACAAAGTCCGTTGGCCATTAAACATGCTTATGCAGGAATCTATCGTAGTAGTTAGTAGATAAATATAAAATTTGGTTGATATAATTATTTTAGTAGTATATGTTGATTTATTATACCGCTACAAGTATATGTTTTTCAACAGTAAAAGAAACCAGCAGTGTATTGAAGCGTTCACGGCGGAAGAACAAAGAGTCGCAAAGCGATACGAAAAATGGTGGCACGTGGCCTAAAGCGCGGGCCAACTTTATACTGGAAGAAAACTCCACCGGGACCATAGTCCAGCCGCGGTCGCGGAAAGAAAGGCCTCCATTGTCGATTCTGCTCAGTCCTCCGACAAAGCTACCGCCTGAACCGCAGAGATCGAATACCAATCGCAACTCGAATCCGATTCCACTAGGCCACGCCCCGCTCACGCAAGTGACCACTCCCGCGAGGCACTCTGTCTACAAATCGATAGAATCATCTCCCGCCATCGAGCACTTTCCTAAACCCGCGCCGCTAGCGATCCATAATCCATTCGCGTCACCAAATAGCATGAACTTCGAGAAAATTCGCACGTTAGAGAAGGACAAAATGTCCATCAGTGACTACTCTGAACATGACATTACTCCGAACAGGCTCAGCCTGGTTCTAAACCCTTCAGACGATTCACTCGACTATCAAGTTCCGGTGACCCGCAGCCGGACCAAAAGCCCGCACTCCTTGGACTTTATGGTCAACAAAGGCCCCGCGTCCCTCGATTTCGTGACGAGAAAGTCGCCCAGTTCCTTAGACCACTCGATCAAAAACCATCCGGGGAAAGATATCCTGGAACAATATTACGCGACAAAGAAATCTTCGTCGCCTAAACCAGTCAATGTGAATAAATATCCTTCCGACTCCGACAGTTTCGGACCGGACAGTCTGAACAGCAATGCCAATTATCCCATGACGGGGACTTTGCCTTCGCAATCGCGAATGCAGTCGCAGTACTACAGGGGGCCTTTTGTTAATTCCAACCCTCACACGTCCAGTCGCTACCCGCATCTGGCAAGCCCGACGAATATTCCACAGTCACAATCAGGAGAGAGCATCGGGACGAGCTACGACTTACATTCGTTCACTTCTCACACGCACAACATGTCTGACATACAACCTGTTCCCAGAGCTAACAGGGGAGAGAACTACCATCACACCACATACGAGGGGGGCACGTTTCCCAGAAAGAAAGAAAACCAGAGGTTTCGTATCCCGTCCAACCCTAGTGTGACTTCAAAAAACTCCGCTGGCAAGTTGAGCACTGGGTCGATTGAACGGAGTTCGGAAAGAAATTCCCCGATGCCGACATTTCACGTCGAAGTGCTTAGTCCTGGACGCGGCGCGAAGCAACTCGCTCATAAAAGCACGAGGAACTCCATGCCAGAGTACTGCGGGTTGGGGTGGAACAAGCCCTTGCCTGGAGAACTGAGAAGAGTACATATTGACAAAAGTCAACAGCCACTAGGGATACAGATCTACTGCCCGCCGAGCAGCGGCGGCGTGTTCGTTTCTACCGTCAACGACAACTCGCTAGCGAGTCAAGTCGGGCTACAAGTCGGCGACCAGCTATTAGAAGTCTGTGGAATCAACATGCGGTCCGCGACTTATACTCTCGCTGCCCGGGTGTTACGGCAGATCGGGAACTCTATTACCATGCTAGTCCAATACAGTCCGGATAAATACAAGGATGAGGTCGACGTCCCGGGCAGTTCCTCTTCAGGCGAAAGCTCTCACGACGAGGAAGTTTCTCTGTCCGGGTCCCCTACACCTAGAAATTCTCCCGGACCGCAGCAATCTTTACGGATGGAGCAACCGCCAACGGAAGTCGCTACCTTAAGACAGTCGCAGACCAGCAAAGACCTGCCTAGGTTTCTCCTCATAGAAATGCGGAACTGCTCCGACTTGGGTATCAGCTTGGTCGGCGGTAACGCAGTCGGGATATACGTCCACAGCGTACAGATAGACTCGCCGGCCTATAATGCCGGGCTGAGGACGGGAGACCAGATCTTGGAGTACAATAATGTAGACTTGAGGCGGGCGACGGCTGAGCAAGCTGCTTTGGAGTTAGCGAAACCTGCTGATAAGGTAAGAAATGAACAATTATCATATTTTCCCCAAAGTTACAAAATTAGATGTTGCTGGCCAATATCGGGTTGACATCATCAATATTCTCACTCATCATCTAGATGATGTCCACTGCTGAATTAAGGCCTCTCCCTACTGGGGGGTTGCCATAATCCCTACGCTTGGCAGGCTTGGGGATCGCAGAATGCTAACCACGTTAACCGAGAGAACGCTGCTGCCAGTACTCCGGTGGTTCTGGATGCAGTTTTAGGACGTACCCAGGTTCATCAATCAATTTACATACATCAGTGTTTTTGGTGCCGGAATACAATACGTCTTTGCAACTTACTTAACATACTACTTTTCCATGGAACTTAAACCATTATGTTTCCATCCAGGTCAGCGTACTAGTACGTCACGACCTCCAACAGTACCACGAGATCAAAGACAAACCTGGCGACGCGTTCTACGTCCGCGCCGGTTTCGACCGCTGCGCGAAAATCACCTCTATCGGCATGGACACAGTGGACGAGTACTCGCTGTGGTTCAGGAAGGACGAGGTGTTGTTCGTGGACAACACGCTGTTCAACGGAGCGCCGGGGCTGTGGCGCGCGTGGCAGCTGGACTGCAAGGGCGTCAAGAGGCAGTGGGGCACCATTCCGAGCAAGTTCAAGTGAGTATGCAAACAGTAAGGTTCAATTCAACGTTCAATCATCACATATATTTTTGATTAAAACGAGTTTTTGTACCTAACAGTTGGATTTAAGTTTTTGCCCAGTTTCATGGATGAAAACTTGCTTGGATGTAAATTAAATTTCCTGAACCTTTGTAATGTTAATTTTTAGCAATTTTTTTACCGATTAACAGATTCACTATTACGATTAGAAAATCACTGTATTTAACAGTGATTTTAAAAAAAAATGCGGGGTAGCCCCATCGTGCCCCATTTTATTTGCCTTAGAATCACTCAGGGTCGGCAGAAAAATAACGTTGGACACTCACGTTGGGCGTCCGCAAGTGTAGCATAGGGAGTTTTGATGGGAACACGGAAAAATCATGTCGTTGCATTCTATTATTTTGTTAAACTTGTGTTTTATTTATTTATTTATTAAGAACACCAACATGATGTACGTCATTTCCCACATCTGATACATGGTACGGTAGTTACTAGCTAAACGTCACCACAATTATAGGTGCAGACAATATGGGGTTATTAAAATAACAAGTCAAGGTAAGATTGTTAGTGATAGAAGTTAACATAGTGAATTAAGCGAATTAATATAACCTATCAAAATTTTTGCAGAGAAGTCTCCTTAGTGAAATAAATTGCAACTATATGGCAGAATCGCGAATTAATGATAAAAAATGGTGGTGTTTTATTCATTGAGTGTTGAATTACATGCACGAGTGTGGGCAAGTGATATAATGTGGTGAAACATCTATTTTCGTGTTGTTGTTTTTTTTTTGTAATTTTATTTAATTTTTCTGTTTTAAATGTATGGGTGTAATTTGCCTAAATAAATAAATGTTTTTTTATATTTTTATAAATTTGATACCTGCAGAATGCACAACGTACGATGCCAATAACTAAAGAAAAACGTAACAATCGGCTAGCTCAGTGCGTTGGGTTCACGTGGCTGCTGTCCCCAGGGTGGAGGAGATACTGCGGCGGTCGACGGGCGCGCTGGAGGGCGAGGCGGCGCGGCGCGCGTCCACCACCGCGCGCCGCTCGTTCTTCCGGCGCAAGAAGCACCGCCACAGCAAGGAGCTCGCCTCCTTCTCCAACACCGAGCTCGGCTGCTGGTCCGACTCCGGCACGCTGGCGGACGGCGAGCCGCTGCCCAACTACCAGGTATGTAGTACCTAGCAGCTCTTCTGCTACATAACTATAATGATAAGTAACTTCACTAACCGAACGAGCAAAGTCTTTGCAACAACTGGCAAAATTTACGTTTATCTGTCTGGATGTTTGTATGTTGGTACTCGGTTTTATTCGAATCCCAGAAAATGGGGTAAATTTGCTGCGGCACCGTTTACTGACAAATTTTGATAATAAATAAAATAAAATATTAGATAAAGATAAAGATAAAAAGAACTTTATTGCCAAATAAAAAATATATATGTATATACGTAAATGCTATATAAACAAGAGAACAATAATTAAGCTTAACATTTAAAATTAGTATTCAACCGGCTTCAATTTTGACTACCTGGATGACGCCTTTTTTACAATTATTTTTATTTTGCCTTTTTTTATTAGGTACTCAAATCCAAATAAGAATTTAAAATATGAGCAATTCAGCATAATCGGTTAAGAGGTTGTCAAGATACACATAAATTAATTAGATGTAGCATTACCCTTTACAAGGTTATGTCAAGTCGACGTATAGTAAAGAACCTAAGTTACCTTGTATAAAGATAACTCTAGATCGACAGAATTTATTTGTACGGGATACAATTTGTTTGGAGGACGTGCTTTTTGTCCTACATACTCTTGTTTATTGTTGTAATATATTTATTGTTTTGAAACGTTGTAATATGTAACGTGTTGGTGATCGTTAGCGGGTGGAGCGGCTGAACTACGGCACGCGGCGGCCGGTGGTGGTGCTGGGCCCGCTGTGGGAGTGCGTGTGCGCGCGGCTGGTGTCGGACTGGCCGCACGTGTTCGGCAGCGTGCGCGCGGCGCCGCTCGCGCTGGGCGGCGCCGCGCCCGCGCTGCGCCGCGGCACGCACCTCGAGCCGCGCGTGCGCGCCGGCTGCGACCACCTCGACTGCATCCCGCTGCAGGCCATCCGCGACCACGCGGACAAGGTACACGCACACACACACGCACACACACACACGCACACACACACAACACACACATATTTTATTTTTATTTTATTTATTTAATAAACATACAAAACAGTATGCAATAATTTAAGGCTATCTTATAAGTTACATTTTATAGATCTGTACTACATTCTAAAACTATGTATGCCTAGCTGCATTAATAATAGAAGTATTTAACATAATATACACTAGAGGATTAGGTATACAAGGCGAAGTAAAAATTTGTTTTTGAAACTGATACAAAAATAAATTAAATTAAAGCTAGCATATAAGCATTATTAATACAATACTTTTAACATTATGATAAATAATTATAAACTATTGATATATAGATAATGATATAAGATTTATTAGGTAAAGGCCTTAACCTGATTTATTTTTCTGTTCCAGGGAATCCACTGTATCCTAGACATAAGCGTAACCACAATAGAGAAACTGCACAAGCAACAAATCTACCCTATAGTCCTATTTATAAAGTTCAAATCGTTCAAGCACATCAAAGAAGTGAAAGATACGAGGTACCCCGCGGACAAGGTGTCCGCCAAGGCAGCGAAGGAGATGTACGAACATGGACTGAAGGTGGAAACAGAATATAGGAATTATATCTCAGGTGAGTAGATACGTCACACAATTTTATTGGATACAATAATTCAAGTGAGAATTGGATTCTCGCACCGAGGGTTCCGGATTAAGAAAACCACACAGTATGTACATTACTTCTATAAAAGTTTTCTTTGTTAGGGGCCGTCCGTTAATCACGTGAGGCTCGAAAGGAGGGGGAGGGGGTTTGGCAAAAATCATGAAATATCACAAGGGTGGAGGGGGCTGTAGTAAGATATCACGTGTATTTTTTTGTCAAACGCGCGATTTCTAATTTATTACGAGGATTACGAGGGAGGCACGTGATTAATGAAGGCAAAGCAAACTAACAATAAGGTAGTTTTCTCTCGACTAGTTTTTATAGGAGCTTAGCATGTATAAAAGACTAATAACGGTTTTATTTTATTTCTAGCGGAAATTCCAGCCGGCGTGAATATAGCGTATATGTGCACGCAAATCAAGGAAGCCGTCGAAGAGGAGCAGAACAAGACTCTGTGGGTGCCCTCCGTGCAGGCCTGACCCCTGCCTCCCGCGCCCCCCAGCCCGCCCGCGAGCGCGCCCCCGGCCGCGCCCCCTGCCGCGCCCCCGCCCGCGCCCCCGCCCGCGCCCCCGCCCGCGCCCCCGCCCCCGCCGCGCCACAAGTCCGTCTCCTTCTGCGCCCACTGCGAGCACGACAGGGACCCGGAGAGCTCGGACCACGACGTGCGGTACTACTCGGACCCCGGCGGCGACGTCGACACCCCCAACAAGAAGCCCCCGACCAAATCCGACTCCACCGACAGCGACCTCAGATACTACTCGGAACCGGACGCGAAAAACTACTTCGAGATCGACTACGAGTTTCTGAAAGAACTCCGGAAGATTGCCAGGAACAACTGCCCCAAGTGCAAACGTAAGCGTTCTAGAAAAGTCGGCGAGAGCGAGAAACCTCCTCGGAGCAAGCAGAGGCCCCCGAAGCAGCGCAGGCAGGAGACCTACGTGTTCTGTAACGGCAGATACCACAGCGACCGGGAGCACTGCCAGCTGTGCTGCCGGATATGCAGCCGGTCGACCGACACGCTGGACTCGATGGACGAGGACCAGTACTCGCTGGTGTCCCGCAGCTACAGCCAGCCCTCGAAGGCGACTTCGAGCTCGACCTCCCGCTCGAAGTCGACGCCGGTCAAACCTCGCGAGAGGAAGAACTCGATCCAATCGATTAAATCGGTGTCGTTCCTCGAGTCGAGTAACGACGAGTCGAAGGACGAGACCAACTACACGGCGAAGAGTTTCACGAACGATTTGAAGAAGTTTCTGCTGAAGCCGTCGGCGCCGAGAGTCAGCCTGCGCGACAAGTTCCTGAGCAGCATCAAGCAGGAGTTCGAGGCCAAGAGGAACTCTCCCAAGCTGAGGGCTATAAAGGGCCTGTGGAAGTCTTACTGATCGTGCGACTTTGAACTTTATCTCGACAGCTTTAGTCACGTCTCGCAACGGTCTACGGAAGGTTTGTTGCACAAGTATTTATAGTAAACTTGATGATTTTTTTCCTTGTTCAAGTACATTCGTAATTCTTTCGAGGGTCGTGTTATGATTTGAATCGGAAAGTTTTCGATTCGAGTTTCTACACCGTCGTCTGCGTTCAGAATAAAGACGGAAAGACTAAACCGCGAAACGAAACTTTTCCGATTGAGTCCCTAATACGGGCACTGATCGGCTATTTAAACTAAAGGAAAAGTTTGTAAAAATACGTGCAAAGTATTTTTGCGTTGTTTTTCTCTTGTTTCATTATTTTCTTGGTGCTTTATTGTATTTCTTTATTTACGAATTGTTTAACGAAACGGAATTTACAATCAACGTAAGTGTTCAGTAATGGTCTAAAATCTATGGAAACCAAGCTTTAGGTGCTAAACTGAGAGCATATACAAACTATATCTTATACAATGTGTTTGTTACATTATATAGTATACTTCATTGTTCTATGGATTTATATAGAAATGAGCAATAATTTGGGACGGAAATCTAGACAGGAAATTCTGTTTATTCAACTGACTCTTTGTCGGGTAGGTTCGGCGTAGTACCGATTGCGTTCTACAACTAACTAATATAGCAGGACTAAAAGCTTCCTTTTTGTATATGTCAGAAATAGATAGCGATAATTTTAGAGAATGGTGTAAAAAGTCGAACACTAGTAGTGTGAAATATTGGATAATTTTGCAATAAACTTGCTATAATACAGTTATTATGACATCCCCATAACGTTATACCGCTAAAATAAATCAGGACTCGAGACCAAATTACATAAACATGTTCTTTTATATGGAGTGTATTTTTTTGTGTGACTGGTCCATGGCGTACAAAGTTCTTTTGAAAATATTTGTGTTCAAATCATCATTTTACGAAGGAGTCTGCAAATTATTTTTTTACTTTACAACGGTGACTTTGATAACAAAATTGTAATACAAAATACTACTCTATTGACATTTTACAGTCTAAAAAAGTCACTCAGTGCTGTCGATTTTGTTGCACCGGTCACTAAACTAAACTTAATTTGACAGAACGTAACCTGTTGACATCCCTTTCTAACATATTGAAATGAAATGAGACGAGTATAATTTTAGTCCTGTTAGATTAGTTTAGTTTAGTGAGCGGTGCAACAGAATCGACACCAGTATAACACTTAACTCGTTGGCATTTAGTTTGTAAATGCTGATGATAATAACAGTTAACACAGCGAATTCTAAAAGTATGATATATATTAACCCTGTAACTATACCAATTTTATATTCCACGCACACAACAATAACATTACGCGGCATATAAAGCCATTACTGCACCAATATTGTTACAATAACTAAGTAGGGTCACTACTAGGTGATACGTGGAAACATCTACGTAGAAATAGATAAAATAAATCTTACAATATTCTAAATCTCATTGGGTGTGAAAGTGAAAAAAAAATTAAGCGAATATACAATGTTTAACAAAAAGGTTCAACAATACTGAAGGGTATGTATGGACTCGTCATTATGAACAACTTTGACTATAGGGCCAACACCGAAATCGCGAAAAAAAACAGCTCTTCCATACAAAAAGTTCATTAACTCTGGACAAAATGTATGGAATAGCAGACTTTTTTTTCTCGATTTCTGGGTTGGCCCCATAGTAAAAGTTGTTTATTATGATAAGTACGTACATACCCTTCAGTATTGTTGAACCTTTATGTTATATATTGTATATCATACCATAACTAAGCCTGGCAATGAAAATATTGGCGGACGAAATAAATCCATAATGAATACATCTGCTATTGATAGATCAAGCGACGACGTTAGCACACAGTCGCAAATCGCAACGATACGCGATTAGCAATAAAGGAGCGTGATTTTATTACAGAATTAGCGTTCAGGTCGTGGCTAAAAACTAACCTTGACATTGGGTTCTGCATACTAGTTAGTATTGGGAACCTTTTTAAAGAAGACGCTACTCTATCGCGTCTCGAAGCGAAGCGTCGCGAAGTCGTCTATTCGATTTTCGCTCTAATGTGTTACCTAAGCGAAAACGTATTCAAACAAGGTCCTATACGTGCGGCATTGAATTTCGTTCCTATGACCAATGTAAAATATTGGGTTCTTTTACCAATGTTAAATACCGACGCAGTAGCTTTGAAACTGATCGCGTATTGTGGCGACTTGTCACTGTGTGCTAATGGCGCAAATGACATATTGCAAACGAAAATCTGAATGGTTTTTGTTCAATACATTCGTTATTAGCCCTGTCGGTATTTATAATGCCATTGAGTGCATGTGCACTAAACAAAAATAGGTAAGTGATGTAGATGATTCTAAAGTTTTGACTCATTAAACGTAGTGAAATAGGGGAACATTTTAGAACCACTTTCTGTTGTTTTGTAGGAGTGTTCTAGCAAAATATATCGATTTTATATAGAGACTTTACAAACTGTGTTTTGTATAGATTTTGATGGTCAGCCTAATATTTATTAATGTTATTTAAAATGCCTA
This sequence comes from Erannis defoliaria, assembly GCA_905404285.2. Lineage (NCBI taxonomy): Eukaryota > Metazoa > Arthropoda > Insecta > Lepidoptera > Geometridae > Erannis > Erannis defoliaria. The sequence continues at coordinate 16,215,293 of FR990084.1, read as the reverse complement.
ATGTATATTTTAATTTTTCGCTGAATGCGATCAAATGTTCGGCGAAGTAGTAAATTGATATAGAAGTATGTGTTAGTCTTGTCTATCGACTGTATAACTAGCCCAATGAAATAGAGAATTATCCAAGAAGTTGTGACTTTGTCTAGCGTAGTTTGAAAATTGTGGTGTACTAAGTATTCGCTGAACTTTTTTGTGTAGATTTGAGTCTGTTTACAAAATATTTAAACTACAAAGTAGTCTGAAACATCGAAAGAATTTTAACAATAAGTCCACGTAGATGAGAGTTATTTTAATACAATAGTTCAAGTTTTTATTCAGCATAGACTTACATAGCTTACGGTATATTTTATATGACAGCCTAGCATTTTTATTAGATTTACAGGTGCCAAAAACTGGAACTATGAGAGAGATTTATTTGCGACTTCAGTACAAATCCTTTTTATACGTTTAATGTATATGCCTACATCATTGTCAAAATAAAGTCAAGCCGCGTCGTTGAGTGGTACGTGGCTAAGCGAATGCCTGGCAATAGGGTAGATGACTGATGTTTATATCGTTGAAACCAATAGCTTTGATGAAGAATTTATTTAAATCGGTTAGTAATGTTCTGATATATGAGCGTTTAAAGTTTTTGGTAGAGACGACTGTCCCTTTCCCACAAAACAAAAAATGACGTCACGCCTTACTTGTCAGAATAGAATTTATATGGCGTACAGAGAAGTGACGTCATGATTTGTTGTTTCGCCTCTCTGTCTAGCATGATATTGAAATGCTTATAAGTTGCTTATTTTTGATCAGATTTTAATTTTCTTTTCATTAATCAGCTATATTTATGGGCCACATTTGAATGGGACAATAAAAAAGAAACCAGTCATCTAGGCTATTATCTTGGTTTTCTATCGCCAATATGTTGCGTGTTAACGTATCTACATAAAACACGTTGTTGGCAGTGTAGAGATCCTTATAGGAATATGACGTCTTACAATTGCATTATTTTTATGGGTAGACATTATCTAATCAGTTAAAAGCCATTCTACATACGCGGAATGCAAAATCGTAAATGCCGGTGTTAATACTAGAATCAAAAGATTAAGTAAATATCGCGATCGTAATTGTTAAGAATATTGGGGACCTACCACGATCTCTTGGAGCATTCATAACTCATCTGTGCTTTCCTTCTCGCTCTATCTACAGTAGAGAGTGACTTTCATCTTCTTGGTAACTAAGCTATGAGTTGAAAGGAAATATTTCAAAACTCCTTGTAAAGGTACATGCACATAATGCCGGGCCGCACCGCACTCGCGGTTATCCGTCGCACAGTAATCCGACCCGCAGCCACAGAATAAATGATAGTACTACGTACAGAAAGTTCACTCCGCAAAGGAATTGGAATAAATAAGGACTTTATCTTCTAGGCAATAAAGTAGCAATGCAACTCGCACAGCGCCGGATACCGCTCGCTATATTCACCTAGATATACCGCTCTCTTTCTATCACGTATGCTTAGTTACGTGCGACGAGGCGGCCACTGACTTCTGCCTAGCATTGTCCACCCGGACGGAGCGCCGGCGGAACATACCTAAACTGCGGAGTGACACCCCCTGCCGCAGCGCATATAAAATGTATGAAAGCGATGTTCGGTTTTTTGCGATGCGACAAATATGTGCTCGTACCTTCCTAAGGAATATAACACGCTCCCCTGGGTGTCCACTATCAAGTACGCATTATCAATGTTTGAACGAATGTTGTAAGGGGTTGTGTCGGGCCTGGTTGTGATGTTTGTTTTGACAAACCGTTGACTAGCGATCTCATTGATTATTATCATTTCTGATGAGGCTTATTATTGCAACAGAGATGTGACGCAATGCAACTGCAATCGATATGCTATTTATTATATACCACTGTCTGTTTTTCCTAAGTTTCTCTCACCTTTGCTTTTTTGCAACACTTTCCAGGGGATTTATTATTGAATCGTACGCAAAGTTGCGCATGCGAGCGGAGCCGACTTTCGAACGATATTGAACCATACTTCCAACAATATCGTTCGGTTCCGCCCGCAAGCGCAACTTCGCGTACGACTCAAAAATAATGCCCCAGGCTAGATGTGTTCTTCGATCACGCTGTCATTTAACGTCAAATTAGTTACGGTCTAGCTTTTATAGCATTAAAAAAATTTAAAGGACAAAATGATCTATGGCGCTGCCATCAGGCGAGTGAATTGCTCGTCTCGTTACTCTATTGCAGAAATTGAAGGAAATAGTTATGCTATTTAAAGATTGGAAAGACGCAAAGAATAGCGCATTCCTAGTAAGAAAAACTGCCTATATTTATATTTTTTCTTTATTTCCTGGTATATACAATAAAGTCTAGCTCTATACCTTATCTACCTATTGAAGTTGCATCGCTCCATGTTAGGAGTTTCGTTACAGTTATTTTGATTCAAGTTTTTGGTATTTATTGAGACTATAGGTTGTTTTAGAGTTTTATGCACATCTCAACCCAGTTGAAGAATAAAAAGACTTGTACTTTCTTCAAAATGACGTGAAAACAATGTTTATGATTATTTTAGAAATTCAAATACAGTTACGGAATTTTATTTGTACGTCGAGTGCAGCCGAGTGATACGAGTACTTGGGTAAAAGTTTTCTAAATCATGTTAGTATTACTTATATAAGAGGGAATCTGGTGAGCGATTCTTCATACAAACGTATTCCCCTATTTTCATTCTGGATAATGCCTCTAGACCATTTTTTTTTATAAAGTCTAGGTCTGCTGTAAATAAATAAATATAATCTTATATCTAATACTATAAGAATCTCTGTCCTGACATAATGACTGACAGACAACGCACAGCCCAAACCGCTGGTTGTACAGACTTGAAATTTGGAGGGTGTATTCGTCTCGATGCGTAGGGGTGAACTAAGAAAAGATTTTTCGATATTCGAACCCTAAGGGGGGGGGGGGGAAGGGCTTGATACGTTTGTATGAAAGTCCTTTGTTTTTGGACTTTTAGTCACGAATGCTGGGATTTTTTGAAGGGGTTGGGGGGGTGAATTTTAGGAGCGGGCCGAATTTCTTCAGCACGCGGACGAAGTCGCGGGTGACCTCTAGTTATATGCTAAAATAAATATATTAATAATATTTAAAGAGTTATATTTCTTTTAGCAATCAGTTGCTAGAAGACATAACTAGTACCCAGACTTTAAAAAAAAAAATTGCTCTAGAGGCATTATCCAGAAAGAAAATTGGGAATGCGTCTGTATGGAAAATCGCTCACCGGATTATCTCTTAATTTATTTATTGAGAAAAATTAAAACGACGTTTCTTTTATATAAGGGGCTATAAGTACAGTTGGTAAAGTAAGTAGAGTTTGTCTGATGGTCTCAATAAATACCAATGCATTAAAATAGTTACCAATATAATTATTTTGCTTGCAACAAATGCATTGCACAAAACGAATCAGTTCAACTATTGAATAAGTTTTATTACAAGCAAAAGCGAAGCTTAGTTTAAGGTAACAATTAATTTGATCTGAAATTATTTTTAAGTTACGTAGTCGGTTGCTAATAATTGTTTATTCACTATATTATTTACGTTGTAATATAATTATACGAATAGATTATTAATTTTGTGAAAATGTATTTTGAAATTGACAATAAATAATCAGTATTTAAATTATTAAACTTTTTAATGTGTAACTTCGATTTCTTGTTTTGGAGATATATTTATATTATCTGTTGAAGTTTGATTTATTATCTGTATTTGTATTTGGTATTATTTTTGTTTTATTTTTTAAGTTTTAACTGTCCATTGTGTATTATACGCGTCCTCGTAAGTGATTATTGTCTATGAAATAATATTTCAACGAATTGTTTACAATCTAGAATGAAGCAATCAAGCAATATACGAAATGATATAGTAAATCGGTGTTTACTTTAAAGCCATTTTACGCGTAGCGGGGCTAAAGTAGCCACTTTAGCCCCGCTGCGTGGAGCGAAATTAACCACTTTCTCCCCGCAGCGGCACGTCAAATCGTATACACACTACGGGAGCAAGTAAAGTAGCCCCAGATCTCATGTTGTCACCCTCGGCTTCGTCTACGGGAGACATGATATACATGAGAGATCTGTTTTTTTCCTTTTTTCTGTGGCAACAGCACGTTTGTGCATTGAGCCAATTCTCAAGAGACATTCTTTACTTGTGGTCACCAGGTGAGTAATCTACTATTTAATTGAAGTCTAAAACAAAACATATCGTGTACTTACCTACTTTTATTGCGGTTGCCCCTTTTTAGTAAAGTGGAGTAACTTTGCAATAGGTCGTTTTGTATTAATCCATCGATTTACAATTTTGAAAGAAAGGAAAAGACAAGGACAGATTAAGTGTACCTCAAGGATACTCCACGTTTATTCAGGGAGTCTGTAATATAGACAATTCAAAAAGTTGAAATATTAGTACAAGCGCCCATTCTGCCACTGAGATAAGGTAGGTAGTCTAATAATATTTATTTCGACCAGATTTAGTAGTCCGCATAATTTAAATTTGATATTGTGCATGTAGCCTTTATGGTATGCCATTGGGGGCTTTTCAGAGTGACGATTAAAAGCGTTTTTTTCAGAGTAGGTACCTAACTTCCTTGTATTGCACATAGAGATATAAAATCTAAGCTTTATCCATAGATCTAGTAAAAAGAGGGAGATGAGGTACGCTCTAATGTCAAGCAAACATAGTTGAACTAAAACAACTAAGGTAAGAGCCCCTAATTCCGACAGTGTCCCAGTACTCGACAGATTTAAAAAAATGGCCTGCTATTTATTTCTACCGCGAACTAAATAAAAACTTTTTATGCCAACACATTTTTGGTAATATGCTAGATAATTAGAATAGAAACATAAAGCCATTAAATAGAATAGCGCTGGAGAAAAGATCTTTCAAAGTTAGCTATTCCGAAATTTGTGCTTTTTGTGAGGTTTAGTTACTGAATTGTAGTACTGCGCACCACAGTTGTTTCTAAGTTTCGGATGTTCAGTGGGCCGCTTTGGTTTATGTAATTATTTTGTGTAACACTTAAGTTAGTTACCTAACGATCAAAACCTATCTAATTGTTTTCTTTTTATTACTAGCATCTTTTTTTGCATGTGACATCTACTGGTACATCATATCCCTAATTGACCCAATACTCGTCAATATTAAAATTAAACTTGACGGGTACTGGGACATGTTTGACTAATTGCAGGTAATGTCGACATAGAGTATATTTTAAACCCTATTGCGTCGTGATACGGTTTACGGTTGTGACAGAGGCGGTAGTTTTCTTTCACGTGCCTTGATTTTCACGTGAATAAAAAATAATGAGGGTACCATATGTATTTTAAAGTCTGGAAGATATCGGTGGTTGGCGATAAGGACATCGATCGCTCATTGCACTAGTCGCTATATTTTTGTGTAAGATACCTCCTTGTGTTTATTCATGCAATTTTTGTTTTCAATTTAATAATAGACTAGCATTTGACCGCCATCACACATGCAGATGTCAAGCGACGATGTTGTTTGAAAAAGAGCACGCTTGCTTAGAACTTTGCGGTTCACTGACGATTTGAAGGTTATCATCATCATCGTCAGCCCGGAGATGTCCACTGCTGAACGATAGTACAGTGTGGCGGTCTAACAGGTAGATAGACCGCCACTCTGTACTACAACCTGCCATTTGCATCCACCGGTTGCCCGTAAATTTCACAATATCGTCGGTCCACCTAGTGGGAGACGTTCCTTAAATGCGTCTTCCGGTACGTGGTCGCTATTCAAGAACCTTTCTTTCCCATCGGTTATTAGTTTTTTGAGCGATGTGTCCATTGCCATTTGCAAACCCTGCGAGCTATGTTGCTGACTTTGGTTCTTTGGCGAGTATCCTCGTTCCGAATTTTACTGCGCAAAGTTACTCGGAGCATAGCTCTCTTCATTGCCCGTTGTGTGACTCTGTGTTTTTCCAAAAGGCCAGCAGTTAAAGATCACATTTCAGTTCCATATGTAATCACTGGCAACACATTCTTCAGGCATAGCGGGATTTTGGACGAGAAGATATTACGCAATCTTCCGAATCCTGCCCATCCCAGTTGGATTCTTCGGGCGACGTCGGATTAAAGTTGGACCTACCTAACAACAACTTCGTGAGAATTGTTCCCAACGACTAATGGTACGGGCACAACATGGACATTGGACATGACTTTTACTTATCCGTGTTCATTTTAAGACCCACCTGTTGAGAAAATTTACTGAGATAGCTGATCTTAGTATTAAGGTCTTTCAGCGACTCTGCTGTAATGACTATATCATCGGCAAAGCGAAGGTGAGTGATGTATTCGCAATTAATGTTGATGCCGAATCCGTTCCAGTCCAAGAGCTTGAAAACGTCTTCCAATGCGTTTGTGCACAGTTTCAAGAAATAACGTCTCCATGTCTCACGCCTTTCTGCGATTGGACTAGTTTCGTGCTCTCAATGATCTCGATTGATGATTTGAAGATACTCCAATTATATTTTTATATAGAATAAATAGTTTTCTGTCTATATCATTTATATCCTTAGAGGAGATCATGGCTGAAAAAAATGGATGAAAGAAATAGCAAAAGCTATTGAGACAGTATCAAGAGGAACTTCAGCTTCCTCAGCTGCAAAAGGATATGATGTGCCATGGCTCACTAGCCTGAACAAAGGGCTCACTCACTGTTTAGACAGAAAAAGAGGCAAACAGCATATTACAAAAACAAAATAGGAAAAAAAACAAACCGACAACCCTGATTACCAATGGTTGGAAGTATTTGTTAAACGGCACGCAAAACTTGGGCAGCGGTTTTCCCATAACTTGTCACAGACAAGTGCCCTAGTCAGAGAATAAGATATCCGCACGTGGTTCAGAGAGATCTAGGAGTACTATACACCGCATGATCCCTCTGTAGATTCACGAAAATTTTTAACTGTGATGAAAATGCATTTTTCTTATCTCCAACCGCAAACAGGGGTGCTAGCGTGGTTAAAAAAACGTGTTATGTCTCAAATGTTGCGGAACACAAGAGTGTGTCACCGTTGCCTTAATAAAATAAAAGTCATTGGCTAAGCTATTCAGCATTTCTTGCAAGTCTTGCAGCGATTCTGCCATGACCAGGACCACGATATAATCGGCGAACCGTAGGTGAGAGAAGTGCGCGCCGTTGACAATTATGCCTTTTCCTTTCCAGTCCAGGGTATTTAACATATCTAGGGTGTTAGTGGCTCGAGACCCGAATCAAGATCTGGGCAGTATTGCAGTCCCTTCAGCGATGTCATATCGACTATAGGTATATCGAAATGTTGAAGTGTATAAAATTGCTATCATGTATAAAAAAGCTACCATGTCAATCCGATTGCAGGACAAGACCACAAAACCAATCCAATTGCAGAAAGGGGAGAGATGAGGAGACGTTATTTCACCGAAACTGTTCACGAACGCGTTGTTGGACGTTTTCAAGCTGTTGGACTGAAACGGATTTGGCACTAACATTAATAGACATCACTCACCTTCGATTTGTCGATGATAAGGGTCATTATGGCTGAGTCGCTGGAGGACCTCAATACAATGCTCAGCGACCTCAGTAACGTTTCCCAATAGGAGGGTCTCAAAATGAACATGGACAAGACGAAAATCATGTCCAATGTCCACGTTGTTCCCGTGCCGATGGTTTGTCTATCTATCTACCTCGGACAGATGGTTCAGATAGGTAGGTTCAACTGCGACTAAGACGTCGCCCGAATCTAACTCGGACGGGCGCAGCGTTCGGGAAATTGCGTAATATCTTCTCGTCCAAAATCCCACAGTGCCTGAAGACAAGAATCTTCAACCAGTGTATTGCCAGTCATGACTTAAGGGACTGAAAATTGGTATTTGACTGTTGGCCTTTTGCAGAAACTCAGAGTCACACAACGTGCAATGGAAAGAGAGTTACTTTGCGCGATAAAATCTGGGACGAGGGACCAAACGACGAGGGTTTGGATATTCACCAAAGAACCAAAGTCACCGACATAGCTCTCAGAGTTTGCAAGTCGGAGTGGCAATGTGCAGGCCAATTGCTCAAATAACTGATAACCGATGGGGAAGAAAGCTTCTTGAGTGATGACCACGAACCGGAAGACGCAGCGTAGGCAGGCCTCCCGCTAGGTGGACCGACGATATTGTGAAATTCGCAGCAACCGATGGAACCAAATGGCACGTCGTTGTATAGTGTAGCGGTCTAAGTGGGAGGCCTTCGTTCAGTAGTGGACGTCTCTGGGCTTTCTTAATACATCTCTACGCATGCAAGCAAATACACCCTAAAAATTTTAATTCTGTTTGACCAGTACCTTACGCTGTGCGTTGTCAGTCAGTCAGTAAGTAAGCCAGGACATTGATTCTGATAGTACTGGATTTTGCAATTATAGTTTTACTTTTGTCACTGACATTTAGCTTTTACTTTGGTTATTTTCGTTCTATTTATTCTCTGTATTTTCAGTTTATTGGGTCACATTGCAAAAAAACAATATGAAAATGTAATTAATGTGAACCTTAAAGCTGAAGTACTAAAGTTTCCAATCGGTGTTAATAACTGTCGAGTACTGGGACAAATCTGTCGAGTACTGGTACAAATCTGTCGAGTACTGGTACAAATCGCCTCTTGTACGGTTTTTCAATTATTTTAATACTTTATTGTTTTTCTATTACTTTAAAAATAAATTAAATGAAAAGAATGATAAATCAGCAACCACGTCACGAAATTTCATTTTCCTAAGTTAACAAACAGAGGCGTAACGAAGCTGTAAAGACAGCTAGGTTCAGAAACTGTCGACTACTGGGTCTCTTACCTTACAAGAATTAATCGGAAGAATTTTAAAGAAAAAAATAGTTTTAATGTATTATCGAGTGAGAAATAATTCCGTGGAACTAGTATTTGGTTTTTGGACTATTTGTGCGTCTTTTGAAAACTCATGAAGGTATTGGTTCTGCTTATTTAGATAGATCTACGATAATTGAATGAACCTATATAACGTTATACACAAGCGCCTGTTTGATTGTGACTAAGGCAAATTAGGTCCGTGGACCTAATTTGTGCGGCCCACGTCAAAGCGCGCGTCCCTCATCTCCCTTTTTTTCGAGGTCTATGGCTTTATCCACGAGGTCTATGGCTTTATCCATTAGTTGGCTTTATCCATTAGTTTTAGGAACTGTGGGATCAGTGGTTTTGAAATGAAAATAAACTATAGTTTAATCTATCTAGTTTAAACTAACTAGAGAAACTCAGAGTCACACAACGGGCAATGGAGAGAGCTATGCTCGGAGTTACTTTGCGCGATAAAATTCGGAACGTGGATATTCGCTAAAGAACCAAAGTCACCGACATAGCTCGCAGGGTTTGCTAGTGGCATTGGGCAGGTCACATCGCTTGACGAACTGATAACCGATGGGGAAGAAAGGTTCTTGAGTGGCGACCGCGAACCGGAAGACGCAGCGTACCTATAGGCCTCCCACTATATATATATAGGTGGACCGACGACATTGTAAAAGTCGCGGGCAACCGGTGGATGCAAAATGGCAGGTTGTCGTACAGTGTGGCGGTCTAAGGGGGAGGCCTTCCTTCAGCAGTGGACGTCTCCGGGCTGATGAGGAGTTTAAACTATAGGTAACATAGGTAGGTAGATACGTCGCTACCTAATAACATAATTATTTGCTTAATTAGCAGAGAAGTAAACATCGCATCAACATTTACAACAATTTCTCATCCGGAATGGATGGTGGTGATAAATAAGTGTGTCCTACAAAACGCTCACATAGGTACCTGCCTATCCTGTATCTACAGATGAAAGATTACCTATACCCACTCATAAATACGAGACCTGCCGAACCAATTAGAGAAAGCGCGCGAACTACTTTAAATCACGACTCACTATTTTCGATTCTCGCAAAAAAACAAATCCACGAAAGTTGAGTTACTATTGTGCTTGAATCGACTGGACTTTTTTACTTTTTTTCGCGGCCGAGTTCAAGAGCGAGACTGGAAGTGAACGCGAGCGCACTTCCAGTCGACGGCGACTTGCAAGCATGCGCGCTCGTCACCAAAATGGCCGATGCAGAAATTACGCGGGAAACGCGAAATTTAATCCATGAATTGAACGATATAAATTGTTTTTGTAAATAAATTAGATAATATTTAATCCAATTAATTTATTCTAAATTAAAAATTACCAAAGATTTTGCTCAATTACAATTATGAAACGAGTAAGATGCTCGCGACATCGAATTTTATTAAATGTTTAGTGTTATTAGTATTGTTATTATGTGGCGGAGGGATGGCTAAGCGGAAACGGAAAACAAGTGGAAGTGGTCCGAAGAAAATTACGGACGACTCTAGAATCGCTAAAAATGACACCGGAAGAGGTTTATTTTTCCGAGGTAAGTACTTACCTGTTTTTTTACTGATATAAAAGATTTACTTATCCTTTTGTAATGCTTTACTTAGATTATATATATATATATTATATATATATATATATATAAAATATACATATTTAAATAATTGACCTACGCAACATGAAAAAATTTACAAAATTTTGGGATTTTTCTGATTAAAAACGCCAATGTTTGTCATCTTTCCCAGCGACGGTGATAATGGAATGGACGGGCCCAGCGCTTGCAAATCGTTCAAAATTAACAAGACAACACAGTCAAGCATACCTAGCTAAAAGTATGCATATTACATTTACCAGAAAATAGAGATAGCGAATCTAATTACTGCATGACAAAAAGAGAACACATGTACATGTATTAGAACTTTGTATTGTCGTATCGTACGGCACGCATGTCACAAAGGCAGAGTATGACTGAAGCGAGAGGAGAGCCGGCGCTCAACATATAGTCTTCAAAATCCGTGCGCTTATTTCCCGTCCATTCAACTTATCATTGTCGCTGATCTTTCCCAACTCTTTTTGTGCATCACTACTGATAGATTGATGTAGTCCGTATTCTGTTTAAAAACTAATAACGAGATAGAAAAACCAAACGGACGTACCTCCCTAACTAGAAGCAAATTCTTTCGTACGTTTTACGCGCTAGAAGTAAGTATACTATAGGTATCTTTATTGTACAGCTGCAGTATATTTAGAACAGATTACAACTAATTAAGGTATGTATATTCGGCAGGCATTAGGGGCGGCCATATCGCCATAAGCGATACTGACACACGCTCAGTTACAGGATCGCCATAAACGGTAGATATGGGTACCCACTGATTCTGACTATTAAAACAAAGGTTAAGTTAAAAAACTAGGTAAATAGTTAAGTACCTACTTACTTTCTTGATAAGGTGGGTGACGGGAGTTTTGGCGGGAACACGGAAAAATCATGTCGTTGCATTCTATTATTTTCCTAAACTTGTGTTTTTTCGCGAATTAAATTATTATTATTATTATTTTTTGATTAAAAATGGTGGTGTTTTATTCATTGAGTGTTGAATTACATGCACGAGTGTGGGCAAGTGATATAATGTGGTGAAACATGTAATTTCGTGGTGTTTTAAAAATTCCGTAGAAGCTCATAGTAAAGTCGCCACAACTTTACTAGGGCATGACTTAGACTCGACTATGACTGGTTTCGTGTGACTGACTGTGATTTAATGACATATTTGACTTGATTTTAATAAAAGATACCTGAAAATTCATAAACTTGACACTGGCAGAATGCACAACGTGCGAAGCCAATAACTAAGAAAAAAAATAATGGGTGACCTAAAACTAAGCATAACAATAAATAATCTCTGTCTTGTCTAGGTATGCTGTGTTCAGTGTACACTATAGTGTTCCTGTATACAGGAAGGTACCTATTTACAAATCGTTTACGGCACGAAACCTAGCGACCTCAAGTTTATCCAAACACCACTACATAAACTTAGCGTTTAGCTTTAGTGCTTTTCTAGCAATAACGTTTGGTGCCTTTACCTAACTTAGGAACATAGTTCTATCTTATCTAGGCGTGACTAGGATAGCTTTGTTTGACTTCCATTTCTCTATTTAGGGTTCGGAGCGGGTTGTCGAACTTATTCGATGGGTCGGATGCCCTAGATCAAAATCGCTTTATGTTGTGCTCTAGATTCAATAGACTAGACGCGTGCTTGAATGTTACGGTTTGTAATGATGTAGCGTTTAGAACGTATATAATATGGCGGTTACGCAAAAATGGTAAGTCGAAAAAGCAGCTGACCTTTAATGTGTGCTCCATCGTAGACTGCATCTTCGTTTTCATCACACTTGCTCGTAAAGTAGATCTTATTACATCGCTTTTAGGCTCATAATCCAAGCTATTATACACGCGTGCTTTTTACTTTACATTACGGCACTTGTACTATAATATGTATAACCCGGTAAAGTCAAGTTTGTACGTGACTGCAATTAGACGTACGTGTACGAAGCACTCTTAATATAGCCGGGTAATACTTACAGTTTTTTTGTAATACCAACAAAGAGTTCTTATGCCGCTGAAGTAAATGTCAACCTGCGTGCGCATTACTGATTTGGGCGCCATTTTCCGCAAATGTTTGTTGACGTTTTCGCTGTGTGGTTGATTATTATCAAAAAAAAATTGTTTTTTCCTCGCAAGTGTGACGAAAACAGTCGTATGGAACTCTTGTGCTATTAGTCATTACGCTCTCGGCTTTCTTATCGCGCTCGCCTGCGGCTCGCGCGCAAAATACCGCCTCTAGTGTAATGACCAACATAGCACATTCGTATCATAATGTACTATTAACATCAGACGAGTTGGCAGTCAAACGCAAGCCTGTTTAACAATAAAAAAAAATGTGTTTTGCAGGCTTCTACCTGAATATGATATCGTTACGGTATCCTTTTCAAAACAATCAAGTTTGCACCAACAACAATAGTAGCGATGAAAAACAGTAACTTCGCTCTACCGCTTGTTACAAAGCGGATGAAATATAAACTTCTAAGTATAATACTTTTCTTTCAAGCTTTTGCGGTGTCGCGGTAAACCGCCTATTTCTTGTGACGATAAAATTAATGATCACATCAACAGCCGGAAGACGTCCACTGCTGGACTAAGGCCTCCCCCTTAAAGGGAGGTGTTGCCATAATCCCCACGCTTGGCAGGTGGCTTGGGGATCGCAGAATGGTTACCACCGTTAACTGAGAGGACACTGCTGCCCGCCCTCCGGTGGTTCTGGATGCAGTTTTAGGACATACCCAGGTCCAAAAAGTTTATTATAAGTACTTACTTATGGGGAGTAGCTATTACCCGTGACTTCGTATCTTCGTATAGTTTTGCTTTCATCCCTATTTTGGCCCTTTATACCAGCCTTATCATAAAATATTTCGTCATTCCATAGCATCTAAACATATCCCATAAACTCTATAGGTATAGAACCTATGGTTCATATTTGGGGCTAACTAGCTGTTAGGTATGTTTTTAAAGCTTAAACAGGAAGAAAAATTATGACCTCCGGCAGGACTCGGGCCTGCATACAAGCAGTCTCTATGGGTTTCCGTCCCAACTGCTTTGCCAATTAAGCTGGTTGGGAAATTTGGCATCTAAGACAGAGACTTCTGTAGCTTAATTGGCAAAGCAGTTGGGACGGAAACCCATAGAGACTGCTCGTATGCAGGTTCGAGTCCTGCCGGAGGTCAAAATTTTTCTTCCTGTTTAAGCTTTAAAAACATAGAAATACCATAAGTGTGGAATCACTTCATACAAAAATATTCAAAAAATAGTATAGCTGGTAGGTACCAGTGACTATAGAGTTTTGCTTTTATGCCTATTTTATCCCTGTAAATCAGCTTTGCTAAATATTTCGTAATTCCTTAGCGTTTATACATATACCCCATAAAGTCTATATCAATACGATCATCTTCAAAAGATGAAAAATTTTTGCATATATTTCGTTCCTCTTTAAAAATGAATCTTCAATCCACGACTTGGAAGATGTTATTCTATTGTACCTATCTAATAATCTTAAAAATCGTTCTTTTAAATACATGTTATTATTTTATCATTCGTTACACAACTTGACTCCCAAATGATACCTACTAACTACAGCAGAGAGCTGGTCATTAAAATTCGTGTCCACGCTCGTACGTCTTGCCCTCTCATTGCCTCTAATGGTAACATTTCTCTAACAGGAAAAAATCGCAACTCATTGAGCTTAATTCGCGAACCTGCAACGCTATTCTAGCCTCACTTGACCGCAGACCCGCAGACTTGAAACGTACGTAGATACACTACTTATAGACTAGGCACACTATACATAGGTATATAATTACCAACCAATCATGACTATCGAAATCAACGAGGTTAAAATATTTAGCTTAAACTAATAGGTATGTGCTGCGTGATAAACATAAATAAGCTGCAGACAAGGGCGGATTCAGGATTTATTTCAGGGAGGGGCACATGGGCCATAGGCCAAGTTCCCCCATAGTATTTTCCTATGCTATCTTTGGGACTACTTCTTTTTCAATTACATACAAGAATAATATATAGTCGGAGTATCCGATTTAATTAAACGTGAGTATTCCCGTATAAATAAAACAAATATGTGTCAAAACCACGTCAGTTTTCATAATAAAATATACAAAAAGTAAAAGTAAAAGTAAAAAAAGCCTTTATTACTACTACCGAAAAAATATACTATTATAATATAAATATCTATTAATTAGTTAACTGATGTTGGTAGAAGTCGCCTCTGTGGCGTAGGCCTCCCCTAGAGCTCTCCACTCTTCTCTTTCTCTCGCCTTCCTCATCCAGTCCGGACCGTATCTCTCTATAAATATATCTCTCCATCTTTTCTTTTGTCTTCCCCGACTTCTTTTCCCGTCACGTGGAATCCATTCTGTAGACTTTTTTGTCCATCTGGTATTACTTAGCCTACAGATGTGGCCTGCCCATGACCATTTCAGTTGTCGGGTTCTTTCTATTACATCTGGGATTTTCGTTTTATTTCTTATAATATTGTTGTTAATTTTGTCTGATCTTTTGATGCCCAGTATACTTCTCTCCATTTTTCGCTGGCAAATTGCAACTTTACTCTCATCTTTTTTCCTTAGGGACCATGTTTGGCAGCCATATGTTAAGCATGGTAGTATAGCCATTTCATATACTCTTCTTTTAATATTAATACTTAAGTCACTATTTTTCATAATTTCTTTTAGTCCCCAATATTTTTTCCAAGCTAGAGTAATTCTTCTGTGGATCTCTTTTTCAGTGCAATCTTGGAATGAAACCAGCTGTCCCAGATAAATGTATTCGTTCACGTATTCTATCTTAGCATCGTCTACTAAAATGTCATATTTTCTGAAATTTGTGAGCACTTTTGTTTTTCCTGCGTTCATTACTAGACCTACCTTCTTACTCTCCCTTGATAATTCTCTTACCATAGCATCTAAATCTAAAGCACTTTCTGCAAACACCACTATGTCATCAGCGAATCGCAGGTGGCTGAGGAACTCTCCGTCTATCTTTACTCCTTTGTTATCCCACTGTATACCTCTGAAAATATATTCTAGGACCACTGAGAAAATTTTTGGGGATATAGGGTCACCTTGCCGTACTCCTCTTCCTATGGGAAATTCTGTGCCATCCCTTTCTAATCGTATTTTTGCCCGGCACTTAGAGTATATGTTGCGAATTATATTGATGTATTTTTGGTCAATGCTTTGTTGTTCGAGTGCTGTCCAAATCATGTCGTGGTATAAGGAGTCGAATGCTTTTGTGTAGTCTATAAAGCACATGTATAACGGTTTTCCATACTCATTGTATTTTCTATTAGTTGTGTGACTACCTGTATGTGATCCATTGTTGAAAACTTTTTCCGAAAACCTGCCTGCTCTCTCGGCTGGTTTTCATCCAGTGTTATTGTGAGACGATTAAGTAAAATTTTCGAAAATATTTTATACAAATTTGTCATGAGACTGATTGGTCTGTAATTTCCGAGATCACACCGATCACCTTTTTCATGTACTAATATAATTGTAGAGCAAGACCACTGTTCCGGAGTTTTCTCAGTCTCGACAACTGTGTTAAAGAACGATTGTAACGGTTTTTGTAAAGGTAAGCATAAGGACTTAAGAACTTCGTTAGGTATGTTGTCTTTCCCAGGAGCTTTTTGATATTTTTGTGTCTTTATTGCGTAAGCGATTTCGGATTCTATTATGCTTTCGAATTCAAGTATTTTGCGGGGTCTTATTTCAATGCTTAAGGCGTCGCTAGATTCAGCTGATTGGCGCTCTAGCATAGTTTCGTTTGACGTGTAGAGTTCTTGATAGAATTTTGTTGCTTCATTTATAATGTCTGGACGTCGTGAAAGTACTCTGCCGTTTTTATTCTTCAGACCAGCTGTCCATTCCGAGTTGTCCCTTAATTCTTGATATGCCTTACGTAGAGCTCCAGTATTGCCAATAAATTTCTCAAAAAATCAAAAATATACAAGAATAACTTTAAATAAAGATTATTCATTATTTAAATGAGAAATTCCATGTTTATTATACAAAAAGAAACATTTTTTTATACAATCAATTGACGAGACGAGCTAGACGTTCGCCTGGTGGTAAGCGTCACGTCTGCCATTAACAGTAGCAGTACTAGAATTGTGAACTTGCGAACACAATCCTGCGCCGCACTGCAACGCGCTCGTCCCCCTGAGATATAAGATGTTAAATCTCTTCATACCCAGTAATTTATCTGGTAACATTGCCCTTCAAACCGTAACACAGTAATGCTTGCACATTACTGCTTGGCATTTGAATAACTGGCAAAGGTGTGGTACTTCCCCAGGCGGACTCTGTAGTAGAGTCCTGCCACTACAAAAAAAAAACAAATGTTAATAAAGCGGTATCTTATAAATCTCCCAGTTGTTATATTTAAACCACCGCCCTTGGCTGCAGACCGCATCGTTGCTGTACATCAGATATGGTGTGATCAAATACAAACCAATTTAGATTTAAAAAAGTGATAATGAGGGGGTAATCTTCGATGTAGCCCGACTGCGTGTCTGCAGTTGTCCACACACTGTCCGACTGCGACTAAATAAACCCTCCCCGGTTGCTTGTCTTGCTGCTTGACGGTCTCCAGGATCTCCAGTGAAACGTACTGAACTCAACGTTGTTGTGTCCGAGCTCTTGTGTCGAGTTGTTGTGTTCGGAGACGCAACCCCAAACCCGATTCTAGAGGTCGCGTCAAGAAACACCTTGAAGAAGTAACAAACTTACCTACTCATACACAATGCTAAAAAAAATCGTAGGTTTTTTTTTTATGTGCCGTTATACCAGATCACCGGCCACTGCTATCTCGCTCGCGCAATTAAAATTGCAGTCGGTAAAATTGCTAAAATGTTCTATTGCTAATTTTCATAACGATTTTTTGAGAAAAAAGTGCGCAAGCAAGATGGCGGCGCTTCGGTGTTCTGAACCTTAACAAAATGTAGCGTTCGTGGTATAACTTGACTAGATGTTTCTAAAAGATCACAAATGTTAACCAACGGACGATCCAGTCAGTCTTCGGATGGGTGACCATGAGTGGCATTTGCGTCTAAGCGCTACCGTGGGTCGAAAGATAGACAAAAAATATAGACGTTAAATTATTGGTCCCGGTTGTTTGATCTATAGGTACATATTCTATATTTGTTTAACAGCTAAGTACCTTCAAGCCAAGCTTCGGGCGGCACATTATCTTTAACTAGTGCTGGCCACTAGTGGTAATCACCTACCTAGATACTCATTAATAAATTTGGATAGTAAGTAAGTACAAGTTACAAGCACCGCAATCTTTCCATCTAAATAACACGTCATGCTCAGTGGCCCAGATTTAAGCACATCAAGAGTTTTCACTATCTAAATAATTATAACATGCTAGGTACAATGAAAATATATTGCGAAGAAAGTGTTAGGGCTGATGCAATGCCGGATGCTATTCTATAACTTTTACATTGTCTGCCAAAATGTAGGTAGAAAAAATAACAAAGATTTTTTTGTCATATCGTCAGCCAGAAGACGTCCACTACTGGACGAAGGTAGGGAGGAGCTAGAGGGCCATAATCCCCACGCTTGGCAGGCGGCTTGGGGATAGAATAATAATAAACTTAACAAATAATTATATATGTACCACGGCTATATATTCTCACTATATCCGGCTATATGTACTATTAGTCTCACATAAGCCCTTATGTGAGACCTCTAGACTCAGATTCATGAGGTCGTGGTTTCAAATCGCTGGCCCGTACCAATGAGCTCTTTGGAGTTTATGTTTTTTTTTCGTAATGATCTAATTTAAAGCTCTCAGTTACTACCTAAATCTGAAAAGGATCTAAGTAAGTAAGTAAAATTTTATTTGCTGAAACACAATTAACTTTGGATACAAAAGATGCGTACCTATTAACAATAAACTTAAAATGATTTGTTGATCCTAATCAGAGATTATACTGCGGCCCTAGTGCGGGCCGGCTCAAGGCCCTTATTGTGGGAACCTATAGGCGACCTTACAGATAATAAAATAGCCAAACAGAGGTATCCTTCTAGAGATATCTTTGCATAAATAACTTTAAATTACAGAATTCAAAAATATTTAGAAAAAAACATTTTTGACTCCCAGCTATAGAAATATATAAAATTTTAAAGTAAATACCCAATGATATTATTTATAAGGAGGGAGATATATCGTATCGCGCCCTTATATGGCCCCGTGAAAACGGCCCCAGAGACTGTCTGGTCTGTCAGTCTGTCTGCGCTCATTATGCGAGATGCGAGCTATCCTTTTTGCTCTCATAAAAGTGCTATGTTCTTTCGAACTCCGGCGCAACTCGTAAACATGACGGCATAGGAATCATTTTCAAACGTTTTTTTATTTCTCGATAGCGCATCTTTCGTAATCTTTGTAAATACCTAATTAATTAATAATTTAAAGAAACAAATCATCACAGCTTATGATGTCAAGAAAACGCTTTTTATATCCATCTCAAGTGCCGTGTGACTACAGTCATCTGTCAATTAGGAGCATTTTTATATTAGCGGCGAACCGTTTCACTTTCAACATCATTAAGTTCCAATATTAAACCCGATGCGAGCGAAAAGTGAAAAAGTACAAGAAAGTTTGCGTGTGTCCCTCAATTTATTAAATAACTGTATACGTATTATTTATTTGACAAGTATCAGGAATGCTGCAAGCGGGTCTTTGTTCTGAAGGTTCGGATGGCACCGAGCTTTTCGCAATAATCGAAGTTATTTAATAGGTACCTGACTTCAAAAAAGGAGGTTCTCAATTCGATTGTATGTTTTTTTTGTATGTATGTTACGCGATTACTCCGCCAATTATGAATCGATTTTGATAAATCTTTTTTTGTTTGGTAAGTGATACTTCAGAGGTGATCCCATATAATTTATCGAAATCGGTTCAGTAGTTTGGTTTTTAAATCAAAATTACTAGAAAATATGAAGATGTTATCCAGGTGGTCGAAGTCGGTTGTAATTTAAATATTAAAAAAAGCGTATTATTACTAAGCGTTTTTTTGGATCGATTATGTATGCTAGAAGCTAATTCTTACTAGACGGTCCCTCGTAAGAAATAGCTTCATACGTAAGTAGAGTTTGTAAAGATTACTTCGATAAGACAGAAATTTATTAGAAATATCGTTTTAATAATAATACTACTTAAGGGAGTATGAAAACGGAAAGTTGAGTACTCTATCAGCTTCCTCGTTCCCATAGTACAAGCTTTTTAATAATAATACTACTTAAGGGAGTATGAAAACGGAAAGTTAAGTACTCTATCAGCTTCCTCGTTCCCATAGTACAAGCTTTGCTTATTTTGGTAAAGTATTATATTATCTTTAGTTTGGGGCTAGATACCGCTGTGTGAAAAATGTCCACCGAAATTTATTTATATTTATTATCGATTTATATCGAACCCACGCCCCATAGCTCAGAAGGCAGATAATAGACATGCTACCAACTGAGCTATAAGGCAGTCAGGAAATTTTCGTTCTTCCGTTTCATGAATAGGTAGGTACCTAAACAAATAAATTCATTATATATACGTACCTAAGTTAGTTTCGCAAAAAAAATTAAACTGTTATGCTCTTTTGGCGGTACCTAGGCACAGATATAAGGTATTTGCTTTAGTATGATTTATACACCTTATAACCACTACACTGCTACATTTACAACTAAAAATGTACACATAAAAACTGTCACGTAATCCTGTAAAAATATATTTACTCAACATCATCATCAGCAGCCTGGCCTTGACCTCTGCTGGACTAGGCTCTCTCCCAACTGCACGCCATTCAGCTCGATTTTCGGCTTTTCACTTTCAGTTAAGTATAATTGTCAGGGTATTGGGTCTCAGGGCGTTACTACGCTACGTTTGTCGGTTCGTGGCCTCCACACTAGACTTCTTTCTCAGCGGCTATCGGTTCTACGACATTATGTGGCCGGCCTACTGCTACTTCAGCTTAGAAATAAATATGCTAATATGCATAGAGGTAGGAACTACTAATATGCTATCTAATATGCTAACCTACGTCGGTAGGTTTTCGCAAACATTTAGTTTGGATTAGACCGGTGCGGCCCTTAACATTGTTTTTTTTTTGGCGACAGCGTTATAGCTGAGTTGGTAGCATATCTGCCTTCAGAGCTGTAGGGCGTGGGTTTGATCCAGGGCCGTAGCAAGGGCTTTGAGGGGCAATGCCCTACCTTAAAAAGTACTGTGAAGCGTCCTAACTGTAACAACAGCTACCCTACCTAAAATTCAGGTCTAGCTACGTTGTTCGATCCCCACCCACGACAATAATTTATGTGACAAACATAGATGTTTGTTCTGTGTCTGGGTGTAATGTATTATAAGTATGTATTTAGGAAAAAAATATTGTATATAAGTATTCTATCAGTTATCTATGGGGCTAGATGGCACTGTGTAAAATGTCCTCAATATTTATTTATTTACTGACTGCCTTACAGCTGCTCATTTGGTAGCACGTCTGCCTTCAGAGCTGTAGGGCGTGGTTTCGGCTATATTTTTTACAAATATATAGCTCAATGCATCATGCATGCGGCCCGTTGTGTTTCGAGCCTAACCGATAAGGAGTGTTTTTTATGGCGCGTCCTTGTTGTAAGATCGAAGAAGCCCTCGAAACCTGATTACGTGCAGGTTTTATTTTAGAATCTGGTACGTAGGTACGTATTTATCTGACATTATATGCGCAAACGCATGGCATCGACAAGCCAAGCTTACTAATGCATGTTGTTGAATTATGCACTATGTTAAATAGGGTATGCATAGGGATATGTAAATAACTTACCTTAGAATGTAGTAGTGTTTCTTACATAGAAGCATTATCGTATATTCATATTTCTGTTCTTTTTGAATTATATTTATCAAAGTTATTAATATGTCATTCATGCTGGTTTCGGCTACGGTGACCACTTTTGCGACTTAGTCAGGTAAAGCCGCGGTTACACGATCCAAGTCAGCTTGGTCCGATACCACTCGGATACCTACTCGGACGCCACTTATATTTTGGCAACCGAGAATCCGAGCGCATTCGGATGATATTGACCGATCTGAGTAGACTCTGACCGCGCTCTACTTTTTCGAGCTAGCTCGTATACGTTAGTGAAATAAAATGGCAGATAATAGAAAACCAAAGTGGTTTGACGGTGACACAACTAGATTTGACTGTGAGCAACAACGAAAATAATGACGAAAACGATCCGAGCGTACTATGTAATGTCAACAGCAATCCTAGTACACTCGTATAAAGCTTACTCGTACGAGTGCGATCGGACCGAGCCGACTCGGATCGTGTCAACGCAGCTTAAGGGGCTTCGCTGGTGTGCTCGGATATGGCTAATATTGCCAATTTTGGTAGTATCCAAAGTTAAGGAGTAACTAAGAAAAGACTTAATAGTGCTCGCTTAGATTTTTTTAAATTGATATTTGATGATTGTCTTACAATTTAAAATTTCATAGACTTTTATCTCAGATTTCGAACCAGCGCAACAATCCAGATAAAAGCCGCTAGCTAGTTACTTTAGCCACTATAAGCTACGTTCGTCTCCCTGTCTTAGCAAGTTAGCATAGGCTGAGTGGCCAGCCCTACCATCAGAGTACACATGCTCGAGGGCTTTAGAGCTCTAATTTATCTGTTCAGCTTATTGGTTAGCCTGTTTATGAAGAAACCAGATACTTAGATTTAATTGCCTTCCATTTCGATACTTCCGTGCAAGAGAGCGCTCTAAGAGCAAATTCCATTACACAACCACTCAGCCCGGGGCTACAGCGCCAAAACAAGACGAAGGCCCGACACCTGTCCGGGAAGTGTCGGTAACTTGTCATCATTCCGACTGTGTACTGTCCAGGCTCACCTAGACACTAGACATGAAGAAAGAAATGTGTGAGCGAACGCTTTTTTCAACCGACTTCAAAAATGGAGGTTCTAAATTCAATTTTTTTTTTACCAAAATTTGTTTTAATTTCTAGTGTTTTTCGCTGTTGCTGTGTGTTTTTGTGTTTTGTGTTTTTTGTGTTGTGTGTGCTGTGTGTTGATTACAGCGGAAAAACACTAGAAATTAACAATGGTAACAATGGACTTCCGCAAAGTAACGCCTGAATCAATCACATATATTTTTTTTCTAAAATCTGCCAATATTATTGCTGCTTATGGATTGATTTTCATAATTCTTTTTTTTTGTTTGGTAGGCGATACTTCAGAGGTCGAAACTTCGAAATCGGTCCATTAGTTTGGTTTTTAAATCAAAATTACTGGAAAATATGAAGATGTCCAGGTAGTCGAAATTGAAGTCGGTAGTTCTTTTTTTAAAGCGTAGTATACTTAATTGAATACTTATAGGCTTGCATTTGTCCGTAAAATCGACTGATGTGCGGTCTACGATAAAATACGCTTACCTACCTAAAATAAACATACACTCGCAACTTTTTTTTACGAAATCGTAGGTATGCTTTTGACCACAGTCAGACATGATGTTAAAGATGCTGTCTATGTGACTCACGACTGTACGACGATGTGGATCTGGCTACGCGTATAAGAAACCGACTCTCTCGCGTCTGGAAGACACCCAGCTTATACCTGCTTATCAATAAATAATCACACAGCTAGCGTGTGATATTTCTTGGTATACACGTCACTGCTTAGCGGTTCACACAATGAAAGCGGCATCAAATAGTTGAATCAATAAATTTGAAGGCACTCCGTTTGTCTATCAGGGAACGTTCACTCGGCCTTACAGATAAATTCTGTTCAAGTATTTATAAACATTTCATTGCAGACCGCTAGTCTGGTTAACCTGTTTTACCTATTAGCCTAAACTAGACTTCAACTATTAATCAATAATCATGGTGTTAGGTAGTAAGTACTTACCTAGTTGTGAACAGGAAAAAAATATAATGTTAGTTATGTGTTAGTTCTACTTTTTTGCGCGCTGATAGCTGGTTTGTCCAATTTTAAATTGCAATGACTAATGTACAAGTTATTAATAATGGAGCGCCCATTGAGAGGTGACTATTGAAGCTACCTTTTCTCAAACATAATATAATATATATAAGAATAAGAATATATTTATTGCCAAAAACACGAGGAAAACACTAAAAATAAAACATAACAGTCGTTGTTCGGCAATAGGGGTACGCTCAGCGCTGTGCTGCGTGCTCCCGGAGGTTCACGCAGTTATATATAACATGTCTCAAGGGCTTGGCCAGCCGTTGGCCCAGGGGGTGGGGGGGCAAGTTGATAATATGTGTGACTGGGGGAGGGGGGGCGAAATGAATGGTAGACTCGATAACAGCATACGTACCCTAGGTGCTTTCGAAAGAGAAAATGCAAAATCAGAAGATTACGAGACGAGTGAGACGTTCGCTTGGTGGTAAGCATCACGCCTGCCTATAACAATAGCAGTACCAAGTTCCTCCAAGTTAACGCACGTCATGGGTCCGACCGTCTATAATAACTTGCCGGAAGATATAACTAAACCTACTAGTCTACAGTCCTTTAAAAATAGGTTGAAACAATGGCTCATCCTGAAATCGTTCTACAAGTTTGACGAATTTTATAAATTTAACACATGAATTTAATAATTGGTATTATTATAATTTGTAATTTATGATTATTTTATATTTTTAATTCATCATTGTATGAATAATTATTTTATTATATTCCCGTATGAGGATAACCCTATTCAAATAGGTTTAAATATTTGACATGTAAATTGACAATTTATCAATAAATTACTTATGACTTATGATGTAAAATTTCGTCATGCCCAGTAATTTCTCTGGTAACATTGCCCTTCAAACCGAAACACAGTAATGCTTGCTTGCACTCTTCTGCTTGGCGGTTGAATAACTGGCATAGGTGTGGTACTTCCCCAGGCGGACTCTGCAATATACCGCTCTGTCTTACCTCTATAAACTAGCCATTCTCTATTGCGAAGAAATATGTTAATATTTAGACGTCAGCGAATATTTACAGAAGTATTTAACAGTGTAATTTTTTTTTTTATTTGGCACACAAAACAGAATTCAATCAATACATTTCAAAGCAAAAATGAGAATAGGTGCAGAGCTAGACTATATTCCTAAGCATGTGTACACAACATGAACAAGATAAAAGCAGCATGTAAACAATGGTTAAGTAAATGTTAAGTAATCAAAAACGTTGAAAGTTACTAAAAATCAAAGAAAGCTACACAAAGTTGAGAATAATTCAGTGTTGTAGTTTTTGTAAAATTGCCAATACATCATGTTTAAATTTCGGTAACTTGAAGTCAAATACATCAATGCAATTGTGATGGTCCACTAAGATATCATTATATTGGCGACACATCCTGACCACAGGATTGTAGTTAGGAAGTATTGTTTGTATAAACCTTTAATGAGAAAATATTCAGCTGAGGCTTGCGAGAATTAGCTCTGAAGTTTATACTGGACAGAAGAATAGGGCTGTCAATCAAGGAAAGAATAATTTTGAACAGACATATAAAGTCCAAATATTTGCGACGTGTCTCAAGCGATGACATTTTAAATTCATTGAGCTTTTTATAACCAGCTTATAAAGGTTCTAAAAAGTTTAAAATATCTAAGAACTAAGAAGTTTAATAATGTTAAGTTTTACCGGTACCTACTTTTTCAAAAAGGAAAAAAATTTACCTTAATTAATTTTATCTTTAGCGAATTATGTTAGAAAAGCACAACTAGAGCTCAGCGAAACAAAGCATTTCAGAACCAATAAGCCGTAACTCAACTAGTTCGCCACGAACTTGGAAGGTTTGGAACTCTCTTCTGGCAACATTACTTCCAAGCTCATACAATCTGGGGATATTCAAACGAAAAATGCATAGGTATCTTCTGGGCGTACACTACCTTGTCTACGCCTCGGAGTGGCAAGATCAAACGAAACCATTCATCATAAAAACTATGATATTTTCAACCTCTCGATCAATTTTGCTTAGACTGCATGGCCTGGTAGAGGCTTAAAGATATCAGTGGACTATGATATATGATAGGCTAATTATGATTATGATGAAGTTACCGTTGAGCTTTAAAACAAGAAAAAAACTGACATGGGATTTGAGATCGCTGCTGCTGTTTATTTATTTTTATTTATAAATAACATATTAATAATAATATAATAATAATAATCTACTTTTTTATTTCACCTTATTTGTTAAGACAAGAACGCCTTAGCAAAGTAATGTAGGTAGTCATAACCATAACATTTTGACATATTCCAGGAGGGTTGTCATTTAAAAATCGTACGTTAGTTCCCATTTTGAGTGCGATATTTCTCTATAAACGGTTGATCCAGTAGACAATATTAGCTCCTCTGGGTCAATTAGAGTTTATGAGAGAATGAAGACATATAGGCGGCAGTAGCGCCGCGGGTATAGCTGTCTGGCTGGTACCGGTCTGCGGTGAACTGACGCATGAACAGACCCGCATTACTCGTATTGCTGGTTACTGCGGACATCGTGACAGATGTAAACTTCACCTGATTAGGTAGGAATTACCTACGTTCTATTTTCTCTGTATGGCCTGTTCCAAGAACGGCCAGCATTTGATTCAAATTAAATTGTTTTGTAATCAAGGCACACCTCAACGTAGGTACCTGTATGACCGAGGTCATAGCAGGTTCCTAAAAGTTGCGCTTGACACGGCATGTATTGTTATGGGATTGCAGCCCTAACCAACGGCAGCTTGAGCCCTGCCCCGCTGCCGGCCGACTCTAGGTTTAGGTTTTTATTATATTTATGTTTTTATCCCTACCAAGCTATCCCTACCGGTAGGGATAGGTGAAAAAAATAATACTTAGATCTACCGGTAGGGACAAAAAAAAAAATTAAACGGCCTTCCACTTAGCCTACCAAGGTATCTCTCCTTGTAGGGATAAGTGGAAAAAAACAGATCTACCGGTAGGAATAAGTGGAAAAATCTAACGGCCTTTCCACTTATCTATATAGGGATGTATAGGGATAGGTGTACCAGGCCGATTTAACAACGGAGATAAAATAAAATAATAATAATCTAACAATCGATATCGGGAGCTCGTTTCATTTCAAAATAGAATCACGGTAAATATACCGTAAATAGTCATTATTAGTGTAATAAACGACGGTGATAGTTTAATAGAAGAAGAAACTTAAGTAGTTGGTATTCGAAAGCAGGAAAATAATAATGGGCCAGTAAAGTTTTGATTTGGAGAAAGTAAACTGATACTCGTCTTAAAAGGGCTCCGATTGCGTTGATTGGTGCCAGTCTCAGCTGCCTACTTGTGTGAGTTAGTAATTATACATAGGTATCATGTACAGGATGACGCGGGACGGTATATTAGTAAGACGCAAAGTTGTTAGACTATCGGTTTCTTAACGGATACATTTCGGAGAGTGTGCTTCGGTTCTCCATGCAGATCAATTTTATTCTACAATCGGACGGCCAGGAGCTCGAAAAAGCGATAAGGTTCCATGGTTGATATTCCAAAAACACGCACGAAACGGTTCGATTTCACCTTTATTTTGCGAACTGCTAATCAGTGAAATGCGCTTACCGAGTGGGTCTTTCCCGACAGATACAATCAGGCATCTTCAAGTCGCGCACTCGATTCACTAATCGGTTTCTTCAAGGCAAGCGTGCTCCTCGGCAGACCGCATCTTCGCTTAACATCAGGCGAGACAGCGGATAAGCAAGACTATATCGAAAACATATTGAAGAAAAAATATAATTGTATTCCAGACTAGAGGTCGCTCGCAACTTCGTCCGTGTACGGAATAAATTCGGCCAGCTGCCAAAATTCACCACTTTAAATCATCCCGAGCAATTTTTTTAGCTCCCCTCTCCCAACTCTACCATCTCTGCCAACCAATATCCTAATAATATTTCCCATACGCAGGTGGTAGTACAAATTACCAATACCTCTTTGTATGAACTGGGCCAAAATGTCACATGTCTTTATACCGCGGTTAAAAATCATTTTTCTATGGAACTGCTGATTATTTTGCTGATTGTTTAGCCCCGTAGTAAAAGTTGTTCCCAATGATAAGTACAATGAGTGCCTTTCGTATTTATAACCATTACGCGTAACCCTATGCTGTACTAGTAGTAACACTATATTTTCGTATAATTTTTTTTGTGCGGATTCAACTCGCACTTGGCCACTATTATTATTATCTGTGCGTTGTAATTTATTATACCTTCTAAAGAATTTGCATAAGTGTACCAAGCTTGGCGCTTCTGCGTGTTAGAGCTAAAATTTAAAAATAAGTCGCACGGACGGACAGACAGACAATATACAGGGTTAGTTCTAATCAATTAGCATCCTTTTAAGAGCATATTCTGAACATCAAAACAAAAACAACTTTTACTATGGGGCCAACATTGAAATCTCGAAAAAATTATCAGCTGTTCCATGCATTTTGCCCAAGGTCGATGAACTTTTTATATGGAACAACTTATAATTTTTCGCGATTTCAGTGTTGGCCCCATAGTAAAAGTTGTTTGTTTTTATGTACATAATATGCCCTTAAAAGGATGCTAACTTATAAGAACTAACCCTGTCTATTAATAGGGTCCTGTTGGTCATCTTGCCCTTTTTATTTTCTTTTTCCTTTCCCTAGCAAACTTTCAATGTCTCCGTGAACAATATCCAAAATCAAGTAGATGTACTTAGCATAAGCACCATGTCATTTAATGGCAAAAACTCGGGAAACAGCACGGAACCGGTTGTCGGATCGGTCGCGCAACCGGTCGCATAAAGAACTGGCCCTCACGATGTCCTGGTCCGGGGTAAGTAGACCAGGAGGTGAACGCCTCAGTTACTTGGAACTGGTGACACTTATAAGTACCTACGTGCTCGTTACTGTGTGACAAGTAACTCACATTTTTTTGTTATTCTTTTTTAATCTATTAGGTTTGCGTTTGAATACATTCTGCAAGATTTTGCTAGTTTAAGATCAGTGTTGATCAGGATAGGGCCTAGAATGGAACATGTTTCTTCGTGCGTATTAGCCTTGTATAAAACGTAAATACGCAGGTATCACGTCTCATATGTAAGTAGTAGTAGGTGGGCTACTGTATAAAATATGTATACAGGGTTAGTTCTAATCAGTTAGCATCCTTTTAAGGGTTATAATCTGTACAGCAAAACAAACAACTTATACTATGGGGCCAAC
Source organism: Erannis defoliaria (assembly GCA_905404285.2). NCBI lineage: Eukaryota > Metazoa > Arthropoda > Insecta > Lepidoptera > Geometridae > Erannis > Erannis defoliaria. The sequence goes on along the minus strand of FR990084.1, from coordinate 16,186,564 downwards.
TTTGAAATTGCGAAAACATTATTAGCTGTTCCATACAAAAAGTTCATAGACCTTGGGCAAAATGTATGAAACAGCTGTTTTGTTTTTTGCGATTTCAATGTTGGCTCCATAGTAAAAGTTGTTTGTTTTGATGTACAAAATATGCCCTTAAAAGGATGCTAACTGATTAGAACTAACCCTGTATAATCAATGATATTATATTTATAAGTAGGTATATAATTATGAGAAAAATATCGCTCTCTCAGTTGACCTACACTCAATAGAGTATTTTCGTGAAAAGAAGTACATACTGCTTATAAAGGTAAGTACGTGATTTAGTGCCAAATATATTTTCCCGCCACTTTGATCTATGAGAAGAAAAACTTCCACGATAATAAACCTAATTAGCAGGTAAGTAACAAGCACTCCTCGCAAAAACATTTCGGGAAATGAACGAAACACCTTGCAGAATATTCTCAACTCGGCGAAATAATACCAAAATACGAAACTGAATATCGCCCTCACTTGCCGAGCTTTTCATTAGACACATAGATGTATGCATAGTTAGTTTACCACAGAATAAAGTGAAATGGAATGGCGATGAGTAGGGTTATAGCGTTGTAACAAGTATGAGCGAGCCCTAACTAAAATGCTCCACGCTTCGGTTAATCTAGAAATCTTGACAAAGTCGATTGGAGCTAGAGATAAAAGAGTTTCTGTTGCAAAATTCTTTTCTGAATATAAGTAAAATTTATATGAGTATACCGGCTGTTAGTTTGAACACCGTTATCCTTCTAGGATTTCATTGTACTCATCATTATGAAAAACTATTACTATGGGGCCAACTCTGAAATAGCAACAAAAAAACCTGCTACTCCATACATTTTGTTCAAGTTCAATAAAAAAGATGTATGGAACAACTGATTTCTTTTCGCTATTTCACGGTTGGCCCTATAGTAAAAGTTGTTCATAATGATGAGTACAATGATATCCTATATATCAAACTAACAGCCGGTATTATGTTTATCTATAGGTATATGCTATTTTTAACCCCCGACATCTGTCTGTAGCACTGTAATTTAGGTCCTAAACGGACAAACCTATTTTGATTTAAACTTGTCTATTGTTCGAAAAGTGACTTGATCAGGAGTGTTGTTAGCTACAAGTCGAGGGAGTCGGCGGTTTTTTTTTATTATTGCTTGATAATAATTGAAACGTACAACACAGTTGGGTAGTATAGTTAGGTTAGGTAGTTATTTGGTAGCATAAATAGATGGAAGAAGACGCGCCGGGGCTCGATCCCTGGCTTGCACTAATGGAATATTTAGCACTTGTGTATCGATTTCGTAAATCTCATTTTTAGCTAAGTTTACGTTAAATAAAAACATCGTGAGTCTGTGAAGCGAAGCCTGTTTATTTAAGGCTAGAATTCCGTTTACTGCCAATCTGAAGCTGCTGAAACCCTAGACCTAGTCCAGGCCCTTAAATTGTTTTTAGAATATATATGGCTCAGTTATTTTTCAAGGAGAGGTTCTAGCATTGAGTTATTAAAAGTGAATAGCGCAGCACAACACAGTAAGTCTTTACATCCAGTTGCGATAGCAGATTGTTTATTACGCTGTTTTGGAATCAAAAAAATCGAATATTATTGAGATCGTCTAGCAACTTTCTATTAATTATCATAATACCAACATTGCGGTAGTTTATGACGTTCCTCATTTTTGGGGTTCTTTTCTAGCGTTATATTTATGGTACATTGTCTTGTAACTAAGCCTATTGGGTTGATCCCATTTGCGATATGAACATCAAATAATAAAAGGTTTGTTCCCATGAACTTCAAAAATTGTTCCCTCCAAAACGATATTTTGGTTGAGTTTATACAGTCTTTCTAATACGGCACCAAAATGATAGTTGCTTTCTCTTTTACTCAATTAAATATGAAGGACGTAGAGACAGTGTGCTACCTGGATAGCACGCTTGGGCAACATGGCCATTCCATAACTTTGTTATTCCACGCACATTACGCAAATAAACGTAATGAATTAACGATCCGAGGGAATCTTCCCATAATTGTTTATTTTGTCTCAGAATTGCTAATGAAGTAGGAGTAAATATTATTACGTAACACGTAAATAAACACATTCATAATATATGTATGGAACAGATAGTGCGTATGGGTGCTGAAACATTCCTCTTAGTTTGATAACTATTTGGGAAAGTAGGTAAAAAGCCGCTAAAGCTAAATGACTAGTTAATTTTACATTGTGCTGAAGTTAAATGACATTTGTTAATTTAAGCAGCGTTTTTATGTAAGGTCCATAATCTTTAGAAGAAATTAATTAAATTTAAAATTCCAGGCTTATGTGGCTTATGTTTTTATTGGTAGCGAATTTAGTAGTACAAGAAAATTCACCTCCCCAACGTGTCCTCAGGTTCTCGCCTATTCATTGGTTCGATGGTTCACCCAGTGTTGCCACCTGGGTATCAGTATCAGGACTTAGGGCTAGATCAAATTCAAAAAAGGGCTAAATTAGCCCAAAAAAAAATAAAAATGGGCAAGATTGCGAATTAATGAAAAAAAATTTGGTTTTTAATTTATCATAATATAATGTGTAAAGTAAAAATAAAATACAATATTTTGGATATTTTTTAACGTAAATATACGTTTCTTTTCAAAACAAATGTATAAGTATGTATATTTTTTTATTAAGATCCAATTTGGGCTAGATTTGGGGCTAGGCGCTAAATCATTATTTTCAGGGCTGAGCAAGGCGAAAAAGGGCTGAAGGGGCTGAGTTGTCATCACTGGGTACTATGGCCTATGTCCAGCAGTGGACTGAAAAGGCTGATTATTCAATGCTAAACGACAGACAGTGCATGGGTTAAATAAATAATTTAACGGATTTAAAGCGAGGTGTTAAAATATATATTAAAAAAAAAAAAAATATACGCCAAATTTATTTTTATCGAGATAGATAAATGTACATTTACGCGACATTTTTTTATATATTTTAATACCTCGCTTTAAATCCGTCCTTTATTCACTAATTGCATAATATAGTATTGTTACGGACGGACTTCTACAAGCTTGTAGTTGTAAGGAAAGCATTGCTTTGACTTCGTTAGCCGATATAACCAATAGCATAAACTTTTTACTTTTTAGGCCACTCAGCCTATACTTACTTATAGTATTTTTTTTACCACCTCAAAACTAAACTTGGGCCGAACTTGGAGCTGAAAAGTGGAACGAATGCAGAATTATTAAATTAAAGAAATTATAATTTATATATATATAGGGCATACAGTGCGGGACGAAAGCAGGTTTTTTAATGTGGGATTAACTTTCTGGGGACTAATATGGCATAAATCCTCATAAACTAGTACGCAGCTCTTAAATCCTCTCTGCCAACTATACACGCCTATAAAACAAATACGTATACCAATATACCTTACCTATACACATAAATAGCACCTAACTGAGCCCTAAACCCAGCTATCCAATCAGAGATAACTGCTAACTGGCCACTCTGGGCAGTTTGTCTATATAAGACAGGGTTACCAAGCTTATTTAAAAAAATTGCCCTTTATTTTACTTTAAATCCTGAGTATAGAATATTCTGTAGTTAATGATTGGCCGGTATCACACAGACTAGACAAAAAACAGCCTGACCACTCATTATTTTGCTCTTGTATATAATGTACAGTATACGTTTTCCGAATAAAATTAAATAAATATAACGTACTAGCAGCGCTTTGCGGTTATTTTTCCGACTTTACAAGTAGCCTATGTTATAAGCTATCTCTATTCTAAATTTCACTCAAATCAGTTGAGACTTTACAGTGTGAAGTAACAAATAAGCTCAGGTTAACACTTACAAAGTCATTATTATAGTTAAACGTCATGGGAGAGTTTCTGTATTCGTAATTTCGTTTATTCCTATTTTGAATTTGTTTCAATGGACGGATTAAGGTGGTGAAATAAAAAAATGGTATTAAAATTTAAAGTTGGACCTGGGAATGTCCTAAAACTGCAACGAGAACCACCGGAGGACGGGCAGTACCGACCTGTTGGTTAACGGTGGTGAGCATTCTGCGATCCCCAAGCCGCCTGCTATGGCAACACCTGTTAAGCGCGAGGCCATGGACGACTTCTGGCTGATGAAGAAATTAAAAATTAAACTAAAAGAAAATTTGCGCCATCTGTATAAATTTCCACTTAAACGTCGCATCTTTCTTACTACGTTTAATCGCTCTCAAATACGACGATACTTACTAACAAAGTGGGCTTGCAAATGAGGTCACATTTCAGAGGAATTTTCGTGCACACTACTGAGTCAATAGAAATAAGAATGTTTTATTGGCACCATCATTATAACGGAATATTATAAATAAATAACGTGGACTTAGTAAGACTTTTGACTTAATCTAAAGATTCCATATTATCATTTTCTATCTGTCTGTACCTATTCATCTTTTAAAATTAAAACTGTGAAAATAATAAAGCTAGACTAGAAAACTCAATTTCAGCAAGGCTTATAACAAGAGAGAGGGTGACTTAATGAAATGAGCAAACAACTTTATAATGAAGTCAAGTTTTGACAACGAAATCTGCTTATTCAATCAGCTTTTGTTCAATTTATGCTATCCTTGTTAACGTAACAAGTAAACAGATAAATCATATGAAAACATTAGTATTACTTATTCCAAGTACTCGTTATTTGATGTTATTACGAATCATAACCTATAAGTACCTACTTGAATAATAGTTATTTGTTGATCTTGAGAACAAAAACCAATAAATACTTACCTACATGAACGACTAGGATTACTATTATTACAGAAATAATTATTCACGTGATTATGTTGTGAAATGAGCTCCCGATATTTCGTCGCAGTTGCATGTACAATGTTCACGCGCAGGCTGAAAATTTTGAGCGTGTGCCTTGAGCGTGGTGCATGCAACTGCGCCATCGAGTTTTAGCCGGAACACGGAAAAAAGATGTATGCATTCTATTATTTTCTTAAACTTGTGTTTTTCCGCGAATTAATGATAAAAATAGTGGTGTTTTATTCACTGAATTACATGCACTAGTGTGGGCAAGTGATATAATAAAAACACGGTTATTGGTGTTTTTTTCAAAACTTCGTAAAAGCTCATAGTAAAGTTAGTACAACTTTATAATAGGGCATGACTTGGACTCGACTATGACTAATTTCGTGTGACTATCTGTGATTTCATGACATGTTTGACTTGATGATACTATAATGTGTGTATGTAAATTTGTTCGACGATAATTTTCGCACCGAATATCCGGTCTTTATATTTTAAGCAAGTAGTTATGCAAATACGACCATCAAGTTGGAATATAAGCCACTTACCATAGACATATACATAGTATCATTAACAGTTATTAAGTTACTACTGTAATTGTAAAATAAAAGGATTATGGGATAAGCAGTGAAAACAATACAAAAAAATGGGAATGATGGTCACCCTACCCCATGTATTTACTTGACCCCTGATTAGCATTGATTCCTCGAGAGTTGTCTATGTTGTCGTAGTCAATGACTGATTACACGTTTTGGACCAACAAGAGCGCAAAATATCCAGTAAGTCTAAGGCTCTATAACATAATCAGCTTTTGATAATAATTCATGTTGGACAAAGCTTACCTGTTTAGAAACCGATATAAATCATATTACTCTCATTTACCAGAGAAATTACTGGGTATGATGAGATTTAACATCTGATATCTCAGGGTTACCATTTGACAGGAATTTGCCGCATTTGACAGGCATGCACGGTTTAGACAGGCGTGCGGCCGGCGCTAAGCACAAACAGGCATTTTTGATTTCCGGGGTGTCACGCAAGAACAGTACACTACACTTATACTTACAGTATTTTTTACAACAAACAGGCATTTTTCTGAAAAGTCTGGCGTTTTGTACGTCCAGGGGCCATACCGTGAACTGCTTATAGCGGGACCGAATACGCTCAGCTGCCGACGCTGTGCGACTGTGAATTTTATCGCCTCGCAATAAGGTTCGCGGTCGCGCGAACCTTATTGCGGCAGCTGAACCTATTCGGTCCCGCTATAAGCAGTTCACAGTACGGCCCCTGGATCGGCATCCTATTACACAAATGGTAACCCTAAACGTGGCAATGCCGCCAGCACGCTGGGTATGCTGCCACTCGTAGTGGGTTTGAGCATTTGGCTTGTCTGTAGACTTTCATCGGTCTGGATACAATCCTTTATAGTTTTTTTTGTGTAGCAGGCTAAGTAGTCTTTGTAGTTTGTTGTAGTTAATAAAGGATTAAGCCAATTATGTTTCTTAGTAAAAATATTAGATAGGGTAATGCGAAGGCGAATGCCTATAGGATAGAATGCGAAGGAGGCTCGAAGGGCGATTGGGCCAAACCCCTTCGTCCTTCGTCGACCCACTACACTGCCCTAGGTGCGTGTTGGTGTATTTACATACGCCATTGAATTTCTACTCTGAACGTTTGCAGGATTCTTCTTGATATTATTCTTCACCGAAAAGCCAGTACCTAGTATGAAAATCCGTACAAAAACTCCAAAGAGTTCATTAGTACGGACCTGGGATCTTAGGTTTTAACTTTTAAGTAAATCAAGCACTTCTTACAGTGGACGTACAGACCTATTCCATGAAAGATTGAAGCGCTTCGAAATAGTAGATTATGCACTAAGGGAATAAAGCAGTGTCTTACGTCGCGGGCGGCATATTGAACGCTGAGCGTAACGAGAGAGTAGAGTCTAGAGTTATATAGAGTCCTGAGTGAAGCGAGGGGTTCAAGCTGCCCAAGACGAAGACAGGCTTTATTCCAGAGGAGCATACTCTACTTTTCACACTTTCTGCGAGACAATAAAAAGCCAGGGCTCCAAATTCCCTGACAATCACAGGACCAAACACCGTATTTTGTTTCACATTCTTTGTAAACGCACCTTTTTGTTTTGAGTTCTGCTTATGGTGGCCAGTTCGATTTTCGAACAAAGCTCTTTACAATGCCATAAGGGCATTTTTTAACTTAGAGTTTTCCACGTGTTTCCACACGAATTTGACGTTCTAAATTCAAATCACTTTATTCCTTAGGGAGTTTCATACAACTTTATATCGTTTAAGAGATAATGCTTTACTTTACGTTGAGGTTGCATGATATACAGGGTGTGGCGTAATGAATGGATAACCTTATACCTACAGTTAGGGGACACCATGATGGTCCAGAAATTAAAAAAAAATGCCTAGTAAAAGTCTCACCGTTTTCGAGTTAATAGTAATTTTTTGAAAATGTAAGAAAATGGCACCCTTCGCATTTTCAGTGGCAAAATTGCAAATAAAGGTTTTTTATCAATCTGTTTTTTGGATAGTATTCTGAGATAAGTGTGCTTTCGAATGTAAGATACTTTTTTGTGCCACTCTTTGTGCCACTGGGCTACTCGGCTCGGTCACTTCGGTGACGAAAATCTAAACACCGCATTTCCTAAAAATACAGCTGATTAAAAAGTTATCCCACATCATCTAGAAATTCTATGTCTAGACTAAGCACACAAACCTGAACGAAGCAAGCACAAAATGGAAGCAATCTCCTTCGGACCCGACCGGACAGATCACGCCATTACTCTCTCATCCCAGGAGAGCCCAGTGGCATCACCAACTTTATTTAATCTGAGCACATTTTGGTATCTCCGCAAGATACGAACAAGGAAACAAATTCTAAACTCTTTTAGTATGAGTTGTAGGTACCATTTGTACAGGTATTTGTACACTGCAGTTGATAAAATACTAGCAATATACAGAGTTATACTTATTACGGGAAACGGCAGTTACTACGTCGAAAGGAGGTTATTGTACTCATCATTGTTGAACACAGGCCGCCGTATGCCGGGCCGCAGTGCGGCGGGTCGCATCGCAAAAACCCGCGCAGATCGCTTTTATTCATTTTATATTATGAACTATCGCACACTGTGCCGGGGCGCAGCGGGTCGGATTATTGCGCGACGGGTGAACGCGAGTGTGATGCGGCCTGCCCCGCCCCGCTGCGGCCCGTCAAAGCGTGCGATAGTTCATATATAAAAGGGGTCCTAAGAATTGACATACTGATTTTTGTCCTATTGTCATTAGTCATACGCATCTAGTCATAAACAACTGTAGTCATAATGATACACGCACATAATGTTTTAAAGGCATAATTTTTTTTGCCCTTGTGTTTGTCGATCCTAATAGTAGTGTGACATAATGGTCCTAAGATTAGTTGTCATAAACAGTAATGTTACTAATTTCTTTGTTCATAGAAATATTGGTCCTAAGAATGATTAGTGCTATTAGAATTTATGTTAGCATTTTTTTGTTAATTAGCGCAGTTAGTGGTATAACAAAAAATATAACATACTGTATGTACCTGTATTAAAGTCCGGTGACAGATATGACTCGGATAGGTTAGGCTAAGGTGGGAACGATTTAAAAAAAAAATATTTCCACACTAAAATCTTCATTACTCGTGCAACACTGTATGTATATTAAATCTAAGCACAATTACACCTACATGGTGCACCCCACCTAATTGTTAAGTTAAGTAATAATTGGTTAGGTTCGAAATAGGTGACAGATTGGAATCAGAACACGCCGACTCCACCTAGTCTTGTGGTACCCCTAGAGTGTATATAAAAAGCGCGGGAGCCAGAAGTTTAATGGAGGTCCTGAGGGTAGCGAGCCTTACGAGGCCGAGTGCAGCAAAGACCGAGTGTGACGAAGAGACACTCAGGGGCGACCGCAAGAGCTTCTGGCGGGAGCCCTCCCGGAGTTGAATTTGAGTTGGTTAGGTTCAAAATTAGTGACAGATCCGACTCGGAGCATCCTGACTCGGGTTATATTAAAATAACATCAAGAAATCAGTCGATAAAGTACATTTCTAATATTTTTTCCATACACAACCTCAAAATTCATTTTTATTGTTTTCAAAACTATAGATTTCCGCACTCTCCCTCTTTCAGGGGAAGGTTCTCGTCTCTCTCTCTCTTTATCTCTCTCTCTCTCTCTCTCTCTCTCTCTCTCTCTTTGTCTCTGTGTCTAATTGCACATATTGGAAAGCCCTTTTCCCGCCTTAGCCTTTTTGTTATTTCAACCCAAAAATCCTCACTGCTCATGCTACACTATGTATATTAAAGCTCGCTGACAGATCCGTTTCGGATAGGTTAGGTGAGGAGTAGAATTGATGCGACTTAAATTTTTGGATGATTTTATATTAGGTTATGTTAATTTAGTGTAGGATTAGATATTGTTAGGATTTTAAATTTTATGGCTTTAATTTATTATATCCAATGAATATTAGTAGCAGTGATGGTATGTGTAGTATTGTTATGTAGATTTACCATTAGGATGACAGATTATTAGGACTTGAAACGGTATGGAATACAAAATTATGTTGAAAATTTGTATAGGAATTATTAGGGACCCTCCATCAATGCGCTGCGGCCTGGCACGTCACTAATGTGCTAAGCAAGCATTTTGCGTTGCGTGCGATGCGCCCCGCTCCGCCCCGCTGCGGCCCGGTATAATGAGAAATCGCCAAGTCAGCTGTTATACAGCATATTGTTCAACAATATTTAATCAACCAGTGTGGCGGTCTAAGGCGGAGGCCTTCGTTCAGCAAATAACTTTAGTTGGAATAAATTAGTTCAGTATTTTTTTCATCACAATCCTGCAGCCAAAGGTCGACATGAAAAAAATTGCGCGCCCATTTCTCTTTCTTTCTCCCTTTCCCACACTTTGTTTGATGAAGAGAGCATGCTTGTTAGCCACGGCCACCGATGAGTTCGAGCCGTCGGGCGGTGCATCCTTAAGACGTACATCTCAGATATATAGAGAACACTTAAATTTAGTATCCTACTATACTATTCTCTGTATACTGACATGAAAAAATCTAACGACAGTTATACTCCAGTCGCATCACAGTAGCATCCCTAGAGACGACCAAGACCGGTATAGCACTGACTTATCTTGTTATGCGGTTAAGGAAAAAGTAAAGTGACTCATGTCGCGGGAGAGTTGGGGACTTTGCACGTTTATCACGTCTGTAAAGTATTTTTTTTGTAGACATAAATATTGCTACAGAGAAATGTAATCAGTGTGTTTGTTTTGTAGGTAGAAATGTTGCCTGTGTATTGTACGCTACGCGGAAGAATTTTTTATTCTGTGATATGTAAGTTGTAGTGGTGCCTTTGATTGGGAATAAAAGTTTCAAACCTACGATTTTCCAACATTAGTAAAAAAAAAAAGTTGTTTCCTTCAACTCGACAGGTAGAGCAGACTAAACGTGCCAATCAAAAACAGCATACAATTTTTATAGGTATATAAGAAAAAAAAAAAATTACATTGACTGGCATGTCTGGACTGCGCAAAGTCAGAGCCATCTAATGAGCTTCTTTATTTTTTTATTGCCTGTTAGGTAATCGCCCATTTAATTGCGTTTTATTATATTTTGACAAACCAATTTTGGTCTCGACTAGACTGGTAGCTTTAAACAATAGATGTTTTTTTAAAGTTTCCAGTTAATCAATAAAAACACAGAAATACATTATGCGGGCGAGTACACCCGCGGGTCCAGTAGCGAGTAGGTCCAGCTGACCGAAGACACTCTACTGCAGAGTCCGCATGGGGAAGTACCACACCTTTGGCAGTTATTCAACCACAAAGCAGTAGTCTGCAAGTATTACTGTGTTTCGGTTGAAGGGCAGTTACCAGTGAAATTACTGGGTGTGAAGAGATTTAACATCTATCAAGGTGACGAGCCCAGTACAGTGCGGCGCAGGATTGTATTCGCAAGTTCACAATTCAGGCACTGCTACTGTTATAATAATAATAATCATTTATTCATCAAGTATCACATTATAGACTCATATACATTATTAATTTTATAGCAGTAACAGTCATAGTTATGGCACAGAATAAATAATAGTACATGGGCAGGCGTGACGCTTACCTCCAGGTGAACGTCTTGCTCGTCTCGTCACCGTATGCTTAAAAAAAGTTACAGGTTAATTAAGACTAACTTGAACAATAAGGGAAGTAAGTGAGTTAGGGAGTGAGTGAAGGAGTGAGGAAGTAAGTGAGGGGTTGATTGAGTGGGGAAGGGATTGGGCGGGTTGAGTGAGTAAAAGTCTGAGTAGTGAGTGAGTAGTAGGTGAGGGAGTGAGTGACCAAGTGAATGAGTTACATGTTAGTTACTTCACGCTGTAACAGCTCAATGGATTTGGGTGGAATTAGAAATAGATAGAAAGCTTAAACCCTAGATTATCACTGCTGCATTTTATCCCGGGCAAATATGTGGTTCCCGTAGAGAATATCGGGTGAAGCCGCGGGGCGCCACTTGTAGATTTTTATTAATTCGTATTGTCTTAGAATTTTCTGCGTACTTATTGTAGTTATATAGGTTAGTATAGGTGTGCGTATTATGCATACGCACATTTTATAATAGTTGTGTTATAACACAGATTTCAGAAAGCTAACACCTCCAAGTAATTTAGCCAAGAATAAAATACATACCACTTACACTCTTTTTAAATTCGTTTAACAATGAAAAAAATATTTAAAATTAAACAAAAAAAAAACTACGATTGCTGGCAATTTATATGAAAGTATAACAGCCATAACTTAAATTACTATTCCGTGGCCACATAATGATATTAAAGTAGATAATGGATGTCGATTTGTGTTGTTGTTGGGGCCACCAGGAAACACCAGATAAGCTTAATATAGCAGATGATTAACTTAATAATCTGATGTTATAATCAGCCTTTAAGAGTAGACAAGTTGGTCAGTTCTCCATAGAAACGCGGTAGTATTACTACTCCACTATGTGATTTTGTAGGTCCAAGACTAAGTATTATATCGATTAATCTCTTCATTATCTAGGATTTTAAATTATTAAGAAAGTAAAAAGTTAATAAACATGAAAGTTATGAGCCAGGAAACATCTTGTATTTTAGCTCAATTTTAACGCCACATTGGACGTAAATAAATAACATAAGGAATACGAAAACTCTGAAATAATTTACAAGCGGTATAGTTTAGTCCATAAACATTTCAAATAACTTAAGTTGGAATAAATTAACTCAGAGTTTATTCAACCACATTAATATATTCAAAGGTCGACAAAAAAAAAAATTGCGCGCTCATTTATCTTTCTTTCTCCCTTTCCCACAGATAGTTTGATGAAGAGATGCAGCATGCTTTTTAGCCGCACCCACCGATGAGTTCGTGCCGTCAACTTGTCGATCCTTAAATCCACTGCCGGATATAGGCCTACCCTCGAAGGTCGATTGGGCTATACCCACCACGCTGGCCCAGTTGCGGGTTGGTGGAGTAAATGTGACTCTATCGGATATTTTTTTAGACACATAAACGAGGGCAGTGAAAAACGAGCTTAACACATGGAATATCCAGGCCTTTAGACATTTGCTTGATTAGGTACTTGAGGTTTTTTACCGACTTGATATTGAGTGAATCCAGCCGAGCCATGGCCTCAAATAAGATAATTCGCTTTCTAGACAAAAATATGAACTCATTGAACTTATATTTCAATAACATGATGATTAATCCCCACACGATGACCTGGTGACCAATTCATTGACAAAAAACATCATCAATAACATGGCAGACATTAGCAAAAAACACGCGAACATTTTTTGCATCTTGCTGCTTTCAAGCAAAGTGTTTTGTAGATCCTCTAACGACACGGCCCTCGTTCGGCTCGGTCACTAACTGCAATCAGCGAGTGGCCGTCCGCAGTTTTTGTTGGTCGGTTTGTTGGATGATTGACGGACGGCCGGCGCGCGTCTATTGTACAAGCTGCCGTCTGCTAGGGTCATCACTATTCCTGTTACTACAGAAAATATAATAGTCCTTGTCTTATAGCGGGACCGAATAAGCTCAGCTGCCGACGCTGCGCGACTGTGAATTTGATCACTCTTTCAAAGGCAATCCGGTCTGCGATTAAAACACAAACAAAAAACTAACTTGAAAAAACTACTGTTAAATAGAATATCTATGTAAATAACCCGTGTACCTATAAGTTAACATATATTGATTTATAAGTTTACTTATCGCTAAAATGACAATACCTACTCCTACATACTCGTAGTAAATAGTAATGAATATGAGAGTCGATGTCTGCCTACAAACTGCTATGCAGTTTGCCAGAGGTATAAATTGAGCTATGTAATTAATTCTTTAAGACAAAATAAACAAAAAAAACAAACACACGACAACAACACAAACGGCGACAATGCGATACAAACGAATTCTCCTATTTTCTTCCTAGATAATGCCTCTAGAGGTCTGTAGACATGACTACAGAAGACTTGGACTTTATAATAATAAGATTACTCTAGTCTAGAGGCATAACCCAAGAAGAAATTAGGGGAATATTTTTGTATGTCTATAGATATGTTTTTGGATGTCTCATGCGTAGCTATTTAGGGAACTTCAGATACTGCCCTTGCCGTGTGAGTTTATTTACCAGATAGCCCTACTCACCCATGAAAACCTAGAAACGTTCCAACGTAGGGGCGTTCACAGCACGTTAGCTTTACGAAGCAATAAAAAGAAATACCAACTGATAACCCCGACGCACCGTCTCGTCAAGTCGGAGAGGTCAGTGTATATTTTGGGGCCCGCGATCTACAACAGTATACCAGTTTCCATTCGGGATGCTCCTTCCACCGGGTGCTTCTAAACCAAGCTCAGAGCGTGGTTGCAAGAGAATTTGTTTTATGACATTGAAGCTTATTTTAAAATAAGAGATTATTATTTCATTTTATTAAGTGATTATTTATTGTGACATATTAATGAAATTGGACGTGCAACTTTGGTGTTATCAATAAACTATGTGTATTTGTATGTTTGTATGGAGATTCGCAGACTGGGATCCCTGCATCATCGGCAGCTTAGCCAATTTGGTCCCACAATGGTACCAAATGGTTCATGGTACGGCCCCAGGCGAATCACTCCCTTATGAAACACGTGTCATACTCAGTTCAAGCTAATTTGTACTCTATTGATTGAATCACAAAACCGTAAGCAGTAATTGCAGTAGTGTGTAAGTCGTGGGGGACCACTCAACATGAAGTAGCGAGGTTGCGGGTTCAAACACAGGCCCGTCAATGAGCTTTTTCGAATTTCTCACAACTGGCTTTTTGGCAAAGCAAAACATCGTTAGGAAACCTGCTTACATCCGGAGAAGAAATTCAATAGCGTATGTGAATCCACCAACCCGCAACTGGGCCAGCGTGGTAGATAATATGGCCTAATCGCCCTTCGAGGTTAGGCTTAAGTTTAGCAGTGGACTATAAAAAAGGCTGATTATGCTTCAGGCTGGGAGTAGAAAGCTGGGTAACCCCCTGTAACAAGGGGTTACCTTTTGGCTTTTTAAAGTGCGACGCCATAATCCTCCTAGGAAGAAAGACGAAATGGCGAGAATTAACAAATGGCGCTACGTGTGCGTGGTGAAAATTAGAAAAAAAATATTGTGGTGATAATTTGTTTCGTCACATTTTCTGTTTAATATTAAAGTAAGACAAACGTATTGAGCAAAAGCGCTTCCAAGGAGGTTCGATCATTCAGCTTATTTATTCTCGTAATGTGAAACTCTTTGGTGGAGTTTATAAATTATTATTATGGAAATGAAAAAAATATCGTAAAGTTTACGCACGGCGCTATACATGGGAATGTGGACGGAACGTGCGGTAAAATAGGTACTCTTAGCTAAGTACCTATTTTACCGCACGTTCCGTTGTATGGTGCATAATGTTCAACTTTCGATGTATACAAGCTTCGTAAATGCATTTTCGACCAAATGTGTTGTAAAGGTACATGACAGCCCTAGTAACATTAAACTTGCAAAATTGGATGACAAAAAAGCGCACGCGTAGACCAATCAGTGATTGTTTCTAAACCAATTTCACTTTTACCTAGATTTGTTACTTTTATTCTTTTCCGTAAAGATTTTTTATATTTATGCACATTAATATGTAATAGTGTCAAGGGTTATCTTAGGGTTGTCTAAGGTGTTACCTAATCTTACTTCTCTCCAGTGAGCATATAGTCGAACGTCGACTTCGATAGTGAACGGTCGTCATATTAGAGAACGATGGGACCTAGAACGGTGTGTTGCCAGTGTATAAATTTCGACATAATTTTTTTTTTATTTGCTCTTAATCGACGTTTTCGATGTACCTATGTTTCGTTACGTATTTGTAAATAGGTACATAACGGAATTCTTATTTATACGTAATAAGCGAGATAAAACTCATAGACAACTCACCATAGATCTACCACGGGCCTATCATGGTTCTTTAGAGTGAAGACGCAGAGTGGAACGACAAAACAAAAATTCAGGACGGCCATAAAACAAGGCGTTCCTAAAACTAGACGTCATTACTATGTTCATTTTTGTTTCACCACAACTTGGACAGTTCGAGGCCGGACTCTGAATCATCTGTTTTTCACTTTCACCGTGCCAGTTTATATCACAGTTAGGTACTGGTTGATGTACTAAGATCATCATCAGCCAGAAGACATCCACTACTGGACGAAGGCCTCCGCTTAATAGGAGGGGGTTGCCATAAACTCCACGCTAAACCTCCATGCGTCGGAGAATAAATTCAATGGCCAGGATATTCCATCTGTTAAGCACGTTATTCACTGCGCTCGTTTATCATCGTCGTCGTCAGCCATAAAACGTCCACTGCTGGACGAAGGCCTCCCCCTTTATAGAGGGGTGTTGCCATAATCCCCACGCTTGGCAGGCGTCTTGGGGATCGCAGAATGGTCACCACCGTTAACCAAGAGGATGCTACTGCCCGTACTCCGGTGGGCATACACTGGTGCGCTCGTTTGTCTAAAAAAATATCCGATAGATTCAGCGGAGTTAAAATGGGACGGTTGCCTGGATCCGTGCGTCAAGCTTGGGCCTTTAAGGTTTTTCTCACATTACCCGAAAAGTATCAACGTCAATCGTTTTTCAATCACAGAATGTCCTCAAAAGTTTAGTTATCTTGCACTACATCTAATTTATAATGTGACTGAATAATTGTAAAATTTGAATATGAAACAGAAAATAGTTGAATAATAGGCATTGTATCGTTTTTCGTAAGCTTCAATCTCGATTTCACCACATTTTCCATTTTGATGGAATGTCTAACACGAACATCTTAGTACTTTATGAATGTTCTGCATCAGATACAAAGCGGTTTGCAAGCGAGAAAGGAGCTAAGCGAGCGTTGAGCGCACCCACTTGAATTCTTTATAGGTTTTTTAAAAAGAATCTTGTCAGCTTCAACATGCATCTGCACTAAAAATGCTTGTAGAATATCAAGCAAGTCAGAGATGGACTGATGCATACTATATGTTGTTTTATTTATACGGGATTTTACGTTTAATAAGGTCGGATACTCTGACTATAGTTATACATACACATTCGTAACTAAAAAATCCTAACAATTTCCGAAAAAATAAATTTTGTTCGCTGTTTCATAACAGCTTGTTATAAAACAAGCCTCCATTACAATCACAATCCATGGTGAACATAGTGACCATATTTTTTTTTAAATTATTGTTTAACAATTAATTAAATATGCGTCATAGACACGTCACTTTTAATAGTGATGTTCTACCATCTAATATTTTGAATTCTAAATTTAAGTCATTATTGACCGAGTGAGCGAAGCGAGCGAAGTCTGTGCAACAACTGGCAAAATTACCGGATGTTTGGATGTTGGTACTACTCGCGTACACAGCTCGTATTTTTCAACGAATCTTGACGAAACTATACAAGTACTATAATTTCAAAGAATTTGTTTGTTGTCGGCGATTTTTGATTGCAAAAAATATTCCCTAAAGTTTGCCACAGCGCCATTTACCTGCCGAGTTTAAAGTGCAGAAAAAAACGCTACCTATGCAGTTCTTATTTTGAAGTTATCAAAATAAGTATAAAAACTGACATGTTTCTGACACATTTTGTTTTATTAATACGGGAAATACTCACGTTTAATTAAATCGGTTACTCCGACTCTAGTTTCAATCACATCCAGTGACCTTTTTCAAAGAGAGAAAACAGAGCCCGCCACGCGTGCGGCTGCGTCCTGCTTTGCACTATAGTCGGAGTATCCCATGGAGGATAGTATCCGATTTAATTAAACGTGAGTATTTCCCGTATACTCCACTAGACCACTAGGTGGACCGACGACATTGTAAAAGTCGCGGGCAACCGGTGGATGCAAATGGCAGGTTGTCGTACAGTGTGGCGGTCTAAGGGGGAGGCCTTCGTTCAGCAGTGGACGTCTCCGGGCTGATGATGATGATGATTTCCCGTATTAATAAAATAAAAAGATAAGTATACTTACCTAAGGTCGTGAGAACGCAGTCTGCGAGGTCTACTGTTCGCAAAACTATTGGTTTTAGATATTATTTCAAAAGATTTAGATTAGGTACCTGCATAAATATATTCAAATGATTTATTTATCCGTTCTTGGCAATAAGGAAACATTAAAATGCTATCATTGCTCAAATTTGAGGTGAGCTAGTTTTATCATACAATCATACCTGTCTACTTCACTGTACGGAGTTATTCTGATCGGTGGTACTATGCTGAAAGGAGGTCATTGTATTCGTCATTGTGAATAACTTTTACTCCGAGGTCACCTCGGAAATGGGAAAAAAAAATTGCTGTTCTATTTCGTCCAGATTGAATGAAATTTTGCTCTATGACTGCAGATTTTTCTTCGGGATTTCAAAGTTCGCACCAGAGTGAAAGTTCCTCACAATAATGAGTTACCTCCTTTCGGCATCGCCCGTTCTGCGTTACCCTGCATGTTCTACATTTATATTCACAAGAGGCTACTCAAAATATAATTCGTTTGACTACGATTTTATCTGATGGGAAGCAATGATGTGGCCGAGGATGTGGAATGCATGCCTTGAAAATGCTAACCTATCTAATCATTTTAACGACGAAGGCACAATGCCTTCGGAAAAAAACAGACGCAAGTATGGAAGCAACTGCACGTGATTTGGCAATCAATTAATAAAATACCACTATTTTAAAACCTTAATACGCCAAAAAACACAAAAGAGATCTCTATATTACGGTTTTTAAAACATATTTAGCACATTACTAATAAAATCAGGACGGACTTTATTTCCCGCCAAAACACTATTTTACAGTTTTTAAAACATAAAATATCTATCACCTACGTTAGGTGCTAAAATAAATCAGGACAAACTTTAGTGCTACCGACTTTAGCTAGCAGCAGCTGCCCTGGGCGCGGGTCGTGTCACGCTACCTAGTTACTTTTTAATACACTTTGCCGGCGCCTAACTTAATTATTCAGTTTTCGGAGAGCCACGCTTTGGCTAATTCTATTTCATGCACCCGGACCTCAATACGTCCCTGCATGCGACAATGTTGCTACAAAATCCGACGACGGTTAGCTTAAGGGATGCGAAATTTTGCAAAAATGAAGCCTTTGTCTTAGTAATGGGGTACTTATTTATGTGATTGACCTAGTTAAGTACTAAAACTGTATCCAGAACGACTGGAGGACGGGCAGCAGCTGGCACAACGTCTGCGTGGTCTTCCCAGTTAACGGTGGTGAGCATTCTGTGATACCCAATCAGCCGGCCAAGCGTGGGGAGAAACCCCCCCCTATTACGAAAAATAGTAAGTTCGTATAGGCTGAGTGGCCAGCCCTAGTCGTCGTCAGCCATAAAACGTCCACTGCTGGACGAAGGCTTCCCCCTTAATAGAGGGGTGTTGTCATAATCCCCACGCTTGGCAGGCGGCTTGAGGATTGCAGAATGGTCACCACCGTTAACCAAGAGGACACTGCTGCCCGTCCTCCGGTGGGTCTGGTTGCAGTTTAAGGACATACCCAGGCCAGCCCTAGTGTCAGAGTTAATTATTAATACCCTACTATTAATGGGAAGACCTTCGTCTTCACAAATCTTTTTTTTGTAGTCGGTAAAGTAGTTTATGTGACTATGTTTTTAAAGCTTAAACAGGAAAAACAATTATGACCTCCGTAAGTATAAGTGTGGAAACACTTCATACAAAAATAATCAATAGTTTAGGTGACATTGTTTAACAACGTTGAGTTACTTAACCTACTACGTAAAAAACAGGATTTTATCCAGACCTATGAAGTTTAAATCCAGATCTTCAAATTGATCAATTCAGCGATGAATGACCAGTTAAAATCGAATAAAATTTTATTATAATATACGTATTTGTATTTATTTATTTATCTAATCAATCAAAACGGCACAACGCCAGTTACATTAATCAATATCATTATAAAATGTACACAGAAGTCAATTTTTTTTTAATTTTTTTTTTATTCATTTTTTTTATTTTTTCTATTTATTGTATAGATAAAAAAAACCCATAACTTGAACTAGGGACAATAATAACGAGAAAAATAATTATAGCTTATGGATAACATCGAGTAGCTTTCATTACAAAGATATGGAACGGCAGCGTCCCAGCCCAAGAAGAAGAAGTGAGTTCGTAAAATATATACTTTTAATACTTTGAAAGATACGTAGTCGTACGTGGATTAAAATGAAGACAGAAGGTGTTTTTCTCACAGAAAAGCGAAAGCCCTACTTAGTTCCTTTCTCTCTTCAGTGGTTTTTCTTATGCAAATGATGGCAATGAACGAGAACGCCTCCTAAAGCGTAAGTATCACCCGAAGTTACTCGTAATCTATGTTCTTTACGTCTTCATGAATCTGTTGTTTGATGAATCGACGAGGATATAGCATAGACCTATATACGTAGTAATATATCTCTATGGGATATAGCGGATATTTTTGCGTGAACGAAGTACGGGAGGGAGTAGGTGCATTTTTTAACCGACTTCGAAAAAGGAGGACGTTCTATGTTCGACGGTATGTTATTTTTTGTGTATTCATCGATTTCTCCGTCAATTGTGGACCGATTTTGAAAATTCTTTTTTTATTTGAAAGGGTTTACATACATTTCAGTAAGTCAGATACTCCAACTATAGTTTCGATTACCTACATTACATGACCTTTTTCAATGAGTAAAAACAGAGAACAACGCGCGTGCGGCCGCGTCCTGCTTTGCACTGAAATAGGTCACCGGATGTGATCGAAACTGTAGTCGGAGTATACGATTAAATTAAATGTGATTATTCCCGTATAAATAAAACAAAAGTGTGTCAAAACCACGTCTGTTTCCGTAGTAAAGAGCCCTTGGTTTGTACTGCCTCGTTTATTTTTATGATGCTGTCTTCACGCGATGACGCTAAGTGAATGATGTACAACATGGTTAGACTACTGTAGTGTCTTCCATAGTAGACATTAGTGATTATTTACCGTAAAGTTATGAAATTTGCTTAGGGAACTACTTTTTACACGTTAAAAAAGGTCGCCTAGGTAAGGACGCTCAAATAGGGTAGACGACCACTGAAACCAATAGCTTTGATGAAGAATTTAAGTTAATATAGTATGATTATTGAAAAATAATTTAAATCGGTTATTAGTGTTCTGATATATGAGCATTTAAAGTTGTTGGCAGAGACACAAATTCCCGTCCCACAAAACAAAAAATGACGTCACGCCTTACTTGTCAGAATATAATTTATATGGCATACAGAGAAGTGACGTCACGATTAGCTGTTTCGCCTCTCTGTCTAGCATGATATTAAAATGCTTATAAGTTGCTTATTTTTGATCAGATTTTCATTTTGGTTACATTAATCTGCTATATTTATGAGTCACATTTCAATAGGAAAATAAAAAAAAACATTCATCTAGACTATTCTCATCGTCTCAAGCCGCAACAGCTACCCTGCCCTTAGCCGCCTCTACTTCGCCGCGGCTCTGGTAGTGTGCGCTGACTAATTTGATTGTATAGGAAACCTAGAAGCGAGAGTCGAGACGACTTCATTCTGTGTGCGATGCTTATGGGCAAACTGACGCTCACCAGGTGCATGTCCCTTGGTCTGCCTTACAGAACGTCTTTTTGGTTCCAGGAGGGCTGCTATCATTCAGCAAGGTGCTGAACTTCTTCCCGGTGGGCGGTGAGCGGGAGTGCCAGCCCAGCGGCTACCACGTGGCCAAGGCAGGCATCTGTCTCAACACGTACGACTGCCGGCAGCGCGACGGGAAGTCGGCCGGGGACTGTGCACATGGACTGGGAGTTTGCTGTGTTTGTAAGTACTTTTTTTCATCAGTTTTTGTATACAGGCATCATCAGTCAGAAGACGTCCACTGCTAGACGAAGGCCTCCCTCTTAATATGGAAAAGGGGGAGGGGGCATTATCCTTACGCTTGGCAGGCGGCTTACCACCGGTTACTGAGAGGACGCTGCTGCCCGGCCAGTTCTGAATGCTGTTTTAGGACATACCCAGGTCCAGTTTTTTTGTGGTAGGACTTTCTGTCCTTTTATAGTCCGTCTGGGGTAGTATCACCTTTGCCAGTTAGTACTAAAAGTTTTTATTTTATTTTAAGAAATATATAACAGTATGTAGGTATACCTACATAAATAATATAAATATAATTGTGTATATTTATATCATTTAGTAATTATTACATCTTTATTCATTCTGTTTACTTGCTTGTTTTTTGCACCTCAAAGGCAACGCAAGAAGCTGACTCTATATTAAATTGGTTTACCATTTTAAGATGTTCCAGCAAAAAAGTTTTAACTTTTCTGCGGGAACGTCTTATTATCATCTCCAATAACTCCCGATCAAAGTTGAAACTTTGAGTTTTAAACTCATGAATATATTGAGACCTACTTTCCTCCAACTTACGTATTCTTCGAAACTTCTAGATAAGTTTCTCGGCTAGCGTGGCTTCATTTTCGAAATCTATGTTTATTGTCCATTGTACTTACATCTTCTATTCAGAAGCAAAACTATCTTGAAAGTACGGATTTGTTAAAAGTAACGGATCGAATCTGGATATATTTGAAGTGTGACGGAGGCTAATGTCATATCAAGAGATATCATGTACCAGGTTAGATTTACTCTCATAGAAAGAGCGTCTTAACCTATAGGTATAGGTACTTATAATTACAACAATGTCATATTCAGAGCAAGCTAATTTGTACTTTATTTGTATGAGACAGTTTGTAATGCAAATGTAAAAGACTATTTATCATGACCCGAATGCCAGTTAAACCTGAACGACAACTGCTGCACTGGCACGTTTTGGCAGAGTTTTAGGTGTTCTACGGTCGTGTGGTTGGTAAAATAATCTTGTAACTAAAATATCATTGACTATTGGGTATTATACTACATAATACGCTTTAAAAAAATACAACCGACTTCAACATCGAATACCTGGATGACATCTTCATATTTTCTAGTAATTTTGATTTAAAAACCAAACTACTGAACCGATTTCGATAAAATTTATATGGGACCACCACTGAAGTTTTACCTACCAAAAAAATAATCTTCAAAATCAGTTCATAAATGGCGGAAACACGTAACAAAAAAAAACATACAGTCGAATTGAGAACCTCCTTTTTTGAAGTCGGTTGACTAATGAAAACATAAGACACCGGGCGAAACATTTTCAATCTACGGCACATTTTCACAGTTCCCAAGACAGCTGCCCGCCCACACTCGATTCTCATTTACTCCGTAGATGATTCGTTCCAGCAGACGTCCCCGCATTCGTTCCATCCACGCGAGTCGCGATATCTTGTATTCGAATGGCTGCCCACTGGGAACCAGTGACAGTCGGAATCATAGGCTAGCTATTCTTAAATATTTTTTACAAGTAAGTAAGTTTTACTCTCTTTGATTTTTTCGGAGAGGTATTCTTCCGATGGGGAAGAAAAGTTCTTGAGTGGCGACCACGAACCGGAAGACGCAGCGTAGTAAGGCCTCCCACTAGGTGGACCGACGACATTGTAAAAGTCGCGGGCAACCGGTGGATGCAAATGGCAGGTTGTCGTACAGTGTGGCGGTCTAAGGGGGAGGCCTTCGTTCAGCAGTGGACGTCTCCGGGCTGATGATAATCCGATCCGTGTTCAGATAATGATAGCGACGATACGTTCAGAGTACAGTAGATAAATGACAGACGAAGAAAGTCAGGTGCTCGAATGTTTTTTTTAATTAACAATATTAGTTAGTTTAGAACCAAAGTCACCAACATAGCGCTCAGGATTTGCATGTTGATGTGGCAGGCCACATCGCTCGAAGAACTGTTTATTTATTTATTTATTAAGAACACCAACATGATGTACGTCATTTCATACATCTGATACATGGTATGGTAGTTACTAGCTAAACGTCACCACAATTATAGGTGCAGACAACATGGGTTTATTAAAATAACAAGTCAAGGTAAGATTGTTAGTGATTGAAGTTAACATAGCGAATTAATTAAAACGTATCAATTTTTTTGCAGATAAGTCTCCTTAGTGAAATAAATTGCAACGCAGCGTATTCACAATTAAGCAGATACAGCAATCCAAATAAAATAAAATGCATTTTTTTCGGAATAATAGAGAGATTGGAACGGATTGACGATTTGAACTTGTCCCACCACCCGCTGTTAACCAATATGGAAGAAAAGTTCTTGAGATGAGACCACGAACTGGAAAACGCAGCGTAGATAGGCCTCCCACTAGGTGGACCGATGATATTGTGAAAGTCGCGGGCAAGCGGTGGATGCAAATAACAGGTTGTAGTTTAATGCGGCGGTCTAAAATAGGCCTTTGTTCAGCAGTGAACGTCTCCGGGCTGATGAAGAATATTAGTTATCAGTGTAACATTTGTAGCTTTTCACTAACCTTCTCAAACGTCTCAAGTAGCACGCAGATGAGTCTGTAGCCTTAATTCTATACAAACATGTATGTATTTAAACTCATATACAAAATAATAATGAGTACCTCTAAGACAAGGTTGTAAATTGTGAATTCGTTCGTCAAAGTAGAAAAGAAACTACATTTACCACATCGTAAATCGCGGTAGCTGATTCAAAATTATACAGAAAGTCATCTGTTTATGGGCTTGACATCTATTCTGGCTGCATCGAACGTTTTCACTAGGTATTCGTCACTTGGTGTGGAGCTTGGGGGAGCCAGTCGGCTATGGTTAAACTGTAAGAGCAAACATAATTATAATAATTTTCTAAGAGGGATGGCTCACAAATTACTACATTTTATGAGTGTGATTGCCTAATAATTAACAAAAAAATATCTTTTAATTTATTCTTATACGAGTAACCTGGACCTGGGTATGTCCTAAAACTGCATCCAGAACCACCGGAGGACGGGCAGCAGCGTCCTCTCAGTTAACGGTGGTAACCATTCTGCGACCCCCAAGCTGCCTGCCAAGCGTGGGGATTATAGCAACACCTCCCTTTACGGGAGAGGCCTTCGTCCAGCAATTGACGTCTTCTGGCTGTTATGTGTATACGAGTAAATGCCTGTTGATTCTGTAGCGAGGTCGACGACTCGCGCATATCAAAGTTCTTTGCAAAATAGTCTATCATTCTACGACTGCCTTGTAGTTCAGCTGCTAGGAGTATACCTAGTAGTAGACCTGCCTAAAGAGCCCTCTAGACTAGTACTACCATTTTTTTTAAATATATCTATTGAAAATTCTTGAAAACCCAGAGTTCGTTTTAGGCTGACCACACACTGGCTACCAGCGCTTAAGAAACTGGTTAAGAGCGCCAAGCGCCCGCGTCTCCATAGTATCTCCGCGTGTAAACAGCGACGTAGAAAGGGCGTCTGAGCGGCCAGACAGGACAAAGCGATAGCTTAAGCAGTAAGCACGCTTCCTGCCCGTGGACCAACTAAACAACTATAGTCTTTTTTATACAATCAAGTGACGAGACTAACGAGACATTCGCCTGGTGGTAAGCGCCACGCTTGCCCATAACAGTAGCATTGCCAGAATTGTGAACTTGCGATCAGAACCCTGCGCCGCACTGCACTGCACTCGTCACCCTGAGATATTAGACGTTTAATCTCTTCTTACCCAGTAATTTCCCTGGTAACATTGCCCTTCAAACCGGAACACAGTAATGCTTGTACACTACTGCTTGGCGGTTGAATGACTGGCAAAAGGTGTGGCACTTCCCCAGGCGACTCTGCAGTAGCGTCCTACCACTACAATAACGATAGCTCTAGCGATAGTAGCCATTGTGCGGTCAGCCTTTCGAGAACGGGCCGCGTCTTAAAATGTTCGGGATTAGATAGCGCTGTGTGAAATCACAAGTGTAAAAAATACCTCCTTCGGATCCAATTTCGCGACATTAAACGACTCATACTTGTGACCACTCCAGAGGCTAGCATATTTGCAAAGCCTGCTTCTCCGGTTGTATTGTACACTGAAAGGTCTTCTCAACTTGTAAATTTCTCCAACACGTCCCTAGTTCCCTCACCTCCGGTATAAAATGTAAGTTTCCACACACCGACGCAACGCCGACGGTCCGTTTAACCGTCTCTGCCAGGACGCAGACTGTCCCGGGGTGGTTGACTCGACAACTGTTTCTTTCCACCTCCTCCGAGGTTATTGGCTATTCTTGTACGAGAATGTTTCTCGCTACTGTTCTGCTAGTTTGAAATTAAATGCTTTCTTGTGTTTCAGCTGGAAATAAACGCTGCTTTGTATACTTTCCTTCGTACACGTTTAGTGGTAAAAAGCGTTGGCACAGGATAAAATAATATGTAATATACTCTATCCATGAAGCAGTTAATATAACATCCTCTCTTTTGGACTTTTGTATGCAAGTAATAGGAACAGACGAGTGAACTTCAAAAAACGTAAACATGGGTTACATGGCGTACTTTAACTTTTTTTTTATTATTCCTTCTAATTTTTATAGTAGTTTAATTTGTTAGTCCTTATCGTAGTGCTGAGTATAGGCCTCTCTCTTACTATGCTATCTGCCTCGTTCTTGTGTTAATCTGATCCAGGTTCTAGTTCCTGCTATACAGGGTTACACAGGATGCTCCGCCTACAGTTTCGATTTTGATCGTATTAGGCTAATTAATAATTGTAGAGTCGAGTTTTCGGGTTAAATAATGGCGCAATTTTTTAAAGTGACAGAGAGACGTTAAATTATAAATGCGAAAGTTTGTCGTTATGTGTAAATGTGCCTCTCCCTGTATTGTTACCTCTTCACGCTAAAACGGATTTGGATGAAACTCGGGATTGAGGTTGGAGTCAATTCAAGTATCACGTAAGCAGAATTTTAGTTATTTTTGACCCTCCGTTCTCCTTGCCAGCAAAAGAAACCAAAACTCTTCATCGCAGGTCAATCCGCGATGCGTGCTAGTACCTAATAATATTTATAAATAAAATACACGAATACTTTGTATGTAGTACACATTCAGGCTCTATTGAAAAGGAGTCGCACGCACGACTACGTAAGCGTTTCTTTGAAGCCCACCTTACATAGAGATACCACTGTAACATGCTTCTTTGAAAGCTGAACATATTCCTAGCATATTGGTTGGCCATAGATAGATGGAACAGACACCGCGAGTTTGTAGAATTGTGGCAAATTAAATGTGTTACTTTTTACGTTGCTACCTTGGTTTTTTTTATTAGGCTTCAAGGTTGCTGCAAAACTTTATTTTATTTATTTATTTATTAAGGATCAGCAAAAAGTTGTATTATAAATTTTACATAAGGGTATACTTATAAAATAAAACTTAATAATAATACAACACAAAATTAATTGTACCTGACATAGTAGACGATAGATTAGTTATTAGCAAGTATCCGTGTGAGAACAGAGCTTCTGGCATACTGCCGCCTTCAACTTATTCGCAGCGCAAGCAAAAATGTCTATATGTATAAACAAGTTATTATACGAATTAGAGTTTGATATAAGTGTAAATATGTAGAAGTGCATTTAAGTTCTGAAGATGACCTCATTACAAACCCATACATTTTAAAAGCTTTATTAACGATCTTATTTATTTTATTTATTTCAATAGTTGAATACTTTTACATATTTGCATTCATAATAATATTTTATGATAGACTTGTAAATGGTCGACTTTCGCTAAAGTTGCTTTGGTACGTTTAGCGAACTCCAACATAAAAAAAAATATCCTAAGTCATGCATTTTT
Source organism: Erannis defoliaria (assembly GCA_905404285.2). NCBI lineage: Eukaryota > Metazoa > Arthropoda > Insecta > Lepidoptera > Geometridae > Erannis > Erannis defoliaria. Next base: position 16,159,435 of record FR990084.1, on the reverse strand, counting down.
ATTTTTTTAGCGAAAGGATTTAAGAGATGACGAGACGTTCGTTCGAAAGTTGTGGTACTTCCCCACGCGGCTCTGCAATAGTCCTACCACTACAAAAATTTAATAATACAAATTTATTTTATCTTCGTAACAGTTTTTTTTACATAGTTTAGGTAACTCAAATGACATTCATTTGAGTTAGGTACGTAAATTATTACAATACATAGAAAAATACTATGCAAAATCGCCGTTGTACTTTTTGACGACGGCGTGCCTTACTTAAAAGAAGATTTGTTTAGAAGTTAGGCATTCAGATTGATGTCCAAGTTGAAAAACAAACTAAAAACAAGATAGATCTTTTAGAGCGAAGATAAAAATGATGACTATGCAAACTAAACTATAGCAGCGTTATCTACTCCCAATATTCTATAAGTCAGCGCCAGAGAGCATATAGCAAACATAACGGTATAAAAACAGCGCATTAGTATGCGGACCGATTCGTCTTACCTCAACCCTTCAGGCTGCACTAAATAACAGGCTGAGAGCTCTCTGAACCATCCCTAACAATGTAACGTCAGTAAGGACAACGCAAAATTATAATAAGATCTCATACTCTAATCTCTAAAACGATCTCCGCTCTAAACTTTAATCATAATAGGACCTCTACATAATCTCACTAAATGGTTTAAGCGCCAGATACAAAAGACAATCTTTCACACCCATATTGGCAGGAGGTTCCGCACTCGGCAGCCCTTAACAACCGGTGAGCCCTGTTTTGTTGCCGACTAGATCGACGGCGGCTTATATTTTTTCTCTATACACCTATTTGTACTGTATTTATACCTATTTGTATTTATATTGTAATCTAGCATAAAGAAAAAACGAATGACGGGCAGCAGCGTCCACTCGGGTTGCAGTGGTAAGAATTCTGCGACCCCCCACGCCGTCTGCCATGCGTGGGGATTATTATCTATCAAAGGGACGGAGGCCTTCGTCCAGCAGTGGACGTCTTCTGGCTGATTACGTAATGTTGATAAAGAAAAAATTAGCCATTTATCAATGCTAGATTATAGAACTTAAGATGTTAATATTGATACTGTCAGAAAATGTTGTGGTAAGTTTCCTAATTAGTTAATGAGGAAAAAATTATCAGGAGATTTATCAGAAGTTGTTAAATCTATAGGTGTTTCCATACTAACTAAGATAACTAACTTTGGATTTAGAGATCTCACATCTAAGTACGGTAGAAGGGTTGCGTTGCAAAACTTGTAATTTTATTCATTTCATGTTTCCGATTGGATTATTGGCCCAAGTATTAGTTTTCTTTGTTCGTAAAATTGGTTTATTTGTCCATACTGAACAATCAGTATGTTGATTTCGAGTCCATAGACCACGTTCGCATTTTATAGTGAGCGAAACTGGCCCTTTGTACCTCAGGGCACACTTGTGCCCACACCTATAGATGTATAGACCATATATAGATACTCGTATTTAGATACATTAGCTTTATTTTATTAACTACCACAAACATTGCGAAGGAAACACAGTAATAATTCAGATATCAGTTTAAATAAAATAATGGGCCATAGATTAAACAAAAGCTGATTGAAACCGTGGTAGAGATCGAGAGACCGTTCGACTTGGCATTGAGAGGTAGCGGGTTCAAATCACGGTGCTTTGGAGTTTATGTACGCTTTAGTTGATGGCTTGAAACAGCATCAGAATTATGACAACTAAGACAGAGACTTCTGAAGCTTAATTGGCAAAGCAGTTGAGAGGAAAACCCAGAGATTGCTCGATGGTTCGAGACCTGCCAGAGGTAATATATTTCTTACGGTTTAAGCTTTAAAACATAGATTTATGTACGGGTTTTAATACGACTGGGTATACACAAACTTGACACTTTTCGGTGAAGGGACACATCGTGAGGAAATCTGCGTAAGTCCAGAGAAAAAATGTGATCGTGTATTTGAACCCACCAACCCGCAACTGGGCCAGCGTGGTGGATGGTGGCCTTCGGGGTTAGGAGGCCTATGTCACTTATTGTACAATAAAGTTGAACTGCGTTTTATTATATTTTGACTAACCTATACGTGGTTAGTTTAGGCCTATATTACCTATAGGTGTTAGTTTGAACACCGTTATCCTTCTAGGATATCATTGTACTCTATCATTATGAACAACTTTTACTATGGGGCCAACCCTGAAATCACGAAAAAAAAACAGCTGTTCCATACATTTTGTTTAAGATCGACGAACCTTTTTGTGACTCAGGGGTAGTGTAGCTTTCTATTGGTGCAATATAATATTCTCTTTCTTTTAATATGAGATCAACCCGAAAATCGTGAAAAAAACAGCTGCTCCATACATTTTGTCATGGGTAATTTTATTTTATGTATTGGACCGCTGTTTTCGCGTTTTCTGACTTGGCACAAGGTTTATGCTAATCAGATCAGTAGCTAGTTCCTAAGATTTCCTTGAACAAAGTCACGAACTTTACCTCTTATAACTATTTAATTTTATCAATGTAGAAGTGTAGATAATAAATACATAATTCTACACAAATGTGCCAAATAATATACAATCTGTAATAAAAAGCTTCAACAATACTGAAGGGACTACCTTGAAATCTTGAAAAAAATATCAGCTGGTCCATACAAAAAGTTCGTTGACCTTCGACAAAATGTATGGATCAGCTGATTATTTTTTCACGATTCCAGGTTTGGTCCCTTAATAAAAGTTATTCATGATGAGTACATACATGTATCTATCAACAGCCGGAAGACGTCCACTGCTGGACGAAAGCCTCCCCCTTAATAGGGAGAGGTTGCCATAATCCCCACGCTTGGCAAGCGGCTTGGGGATCGCAGTGTTACCACCGTTAACTAAGAGGACGCTGCTGCCCGTGTTCCGGTGGTACTGGATGCAGTTTTACGACATACCCAGGTCAATACATGTGTACCCTTCAGTATTGGTGAACCTTTTGGTTACACATTCTATGACCGCTGTTTTGTAAACATTCTTGTTTTAACTTTTTTAACAAGTTGCGTGCTGCTGTTTACCCCGCATCACCGGTCAGAGGTGTGCGCTTTCCAAACAGTTCGCGGAGCTCCGCTACTCGTCTTACTTTTTGGCGAATACTTAGGTTGGGAGATGTGTGGGTATTGTTTACTTTTAAGAGTGTAAGTACGCTACCTCGGCTAAAATAACGCCCCCTTTGCCTGGGCCGGACGGCAGGCAAGGTCTCAGTTAAACTGGTTTCAACACTCTATAGTTTAGGTGTATCTTCTATATAAAGACAAAATAATAGTTATTTTAACAATGTAAATCGTTCAAGCTCTCCCTTATAATCAGTTCATGTGTTATGCAAAATTTCAAGATCTCATTGAGAGTATTTTGTAGATTATAAAGTTTTAAATTTGTTGTGTATATTTTACACCTTTTCGACGAAAACTTGCGAACGGATGATCCGATCTTTATGAAATTTTGTAAGTAACTAGGTATAAGTTCGCGCAAATACAATGACCAAGTTCGAGTATGAGCTAAATTGGTCAAGAGGTTTCAAAGATAATGAGAGTCACGAGGTCTCAGTTTACTTCGTGCTAGTTTATTTCACAAAATTACTATCTTCCTTCCTTGTGTTTGCAAAAGCAGTGTCTCCTCACCTAGTCAGCTTAGTAATCTTGTAACGCAGAGGACCGTTCGCCGACATATTGCCCTTACTTTCCCGCAGCCTGTTAAAGCTGAAACTGCAGCCGTTCCACGGGACACCGTTCCCAGAATTTATTAGGTATTCCTAAAAACGGAAAAGAAAATTGCCCTTGTTGCTGGATTACGCAGCATTTTCCTAACTTTACTACATCGAATACAACTTTTTTAATTCGAGAGTCGTGTACTATTGTCAGCTATTTACAGTCACGTAGTAGTGTGCAAAACAACTGTATTTTGAATAGAAGCAATGTTTCTAAATATCTTAGGTACTGACCGTAAATTTCCAATGACGGGCGACCGACTGAGTGCATTTAAAGGTCTGAACTATTGAAGTTCTGATTTTGGATCGTGAGTAGTTCTGTGAGTAGTTAAAAGAAAGTATGATGCTTAACACTTTTTATCTCAGACGAACAAAATGCTTGTCTTGTCGCTCAGTTAAAAAACGCAAATTTGTGAGACCTCCGAAACCGTAGCTTACCTACAAGCCTTTTCAAAGCCATTTCATTTTGTGAAATAAATCATTTAATACATGATAAACTAAGTTAATTAAGATTCTCTTAGAATAATTTGTTACTGCAGTTTCTTCAATACGTTTTATGGCATTCGTCTGTTGAAAGTCTGCGGTCCGCTGGCTGGAGGTAGATTTTCTCTGCAATGCTTTGAAAGTTACGATGCGGTCTCGAAGTGGATGGACTGTGTAGTTGTGTAATCAAATTTAGCACTTACCGAGTCATATTTCATAGAGAGATATAATGTTTGAAACTCAGTGTTGTGTGAGAGATTTTCTTTTATTATTGATCAGTTCATTCAAATAGGTCTTCACCCGTACAATGAAAACAGAGGAAATGAAGATGTAATAAGCTTTTTCGCTTTTCTGGTTTTCGGTTTTTTAGGGATCTACAACATTTAAACAATCAGGATACCCCAGAGATGATATTGAAATACATATTTTTTTGATTGCAGGATTTCTGGCAAATTCTCGCACTGCTACTGATTTAGGCAGGCGTGTTGCCTTACCACTAGGCGAATGTCGAGCTAATCTCGTCCCTCCATTGCATATAAAAAAGTTAATAAACTGAGTTGACGACCTTAATACAGCCAGGAACATTTGGAATCCAACGCTACTAAAAAAAAACCGTAGTGTAGTGTTGTAGTAGGACTCTACTGCAGAGTCCGCCTGGGGGAAGTACCACAACTTTGCCAGTTATTCAACTGTCAATCAGTAGTGTGCAAGCATTACTGTGTTCCGGTTTGAAGGTCAATCTTACCAGATAAATTACTGGGTATGAGGTGATTTAACATCTTATACGACGGGTGACGACCGCAGGATTGTGTTCGCAAGCTCTCAATTCTGGCACTGGTAATGTTAGTGGCAGGCGTGACACTTACTACCAGGCGAAGGTCTTGCTCGTCTAGTAACTTAATCGTATAAAAAAAATGCAAACATTACATCTTCTTTCGTTCATCTTCTTTACATAGTAAGTTACACCAGCTAAGCTGCATACAATATTGTTGCATGTGTTCCAGTCGAGGTGTCGTGCGGAGGCGTGGTGTCCAACAACCTGACCTACTTCATGTCCCCCGGCTTCCCCGAGCTGTGGGGCAGGGACGAAGACTGCAACATTACCATCGAAAAGACCTACGCCGGCATCATGCAGCTCAAGATCGATTTTATACATTTCACTATTGTAAGTCGCCACCATTTAGTGATTTTTGCCATTTGCTATTAGTTATATGTAGGCTTTCTTTGCAAAAAGTTATCTACAGCTTCCTAAAGAGACCACCGGAGTATCAGATATTCTGCAGCCAACTACAACTATGTAAACGTTTCTGTGTTCAGATTTGTAGAGTATTATAATAGCTAGCTTATTTATGTGGCTAGTAGCTATATCACATCAACACATCAACAGCCGGAAGACGTCCACTGCTGGACGAAGGCCTCTCCCTCAAAGGGAGGTGTTGCCATAATCCCCACGCTTGGCAGGCGGCTTGGGATCGCAGAATTTACCACCGTTAACTGAGAGGACGCCGGTGGTTCTGGATGCAGTTTTAGGACATATCCAGATCCAGTAGGTATATAGCTACAGCTATTTGTGTAGCTAGTATATTTATGCGGTATAGCTAGCTGAGCAGGTCGCTATGGAAATATGGAGTAATGAAAAGAGCTATGCTCGGTGTTTCTCTAAGGGACGTATCCAGTATGAAGTAATTCGCCAGAGGACAAAAGTCACCGATATATCGCTCAGCGTATTAGTATATAGGGTGAAATGGCAGTGAGCTGGTCATATCTGTCGCAGAACCGATAACCAGTGGATTAGGCGTGTTCGAGAGTGGACACCACGAATCGGCAAACTTAGCAAAGAACGTCCTGAGATTAGATGGAGTTACGATATCCGTAAGACAGCTGGCAGTGGTCGGAAGCGGGACAACTAAAATCTGGGTCAATGGCGTGCTGCGGAAAAGTAGTGGGCTATGATAGGCTGATTATGATAATGATAACTAGCTGAGCCAGACGCTTACTGATGATGCTGCAAATAAAATGCAAGTAGCACAGAAAGCTATGGAGCGCCATGCTCGGCATCAACATAGGTGACTGATTGAGTGGTGGCAGGTGGACTAAAGCGTTGAGGCAATATTGGCCACGTACCGGTAAATGAAACGTTGGACGTCCACCACTACTACAAACTACTAAGCCTAACTTACGTAGTTAGGCTTACCTACGACACAAAAACCAAAGGATTATGTCCCGACCAAAAAAAAACTAGAGGCAATGGAAATGATCAAGCCCACTACCAGTCAGCAGCGTGCCCAGCATGCTGGCAGCATTGCCACGTTGAATGGCAATGCTTATGCGTTGGGCCATAGGTAATTGACTTAATAGTTCTGTACATTTTTAGGGCCAGCCTAACAGGACCACAGGAGAATGTGACGAAGACGCCATGGTGCTAGGAGACGGAGAAACGAAATTCACAATGTGCGGACAGAATCATGGACAACACAGTACGTACAATAATCACTTTGCAAAAAAAATACTCTACTCAGCATTACATAATTAAGAAGCAAAGTTTTCATATTCTCTATTAATTATCTTTCTCTAAACTTCTAACTTTATAGCTTACCTATTTATACCCTGTCTAAAAAAGCGCTCGTAGCGTGGCTGCTCAGATCAATAATGCATCAGCCAGTCATTCGACCAGGTTTCAGAAGCCACTGCAAGTGGCTTTATAATTGAAAGCTACCGCCGTTATTATACGTTCAATTATCGATCTCAGTTGTTTTATCTGTTCCAACAACCACCATCGAACTTGTCAGAGGCCTTCGGCCGTCCGGTTCTCTCAGGTTTTACGAATCGCCTCCCTTTTCCTCCTGTCTATACCGTTATTGAAAGTTTACCTCAGCAGTCGGTTCTGGTTCTCAGTATACTACACACTGTCGAGCAGTAGCGAGGCGCGCGAAGCGGACGAGTTGCCCGGCTCCAAGGCCACCAGCCTGTCCGTGCGGCTGCGCGGCGCAGACATGCCGCGCCTCTGGCTGCTGCGGCTGGCGCAGATGCCGCTCGCGCAGTCCGCGCCGCACGGCTGTCTGCAGTACTACACGGCCGACAATGGTAACAACTTTATGTTTTTAAAGCTTAAACAGGAAGAAAAATTATGACCTCCGGCAGGACTCGAACCTGCATACGAGCAGTCTCTATGGGGTTCCGTCCCATGCAACTGCTTTGCCAATTAAGCTACAGAAGTCTCTGCCTTAGATGCCAAATTTCCCAACCTGTTATAAGCTACCAACTAAAGCGTTGGTGGTAACAACTTTGTTTATTTACCTCTATTTAAAACATTGTCTTATGCATTGTTACATCTAACTATGATTTTAAACTAAACTAAAATGACTAACCTATTTACAATAGGGAGGCCTTTTCCAGCAGTGGGACACATCAGGCCGATAAAAATAATAACAATTTACAATAATATACACACTATAAAACAATAAATACCTTACAAATAGCTGGCTATAAAACAAACATGCCGTCAAGATCGCTGCCTCGCGGGGGGTTCCCAGAACACTGGCGGCGTTGCCCCGTTGAATGGCGATGCAAGCTCTGAAATCCCATGAGGCGAGGACCATACCATATTTACCTCTAGAGCAACATCATCACATCAACAGCCGGAAGATATCCACTGCTGGACGAAGGCCTCCCCCTTAATAGGGAGGGATTGCCATAATCTCCACGCTTGGCAGGCAGCTTGGGAATCGCAGAATGCTTACCACCGTTAACTAAGAGGACGCTGCCACCCGTCCGCCGGTGGTTCTGGATGCAGTTTTAGGTCATGCTTAGGTCATACTCTATAGCAACACGGTAATACTAAGACGAAAGGATGTCATTGTAGCAATAATAGCAGGTCACATAAGGTTAGAAGACGTTAAGACTCCATAACGTCAGGGATTGGACGGGAGTAACGGGATTGTCGGTAATGTATAAATTATAAGGTATTTACAAAAAAAAGTGCCACGAATTATTTATTAAAGAGCTTCTGAGCCTACGCAGATTCTGATAGCAATGTGCTAGAGATGAAGCATTATTATGATTATTTCTAGTACGTACACGCTGTGGTATAAGTAAAAAAAAAAAACTTAGCACTAGGTATTTCCGCCTGCTGTGATTTTCATTTTTTAGGGGAATCCCACCCAGCCAACAGACGCAGAGCTTTGAGTCAAAGTTTGGGTGGGAAAGTAAGTTATAGCAGCCTGTGAAGACCTCAGACTATAACCTATAAGTCTAAAAGGCAACATAATAATAATAATAATAATAAACATTTATTGACCAAAAACTTAAGATCACACACAACATATATAAAAGAAATTTAAAAAAAAAATTATAATATGCCCAAAGTTTCGTCGTGCGCTGGTCTCCGCACTAGGATTCCCTGTATTGCGGAGACCAGAAGCATTACAAATGATTTCTTACATAGGTACATAGTGCCGGACAATAATGATAGTGAATAAATTTTAAGGTAAGTTAAGTAAGTAGTAATTTTAAAGACGACAAAATTGAAAGTGGGTAACACAGGTTTAGCACTTCAATCATTTGACAAAGAAAGCGGTGAGAAAGTAGCACCTACAAATATTAAAGAGCCATATTGGCGGACAATAATAATTAGAGAATACATTTTAGGTAAATAGTAATTTTAAGATGGCAATAATTTATAGTGGGTACCAGGATTTACACTTCAGACATTTGACAAAGAAAGCTGCAAGAAAAAAAAATACCCAAATAATAAAGATGGTACCTAGGATAGGTACTTATATATCTACTAGTATCAAAGTCGACGTAAACCAATACACTGCTGCGATAGTTGTGCTTTGAACGTAATAATATTTTATATGTTATATGTACGTACGGAATAATTTATGAAATGTGTATGATATAATAAATGAAATAGTTTTAGTGGTTGTTTTTACGAATTTTCTACATGCTTACTACATGCGCCAACTAATCTCAAATGCCAAATATGCCGAGCCAAAAAAATATTCATTTTAGCTATGATGACAGGTATCATCATTATCAACCATTATTCACCCATTGTTAAGTATAAGAATCCTCTGGCAGCGCGCCATGTTTTCCGATCTGTGCCTAACTTGCCCACTGCTTTGTTGCCGCCTTAACCATGACAATAATAATTGATTTAAATTGTTTTCTAGGCACCATAAAAACGTTCAATTACGCGACGAACGGGCGCCACCTTGCGGGCCAGGAGTACAAGGCGTGCATCCGGCGCAACAAGCAGCACTGCTCCGTGCGGTACGCGCCCTGCAACCCGCGCTCCTTCAGGATCGGCGCCGGGGAGGGCGCGCCTGACGTCATCCTCCCTGCCGGTCAGTACAACTACTAGTACTACACATAGATACCTCTTTTAGGCATAGCACTCGATGACTATGAATTCTCCGACATTGATTTGAGATGCGTTTTTGGTGTACAAAAAACAACCAGTCAAGCGCTACCCCAACTCTGACAACTGGGTTCCAAATCACCCTACAGTATTTTGTGTTCAAAATAACTTCAACACCTTTCAAACCACCAATAACACCACCTAACCTTGAATAGGTTAGGTGGTGTTATTGGTTCCTTCCTTCAATAACTTTCTTCTTTTGAAGACGGTAAGCTCGGTTTGACGAGCTACTTCGAGATGTCATACTTGAATACAATGAAGCATAGTGTAGAGAGTATAGCTTGCACAAACTCTGTCAATGACTCAAAATATCTATTGACTCACTTAACCTGTGTAAGTGCGAAAGAGTTGTGAACGGGCACAATTTTGGGGTCAAATTGCGACTAGGAACGGAAAATAACTAGAAAAAACAAAACTACTGTAAATTGTTTCTTGCTATCCCACAACTTATTGTCGTGATGGAGTCTCTCACTATATATCCAGAAGTGTCGGCTGGCCCGGGCGCAGCCGGCGGGTCTGGCACCGGGTTCTACGGACCTGACGGCTCCTTCGTCACACAAACAACCACAGAAGCCGTGCTCCTGGACCAAGTACCCGTGGAGACGGGCTCTACGAATGGTTTCAATTTTCATACCCCGGACTTACTTCCTTGTAGTTTGAACCCAATTGTTTCAGATTATAGCTGTTTTCAGTTACACTTTCTCGCAGTTCCTTTCCACTAGTAGTTTTTACTTGTATGGTTTCTATCGTTTACTTGTCTTTTTATTTGTAGCGGATTTTTCTTGGATTTTAATATCAAAATTCAATTCATAAATTTATGAACCGGTTCGATTCAAACCGCACTGATCCGGGTAAATGTCCCATTGCTCTATCCACTTAACTACGCGGTCTCGCAGGAAGACTGCTTGGTTCTTGCAGAATCGTACCAGTCAGTGAATTTTTGAATAATTTCTAATATTGTACTCCACAAACCTTACATTTTATTATACACGTTCCTGGCATCAATACATTTAAAGTTATTTTCTAGAACCTGGTATATTTGAAGTAGTGCTTAATCCGAATATTCAATCAATTCCTCTTAACTACCTCATAACTAACATACTACAACAGCAAAGTATAGTATTGATCAGTTGATTACTTCGGTTCTTACAGATACTGAAGAAATGATGCCAGTACAAGACACACCCACGCAGGAGGATGAAGTGGAAGGGTCCGGAGATGACCCTCAGATTGAGGCGCCAGTTAGAGAACAACCAGGAATGTTCACGAGGGTAAGATCAGTAATTAGGTTACTGCAAATTTTGGAATTTTGTTTTCAAATTTAGTTCGTCTTGCCATGTATTTTCAAAAGAGGCTCAATCAAGAAGCATGCCAAGAGGCTGATAGGCATACTTTTTTTGATCATGTTTTGGCTGCAAAGCCTCAATGAGTATTGATGGTAGCTATTATAGCAATGGTTGCATATTTCAGAGAGTGTGCTCTGGAATTGCACAACTTGATTCTTTCTGCCACTTTCTATTATCAGACGTACAAACAACACACTAAAGCACGCTGTAACTGTAACGTGGAGTTTTTGTTGAATGATTTGATACTGTTGTTTTTGTTAATGTAATAATTTAACAAACATTACTAAGTAAAGCATGGGAACACTAGCATGTGCAGATTTTCCCTATAATTACCCCATAAACTTGCTATTTATTGTCATAACCCAACTGCTACTATAGTTTTTACTTTTATGCTAATCTGTTACCACAAATCTTAATAATTGCTATTTTATACCATAAACTATCATAAACCCAAATCCAAACCTTGCAATTAAAGAGAATAAATTACTTAATAATGCTAATTTTAACCCTTTTAATTACCAGAAAAACAATAAAACGCCTCAGATACATTGTGCGCAACATTATTTTATGCTTTATAAAACGGACTTGTACCGACACCGCTAGTGACGTCCATCCACGACGATGATTGGTGGGTGATTGCTAACACACTGCGATTACCTTGTTATTTCTATCAAAAATAGAACGCAGATAATGGATCTTTAATACATACTTATAATAATTACTGTCACATTTAATGACTCCAAGATTTTACCATACACATGAATACTACTTTAAAAAACAAATCAATCGAATTCAATTTTGTTTACTTGGATGCGTTGAGCTAATATCTACTTGGATACCATTTTTTTATAGATTTAAAAACTCTAACTACTGAACCGATTCCGATGAAATATGTTCAGTAAAAATAGGACCTAACTGAAAGCCAAACTACCAAATAAAATAAAAATCTAACCAATCCTATGATTCCGGTCTATCATAAAATCAGTTTAATATACCATTATCATTAAAATTTACTTAAAACCTGGATGTCGTGCAATGGATATCCTAACCCTAAAACCGTTTAAAAATTTTCTTTGTGTCGTATCTTTGTATATCGTAAAATGTTGTACAATAAAACTAAAGTCGTTGCGAATAATAAAAGCTTGTTAAAATTAATGCTTAGCTAAGATAATCTTATGCTATTCCTTATTATGTTATATGATATTCTGTATCCAGTAGAACCCCGTAGCTAGCCTAACCCTTAACCGGCAGATGTGGAGTTATATATCGTCTTGGATGTGGGGGCAGAACGCTGGAAGGGCCCTGCGCTGGTCCCCGTACGCCCAACATTACGCTGAAGACGACAGCTTCAAATATTTCGGATACGGCAACTTTGGTGCCGGCTTGGGCGGGTTTGGAAGGCAGAGGTGTCAAGACAGGGTGACGATACCCTGTGAGAACGAGTATTTTGTTTCGGTGAGTTATTAATTATTTCTGAAAAGGATGAAATCTTTAAAAAAGAGCTGACGCGGACTACGATGGAGCACGCTTGCCTAGAAGAAACCGATTATCCGACCGATGACCGGGGATCTACGGAATAGACCTTTTATATGGGCATCTTCTATCTAAAAGGCTTGGATTTGGGGAGTTTTATTGTCATCGCTATTTCAGCCCGTAATGATCCATTACTGTGCGTAGTCCACTAATCTTATAAGGTACTTATCCCGGTGCTGTGCCTATCTTCTCTCATCAGCCAGTAGATGTCCAATGCTGGACGAAGCCTCCCCTTTCATAGAGAGGGGTTGCCACAATCCCCACGCTTGGCAGGCGGCTTATAGCTTACAGGCTTTAGGATAAGATGCCTATCTTACTCATGCTAAATCGCCGAACAGTACATATCGATGAAATTATTTTGGCGTTGGCAATGAACCAGATTTATTTAGCTACATGAAGATTTTTGTAATGCTTCATAAAATTGTAGTGTCTTGAATGTTCAACCAATGGATTTAGAAACCTGACGGTATTATAAATGTCCATTGGCAGCGGTTACTTACACCGCCAAAAGTAAGCTAATCATAGCTTTTTTGCTGCCAACCATGTGCTTATCAAGTGCTATTCTTTATGCAATGGAGTAAAGATATGAGCAAGACAAGCCTGTCCTGGTGGTAAGCCTCACGCCTGCCCATAACACTAGCAGTGCCAGAATTGTGAGCTTGCGAACAAAATCCTATAGGTACCACACTGCACTGCGCTCGTCACCCTAAGATATAACAGATGCCAAATCTATTCATGCTCAGTAATTTCTCTGGTAACATTGCCCTCCAAACCGAAACACAGTAATGCTTGCACACTACTGCTTGTTGCTTAAATAACTGGCAAAGGTGTGGTACTTCCCCAGGCGGACTCTACAACAGAGTCCTACAACTACAATCAGTCCTACTACTCTTTCTATAACAGACCCTTAATTCCAGGGAGATTTCTACAACGCGGGCGTGTGCGACCCGCACCACTGCGGCAGCACCTTCTGTCCCGGACAGAGCTTCTCCAACTGCCGAGTGGAGACCTCCATCACGCCGTTCGCCGTGTCCGTGCACTTCGGGCCTCCCAGCGTCAAGCGGAGCCCCGAGGAGAACATCGGCATGTGCTTGAAGTACTACCAGCTGCCGTGTGACAACTGAACAGTGACTTTTGAAAATAGTGCTTGAATTCACCGATAGAAAAGACACTCTTTATTGTAGACACCAAAAAATACAATAGAAGACGATACAAAGAGAACCTTATGAGCTATAGTGGGACCGTTTAAAGGAGTCCTCGCCCGCGCAGTACAGGGGCGCGGGGGTCGATGTCAAAGGGAACCGTACGGAATCAAACGGTCCCACTACAATGGGGACCTCAATTGGCAGCCTTATCGCTACAAGCGATCTCTTACTGGCAACCATAGGAAGGAAATAATTCTTTATTAGTTGATTTGGTATGCATCAGCGGAATGCATAAGTAATTGAACTGCAGTTGGGCGTTTTGCAAATTCAGGGTAGGCCCCATAGTAAAAGTTGATTACAATGATGTGTACCACGTCCTCATTTCCGCTACGTAATACCTTTATATCTGGAACGAGGATATTCGCCAAAGAACTAAAGTCACCGACATAGCTCGCAAGGTTTGCAAGTTGAAGTGGCGGAGGGCAGGCCACATCGCTCGAAGAACTGACAACCGATGGGGAAGAAAGGTTCTTGAGTGGCGACCGCGAACCGAAAGACGCAGCGTAGGAAGGCCTCCCACTATTATAGTGGGAGGCCGCTCCTATATATATATATATATAGGTGGACCGTCGACATTATGTACAAGTCGCGGGCAACCGGTGGATACAAATGGCAGGTTGTCGTACAGTGTGGCGGTCTAAGGGGGAGGCCTTCGTTCAGCAGTGGACGCCTCCGGGCTGATAATATATACCGTTATGCGTAACCCTGTATGGCCTAGATTTGTGCATATGTATGATCCCAAAGTCGGTACAAAGACTTCGCGAGTTGTGGATATAAACGGCTGTTTTTAGTTAGAGAACGATTATCGTTATTAGAAAATTTAGTATTTAAATAAGAAATAGTATATTTTGTACAATTGTATAAAAAAACATCTTTTATTGTACATATATAAATTTTGTTATATGCAACGATTTATTAAAGCATTATAACTAAGTAGTGCCATTCTTAAATAAACGCTTTGTAGATATTGTGTATTGTGTAATAGTTAAGTTTTTATGTTGATTATTTTTGGAGTTTAATCGTTTTGTTATACCTAATTTTGCTTTTTGTATAAATGTTAACTTTTTGCCTCATAGATGCTTAAATAAATAAATTACTATTTGATATGAGTGTTGTCATTTGTTACAAAATATTTATTCCAGAGCAATTGTTTATTTCATTATTTTAAAAATACAAGAAGTATAGGAACATGGAGGTTATTGTTATTAATTCGTTTAGTTTATATTTATTTATTTAATGATAGGCGAGCAGCATTATGCTGATGTACCTATATCAAACAGTGTAACAATAATAACATCAGACAGTGTAGTGTCTGTGTATTTACCTAACTTTATTAACTAAAACAAACTACATTGACTACTCAGACAAAAAAAAATTGTATCCAGACCGATGAAAGTCTAGAGATAAATTCATGATTTTGAATGTATTTCGGGCTGAATTAGGTAATTATGAAACAATGCCGTGCGTCGCGGCTGGTTGCAGTCGCGTGCAGCCGGTCGCAGTCGCTTGCGGCCGGTCGCAGTCGCGTGCGGCCGGTCGAAGTCGCGTGCGGCCAGTCGCAGTCGCGTGTGGCCGATCGCAGTCGCGTGCGGCAGGTCTCAGCCGCGTGCGGCCGCGGCCAATGCTTCATTATTAGCACTATGAAAATGTATGGTGTCGCTTAAGTCGCTTCCCATAAAGTGAAATTGATGGTCAAACGCAAGCCTAGTTTGTTTCGAAAATGTATATACTAACTCCATCAAAATACTACATGGATACCTAATGTATTACCTAAAGCTAAATAAATGAAGATAACGTTGCTTATTTATCTTGATAAGCCACAAACTTCACTTTATTGACGTACATAAACAAAATCTGATAGCGGTTGAACGACTGATCGTTACACCAACACAAACATACTAACTTAGTTTCACTGTATCCCCATTATTCAGTTTGATCAACCATCAGAGGAGCGATACAAAGCCATCAACATGCAAATGCAATATATCGGATTAATTCTCGTGATCTTGCATCTCGTCGCGTCGTCGGCTGGAACCAAAGACTATAAACCCCGTTGGCTGATCGTCCGACTTCCCCTCATACGAAAATTAGTAGTTTAAAAACCACTGCTAGCAACTGCCAGTACGTCAGAATCTCAGTGTATTTCATATCTCAGATTGCGTACAATCGCAAGCATAGAACGTTACCTCGCCTCCTGCCCGCAACGGTGAGTTGTGTTTGTAGGAGAAATAATTATGTTCACGAGCCATCAACAGGCTATATGATCTGTGGCTGGAACTTAATACCTGGATACCTTGCCTTGTGAAGCCTAGGATACGGTGCGGAGATTTGGAACACGTATTTTGTAGCTAGGTTTTTAAATTCAAATTATTTATCCGGAAAAGTTGCCTACAAAATTTTTATGGCGGCACTAGCTACTAAGGTGAAGAGGATCCGTGTTTTGGCAGTTAGTTCCGTCCATTTTTCTTGACTTAGGTTCGCTTACTAATATAGGTACTTAAGTCTGTTTTAATTACCCAATTTCTTACCTAGGTATTTTCTAGTTTTCCTAGGTTAGTTGCTTAGTAATGTTTCCCGGGTTTGAAAACTAACCCGTGAAATGTAAAAAATAGATAACTAATCTTTATTTTTAAGTACCAATAATGTAATATGAAAATTTCGCTTGGCTGACTTTGAAAGACAGTAATAAATAAAGTAATAGTAAAAAAATGATATTTTATTTAAATCTGAAATTTCGTATTCCCTTTGTTCGGAAGGAAATTTATTAATTCCGGTTCACATTTTTTTATTTTAATAATCTCCAAGACAGTAATTATTTTGTGTGTGAATAAACCGATATCGATAACGATAATAACTACAAAAGAAATCACCTCGAAAAATGCACCCAAAAAGTTTTAATATTAAAATCGTTAAGAAAATTAACCAAAAAAAGCCGTAAACTATTATAAATCGTAGTTTTTGGGTTACACAAAGTTAAGGTTATACAAGGGGTATTTTCGTGAAGCCCTTGGTACGAAGAATACAAAATTTTCGGGTTGACGTCTCCGTTTTGTCCACCATGTATCAGTATATAATATAATGGTTTAACACTACATGAATCAACATTAGCCCCTCAAAAACAAAGTACATCATGTAAACAAGAATCGCCGCATTTAGCGAACAGGAACAATAAAGGACATAACGAGCCGTACTTTAATTTTACAGACCGTTAACTTACGGGACTCGATGCTTGCTTGTGCTTGGCTCAACAATATGTTGCTGAAATGCGTTTCCTTAAATTTAACGTTGGTGGAAATAAAATGTACGACTCATTTATACTTATACAGGATGTCTGGTAGAGTTTGCTTACTCAAGGTTATATCATAATCTTACTGAAAGACCACACAAGCAGCAGATGCCATAAAATTCTTCTGCGGCCTGCTCCATCACAAACCAACACTGCCCAGCACGTCAACAGCAATAGAGCCCTTTTAATTGGAACAGGTTGCTTGAAGATATGGTATTTTATTATGCAATCAAGTGACGAGGTGAGTGAGAGACTTGAGGGTTAGAGCATTTGGATTGTCTCTAGACTTTCATAGGTCTGGATACAATCCTTTTGTATTTTTTTTGTGTAGCAGGCTAAGTAGTCTTTGTAGTTTGTTGTAGTTAATAAATGCTTATGCATGAAACAAAAATTAACTTCTTTCAATTAGTTAGATCTAGATAATATAACTACTGCGGTGGCTCCGGATGGAACAATGATATTGCCATTTGCCGTAATTATTACAACACCTACATACCACAACAACATTGGTGACATACATGTCACCAATCCGCCACGTTGCTTCAAAATTACTCTAATTTTATAGAGTTGAGTTAAGCTTCTTTAACCTATTGAATTTGAACCGGGATATTAATTATATCTTTTTTTTTCTTTATTCTTGGCTGCCTTGCAAGTTACAACAATTGTTTATGCTCCAACCGGTCCCTAATAATTCCCATAGAAATTTTCATCCTAATTATGTATTCCATACCATTTTAAGTCCGAATAATCAATCATCCTAATGATAAATCTACATCACATTATTACACACACCATCACTGCTCCTAATATTCATTGGATATTTAAAAGCCAAAAAATTAAAAAACCTAACAGTATCTAATCCTACAGTAAATTAACATAACAACTACTCATTCTAATAAAATAATCCAAAATTTTTAAAGTCGCTTCACCATATCTCTTATGATATCTACTCCTCACCTAACCTATCCGAGTCGGATCTGTCAACGAGTTTTAATATATAAGCACCACTCATTTTCTGGTTTTTCTGGGTTGAAATAACAAAAAGCCTAAGGCGGGAAAAGGGCTTTCCAATATGTGTAATTAGACAGAGAGAGAGAGGGAGAGATGGGAACCTCTCCCTGAAACAGGGGGAGTGCGGAAACCCATAGTTTTCGAGAAAACAATAAAAATGAATATTGAGGTTAAGCATGGAAAAAATGTTTAGGAATGTACTTTATCGACTGATTTCTTGATGTAACTCTGAAATTACTCAAGTCAGGATACTCCGAGTCGGAGCTGTCACTCATTTCGAACCTAACCAACTTAAATTCTACTCCGGGTGGGCTCCCGCCAGAAGCTCTTGCGGTAGCCCCTGAGTGTTCCTTCACCCACTCGGCCTTCTCAGGACCTCCCTTGAACTTCTGGCTCCCGCGCTTTATATATACACTCTAGGGGTAGGGACCACAAGACTAGGTGGAGTCGGGGTGCTCTGATTCGGATCTGTCACCCATTTCGAACGTATCCAACTCGAGTTGGGGTGCACCATGGAGGTGTAATTACGCTTAGATTTAATATAAATACAGTGTTGCACGAGTAATGAGGATTTTTGGGTTGGAAAACCTTCGCTTTCAGCCTTAGCATAACCTATCCGAGTCAGATCTGTCACCGGGCTTTAATATAGGTACATACAGTATGTTCTATTTTCCATCACACCATTATCATAGGCTTAGATAATTATTATTACGTATTCTTTGACATAATTTTTTTATTTTTTATTTTTTGTTATGTGATATTTGTAATTTTCGATTGACATCCTTATTTGAACTATTTTGACATTATTTAAAATTATTTTTTCTCTCTATGTATGGACTTGTTCTGAAATAAATTGATTATTATTATTAACGGAGCTAATTAAGAAAAAAAACTAAACCAAAAAAGCTAATAGCACTAATCATTCTTACGAACAATAACTCTATGAACAAATAAATTAGTATCATTAAAATTAATATTTATGACAACTAATCTTAGGATGTATAACCATTATGTCACACTACTATTAGGATCGAGAAACACAAGGACAAAAATAGTTATGCCGGTAAAAAATTATGTGCATGTATCATTATGACTACAGTAGTTTATGACTAGATGCGTATGACTAATGACAATAGGAAAAAAAACAGTATGTCAATTCTTAGGACCTCGCTCTAACCATTCCAAAGAATACAGCGTTCAATTTATTTAACGCAAACCCTTTCACAGGTACCTCCCCTGCATCAAATCTAATAACGTAATAAATGTTTTGTTCCAAGACTTTACTCAATATTCGCACAAAAAATTTAATAAAATTACAAGGAAAAGCTTGCTTGATGTGTTTGTCGCTGCAAGATTTAATGTGTTCCGGTTTGAAGGGCAGTGTTTTTAGAGAGCCAGTGTAATTACTGGGTACGAAGACATTTAACATCTAATATCTCAGGGTGACGAGCGCAGTGTAGTGCGGCGCAGGATTGCATTCGCAAGTTCACAATTCTAGAACTGCTACTGTTAGTGGCAGGCGTGACGCTTACCATCAGGCGAACGTCTCGCTCGTCTCGTCAATAGATAGTACAAAAAAATATATGGCATTGTAGCTCTCTACGTTGGTAACTGTAATACAGAAACAAAAGCAGTTATCGTAATAATTTTTCGCGAAAAGTCAAACGGCCTTGTCGAATTTCTATTTTATATAAATATACGCCCACACTAAATAACTATTATTTATACTGTGTCCACACGCCATTTATCTTGCGTGTGTATTTATTTTGCATGTGTGTACTTGCTGTATTGAGTACGCCGATAACGCTATCCATCGGTTTAATAAAGTCAATTAAGTACTATTGTGTGAAAGTGTTTATTCATTGAAAGCATTACAAAACCAGTTTTTTTAGCAGGTTAGGTTTACAGTATCGTATGGTTTCGAAACGAGATAGGTTGATAGGTGTTTAGTTAATTGGGTTGGATTTTCAAGGAAAATTGGTCGCTAGTTACTAACTAGCAAATTTTCGAAAACGTTTGGTATGAAGGGCAATGTTACCAGATAAATTTCTGGGTAGAGATTTAATATCTAATATCTCAGGGTGACGAGCGCAGTACAGTGTGGCGCAGGATTGTATACGCATTGCTGCTGTTATGGGCAGGTGTGACGCTTACCATCAGGCGCACGTCCAGCTCGTCTCGTCACTCGATTATATAAAAAAGAAAAGACACGCCTAAAGGACGTTCCAGGCACTGGACTCTACAGCTGGTCTCTCTGCACACCATTTACCAGTGCCACTGCGGATATTCAATTTGCCCTGTCCTTATAAAGTAAAACTCGAACGATGTATGTATTACAGTATTCAGGAAAAGTTCGAAGGCATGAATATTAAATGTAAGCAAGGCGCCCAGAAAAATTGTGATACAAGGAACAGAGTGTATGAAATCGTTTTTTCTAGCCAAGTCGACATAAATCTATAATTATGTTTATCACCGGGACTTAATCGCGCACAAATAAATTTATTTTTATTTACCTCGACGTTTCGACCATGTTCCAATGGCCGTGGTCACGAGCTGACCCATAAATCTATTTAGTGGGTGGCGGAGGTCACACCCCAAGTCTAACCTTTTCCGCGAACCTCTAAGCTGATATTAGTTTCAGTCAGATATTGCGATATACCGCTATTGTAGACATTTGTTTCAAGGTGATAATATATCACAAATGAATATAGAGTAAATGGTTTACTATTTTATTGAGACAATTACAAGTAAAGTAAATTAAAAATATAGACGAAAAGCATACATAGATGGAGTAGGTAAAAGTGGTTTCAATAAAATGAATACCTACAGTCTAATTAGAATGTGAAAAGAAAATTTCAAAACAATGATTGTAATGAGGTTCCACAGGCAACTTTTCACTGATGGCGCCAATGGCGGTCCGCATGTGGCAAAATCAAGTTTTCTTGTTAATCGTTGCTTATATCTATCTGCTCTTGGTGAGGGCGTTGTCGATCACCTAGTCCAAGGAAAAATATTGGGTACTGTGCCTTGTTTGCAGCTGGCGACGGCCTGAAAATAGATTTGTAGGTTAGATAGTTCTTTAAATTTGATGTTGGGCAAAGCTTTAATTAGCAAGACAAATGATTGCTGTATAAACCAGTATAATGTAGAGTCTCCCTGGTAATTCGAGTCTAATAAGAGTAAATCCAATAAATTGTAAAAAAATAAAAAAAATGTTGGAGATTGACAGTCAACTATGACCGCATCGACGATGCGCCAAATCGCAAAAGTAAAGGGAAAAAAACGCCGTGTGGACCCCAATGCAAGGCAAAATAATGCTAGCGCCAAAAGCCCAAAGCCTAGCTGGACGAAGGCCTCTCCCTTGATAGGGAGGGGTTGCCATAATCACCACGCTTGGCAGGCGGCTTGGAGATCGCTGAATGCTCACCACCGTTAACTTAGAGGACGCTGCTACCCGTCCTCCGGTGGTTCTGGGTGCAGGTAGGACATACCCAGGTCCCCTACACGTAACCCAGTATTATTATTGCAGAGAGTGTGTTTGTTCAGATTTAAAACAGTAGAATAACATATATCATTTTTATCGCAGTCATTTCACTTCTATCTCGCTCGCACTTGTGGCTCGCACGCTCGCACTATATCTATCTCGCTCGCACTCGCACTATTCCTATTGACGTTTATGGCCGCACGACTCAGTTGGTAACGCGGTGACTATAGTAGAATAAGTATCTTGAACTGCTTATCCAACTTTCTCGGTTTAGATTATAAAATCCCGAAATTTTTGTAAAACTATCAACCTAGGTACCCGGCAAGGGACAAAATACTAATTAAACAACGATATTAAAATATAATAAGTTCCGAATTTATAATTAATACAATCTCAGTTTATAACAGCCAGGAGTTTTGGAAACAACTTCTTCGAGAGTTCCCCTTAGGATTGTAAAGTGGTTTTCACAAGGGCTGGATTTTGGCCGTGATAAATTATGTTAATCACTTTCAATGTATCAACTTCACCACGCAGATGGCGCCACCAACACTTAGATTGGTGTGTAGTGTAGCCGTGGTAGCCTAGTGGGAGACCGCTCGGCTCCCTTCAAAATAGTAAGTTCGTGGGTTGATAACCCAATTAATTATTTGCAGTTTATGTAAGGAGGCTGGCAGACCGAATTATTAAAATTCCTGCAAACACGATGAGTGCTGTCCCGACTCCTGGCCCGTCCAACCCAAGCGGAGCCTCTATGGTGATGCTACCTACGGATCACAAAGAAGTCGATTCCATCATTGCAGGTCTACGGAACGATTTTGCCACAGGCTGGGACAATATTCCTACAAGAGTTCTAAAATATGCTCGACAATATCTTGTCCCACCTCTGACGCATGTCTTCAATCTCTGTATTTCTGGGGGCGTCTTTCCAAGTGTATTCAAAAAAGCAATAGTCCATCCCATTTTTAAGAGCGAGTCAAAATCAGACGTAAATAATTACAGACCAATTTCTGTTTTGAGCAGTTTGTCCAAGATTTTAGAAAAAATATTGAATAAAAGACTGGTTGACTACTTTGAGGCTAATGGCATTATCGCTGACAACCAATACGGGTTCCGAAGGGGAAAAAACACGGAAGACGCTGTACTTGATCTTAAAAACTGTATTGTCAGGAATCTTGATTGCAAAAACAAGACTATATGTATCCTAATGGATCTATCGAAAGCGTTCGACACCGTATCCATACCTCTTCTTCTTGCGAAACTAGAAAGCAT
Organism: Erannis defoliaria; assembly: GCA_905404285.2. Lineage (NCBI taxonomy): Eukaryota > Metazoa > Arthropoda > Insecta > Lepidoptera > Geometridae > Erannis > Erannis defoliaria. The sequence goes on along the minus strand of FR990084.1, from coordinate 16,136,666 downwards.
GGGGATTCGTGGCCCAGCTCTAAGCATCTATACGGATTACCTGACAAACAGAACACAGTCAGTTAAGATTGACAACAGTTTAAGCTCCGAGTTACAGCTAACGTGCGGAGTGCCGCAGGGCAGTGTGCTGGGGCCTACCTTCTTTACTGGCTATATAAACAATCTTTGTAAGCTTAACATACCAAACTGTAAGATTCTGGTATATGCTGATGATACAGCTCTAATAATTCACGGTAGCACTTGGGCGGTCGCTCAAAACCGTGCTGAGGAAGCCCTAGCAGTGGTGATGTCGTACCTGTCGGAAAATATCCTAACATTAAATATTAGCAAGACGCAGTACATCGCGTTCTCACCAAGTGTGAATGTGCCACCAATCAGCTCCCTGACGATCACGTTTGTGGACAATTACATATAAACTGCACTTGTCAGGAACTCTCACGTACCAATAACGCCAAATACCTAGGAGTGACAATAGACGACACCCTGAACTGGAGTTTCCAACTACAGACTCTAATAGCTCGCATTAGAAAACTAATGTTTGTCTTCAAGAGACTAAAAACAGTTGCGTCACTAGAACTCTTGAGGGCTGTATATTGTGCTCTTGCGCAATCGGTGTTGTCATACTGTATCACGGCCTGGGGCGGAACCTACGTTACCAACATGCTCTCACTGGAGAGGGCGCAAAGAGCTGTACTGAAGGTCATGTGTGGTAAGCCTTGGAGGTATCCAACGACACAGCTGTACGCTGACTGCTCTGTGCTCACAGTGAGACAGTTGTATGTGAAACAGGTACTGGTCCGTAAACACTTATCGCTACCATACAACCCAACCAATAAACGTAGGAACTATTCCGTTTATGCAACAAAACGCGCAAGGACATCCCTCGCGAACCGTCATTTCGATGCTGTAAGCTCCCGTCTATATAACAAAGTCAACAAATCCTTAAATATTTATAGTATGAATCTGGTGAATTGTAGAATGGCGCTTGACAGATGGTTAAAGAGCTTAACGTACAATGACACAGAGAGTCTGCTGACAATCGTCACTTAACACACATTACGAAATAGTTATCACACACCCACTCAGAATTACCCGCGTCTTCACTCAGTTACTTGTTCACTCACCCACTCATTCGCTCACCTATACATTCACATACACCATGTACTCACTTAACTTCTGGACCACATCACTAACGCATGTAATTCTAATTCTAAGTCTAACACTAACATTAAGATACTAAGACTAACATTAGGTATAAACTACATTCTTAATCGACTTTACTATTGATAATTATGACATCAAACTAACATTATTGCTATTTTATTATGAAAACTGACGTGGTTTTAACACATTTTTGTTTTATTTATACGGGAATACTCACGTTTAGTTAAATCGGATACTCCGACTATAGTTTCGATCACATCCGGTGACCTTTTTCAAAGAGTGAAAACAGAGCCCGACGCGCGTGCAGCTGCGTCCTGCTGATTAAACGTGAGTATTCCCGTATAAATAAAACAAAAACATTATTGCTGTTTTAATACTAACATTACATTCTATTATAATAATATTCTGAACTAAATCTTAAATTGAATATGCCCTTATCTGTTAACTTGCATTAATTGTATTACCTTAACTTTAGATTGTAGGTAATTAACTATGAAATATAAATTTACATTCAATAAATAATAATAACTAACTAAATGACGAAGTGTACATAAAATTGTTTTATAAACGGGTAGGCCTAATTCCCAAGATACGGGTGTATTCCACACCTAGTTTGGGCATTAGTGCGATATACAAGTGTAAATGTACCAATTCCTGAAATAAATTATTTTGAACTTTTTGAATTGAATTTTGATTATCAAACCAGTGCTCTACAGCTTTTCGGCGAAGGAATTCATCATGAGGATGCCAGCATACATAGAGAGAAGAAGGAAGGCGACTACAGCAGGAAGTACTGCAAAGTGGTAGAACTCTACTGCAGAGTCAGCCTCGGGAAGTACCACACCTTTGCCAGTAATTCAACCGCAAAGCAGTAGTGTGCAAGCACAATGTTTCGGTTTGAAGGGCAATAAGGGCAATGTTACCAGAGAAATTACTGAGAGAATGAAGAGATTTAACATCTAATATTTCAGGGTGACGAGCGCAGTGCAGTGCGGCGCAGGATTTTATTCGCAAGTTCACAGTCTGGCACTGCCACTGAAGAAGAGTAGGGCCTTCGCTTTTCTATGGGCACTGCTACTGTTATGGGCAGGCGTCACCAGGCGAACGTCTAGCACGTCTAGTCACTCCAAAGTATACAAAAAAAATAAAAAAATAAGGAAGGAACACATTATAAGGACTCTGTCGAAGAGAGCGGTTTTAGGGTATTTTCGCAAAAACAGTTTCCGTCCTGTCTGAATATTGCTTATATTAGCAATTTGGCGTTGGCACTGAAAAAAACCGAAAGATATATTTTACACAATATTAGTAGATACCATTACCATTCATTATTATGTAGACACAACCTTTATTTGATTAATTTCTTGGAAGATTATAAAACATGTTGAACTAATACTGTTTAACTCTCAACAAAGTCTTGATAAAGGTGTTATTAACGAAGTATCGCTTTGCATCCATCTTTTATCTTCATCAACATCATCATCATTTCGATTCAAGGCTGCTTTTTTATTTATTTTTTAGCTTATTATTTTTATTTTTATACTTTTTGCAATTTAATTAATTGTATTAAAAAAAACTTTTTGGACAATATCTGGCCACTTCTACCGCATCTTCGGAAGTCGTTATTTATTGGGCTTTTATCTTGAATAAGTCATTCATGTTGAGATCTTGAAAAATTATGCTGCTATACTGTTTTTCAAATACGACTTATGGCAGTTCCGTAGAAAGTTACATATGTTTCGTAAATAAAAATATGACGTCACATAACAAAGTGAAATGTTGTATTTCGTAATGAGATTAGTAACAAAGGCTTATCTAAAATCTCCATAACATTATTGTTTTAGAAAAACATGGGTAGCGTTACATAATGAGATTACGTTACCAAACAGCATTCGTTTTTATCTTCTTTCCCAACTTTATCTTGAGTGCTGATACGTCTGTTTGAGATAATGTAACAAAACCGAAGTTTTATCTTACAACAATATCAGTATCATTTAGTCGCTAATAGAAAAAAAGAGCGAAAATGAAATTCGTACAATTCTTCTACAAAAGCGACCCCACCGACACACGCGTCGGTATACTGAAGGGTGACGACGTAATTGACATCAACAGGGCTGATCGAAACTTTCCGGCTACATTATTAGAGATATTGAAGAAAGGAGACGTGGAGAAAATTAAGAAGCTGAAGCCAACAGCTTCATCTGTCATCCCCCTTTCTTCAGTCGTGTTAACTGCTCCCATCGATGGAATGGACAAAGTTATTTGTGTCGGCTTGAACTACAAAGATCACTGCAAAGAACAAAACCTCACCCCACCTGTCATCCCCTTCATCTTTAACAAGTTTCCGAGCACAGTGATTGGTCCTGACAAGGCGGTAAAGTTACGACCTGATGTCACCGAAAAAGTTGTGTGTGAAGTGGAGTTGACCATCGTAATTGGGAAAGTAACAAGTTATGTGAAACCTGAGAATGCGTACGATCACGTTTTTGGGTACACGATTGCTCAGGACATCGGTGCTAGTGATTGGGATAAGAATGACCAGATGGGGACGCTTTTGCTTGGAAAAGCGATGGACAATTTCTGTCCGATAGGTCCTTGCGTGGTGACGAGTGATGAAATTGGTGATCCTCAGAAGCTGGCCATCAAAATGAATGTGAACGGTGTTCAGAAGCAGAGCAGCAATACAGATCAGTTTATTCATTTGATTCCTGACATTATTGCCAGGCTTTCTAGGTTGATGACTTTGCTGCCTGGAGACATAATCCTCACTGGCACCCCGGGAGGAGTGGGGGTGTACAGGAACCCACCGGAGTTTTTGCAACCAGGAGATGTTATCACCAGTGAAGTGGAGAAGATAGGAGTTCTTTATACAAGAGTGGAGAAGTTTTGAGAATACACGATTGACTTCAGATAATAGTACTAGTATATAAGTATAGTATATAATAGTATAGTGTTATATTATCTTTGATATGTTAAGACTAATAAAATCGAATAATAATTTTGATTCAAGTTAAAAATATTAATCAACACTTAATAAATTTGTTAAATATAATTATTTATTAGTATCTTACTTTTTTTCTAGAAAAAGTTTGTAGACGGGTTTTATGAAAATTTCAGAACTAAGGATATGCCTTCCAAATATATCAAATTATTTCAAGAAAAAATTGCGACATCTGTCAGTCAATATCGTCTTATATTACTTACGTATTACGCCCCTATTTCGACGTCCCATTGCTCTCACATGCGACGACCGCTCACGAACGTAGTCAGCGAGGAAATGATTTTGCACTGGAGAGTTTATTACTTGCGCACACCACTGAGTCAATACCATCGGTAACACCTTTAACATCAACATTTACTGTAATTCCTAAATCATTAAAATAAAACTAAAACGCAATTACTCAGTAGTAACAAAAAAATAGCATGGGCTCTGTTGAATAAAATTTCTAAAAGTTTGTCACCCGGTTTCAAATTTATAAAGAAAAGGCATTTATGGTCTATATAAATAAATATGTTACTTTAAGGTTTTCTAAACGATTTTATGTACAATGTAGATAATGCTTAAATTATTTCATGATTTGTTTTTTCTAAGCATAACATGAAGTTCTAGTAGAATACGAGTATAGTGTGATGATATTATACTTTACGCATAATTCTACTCATGTTTGTTTTTAACATTTATGAATTTTCATAACTACGTAAGTATATAAGTACGGATTAAGATAAACATCTTAAAAAGTTGTGAAGTGCTTGAGCGAGTTTTTTTTGTATTATCAAGTGACGAGACGAGCAAGACGTTTATTCGAAATCAAATTCAAACATCAATATATATTTATTGCAGTTTGTTGATAAAACTAGATGTTACATATAGAATATAATCTGTTTATAAAGAGCTCCGAAAACAAACTTGTCTCTAAATAGACATGCAATATTAGCCCTGGCATATTCATTACTTGCTAATTATAAGTTATTAGTATTGTTAGTGTACAAAGAAAATGTCATAATATAGTAGTTATGTCAAGTTAAATACAATGTCCACAATGTTATAATGTCATTATTAGTTAGTCAATGTTAGTATTCCAATTAAATCCTTTATCATTAATACATTATTTTACGGTGTAATAGCACTTAATCAGTAGTATTTGCTCAATTTAAATTTGAACAGATTAGTATTTAGATCTTTAAGGTTTCTAGGCATCTCATTATATTCTTTATTTATTTATTTGCATCCACCATTTTTATCATTAACTACATCCATTTGTACTTGAACTTAAAAATAAGAAAGATACAGTTGAAAAGACCAAAAGAACGTTTAGTTACATTTAATTATTAAATTTTACCAACAAATAGTTTAATTTCAGATTCTAAAAATTATCCACCGCATTTTTACAGAACCGTCTCTCATATTTAAACTTCAGAGACCGCAGAGAACTGAATGTAATCCGAAAACACACCTTGTTCCATGTAGTTCCAAGCTGAAGACAGTTAGATATCGCCCTTATTCGCCAGCACCATAGAGTTTGATATTGGAAAGATTTTAGAAGGAATTTCAGAATAACTTGGGATTAACTTTAAGTAGTTAGCAGTATAGTAGAGACAAGCCATAGTTTGTTTGTTAGGATACGCTTTTAGTTGGCAATTTGCCGCGATGTGTATTGTTTGTGTTGAGTTTCTAAACTATTAATTTATCATGTACAGATACTAATTAAACAAACAGGTATTTCCTGGAATCGATCAACATAATCAGCATATCCTAGTCCACTGCTTCACATAGACCTCTCGCAAGTAGGGAATGCAATCTCGTGTCGAGATCGACAACTCGAGATCTTGACTGATAAGAATGAACTTAATTGGCGAACCGAGACCTCGCTCGACAATCTGGCGAAATCTCGATTGATCTCGAAAATTTCGAGATTTCGCCTACTATTCGATTGCGCTATTATTTATCAAAACTGCATAATCTCAGTGAAAATTAAAACTACGTAAGATATTGCTGATATAATAATTTGTAAATGAAACATGAAACGACATTCATAGAATTTTGAAACAAAAACTAACTAATACGACAATGTAATCAGTAAGTACACAACTAATCAGCACACACGCATTTGAGAATAGCTTTATATGAATTTAATTAACTTACTAAGGACGAATTTATGCAAATTTATTCTTCTACTAAGACCCTGTCTTTAAAAACAATAGTTTGGTCGATTCTTCTTATGTTTATTTGTTACCCTGACAAATGCTTCTTTTCAACCTTTTTCAAACAAATCCTTCTCTAATTTCATTTTAAAAAAACAACGTTACTTTAGCGTGTTAACTATTGTCAAGTTACCATCTGGTCAAATTTTTCACTGTTGAATAATCATGCATATAAGATAACAATTATGTTTTTTTCTCGTCTAAAAATATTCGGTAGGATATTTTTGAGGATTATTTGCCTCAACGTTTCCCACCAAAAGTCCCCAGGGCGATATCTTGGATAATACTTTCAACGTCGTAAAGTAGCGAGAGTTTCCGCTGAGAATGAGGCTACGCCTACGCCTGCCTCCTTTGGGACAAGGGAGCCAAATTCTTGTGGAACACAAATGCGCTTCAAAATATGACGCGAAAGGTGGCATGGCATGCGATGTTAAAGTTCTCTGTTGTTGCTTGAAGGCATTAGTTGTTTTCTATAGGTATTTTTTCTGAAAACGATCCAACTGTTTTCTGTTGTTTTCAACCGACTTCAAAAAAGAAGATTTTCAATTCGACTGTTTTTGTTTTATGTTTTTTTTTTTGTTTGTATATTACGCGATTTCTCCGCCAATTAGGAACTTAATTTAATGTTTTTTTTGTTTGGTATATAGGGTATATATATGGGTCCACTTCTGAAGTATTTCAGAAGTGGACCCATATACATTTTATCGAAATCAGTTCGTTACTTTGGTTCTTAAATTTAAATTACTAGAAAATATGAAGATATCATCTAGGTATTTGAAGTTGAAGTCGTTTTTTTTTAAAGCGTATTATTGAAGCTATTATTGGTTTTCTATAGGTTTTCCTTTTCTGATGTAACATGTAATGCGTCGAGCAAAATGCTATTCCGATGGTCAGAGATAACTGCTGCTCATGATTCATTCTATTCGTTCGGAATCTTTATCATCTAATGTTAGGATCAATTCTAAAGGTGAGATATATAGTCTGGCCAGCACTTTAACCATAAAATTTACATTTCTATGGAACAGCTAAATTGTTTTAGCTAAAACGGAGTCTCCATATTATTAAAAGTTAAACAAAAGCAGCTCTTTTCAGTTTCACTACTGTTCCGGGTAAACAAACCTGTTAACTAAAATTTGCAAATACTGATTTGTATTTAAATGTTTAAAAGTATTTATAATTTGAGACAAATAATTACCTAATAACGATATTTGTACAGATGCTCGGCAGTGGTTTTTAATCTGTGTAAACTTACAAAGATCTTAAGAATAAGGATATGGCCCTTTAGAACTCTTACTTCCCCGTATGACTATTTAGCGCCATCTGTCAAAATCTCCACTAATTATAAATCAGCATTCTCGTAGTTAGTAGAACTACGAGTCAAACATCCCATCTCTTCCAGTACGACAAAGGCTAGGCATACGAATGAGTTAACAAAGAATAGAAAAATACACACAAGAACACAATTCGAGTTGGTACTTGAAATATTGCATTTGTCCTGTCCTTACGAAGTACCACATAAATCAATGTCTAAAATCAAATCATTTATCTGAGAATATTTTCATTTCAATACGTGTAAAAGATGTCACAAACAATTCTAAACAAATTATGTTACAGAAATGTAACAAAGAACCGAGAAATGACTTAATTAGGTACCTACGTACAGTCGTACACTTTGCTGTAGGTGTGTCTTAGTATAAAAGATATCGCGTACAGCGTGTGCCGTACAGTTGTTATAGACAGCTGTTATAGTTGTACAGGTGTTATAATGTCGCTGCGTGCTCTAGCTATTCTGCTCCTTGGTCTGCTCATCTGCGGGTACGCACAAGGTATTTAATCAAAGTATACATTTTAAGGAAAGAGGGGAAGTCTCCGTAGCCCATTGTGGAAACAAGTGCCTCGGAATAGTAAGTTCGTGGGATCGATTCCGAGCCCGTATCAATTATTTATTTGGCATTTACGTAACCGTGGTTGCCAAGTTTTAACACCCACGCTTGGCAGGCGGCTAAGCCTAACAAAAAAATCTATTTTTTTTCTATAAAAAGAAAGTGAGGACGTATAGGCTGAGTGGCCATCCCTATTCGTCTATTATTTTCTACTGTGCCTAGTGCCTCAGTGTCAGAGTTAATGTGCCGCCCCAAGGCCTTTGACATGACTTATTTTTAGAATAAGTAAGTTCGATGTATTTCGTATATTATGTTTGTGTTAATAAAGGTTCTGGATCACGACCACAAACCGGAAGACGCAGCGTAGGTAGGCCTCCCCCTAGGTGGACCGACGACATTGTAATAGTCCCGGGCAACCGGTGGATGCATAATATGGCAGGTTGTCGTACAGTGTGGCGGTCCAACGGGGAGGCCTTCGCTCAGCGGTGGAAGTTTCCAAGATGATGATGATTAAATATATTTTAATTTATTATTATTTTTTGATGACATTGTTTCACAAGCTGATGAGAGAGCTCTCTCATGTCGAAAATCACAAACACATCACTGTGTTTTGGCATTTTACTTGAGTGCTAGTTCCCTTTCCAGACTTGGTATGGATCTTGTTATGGATGGTGTATCTTCCACCTCACCGTCATTTAACTGTGGTCTGAGGTCTAACACAAGGCCTGTTAATAATACAAAATGGCTATAGTTTAGGACTAACTATTACACTTTTTCTAGGAGGTTGTCCAGAGAATGAACATGCGGTAGTTTGCTCTACCTCATGCCAGCCGAGCTGTGCCCAGCGCACTCCTGGTGCCTGCTCAAGGATATGCAATCCTAAAATCGTGTGCGAATGTAATAAAGGACTCGTAAGGAAAGCCAGCGCCAGCAGCGAGTGTATCCCTGCTGACCAGTGTTAAGTCCAGGATATTCCACGTTTCAAGCACATTTTTAACGCGATCGATTATTAGTCTAAAGCTGTATCATGTAGGGTCACATTTAGCGGAGCAAAAATATAGCAGTTTTTTTTATACAATTAAGTGACGGGGCTAGCAAGACGTTCGCCTGGTGGTAAGCGTCACGCCTGCCACTAACAGTAGCAGTGCCAGATTTGTGAACTTGCGAACACAATCCTGCACCGCACCGCACTGCGCTCGTCCCCCTGAGATATTAGATGTTAAATCTCTTCATACCCAGTAATTTCTCTGGTAACATTGCCCTTTAAATCGGAATACAGTTATGCTTGCACTACTACTACTGCTTGGCGGTTGAATAACTGGCAGGGGTGTGGTACTTCCCCAAGCCGACTCTGCAGTAGAGTCCTACCACTACAAAAAGTACGCATAAAAGTGCGTGTCAAGCTTCGATTTTTGAAGATTTTCTCAGATTAGGTACTCGAAAAGTATCGAAATTAATAATTTTTCAACCATATAAAGTTCCCCAAAATACTATTATCGTTTAAAACATTATTTTGTTATGTGACTATGTCCTGTAATTAGGACATAACTGAAATGTTACGCTTTTAAAAAAAATACAATTGATTTCAACTTCGAACACCTGGATGACATCTTCATATTTTCTAGTAATTTTGGTTTAAAAATCCAACTACTGAACCGATTCGTATACAATTTATATGGGACCACTTCAGAAGTATTACCTACCAAACAAAAAGAATCATCAAAATTAATTCTGAATTGGCGGAGTAATCGCGTAACATACATACAAAAAACACATACAGTCGAATAGAGAACCTCCTTTTTTGAAGTCGGTTGAAAAGTTTAAAAATAGGCACTGATTCGATATGATATTTTGTTTTCATTCTATTAATCGTGTTTTCAACCAAAGAAGATACCAAGACGGATGTTCGTCTGAAAAAATATATTTTTGGTTTTAAGTAGCATTGATGCGAGGAGCTACTTTAGAATATCAGCTCTTAAAAAATAAAATAAAAATACCATTATTTAACCAGGGGCCGTACCATGAACTCCTTATTGCGGGCCGAATAGGCTTAGCTGCCGACGCTGTGCGACTGTGAATTATAACGCCCCGTTATACGGTTCGCGGTTACACAGCGTCGGCAGCTGAGCCTGTTCGGTCCTTTAATAAGAGTTCATGGTACGGCCCCTGGGCAGGTTCAGTCTCTTATGAAACGCGCCTGATCGTAGATAATATATCTATAACTACAGCCATTCAGTGCAAACTAATTTGTATGAGATAGTGTAAATTTTCCACTGTTGACTGCTTGACTCGTTGATGACACGCAGCTCCCGCCGGCTGTCCCGCGCGCGTCAACAGTACACTGGAATCCCGACACTGCAGTTTGCAAATAGAGAGCAAATTAGGTTGCTCTGAATATGAAATAAACTTACCTATACACCTATATTGTGGTTATTTATGTTTAAATACGCGTTTTCTATGGGAGTGAATCATCCGTACGTGGTACTATTATTTTATCTGTGCTATAACTACGACCATTTAATAATATTTATAATAATATTTTATATAATGTGTAACATAAACGTTCAACAATACTGAAGTTGTTGTATGCACTCATCATTATGAACATCTTTTACAATGGGGCCAAACCAGAAATTGCGAAAATTTCAGGCTATTCCATATATTATTTCCATATTATATTTTGACCAAGGTCAATTAGCTTTTTGTATGGAACAGCTATTTGTTTTCGCGCTTTCTACGTTAGCTCCATAGTAAAAGTTGTTCATAATGAAGAGTACATACATACCCTTCAGTATTGTTGAACCTTTTTGTTACACATTGTATAGTAGTATAATATTAAAAGAAAAATGTTATACAATGGGGATCCACACTGCATTTTTTCCGCTAGGCGCATCGTCGATGCGGCCATAGTCAACTGTCAATCTCATACATTTTGTTGTTTTTTCCACAACTGAATGGTTTTACTCTTATTAGACTCGGATCACCAGAGAGAATATGCTTTAGCAAGAAGACTTGCTTTTGCCACATCCGGACCAGCGGCGCGTCGCTGGCGCCATCTGCGATAAGTTTTGCCTGTGGAACATCATTGTATTTAATGTGTAATAGTAAAAAATAATAATAATGTGCTTTGAAATAAACAGTATACTTAACTCGATTTTTTATGAGACCCGCAGCCCGCAGTAGTGACGTGGTGGTGACGTATTTTCTAACGGGCTTACTTCAAAACGGTGCTTATAGTTAATCAGTTCTTAAACTTCTCTATCTTGTTCTTGCACGTGACACCTCAAGTCAGTGAGAAGTTTTCAGAGCATTGTTTGGTCTAGTTGGTATGGGGCCACCCTGAAAACACGTAAAAAAAAACAGCTGTTCCATACAGCAGATATTTTTTTCGCAATTTCACGGTTGGCTCTATAGTAAAAGTTGTTCATAATGATGAGTACAATGAAATCCTAGATGGATAACGGTGTTCAAACTTACAGCCTGTATAAATAGAAAAAAATGTTAGCTTACATATCCTTTCAATATATTTACATCTCTACTGGGGTTCTTATATTATAGAAATATTATTAATGAAATTATTACCCTAATTTCAATATAACTCTGTCGACATCTGTTCAACATCGCACGTGAGCCCCAAGATACAGGCCTCGCGCCTAGTTTGGGGCTCACCGTTATATTATCATTTGTTAAAACTGGATTTTTATGTCTGTAACTAATTTAAGTAACAATTGTACTACTCTATTTGGTAATAAACTATTAACAATAATTAATAATTATTAAAACTATTTCTATTTCTAACTATGAAACTTACGATTTTACTGAAATGTGTTTGATAAACCAGAGATAAACTTTTAACACTATTTATAAAACAAAACTCTTGACCTACTAGCACGCGCCGAGGACTAATTGCTCTTTCTCCGCGCGGGAACGTGATAAAGCTAGAATATGGATACGTCTGTCTCGTTTTCAAGGGGAAAAAAGATTGGATATCACGGCCCGCGTGCTAGGCGGGCAGTACTGTTCGTACCCAAAGGGTATACGGTCATCGATCAAAATACCTTTTGACAGAGGGGTAAGTACGCCTTGGCTTACCACCTCCAACGGTATGTGCTAGAAGCTGTCAGGTGATTAGAATACCCACGTATACAGGGTGTGGCGTAATTAATGGAAACCTTTATGTCTATGCATAGGAGACATCACGTTTTCATTAAAAAAAACAAGTTTGTAAAAGTCGCATACTATTCAACAGTCCGCGTTATTCAAGGAAAATGGCTAATCAAGGAATATCCTCGATCTGTCGATGGGTATAAGTCTTAATAGACGCATAATAAAATAAATAAAAATAAAATAAAATAAAATTTCTTTATTTTGGACAAATTATCCATAAGTGCAGTGTTAGTAATAGTGTTTGTGTGTGTGTGTGTGTGTGAATGTGTGTGTGTGTGTGTGTGTGTGTAGCCTATGATATTATTTTAGTAGTAATATGTAATGTGAAACGCTTATAGGCGCTGGTTTTCTTTACCATCACACACAGTCTCTCTGGTGCTATTTTTATTAAACAAAAAGGTTCACGCCGCAGCGATGCGAAACCAAATTAAATGTAACAAAATACGTGTTCATACAATTTCAGCGCTGTAACCCGTAACGCTAACGGCACGCTACGTGAGATGCGTTGGTAACGGCGCTACGTGATGACGCTACGAGAATTTGGCTGACGTAGCGACTACGGCGCAACTAGTCAACATTTTTAACGAGTATGCAGATATATATTTTACATTTTGTATGAAAAATCCGTACAGACAGTATAATAAAGTATACCCGTTTTTTATTTCTGTATAAAGTAGGTACTACTAGGTAAGTATGAAGATAAAAATAAGGAGGGAGGTACCAACTTACCAAGTAGAAATTTAACTGTGATATTATCTCTAGTGTGTTCCCCGTTTAATATCAGATAGAGTACAACTATTATGAAACAGGACATACTGTATAGGACTAGAGATACACTGTCTTATGCAGCATAAGATACTAAAACGTATTTTAAACCTATTTTAGTTAAAAAGTGTTTTGTCTTCTTTGTTCAAACTCAATTATTCGTAATTCGAAACAAATTGGCAAAATATTTTTTAACTAAAATAGGATTAAAATACGTTTTAGTATCTTATGCATGGGACGGATGGTACTTAAAATAATTTAAATTAACTTTTGCAAACTAACGCCTGATTCAGTCATTACCTTTTAGTAAGTAGGTATAACAAGAAACTTAAAAAAAAACTACTTCAGATTAATATGGGACCACTTCGGGAGTATACAATTTCAAAGATTATTTTTTTTTCAAAATCGGTCCACATTTGACGGAGAAATTGGTGAACATGCATAAAAAAAAAACATTCATACCGTCGAACATAGAACCTGCTTTTATGAAATCGGTTATAAAATACATTGTGTCAGAAGATGCCGCTCTTCCATTTATCCATTTCATACAATTAATGGTTACTAATTACTACTAGTAATTTACTACAATACAATGATACAATGATACAATGATTTTATTGGTCTGTGAAACTAGGTAAACATGATAAATATAGGTGATAATAATAGATACTAGGAGCTCTAGCTTCTACCTGGCTAAGGTATACAGACATATGGTTGTAAAATAATGAATTTAATATGGAAAAACTAAATTATTATGTAATTATTCAAACAGCTTACCGGTTAACACGTATTTGTCAATGAAAATAGTAACACACCTTAAATACAGCAAACTATACAGACAAATAGATAATGAATAATGATCAAATAATGATAAATATTATTTATGCAACTATTGGTATACATTCCATTTATCAAAAAATCAAAATCATATCTAAACAAATAAAGTTACTAAGTAAAATAAATGTCAGAAATAGTTTTTTATTTTTTATTTCACGTAATTTGGCATATCGCTTTGAGCCTTCTGCCAAATTTAAATTACGATTACAATCGATTAAACTAAATAAATTGTGCATGTCCAAAATTAAAATGTCAAGTTACATAATAAGAAAGAAATAGGATCGAACACAAACTTCAGGTAAAATAAAAAAAATAAATTATACTTTCTTTCCATCAGTGCGTAGGTAATGTAAAGCAGGTACTCATACTGTCATCATTTAGGAACATGTCCACGGAGTAGTAGCCTTTATTTACTAGCAAGTTATTTAATTGATTCTTAAAAATATTTATGTTATGAATACTTCTGATCACCTTTGGTATTTTGTTGTAAGGTAAGAGACCCAGTAGTCGACAGTTTCTGAACCTAGCTGTCTTTACAGCTTCGTTACGCCTCTGTTTGTTAACTTAGGAAAATTAAATTTCGTGATGTGGTTGCTGATTTATCATTCTTTTCATTTAATTTATTTTTAGAGTGATAGAAAAACAATAAAGTATTAAAATAATTGAAAAACCGTACAAGAGGCGATTTGTACCAGTACTCGACAGATTTGTACCAGTACTCGACAGATTTGTCCCAGTACTCGACAATTATTAACACCGATTTGAACTTTAGTACTTCAGCTTTAAGGTTCACATTAATTACATTTTCATATTGTTTTTTTGCATTGTGACCCAATAAACTGAAAATACAGAGAATAAACAGAACGAAAATAACCAAAGTAAAAGCTAAATGTCAGTGACAAAAGTAAAACTATAATTGCAAAATCCAGTACTATCAGAATCAATGTCCTGGCTTACTTACTGACTGACTGACAACGCACAGCGTAAGGTACTGGTCGAACAGAATTAAAATTTTAAGGGTGTATTTGCTTGCATGCGTAGAGATGTATTAAGAAAGCCCGGAGACGTCCACTACTGAACGAAGGCCTCCCACTTAGACCGCTACACTATACGACGACGTGCCATTTGGTTCCATCGGTTGCCCACGAATTTCACGATATCGTCGGTCCACCTAGCGGGAAGCCTGCCTACGCTGCGTCTTCCGGTTCGTGGTCATCACTCAAGAAGCTTTCTTCCCCATCGGTTATCAGTTATTTGAGCAATTGGCCTGCACATTGCCACTCCAACTTGCAAACTCTGAGAGCTATGTCGGTGACTTTGGTTCTTTGGTGAATATCCAAACCCTCGTCGTTTGGTCCCTCGTCCCAGATTTTATCGCGCAAAGTAACTCTCTTTCCATTGCACGTTGTGTGACTCTGAGTTTCTGCAAAAGGCCAAAAGTCAAATACCAATTTTCAGTCATGACTGGCAATACACTGATTGAAGGTTCTTGTCTTCAGGCACTGTGGGATTTTGGACGAGAAGATATTACGCAATTTCCCGAACGCTGTGCCCGTCCGAGTTAGATTCGGGCGACGTCTTAGTCGCAGTTGGACCTACCTAACTGAACCATCTGTCCGAGGTAGATAGATAGATAAACCATCGGCACGGGAACAACGTGGACATTGGACATGATTTTCGTCTTGTCCATGTTCATTTTGAGACCCTCCTATTGGGAAACGTTACTGAGGTCGCTGAGCATTGTATTGAGGTCCTCCAGCGACTCTGCCATGATGACCCTTATCGACAAATCGAAGGTGAGTGATGTCTATTAATGTTAGTGCCGAATCCGTTTCAGTCCAACAGTTTGAAAACATCCAACAACGCGTTCGTGAACAGTTTCGGTGAAATAACGTCTCCTCATCTCTCCCCTTTCTGCAATTGGATTGGTTTTGTGGTCTTGTCCTGCAATCGGATTGACATGGTAGCTTTTTTATACATGATAGCAGTTTTATACACTTCAACATTTCGATATACCTATAGTCGATATGACATCGCTGAAGGGACTGCAATACTGCCCAGATCTTGATTCGGGTCTCGACCCACTAACACCCTAGATATGTTAAATACCCTGGACTGGAAAGGAAAAGGCATAATTGTCAACGGCGCGCACTTCTCTCACCTACGGTTCGCCGATGATATCGTGGTCCTGGTCATGGCAGAATCGCTGCAAGACTTGCAAGAAATGCTGACTAGCTTAGCCGATGACTTTTATGTTATTAAGAGAACGGTAACACACTCTTGTGTTCCGCAACATTTGAGACATAACACGTTTTTTAACCACGCTAGCACCCCTGTTTGTGGTTGGAGATAAGAAAATGCATTTTCATCACAGTTGAAAAAATTTCGTGAATCTACAGAGGGATCATGCGGTGTATAGTACTCCTAGATCTCTCTGAACCACGTGCGGACATCTTATTCTCTGACTAGGGCACTTGTCTATGACAAGTTTTGGGAAACCCGCTGCCCAACTTTTACGTGCCGTTTAACAAATACTTCCAACCATTGGTAATCAGGGTTGTCGGTTAGTTTTTTTTTCCTATTTTGTTTTTGTAATATACTGACACTGTCCTGTGACTGATCTTTGATGACAGGAAACCCACTGTTTGCCTCTTTTTCTGTCTAAACAGTGAGTGAGCTCTTTGTTCAGGCTATTGAGCCGTGGCACATCATATCCTTTTGCAGCTGAGGAAGCTGAAGTTCCTCTTGATACTGTCTCAATAGCTTTTGCTATTTCTTTCATCCATTTTTTTCAGCCATGATCTCCTCTAAGGATATAAATGATATAGACAGAAAACTATTTATTCTATATTAAAATATAATTGGAGTATATTCAAATCATAAATCGAGATCATTGAGAGCACGAAACTAGTCCAATCGCAGAAAGGCGTGAGACATGGAGACGTTATTTCTTCGAAACTGTGCACAAACGCATTGGAAGACGTTTTCAAGCTCTTGGACTGGAACGGATTCGGCATCAACATTAATTGCGAATACATCACTCACCTTCGCTTTGCCGATGATATAGTCATTACAGCAGAGTCGCTAAAAGACCTTAATACTAAGATCAGCTATCTCAGTAAATTTTCTCAACAGGTGGGTCTTAAAATTAACACGGATAAGTAAAAATCATGTCCAATGTCCATGTTGTGCCCGTACCATTAGTCGTTGGGAACAATTATCTCGAAGTTGTTGTTAGGTAGGTCCAACTTTAATCCGAGGTCGCCCAAAGAATCCAACTGGGATGGGCAGGGTTCGGGAGATTGCGTAATATCTTCTCGTCCAAAATCCCGCTATGCCTGAAGACAAGGGTGTATGTGTAATTAACACGGATAAGTAAAAGTCATGTCCAATGTCCATGTTGTGCCCGTACCATTAGTCGTTGGGAACAATTATCTCGAAGTTGTTGTTAGGTAGGTCCAACTTTAATCCGAGGTCGCCCGAAGAATCCAACTGGGATGGGCAGGGTTCGGGAGATTGCGTAATATCTTCTCGTCAAAAATCCCGCTATGCCTGAAGACAAGGATGTATGTGTTGCCAGTGATTACATATGGAACTGAAACGTGATCTTTAACTGCTGGCCTTTCGGAAAAACACAGAGTCACACAACGGGCAATGAAGAGAGCTATGCTCCGAGTAACTTTGCGCAATAAAATTCGGAACGAGGATACTCGCCAAAGAACCAAAGTCAGCAACATAGCTCGCAGGGTTTGCAAGTGGCAATGGACACATCGCTCAAAAAACTAATAACCGATGGGAAAGAAAGGTTCTTGAATAGCGACCACGTACCGGAAGACGCATTTAAGGAAGTCCACTAGGTGGACCGACGATATTGTGAAATTTACGGGCAACCGGTGGATGCAAATGGCAGGTTGTAGTACAGAGTGGCGGTCTATCTACCTTTTAGACCACCACACTGTACTATCGTTCAGCAGTGGACATCTCCGGGCTGACGATGATGATGATAACCTTCAAATCGTCAGTGAACCGCAAAGTTCTAGGCAAGCGTGCTCTTTTTCAAACAACATCGTCGCTTGACATCTGCATGTGTGATGGCGGTCAAATGCTAGCCTATTATTAACTTGAAAACAAAAATTGCATGAATAAACACAAGTAGGTATCTTACACAAAAATATAGCGACTAGTGCAATGAGCGATCGATGTCCTTATCGCCAACCACCGATATCTTCCAGACTTTAAAATACATATGGTACCCTCATTATTTTTTATTCACGTGAAAATCTAGGCACGTGAAAGAAAGCTACTGCCTCTGTCACAACCGTAAACCGTATCACGACGCAATAGGGTTTAAAATATACTCTATGTCGACATTACCTGCAATTAGTCAAACATGTCCCAGTACCCGTCAAGTTTAATTTTAATATTGACGAGTATTGGGTCAATTAGGGATATGATGTACCAGTAGATGTCACATGCAAAAAAAGATGCTAGTAATAAAAAGAAAACAATTATATAGGTTTTGATCGTTAGGTAACTAACTTAAGTGTTACACAAAATAATTACATTTACCAAAGCGGCCCACTGAACATCCGAAACTTAGAAACAACTGTGGTGCGCAGTACTACAATTCAGTAACTAAACCTCACAAAAAACACAAATTTCGGAATCGCTAACTTTGAAAGATCTTTTCTCCAGCGCTATTGTATTTAATGGCTTTATGTTTCTATTCTAATTATCTAGCATATTACCAAAAATGTGTTGGCATAAAAAGTTTTTATTTAGTTCGCGGTAGAAATAAATAGCAGGCTATTTTTTTGAATCTGTCGAGTACTGGGACACTGTCGGAATTAGGGTCTCTTACCTTAAATAATCGGCCCCATACAAAATACACTTTTGTTCAGA
Organism: Erannis defoliaria; assembly: GCA_905404285.2. Taxonomy (NCBI): domain Eukaryota; kingdom Metazoa; phylum Arthropoda; class Insecta; order Lepidoptera; family Geometridae; genus Erannis; species Erannis defoliaria. The sequence goes on along the minus strand of FR990084.1, from coordinate 16,117,749 downwards.
AACGTTGTATTGGATGGGGTATTATATAATTTTCCTTCAAGTCTACTTCCCTCGGGCCATATTTTAAAAAACTCAGGATAAATACAGCAATTTCGGATACAAATAAACAAGGTAAAGTTAAGATTTTTAGTCGAATGAAGTTGTTTTTACAAGAGTCTCTTCTTTTTAGAGCGCAAATAGATCGGATACAGCGCTTTTGAGCCTTGAACACCTTAAGGCGGTCGGTCGAGTTACCCCAAAACAAAACCCCATAGCGCAGTATCGATGCAGCATGACCATAGTACGCTGTGAGCAACGCTGCCTTATTAGCTACTTTACGTAGTTGGAAAAGCGCATAGGCAAATTGATGCAACCTCTTAGTGATACTATCTATATGGGGCTTCCATGTTAGTCTATTATCTATGGACAGTCCCAGGAATCGTGTTAGTTATATTTCAGTCACCCTTTTTCCTTCGTATTGGATGTCAAAATTCGTTAAATTATTATGCCTATTCCTAAAGTACATGAAATGAGTTTTGTCAAAATTTATATTAAGATTATTACTATTCAACCAATTTATCAAAGATGTCAATGTATTTTTAATGTCCTTTTGTAGCTCAATTAGATTGTCATGAATGAAAATAATAGTACTGTCATCTGCAAACAACGTCATTTGATGATTTGTAGCGTTTGGAAAGTCATTTATGTACAGTAAGAATAATAATGGCCCTAAGACGCTACCCTGAGGCACACCATGACGGACTAATTTTCTATCTGATTCATACGCTATTATAGTGGTGGTTTTTAGACACAATCTACTAAGTTGAGTGATTTGCCATCTGTCTTTTAGGTACGACTCGATCAAATTAAGTGCATTCCCTCTGACTCCATATCTCTCTAGTTTTCCCAATAGAATGTCATGATGAACATTATCGAAGGCTTTTGACATGTCCATGTATAGCGCTACTGCTTTCAATTTTTTATCAACACTAGTCATTACATTATTAAGAAACTTATAAATAGCCATATTTATTGTTTTACCCCTCCTAAAGCCATACTGACAGTTTGACAATATGTTAAACTTCTCAAGAAAGTAATACAGTCTGTTGTAGATTACTTTTTCAAATATTTTAGAGAATACCGGAATAAGCGCAACTGGACGATAATTTCCTACATGGCTTCTTTCCCCTTTTTTATAAAGCGGTTTTACTATCGCAATTTTCAGCTGCTCTGGGAACACACCTTGCTCCATGCAGAGATTAATTATGTAACTCAAAACCGGGGCTATCACTACTGCTACATCTTTTATTACCTTAGTCGCTATGCCATCTATACCTACACTATTAGTGTTTTTCATCGCGCTTATGATTTTTATGATGTCAAAAGGAATCGTAGGAGACAGAAATAAAGATTCTGCTTTTTGAGTTTCATACCTTTCGTTAATGTTCTTCCTTTTAGAATCTCCTTTATTTTGGGCAACATTAACAAAGTAATCATTGAAATAGTCCGCAATTTTAGTGGGATCAACGACTGTATCTCCTTCAGTGGTCATAATGTGCGAAATAGTATCATCGGGTATAATAGTACTAGTTACTACGTAAATAGTACGTAAATACAGTAATAGTAGTAAATACATATTAATGTCTTTACTATAGGTGTCGACCATGTGCTGTTGGGGGACCAACCCCAAAACCTTGATACGCGGGTTAGGGTGCTGCTAAGAAGAGGAATGGCCACTTCGGCTCGTTACTGGTGCAAAGTGTGGAAATCTCTGCCGGAATTCCACAACCTCGTGTTCTCCGAGTTCTAGAGTGCATAGGTTGTAAATAGGTTTTACCCGCGCTCCACCCTAGAACGCACCCATGCTTAGCATAATAACTGGAGTAGACTACACGTCCTGTTTCGAAGTTTTTGCGAAGCAGGACGCAGCCGCACGCGCGTCGCGCTGTTTCCACTCTTTGAAAAAGGTCACCGGATGTGATCGAAACTGTAGTCTGAGTATCCGATTTAATCAAACGTGAGTATTCTCGTTTAAATAAAACAATAAGCAGATAATCAGACTTAAAATCTAAGCTCTTTGCAATACGGAATAGATAGCGCCAGATGCACAAATGCGGAAAAGGGATAAACATTATTTTTAATCACTGTACAACTACTTACATAGTTAACACTATAACTACTTAAGTAGTGCTGAAACTGAGCGTGACCTTATGCACGAATCATTGGCAACAGTAGCGAAAATCCACCGTAGTATTGTATTGACGCGCGCGCACAGCCAGCATGAGTCGTTAACGAGCCAAGCGTTACAGTGGAAAATTTACACTATCTCATACTAATAAAGTACAAATTAGCTTGCACTGAATATTACAAAGTTGTACTTATAGTCCCATATAAATTTTATCGAAATCGGTTTAGTTATTTGGTTTTTAAATTAAAATTACTGGAATAAATCAGAATAACTGGAAAATATGAAAATGTCATCCAGGTTGTAGAAATTGAAGTCGGTTGTTTTTTTAAAAAAGGGTATTATTATTAATTACTTTTTTCTTATTATGAAGGTACCTTTTGAATTTTTTTTTTCTTGTATATGTGTGGATCTGCCAAGGTAGAAGAAGGTGCTGGTAGAAGCCAAGTGGTGGCTTTCGCTCGTCCATTCTCCTGCCGGGGTATCCCCCATACCACCAGTTAAATTACTGGGTATACAGAAATCTAATATCTCAAGGTGTAAGTAAGTTCACAATTCTGGCACTGCTACTGTTATGGGCAGGCGTAACGCTTACCACCAGGCGAACGTCTCGCTCGTCTATAAAAAAATAAAAACACTGTTTAAACTATCACGGTTATTTACTATAGTTATATTATTATTAACGGGATATTTACCGTGATTATGTTGTGAAATGAGGTCCCGATATTTCGGCGCAGTTGCATGCAAAATGTTCACGGCCAGACTGAAGAACGCGGGTGGATGTCAAGAGTTCGAAAAACATTTCACAACATAATCACGGTAAATATCCAGTAAATAATAATATAACTTTAAATTAAAAAACACGCTCTCGCACTGGAGAAAGCACAGAGAGCAAGCTCAGGTGGCATTACTTCTGTAATCGTCCGAAGTCTGCCAATACCCCGCCGCCATCTAATCGGCTTACGGCCTTAATCCGCCCACACCGGAGATTGCCCCGATACGACATGGATATCTCACAATAGATCAGTTCACTCGGATCCTATCAGGTGTTGAATGGTAACTGGCTTTAGGAGATTCATTAGAATTTGTCTTTGTGTTACGCCTGGTTACATAATGTTAAGATATCATTTCATCATCATCATCATCATCAGCCCGTAGACGTCCACTGCTGAACGAAGACCTCCCCCTTAGACCGCCACACTGTACGACAACCTGCCATTTGCATCCACCGGTTGCCCGCGACTTTTACAATGTCGTCGGTCCACCTAGTGGGAGGCCTTCCTACGCTGCGTCTTCCGGTTCGCGGTCGCCACTCAAGAACCTTTCTTCCCCATCGGTTGTCAGTTCTTCGAGCGATGTGGCCTGCCTATTACCACTTCAACTTACAAACCCTGCGAGCTATGTCGGTGACTTTGGTTCTTTGGCGAATATCCTCGTTCCGGATTTTATCGCGCAAAGTAACTCCGAGCATAGCTCTCTCCATTGCCCGTTGTGCGACTCTGAGCCTCTCCAAAAGGCCAGCAGTTAAAGACCATGTTTCAGTTCCATATATCATCACTGGCAACACACACTGGTTGAAGACCTTTGTCTTCCGACACTGCGTGAAATATCATTTATACCGGCTCATTGGTAACTAGATAACAAACCTCTTATTTTATATAAGGAGCGAGATATGTCATATCGCGCAGTCAAATGACTCCGTGAAAACGACCCCAGGGACTATCTCGCCTATCTGCGCTCACTAAGCGAGACGCGCGCTATCCCTTTTGCTCTCATATAATACGCTTTTAAAAAAAAAACATCCGACTTCAACTTCGAAATACCTGGATGACATTTCGAATATAATTTTGATTTAAAAACCAAATTACTGAATTGATTTCAATGAAATCTATGTGTAATGTAATATATGAGACCATCTCTGAAGTATTACCTACCAAACAAAAAAAGAATCATCAAAATCAGTTCATAAAAGGCGGAGTAATCAGACTTCAGAGGTGATCCTATATAAATATTAACGAATTCGGGTGTAAGTAGTTTGGTTTTCAAACCAAAATAACTCGAAAAATGAATATGTCGTCCAGGAAGTTGACATTGGAGTCTGTTTTTTTTTTAAGTATTATGATTTGATAGTTGATTTGATCGAGATTGTTCTTAGATAAACAGCTGAACCGATTTTGATGTAGTTTTTAAATTTTGTTGCTTCGATAGACAAAAGATATTTACTTACACTAAAAATAAGAACAGAAATTACCTCCTAAAGCCAAGACAAACCCAAGCATATAACCCTGTCTGATGTAATTATCAGTTTAATACATTTTGTTTTATATTAGGTCTTTACCTATGAAATTGCCGTTTTGTATGGAATAAGTGAAAGTACTTATTTTTTGAAACTTTTTTATTTCTGTTAATCAAAGTAATCACCCATGCAATTGACGCATCTTTGCCAACGAACTGGCAGTTTATTGATGCCCTTCTTGTAAAAATTAGCTGGACGGGGAGGCAACAAACTCTTCAAAGGCATTTTGTACTGCCTCTCGGGAATTGAATTTTTTACCCACTAAAAAGTTGTCTAAATTTTGGAAATAGTAATAGTCGGTAGGTGCAAGGTCTGGTAAGTATGGCGGATGAGGGAGAGCTTCCAACCCCAGCTCTTGCAGCTTAGAGACTGTCTGTAGCTGCAGCGCGAGACAGGTCTCGACGCGTACGTTGCGCTGGCGATCGTTAAGTTCGTGGGGCACCCATCTATCAAGTTTTTTTTCCTTGCCTATTTGTCGCAAATGGATCAAAATTGTTTTGATGCTAACATCATAAGCTGCTGCTAGCTCAGCTGTAGATAGAGTTTCGTCAGCTTCCACAATCGCCTTTAATTCATCATTGTTGACCAAAGTCTCCGTACGCCCACGAGCTTCAATTTTCAAGTCAACATTTTCAGAACGGAACCGGGAAAACCAATAACGGGTTGTGCTTTCGTTTGTACAGTTCTCTCCGTAAACGTTTTTGATGTTACGAGCCGTTTATGTCGCGTTGGTGCCACGACGGAACTCACATTCCATAATTACACGAATTTTTCAAAGTATCCATTATGACGAAAAATGTTCAAATGTAATGAAAATACAACGCTAATCAATAAATAAAAGACTGAGTTTGTAAAAAAAATTTCATGTTTTTAAGACAAAATTAATTTGATATCAGAATACAAAGCCATTCCAAACTTTTCTTCTATTTGAAATTACCAGTACTGAAGAACGGCAATTTCATAGGTAAAGACCTATTATTAGTACCTACTCGTACCTACTTACCGAAAGGAGTTGGATATGGAGCTCTTTTTCACTGTATTTTTTCCAGCTATACTGTGTACAGTGTACACCCATATAAGTAATATAAACAATTTATGAATTGTCAACTATTATGAATCAATTAAATTGAGAACTCAACTCGCACTTGTCCAGTTCTTATCACACTTTTTTAAATTATATCACTTGCTCATGTAATACACAGCAGCGGGTCCCGAACCGTCGATATCTAAAGTAGGACGCTTGAATATGCAAAGAAAACGCGGCTAAAAGCCAACCACAGATAAGAAAATGGTACAGATTAATACATCTGTTCACATTGTCAGTGAAGCTATGGCTTGTCTAAAGGCATGTGATATTTTGGCCTAGTTCATACAAGAAGCATGAGGAATTTGTACCACTAGGCTACCTGCGTATGGGAAATGTCCGAAGCCTTTAAGTTGATAATTTTGACGGCTCACAGAACGGACGAGATAATGTATATAATCGGTAAAATGTCCGAAGCCTGTAGGTTGATAATTTTGACGGCTCACAGAACAGACGAGATAATGTATATAATCGGTAAAATGTCCGAAGCCTTTAGGTTGATAATTTTGACGGCTCACAGAACGGACGAGATAATGTATATAATCGGTAAAATGTCCGAAGCCTGTAGGTTGATAATTTTGACGGCTCACAGAACAGACGAGATAATGTATATAATCGGTAAAATGTCCGAAGCCTTTAGGTTGATAATTTTGACGGCTCACAGAACGGACGAGATAATGTATATAATCGGTAAAATGTCCGAAGCCTTTAGGTTGATAATTTTGACGGCTCACAGAACGGACGAGATAATGTATATAATCGGTAAAATGTCCGAAGCCTTTAGGTTGATAATTTTGACGGCTCACAGAACGGACGAGATAATGTATATAATCAGTAATGTTTTTTTCTTACTTACTTTAATAAAACTATTCGAGTATTGTTATTTTTTATATGAAGTGTTTCCACACTTTAGATTTTTCTATGATTTTAAAGCTTAAACAGTAAGAAAAACTATGACCTCTGGCAGGACTCGAACCTGCACGAGCAATCTCTGGGTTGCCGTCCCGACTGCTTTGCCAATTAAGCTACAGAAGTCTCTGCCTTACCCGTCACAATTTACAGATAGCGCCACCAACGCTTTAGTTGATAGCTTAAAAACAGTTTGAAACATTTATTTTTTATTTTTAGACTATTTTAGTTAAAAATTGTTTAGTCAATATCATTCGAATAAAGAATTGAGTTTGAAAAAAGAAGGCAAACACTTTTTAACTAAAATAGGTTTAAAATACGTTTCAATTTTTTATGTATCAGACAGATATTGTGGTTCAACTATGCTTACGCGATGTCGCGTTTACTATGGAAGTAAATCTTCTTCATCATCATCATCAGCCCGGAGACGTCCACTGCTGAACGAAGGCCTCCCCCTTAGACCGCCACACTGTACGACAACCTGCCATTTGCATCCACCGGCTGCCTGCGACTTTCACAATGTCGTCGGTCCACGTAGTGGGAGGCCTTCCTACGTTGCGTCTTCCGGTTCGCGGTCGCCACTCAAGAACCTTTCTTCCCCATCGGTCTTCAAAATCTTTTTCACGTTTTATTGTAGTGATAGGACTACTGCAGAGTCCGCCTGGGTAAGTACCACACCTTTGCCAGTTATTCAACCGCCAAGCAGTAGTGTACAAGCATTACTGTGTTCCGGTTTGAAGGGCAATGTTACCAGAGAAATTACTGGGTGTGAAGAGATTTAACATCTAATATCTCAGGGTGACAAGCGCAGTGCAGTGCGGCGCAGGATTGTGTTCGCAAGTTGACAATTCTGGCACTGCTACTGTTATGGACAGGCGTGACGCTCACCACTAGGCGAATGTCTAAAGACGACTCTTAATTGAAAAAAGTAATTTATAAAAAACTTTTTCCCATTCTTTCGACATGCCCATTCACGCCTTACAAACCTTGTTTAATCCTACAATTGTATTTGTTTCTTGCTACTTACTCAAATCTAGTACTCTAGAGTTGACAAGACTTGTGATTGGGAGCAATGTAGTCTTAACGGTGATGTTATTTGTCAATATGCTCTCCTCACCCTGGCCTGAGTATGAATTTTGGCCGATTGCGAGGATTTCTTGAGGGGATAACTGTGGAGAAGTATGTATTTATTTAATGATGGGCTCGCAGCATAATATGCTGATGTGCCTATAACACAGTGTTGAAAATATAAAAGTAAATAAGTCTGTTGAGTCCATCTCCTCCATTTCTTTTCTTATAAATTTATCTAGATTACGAGTATTCTTAAATGCATTCATGGATTTCGATGAGACCACATCCTCATGCAACCTGTTCTTATTTGTAAACAACTCTTTTGCCAAGAATGTGATGTAAGTAATTTGTTAAAATAGATTCGTTCACAATTCTAGCACTGCTACTGTTAGTGGCAGGCGTGACGCTTACCATCAGGTGAAAGACTTGCTCATCTCATCACTGGACTCTATAAAAAAAAAAGTAGTATGCATATTGCTCGTATTCTTTCTTTGTCGGTACTGTTTTTACATCTGTGGCAACCACTTCCCCCCGTGCTCTCTGCGTACGCTCCCGAGAGTTGCCATTTGTTCGCAGACATTCTATCGGCAGACGGTCTTTAGGGACTACCTACTGACATTCTTTCCGCACGCCATCCTCACCTCTCGAGCGTCACCATTAGGGCATAATGCGGTACGCGCCATTCCACATTCTACCATCCGCCATTTCGGTGGTTCCGCCATTTGAACCGGTTCCGCCAGTCGGTCGGATTATATTACGCACGGGTATGAGATTCTGTGGTATGAGTGAGATTTCTTATCGTATTTTTTTTGTTGCTTTCGAGTGGCAACACTAGCGAGACGTTCGCCTGGTGGTAAGCGTCACGCCTGACTCTAACAGTAGCAGTGCCAGAATTGTGAACTTACGAATACAACGATCCCCAAGCCGCCTGCCATGCGTGGGGATTATGGCAACACCTCCCTCTAAGGGAGAGGCCTTCGTCCAGCAGTGGACGTCTTCCGGCTGTTGATGTGTGTGTGTGTGAATACAATCCTGCGCCGCACTGCACTGCGCTCGTCACCCTGATATTCGATGTTAAATCTCATCATACCCAGCAGTTTCTCTGGTAACAATGCTCTTCAAACCGAAACAAAATAATGCTTGCACACTACTGCTTGGCGATTGAATAACTAGCAAAGGTGTGGTACTTCGCCAGGCAGACTCTGCAGTAGAGTCCTACCACTACAAAAATGTTTTTAATAAGCATACTCGTAGTAGGAGAAGCCTATGGAATGAGGAAGTTGATTTTGATGTTTTTTTAATGCAATGGACTGACGAGAAAAGCACCCGTTCGCCTGGTGGTAAGCATTACGCCTGCTCATAACAGTAGCAGTGCTAGAATTGTGAACTTGCGAACAAAATCCTGCGCCGCACTGCACTGAGCTCGTCACCCTGAGATATTGGATGTCAAATCTCCCCATGCCCAGTAATTTCTCTACCTGCACGCTGTTACTTGTTACTTTACTTTGCTAGATACTTTTTAAACCATAATTATGTATTGTGGTCGATTTTTGAGGTTTTAGTTGAACTAATTAAAATATTGCTGTCACTTTTTTACTAGGCTGTCAGCTAAGGACAGCAATACTTTAGTTAGTTTAGTTCTGTCAAAATAAACCGTCAAAATCGACCACATTGTGTATTTATCATATTCGGCTACGACGTTACTTACTTTAAGTTAGAAACTCTTTAGTCCCTTTATTTTAACTTTTTTTGTTTTGTTTTCGTAAACATATATATAGCGATGATACCTTTAACATTAGCACGTAACAAACTAGAAGTATTCATGGGAGAACTTTCATTTTTGAATATTTAGGTATATGAAGTGTCTCCACACTTTGTGTATTTCTAAAAACCCAAAGTGTGGGTTACGCAGGTGCAAGTCCTGCCCGTAGTCTTAATTTTTCATAAGGTCTATACTTAAGTCTACATTAAAAACATAGTTTAATTCTTAATTCTCATCTTGACGCTATAAAAGTCTCAACTTTTCCCAGTCGTCACTGAAACAAGTCACTGTCACAAGACACGGAGATGCTCAGATGACTCGCTAAAATAGGGTAGATGACTGATGTTTATATCGTTGAAACCAATAGCTTTAATGAAGAATTTAAGTAAATATAGTATGTTTATTGAAAAACAATTTAAATCGGTTAATAATGTTCTGATATATGAGCGTTTAAAGTTTTTGTTAGAGACAACTCTGTCCCTTTCCAACAAAACAAAAAATGACGTCACGCCTTACTTGTCAGAATATAATTTATATGGGGTACTGAGAAGTGACGTCACGATTTGCGGTTTCTTCTCTCTGTCTAGCATGATATTAAAATGCTTATAAGTTGCTTAATTTTGATCAGATTTTCATTTTGTTTTCTTTAATCAGCTATATTTATGCGCCACATTTTAATAGGACAATAAAAAAATACAGTCATCTAGCCTATTGTCGCACTGTATTATATTGTTAGTACTTATAAAAAATAAAAATAAATAAATATTGGGCGGACATTTATTACACACAGCGCCATCTAGCCCCATACTAAGCAAAGCTTGTATTATGGAAACCAGATAGCTGATAGAATACTTATATACATTTTTGTTTCGTAAATACATACTTAAGATATATAACTACACCACTATACTACTTATGTACGATTGAATGCATTAAGTACATTCTCACGGCACAGAATACCCCGTAGTAATGAATCCCCAGTTAAAATACCCGCCGGCTGGCTAATCTGACCCCTCGCATAACACGTACTCTCCGTCGTGAATTATCAACAGAATAACATTTTACACTCGCTGTTTACGGGCGACCTTAAATTAAACTTCCTCGACAATGGCAGCTTTTTATATGAAAAGTACGGTTTTGTAACTGCTTGTGTAAAAGACGAATTCCCTGCTGTAGGATGTAGGCACGACCTTCATTCTGCAAAATGTTTTTCTTCGTTTTTCTAGGCGCGGTATAAGAGCCAGTACCTGCTACTGTGGTTATTTAATAGTAAAAATAAAATAAAATAAATATTGTGTGACATTTTACACACAGCGCCATCTAGCCCCATACTAAGCAAAGCTTGTATTATGGAAACCAGATAGCTGAAAGAATACTTATAAACAAATTTTTTTTTCGTAAATACATACTTATAATACATACTACACCCAGACACAGAAGAAACATCTATCTTCTTCACATACATTTTTGTCCTGGGTGGGGATCGAACCCACGCCCTACAGCGCCCTACAGCTCTGAAAGCAGACATGCTACCAACTGAGCTACAAGGCTGTCAATAGTAGAGTTCTATTATTATTTACGGGATATTTACCGCGATTATGTTGTGAAATGAACCAACCGTGATAGTTTAAAACAGTGATTTAATAGTAGATTACACACCTAGGGAGCAAAAAGTAAAGAATGTCTCAGATCTCATGTATTGCCTCCAGAGGCGACAGCAAGGGTGACACACATGAGATCTGAAGCTTCTTTACTTGCACCCGTGTTTTTTTTTCTTTGTTATTGGCATCGCACGTTGTGCATTCTGCCAGTGTCAAGTTTATGAATTTTCTGGTATCTTTTATTAAAATCAAGTCAAATATGTCATTAAATCACAGTCAGTCACACGAAACCAGTCATAGTCGAGTCCAAGTCATGCCCTAGTAAAGTTGTGGCGACTTTACTATGAGCTTCTACGGAGTTTTGAAAACAACACGAAAAGACATGTTTCAACACATTATATCACTTGCCCACTCTCGTGCATATAATTCAACACTCAATGAATAAAACACCACCATTTTAAATCATTAATTCGCGAAAAAACACAAGTTTAAGAAAATAATAGAATGCAACGACATGATTTTTCCGTGTTCCCGCCAAAACCTCTGCTCCCGTGTTGTCCGTGTTGTGTGTAAGTATCCGCTGCGGAGAGGAAGTGGTTCCTTCGCTCCGGGTAGCGGGGCAAAAGTAACCACTTTCGTCCCGCTGGTATTTAAAGGAAATTTACCGTGATTACGTTTTGAAACAAACTCCTGTGTTTTGGTGCAGTTGCATAAGCCATGTTCACGGGCAGACCGGAGAATTTGGGTGGTTGTACGATAAATCTATATTTGGTAACAAAACACAATAGGCTTCATTCCAAGTAATACCAGTCGAGTTCTTGAGGTACCCTGCCACCATGCTATGGTTTTCTTCTGGTGTTCTGCTTCGAAGGCAGATTCAAACCTCATTGTTAAAATTTATTTGTAGTGGTAGGGCTCATAATAGAGGCCGTTGGGCTGTGGCCTGGGGAAATACCACACCTTTGCCAGTTATTCCATCGCCAAGCAGTAGTGTGCAAGCATTACTGTGTTTCGGTGTCAACGGTTAACAGCTCAGTTAGCTGGAATAGTCGCACCTGACCGGAACAAGAATCCAATTAGTTTCAGACTTATTGATTGAAATACCGCCGGCTGAATATCGCCAGTTAGCCATAGATTACTTTTCATAGATCCCGCAAACATTTGAATAAATCGCGTTGCGGATATTGAAAAGCATGATCTGTATCAAGATTACGCCATAAGTATACACAACTAGGTATATTTAATAAATAAAAATTGTTGTACTGAAATGTTTATTTTGTTATTCATTGTACTCATGTGTCGAAAGAGTTGGGAAAGAGTCAAAATACCTACAGCATGAAACGAGTAAAGGAAACTGACTAGACACACTAGCGTAGTGACGTATTATGAATGTGACCTATCAGGGATAGCGACGAAATAGCTTATGTGACGAAAGGTCATCGCATCCATAATTTTGAGTGCGGAATCCATACGAGACAATCTATAAATATAGCACTGCGAGTACAGGTATTTCAAATATCCCAGTGTAGGGCGGAATTCTAATAAAGGAGCGATTAAAATTATACCGATTCAAGATAAATATTAAAATTCATGAACGAACACTTAGCTTGGGATGAGGCGACGTGTCGGTATTCTAAGAAGGCCGTGGTGAAAATTATTTTAACGATACTGTAGAAACGAATTACACATAATACAATATATTGTGTTTATTTCTATTCGAACTATGCGTCAACTTCGTGCTGACTATTTCTGTCAAGAGCATGATAAGGCAAAGTAGAATTTTGTTAAGGGGTAGAATATGGAGCGCCACTGTCTCGCTTGCACATTTCCTAAAGAAAAAAACTGATTATAGAGTTATTGCGATTGGTAAAGCATTATAAAGGTTTAGTAATAATAATAATAATAAAAATAAGTAAAAAATAGTAACAATAATATTTTTACCAAACACAGTTTTAATACATAAAGTAGGCAATATATTTACCGTGATTATGTTGGGAATGAAGCTGGTGATACTTTGGAACATTTGCATGCAGCATGTACACGGGCAGACTCGCTACATAATCACGGTAAATAATTATATAACTGAAACATACAATCCCATTTTAGAACCTTAATAATGATATTGTTGCAACTGAAACATACAATCCCATTTTAGAACCTTAATAATGATATTGTTGCAACTGAAACATACAATCCCATTTTAGAACCTTAATAATGATATTGTTGCAACTGAAACAATTGTATCTGATTTGGATGCTCAAAGTAATGGGCGCTAATGAACTTACGCTTATTACTGGACTTTGTTCTCAATGGTCTGGGTACCGTTTCAATGGTCATGGGCAGGCGCTATCTTTTACCATCAGGAGAGAGTCGTCTTCGTCTTATTAATAATTTAAAAAAAAAAACAATTGCGATTTTACGTAATAAATATGTTCCACTAGATTCCCACTAGGTGGACTGATAGACGACAGTGTGAAAGTCGCGGGTAACCGGTGGATGCAAATGGCAGGTTGTCTACTCTGCAGTAGCCTCACGGTCTAGGGGGAGGCCTTTGTTTAGCAGTGGAGCAGTGGACGTATCCGGGCCGATGATGATGAGAGAAATATTCAGTAATTTTATACCTATCTTAGAAAATGTTAAAAAGTGTGCCTAATACCGGAAACTCATTTCTGCCCCTTATGTGTGCCTTGTGTGCTTTAGAGACGTTTATGAGTAAAATCCATTAGGTATGTACGACAATAATCTGTTATACCAGCAGAGAAAACATAAAAGGGTAAATTTATTCTATTTAAAATACAATTCAAATTCGGCCCGCACTGGAAACCATTAGCGAAATCCAAACAAACAGAATTATGCAAATCGCAAACACTAGCGTCGTATTAGCGGTGTCCGAAGTATTGACAGGTCGATTAGACGCTACGTTCCGAACGTTTGTTTGCAGAATCGTATTTAGGGTAACTTTGCATTGGGGTAAAATATTATTCAGTAGATTTCAAATACCTAAATTACTAAATTTTCAACTAGCCTAGCTAAAGAAACATCGCTAGGCGAATTGGGTGAGCTACCTTTGGAAAACTATAGAGGGTAAAGTTCTATTATTATTAACGGGTTATTTACCGTGATTATGTTGTGAAATGAGCTCCCGATATTTCGGCGCAGAACATCATAATCACGGTAAATATCCCGTTAATAATAATAGAACTTTAGTAAACAACCGTGATAGTTTAAAACAGTGTACTATAGAGGGTGTTTTGAAATCCAAAATCCTGCAATGCCTGTAGACAACCAATGTATGGTGCACGTAAAACCAAACCATGACCACTAATATAATAATATTTCTATAGTTAAGTATATATTATTATATGTACTTATTTATTAATAATAATAAGTGTATAACTTTAGTATAACTTTTTAACTTAATGTAACTTTAGTGTAGCATCGATTTTGGTGAACTGTTAAGGTGTTACAACTGTTTTTAGTAAATAAATAAATAAATCACTTACTAAAATGCACATACATAATAATTATATATAAGATCTGTGTAGCACAAAGGGCCATGGAGCAGGCCATGCTAGGCATCCATTTGGTATATCGTGACAAAACGTGAAAATTCGCCATAATATTAAAGCCGAAGACGTTGCTACATACTGTTAGTTGTGTGTAGTACACAGTGCGCCAAGTTGAAGTAGAGATGGTTACTTATACTTTTATACACAGACGTTGACGTCAATATACAACTTATATAGTACTAGATGTAGAATTTTAGGTTCCCTATTTTCATAGAAAAAAGTCCATCTGGGAATGCAATTCATTTATTACGGGAATAACGAGAATTTGTCATCTCAGGAAGCTTTTCTTATACAAGATTATTATGCACCGGTAAAAGTCTAATAATTTCGTGTGAATCAGAATAAATAATGTTATTGTCTCTGTCAAATGTAAAGCCAAGTACTCCTTGTATGTTTACAAGCTTTTTAACTTTTAAAATCATCTTGCTCACAACATAGATTCCATCATCATTGCATACATATACGTAACCATCGTGGTCTACAGCTAGGTTTATAAACCTTTGGCTTTCTTTTATTAAAGTCGCTTTTCGTTCATTGGGCTTCATTCCGTACAGACCACTGTTGTTGGTGAAAAATTTGTTGTCATCGATATCTTCAACCATTTGATGAATAACGTTGTCTGAAAGCTCTGGAAAAGTTTTAATACTACCGTTCTGGTAACTATATGTATTCAAACTTGGAAATTTGATAAAATATATTTGTTTCTTCACGAATAGCCACCAGATGTCCAAATTGTTAATATTGAGACGCTTTAGAGATTTTGCGTGGGTGTTAAATCTATAGATTCCGTGCGTTCCACCGAAATACATTTCTTTTTTCATTGGATCATATGTTATTGCAAAAGCGTCTCTGACTCCCTTCAATACTGTTAGTTGTTTTGTGGTTATTTTATAGAGAGCTGGGATATATTCTCCTTGCCCAGAATCGAAGCTAAAGTACAGTGTATTTGTTTCATTATCCAAAGCGAGTTGATGTGGGCTGTGGGTCATCGTTACCAAGGTCTCTTTAGTGTAGCACTGGCTTGATGGATCATCTCCTTGAACTTCACAATATCTCTTGTTACTGTACTTTGCTTGCACCAACATAAACGAATACGTAAATATAAACAGATACATTGCATCTAAGTTTGTATGGAATTTCACTTTTGGCCAGGACATATTTATTTTATGTTTCTTACTGTTTATGCTTTAAAACATATAAAATTGATTTATTTTAACGATTACAATGTTGTTTACACTTGTTGAAATATCTGCAGAACTTTGCAAACTAAACACTCAAAATCAATTTTTATTACAGCACTTTTAGAACTAGTTATAGAGAAATGTTGCATTATTTAGTTTCACGATCCAATTTAAATACATGTTCTCGTATAATTGTTCAGATATTATTTTGAACTGTGACTCGAGCGCACTCCACCCCGCAATAAATATCGAATGAGTGGATGTTTAATTTCTCTGTTTATTAGTTTTGTTTATTTATAAGGTTGAATGTTTGTCGTTTGACCGGCCACCGGTGAATGCAATGTTTATGTGGGGAATCAATTCACAATTTGTACACAAACATTTGGTTGGTACTTTCAAATACCTAGATTAAAAGAATATGTAAATATTATTTTATAACGCATTCATTTAATTGTAGGTAGGTATTATCATGACTATGTAGCTCTACAATTTAAGCAAATACATATTACCTTTGCGGAATTTTGAGTTTTTCCAAAGCTTCCGCCCAAGTTGAAATCGGTATATTTGGGTAGAGGAAATACCAATAAATCTTCACGCCATTATAGAAAAATGTTCAAAGCCCTTCAAGTTCTTCCTTCCTTAGTTCTTCGAATCGATGGATTTTGCGGAATTTAAGTACTAATTATACCAATATATTATAATAATTCGTCTGGTTTTTTAAATAAATAAAATATTCGCGAGGTTTTCGGCCTATTATTATTATTATTATGTACCTGCACCGTGAAAACGTTGTGGGATGATAAAAAAAATATGCGAACCTTATTGCCTGGGCAATAAGGTTCGCATATTTTTTATTTTTTGACGTGACTGGTCACGTCACGTCATCAGCCATAAGACGTCCACTGCTGGACGAAGGCCTCCCAATAGAGGTGTGTTGTCATAATCCCCACGCTTGGCAGGCGGCTTGGGGATCGCAGAATGCTCACCACCGTTAACCAAAAGGACGCTGCTTCCCGTCCTCCGGTGGGTCTGGTTGCAGTTTAAGAATATACCCAGGTCCAGGTTTATTGCAGGATATATGACAACTAATAGTGAACTAGTGTAATGACTAAGTTAAGCAATAAATTTACTGATGAGTAACGCAAAAAATATTATCGCGTTAAAAAAGAGACTAAGAGTACATGAGTACATTTCAGTAAATGAAATCATGGTAGCACTTCGTAATAACGGTCGGCTCTAGAGGTGTAAAAGATATTCCTTATTCCTAATATTGAATATATTGCTTTACGGATAATAGATTACCTAAACTGTTACTCAGAACAGTTAAATAAGAGAACGACTGTTATCGAAACTGCAGCGCGAGTACCGTTTTATGTCGCTAAATTTGACGTGTCGGTATAGCAGATTTACTTAGACGAATTTGAGGATATACCGAATTTTATCGAATTATACCGATTTAAATGTCAAATATACGATTTAAATTTCAAATATTCGTTATATTCGTCAAGAACTCGCACTGTTGATCTCTCTCTCTCTCTGTATTTTTGCGTAGCAGTGAGTGACTTGCTGCTGTTTGGTTGCGAGAACCGTTTGCCATACATAATCGCTAATGTGTTACTGACCAGTATTTGACTATTATAATACAGAGAAAATAATCTTGTCGTTATGAAAGTTTCAGGCAGCCGGTTTATGGTAGCAAATGGCAGGTTGTCGTACAGTGTTGTAGTGGTTAAAGGGGGAAGGAGGGAAGGGTCTTTAATAATAATAATAATAATTTATTCAATCACAAACAAAATGTACAATATATTGGTACTAAAATTAAATTAACTTAGTAAATAGAAATTAACTTTTATTCACATTGTACTAATCATCTATTGGTCACGTTAG
Source organism: Erannis defoliaria (assembly GCA_905404285.2). NCBI lineage: Eukaryota > Metazoa > Arthropoda > Insecta > Lepidoptera > Geometridae > Erannis > Erannis defoliaria. Next base: position 16,100,225 of record FR990084.1, on the reverse strand, counting down.
CAGCCGTGCTAGGATACCCTGTGTTACGGCTGCTACAAACTACTGCTCTTTGTTCAGGAGTGGACGATGCCGAGCTGATGATGATTATCTGTTCATTGTAGATAACAACATAACGAATAATTGTCCAAGTGAAGCGAAGGTCTCTGAGTCTAAGGGAATTAATAAATCAGCGTTTGTATGGATGTTTGTATGCTTGTTTGTTCGACGATAAATTGCGAACCGTTGATCTGATCTTTATGAAATTGTGTAAGCAAGTTGTGCATGTAAAAAATGGTCAAGCCAATGAGCCAAAATAGTCAAGGGAATTGAAAGATCCCCCATATCTCCCACTCAGTCTGTTGCGTATACTACTAGTATATGCCTTTGGATTATGTTACGTGTTACTGTTAAGAATATATTATTCGCCACTTCTCTAAACGGATTCAGCTGGATTGACCCCGGCCTATCGTCACAGCCATTATGTTTTATGAACAACCCTTTTACGAGGTGATTTTTCGACAATGGTTCGTTCGATTCTTTATGTCCGTTTTTATTTTCGCTTTATTACCATTTGATAACAACGGGCTTTCAAGGTCAGTTTTATTTGCACTATTTTTACAAGTTTCGTGTGATACTAATTCAGATTTACGCGGTAGGTTGTTATGCAACCTTTATAATAATGTAAATATAATATAATAATTTATTCAAACAATATAAAAAAGTCTCACAAAAATACAAAACTTAGTTATGTAAACATACTTAGGACCATAGAGTAAAATACATAGAGGGGTAAACGTCATATGATCGCGGAATAAAAATATGGAGCCGTTTTTTCAAAAGTTTTTATTTTCTTTTGTCGTTGGCCAGTTTTAGCGCAAACTTGATATCGAAATCGATGTTGCCTACCTGATGAAAATTTTCCCTAAAACTTCTGCTACGATATAACATGATATCGAATACATATTGAAGTTTAGTACAATAAAAAGATTCATGTTTTTTTTGGATCATCAATGTTGAAAAAATAACTAACAAAAACACATTTTCAGTTTACAAAATATTTTCATTACATACCATAAAGTCAAAATGTATTCGTCGTCAGCCATAAACCGTCTACTGCTGGACGAAAGCCTCCTTAATAGAGGGGTGTTGCCATAATCCCCACGCTTGGAAGGCGGCTTGGGGATCGGAATGGTCACCACCGTTAACCAAGAGGACGCTGCTGCCCGTCCTCCGGTGGGTCTGGTTGCAGTTTAAAGACATACCCAGGTCAAAATGTATGTATGTAATGTGACCGATCACCATTTTAGTACCTCAACAAAATTTATAGCCAAAAATATCTTAAGGTCGAATATCAACGGTTCGCAAGCTATCATCGAACAAATAATTAAACATTATTATGATCATCATCATCATGATGTCATCGAACAAATTAATACAAACAAACATAATTTACATACATACAAATGCCTCATCGTTCAAGAGTCGGAGACTTTCCTATTGTTTATTAGGGAATATGCATGTGTTTCAATTATTAAAAATAATAACATAAGTGGAGAGTTAAGCTGAATCTGATCATCGAAAAATAACTGAGGGTTAGTATTAGACTGACTAGATCGCAAAATGACTACATCTCAAAGTATCCGAGTAGCAATTTGACTTAATCGATGTGCGATGTGGTAGTTTTGCGAATTGGCCATTTTAACATGTGGAATAGATGTGATTTAGTCAAATTGCGACTTGGATATTTAGAGATGTGGCCTAAATGAGATGTAGTCATTTTGCGATCTAGCCACTAACCCATAATTGAAATCATCTGGTTTTTCAGAAATATAAGCGCAAAATGTATTGATTTTACTGGAATGAACTCGAATTCAATAGGTTTTGACTTTAAAATACTTGCGAAGGCTACACCACTTTGATTTAAGAAGTAAACCAATTAAGAAGGCAATTTAACCAAATAAAAAAAATCTCCCACATATATGGGGAAAACCAAAAAAGGATTTCCTGGCAGCACCGAAAGCAAAATGATATGACACATAATTTCGAAAATATTTTTACGAAAATTTGCAATAAGTTGCAGTAAAATACGGATATTAATAGACTAACATGTGGAAAGAAAATCCATGGCATCTGTTGTGTGTTCGGAGCACGAGTCACAGCTTTTTACGACACATTTACTCATTTTTTATATTTTTTTATGTTAGACTTATGAACCGAATTCATCGGCAATAGAGAATGATAGACGTCAAAGCTTGAATCAGTTGTCAAGCTTATTTCAGGCGAGGCTTCCTTGAAGCGGAAACTTCAGATCTAGTGAAACATATAACATCATTGCTTAGGACTATACAACACATAAGCCTGAACTAGGTAATTCTGTGTTTCATGCAGGCGAAAAGAGCTCGTTCGTGGTGGGCTGTTTGTTTAGTTTGTAAGTATTTGACGTGTGCTTCTGTACTGTAATTTTATATATTTTATAGCCCCGTATAAATTGCTAGAAAACACAATCTGCTTCGAGATCAACGACATTTTGTAAGCGCTGGAGGTTCGTGATACAACAGCATTTAGCGGCCGTCTGTCACACCGCAGTGTTATGTATAGGTAATACCCATACGGTACCTATAGAAAAGAGTTGATGTGATTTGAGGGCACTGCTGTGAAAAATTTGTAGGAAAACACAAGTATTGGAAAATAATACAATGCAACACCATGATTTTTCGCATTCCTGCCAAAAACTCATAAATTATAAATAGTTTTCTTGTTTATGTAGCAAAACGAAAAGACATGTTTCACCACATTATATCACTTGCCCACTTGCTCGTGCATGTAATTCAACACTCAATGAATAAAACACCACCATTTTTGATCATTAATACGCGAAAAAACACAAATATAAGAAAATAATAGAATGCAACGACATGATTTTTCCGTGTTCCCGCCAAAACTTCTTCACGGAGGTTTGAAGGTACCACAGAAGAGAGTAGTTAGTAGGGCCTTCGCTTTTCTATGGAAGTTACGCTAGCGTTTATTTGATTTTTGGCCACAACAGGGTTCTGTCTGCACAAACTAATTAGGATGTTTAAAAAATATGTTTTTATAAAGTCTACTTTATCAATGAGGTTCCACAGGCCAACCATTTTGTACGAGGGAGAAAATAAAAACGAAATTTTAAACGACGACGTTCGGATGCTCGCTCCGGTATAAATGAGGAGCATGTACCGTGGCAAGCGAACAAGTTAGATTGGTTCGTCCATAGTACACGACCGTGTCACGTCTCACAGCGGGTGCCTGGAACTATTATTTATTCTGTGCCAGATAGGACAACAATGTTAAAACAAGACGTGGGCACTTATCTGCACAAGAAAATAGGTTACGTATCCACACAATACGTTTTACTTAGCTAGGTCAGGGAAATCACGTAGTTACTTACCTACTTACCTGCATTTATGAGCTTGGGTGTACTAAGCAGAAAAGTGGTCATTGTACTAATCTCTGTAAGTAAATAACTTATTAGTTAGTAGTGGTAGGACTCTATTGCAGAGTCCGTCAGGGGAAGTAGGTTAGGTACTACTCCTTTGTCAGTTATTCAGCCGCCAAGCAGTAGTATATGCTAGCATTGCTTTGTTTTGGTTTGAAGGGCGATGTTACCAGAGAAATTACTGGGCGTAAAAAGATCTGGTATCTAAAATCTCTGGGTGACAAGAGCAGTGACCAACGGCGCAGGATTTTGTTCGGAAGTTCACAATTCTGGTACCGCTCTGTTTTGGGCAGGCGTGATGGTTCACAATGCTGGTACCGCTCTGTTTTAGGCAGGCGTGATGGTTCACAATGCTGGTACCGCTCTGTTTTAGGCAGGCGTGATGGTTCACAATGCTGGTACCGCTCTGTTTTAGGCAGGCGTGATGGTTCACAATGCTGGTACCGCTACTGTTTTGGGCAAGCGTGATGGTCCACAATGCTGGTACCGCTCTGTTTTGGGCAGGCGTGATGGTTCACAATGCTGGTACCGCTCTGTTTTAGGCAGGCGTGATGGTTCACAATGCTGGTACCGCTCTGTTTTAGGCAGGCGTGATGGTTCACAATGCTGGTACCGCTCTGTTTTAGGCAGGCGTGATGGTTCACAATGCTGGTACCGCTCTGTTTTGGGCAGGCGTGATGGTTCACAATGCTGGTACCGCTACTGTTTTGGGCAAGCGTGATGGTCCACAATGCTGGTACCGCTACTGTTTTGGGCAAGCGTGATGCTTACCACCAGGCAAACGTTACGCTGGTTTCGTCACTCCATAGTATTAAAAAAAAAACTTTTACCATGAAGGCCATAGAGCCAACACTGATCTCGCAAAAAAAATTGCTCCATACATTTTTAGTCAAGAGTCAATTAAGTTTTTCTATTAATCAGTTTTCGCAATTTCAAGGTTGGCCTTTTATTAAAACTTGTTCAAAGTGATACTGCAGCGAGTGTACCGTTCTATGTCGCAAAATTTGACATAGAACGGTACTCTTGCTGCAGCAAACGTAGCCTATGACTCTGAAACTCGATAAGTTGGAGACCTCCTTAGAACTCTAGATTACATAAAAGAGTGTTCGAGAGCAAGTTAGGAACTTTAAGGTTTCCACCCAAGGTACCTACGATTTGAATACAATGAAATTATAAAATCGTAATACCCTTGCCAAGTGGTCAAGTTCTAGGCGAACCGACAAAAAGTCTTTAAGTAGGTAAGGTAAACCTAGGAGAGTAAGTTTTCTTTATTAAAAAAAAACTGAGAGAAGTCAAACAGGTTTTAAAAGAAACGCAATCACAGTCAATGGAGTTTAAAAGTTTATTTGCGGAACAACAAAGCAGTGGAGATTTTAAAAATATTTTTGTGAACAGTTTTAGCTTCAAAAAATTTAGAAACACTTTTCAACCGACTTCAAAAAAGGAGGAGGTCCTCAATACAAAATATATTTTTCATTTGGAAAGTTATACTTTCAGATTGGTTCCATAGAAATTCCATCAAAATCGGTTCAGTAGTTTGGTTTTTAAATCATATTTATCTGCAAAAAAGATGTCGTCCATAAAATCGAAAGCTGGCTAGCATCACTTCAACCAAAGAGTCTTTCTAACCAAGTATTTAGCGGGAACGCGAAAAAACCATGTACCGAATTGTATTATTAAATAAAGGCGACCCATAATTAAATAAATAAAATAAATTATATCCTAAACGTTGTGTTTATTCGAGTGTGTAAAAAAAAGCTGATCTGGGGCCTTATATTTGAATCGTGCGCAAAGTTCCGCATGCGAAAAGAGCCAACTTTCAAACGATATTGAACCTTATTCCAAACAGTATCGTTCGAAGGTCAGCTCCTTTCGCATGCGCTACGCTTACGAACGATTCAAAAATAAGGCCCCAGGCAGTGCTGATTTACACGCATAAGTGTGGGCAAGTGATATTAACATGGTAAAACATGTATTTTCGTGTTGTTTTCAAAACTCCAAAGAAGCTCGTAGTAATTAAAGTTGCCACGACTGATTGGATTTGACCGTGATTTACTGTGTGTGGATTTGACTATGACTAAGACTCATTGACTTATTTCAGCAAAAACTTATAATATTAAGATTGACACTGGCAAATGAAGAAAAAAATCACGCCAGTATTTTTGCAGCCCAACAATAGACCAAAACAAAGACAGACACCGTCCACGCGGCAGTGGGTGCGATTCCCGACCCCACCAATAAGTTCTTCGGAATATAGGTAATTTGGATTTTTTATATTCGTACCAAGCCCAAAGCCCACGCCGCCTGCCAAACGTGGGGATTACGGCAACACTCATTAAGGCTCTATTAAGCTCTATTAGGCTCTATAGGGGATATTAGGGGGAGCCTTCGTCCAGTAGTGGACGTTTTATGGCTGACGACGATATTCGTACCAAGGCCTTTTCGATATAGAAAAACACCACGAGGAAACCAATAATATGTCCGGAGAAGAAATTATATAGATAGATATAAAAATACATAGATAGATTAACGTATAAACACAGATACAAACAAACACAGATACAGTTTTGGGTTTTTCAGAGTCGTTTATTGGGCGCGGCCTGTCCAGCTGGAATAATCGGAATCGGTGGGTTGATTATGACAGCATGAGTAGAGCCTGGGTATGTCCTAAAACTGCACCCAGAGCCACAGAGCCGCGTGACAAGGGTAGGGATTATGGCAACCCCTCTCTATTAAGGGGGAGGCCTTCGTCCTGCACTGGACGTCTTCCGTCAGTCTTTAAAAAACGGTACGTATTTGTGCGCCGATCATTCTTTACCATCTGACAATACAACCGCTTGGTTTTCTCGAGAAAAATATTGGTTAAACATTTCTAAAGAAGAAGTACAAGGCGTGTCCGCTGCTTTTTTAATCGTCTTTTGAATTTTGCAAGTTTCTTTTTGCTTTCTCTTTGACTAAGAACTACTTTTCTGAAAGCTTAGTGTTTTACGAGATCTCTAGATCTCGTAAAACCTAGTATTAAAAGTCTACTTTTAATACTAGGTTATTAATACCGTTTTTAGTAGACTAAGATAAACTGCTACTACCTTAGTACAATATAAATATTTCAATGTTATTTTAGGGTGCTCTAGAAAATAAAAAATAATTAATAAATTTACTGGGTACGCTGCCGACTGGCATTTGGATTGTCTCTAGACTTTCATCGGTCTGGATACAATCCTTTTCTTTTTTTGTGTAGTAGGCTAAGTAGTCTTTGTAGTTTGTTGTAGTTAATAAAGGCTTATGCCTAAAAAAATATGAAAATTAAAGAATCTATAGACTTATGATATTTAATGCATAGACAGTAAGAAAAATTATGACCTCTGGCAGGAATTGAACCTGCACACGAGCGATCTCTGGGTTTTCCGTCCCAACGGCTTTGCCAATTAAGCCACAGAAGCCTGTCCTATTTCTCAAAATGTTTATACTATAGTCACCGCGTTACCAACTAAGTCGTGCGGCCATAAATCATTTCACTATGTCTATCTCGCTCGCAGTTGTGGGCAAGCTCGCACGCTCGCACTGTCTATCTCGCTCGCACTCGCACTATCCCTATTGACGTTTATGGCCCTACGACTCAGTTGGTAACGCGGTGACTATAGTCTTTATACTTAGTTTCACTATTGTGCTACACACTCGCTATCGGGGAATTTAAAATATAAAATATTTTCAACACGTAAAGTTACCTTACATCTTTTGTGGTAAGACGGCAACGGTCTTACTTAAAAACGGCGTTTAAAGTAATGTTAATGCTGTTAGTTGATATTGCGCATATCAGTTTTGTAATGCGCACATATTAAAAGACGTTAGTTAAATAAAACAGTGTTTAAAAATACCTTAAGTGTTTTGAATTTTTAGGGATAATAATTATGTTAGGTATAAGTACTTGAAATGCGGTTATTAAAATACTATAATATATTTAATTATTTTGTACATATGTAAATATTATAGATGTTTGTTTTTTTATTGACTTTTAAAAAATCTTGTGTGAAATCTCGATGAAAAAAACTATATAACAGAAAAAAAAAAACAAAATTTTTGAGAGTAAAGTAGGTAGTGGAAATAATGAGATAACTACATTTCATATCGTTGTCTTTCTGCCTCACGCGACGCCTTAAATTATAAGTAAAAAATAACCAATGAGATTCTAATAAAAAAAAAAATATATATATATATATTGTCTATTGTCTATTTTTTTTAATAAATAAAATTAAAAATCATTTATTTCCGTCAACAAAAGAAAGTAATATTTTTTGTACCACCAGTAAACTAATAAGTATATAACTATAACTAAGTAAGTTCGTATAGGATGAGTGGCCCCGATTTAATGTGCCGCCGCTGCCCTCTGACAATAGTTTAACGAGTCATCCGAGCCACGGTTGCGCTCAGATTTAAATGCCACTCACGGTCACCGATCTGAAGACTCACCGGATCGTCCATTGCATCGGTGATCGTTTCGAACCCTCTAGTCAAGGTACTCCACGAGTGCTACATAACTAAGTACTAATACTTGATGAGTGATGTCACAAATAGTTATATGTAAACGGAACTTAGCTAAATTATCAGGTTTCTCGCTCAAATTAGTGCTAAGCCGTCTGTGATTAGATTTATCGCTTGGGACAGGGGCTTTGTCGGATCGTAATCGGATTGTGCTCTTTCAGGCGTTCCTTTGGTTTTCTGACGTGGGCTGGGACAGTGACCTTTAATACTGATAAAGCATCTTTCCACTTCCTGTCGGGACTCTAAAGTAAGTAAGTTCGTATAGGCTGAGTGGCCAGCCCTAGTATCAGAGTTAATGTGCCGCCCGAAGGCCTCTGACATGGCTGACGGTTGTTGTTATAGAAACTAGAACAAACAACCGGGACCAACAATTTAACGTGTCATCCGACCCACGGTAGCGCTCTGAAATAAATGCCACTCACGGTCACCCATCCGATGACTGGCCGGACCGTCCGTAGCTTAACATCGGTGATCGTTTAGAATCACCTAGACAAGCTACGCCACGAGCGCGGACTCTGGCATTTGGCGACGAAAGTTCCATAAATAAATATTTTGTAAGAAATGACGGTAGACGGTAGGTATTGTTGATTCACTCGCGACTTGAAGATACCCAGATACTTCATATAACTTATCTTATACTTATGAAGTCTAATAACATCATAAATTATTAAACTTATAATATTATTAGACTATCAAAATCTACATGGGAACGTTTATTTTTGCTAAACTCTATCTTTTTTATTGTTAAGGAACTCTCAGGGCATTAAACTTTTTTTTTGTTAATCTGGACATAATTTATTTCTTGTCATGACTTAAATGTTGAACTTAGTAAGTCTAGTTATACATGGTGTCTAACTATAATAGACTAACTACCAAACTACTCTATTAAGGGGGAGGCCTTCGTAAAGCAGTGGACGTCTACTGGCTGATTTTCTGTTCAATTTGAGTTTCATGCTTTTTCAGTTACTACCTGTTTAGTAGTCATCTACCAAACTGATAGTTTGGTAGTCACCTACCAAACTGGTAGTCACTCAAAACAAAACACCATCAGATTCTGCTTTACAGTCCACGACACAAATACGTTTACGTCTTCATAACGTAAAGTACAGTTGACCCACATTTTACGAGCGCTTTCGAGACAACGCTTTGTTGCAATATGGCAGATGCCGACATAGAAGAGGTCGTCAACTTTACCGCTCGTTTCAGGATATGTTTACACTTATACGATGTTGGCTACTTACGTTTTGTGCTATAAGACATTATGGCCGTGCCTCATTCTATCTCACTTCCATCTTTGATGTTTTTCTAGATGTAATGTGAGTTTTCAAATTGGGCCAAAAAGGATAGCAGAATTTTTAGTATAAATAGGTAATCTTACTGGGACATTACTTGAAATTGACTGATTTTGAACTTTTAATAGATTTTTAAGCATCACTATATGACCCAGTGAACTTCAAACCACCAGGTTTTTTCCTAAACTACCTCAGTATTGAAGCAAACAATACAAAAAGGAAAAATAAGCAAATCTGTCGAGCTATTTTCGAGTTTTTGCGAGACTAACATATTTATACATACAGCGTGATGGTTTTGTACCTATACCGTATCTTTTCAGGGGCCGTACCATGAGCGCTTATTTCGGGACCGAATACGCTCAGCTGCCGACGCTGCGCGACTGTGAATTTTATCGCCTCGCAATAAGGTTCGCGGTCGCGCAGTGTCGGCAGCTGAACCTATTCGGTCCCGCTATAAGCAGTTCACGGTACGGCCCCTGGACATGCTTAAGCTAGTCTTGGTCTGTTTTCAAGCAATCTAATTATTACTTCAGCGAAAAATCATTTTAGAGTTATTTAACATTTTCAGAAAAAAAAAACCTGTTGAACCATATACAGCTTTTTCCTGAGCCCGAACGAAAAGCGTTTTTTTCTCGAAGTTACACAAGGTACGCTATTTGTTCCAAAAGGGCATCAGTTAAAACCACAAGGCGTAGCTAGTGTATTTGTCCTGTAGTAAAAAGTTTTAGTCGTTCTATAAGTACAGGAGCTACGGTTATTGTTCCAAGTTCCAACTCTACCGTCAACCGAGCCGCTTTGTTTTCAAACTAGAAAACTCCGCACAGATAAAAACAAACGTACATATCAACGTAAATAAACGTCCCCAGTTACGAAGTAGTGTGTTTAAGGGAACTTACTCTAAGAGGAACGTGGGGTATTCACAGAGAAATAATAAAATGTTGAACTCTGTTAATCGTTTTTTGACAGCTTATAATTATAAAGTTGACAACATACCTTTTTAAATAAATAAAAACAAATTATATCCTATAGAAATAAATACGTTTGATCTAGGATTACGTCTGTACAACTGTTGACGTAACCTTGTAAAGAGGCTTAAGCGTACTTATTTATTTCTATGGGACAAAATGTGCAAGACGCTTTACAAAGTTGTGTCGTCAATTTTATATTGAGCTGTCAAAAAGCGATTATTCTAATGAAACAAGTATAGTGTATGATGTATGCATAGCAAGGTTCACCATTGACGGACACGTCAAAGAAAATTTATGCATAAAATTAAATGTTTTGTTCCCAAATTAGAATTTCATTTGAATGCACTATTGATAATTATTTATTGACTCAACCCATTATTCGTGTTGTTATATTATTTCTTTAAAAAAAATATAAATATTAACTAAACATTTTAAGTAAATTAAGAAGTAGCCAACTATGTAGGTATTTATTTATTAGATTATAGGGTTCGTCAACATGTTTATACAGGGTGTGGTGTGATGAGTGGATAACCTTCTACCCACAGATGGGAGACATCACTACTCAAAAAAGACAATTTAAATAGACGCGTAGGAAACCAAACCACATTGCATCGTAATTAGATTAATTTTAATCTGTTGCAAAATGGTATTTTGAGCGTTTTACTTCAAATGCGTGACCAATGATTGGCATTTTTTCGTCGTAGCTTCTATTTAAATTTTGTGTGAAACTGGTGACAGCGGTTTTCCATACAGTTGCTTTACAACATTGTTTTGACAGCCATTCTACCTAAGAAGACGGGCTTTCGCTTTTCTGTGGGAGACATCATGGTGGGTAAGAAAATAAAAAATTGCGCATTTATAATACTAGCTGCGCCACGCGGTTTAACCCGCTATTGTTGGGACAAAAAGTAGCTTATATTTTATTATAACGTATAAGCTACCTCTACACCAAATCACATCTAATCCGTTTAGCCGATTCAGCGTGAAGGAGAAACAAATATAAACACACTGACAAACTTTTTAAATTACAATATTTAGTCGGATAGGATTTGTTTTGTTTATACAGGCTAAGCCTCAAAACACAGGTTTTACATTATAAAAAACAATGATTTTTTTGGATAAGGTCACTTTATTCTTGTGCCCGACTTACCCTTCCTCACCCATCCTCCACCGTATGTACATAGTCTGACATGCCAACTTATTTAAACAAAAAGAACAAGTTTCGCCATTACCGCTGTTACAATGTGTTAGACTCTGTGTCGTTAAACGCATGTGTGTTGCCTTTATTTATTGAGGAATGGCCAACTGAAGATGTATGGGGCAGTTGGCGAACTTCGGACATAGTTGTGGGGTAAAAACGATATAACGGGACAAGTTTTGTCTTTGAATGTCTTTCTTGCTTATCTAGTTGAAATAGTTGGGTGTGAGCTCATAATTATTATAAATATCCCATTCCCATCAGCCAGAAAAAATATTATAAATATATCTATATATTATTATAAATATAAATATAGCTTGACAACATATCTAAATTATGTTTTCTTAAGAAATAAAATGAAATGAAATTAATTTCTTCCACTAAAAATAGTATTCAAATATGATCGTGTTGATAGGTGTAGTCCAGTCTATTTTGGCATTCATTGGGATGTGGAAATGTCAAGGATAAACTTTACTATTAGCATAATTAACATTGTGCAAGTTGAAAAATTCGTCCAAGCTTAAAAATCATTTTTCTGTCAGCCACATCTTTAATTTATTACGAAACTGGCCATAAGGAAGCTCTTTTAACTGGTAATTTGTTATAAACGGTGATACACATGGCATAGCAGTAAGAATGTATAGGTAAGTATGTATAAGGCTGCAATTTAGTTAAAAACAAAAATTAAGGTCTGTGTAGTAGGTCATCTCGGATGCAGATACGTATTGCTCCTAACTTAACGAATTAAGAACTTTATCGAATTTTTAGGTTACAGATTTAGCGGACGCAAGGGACACGGTGTATGCACCTTTACTCACTTCCAGATACTTCTGGTATATTTTAGATCGCCCAGACAAGATATGAAAGAAAACTGTGGTCCCTGAAAAGTACGCACAACTTGGGCAATTTGGGTGTCTTACGGCCTTACTATAAAACGCTGGCCAAACCTTAGTCACTGTTAGATGCTCTGACAACTTCTCGCTGACGTGAAATGTCACGTGCGAGAATAAAACAGAGAAGTTTAAGCAGTGACTAAATTTAAACGGGGTTTTATAGTAAGGCCGTTAAAGTCCTGAGTTACCTAATCTACCTCCGAATCAAACATGTTATATCCTTGACCATATAAAGACCAAGATAAAAACAAAAAAGTCAATCCCGTCAGTTGCTTTACAGTTATTTAGAAACAAACAAACACGCTTACAAAATAATCTGCATTATATTTTTGTGAAGTTACGTAGTTTTACATTTGCTACAGACAAATTAAAAATTCATCGTCCTAATAAAAGGGTGTTAACATACCCGCAGATAACCCAGATTGCCTTAGAGTCCTAAAATATAGCTTAAAAACTTGCGAAAATTCTGGTCCTCGTAATTTGTGCCCGCCCTTCGGACCCTTTGATAAGCTATAATCCCTTTTCCTTCTAACCTTAAAATTAACCTAAGATCGAAAGGCATGATACTGAACAAAAAGTACGGTACCTATTACGTTTATTTACGGTATTTGTTTTAGTTAACATTTTACCATTTTAATCAATTTAAGTGGACATGTTTTAATTTTATTACTGTTATACCAACATCTATAACTATAACTGCTATTGAGTGATACCTAATAATCATACGCCATTACCATCGTTTTCATCCCATTAACGCCCACTGCTGAGCATAGACATCTCTTCTTGTACGCTACTCATGCTGATCCTGTGCCAATCTTATCCAGGTTTGACCCTTAATTTTTACAATATCGTCGACCCAACGAGCTGGCGGACATCCAAATCTTTGTTTACCTATTTACGGCCACACTAATCCGTCAACGTTTTAGCTAATAATACGCCACTTAAAAATGATTTACTTACTAAACATTCCTCACCAAATAGTATTAAATAACCAAAAATATTTTCAAGAATCACTTACATTTTACCAGTCTATTAAGATTACTGTATCGTTCGCACATTAAATCAATTAGTTTACAAGACTTTTTGAATTCCTTGTTCCTGTAAAAATATAACGGTATTTGATATAGGTATACCGTAATTTTAAAGTTCCTCGGTCTTCGCATCAATCACGAGATGAATCTCGAATGTAAAAGCAGCACAAAGGATACCACGAATGAGTACACAGAATTTAATTAAAAAGCGGAATATGGACGGCCTTTGTAAAAAGTTTCCGATTTATTTGTACTGGAATAATTGGACTGTTAGTTAGCGGTAATCCGCCGATGTGTGAAAACCCGACAACTTTGGACAAACGCTCATTATATTTTTTTATACTTTACAAGCTAGGCGTTCGTCCATATCTCAACTGATATAGTTATATAGTGAATCGTGAAGTGACACCTAGCCTAGAATGGGAAAAAGCTCACAAGTGAGGTGATATTAGCTACGCACTTTTTTGTGTGTTAATTGATTTGTCAAAGATACTTACTTGTATTCATATAAAATGGTTAGATAGAATAGGCATGATGACTACTAATTTTTTATTACCTCATAAAAAAGCTGATCATCAATAGAGCATATCAACGAAACAAAATTTAAAATAATTCAAAAATAAATAAGTTCTAAGTATTTTAATTTCAAGCTAGACAGAGAGCGCGCTATACTGAGTTATGACGTCAAGCCTCAGGCGCGGCATACAAATGCTATACTAACACGTGCTTTGCGAGAAAGGGATAGAGCATCTCCTCTCTATCCCCATCTAAAACTTTAAACGCTCATATCTCAAAGATTTATCAGCCAATACAATTTATTTTTTCAGTATGTGTAATGTATTTAGTTATATTCATCACTAAGCTTGTTATTTGTCATAAATTAAACATTAGGCCACACGCCTATTGGAATTTTATTATATTTATGTAATTGGGTTGTGTGAAAAAGTATATTAAAATATTTTTTAATAGCTTAGGTCTTATAATACGGCGTGGTTTTAAGGAAAGTTCCAAATTATTATTATTACTTGTAGAACAGATAATATAATACTATACTAGCTTGTAGCTACAATGCCAAAATGCCCTATGCGTTTTGGTAAATGTACAGGTATATTAGGTATTATATATATATTTTTATGTTCACGTCTAAGAGTTTTACCATGAAACATAATTTTAAATAGCCAAATAATATGTCAAACCGGTAAATACAAATAAAAAGTTTAAAATTTTGTTAAAGTCACCCCTAACAGGACCAGATTAGGGTTCTAATTAATATTCTACGTAAGTGTCACCCCCGAGATTGAGACACATGGTTAGTGCATTGCAGGATTAATGGAAATTAGGGATAAGACACACTCAGTGTGGTTGGACGCTTTTATCGTAGGCCGAATGGATAGCGTTAAGTAAACATTCGATAATAAGTAGTGACATTATTTTTGTTTTCATGTCTTTTCTTGTTTTATTTTTACCATTCAGCAACGTAATAATTATTACAAGAAAATAAGTTATAGGTCTATTATCTATATAGTGGGTATACATGCAGTTCATAAGACGAGTTATAGGCGCTGCAAGCCTTAGAATATGCGCTATCCCCCTTTTATCTCGGAAACATTGATTATACCTAATCAATGTTTTCCGGCGATCCGGTATAACCACATAAGTACATCGTCATCTCTAAAATCAAATGCTGGGTATGGTCTGCAAGACTGATTAGCCCATTGGAAGTGTTTAATTAGATATCTGCTAATGGCCGATGTTCCAGACGGCTACATTAGTTTGGTTACGGCTATGTAACGTACATAATGAAGCTTCAATTAGTTTACTCGTGTATGTAGAGACTATTTGGGTGCCTATTAATTAATTATAAAGAGTGCTTCATGCAGGTGTAGCAAAATTTAAGCTAATTTTAAGGGTTTTGATTTACCCATCAAAATGCACAGCTTTTGAACTGGAAGTTGGATAAGGGCTCGGAACTCTTGAAAGGACATAGTAGGATCTGAGAAAACAGTTAACGATAATTTATAGCGAATAATTAAATATTTTATTGGTTTTAATATTGTGCTGTTATATTTTTTAAGTCGTCTGTCGTTTTTTTAAGGAAAGTGCAAAGTTTATACTTTGCACAGATTTATATCTAAATCTGAGTGTCACTGTGTGAGTCTGGATCTTGTAAGCAACCTTGGTCCAGTTCTATCTGCATTCTCGCTTGACATCCGGCATAATGGCAGTAAAAAGAAAACCTACCTAAAACTAAAAAAAAGGCATAGCGCGCTCTGTGATGACTCCTAGAAAAATCACTAGATGTGGTCTAAAACTGTCCTCGGAGTATGTTTACGGGACTAAACAAAACAAAATGTATGCAAGCCACGTCAGTTTCCACATTATTAATTTGATATTTCTATAAAAAAACGTTCTCTCGTAAGTAAATACCTACCTAAGAATACCTTAACGTAACTCCCACAACCCCGTGCTTACACCCAATTACTTATCCCTCTCGAAAACAAAACAAAATAACAGAATTAACATGAGCAATACAGTAAACGACATTCCGTTATTCAAATTTAATAACAGACCTGAAAGCAGCCTCTATCTCCCCTAGAGGTAAATAAGTAATTGAATATACCTGAAACAGAGAAAACTGTGGCTACAAAGTTTTGAGTTTTTTTTATTAACCTTCCCTTTACTGGAGATTGGACGCGCAACACAGTCTTGATAATTGTAGGTTTGATCCCGGGCACGTGTAAAGGATTCTTTAGAATTTGCGAGATTAGAGTTTAACTTTTCGGTGAAGGAAATATCGTTAAAAAACCTGCATACTAATATAGGGATGCTGGAGAGCCAGCAAGTGGTTTGCAAGTTGCAGGCGTACACGAAGAAGCAAATAGCATACTTACTTGCAAAGGTTTTTTTAAAGCTTACCTTTCTGCTATTTCGACAATGACGCAGTCTACGATGGAGCACACTTGCCCAGCAGAAAACGATCCACTCGTGACTTGAAGACACCCAGATTATATCTATCGGGAAACGCACTCGGGAAGTGCATTCCGCAGTTTGCCATTTACTTGCAAAATAGAACAGTAGCTTGCAGAAGCAGTTAAGTTGTATGCATTTTGCAGTTTTTTTTATATGTTCAAGTGACGAGATGCGAGCAAGACGTTCGCCTGGTGGTAAGCGTCACGCCTGCCTCTAAGTAGTATATTATATAGTATTCCCACCTTTTCTCTTCGATGTGTAAAGCGGAACTCTCCTGGTAAAGTTGTTGACTAAACAACTGTGCTCGGAACTTAAACCACTGAACTCTACTATCGAGCGGGAGCTATCGATGGCTCTCGAAAGTGAAGCGCACTCCCAGAGCTCATTTCGCAGTTTGCGATAAGTATACTTAGCTTATAACAAGTACCTTCCTATCTATTATACATAGTTGACAATATTTCTGCAATATTATCGGAATTGTATATGCGGCGGTGTGTAAAATGAACGTAAAATTAAAGATTAAAAGTTTAGTTAGTAGATAAATATAAATTATCCAGTTAACTAACAATAATAAATAATTTGCAGTGGGTCCCAAACTAGGCAAGGTCTGTATCTTAGGTACCCAAATGTGCACAAACCTTTTTATAGTGTCCTAGACTAGAAATCTTCTAATAAAAGGGTGGTACGAGAATCGTCGTGGACCTGGGTATGTCCTTAAACTGCAACCAGACCCAACCGGAGGACGGGCAGCAGCGTCCTCTTGGTTAAAGGTGGTGAACATTCTGCGATCCCCAAGCCGCCTGCCAAGCGTGGGGATTATGGCAACACCTGTCTATTGGGAGGCCTTCGCCCAGCAGTGGCCGTCTTATGGCTGACGACGAGTATCTTATCTCATGTAGCCGTGACAAATCGGTGAAGGAAAAAATCGTGAATCCAGCCAAGAGGACCTGCAAACGTCGGAGAAGAAATTCAAAGGCGTATGAGAATCAACCAACCCGCAACTGGGCCAGCGTGGACTATTGAAAGGCTGGTTACCCTAACGTATTTCTGGAGCCTTTGGTATTACAGATATTAACTGTTAGCGGTGGACTTGGGTGGACCTTAAACTGAACCCAGAACCACCGAAGGACGGGCCGCAGCGTCCCGGTGGTGAGCATTCTGCGATCCCCAAGTCGCCCGGGGAAGACCTTCGTCCAGCAGTGGACGTTTTCTGGCTGATATTAAAGTTAACGGTAATTGCCTTACAGTTACAGGCAACTCTTTTGCTAATTCGTGACTAGAAAATACGCTTTTTGAAAAAAAAAAACAACCGACTTCAACTTCGAATACCTGGATGACATCTTCATATTTTCTAGTAATTTTGATTTAAAAACCAACTACTGAACCGATTTCGATAAAATATATATAGGACCATTTCTGAAGTATTAACTACCAAACAAAAAATAATCATCAAAATCAGTTCATAATTGGCGGAGTAATCGCGGAACATACATACAAAAAAAATACATACAGTCGAAACGAGAACCTCGTTTTATGAAGTCGGATGAAAAAGTGATTTTCGCTGGGGGTTTTAAATATTTTTTTTATACTGTAAAGTGATGAGACGAACGTTAGCCTGGTGTTAAGCGTCACGCCTGCCAGTAACAGTTGCAGTGCCAGAATTGTGAACTTGCGAACACAATCCTGCGCCGCACTGCACTGCTGTCGTCACCCTGAGATATTAGATATTATATCTCTTCATACCCAGTAATTTCTCTGTAACATTGCCCTTCAAACTGAAACACAGTAATGCTTGCACACTACTGCTTGGCGGTTGAATAACTGGCAAATGTGTAGTGCTTCCCCAGGCGGACTCTGCAGTAGAGTCCTACCACTACAACACTTTACTGCACTTTTTTAAATTGACGGAGTATGATTACGCGGTCCGTGATTGTGAGCACAGATAATATAACTAAACGTTCTAGTAAATTTATGTGAAGTGCTAAATTATTGCAAATGCTGGAACATATAACCATCGTATTCTTATTGTATCAAGTTGTAAAGGATTAATTTTCAAAAGATTGACTGGAACAAATCAATCTTAAGTACGCAGTTCAGTATGATATTTGCTATACCACTGTACATTATTCGTACCTTGAAGGCCGTACTGAAAGTTCTATCTTCTATTGTCATACTGATAAACTGCAAAAAGTTATTGCGGTTTCATCATACTAAACTTAAAGTCTGTTTCTGCAAGCCATCTGTATATCTGGCTTTACTTATTACGTTATATAATTAAGTAATTGGATCTGCCAATCAGCATTGCAATTCTACGGGTCACTGCAGAGAAAATTGCTCATCTCATAAAGGGTGGCCGTTTGAATAACCTTCTGATATTTTGTGTAATGTGTCTGTCTTTCCAGATGTTATTGGCCTGCAATCAATAACAGTTTTTTTCGGGCAATAGGCTAGATGACTGGTTTTTCTTAATTGTCCTATTAAAATGTGGCCCATAAATATAGCTGATTAATGAAAAGAAAATGCAAATCTGATCAAAAATAAGCAACATATAAGCATATTAATATCATGCTAGACAGAGAGAAGAATCAGCAAATCGTGACGTCACTTCTCTGTACGCCATATAAATTCTTTTCTGACAAGTATAAGGCGTGACGTCATTTTTTGTTTTGTGGGAAAGAGACAGAGTTGTCTCTAACAAAAGTTTAAACGCTCTGATATCAGTACATTATTAACCGATTTAAATATTTTTTTCAATAAACATTGATGAGCTAAATTAAATTAAATACCTAAACTACCTACTTACATAAAATCAAAAGGACTGTATCTGGTACGACGCCAGATAACTAAAGTTACCGACATAGCTCAGCATATAAAAGTAAGGTGAAGTCTATCTATCGCTGAACTGATAACCGCTGGGGTAGACGTGTTCTAGAATGCAGACCAAGAGTCGGCAAACGTAGTGTAGGACGCCTTAGGACTCGACGACCAGTGACGGTATTATGTAGGACAGCTAGCAGTCGTTGGAAGCGAATAGTTGAAGATAGCTGAGTGGCGAGCCTCGGGAGCAGCTTTTGCCCAGCAGTGGACTATGGTAGGCTGATTAAGATGGTGGCTGTTATTTGGATCATTTATATTTTATTTTATTTTTACAACCAAGTGACGAGACAAGCAAGACGTTCGCTTGGTGGGAAGCGTCACGCCTGCCAGTAGCTGTAGCTGTGCCAGAATTATTATTGTGAACTAGCGAATACCTACAATCCTGCGCCGCACTGCACTGCGCTCGTCACCCTGAGATATCAGATGTTAAATCTCTTCATACCCAGTAATTTCTCTGGTTACATTGCCCTTCAAACCGGAACACAGCCATTATATTGCCATTCAACGTGGTAACGCCGCCAGCATGCTAGGTATGCCGCTGACTGGTAGTGGGTATGAGCAATTCGATTGTCTCTAGATTTTCATCGGTCTGGATACAGCCTTTTGTTTTTATGTGGTAGGCTAAGAAGTTAAGGTTAGTTTCTATGTATTTTGTAGTAGTTAATAAAGACATTTGCCCAAAAACATGTATCTATATCTAAGAGAAAAGGCTATCTTAAGAGAACATTAATCTACGAGAAAACTACGAGATAACAACTGTCATAATGTAATTACACCGACAGACGTCACATCATTAGGGGTGTCTAAATTTAGTAGAATCGATGTCAGCCGCCCCGCGCGTTTACGCGTGGCTGGACTATTGATGCGTCGGACAACCCTGAACCCTCGTCGCGGGGAATGTAGAATCTGTGGAAGAGTTTTTTGGTGGCAACGAGGAAAAACATTCCTTATTTTAGTCTGGAAAATCAATTGTTTATGCCATTCTAGTTATTTTTACAAGTTTTTATTTAGTTTCACTTATTGCAAATGAATTTTAGACTTCTGATTGACCTGAAATTCGACATACTTAGGTATGTAAGTTCTCAACACAGCACAGGTACGAAATATTGTAAATGCATTTAATTATGATAATCCGTTCTTAACACCATCATGACGGCTTACAGATCTTTGGCACCCAGAGTATTTTTAACTTTAATCTCTTTTCTTGTTATAAAAAACAAACTTGTTTGATGATGAGTTTATAACAAAGAGGGCTAGATAGCGCTGTGAAATGTCAGAACCAATATTGATATTTCTTTGTTATCCACTCATTAAGGTCGTAAGGTCGTAGATATGGGGCACATAACTAATTTAATTGAGTTACCAAATCCTAATTTTCTATTTCTCAAACTATTTCACACTCTATTAATACACACCTCGTTAATATAAAGAGCATACCGGGTTTCACAGGAGATAATACAGCAATGTAAATTCAAGATAAACACAATTTTACATAGAACTTTCAGTCGTAACTTCAAGTGTTTAAAGTTTAGTTCTGAATGAGAAAACTTTCCGTAACGAATCACAGGGAGGTATTGAGTTTGGTGTATCAGTGTTTCTTAATTAAGAAGTACGTTATTAATTAAGGATAATAATAAAGTTAGAGGTGCTTCAAAGCTGTGATGATGAAAAGGTCATGAGGGTAAATTATTAATAACAATTTTCAATAAAATCACGTCACACAAATCATACTCATAAATGCGAAAGTTCATGAGCAAAGTGTGTGTTTGTTACTTCTTCACGCTGTAACGGCTCAACAGGTTTAATTCAAATTCGGAATGGAAACAGCTCATATCCTGGATTAACACATAATACTTACTTACTTGCTTACTTATTTCGTAGTGGTCTAGTAGGGACTCTACTGCAGAGTCCGCCTCGGGAAGTACCACAACTTTGCACTGGCAAAGGTGTGGTACTTCCCCGCCTACTTGGCGGTTATTCAACCGCCCAGCAGTAGTATGCAAGCATTACTGTGTGAGTGTTCCGGTTTGAAGGGAAATGTTACCAGAGAAATTACTGGGTATATAGGTATGAAGAGATTTGACATCTGATGTCTTCGGGGTGGCGAGCGCAGCGCAGTGCAGTGCGGCTCAGAATTGTGTTCGCAAGTTCACAAATCTGGCACTGCTACTGTTAGTAGCAGGCGTGACGCTTACCACCAGGCGAACGTCTTGCTCGTCTCGTCACGTGATTGTATAAAATAAAAGAAAATGTACACCATTTCCAAAGCGTCACATCCTGAAATCACCCATCAGACTTTTTACACATGAAAAGCCCATTTGGCTCCCTAGAGATTCAACACGGGCATTATCAGAATTACTATCCATTTTCTAAACGCTCGCGTGATCCGAGCACATAACGACAAAGTCGAGGCTGTCTGTTTTATCTTTAGGCTATACGCTATAATAGGGCTAAAATGTTGACATTGGAACTAGAAATAGAAAAGGCGCTGAAAGTGTCGACGAAAAAGTTTGATTTTGGTTTAAGGTCATTGCGGCGCAAAAAATATGAGTTATTGGTTTACTAATCATCATCAGTCAGAAGACGTCCACTGCTGGACGAGTTGCCATAATCTCCACGCTTCGCAGGCGGCTTGGGGATCGCAGATTGCTTACCACCGTTAACCGAGAGGACGCTGCTGCATACAGAACCACCGGAGGACGGGTATGTATACAGAACCACCAGCCGGTTTAGGACATACCCAGGTCCACTATTGATTTTATCTCTACGTAAATAAGCATAAATCAGCCAATTTAATAGCTCACTGCTGGACTTTGTCATACCCTCGAAGGATGATCGGGTCATATCCACCACTCTGCGCTCTAGCCCAAAGCTAGCTAGTTGGTGGTCACATACGCAAATTAATTTCTTCTCTGGACGTTATCATGTATCCTTACGATGTATTCCTTCAGCGAAAATCCAGTGGTATTGAAATATGTACATAAACTCCAAAGAACTCGAGGGTGCCGGCTTGAATCCGCGACCTCACGATTTCAAGTCGAGCCGTCTCCCGACTAAATGTCCTTTAAATATTACTTCATCATCATCAGCCTGGAGACGTCCACTGCTGAACGAAGGCCTCCCCCTTAGACCGCCACACTGTACGACAGCCTGCCATTTGCATCCACCGGTTGCCCACGACTTTTACAATGTCGTCGGTCCACCTAGTGGGAGGTTAAATATCACTTAAAATTATCTATTGTGTCCAATTGTGGCGATTCAGTGGTGTGTTTAAGTGTATTTTTTAAGAAAATAATGATAAAATGAAATCACTCATTCATACCACATAATACCGTCATGGGTCGAACTCCACTTACCCGGTATACTTTACGAATCTAGAATGTACAGCTACTAACAGTAAAAGTTAAATAAAAAGCTAACGCCTGATGCCAAAAGAGAGCAGAGCCTAAAAAGAAAACACAGCAAAGTTTCTGTGTTGCCCGCAACATTTTCACAGTGGAAAGCAAGCATCAACATTAGAGTATTTTGATCCCTCAGTGCGAACCTCGTAATGGTTCCTGCAATATGCAAAAAAATCTCCGTTTTTATCTGCTCCGTATCAGAAGCTATTTCCGGTCGTGAATAAAAAATAGGCTTTTTTGCACGCGAATATGAACCGGCACTGTTAAAACTTTTGTACAATTCTTTGACTATTGGAACCAATTTTGAGAAGAAGGGTTCTCTTGGGGCTGAAAAATTCCAGGTCCAATAGTATCTATTTAAAATTGGTTCCAATATAAATATTCATAGGTATTCAAACGCAAAATGAGCTGAGATAGGGTACACCCTTAAGGTCACGTATTATCACAAGGATTAAACGATAAAAAAATTGCAGCCGCTAGTGTTCAATAACCTCTGAACAATAACTTTGGTCACGATTTCAGGATCGATCCCATAGTAGTTGTATACAATGATGAACACAATGACCTCTTTTCGAATAGTACTACCGTTCAGAATACGGCCAAAAGGACTACGTCCAGGCCATAAAAAAACGTCGCTTTCTTTTGCTCTCATTAGTTGAACGGCGTCGAATCCGCTCGTCGTCTATGAATGATATTAACAAAATGCACTCAAGAGCTACTAAAACTAGTAAATACTGCATCTAAAGTGTCGCTCTCGAACCCAACTTCATTACCCGCTGTGAAGTAATTAAGTTTTTATTCAAGTTGAAACTGAGCCTGACGGTAACTTGAGCTACAGAATAATTAACTTTTTACTTCATTAGCAGCATGTTTATGTTGGCGCAACATTACTGCGGCTCGAGTGCGGCGTCAAAAGTTGTGGACGTTTTGAATTTAATAAATGTATGTGATTTAGCAACTTTTTTTTTTTGATACGTATGAGAATCAATGTTCCCGAACAAGAAAATGCAAAATCGGTTGACTTGCACTCTAAAATCGGTAGATTTACTACAAATATATCTACCGACTCCCTCTCTATCTACTACTATCTATGACCTGATGACGGGTCCCCGTCAGGGTCTCCACTCCAGAGAGGTCTCGAACGAAAAAAAAACAAAATTTATATATTTTTATTTTTCCAACAAATTTGGAAATAAAAGGTACAACAAAAAACTAACTTTTCTACAAATTTTCCTATTTAGGTTTTTTTTAAGAATCGGAAGAAAATCGATACACTTGGATATACCGGTAGGACAGGCCCAACATCGGTAGGATAGAGACCACATTTGACCAGCCAGTGAACCAGGCTATGGATGAAGGGAATTATTGTACCCTCTGTATCTATCTACCCAGTTGTAAATAGCAAAATCTTCTATTTCTATCCTTTATTCGGCTTTGGCAATAAAATGGTCGTGCAAACAGACAAACAGTGGTTTATTATCAAGCAATTTCTTTCTTATAAGGGATATTACTGGTCCTCTTTTATTAACGTCAGCTATAAGAGGTGACCACTTGAAGGACGGAATTAGGGGGGATTATGTTGGGAATGGCGAAACGGAATGCCGCACAATCTTTGCGTGGTACTGTATTTAATGTAGCTTGAAACCCATCTGAGTGTGAGTTGAACTCTTTGAGCACATAACCATTGGAGGTGGCAACCCAAGACGTGCCCCTCAGCCAAAAGGTTGAGGGATACGTTTGACTGCAATGCTGTCAGAAATTCAAACCTATTTTGCATAAAAAAATTGATTGGGTTTTTATTGAGAGTTAATCAGATTAACTCTTTGTTATTGACACCAAGAATTACAAATTAATTAGTAAAGTAAAGAAGTGGTTTAAGTAGTTAAGTTAGTTAATTAATATTTATTTTACATGTAAGTATTTAATTAATATCTTCAACGATAAAATTATGCCTAAATCTACCTATGTCACGATACCTATATATAGTATTACTCTCCGCTCTACACTTTTTTCTAAAAAGTATCAAGTTCCACAAATCCTCATGTACATCGGTCCTCTGAAAACATATTAATCACATTTCCCCCGGGGAAAGTAAACAGATTCTCGTTAAAGCGGGCATTTTAATTTTAAATGAGGTAACATTGTACCGCGCAGCACTCGTTGGTTCTGGGACGAGACTTGTGACGGAGTCCTGGAGCAATACTGCTCGATTTTGGAGGCGACATCTACACCTGGGAACATCAGGAACTTAAACTGTTGGCCTTTTGGAGAAATCCAGAGCACAAAACGGGCAATAGAGAGAGCTCGGGGATGCTCGGAGTTACTTTGCGCGATATGATCCGGATCGAGGATATTCGCCAAAAAACCAAAGTCGCCGACATAGCTCTCAGGGTTTCTAAGTTGAAGTGGCAATGGGCAGGTCACATCGCTTGAAGAACTGATAACCGATGCGGAAGAAAGATTCTTGAGTGGCGACCGCGAACCGGAAGACGCAGCGTAGGAAGGCCTCCCACTAGGTGGACCGACGACATTGTAAAAGTCGCTGGCAACCGGTGGATGCAAATTGTCGTTCAGCAGTGGATGTCTCCGGGCTGATGATGAACTCGCCTTTTGGTAAGGATAATGGCGTGGAGTGGCGACCGCGTAACATTGTGAAAGTGTGTGCAATCGAGATGCAAATGGCTGGTTGACGTACAGTGCGGTGGTCTAAAGACCTCTCCTTTAGACCACCACACTTCACTACGTTCAGCAGTGGACCTCTCTGGGCTGACTATGATGTTTACCTCAGGTTTTACCTGGTTTCTTTAGTACAAGCTTTGCTTAGTTTGCGGCTAGAGGACGCTGAGCCTAACAATATTTAAATAATTATTTAAGTAACTTAAGTAGTTGAATGTTACAAAAAATATCGTCGTGTCGATTGCAGCGAAGGAAGCTTTTGCAATATAAAATAAAGCGTGATTATTTTATGGTAGGAACAATTTACCATATCAATTGCCTTTTTAATCCATGTTAGCACAGAATGTATTGTGGTGTGATGAAATTGAGAGATGCGCATGTACACCAAAAATTTTACGCCGTATCGACGTATTCTACACCAGTAGTAGTACCCCGCGGCTACACCCAATATTTTACTTTAGTAGAGTAGGACTATACTGCAGAGTTGACCTGGGGAAGTACCACACCTTTGCCAGTTATTCATCCGCCAAGCAGTAGTGTGCAAGCATTACTGTGTTCCGGTATGAAGAGCATTGTTATCAGAGAAATTACTGGGTATGAAATATCTCAGGGTGACGAGCGCAGAACAGTGCGGCGCAGGATTGTATTCGCAAGTTCACAATTCTGGCACTGCCACTGTTAGTGGAAGGTGTGACGCTTACCACCAGGTGAACGTCTTGCTCGTCTCGTCACTTGACTGTATAAAAAATCCAAATAAAAAATCTTCTACTTCCAATTCGTTCGTAAGGTATTTATGGGCCAGTGTTTTAAAATTAATTCCTGTTGCCTGAAATAAATGATTATTATTATTATTATAATTCATACTTTAAATGAATTATTTGGCATTATTGGAATATAATGGAGACATTCAACACCGAATTAGGTTACTATTCAAATGACCATCATCATCGTAATCACTGACGGTTTATTAAGCCTACTTTATATAACTTAGCTAATTAATTAATATTCTTCTGTTAACTTCATAATTATCACTTTTTTTTTATAATTTGTTGTTTTACTGCTTCAGGTCCTATTTGGATGGTTAAACTAACTCTTGCCTTGCTTTCTTTTTGTCTGCTTTAAGAGCTGTAGTGCGTGGTTTCGATTCCCACCCAGGATAAACATTTAAGCGACTAAATAGATGTTTGTACTCTCTCCGAGTGTTGTTAGTATCTTAACTAAGTTTCCAGAAACATAAATGTAAGTAATCTGTCAGCTATCTGGTTCCCATAGTACAAACTTTGCTTAGTTTGGGGATAGATGGCGCTGCCTGAAATGTCCATAATTTGTTTTTATTGAATGGTGTGAGCTGTTTTACTGCGAGGTGCTGTGTGTTCGTATTGTTTGAAGAGTGATTGAGTTATAATTGTGTTTGCCGTGTAAGTACTATATGAGTACATTAAAATGGAGTTTTTCATTATTTTAGCTTCTAACATTACAACTGTGTTTCTTTGTTCCTCTTTTGATGAAGATATCTGGCTTAAAACGTATGTAGGTACTTATTAACTGTTTTAAGATGTTAATAAGGGTTATTCTACTTTTAGGTACCCGTAGCCACATACGGGTTATATACGCTGTAAACACACGACTATATATATTGTATTAGTCAGTATGTCGTCAATCGCTAGAACATGCAGCTTGTTACATTTCCACTCATATTAGTTTAGCTCTCTAACGAGCGCACAGCATGCATGCGGCCAAAGTATCAGGCTATTTTATGATCTGTGCATGCGGCACTCAGTTTAGAAGCATCTTACATCTACTAGGTGTAGGTGGGTACTATTTGTAGCGGTAGGACTCTATTGCAGAGTCCGCCTGGGGAAGTACCTACCTTTGCCAGTTATTCAACCGCCAAGCAGCAGTGTGCAAGCATTGCTGTGTTTCGGTTTTAAAGGCAATGTTCCCAGAGAAATTACTGGGCATGAAGAGATTTGATATCTAATGTGTGAAAAGCGCAGTACATACGGCGCAGGATATTTTTCGCAGGCATTGCTACTGATATGACTGTTATGGGCAGGCGTTATGTTTACCACCAGGCGAACGTCTCACACGTATAGTCACTCAGTTGCATAAAAAAACCATATAGAATTTCAAACGGGGTCTCGTAGTATGAATTTAGTAGTGTTAGGCCGGGCGCATACGACGAGAAAACCGTAAGAAAACCCGTCCGGTTTTGCCCGAAGGCGCTCCGTGCATATATTTTGTACTAGGTTCCGCACACCGTAAGCAATTTCTCGAGACGCCCGTCTCGCTCGCACCAGTTAATTGTGCGCAGTGTGTTACGGTCGTGCGGCGCCGCACCGGTGCCTGACGGAAGCCGTGCCGAATGCGTGTGCGGACAGGCTTAGTAGTGTTACCCCGCGGGGTAGCACTACTATGTGTTCATACTATATGTGGATGTACCTGTCCCATCAAAGTGACCACCATTTCGGCACATGTAGTATGCTACAAAAAATGTTGTCCCCATACAACTTTGATCACGTGAATAATCATTTTAATAAATATATTGTAAAATATAGGCGGAAATTTCACACAGCGCCACCAGTCCAGCCCAACTTTTCCTTCGGTCAATAATCAAACGCAGCTGTTATTGCAACGCTGCTTTGCGTTGTGTTGCCACCTAAATAAAAACCATATTTTTATTTTTAATCATAGCAGTTCTTTATGTACAAAGTATAAACTCTTGTAATTTTAACGCACAGCAATCGTTTTAGACGTGTCCCATATAATGACGCAAAGGTATCTTAAAAATAATATTTTCTAGCTATCCGTCCTCCCCTGCGCCACTATTTGGTTACCACCAGTTACCACCCTACAGCTCTTACCCAATTATTCGAGAACAGGGTTCCGTAACAAGCATCCCGGGACGGTTACAATTAACAGTGTGCGGGACCCGTGATCCTTGGGTTCAGTTTGTACAAATTATCCGACATTTAAGTGCTAACATCTGGCCCCGCGCTGTTATCGCCTTACAAGGTAGGGATGAGAAAACAGGAATTAAGATATTGATATCGATTAAATTATCTGCAAGGGCATAATGTAGTGCATTAGGAGTATGAATGTAGGAATTTTATCGCTTGCCAACGAGAGAGTTGGTGGTCAAACGCGGGCTCAATACGTGATATACTATAGAACCGACGGATAATGGTTTTTATAAAAATATATATATAAATATCTACACAGGTAGGTATAGGATTTTTCATATTTTATATTTATTTATTTTACAATCAAGTGTTAATTAGGTCTTAAATTAAACTATTGTACTTTAGAACTTAATTGTCCTTTTCTGATATATAGATGCGAGAGCATTACGCTTAAAATTTTAAGTAATAATTACAAGTACTAATCAATTTAAATTGACATACCTTAATCTGCCACAAGCATAGCAACAGCAGTACATAAATACCTTTGTCGACACGTGTTTTACCATTTCACGAAACATTTTCACGACGCGACGGCTACTTGACTCTCCGAGCTCAACATTTAACTTTCGCGCTATTAGATTAAAGTTTGATTTTTAACGTTGATCATCATTACCATAATGTGAAAGATATTCAATGAATTATATTTTATTCTTTACTGTACATAATATAGAAGCAGTACTTAATTAGAACAGTTACGACTTAGATTATTTAAGATTGAAAGGATAGTTATTAAAATTTAAGAGAACTTTGAAAACTGTGCTTTTGTTGATAATGAAAGCACTCATTATGAGGAATGTGTTTTACTCTAAAATAATAATAAGTAATTACTCGTTAAATAGCTCGTTTAATAGTTACTGGCTTATGCCTTTATTAACTACAACAAACTACAAGTACTACTTAGCTTACTACAAAAAAAAATACCAAAGGGCTGTATCCAGACCGATGAAAGTCTAGAGACAATCCAAATGCTCAAAACCACTACCAGTCGGCAGCGTACCCAGCATGCTGGCGGCATTGCCACGCTGAATGGCAAGTCTTATGCGTTGGGCCAAATAAACATTAAATAAAAAAAAGTCACTTCACTCGTCTTATCGATATTTTTTTTACCTTTTTTTTTATGAAGCTCCTCTCTAATTCCATTGTGGCGATCTTTTGGCATCATTATCGGATTATCATATTATCATATTGGAGAGTAAGTAGCACCACTAGCTCTAGCTGGCCACTTTTATCAGCTTCCGAGTACATAAGACCTTCACATCAGATAATGACGACTCTACGCTGGGTCAACTTACTTTTCTTCACATCTCACGCTAATTATAATGGGCCTGATATACCCAAAACGAGCTGAGCTGAGGCCATTTTTGTAACATCACTCAGTAATTGTTCATTACATATAGTTATAATATTACTTTGTACTGATGTTACAGTTTTTATTTTGTCATTTCTTTATTATTCTATAAATTTTCAATATTTAAATTGCGAGAGTCGAGGTCGGGGTATATACGCAAAATGAGCGATTTTCCAAACATGAATAATGAAAAAGTAGTTTCCTTTAATTTGTATGCGGAAACGTGTAAATGGTGTATAGTTATCCAAATTTTTGTAAGTCTACTTAAGTTATTATCACTGTATGTTTCCCAAATAAAATAAAACAAAAATAAATAAATAAAAATTAACTCGACAGATAGCTCAGACTAAACGTGTCAGTCAGTCAAAAACAGCATACTATTTTTGATAGGTGGAATAAGAAATAAAATAAAAAAAAACATGACATTGAACGTCACGCACACGTCTGGCACGTGCCTGCGCAAACTCAGAGCCATCTACAATGAGCTTTTTTTATTGCCTGCCAGAAAATCGCCCATTGGTAATAAGTAGAATAAGAGTATTCGAGAGAAAGCCAAAAAAACTCCTTTTGTAAATTATTTTAATTTGTTGTGTTAAGTATTCATTAAATGTTTTTTTATTCAATAACCAAGCAGTAGTGTGCAAGCATTACTGTGTTTTGGTTTGAAGGGCAATGTTACCAGAGAAATTACTGGGTATGAAGAGATTTAACATCAATATCTCAGGGTGGGTATGTCCTAAAACTGCATCCAGAACCACCGAATGACGGGCAGCAGCGTCCTCTTAGTTAACGGTGGTAACACTGCGATCCCCAAGCCGCCTGCCAAGCGTGGGGATTATGGCAACCCCTCCCTATTAAGGGGGAGGCCTTCGTCCAGCAGTGGACGTCTTCTGGCTGATGAGTGAGTGAGATCTCAGGGTGACAAGCGCAGTACAGTGCGGCGCAGGATTGTATTCGCAAGTTCACAATTCTGGCACTGCTACTGTTATGGACAGGCGTGAGGCTTACCACGTGAAGTATCATGTATTATTTTAACGTAATTATTGTCTAAGTAGTTATAATTAAGGTACTAATATATTGATGAAATCCTACAATCTTAAGCAGATGTTTGTTAACAATAATAAAATAATAAAAACATTACTCTGTCATCCATAAATAAGACTAAGTTGTTGCCGATTCTCGCCGCTGCGCTCATATACCAACACTGTTTTTTAGTCGGTGTCACGCTTATGTAGTGCGCTATTACCATTACCCGGAGAGGCGAGGATTAACTGCAGTTGAATGGCTTGATTGCCGCGACGATTGGAGAAAGTACTGGTTGGCCGAACGTACCGATTTAGTACAGATTAAACAATAGTTATTACGCGGCTTTGGGTGTTACTTTGGCCCCTATTGGCCGACTGTGTTGTAATAACTGTTTGGTAGATATAAAATTAATACCCGATGGGAAAGAAAGGTTCTTGAGGGGTGACCACGTACTGGAAGACGCAGCGTAGGAAGGCCTCCTACTAGGTGGACCGACGATACTGTGAAAGTCGCGAGCAAGTGGTGGATGGCAGGTTGTCGTACAGTGTGGCGGTCTAAGCTCTTATTTTCCATCCATTCAACATCTTATCATTCACGCTGCATACAGCTGCGCCGAAATATTAGGAGCTCGTTCACAGCATAATCACGGTAAATATCCCGTAAATACTCATACAACTCTAAAGGTTCTCTTTATTTCTGTCTCTTTGGTTGTTAAAGAAATAGAGACACAACATTATCATTCTTTTGAGCATTCGTATGAAAATAAAGCAACTACACAACTCATTTTGAAAGTAAAGAGTAATTTTTATATCAAAGGCCGATTGAATATTACTAAATCAATGATAACTTTGATCTACTGAAATGAATCGTTGAATAAAACATGTACTTAGAAAATTTTCAATTTCATAAAGTTGAGTTGGCGTGACGAAGTCGTCGAGAACTTGATGGTTACTGGATCTACCTAAAATTAACTTTTCAAGACGTTTTTGGAATTTCGCATCGATTTATCGGCTTTGGAACAAACTTATTATGGTGTAAGATTTAATTTGGAAATCAATTGAGAAAAGTTTGAGTTGTTATTGAAATTGGGCGGATTTAGTTGCTGAAAAAGCTTTGGCTTCAGCTATTCTGAGAAAGATTTGTTGACCGGGCGAGCGTAGCGAGGTCTCTGGAACGACTAGCATTTGCTTTCGTCTGTTTGGAAAGTAAGTATATTATGTGTGTTGATACTCGCGTACAGGTGTTTTTTTCACTAATCTTGACGAAACTTGGTACTTTTATACAATTTCACAGTTTTTTTGTCGGCGATTTTTTATTAGATGGGTATTTCTCCTAAAAAGGACGAAGTTTTATTGCGATACTATTTGCCATTTAATCGAGTCGCAGCAAACTTCCCTCAAAACTCACTAAAAGGGGGATCGCATAGGGGGAAAAGAAAACCCCTCTTTGCAACAGACTTCAAATATATTTTTTAAAACATTTATTTTTATTAGTAACGTTACGAATATTTTAGATGCTTATACTTAGTTCTAATAACACACAAAAAAAACACATTACAAAAACAAAAAAAATAATTAAAAAATATATGTATAAATACATATATATATGTGTGTTTATGTGTATGTGTGTGTGTGTTGTGTGTGATTATATATGTTCTAAATTACATTTCTTTCTTTCTTTCTTTTTTAATAAGTAAGCATCATTTTAAAGGCATATTCTGTACATCAAACAAACAACTTTTACTATGGGGCAACATAGAAATCGCGAAAAAATTATCAGCTGTTCCATACAAAAAGTTCATCGACCTTGGGCAAATGTATTGATCAGCTGTTATATTTTTTTCGCGATATCAATGTTGGCCCCATATTAAAAGTTGTTTGTTTTGATGTACAGAATATGCCCTGAAAAAAAAGCTTTTTTTTTTGAAGAACTAAGCGACGAACGATCTAAGTGCAGGCTGTTTGACTCTTATCAGCGGCTTAATTTGTCACAATGTTTCCTGGAGTGGATATAGTTACAACAATATCTTTTTTGAGAGCGCCGGCTCTCCACTGGCTTCAGTCACACTCTGCCTTTGCGACATGCGAGCCGTACGATACGACAATACAAACTTCTAATACATGTACATGTGTTCTCTTTTTGTCATGCAGTAATTATATTCGCTATATCTATTTTCCGGCAAATGTAATAAGCATAATTTTAGCTAGGTATGCTAGGTATGCTTGATTGTGATGTCTTGTTAATTTTGATCAATTTGCAAGCGCTGGGCCCGTCCATTCCATTATCACCGTCGCTGCCAATAGGTATATCACTGATTGGGAAGAGCTGAAGTACTTGAGTGTTTGAACGTCCACGTCATAACAATGACATACTACTGATATCAACAGAAAACCATGACATACTTTTTTTAATCTATATTATAAACTTATATTGTATATACCACTCATGTAGCGCTCGTAGCGTAACTTGACACGGTGTTCGTAACAAACTATTTTCAACCGACTTCAAAAAAGGAGGTTCTCAATTCGACTGTATGTTTTTTTTTTGTGTGTATGTTAGGCGATTACTCCGCTAATCATCAATCGCACTGATTCATGATTATTTTTTGGTTGGTAGGTAATACGTCAGAGGTAGTCCCATTAAATTTTAACGAAATCGGTTCAGAGGTTTGGTTTTGAAATCAAAATTACTAGAAAATATAAGATGTCATCCAGGTATTCGAAGTTGAAGTCGGTTGTATTTTTTTTTAAAGCGTATTATGTAATGTAAAGTCTTTCTCTGAATACATACAACCTTCTTTCAACGAAAAAAACACATTTATCCAAGTCACTTTACGGTCTACGTTTAGTTGGCTGAAAGAGCACCCAAATTGTATCTACTGGTAAATACCGACCGAGGCCGAGTATCCCACTGTTTAGCGGCTCGTACAGTAAAAGTTTCCACTTTCATTTGATTCTTCAAACCATTTTATTTGGGTTTTTGTGATCTCAACCATGAAATGCTATCGCTTTTTCAAGCTATTTGCCATCTGCTATTACAATGGGCACTGAAGACAGCAATTCGATTCTATAAAAGTCCACACTTTCCGAAGTATTTACTATGTCCGATAGAGTAGCATTTGTTTATATCGTTTGCGGATGCTTTAGACCGAAGCCTGAACAAAATGAGCTTACCACGTTTCAATGCAACTCCTAAGTATACCTTATTTAGTTCTAACCTCTACCATAAAATGCAATATTCACAGAAAATGTTATTGATTTCATAGCAACAAAACAAGGACTTTTACCTACTCGTAGTTCTGGGGGCCATTGAAAGCCAGGAAAGTTGTTCAATAACAGTTACTTGTTCGTTCGCTGGAAGCAATCGACATATCTCAAATACCTATCATTCGAGGTTTGGCGAATCGATAACTGCTAGGGAATGGGCGTATTGGGATACAAAAGCAAACAGACACGGTTTTGATGATTAGTTAATTGCTTTTATATCTATTCGTTGCCTGCTTAGATTTTTTTAAATAAAAACTAGAATATCAAACCCGAGGTGTCGTAGAATCTAGACTCGAAGCGTTGCCATAATGTAACGCAATAGTACGACCATAACTAGCGTTAATTTGCGTTAAAGTATATTGTTTACTCATCTTTACGAACAACTTTTAATACCCGCGGCAGGACAAACACTGAAAAAAACCAGCTGTCTCACGATTTTTTGCCGGCTTTGAATAGGAGAGAGGTTCTACGTTCGACTCTATGTATTTATTTTTTATGTACTTATTTATCATTCGAAATCTGAGTGCAAAAGTGCATTTTGTCCACTGGCGTGGAAAGAGTTTTTAAAACTCGAACTTTTATATTTAATTATTTTCTATACCGCCAGTGAAGCCGCCAGTCCACTGAAAATGCGTAAATAATGCTTATTTCATGTCAGTGAGTGAGCTACATCGTTTTTAGAATATTCTGGCCAGCACGAAGACAGCATGAAAAAAAAACTGTAGCATTTTCCTCGCTGTAGTGAAAAAGTTTTCGGGGAAAAGTTTTGTGTTTCGCTCGGCAGCAGAGTTATTCTGCATCTCGTACCTTTGAAACCCTCGCTACGTTCTAGATTCAGTACAAGTGCTCGCAACTAATTAGCAGTACAACTAATTTGCAGCCTTGCATAACAAATAATTATTTTTGTTTGAATGGTCATCCCTAATTGTTGATAAAGTTTGTGTACTGTATTTCAGAGTCAGTTCCTTGGTAATGTGCCTTAGTAGCCCTTAGTATTTAATAGAATTATTTTATTGAGTTATTATGTTTCGTGACATACCTACTTAATGAAATTTGACGTTTTATTTATTCTTTATTTATTTATTTATTTATTCAATTTACAACTATTATTACAGGATTTACCCAATTCAATAGTGCAAGTCAACAATTTAAAAATAAGAACAATAATAATAATTAGAAATTAGTCAATATTTCACAAGTCAACATTT
This sequence comes from Erannis defoliaria, assembly GCA_905404285.2. Classification (NCBI taxonomy): domain Eukaryota; kingdom Metazoa; phylum Arthropoda; class Insecta; order Lepidoptera; family Geometridae; genus Erannis; species Erannis defoliaria. The sequence goes on along the minus strand of FR990084.1, from coordinate 16,065,115 downwards.
TAAGAATAATAACAATAATAAGTCAATATTTCACAAGTCAACATTTTAAGAATAATAACTATAATTATAATTCGATTTTGAGATTGAGTTTTTTTTTTGTTTGATTGTTAGCAATAAAAAAATAAAAATTAAATGTAATCGTTGTTCACAATGGTACGTCCGTTTCGGTTTAGTACTACCATTTCGCGTTACTCTTTATCTAGCCTTATTACCTTCTGCATATGTGTGTATTTATGAGTGACATTGTGTGTTATCGCAGGAGATATTGCAATCAGCGTGATGATGGGTGATAAGAGCGCGGCCTAATGGAACGCATTCCGGTTCCGAAGCTCGATGGCCTCATTTTCGATCGATACGGGGCGAGGTGGAATATATTGTGTTGTTCGAAAGAGTATATTCGTAAAAATACATAATATTTTTATCAAAAGATATAAACGAACGCATTTAACGAACCGGTAGCCGAAATGGGCTAACTGTATATACCCATTAAGTACTGTGAGAACTTTTAATACTGCTCTTTAAATGGGAACAATCTACTTCCCTTGTTCTGCAATTAAAGAGCGATCCGTCATTGTCGACGGGTCTTAACTGAGCGACAAACATTTTGGTAGAGCTACATGAAGGAGACAACATCGTATTTTTAAACAAAACGTTGTTTTATGTATATCGCCATCTAGAATCAAGTTAAATTTGAATTGGAAAATTCTTTATTGCACAATTTATTTCGTTCAACTAAGTCCCGTCACTTGGCCCACTGCATGGATATGTTGGCGAACCTAGTGACTGACTGAGTCTGCGATGCCGATGCAAGTTCCGCTAGGAGAGAGAAGGCACCGAGTTGTGAGTGTGAACGGGATGTCTTTTAGGGTTTTAGGGAATCCCTATAGTGATGTTGTAAATGCAAATTTTTATTTGTTTGTTAACTTAGCAACGGATCGAGATGATTTTTAGTATAGAAAATTAACCTTTTTACCGCCACGCCCTGTGCGACAAGGCAGCAAAAAACGATGGTAAAGGCGAACTTCTAATGAAGTCGAGACGTTGAAGGCACAAATACCTCGATACTTAATATTATAGTGGTTTGATTCCATTAATACTTCTATTTATTAGTTGAATTAAAACGGTGTTCAGTCGTTTTATTAATGAGATTATTTCTTTGACATACTTAATAGGGACCTGGGTATGTCCTTAAACTGCAACGAGACCCACCGGAGGACGGGCAGCAGCGTCCTCTTGGTTAACGGTGGTGACCGTTCTGCGATCCTCAAGCCGCCTGCCAAGCGTGGGGATTATGGCAACACCCCTCTATAAAGGGGGAGGCCTTCGTCCAGCAATGGACGTTTTATGGCTGACGACGACTTAATACAATTGAATTGTTTTTTTTTAGTGATTTGTTTATTTTAATTGCAATTTTACGGCCTTACTTAAAAAAACTTCTCAACCGTTAGTCACTGCTTAAAATGCTCTGCCATCTTTTCTCTGACGTAAAGTTGTATGTGCTAGAAAAGGACAGAGAAGTTTAAGCAGTGACTAAGAGAATCGAGATTAATTTAGGTAAGACGGTTAATTTCAAGTTCAATTTTAATTTCAAATTTAACTTCAATTTCAATTGTGTTTATGTAATTTATTATTGTGACTGCTACTGCTATAAATTTAATTTAATGATGTTAAGAGTCTATGATACTTGATGAATAAATGATTATTATTATTATAATGGCGGTCAACCCGTTAAATTTAAAGTCGAAAAACAAAATAGGCTATAATATACCTTTTATCACGTAAAAAAATACGGTTTTAACAGATAAGTAGCGAGTGTTGCTAGTCTTTTTATGTTTATTTTTTATTTTAAAAGCTTTTCCATGTCATTTCAAAGCCAAAAATTGTGTATTTCATATGGGTGTATTAATCATTTCTCACTTCTTTCTCTCTCATTTGTTAGTGACTCGTTTCGTGTAGTTGCAATGCGCCTATGGAATGAGCTCCCTATCCAAATTCGGCAAGCGCCGTCGAAACTAGTCTTTAAACGAGTTGTGCGTGAACATTATTTAAAATCAGCTCTAGTTTTGTAACCATTTGATCACTCGTATTTATTTATTTATTGCATAAATATTTGTTTTTCATATTATATATTGTATATATTTTTGGTTTATTTTATTATCTAATTAATTATTTATATTTAATTTTATTTATTGGTCATTTAAATTTATAAGTATAGATATTTTTAGTTATTAGTTAATTGAAATGTAATTACTGTATTTGCTCTTTACAATAATTTATTTTGTGCGCCTACATCCCCATCTCTTTAACCGCGGGGATGACTGGTAGAAAATGCTTTAGCATTAAGTCCTCCTTTTGTACATTAATGTATTTATGTGTGCAATAAAGAATTAAATAAATAAATTAATAGCCCTATCCATCAAAGTACACATCTTTTTGAGCATTAGTTACTTATATTCAAGAATCAAAGTTCTTCATATCGAAAGTAAACTTATAAACGTACCTACGTAGGGTTTGGTCCGGGACATGTTAAAAGAGAATTGGAACAACATCGGAAAGGTCACTAAATCAAAGGGCCGAACACGTAAAAGAAACCAAAAGAAAACGACCCATATTTCACTTCCCAATAATAGACCTAACAAAATAATCTATCCGTTACAATTTGCCCACTTTAATCGAATCACGTCCGTCTGCCTGTCACAGCTAAGTATCTGGGGATTAAACTTTTTCCCGATCTAAGATTACAAGTTTCTGCCCTTTAGGCCGCGGGCTCTTATGTTTAGGACAATAGACAAGAGACAAGAGAAGTGTCACTTAGCGCGGGTAACGTTTTATTTGGCCTTCTCCCCCCTTCGTTATTGGCATCGCACTTTGTGCATTCTGCCAGTGTTATGTGTAAATGTATGTTTCAAGTATTTGTATCAAGTCAAATATGTCATAAAATCATAGTCAGTCGCACAATATTAGTCACAGCCAAGTCAAAGTGATGCCCTAGTAAAGTTGTGGCGACTTTATTAAGCTTTCACGGAGTTTTGAATACAACACGGAAAGACATGTTCTACCACATTTTAAGACTCGCCCACACTTGTACATGTAATTTGACACTTAATGAATAAAACACCACAATTTTTCATCATCAATTCGGGAAAAAACGTTAGTTTAAGTAAATAATACAATGCAGCGATATGATTTTCCGGGTTCCCGCCAAATCGAAATCGGTTCGGTGAAATTGCTGAGATTGAGATCAGTGGTGGGAATTTCAGGTTTCCCCAGGTTTAATGAAAACTTGCTTGATTAAAATGTTGTACAGAACATTTTATTTTCTTAGTTATTTCACCGATTGCGATTTTCACAACGATGTTAAATTATTTCATACCAAAAATATTTAAATGCACAAGCGAGATCACAATATAGTTTACTTATCAACAGGAAAGTTGGTAAAGTTAAGCGTGGACTTAACTGCGATAAAAAAGAAACGAGCAAACGAGACCTTCTAACTTTGGTGATACTCCAAGCCAACCCAAGTAACAACAATTCCCACCGAAACTCAAGATACATTGACTGTAAGATACGTGTTACTGTAGCAGTAGAACTATAACAGCGCAATTAGGACTCAAGATTGTGGAGTTCGTAATTAATTGAGCAAATCCTGATACATGGTAACTTTAGCAATACACGTGTGGCCAATTATAGACGATACAGTACTACGACAGTATGGACGTTTACTTTTAATTTGTGTTTCCTTTAATTGAAAAGATTTATTTTAATTTCTACTGAAACTATAGACTACCTTAAACTTTGATTGCGTTGCTTTATTTATTTTCACAGAATATTTAGGCTATAGACATTTTGGTAAATTTTTGTAATGTAAATACCTTAGTATACCTTTTGGTTTTGTAAAATAATGGAACTAGTTGGACAAAAAATAGCAACTAGTTCTATCAATGGAAGAACCAATAGAACTAGTGGGAATAGACCGTAATTGGCTTTGTTTTGTTAGTGTTTACCTCGCAATAATAAGTGGCCAAAAAGGCTGATGGCAACCCCCTTCCCCCCTAAGGGGCCTTCGTCCAGCAGTGGACGTCTTCTGGCTGGAGATGTGTATGTGATGTGTGTATTGTGTAGGCACATGCGACAATGGTGCAGTAACTTCACGTTTGTAATTACTGCCCTTTGCATAATACTACGCTCTGCCCTTACTGTGACTAGAATAATGTCACATATACCTAGGTAACTACTTATGGATTGCTCTGAATTAATAATAAGGATATTAATCGATTTGATCCGCGTTAACTTCTGTGTAACTTAGAGATTGCTCCTCAGTTTGACATTACTTACCTTTTAAGTAATTTTAAAGATATTGTATACTCATCATCATCATGCAGTCTTCTTTTCCCGAAGGATTTAATAAGTCTTGAGGTTTGAGGACTCGGTGGCAACAATATTGCCATACAAACCGTTTCTGATTTTAATATAACAACTATTATAACAAGTTATAACTAGTAGTTTCCTGAACTGAGACCTCGGGATTTCCATATCGATGCGGCCATAGTCAACTGTCAATCTCATACATTTAGTTGATTTTTGTTTTGTTTTTGCATAGAATATTTTAAAGACTCGGATTACCAAAGAGTCTGCATATACTGGTTTGTACAGCAATCCTTTGCCTTGCTATTTATATAAAGCTGTGTCCAACTTAAAATGTAAGCAACTATCTAACCCACAAGTCTATTTTCAGGCCGTCAACAGCTGCATAATTATTTTCTTAAAACAAGGCACAGTTACCAATTTGTTTTCCAGTTCAGCTATCTGGTTTCCATAATACAAGCTTTGCCTAGTATGGGACTAGATAAGTAAGTTCGTATAGGCTGCGTGGCCAGCCCTAGTTACAGAGTTAATGTGCCGCCCGAAGGCCTCTGCCATGGCCGACGGTTTTTGTTATAGAAACTAGAACAACAACCGGGACCAACAATTTTACGTATCATCCGACCCACGGTAGCGCTCAGAAATAATTGCCACTCACGGTCACCCATCCGAAAACTGACCGGACCTAGACATAGACAAGCTACGCCACGAGCGCTACGGGACTGATGGCGATGTGTGTAAAATTTCCCCCATTTTTTTTTGTGACTTTTATTAAAATATTTGGCAAACCCATCGTAATCCTAAACTAATACAAGCACATCTATATAATATCAAAATTGGCGGTGCGGGTCAGTTAAAGTGACTTACAAAACTGAACAGCTCTCGAGCTGCGTCAGAGCCGGGTTCTGACATAGCAGTCTGTTAAATCTCCCGAAAGTTCCCAGTATTTTTCGCCCTCATCAAAAGCACATAGATATAAAAAAAACAAAAAAAAATAAGTCCGAAGTCCGAAAAAGTTGTCCGAAATAAAGTTTTTTTTAAGCATCGTTGCTTAACAAGAAAACTTGTTTTTGCCACATCCGGACCGCCGCTGGTGCCATCTGCGAAAAGTTTTGCCTGTGGAACCCCATTGACTCTTATCACTGTCAACTTAACAAATAATATTTTTTTATGAGGCAACAAATTATCGTTTGTGATATATAAATAAGTATGACAAACGCTGTCGTCATCAATCTTTTCTGAATCCGGTATTTTGGCGTCTTTTTGATAAAAATATCATTTGGAAATGTAGATAATTTGTCATCGAGTTCTAGTTTTTCTATCTAGCAAAAATCTAAACTAATGACTCGTAGAAGCTTCCAGAAATATTGCTCGGAAACTGATACTTATTTTCAGTGATTTGTGGAAGGGTCTGATTTTTATCACACTAATTACTGGGAATAACTAATTACTGGGTTTGCATTTGCCTCCTTTAGTCCAGTCCATCCAAAGGTTGCCTGGAAGAAATCGCTTAAGGTGATAAGGCCGCCCCTTGTACTGCCAAATAATGTACCTACCCTGATTATTTGTAAGTTATTCTATATTTCTGGTGTGCAATAAAGATATATTGTATTGTATTGTAATAGAAAAGAATCTATGTTGCAAGTAATAATCATGTCTCCATCCATTCATGCCCATATTGTCCATCATCCATGTGCGTCCATCTATTTATAATGTTTACATATTCTGGATTGGTCGTAATGACAAGACCACGATGTGCTTTAAAAATATGTATCCATTAAAATGGTTACCAACTCTTTTATTAAAAAAAATGATTTTTTACCAATTTACAAAAAGAAGGAGGTTCTCAATTTGGTTGTATGTATTTTTTTATGTTTGTTACCTCAGAACTCCGTCATTAATAACACGATTTGGAATATTATGCCAAAATTGCTATAACTATTTATTTCTAGTGTATATCCGTGGTAGTGGAAATTAACTAGAAATAAATAGTTATAGCAATTTAGGTCAAACTGGCAAACGCAAATTTCGCCTGAATCAATCCTTAAACATAAACAACTTTAAACGTAAACCGTTTATATGTTTAAACTTAAACATATAAGTAAACGATATACCTACAGATTATTCCCATTGAAATTTCGTCAAAATCGGTTCAGTAGTTTGGTTTTAAAATCAAATTAATAGAAAAAAAGTCGGCTGTTTTTTAAATTTATTTCGTTTATTTTTATCAATGTCTTTTAATGAGTAGCAAATTTAAACCCTTTAGGGGCCAGCGCGGTGAATATGACCCAATCTATCTATCTATATATATAAAAGGCTCTGTCCTGACTGACTGACTGACTGACTGACTGACAGATAACGCACAGCCCAAACCGCTGGACGTACAGACTTGAAATTTGGAGGGTGTATTCGATTCGATGCGCAGAGGTGTACTAAGAAAGGATTTTACGAAATTCAACCCCTAAGGAGGGAAAAAGGGGGGAAACGTTTGTATGAAAGTCCTTTGTTTTTGGTCACGAAAGAGGGGGAGGTTTAGGGGGGGTACAAAAAGTGGTGAATTTTGGGAGCGGGCTGAATTTCTTCCGTACGCGGACGAAGTCGCGGGTGACCTCTAGTAGTCCATAAAGAGCCTACTCTAGGCCTTTAGATAAATTAAATAAAACATAGTCTTACAGAAGAACTATCTCAGTTGTCTCTAGGAGTTTAATTTCCTGTTCGATCGATACCTAGAGTAGCTAAATCAATCTCAGCTCATTAATCTTAACCCAGCGAGACAGCGTTGACAAATACGGTATCGTAATCATCAGGCGCAAGTTTCCTGAAGGCGCTACTTGCTTCCCAGGAAGTTTTGATGGAACCGGAAAATTTGGATGTAGCGTGTTCTAGATACAGAAAATGTGGCGCTTTATTAGTAGCCTAAGTCTCTGAAGTATTACAACACATATACAGATAATTATTGCTCGTGAACCGTAATAAATGATGTGAATATGCATTGCGTTGTTGTGTGCCAAGCGTAGAGATTATGGCAGCCCCTTCCTATTAAAGGGGAGGCCTTCGCCATGCAGTGGACATCTTCTGGCTGATTACGATGATGAGCAGCTGCAGAGTCCTGCAGTAGAGTCCTACGACTTGTAGTGGTAGGACTCTACTGCAGGGTCTGCCTGGGGAAATACTACACCTTTGCCAGTTATTCAACCGCCAAGCAGTAGTGTGCAAGAATTACTGTGTTCCGGTTTGAAGGGCAACGTTATCAGAGAAATTACTGGGTATGAAGAGATTTAACAGCTGATATCTCAGGGTGATGAGCGCAGTGCGGCGCAGGACTATGTTCGCAAGTTCACAATTCTGGCACTGCTACTGTTAGTGGCAGGCGTGATGCTTACCACCAGGCGAACGTCTTGCAAGTCTAGTCACTTGAAAGAAAAAAAATATATGATGTGTATTTTTTTAGAGGGTTTCTTCAAAAGAGGATCGATCGTTCATTTTGTATTTTTTATAAATATCACATAGATATATATATAATAATAAATAATCAGTCCACTGATAATGGCTCATTTTTTATTGTCGACTGCTGGACTTAGGCCTACCCTCGAAGGGTGATGGGTCATATCCACTGCCCTGGGCCACTTGCAGGTTAGTCGATTCACATACGCTATTGAATTTATTCTCCGGACAGCAGGTCTTTGCAGGTTTCCTCACGATGTTGACCTTCAACCCAATGTCAAAAAGCCATTGGTATGGCATGAAAATCCGTAGACAAACACCGTAGAGCTGACTGCAATAAGTGGTAATTTATACGGGTCCGGGATTTAATCTAGTCGTCTTCCATTAGGTTACCACGAATTAAATTTCTGTAGTTTCACTGTAGGCAAGTAAATCGTTTCACACATTACTAAATATTTTTCTCACGTAGAGTCCCTGGATATAAATCCAGGAAATTGAAAACCAAGTAATACCGCTGGGCGGAGCTAATAATAATTTAGTTCACGTTTTGAAATCGTGTGGCATTTTTTCACACGTAACGGCGTTCATACACGAGGTGACTCAAATAACAGTAAGCGTCAGAATCGCTGAACCAACAAAGATATTTGATATGTGGTAATCAGACATTCGGGCCTACTAGTACTTATTACTTATTTCCTCAAATCCCAAAGAACAAAAATAACATATAAATTTTTTTTTTTTTTTGTATATTCCTAATGATTTCTATGTCTAGATACGCCTGAGTTAAGAAATCGTAAGACTAAATTCTCGTTGGCAAAAGGTCAACGACATCTCTCGGATTTCGCGTTCACTACGTGCAGCGCCAGTAAGGCGTGGTAGAAGAAGCGCAAACTGTAAGAAACTAGAAACGACTTACATATTACCTAAAAATAAAAGTTTTTGTGTAAAAGCAAGTTTAGTTTAACTTTAAATGTTGACGTACTGGTCATAAGAAACGCCACCTTTTTTACTGCACTTTGAAATGCAATTCGTACAACCCTTCACCGCACAGTTTGGCATTTTGCACTCAAGTAATCACATCGGACGTGCGTCGCAGACTGTGTCTGTCAGTCAGTCAGTCAGTCAGGACAGAGCCTTTTATTATATTAGATAGAAGATGTTAAAAATGATTATACATGTAATAACTAACTATAACGTTGCTGTTATCGAGTAAAAAGAGCAAAATTAAACATCGAATATTCTATACCTATTACGTTCTTAGTAACTATTAATATTCTGTATCAATACTGCCGGTCGAGAAATAATGGTCCGAAAACAAGCAACTTTCTTTTGTAAAGGTTCTATACAGCATCGCTAAGCAAGGCGCGTCTACATCGGAACCTGAACAAACAATTAGTGAAGAGTTTGTTGGCTCTATAGCTGAGTAAATACCTTCTCGCACTTTTATAGGCAATAGATAATGGATACTGTTTACTATTGGCCTGATTGTTGCTAATGAGTTACTTTATATCGTGTTTTTCGCGAATGCCTACGAAATAGTTAAATAATAATGTGTGCTTAACAAAATGACGATGTCGCCGTCAGCCATAAGACGTCCACTGCTGGACGAAGGCCTCCCAATTATTAGGAGTTTATTTTGATGATTCTTTTTTGTTTGGTAGGCCTTTAGAGGTGGTTCCATATACATTTTATCAAAATCGGTTCAGTAGTTGATTTTAAAATCAAAATAGCTGGAAAAAGATGTCATCCAGATAATCGAATTTAAAGTCAGTTTTTTTAAAGTACTTATTACTACTACCAAAGATAATATAATACTATACTAGTAGGTACACAATCTCTACCAATAGTTAATTCAGGTGCTGAATCTTTGGGCATCTCTATAATGTATCATATCTGTGGGTAGGTAACACGATAAAACAGAGTTTCATTACGTGGCCTCTCCAACGTGAATATTTTAATAACAACTAATTAAGTCTGAAATGTATGAGAATTTCGCCGAAATAATAAACCTTATTCTGTATTAATATTCATTTATATTAGCTTCTGGATACGTAGGTGCTTTCATATCTAATGCGAAGGATCAAAAGGCTTCGTCAAATTACATTGTTGAAAATGTGAAAGATTATTTTGCCTTGTAAATCGTTTTAATAGAAATCTCAAATCGGCTTGTTTTGTGGTAATTTACATTTTACTAACGGTACAAAGTCACGTGTTGATGCGTGGGGCTCAATTTTTATTATTAGCATGCCTGTACAATAAAATACATTGTGGAACAAAATGGTTCAACAATACTGAAGGGTATGTATCTGCCCACAACCTGTAACGACTCATCATTAAGAACAACTTTTACTACGGGGCCAACTTCGAAATCGCGAAATAAAAATCAGCTGTTCCATACAAAAGGTGACTTCCATATAAAAGGTGACTACTTCAGTGACCTTCGATAAAATGTATGAAACAGCTGTTTTTTTTTTTTGCGATTTCAAGGTTGGCCTCATAGTAAAAGTTGTTCATAATGATGAGTACATATACATAACATACCCTTCAGTATTGTTGAACCTTTTAATCGAATCGAATTTAATCGTAAAACGACATGGTACTGTTCAAAAGCCTATCTAGAGCGAGACTAGACAAACGTCATCAACCATAAAACGCCCACTGCTGGACGAAGGCTTCCCTATTAATAGAGGGGTGTTGCCATAATCCCCACGCTTGACAGGCGGCTTGGGGATCGCAGAATGCTCACCACCGTCAACCAAGAGGACGCTGCTGCCCGTTCTCCGGTGGTTCTAGACAAACAATGCTCATAAAAGAAATTCGTAGCTATGTATCAAACATTTATTATTCTAGTTTAAATCAACAATAGATTTTTAATTTTGAAAGAAAAACTGCCATTGATGATAGAAACGCAGAATAATCAATAATAACCTAAAGAAGTACATATTTATAATCACTGTATTTTCAAATGATACGATTAATTGAATCTTTAATGTGGCGATTTTTTGAAGCGTGAAATCTCGAGATCCTCTGAAAGATTCTAACGAAGAAAAAGTTTGGATACTTATTACGCACAAATACTTATTCGAGTGCTTTTCTCAAGTTTTAATTTGCAAACGTTTCGTGTGGGAATGTTTTTCAGATAGGTACATTTATTTGGTAGAACATGGTGTTTGTCAGTTATGTTTTTATATGTGAACGCAAATGTAGTAAAAAAGCCGCATTATTCTCGAGAGACAAGGTCTAAAGGTATATTACACTACTTATATACTATTTATAAATACCCCAAATAAGAAGTCACTGTGTTAGACTAGAACATACGACTCTAGACTGTGTGGTCGTGGATTCAAATCCCGGACCCGTATCAATAAATAAAAACACGATATCGAAACCACGAGTCGAATTTATTTTAGTGTGTACAATAAAGAATTTATCTATCTATCTACCTATCCCGCAATAAGGCCAGCGTATGACGGACTAGAGGTCGCCCGCGACTTCGTCCGCGTACGGAAGAAATTCGGCCGCTCCCAAAATTCACCACGTTTTTTACCGTTGTAAACCGCATCTTCGTTTAACATCAGCCTAGTAGGTAGTCACAGAATCCAATATCACGAAACACCTCTTTTTCCGTTTGTAAACTTGTATAACTACAAAATAATTTGTATTCTTCCAAAATTTATTTTTAAGTACTTATTCTAACTTTGGTTCTAGTTTTTTATTATTCCTCTGAGGTTCTTTGTATCTCTGCACATGTTTGATTTGTCAAATATAATATAATATTTATTTATATAAGTAAAAGAGAATGTGTACAGATACATTTTTATATAGTTTTATGTTAGAAAAACGTTTCACTGTTATAAGACTTTCGTGACCTCACTTGAATCGGCCTCAACGGAAGATCAGCGCTGTTTGATAAACAGCACTATGCTGAGATGAGGCCATTTTTGTGACATCATCACAGGACTGTAATTATATTAATGTTGTATTACTTGTAATGATGTTGCAAAATAAATTATATTTTCTTTCTTTCTTTTCTTCAATACCTAATCCATAAAAAAATGGCAAGTTTATTTGGCATTTAACTTTAATTTTATTATTACTTATGCGTGTTTTTATAGGTATGGCATTTTCTATGCCAAGTTCTATCATTAGTACTTACTTATTTAAAATTTAATCCTTGTTCTAATCAGACTATTATTCAACCCCAGCTTTTAGGTTATCGATTGGTTTTGCTCAGTTTCCACGTAAAGTACTGTGAATTAATCTATTCAATTTCCGCTGTGACCTTGACGGTAAGCATATTTTGCTTCGGGGACGGTCATCTATCATTGGAAACCCAGGTCTCGAAACTTTTGAATTGATTGCCTTAAATTTGTTATCAATAAACTTTCTGTTTAAAGTAAGAACAGGTTTTGTTGTACAAATAATAAGCATTATCGTCTCAGAGTAACTTAGGTATACCAATCTAAGTGCTATTACACCGTAAAAGAATGTATTAATGATAAGGGATTTAATTGGAATATATACTAACATTAACTATCTAATAATGACATTATAACATTGTGGACATTGTATTTAACTTGACATAACTACTATATTATGACATTTTCTTTGTACACTAACAATACGTGGGGATTATGGCAACCCCTCCCTATTAAGGGGGAGCAGCAGTGGACGTTTTCCGTCTGTTGAAGAATATGCCCCCCACGGTTTCACCCGCGATTATTTGGATAAAAACTAGCCTATGTTTTATTCCAAAGTATTAAGCTACCTCTTGTCATATAATCTTTAAATTATATTATTACTTTATTTTATTAGCTCCCATTTTGCAAATTGGCGCACAGGATGGCTTGTGCCTTGCTCCATAAAATATATCAGAAACCAACATAAAATGTTGGTGTGAAATTAATTATCAAAATTGTATTTAAATAACAAATTAGGATTTTTTAAGCATTTATTTTGGAATTGTAAACTAGTAATAAAATTAGTTTCAAATTTAGAATCTATCGGATAGCTTTATACAAAATATTTGGTTATCTGTTGGAAGCCGTATTACGACATGACGTCATATACGCTGACTCGCTCGCACTCGAAGAATTCTCCCATAAGCGAGAAAGAGAAGCTAGATCGAGGAGACCATTTTGAAAAATAGACATTCACGTCGGAGCCGCCGTTGCGCGTGTTACGGGGTGAATCACCTTTTGGATTTTTTTACATCTTTTTGAGAAGAGAATGACCTGAGGGAGCCAACGCCGATCCCGCGGGGGGGGGGGGGGGGGTCCCTGTTCGGGCGCCATTTGTCATAAGAAAATTGTAATTTGTCAAAAAAAGACAAAACAAATAACAAAAAAAATAAAACAAAAAGTTAGGGTTCCTGGATACGTATCAGTCACGAAACATCAGACCTCTGGAGTACAGGGGGCCTCTTGTTGAAAATGAAATTGATGATTTATAATTTACCTATCTATCTTGTGCTAAAGATATATGGGAGAAAAAAGAACAAAACATTATTTGAGGTTACAATGCGTTTACTATTTTGATAAGTCCTAATACAATATTAATATTAAAACGCTGATGGCGATAGTCCAATGGATGACGGCAACGAGAAAAATTGGGAAAATAAAATAAATGAAAGGAGGTTATCTGATGGATCCTTTGCTGATGGTGTCTTCTGCAGGATCATCCGATTCTCGAACGCTTCATGGAGCTCCTCCAGTGAAATGACATTGCCTTGTCTTCAAAGCTTCAAATGAGAATTTCGCTCGAGTTCCTTAGTTTGGTGACCGCATGGCGCGTCACAAAATAATTCTTGAAAGTTGGAGTTTTACGTCATCTCAGACGGAAATATGGACCTGGTGTCCCCTGCGGGATCGGCGTTGGCTCCCTCAGGTCATTCTCTTCTCAAAAAGATGTAAAAAAATCCAAAAGGTGATTCACCCCGTAACACGCGCAACGGCGGCTCCGACGTGAATGTCTATTTTTCAAAATGGTCTCCTCGATCTAGCTTCTCTTTCTCGCTTATGGGAGAATTCTTCGAGTGCGAGCGAGTCAGCGTATATGACGTCATGTCGTAATACGGCTTCCAACAGATAACCAAATATTTTGTATAAAGCTATCCGATAGATTCTAAATTTGAAACTAATTTTATTACTAGTTTACAATTCCAAAATAAATGCTTAAAAAATCCTAATTTGTTATTTAAATACAATTTTGATAATTAATTTCACACCAACATTTTATGTTGGTTTCTGATATATTTTATGGAGCAAGGCACAAGCCATCCTGTGCGCCAATTTGCAAAATGGGAGCTAATAAAATAAAGTAATAATATAATTTAAAGATTATATGACACTCTATAACAAATTTCATTCAAAACCGTCCTGCCGTTTCAGCGTGAAAGAGTTACAAACACACACACTTATTATGATTTTAAAAAAGATGGTAGCCACATTAAAAATACGACTGAACTAAAGAGGTAACTAAATGTAAAGGCTCAATTGCCCTCCACTACACCCTGCTCCTAAAGTACACGTCAATTTTGTACCCCATTCAGGGCAAGTAACAAAGGCTTGACCTTACGTCGTAAAAAGAGGTTCGGACCAATATGTAACCACCCTCTTGGCGACAAGTTATCGCGGGGCTCGACCGAGATTGACACAATGAGGGATTAGGCAATTTACTGTTATTAAATCTTGAGTAATAAACTGAAGACGATAATGAAACACATATATATATATATACACATATATACTTTCTTGGTTTTGTTCGCTGATGTGCGTTCTGTACGTTTTGCCCTACAGTTTTGCTGTTTGAATTGAGAATATTGAGATTTTGAAGCCTAGTCTATTTTTTTTAAGGAAAATGCATAACCAAAAACTATGTTTAAAAAAATGGCTTTGTGTTGACTGTGCTCACTCTGCACCAAAGGCAATATAAATTACCATTGAATGATAGAGTAATTATTTCCCGCCACGCATAAGCTTGGTGCAGATTGCAGTATTGAACGACGCAATTTTTTCTCCGGACTTTAGAAGTTTCCTCGCTAATGTTATTTTAATTATAACCAATAAGCCAGAGGTGTGATTTTTAAAAACTGGCTTAAAATTTCGAGTAACCTATTGATACGGCCCTGAGCTTGAGCCCATATCTTCAAGAATATGAGGCGCCTCTTCTATCCAAGTTACAATATTTTTTCATGGAAATGTTAATATAGCATTTTTAATCCACCGCTGGAAGTAAGCCTACCATCGAATGGTGATGGGGCCATATCAACACGCACGGCCTAGTTGCGGCCAGTTGAATTTATTTTCCCTACGTATGCAGGTTTTCTCTGGTGTTTTCCTTTACCAAACAGCTAGTAATATGAAATCCGTAGATAAACTCACTGTTTGTCAATCGCTCAGAAATTTGTACCCACAACCAGGGGGGTGTCACTCCGCAGTTTAGGTATGTTCGGCCGGCGCTCCGTCCGAGTGGACAATGCAAGGCAGATGTCAGTGGCCGCCCGCACGCTAGCCTCGTCGCACGTAACTAAGTATACGTGATAGAAAGAGAGTGGTATATATAGGTGAATATAGGGAGCGGTATTCATCGCTGTTCGAGTTGGATTTGCTACTTTAATCCCTAGTAGATAGTTCTTATTTATTTCAATTCCTTTGCGGAGTTAACTTTCTGTACGTAGTACTATTACTTATTCTGTAACACAACCTCGCGATTTCTAATTGAGCGGTCTCACTAGACTATTACGGCTAATGGTTATTATTAACTATTACGAGCCTGGGTTGTCCCAATGCTGGGCAAAGATCTGCATTCGCTCTTTCCATTTGTCTCTGTCCAGAGCTACAACGGGACAGTAGTTCTAGAGCCTTATTATTGAATCGTACGCAAGAGTTGCGCATGCGAACGGAGCCGACTTTCGAACGATATTACAAACAATAAAAAACAATAACCTTCCAAAAATAGCCTTATTCCAAGCAATTTCGTTTGGTGTTTGTCTAGGTACCTACATCTACATATATCTACATACCACCGTCACTTTTTGGGTCTGCCGCGAAATCGTTTGCGATCTGGTTTCCTCTGGATGGTATCTTGGCCCAAAGATCATCCAACTTGCGACAGACATGTCCAGCCCAAATTGTAATATAAAATGATAATGATAATATAAGACAGTATAATTTTCGAAACCTAATCATCGTTCACCATTCTAACAAATACAAAACCAACGTAACAAACCGTTAAAGGTTCAGTAACACCATTAGATTGGCTGTAAACTGTCCAAATATAAGACAAATTACAACCCTCATTAGCAGGTGAAGGCAGCCTCCAGAAAATTGCTAATTTAATAGCTTTAATTAATCTAAAGTTGGCGGCCATTAGCCGGGATTACCTGAGTACCTGAGTAATTGTGCTTGATACGTTTAACCTTGTTACACTGATGAGAGAAAGGCAGATAGATGGGTATAGTTTTTAACTCTGGACGCAAACAGAGGGGTTTTCTAAGTTTAGAAAATAAGCACGTGTTTCAATTATTACCAAATAATAGGATAAGTACAGAGTTTAACTGAATCTAATGTTTATATAATTAATACGCTTTAAAAAAACCGACTTCAATTTTAACTACCTGGATACAGCGATAATGATAAGATGAATGGACGGGAAATAAGCGCACGGATTTTGAAGACTATATGTTGAGCGCCGGCTCTCCACTCGTGTCAGTCATACTCTGCCTTTGCGACATGCTAGCCGTGCGATACGACAATACAAACTTCTAATACATGTACATGTGCTCTCTTTTTGTCATGCAGTAATTAGATTCGCTATCTCTATTTCCCGGCAAATGTAATATGCATACTTTTAGCTAGGTATGCTTTGCAAGCGCTTTACCCGTCCATTCCATTATCACCGCTGTCGCTGCCTGGATGACATTTTCATATTTTCCAGTTATTTTGATGTATTCTAGTAATTTTAATTTAAAAACCAAACTACTAAACCGATTTCGATAAAATGTATACCGGGCCACCTCTAAAATGAAAAAAATCACCTACCAAACAAAATCCACCAAAGAATCATCAAAATCAATTCATAATTCGCGCGGTAATCGCGTAATATAGGTACATATTTAAAAAAAAAACATGCAGTCGAATAATTATTGATAACCTCCTTTTTTGAAGTCAGTTGAAAAATAATTGAAATCGGCTGGTAAAGCTGGCTGAAATATAAGCGTTCCAAGTATTTGGGAGGGAGTCATCTGTCCCTTTCTAACAAAACACTTGCTAGTATAGAATTTGTTTGGAATCGTGAACTTTGACGTCATTAGCCAATATAGTGCCCTACCTGTCTAACATGAAACTAAAATGTTTCTAACTTCATTATTTGTGCACATATGAAATTAGTTGCGCAGTACCAACTAAACTTAATGGGGCGTTTTTTTAAGTACAAGGCCGTTTAAAGTGCAGTCCTAGGTATAAAAGTTTATCCACAGTGATGAGCATGATAAACTCTTTTCGGGTTAGCACTAACGCGTAACCCCCTTACAATAAGTACTTAATCCATGTAATTAACTCGTGCAGTGTGGTGTGACGTAGGCGTAGCCAAATAATTCCAAATCCTAGGGAAGATTTTCAGGAATCCGGGCAACATTTTTTAGATAGATTTAATAGCAAAGTTTTCTCGTTCGTAGTCTATTGGGTGCTGTCAGAAACGCGATTGCTTTGACTTCTGATAGCCTTTATTACTATAATGTTAGGTTTTAATTAACTTTAACTTTCCGCTTTAATTTCGTCGGCGGCCTTTATGTTCCACTGACTCTTATCTGGAATTCAGACTAAATTAATGTTAGGTACTTCCAAAGTTGATACTTAATGGTAGTTCGATTAAATTTAGCTTTTTAATCTATACAATAAATGTAATGTGATTTGGACCCAAAATTTGGGACAAAAATTGCAAAGAAAAATGTAATTCACCCTCGACCAACTGTATGGAACAGCTGTTTTTTTTATAGGCCCATATTAAAAGTTTTTCACAACGCTGAGTACTATAATAATAATAATATTGTCCCGATAGTCGTTTCGGCAAACGGTCTCATAGCGAAGAGCCTCGACCAATACCTCAATAGGCTCTCGATAGACGGTTGGGTCAAGGGTCAAATACAAAAGGCAGTGGTGCTTGACACGGCACGCATTGTCAGGAGGTTCCTCACTCTGCAGCCCTAACCACCGGCAGCTTGAGCCCTGCCCCACTGCCGGCAACACTCTAGGTTTAGGTTTTTTATAATATTTATGTTTTTAACTTTATATTGTTAAAAACTTAGATTTAAGAAAGAAAATAAATATGTGATAATAATAATACAAACGAGAACAATTCGAATAAACAGGGTGTTATTAAATTCATGAGCAATATCTTAGGGCATTAAACTCATCTTAGCTATTCAGAGAAGAATACTTTGTTTGACAATGGCAAATAAAAATTGAGACGTTCGCCTTGTAGTAAGTAAGCATGGCAGCTGTTCATATTAAGCAGAGCCAGAATAGGCTAGATGACTGGTTTTTTAAATTGTCCTATCAAAAAGTGGCCCATAAATATAGCTGATTAATGAAAAGAAAATGAAAATCTGATCAATAATAAGCAACTTATAAGCATTTTAATATCATAATCATGCTAAACAGAGAGAAGAAATAGCAAATCGTGACGTCACTTCTCTATACGCCATATAAATTATATTCTGACAAGTAAGGCGTGACGTCATATTTTGTTTTGTAGGAAAGAGACTGAGTTGTCTCTAACAAAAACTTTAAACGCTCACATATCAGAACATTAATAACCGTTTTTTATTCAATAAACATACTATGTATCGGTTCAGAGCTGAGGACGGTAGCAAATACACATGCACTATCACGTACCTGGGACTGCTCCGGTCCTCCGATGACGCCTTCACTTTAACCACGGTTATTTTGATTGTCTTAAGTTGAATTTCGATCGTTTTGCACTATTAATGTAGGTTTTCTTGGTGTTGCGCGCGCGCCGGTAAGATGGCGGTTTTCGGTCTAGTATCCAGAGCTCCCATTCGACGAGTGCGTGGTGCATGACAGTTGCTGTCAACTGCGTTTCGCTACTTCCGTACAAGCTCTGATTTTCGTATGATGGATGCGTTAAGAAATAGAAAAAAGAATACAAAATGCGTTTCGTATTATACCGCCGGTAACGGTACATACCGCCCACCAAAATGCCTATGGTATTTTCTGGTCAAAAGAATGTAAACAAATTGGAGAACAGTTTTCATAGATTCGGTACGCTTAATATAATACAGATGCTACTTATGATTATGATGAAAGTTACGAAAGTATTCGATACGTTTAGATGATACAATAAAAACTAATAAATAATCCTATGTAGTTATACAATGTTTAATGAGAATTAAGTTAATCCTCTACAGGCAGAGGGCATAATTTAACCAACGGTCGTTTGATCATGTGATTGTTGGCGAGTTTAACTACTGCGCTCCGAGCGATCCCATCAGGGCCGACCAACAAGTCCACTACTCTGGCAAGAGATCAGTGCAGTGGTGCGCGATTGTCATCTTTGATGATCACCATCGAACCGATTGATAACGGTTTGGAATCTTTGGTCCATTTGGCGCGTTGCGTTAGGGAGTTGAGATATTCGTGTTTCCATCTGGACCAAAAATTCTGATGAAACGCCTGTATCAGCTGCCACCGATTAAGCCGACGGATGTTTAAATTGGAAAGATCTTCATCGGGGACAGCTGTGAGGGGTTCTAAGGTGAGGAAATGTCCTGGCGTTAAAACTGACAAGTCGTTAGGGTCGGAACTGATTGGGCACAAAGGTCTGGAGTTTAAAACTGCTTCGATTTGAGTGAAGAGAGTCGTCAACTCTTCGAAAGTGAGAACTTGGTCGCCGACTACGCGGAGTAAAAGTGATTTGGCGGCGCGAACCTGTATCTCCCAGACTCCACCGAAATGGGGTCCCGAAGGGACGTTCATTTTGAAATCGATTTTCTCAGCGCTGGCGGCTTCTTGCATTAGAGGCAAGAGCTGGTTCCTAGCACCGACGAAATTAGTTCCGCAATCGGAATGGATAACGTTACAGCGTCCCCGGCGAGCTACGAAGCGCCGGAGCGCAGCGATAAAACCGTCAGTCGATAACGTGGAGACAACCTCCAGGTGGCAGCACTTGGTGACAAGGCAGAGGAATAAACACAAATATGCTTTATCGATTTTAGCGCCTCTGTGTAGTCCAAGTTTGATGCGAAAAGGTCCGGCGAAATCTACGCCAACCACTGAAAATGGCTTCACTTGATTAACGCGAAATGACGGAAGGTCGCTCATGAACGGCTGCAACGGTTGAGGGTTTGTTCGATAGCATTTAATGCATTTAGCGAGTTGACGACGGATTGTGCGCTTAGCAGCGATGATCCAGATCTGCTGTAAGAGCAGGAAATGTGTTGTGTTGATGCCCGGGTGTAAGTAGTTACGATGGATGAAGTCGATAATTAGAGATGTAAGCCGGTGATCACACGGTAAGAAGGCGGGATGCTTTTGTTCATATTCTAGACCTGATCGCGAGAGTCTCCCGCCTACCCTGAGGACACCTTGACTGTCGAGAAATGGGTTTAGTTTTCGAAACGGTTTCGATAACGGTTTCTGTGATGTCAGATCAGTGATTTCGGTTACAAACGCAGTAGCTTGAACGTGTTTAATGATTTTTAGTAGCGAGTTATGACGTTCAACGTTGTTAAGAAATTTGGTGCGATTGGCATGATTTGGATTGCGACAATTTTTTATGAAACGATAGATGTAAGTCACTACATTGACAAGTTTTTGCAGAGACGAGAATCGGTTTAGCAGGTAGTCGAAAGAAGCAATATCGACTTCCTCAGTTTCAGTGGTGGCCAGAACCACCGATTTGCGCATTTCAGTGTCTGCTATCTTTTTGTGTTCGGGAGCGACGGGGCTTGAACTGATAGGCCAAGAGTCGTGCTTATCCGACAGCCAATGTGGCCCCGCCCACCATAGCGTATTGTTCAAAAGCTCATTAGGCATTTGGCCACGCGAACATATATCTGCGGCATTGTCGCCCGAGACGCAATGATGCCACCACTCGATTGGGGTTATATCTTGAATGTGGCTGACACGGTTGGCAACGAACGTGACCCAACGAGAGGAGTGAGAGCGCAACCACGAGAGCACCACAGTGGAGTCAGACCAGAGATAGACGGCATCGAGTTTGATACGAGAAAGGTAAGTGTCACGCACAAGCTGATATAGATCAGCGAGTAGTACAGCGGCGCATAATTCCAGTCGAGGCAGCGAGATGCGTTTTAGAGGCACAACACGAGCTTTGGAGCATACAAAGAAAATGTGTACCTTTTCTTGCATATCGGTGACGCGAAGATAGAAAACAGCTCCATAAGCGACTTCTGAGCTATCACAGAAGCCGATGAGCTCATATGATACGCTGTCTATGCACGTGACTTGACGTGGAATTTTTAGTTTCGTCGGCAATGTTAACTGATCACGATATGTGTTCCATGTACGGATGATTTCATTTGGAGGGGTCTGATCCCAAGTACAACCGAGAGTCCAGAGTGTCTGGATTAAGCGTTTTGCTAGAATCGAAATCGGGGACAAAAACCCCAATGGATCGAAAATTCGAGCAATTTCGCTTAGAATTGCACGTTTAGTACATGGTTGGTCCGATGGTTTGATTTCGAATAGGAACACATCCGATGTGGGATCCCATTTCAGACCTAGAACCTTCAGCGTACGCGTTTCAGTGTTGTCGAGAGAAACGGTGCCCGTCAAACAATGATCGATTGGAATGTCGGTCAGTAGGTGAGGATTGTTACTAGCCCACTTTCTCAGTTCTAGGCATCCACGAGTGAAAAGAGCAATGAGTTGTACCTTTGCTTCTTGAGCGACATCTAAGGACGAAAATCCGCAAGTAACGTCATCGATGTACATCTCCGATAAAACGATTTGTTTTGCAAGTGGATACGAGTCTCCTTCGTCCTCAGCAAGCTGTCGCATTGCACGACAAGCGAGGAAGGGAGACGAAGCTAGGCCATATGTGACCGTATTCAAGCGGTATTCTTGGAGAGGCTCACTTGGTGAGGCGCGCCAGAATATGCGCTGATAGTCGCGGTCTTCGGGAGCAATCAAAACTTGACGATACATTTGTCGAACGTCTGCCATGAAAACTACGTTGTGTTCTCGAAATCGCAAAAGAATCTCTAAAATAGGAGGTTGTAATTTTTGTCCGATAAGCTGAACATCATTAAGCGATACAGAACGAGAGTCTTTTGCCGAACCGTCAAAAACTACGCGAAGTTTTGTTGTAGCTGATTCAGGACGGGTAACGCAGTGGTGAGGTATGTAGTACCGGCCCATTTCCAGCTCGTCCGCTGGAACTGATGACATATGACCGCTTTCGTTATAGTCAGACATAAAATCCGAGTATTGTGAGCGTAAGTTAGGGTCACGTGACAGTCTACGTTCGATAGCGTGAAATCTACGTAATGCTACATCGCGAGAGCCCTTAAACGTTGGTTCGGAGTCGTCTTTGAATGGAATACGAACCACATATCGCCCGGACGGATCGCGATAATGATCTGATATAAATTTTTGTTCGCATAATGATTCGTCTGGAGTTAGCGCTGATGAATTCGGTAAGGAATCTAATTCCCAAAAACGTTGAACTAAAGAGTTTAACTCATTGTCAATGTCTGGTAAAGTGTGCAGTAGGGTAAGCGATGATGTCGAGTCTAGGCACGTTTTGCCTAAAAGGAGCCAACCAAAGAGAGAATTAAGCGCGGTAGGTTGGTTGACACCTCCCTTGATATGCTGACCGAGCAGGGAGTCAGCGAAGACATCTGCAGCCAACAGTAGGTGGATCGGGCCTGGAATATCAAAGCCAGGATCGCCCAGTGGTAATGAATTAATATGTGACCAATCCGATGTGTTTAAATGTGCAATAGGTTGATCGCCACATATTTTTGAGATAACGTGCATGTTGAGATTAAATAGAACACTGTTGTTTGTACCTATGGAACAAGTGACGTCACCAATTATAGGAGCCGCCACTTCTCCCAGTCCTCGAACGTTAGCGTTAGTGATGTTTACGTCTAAATTCAGTTGCTTCACGGCGGATTCACAGATAAAATTGCTCTGCGAGCCGCTGTCAAAAATCGCACGATATGACTGCATATTGCCTGAAGCATCCTTGACTTGCACGATAGCAGTCGCCAATAATACGGTAGCATCCGAGCGAGACCTCGACACTAAAGTCGATACGATGGAATTAGGATTGTTAGGAGGTCTACAAATTAAACTGTGATGTTTCCTTTTGCAGATTTTACAAGAAAATATCGATTTGCAGTCCTTGAGCTGGTGGGAAGGCTTCAAACAATTATAGCACCAGTTTTTCGCGGTAGCGACGGCCATACGTTCGTCAATAGATTTTTTAAGAAAAGCCTGACATGAAAATATCGAATGTGATTCATTACAATACGGGCACTTGCCTGCATATGCATACGTGCTCATCTTATTGTCACTTCCGGTTTGTTGCGTATCGGTTGCCGCTACGAGAGTGTGTGTGAGTGAGTGGGCACTACGCTTCGGCTGTGGTTGCGCAGGGGCAAACTTAGGCGCGGACGCAGGGGTAGGGTTAGACGCCTTGCTTGACTCGGAAAAGTGAGTGTCTCGCAACAACGCTTCACACTTGGATCGTAGGAAACATTTTAATAAATCATATGTTGGTAGTTCAACATCCGAGTGTTTTTCTTCAAAGTCGCGACGCAGATCCTTGTCTAGTTTCGATAAGATGTGATAAACTAATACAAAGTCCCATCTCTCTATCGGCAAGTGAAGTGTTTTTAGAATACTTAAATTTTCGTCAAACATATCTAACGATTTTTGAAACTCCCGCGGAATATTAATCTTAAACTCAATATTTAAAATGTCCCGCCAGCATGTAAAAGCTAAGGTACGTGTACTTTGATAGCGCGCAACCAACGAATTGTATGCATCGTGATAATGTTCATGAGTCATGGGATAAGTCTTCACTACTAGTAACGGATCATCAGTGAGAGACGACACCAAGTAGTGAAACTTTTCCGTGTCCGTAAGTCTGTCTGAATAATGAATTAAGGCGTTAAAGATATCGATGTACTTGGGCCATTCCTTAATGATGCCGGAAAATTTGGGTAAATCAATTTTAGGCAACTTTATGTTTGACGCTGACGCGCATAAACCACTGCGAGACTGAGACGAGTCGCATTTCGAGAATAATAAGCGATGAATCGATAAAACCTGGAAATACGTATCATCGAATTGTTGTTGCATTTTATCATCTTCATTATCTTCGGTATCAGATGATTCGGGTTCACAAGTTACAAGTTGAATAATCGCAAAGTGCGCGCCTTCGAAGTTCGAGACGATTTGTTTGATTTCTTGATAATATGATAAGAACAAGTCGCGCTGCGATGCGTCACTCACAGATAAGTTACCTACTTCTAAAGCTTTAGCTATCCGTTTGTATGCGATAGTTCGCTTCCGACGCAATGCCGGTAAATCCTTAGCTGAAAACTCATCTTTAGATTTAGATTTCGTTAAGACACCTCGACGAGTGGACGACCCTTTAGCTAGTAGTGACATGATTAATTAGATAATTAATATAATATCAAGAAAGTCGAGCGAATAAAAGATAGTAGAATAAACCGTTAGACGTTAGAAACTGATAAGCTCCGTCGATTCCAAGTAACTTCGTATATCTTTCGTCCAATTCCGACCGTAACCGTGCAGAAATAAGGCTTACGATAACAACGTACAATAGGCACTTCTCACTTACGCCCTTTGGTTACGGCAGTATATCGAGTGAGTATGCGCTTAGCCCGTACGAAGGAGGAAGACAGAATGAAACGATGAGAACCGAACGTTAGAACGAAACGGAACGAATTGGTCAGAAACAGAATGAAACGTTGTGTTTGATTTGAACTGCGAACTACCTTCAACTTGCAGATTTAAAATGAGTTGCGAAGATGATTTTACGATTTTATGAAAACGTGCCAGTATGGTTCTATGATGTATTTATGTAATAAGTGATGTAACAAAATAGGTTGATACAAGAAAATATGAAGATTAACGATTTTGATGAAATGTATATTTATTGTAAGCCGAGATATTATTTTGCACCGAGTTTGTTTGAGTGATTGCAAAATAATTAGTAGGTAGAGTGATCTTACAATAATATTCGATAATTGGTGATTTGATTTTATTATCAAGTTTTTGGATCGTTGATGTGATGAATGAATTTTTGCAAACCGACGAAATTATTATTGTGCACCGATGTGGTTGGTTGTATGATTGCACAAAAATAAGAAAGTACTTAAATAGATTTTACAATAATTCACGATTGAACTAGTTGTTTTGTGTTCTCGATGTTGGATTAGAATAATTACAAGCCGATGGAACTAAGCACCGATAAAATAGTGATTGCTTAGTGAGATCTTGCAATAATTCCCGATTGGTATGCGAAAGAACTTGTTCGATGGTGATGTTTGTGAACGTAAAAGATGTGACACGTAGGTAGTAGGTACAATGGAAGGATGATGCAATAACTTAGAACGCAGTATGAAACGATTTTAGATTACTATCGATGTAGATATACGTACTATGAGCTAGGTTATTACGATTTATGACCAGAAATACCACACGCATCCGATGATTGATATGATCTAAAGTGAAAACATCCCTGGTTTCGGCACCATAACGAAATATGTATCGGTTCAGAGCTGAGGACGGTAGCAAATACACATGCACTATCACGTACCTGGGACTGCTCCGGTCCTCCGATGACGCCTTCACTTTAACCACGGTTATTTTGATTGTCTTAAGTTGAATTTCGATCGTTTTGCACTATTAATGTAGGTTTTCTTGGTGTTGCGCGCGCGCCGGTAAGATGGCGGTTTTCGGTCTAGTATCCAGAGCTCCCATTCGACGAGTGCGTGGTGCATGACAGTTGCTGTCAACTGCGTTTCGCTACTTCCGTACAAGCTCTGATTTTCGTATGATGGATGCGTTAAGAAATAGAAAAAAGAATACAAAATGCGTTTCATATTATACCGCCGGTAACGGTACATACTATATTTACTTAAACTCTTCATACGGGATTTTTTTAGTTTAATTACAGCTGCACGCGCGTCGCGCTCTGTTTTCACTCTTTGAAAAAGGTCACCGGATGTGATCGAAACTATAGTCGGAGTATCCGATTTAATTAAACGTGAGTATTCCCGTATAAATAAAACATAAATGTAGTCAAATTTCTTCATTAAAACTGAAACACAGTACAATGCTTACACAAAACTGCTTGGCAGTTGATTAACTGGCAAAGTTATGGTACTTTACCAGGTGGGCTCTGCAATAGAGCCACCACAAAAATCATTTGTTTCGTTGGAAAACCTTTGGGTGCGGAACCCCAATAATCGACAAAAAATATCAGATGCTTCATTTCAAAGTAGATTTTATAATGGACGAACGAACAGTGAAAATAAAACCGAAGCACCCTGGGTACTTTATACCTAAAAAGCACTTTACGTTAACACACTGAACGAATGAAAAATCACGTGTATGCACTAACCCATAATCTATGCAGTTTATTTTCCTAATACCGCTCTGCAATACCGTTAGATAACAAACTACTCTCTATTCTAACCTGAAATGTGAATGAAATAAAGTTCAAAATTGAGGGTAGTTTGCGCTTGATATTGCAAAAGTTTCTGTATAACATGCGAATAAGTGGGATTCGGATGGATTTGCCATTTTTCAACGCGAGGTCTCGCTCGTCGGTAACTGACTATTTAAGTGGATGCTTTTGGTTGTGAAAATGAAGTGCCTACGTAGAAACTGTTATGTTAAGCTATTTTATGGATTTTGTTTTCGGAATATCAATATTTGTCGTGATCTGGCGTAAGATATAGTTTAATAGATAAACTAAAAACTATTTGCCAATAAATTTCAATAGATTTAAAATAACTAATGGCGACGCGGTCGCGCATTATTTTACTGCGAGATGTCCTAGGTGGTCGATGTTGTGATTTTATTTATTTTCTATCCTACACTTTGATTAAGTACGAGAGAGAGAGCTAGATCCTCCAAGATCCTACATAATAATATTTTTCATCACACTTGCTCGTAAAGTGGATCTTATTGCATCGGTTTTAGGCTCATAACCCAAGCTATTACGCACCCGTGCTTTTTACTTTACATTACGGCACATGGTGCTATAATAGGTATAACCCGGTAAAGTCTAGTTTGTACGTGACTGCAATTAGACGTACGTATACGAAGCACTCTTAATATAGCCGGGTAATACTTACAGTTTTTTTGTAATACCAACAAAGAGTTCTTATGCCGCTGAAGTAAATGCCAACCTGCGCGCGCATTACTGATTTGGGCGCCATTTTCCGCAAATGTTTGTTGACGTTTTCGCTGTGTGGTTGATTATTATCAAAAAAAAAATTTTTTTTCTTTGCAAGTGTGACGAAAACAGTC
This sequence comes from Erannis defoliaria, assembly GCA_905404285.2. Classification (NCBI taxonomy): domain Eukaryota; kingdom Metazoa; phylum Arthropoda; class Insecta; order Lepidoptera; family Geometridae; genus Erannis; species Erannis defoliaria. Next base: position 16,037,747 of record FR990084.1, on the reverse strand, counting down.
GTATGAAACTCTTGTGCTATGTTTCAATACACTCTCGGCTTCCTTATCGCGCTTGCCTGCGGCTCGCGCGCATAATACCGCCTCTAGTGTAATGACCAACATAGCACACTCGTATCATAATGTACTATTTCATCACACTTACTCGTAAAGTAGATCTTATTACATCGCTGTTAGGCTCATAATCCAAGCTATTACACACGCGTGCTTTTTACTTTACATTACGGCACTTGTACTATAATAGGTATAACCCGGTAAAGTCAAGTTTGTATGTGACTGCAATTAGACGTACGTATACGAAGCACTCTTAATATAGCCGGGTAATACTTACAGTTTTTTTGTAATACCAACAAAGAGTTCTTATGCCGCTGAAGTAAATGTCAACCTGCGCGCGCATTACTGATTTGGGCGCCATTTTCCGCAAATGTTTGTTGACGTTTTCGCTGTGTGGTTGATTATTATCAAAAAAAATTGTTTTTTCCTCGCAAGTGTGACGAAAACAGTCGTATGGAACTCTTGTGCTATTAGTCATTACGCTCTCGGCTTTCTTATCGCGCTCGCCTGCGGCTCGCGCGCATAATACCGCCTCTAGTGTAAAGACCAACATAGCACACTCGTATCATAATGTACTATTATAATACTACTATTTTTATTTTCTAAGTTCATGCATTTTTATTTAATAAGTGTCGTTTGTAATGGTGACATAATAAAATTTCAGTTGGTTAAAAGTAGCATCGGTCTATCGTGAGGTATAAATGTAACTGGATCTAAATTCGTCTATCCTTTTTTTATGCTTACTATCTCGAATCAGCAATTATCAAATTATCATCCAATAATACTTAAAATACATACAAACATAGAAAAACTCAATCATACATACTTATTTTGTTTTATTTATACGGGAATACTCACGTTTAATTAAATCGGATACTCCGACTATAGTTTCGATCACATCCGATGACCTTTTTCAAAGAGTGAAAACAGAGCCCGACGCGCGTGCAGCTGCGTCCTGCTTAGCACCAAACAACAACAAAATGTGTCAAAACCACGTCAGTTTTCATACAAACTTACCTCATACATCCAGATGCCGATCCGTCCAAGGACTACGAGACTTTCTCTTCGCTCGTAAAAGAAGTAAGAAAGTTTCTATAGGCTGAGTGGCCAGCTTGTGGTATAACTGACGTTTGTTGGCATAGAAATTATTGTGTCAACTAAATTACTTCGTAATAAGTTTAAGACCTAGGGAGGGGTTGCCATAATCCCCACGCTTGGCAGGCGGCTTGGAGATCGCAGAATGATCACCACCGTTAACTAAGAGGACGCTGCTGCCCGTCCTCCGGCGGTTCTGGATGCATTTTTAGGACATACCCAGGTTAACAAATTGCTAGTTCAAAAATATAGGTGTACATATTCTGATTACAAATGACTGCACTCCGTTTCAATTCAAGTAATTTGTTACCGTACGTACGTCATAACTGCCTGACGTATAGCGTCATTAAGACTTACAGAACCAATCTCAGGACTCGTAAATTAGGATCCTACCTGTTACTGGAGATAAAGGAGTAATTTGTAGAGCTAAAGGTCACTTTGGGACAGTGCTATTTAACCAGCGGGATCTCAGGCTCATGGCTAATTTATAAGTTCATATCTATAGCGTCATAGATAAAACTCGCCACCCGACGCTCTTACAAAGTTTGACGGTTGTTATTATGGGGTATTCCCGTTTGAGCACCAATTTCTTGAGCACCAATGAAAATAGCACCAATCAAAATGGTGCTATTATTTATATTCTATATAAGCACCTGTCAGGACCGATTATAACTTGCCATCCGATCCACTGCAGCATCAACATCAGCTCGGAGACGTCTACTGCTGGACAAAGGCCTCCCCCTTAGACCGCCACACTGTACGACAACCTGCCATTTGCATCCACCGGTTGCCCGCGATTTTCCCAATGTCGTCGGTCCACCTAGTGGGAGGCCTACCTACGTTTTGCCCCAGCAGCGCTGAGTTGTAAATGCTACTTACGCTCACCCATCATCATCATTATCATAGTCAGCCTATCACGGTCCACTACTGGACATGAATCTCCCAACGCACGCCACACAGCTCAATCTCAAGCTACCCGGTCCGCTCGTAAGCACTGCCAGCTATCTTACGTTACCTACTACGTTTGTCGATTCATGGTCTCCCTCTAGAACACCTCGCAGAAACGATAACCGCTAGCATAGATGTCATCTACCGTAGCGGTTATCGGTTCTGCGACAGATATAAGCATTAAGTGCTCCTTTTGTACATTAATGTATTTATGTGTGCAATAAAGAATTAAATAGATATGACAGCCTACTGCCACTTCAGCTTATTAATATGCTGAGTTATGTCACTAATTTTGGCTGCATGCGATTCCTTAGAGAAACGCCAAACATCTCTCAGCTCTCCGTACGGTCACTCATGGGAAGTCTTTATCAACTCGCAGGTGATAGCTAGGCCAACCGAGCATCAGAACATTCTCTACTTTGCTTTATGGTTTTCTCATCGGTAGCTCAAGCTTGCTGTAAGGATTTGAACCCGTGCTCTAAGGCGATCCGAACGTGCTAACCACTGCACCATCATCACCACTTATCACTTCAGCTACGCATTATTTACATCATCATCATCATCATCATTTTCAGCCCGTAATCGCCCACGGCTAAGCATTGGCATCTCTTCTTGTACGCCACTCATCCTGACCCTTGCCAATCTTATCTACATAGTAAAAAAAAAAATACTTAAATCGATAGCGGAATACTCAATTCGGTCTTGGAGGATTTAGCTCTCTGGCTGGGTACTTAATCACTGAATTTAATAAAGAATACAGTTCGATTTACCTCCTCCTTTTTGAAGCAAGTGAAAAATATATAAATCGTATTCATTTAAATTTCTGTGCCCTAGTTTTTCTTACCGACGTGGAAAAATTAAGTTTTTTGAAATATATAGCTCGTCACAGACAGACCGTTCAGATATTAAGTGGAACAATTTAGGGAAGGGACTAATATATTCATAACAGTTTTACGTAATATATTCTAAGAGCACCATTTTTTTACATGTTACTCACAATGCCCTATTATGCTATCGTTATTAGTTAGATGAAGTTCGCGGTTACCTACGCTCACTGCTACTTTAGAACACTGAGAACAGGAACAGTAATAGAGTTGTTATACTGCTATTTGACTGTTCCGAGGTATAGTATTACACTATCCGTGGTTCCGAGTAACAGTTTAGCTTTTGGACCACATCGTCGCTTAGCAACAGGCAAACTGGTTGTCAAACGCGAATTTATACGTGGTAAAAAACAGTTTAGATATCCTAATATCCGTAAAGCGTTGAAGTCTGAAGACAAGGGTCTTCAACCAGTGTGTGTTGCCAGTGATGACATATGGAACTGAAATGTGGTCTTTAACTGCTGGCCTTTTGGAGAAACTCAGAGTCACACAGCGGGCAATGGAGAGAGCTCTCAGAGTTAGTTTGCGCGATAAAATCCGGAACAAGGATATTCGCCAAAGAACCAAAGTCATCGACACAGCTCGCAGGGTTTGCAAGTTAAAGTGGCAATGGGCAGGCCACATCGCTCGACGAACTGATAACCGATGGGGAAGAAAGGTTCTTGAGTGGCGACCGCGAACCGGAAGACGCAGCGTAGGAAGGACTCCCACTAGGTGGACCGACGACATTGTAAAAGTCGCGGGCAACCGGTGGATGCAAATGGCAGGTTGTCGTACAGTGTGTTGGTCTAAGGGGGAGGCCTTCGTTCAGCAGTGGACGTCTCTGGGCTGATGATGATGAAAAAACAGTTTAGATATCTTAATATCCGTAAAGCATTGTATTAGGAATATTGAAAATCAACCCTTATATAAACACCTCTAGAACAATGAATGCCTTTGTACAGGTAGACTAACTTTCCAGAGATGGAAATATGAAGTAAGAAACGAGAATAGGAAATAAATTAGATTTCTTATCTCTGAATAGGGCACAAGTTTTGGCCTTTTGTTGGGCTTTAGGTAACTAATAACTGTTCTGTAGCTTTTAATCTGTGAAATTTTGGACCTGTCGGAAATTTTGATTACGAGTCACCATCATCGTCATCATCAGCCAGAAGACGCCCACTGCAGGACGAAGGGGGAGCAATAAAACGAAGGAGTTGCCATAATACCCACGCTTGGCTTATGGCTTGGGGATCACAGACACTGGTGAGCAATCAGCGTTAACCGAGAAGACGGTGCTGCCTACAGAAAAGCGAAAGCCCTGCCTACTTTTACTTCTCTCTTCAGTGATGCTGGTCGTCCTCCGGTGGTTCTGGATACAGTTTCTAGACATACCCAGTATGACCTAGTTCCATACCACACTTTATACCAGAGACTATATAATTATTAATTAATTTGTTGAAATAAAACACTGGAATATTTTCATATGTTTAATGAACAATATTTCAAATAACTTGTTTCGTTTGTATTGTTCAAATTGTATATTCATGTATGTATAATATAGAACGCTATTACCGTACGATTCAAGCCCTGTTTATTCACTGTGTAAGCCTTATCTCTACGTCATTGCTTGCAAATGGTTTCTATAAAGAGACACCGATTTTAGGTCAATTGATTCGGTTTTTCAGCTTCAATACATTTTTAGTCATAGTGTGATTGAAAGTAAGAAAGTAAGTTCGTATAGGCTGAGTGGCCAGCCCTAGTGTCAGAGTGAATGTACAATAATTATAAATGCTTTGACTTTATGTAGATTATAGGTAATATGTTATAATGAAACGTAATTGTTGTGTGCTTTGAATTTATGAATACTTAAATGATTTACTTTGAGTCTACATGTAGGTAAAATAAGTTTGTGCTCGCAAGGCCTACCATTCGCAGAGCTACTAGTTTATTTGTAGAATAGGTTCATTGAGTGTTTTATTTGCTCGGAAAATAAAAGATGCAAGGTCACATTATAAATTAAAATGTGTTAATCAGTGTCTCTTTATGAAAAACCATTTCGGTATACCATTAGTACTTCACATAAAACACAATCGTAGATTTCATATATTTTACAGTGCGCTTAGTAAACTAATGTAGAATTCTGAATAGCTTTAAATTTAAATGTAGCCTTGTTAAGTTAGTGCTCCGACGTCAGACCCACTGATTTGAAATATTTCGTAAGGATAAGGCAAATGGGACATTCTTAATGGGTATGGTCTCAGTGGTGTGCATTAGTGTATTCTTTTCTGGTGTGACTTGCACGCCGACTTCGTCACTAAGTGGTCGTCGTATATGATATTTTATATATAGTGACGCAAAGTAGTTCGAGGAGATTTTGATAGATGGCGTAATTTTTTAAGTTGATACTAGACTTAAAGTTTAAAAACAACAGGGCCTTTCTTTTAAATTATTTGCTTTTACTAGTCTTGGCTTAGCTTATTCACATGTTATGTTGTTGTTAGGTAATATTTTTATGATAATACTACTATTACTATTATTATTATTTCCGGATGTAAACTTAACGTTACACACACTCAGACAAAGTTTATATTTACCTACTCGCAAAACAAAGAAATGAACTAACCTTTTAAACTTTTTTCCGACTGGGATTCGAACCCAGGACCTCTAGATCACAGAACAGAATGATAGATATCACTGAGCCACACAAATAAATGATGTTATATGATTACGATTGATAAAACATACCGGATCAGGCTGCGCCTTAAACGTTAAAGCACTAGCTTTACTATTCACTTCGCATTAAGTACAACATGCCCCTCACTGCCAGGCAGTTCGAGTCTATCATAGAAAATACAATAAAATTAAGCCTAAATTAGTACAAAATTGTTTCCGTGGTCCGCTAAATCCGCTTTAGATTTTATTTACAATTATTAGCAAAATGAAATAGCTACGATACATAGTGAGGAATAAAATTTAGGTTTGTTTTAATTCGACTGCAATCAAGATGAGATTTATTAATACAGTAATAAAATAAGAATTTACTACTATATTTAAATTATCCAGTTAACCAGTTTATAGAATAAATAAATAAATATCGGTGGACAATTTCCACACCGCCATCTAGCCCCAAACTAAGGAAAGCTTGTAATATGGAAACCAGATAGCTGATAGATTACTTATCTACATTTTTTTGGTAAATATTTGGTTATATATTGGTAAATATAGTAGTAGTCAATTATAAACAATAGTAATTGCGATATAATTATTTAAATAATAGTATTTGGTTATAATAATATTGCGTAAAGTTATTGCCATTGAATGAAGTGATGGTGATGATCATCCTCATCACTTCATTCGTCATTTAAATCATTAAGTCATTTATCATATTTAAGTCATTATGTCTTTTTTATTATGGAAGCAAAAATAGTGAATGCGGAGAATCCACCGTAGATTTAACAGGGAGGTCACTGATTCCTAACAAACAGTCCCTGACGGGTTTGAAAGTCTATATATAAAATATTTTGAAGATATGCTCAGCTGAAATTTTTAAGAAAATACAAAGTATCTAATACAAAACAGAATTCAAAACAACGTAATATAATAAAAAAAATAACACATTTACAATTCGGCAGTCGCTCGACGAAGTTTCTATGGAATTCGGCACTGCACTGATACGCTTCATTGTTTAAACAATGATTAAGTTGAGCTTATTCCTCCAAGATTAAAAATCACAGTTAGTCTGTCAACACAAGTCGACATCATTTCTTATAGGCACGTACTCAGCGGAACCTTCGACCATTTATATGAAATCTGTTGACCTAGCTGTCGAGCTTACTTCATAAATTATTTCACCGGCTGCCCCACGCCCACGGCGCCCTTTGACCATAATAATTTACGGGCAACCCTGTTGAATTTCTGTGGTACAGGGTTTGTTGGCCAAGATTCCAGGATTTATTAGATTAGTGAGAAATTATGTTATGATTTTTAATTATGTTATGATTATGAGAAATGGTTAAGAAATATTTTAATTAGTCTTTTTTTTGGATAATAAAACTCTCGGACGCTATAAAATGACGCCTGATTTGACAGTACGTGAAAGATATGTATGAATTCTATGGGAGTAAATTTCTCATTATGTGGGGCCGGCCTAAACGTATCTGTTACATTTCTTATGCATCAGCTACCCTTGCTACGTTCCACCATACACTACACTGGTAGAGTTACGCTCACAAAGTATCGTCTACGCTTACTACGTAGCCGTTACGCTCACAAAGTATCAGCTACGCTCTACGTAGCCGTTACGCTCACACAGTATCGGCTACGCTTACTACGTAGCCGTTACGCTCACAAAGTATCAGCTACGCTCTACGTGGCCGTTACGCTCACACAGTATCGGCTACGCTTACTACGTAGCCGTTACGCTCACAAAGTATCAGCTACGCTCTACGTAGCCGTTACGCTCACACAGTATCGGCTACGCTTACTACGTAGCCGTTACGCTCACAAGTATCAGCTACGCTCTACGTAGCCGTTACGCTCACAAAGTATCGGCTACGCTTACTACGTAGCCGTTACGCTCACAAAGTATCAGCTACGCTCTACGTAGCCGTTACACTCACACAGTATCGGCTACGCTTACTACGTAGCCGTTACGCTCACAAAGTATCAGCTACGCTCTACGTAGCCGTTACGCTCACACAGTATCGGCTACGCTTACTACGTAGCCGTTACGCTCACAAAGTATCAGCTACGCTCTATGTAGCCGTTACGCTCACACAGTATCGGCTACGCTTACTACGTAGCCGTTACGCTCACAAAGTATCAGCTACGCTCTACGTAGCCGTTACGCTCACACAGTATCACCTCTGCTTGTACGCTTGCTATCTCTTTCGTATTGACGGGCACAACACGGTCATATTGTATGAAACGTTGACAACAAATGTGCGAAGAAGAACTAGTTTATTTATCAAGCTAAATTATAACCAAAAGAAAAGTAAGAATTCAAACCTTGATTGCGGTCGAATTGTAACAATAATCAAAAGCAAGTTGTAGATAAGTTACCCTAAAATAATATTACCAAAACGCTACATTATTCCTAAAATTATATACAAATACAAACAAATCATTGAATTATCTACATAATGTTAAAATTATTGCATTTTATGCGTAATATTTTGTATAATCCTTTTAATAATAAAAATAATAATTGATTATTACGATATGATTATTTTAAAATGCGATACACGTAATTTATTTTTTAATACTTCATGATGAAATGAAAAAACTTTACGCGCGAAAAATAATGTCCAAATGGGATAATGAGAAAATAATGAATTTGTTTATGTTACAATAAAACAATGGAATACCTTGTAAAAAAACAAACCTACTGCGTTTTGGTGCGTCCAAAATAAGTTAGTATATAATTTGCTCAAAATTATATTAATGTATGTACTGGATGGGTTTATGAAAAGAATTAATTTTTATTCTATCTACTCAAAATGTATTACACTAGGTTTATGTATATAGGTAAATTAATTTTAATTAATATTTATATACACTTAAAAACGAGTATATAACACCAAGAATGAAAGAAAGTGCGGATGATATGTGTTTTCTAGTGAGTTCAAAGATTAACGGACGAGTTATAAAATTATTAATGCTAATATAAATAATTATATTTATTTACATTATTATTCTAATAACTTAGCTATTAAAAAATAACTTAAACTGACTCACGCATGTTAAACTAAAAATATCATTAAGAGGAATAAACAATTAATTCAAATATAAGAGATAATAGTAGAATAGTAGACCAAGGGGATATAGCAGTGTCTTACGTTATGGGCGGCATAATGGACCCTGAGCGTAACGTAGAGTAGGGCTTGGGAAGTCTCGACATTCTCAAAGTACCGGGATACATGACCACGCAAGATCAAAGTTCCGGGACGTCCCGGAACTATGAGACTTCTTGGAATGGAATTAGAATAGAGTAATTTTTTGGCAAAATATAACAATAAGAAAATCAAATAAAATTTTCATTTGTTGAACATAATATAACATCTAACATCTATAACGTCAAAGAAAGCGTTGCAATCGCTAGTTCACAAACCAACCGCGCACAGCACTTCATCGACTTCATCTTAATAAGTGAAATTGACGACTGACTGATAGACCGGGACCGGAACTATCGGTAACACCACATTTTTTATTTATTTATTTATTTTAGTGTCAACAAACTGAGCTGAATCACAAATATCACAAATCACAATCTCTACAAATCTCACAAAACAACAATATCTTTGCCATTGATGGCGAACACCTTTAGGAGTATTGTGTTGTAATTATTTGTTAAGCTAATAGTTTCAATGAAGATGTGGGAAGCTAATAAAATTTATAATGTATGACCATTTGAAAATAACATTATTTACAATTTCAACAATAGTGTCTTGAGTCTCGACCAGAAAGTCCCGGATCCTGAGACAACTAAATTTACTAAAAGTACCGGGACTTCGAGACACGAGGCGTCCCGGGATCGAACCGTATTCTTAGAGTTAACTTAGTTGATATGTAGAGTCCTGAGTGAAGCGAAGAGTTCAAACCGCCCAAGACGAAGACAGGCTTTATCCTAGAGGTGAATGCTCTACTTTTCATACCCTCTGCGAGACACAAAAATCCCAGTCGCGCCTTTATTCACTTTTTTGTGTTGACTATGGTGGCCAGTTCAATTTTCGAATTAAGTTTTTTTACAATGCCCGTATCTATGCTAAGAAACTTCATACGAATTTTTACGTTTCAAATTAAAATCACATTATAGCCCCTGTGATAGGGAGACAATAATGTACAGCCAGTAATATACAGCTAATAATCTGTGTACCTACATGACTTTGTTCCCCTAATTGTATGGCAATTTATTTAAATGACAATTTGAGATATGTACTCGGATTATTGGCTGTACAATATAGTGACCCTTAAGATATAATATTATATGAAAATCCCTTGGGATAAATTGCCTTGCTTTACGTTGAGATTGCGTAATATGAAATTGGACTTTGTCGAGCAGGTGGTATGAAAAATAAATGTCAATTATGATAGGTCTCAATTAATTTTGTCATAAGTAAGTCAGATCAAGTTAATATATTTCTCACTAATGGACAGTAACTTTTACTATGCAATTAAGAATATATAGGTTGTTATAGACGATGATACCGATTTCCATTGTAATATCTTGATCAAAGACAGATTTTGAATATGTTTTAAGACGGAAATTTAACAAACAGTCAGTAGACTTGGTAAAAGAGGCCAATTTTTTTTTTACTAAGTCAAATTCGATTTTGTTTTATTTATACGGGAATACTCACGTTTAATTAAATCAGATACTCTGACTATAGTTTCGATCACATCCGGTGACCTTTTTCAAATAGTGAAAACAGAGCCCGGCGCGCGTTTGTTTGTTTGCTCGTTTTCGTTCAAAAAGGTGCTAAGCAGGATGCAGCTGCACGCGCGCCGGGCTCTGTTTTCACTCTTTGAAAAAGGTCACCGGATGTGATCGAAACTATAGTCGGAGTATCTGATTTAATTAAACGTGAGTATTCCCGTATAAATAAAACAAAAATGTGTCAAAACCACGTCAGCTTTCATAATAAGACAAATGTGATTATTTATTTACTTTAATTTAGAACGTATTTCTTAATTTAATTTTTTTGCAGTTGTATTGGGAATATTTTTGAAAATTTTGCTTTAATTTACCGAGTTTAACACCGTTTTTTAAAATTTCCGTCTTAATGTAATAATTTTTTAGAAGAAATCGAATCATGTTGTGGATTATTAATATTATATTTTTTGATCTGCGTATATAAATACGCACAATAATGACATAGATAAAAAAAATACAAAATAATTTTAAACTTATTTACAAACAATATTTAAAATGTATGTGTAAGATTATGGTATATAAATTCAAATACATAATATTATATAAACGCAGTATACTGATCTATGCACTAAATACGTATGTGATATAAAAACTTTTATAAGTGCTTTCAACACTTAAATTACTTAAACCTATCACGGCCTCATTTAGTCCATACAAGACAAATATTTCAGTATTTAATTTAGCATACACTGTAAGCACTTTTTTGTCAAAAAGGCAATCACTATTCGCAAAATAAACATTAATTTCTGATACATTTAACCAAAGATGTCAAGAAAGCTCATTTCTAATATGGTGCTTTAGCTTTTTACTACTCGTATATAAATTTACTGGATTTTTCAAATAATGTCCATTTCATTTTTTAAGATTCTTGTCATTACAGCAAACCTACAAATTTATTGGTCATTGTTTTTATTTTTACGTCGAAGCAGAAGATTTCCTCTTTTCGACTTTGTTATCCCTCAGCTTAGTTTCATCTAAAGATTCAATTTTGTGATCCCTCAGTAACGGTGTTCTGGCGTCCGTTCTGTCTTCTATGCTTTTCTCGTCATAGCTTTCGTTTTTAAAGTTGTTGACTCTCACCGTGTTATCACTGTTTATTGATTCTTGTGAGTGCTTACTTTCTTTGTCGCTATTTTCTTTCTGGTCCTCTACTTTATCGCTGTGGTACGCCATGTTGTCGAAACATTGAGCTGGTACTATGTTGACAGATTTCATCATAGGTAGAGCAATGGCGAGAGCTGGGCTCATGCCATCGCGAGGGCTTGGACTCAGGCGTGTAGTGACTGATAGATCCATTCCTGGCATTAAGGTTGCGACTGTTTAAGAGAAAAAAATACGTAAGATATTGTCAATAGGTATATTTTGAAACATAAAATGAATTTAGATTAAATACATGCAATTAGTATAAAATCAATCTAAAATCAATTACTTAAAATCTTATTATTATTAATAAATAAAAACATTGATCATAATTAAAGAAAAATTAAGACACCAATGAATACACATTTTACTAGTAGAAATATTGAGCACACGAAAACGATTACTGTTGCTAATTGAAATTTAAACACTTAAGACAACTCGGTTAAAAACGGCAGGCAGTATGATTAGTGTTAAAACTGTTAGGAACAACATCGATTACTGTGTACCGTGGTATTTGGTTGTGAATTGGATATTTCGTTTGATGTGTTGTTCTGAGTGTTGTGATTAGCTGAAAAAATATATTTATTTTCTCTAAATTTGCACCATAAACAATGTTTTACGCTAATTCTATTGCGCAACTCTAAAAGCATTCACACATACTCACACATCACCTAAAACTAAATAAAAATAAATGTAGATAGCTGCCTTTTTCTACCACAACATCGACCAAGGAAGCTAAGCAAACTAAGGTAAGGGACATACACACAAACATTTACAATTGGATCCCGAACCTTGAGTAGTAATTGATGAAGCAAAGGGACCTATGGATGGCTCCTCGACAGTGCTGCTTGTAGAAATAGCCTTAGTGTGCGATAATGGAAATGTCAATGATTTGTTAGTGATAACTAGTTCTTAGCATTCCTGTAAGCTAGATCCGTGTGTGCAGGCGATATAGAAAGCCCGTTCGTTGACCCAACGGCGCCTTTTGTGTGTTGCTTTCTAAAGCATGTTTAAATTTTTTCTTTTGCAGTTGTTTGGTGTCGTTTGGATCATAGCCTCAAGCTCGCTACGATCACCATCTGTGGAGGATTACATTGCATAAGCTACAGTTAGTTGGGTGACTTTATTATTTAATCAGTACTTTAGTATTTGATATCATTGCTAGTGGATAGGTTATTATTTACATGTTGTTTTTTTATCACTACTAGCAATGACCTCAAAATTAGCAGCATCTAAATAAAATGCAGTATCATCCATACCCAAGTTGTCGTTTATTTTGTTAGTGTAGCCAATTAATTGGTTAGTGGTTGTGACATGTCATCTAATTCTGTGAGCGTAATGCCAATTGATCTCAATCAATGTTAAATTTTGACTACTTAGTGATTCAGTATACACTGTATACACTGATGTGTGCTTAGTTCTACAAGACATGTGTTAATTTTGATGCAAATACAACAATAGTAAAATTATTTAGTTACATTTTATGTAACAAAGATTTGGAGAAATAAAATAGATTCAGAATGGCATGGCGAAGTTTTACCAAAGTCACACATTTGGTTTGATTTTTATACATCGGTTAATTAACATTTTTTAATGATTTATAATTATTATTATTATATTACAAATTAAATAATAAAAATTTCATAGGTAAATAATCATTGTCGTCATTCTATTTTGCCTGTGACTTGCAGTTACAGCTTTATGGTTTTCTAATTATATCTAGTTCTCTAATCTTACCCATATTAGGTCCTATCATATCCTTGGGATGATTCGTTTTGATAGCATTCATCCTCCTGTTGACTACTTGAGGCCCCATGCCCTGAGGTAAGGGACCTCCCGGAGCACCTGGTGCTCCTGGCGCACCTAAAAAATGTTTAGTCTTTGTATTAGTTTATTACATAATACGACTATAATTTTTTTATACCCGCTTACAAAATTATCAAAGCGTGCTTTAAATTATGATATAGAGTTGCGTTTGACGACTATTTGAATTGGTGTTATGTTTTGAAAAATGGAGTATAAGAGAGCAGCTATAATTTCACATCGGTATGACGAGACATATATTATGAATAATTGCAATGTGATGTACTTATAGACGTTTTTAAATTGAGGAGCACTCTAATAACGTGTTCTAGCCTAGAATTATAAAGATACATTAACAATTCATAAGGAATACTCACGTATGGGAGGTCTAGTTGGCTCAACATTGATGACTCGGCGCCGTTTCTTAGGTAACTTGGCCCTCGCTTGCGTATGTGAATAGTACATCGCAAAGTTGGATACTATGACTGGCACAGGCAGAGCTATCGTCAGCACCTGTTTCAACAAAACCATAGCTCATGTTATACTGGTCACTGGACTTTACTTAATTTTATGAAAATTTGATGTAGCAAAATATGTTCAAGTTTTGAACTGGAGCAAGGTTCTCATAACGTATTCATAGACGGAGTGAAATCGTTCTTGACGAGTTCTTCTAGTGTGTTAATGTCATTTATTATACAAGATTCTTATTATGATAATGTAAAAAATCTCTAACACGATGCTGAAAAGATCAAATTTTCTCAAACACCTTTATTTTACCTTTTCCATTAGAAAATATCTAAATTGGTTCATAATTTTATGTAAATTTCTGAAGGTTGAAGAAATTTGATCTCAATTTGAGTTTTGAATAGAAGCTGAAGATAAAGATAATACTCACTCCAGCCAAAGCACATAGAGCACCAACAAACATGCCCACGTAAGTCTTGGGGGCCATGTCCCCATATCCCACCGTCGTCATGGTGACCAGAGCCCACCACAGTCCTAGTGGTATACTGTTAAAGTCATTATGAGGATTCGTTTGTATCCTCTCTGCATAGTACACCAAACTAGCAAATATCACTATACCCAATACTAAGAAGAATACCAGAAGCGTCAACTCCTTAGCTGACGCTCTGAATGTTTGGATCAAAATTTTGAGACCGGACGAATGTCTCGTTAATTTAAACAGTCTCATGATTCTAATGATAGAGAAGAACTCCAGAATGTCAGCGTTCTCGACGTGGGACGCGTATTTCTGGAGAGTAAGATCTATGTAGAAACTCATGGTAGCGATATAGTCGATGATGTTGACTGAGGATTTTACAAACTCGCACTTGTTGGGAGAAGATATAAACCTAACGAGAATTTCTAAGGTAAACCACGCGTTGCACACGCACTCTATATAGAAAAACGCTACGTGAGCGTTTGTCTGCACTTTGTCTAATGCCCAGCTCGGCGACTGATTCGCAGTCGTCACAGTATAGTTCCTGATCACTGGCACTCTCATGTCCGGATGCGTTTTCAGACAAAACGATATGATCGACACACAAATGAAGAACACTGATATCACCCCGATTATCTGAAAAGAAAAAGTACAATCAATCACAACACGAAGCAAATCCACTTTGTTCAAATTGCGATTCAGTGGAAATGAGACAAAACAAATAAACATTTATGGCGAGGACGTGATAGTTGCGTCTTTCGAATTCAATTTAAATGTAAAAATTCTTCATCACCGTAAACAACGCGAGTACCTACCTACTGAGTAATCAGGCGACTTAGAGAAACAGTGCCCGCTGTTGTTAAAATTAGGTAAATAACAAATTAAATTGGCTGAACAGTGTAACACCGTTTACTTAACACGATAGCTAACCGAGACGACGTTGTTGCTTCACATTAAAATGGTTATTTTACTACAAAGACCTTTAAACAGAAGCACCTTTGTAACGAGATATGTAAATGGCAAAAGCTTTCAACTTAAAGATTGTATAAAAACAAAGGAGAACCCAAAAGGGCTAGGCTAGGAGTGTCCCGTTTAGCATAAATTTGAATTAAAATTCTCTTGCCCAAAAAAAAGGTCGACACAAAACCATACTTTACACTTCATAAAGTTAAAGGATTACGTTTTACTGTTGATTTAACTTGCGAAGAATTCAAAAGAGTCTTAATTTGGAATATTAGGAGTTTCATTTCGCGTTTAATTTTGATTATTAATATTTGAGAACCCATTAACGTTATGAAGTTTCCAGCTCTTTGTGTATTAATGGCTCATGGAGAGTCTTCGTTAATGTTTTACAGTTTATTTCATTAGCATTAAAGGTAAAATTTCTTGAATTCTGTAGTAAAAATCTATTTTTAATTTTGTAAAAACATTACGTTTGTAAACGTTTTACGTTTTTTTTAATACTTATAATGGTGATCAAACCTAGATGTTGAATTAATACCCTAATTATGCTGTCTTTTCATTAAGGGATATAATATATATTATATCCCGCGATTGGTTTTCAGAGAGGTAATAATATATATTACATCACAGGGTGAACGGTTCCATTTAAAAGTACGGAGAGCGATATTAATGTATATCTCGACCTATAATCTGAATTATATTATATATCATAATGAAAAGCCAGCTTAATACTACCGTAGTATATTTATATTATCTGTGCTAATTGATAGTTTTTTGGCACACAAACATTTTAAGAATGGGATATTTTACGAATGGTCATTATACGACAAACCCGTTACTATAATATTATTGAGTTACCTTTGCAGCATTAGAACTATAGGGTTCGTCGAATAGCGACCACATCTGCGGCTTGAGGTGCTGCCACCAGGAGACGGTGCCCTTGAGGTAGTCCTCCTCGAAGCCGAACTTGCGCGCCACCTCCTCGTCGGTCGGCTTCTCCGTGTCCAGGTCCAGCCGGTCCAGGACGGCCAACGTCTCCTGGGTGTCGCGATGCTGTAATCAAGATGTTCGTCTGTGGTTTACTTGAACTTTGCCTACGTTTAATTGTTAGTTATCATTCATAAAAATGGACCTGGGTATGTCCTAAAACTGCATCCCGAACCACCGGCGGACGAGCAGCAGCGTCCTATCGGTTAACGGTGGAGAGCTACACGCCGTAAGGAGTTGAGGGTAACACGCCGGTAAACACTTCTCCGAAATCAGCTGTCGCTGTCAATACGCCGCCGCCGCCTGCGCCGCGCCGGCCAATACGCAAGGCGCGCCAACGCGCCGCTCCAAGCAACACCGTGCCGGGCACTGTGTCGGTTGTGCCTACTAGGCTCTTTGCAACCCCACAAAGGACACCGGTAGGAACCAAGACACAGTCTATAGCTGGAATGAGCGCTGAGCAAAAGCCGACAACACCCGAGCTTAGCCGAGGTAAACGGACAGGTATCCCTCCTACTGCAGATATGACGATGCGGCCATCTTCGAGTGTGGCCACTAAATCGACGAAAACGCAATTAGCGTGTGCGAGTAAGCATGTGCCTGTTGTTCAACTTGAAAACAACGATGTTAGTTGGCAAATAGTAAACAAGAAACGCTCTAATAAAAAGCGTTCGATTCTGGTAGGCAATGGAAAAGAGGACATAGAACTGCAAACCGTAGAACGACTCAGATATATCCAGGCATGGTCGTTTGCACCTAACACAACTGTGCAGAATATACTGAATTATCTCAATAAAACATGCGCCTCGAATGAATACTTTGTAGAAAAACGACAAATAAAAACAGATAGGCATTCCGCCTTCGTGATCGGTATCCCCGAGACGCTGTACGAACGCTTTAACTCGCCGACTGCGTGGCCTACGGGCGTGCGAGTGTCAAACTGGCTTTTTCGTCCACAACGAAAACAAAACATTGCCGTGGCCAGCAACGCAAGCGCAGCCGCCGCCACAACGGAATGAGCCTTCCCCGGGTGACATATCATGTAGTGTACGGAATTTCTCTCAGTTACCATCGTCGTCAGTCGCATGTTGTAAAAAGTATCCCAGTAGATGTGTCCCAAGTCATTTCATAGTGATAATAACGTAGTTACGACTTTATGTTACCAAAATGTGAGATCGATCCTAGGTAAACAAAAGAGACTTGAAGTGTTACTACTTAATGAATTTAAATGTCATGTATTCGCGGTATCGGAACATTGGCTGACGGATGCAAAGTTAGCAATGATCGGTTTTAATAATTATGTTCTGGCATCAAAATTTTGTAGAAAAAATCATATACATGGAGGGTCGTGTATATATGTAAAATCATATATTAAGTTTGTAAATAGAACGGACTATTGTGCCTTATCGCTGGAGATGATTTGTGAGATTTCGGCAATTCAGCTGACTGAATGCAACCTTATTGTTATTTGCATATATAGATCGCCAGAGGCCGACGTGAACGAGCTCCTCGGACGAATTGACTGCCTATTAGATAAAATTGTTGACGAGCCGCTAGATGTTGTAATAGTAGGTGATTTTAATATAAATATGGCTCAAATATCGAAAGAAGTCCGTGTTTTTAACGATATACTATCCACTCATGACTTTTTTGCGCACGCGGACTTTGCTACTAGGGTTACGGGCACAACCTATTCCATCATAGACAACTGCTTGAGTAATATCGGGGAAGGACGTATTAGCGTCAAACCGGTTGTTGCTCCTGTAAGTGACCACTACGGCATGCGTATAGACGTACAATGCGTCTCGACCAAAATAAACGGTACTAAACCAGTTCGAGTGATGAAGCGGCAGTATACCGGTAGTAATCTTGCAAACTACGTACTAAGGCTTCAAGCTACTGACTGGAAGGAGGTGTGGTGTAGGTATCAACACGATGCAAACGACTATGCCACTGCCATAATTAGCATCTTGTCGAATGCGGCGGATATTAGCTTCCCGCTGAAATCGTTACCTCTTCGGGGACAAGATAAAAATTGGATAACTGATGACATAATAAATATGAAAGACTTTCTCGTGGAGCTATATCGTCTTGAACAAATTTTCCCGACAAACGAAAAATTGAGTCAGTTTACTAAAAGCTACTCAAAAGCATTTGACGTGACACTTACTAGACAATGCGCTGCTTTCTATTCCCAGAGAATTGAAAACAGCGACAATAAAATAAAGGAGGTCTGGCAAATTGTGCGAGAGCGAACCAAACCGCATTTGAGGCATAAGTCTGAATACACAGATGATGTTAGACAGGACGATGGCTCGCTATTCGAGTCGAAACTAAAGGTAGTTAACTACTTCAACCTGCAATTCGCGAATGCCGCAACACTTGCCAGGGCCCCTGAGGCAAACTTAGGAGAAGCTGTGCATCTACTTGCTAGAAATCGTCCGCCATGTTTCAGCTCAATGAGACTAAAGCGGTTTACAGCAAGAGAAGTAAAAAAAATCATAATGCAGATTGTACCAAAAAATACTAAAGACTTATATGGTCTGTCGTGTTTTCTTATCCGCGCCGCTGCGGACGTGATGAAAAATCCTTTAACTGACTTCTATAATGGTCTCTTGAAGTTGTGTTCCTTCCCGAAACCTTTAAAGAGAGTCAAAGTGTCTCCTATTTATAAAGGGAAGGGGAAGAAGGAAAACTGCACGGATTACAGACCTATAACTATAATACCAGCTGCAGCTAAAGTCGTAGAAACAGGTATCTGCAATAGGCTCCAAGAGTACTTGAACAGCACTGATGCCTTATCCGAGAAACAGTACGCGTATCGGGCGGGACGCTCCACATCTGATTTGGCGCGCGAACTGGTGTGGCAGGTGATGCAGGCGCGGGAGGCGGGGCTGCAGGTCGCAGTTATCAGCTGCGGCCTGTCGCGCGCTTTCGATGTCTGCAACCACTGTCTGATAGAAGTGAAGCTCGACCACTACGGCGTACGAGGACCAGCGCTCGCGCTCATGAAACAGTTCATGCAGGACAGGGAACAAACTGTCGTGGCGGCGTCTGGGGAGATAAAGTCCGACCCGATCGAGCTAAAAATAGGGGTGGCTCAGGGGTCATGTGTGTCAAATCTGTCTTTCAGCCTCCTAATGAATGACCTCCCGGACGCAGTACCAGATGCTCAGCTGCTCATGTACGCGGACGACGTTGTGGCCATTGTAACGGCTCCACGGGGACAGTCTATAGAGCAGAAGCTGAACAGTGCAGCCCACCAGCTGGCGCACTGGTTCAGAGCAAACGGCCTGGCTTTAAACCCTAAAAAAACTAGCATCCTACAGTTCAATCTGTCGGGAAGACGCTATCCTGATCTACGAGTGGTCATGGAGGGGGAAACTTTGCGACAGGTTGACGCGTTCACCATAGTGGGATTTCAAATAGATAGATCGCTGACCTGGTGCGGGCACGTCGACGCCTTGTGCGATAAGCTGGGTCGAGCTTGCTTCGCCCTGTAGCAGGTGGCACGCGTGTTGCCCCACAGGCGGTGCGCGACTGCTATTACGCGACAGTCCAATCCCTACTGTCGTACGGTGTCGATCTATGGGGTAACTCCACGGACTGGCATCGTTCCTTTGTCATGCAAAAACGGGCTGTCCGCGTGGTCGCACGAGTCAAGCCGTTGACACCAGCCAAAGAACTCTTTCGAGAACTAAAGTTGATGACATTGCCGGCGTTATATTTGTACCACTTATGTATATATATTTATAAAAACCTGAGCTCCTTGGCTAAGTATGATGACCTATGTGAGACGCATACTCCTAGAGACGTACTAAAACTAGTCACACCTAGACATCATCTTACCAAGTCGAAGAAGTGCGCACGGATCTTTGGTATCCAGGTTTTCAACTGTCTACCCAAGCAGATACGTGAAATAGAATCTTTGGTTCGGTTTAAACATAAGCTAAAGTTGTTTTTGACGGACATTGCACCCTATTCCGTCGAGGAGTTCGTTCCGAAAATAGAATAAATAAGTAGGTACCTTTTTGCTACCTTTTTCGTTTTTGACTACGGATTTTATACAATATGTTTATTTTTTATATATCATTGTTTTTTTTTCCATTAAGCCTTATTTTTAATATGACACTGATTCAATATTTATTTATAATCATCTAATTAAAATTGGACTTGATTTTAACCCATTAGCACATAATTTAATTAATAATTTTTGTTTTTAACTACAAACTAACTATAAAAAATAGATATATAAAAATACAATGTTATTTAACAATTATATGTACAACTGAGTACCTAAGAAATACTCGCAGAACCGGACTTGTAATTATTATTATTATCAATAAAAATATCAATATCAATATCAATTACATAACTTTCACTATTATTTCGGTTAGGTTATAGAATAGATGTAGAGGTTTAGTTCATTTTTCTAGAGATTTTTTACAACGGTCCTATGATAGAAAAGGATGAAAGTAAAAATTATATTGCCAATGAATTCCGTGATCTTTAAGGTCCAAGATCTTCACGAACGTACTAGATGACTTAGTAAAGACTCTTAAATGGAGTGACAGAGGTTCTAATATCAATAGCACACACAAAACGCATCTCCGTTTCGAAGAAGACTAGCTTAGCTGAGAACTTTGCTGACCTCTTGAGTATGCTCAAAGAACTCCAGAAGACTTAAAAATAAGTTTTATGGTGATTCTCAACGGGATAAACAAGACCATGACTAAGACCATGACAAGTCTCAACATCCGCATTTGGAAAATTGATCTTTGTGCAAGATCCCACAATGTCTGAGGACCAAGGTGCCTGAAACGAATGACTCATATCTATCATCACATGCGGTGCTGATACGTGAACCCTTAATAAAGAGACCACGCATAAGATCTAAGTAGCCCAAAGTGAAATAGCGCAGGCCATATTAGCCATCAATCTCCTAGACCGTATACCAAACGTTAACATGCGACGGCGAACGAAGGTCGAAGACGTGGTTAAACAGACAGCGAGACTGTGTGTGTGTGTCACTTCATAAGAAAGGTGGACTGGTGCTTTGGAGTATTTACTTAATGGTGTCCGCGAACAGAAAGCGATTACCGCGTAGTCCACATGCAAGCCGGCTGGTCGGACGACATAATTTTAAAATGGCAGTAAAGCAACGGGTGAGACTGGCACTGGAGTGGAAAAGATAGCGCACTGAAGAAGAAACCTATACTTACTCAGCAGTAGGTAGAACATGGTTGATGATGATAACGATCAAAATTTAAACGAGCCCCCATACATGAAAGGCACTTTTTAAAGGTTTTTTGGTTTTCTCATATCGTAAAAAACTTGGTGTGGTATTATAGCATATCATAAGGCTAATCAGCCTTTTTAATTGTCCACTGCTGGAATTAGGTATATTATAGATGACACTTCATACTACACCCTTCCAGGGTGATTGTTGTATGTATTTCTTCTCCAGACGTATGCAGGACCTCACGATATTTCCCTTCGCCAAAAAGCAAGTGGCATGAAAATTCGTACATAAACTCATCGATACGTTCATTGATTGAGACCAGGATTTGAACCCGCGATTGACATCACGATTTCAAGCCAAGCGGTCTCCTTATTAGGCTACCACGGCTTAGGCGGTAGCCTATAATAAGCTTAAAGTCACGGTGTGATCATAGACCTAATTTCTGCAAAATACTCAGCCCACGCGGGCGAAGCCGCGGGCAACAGCTAGTAATATAATAAAATTGCTGTCGGATGAGTTGAGATTAGAAAACGGTAGAGTTAAGAAAAAAATATACGAAGGATGAGACGTCATAGGACGAGTGAGGAACCACCCAAAAACTCTACAGTGTTTTACTGCAGACTGTTTAAACTATCACCAATTTAATTATTTATCTGTTTTATGTAAGGAGCGTGTTGTTTTAGGAAATTGTACACAATGTAGTGCGGAGGCGAGCGAGACGTTCGCCTGATGGTAAACATCACGCCTGCACATATTAGTAGCAGTGCTAGAATTGTGAACTTGCGAACAAAATCCTGCGCCGCACTGCATTGCGCTCGTCACCCTGAGATATTAAATGTCAAATCTCTTCATGCCTAGTTTCTCTGGTTAAATTGCCCTTCAACCCGAAACACAGTACCTACATATTTTATTATTGTTTTGTTTTTAGAGTAGAGTCAACTAACATCAGAGTTATGTCTTGTTTTTGTATCGAATATTTTTGAACCTAAGTATATCTAGATACTTTTTTTTAACAGGCATAAGCCTTTATTAACTACAACAAACTACAATGACTACTTAGCCTACTACACAACAAAAAACAAAAGGATTGTATCCAGACCGATGAAAGTCTAGAGACAATCCAAATGCTCAAACCCACTACCAGTCGGCAGCGTACCCAGCATGCTGGCGGCATTGCCACGCTGGATGGCAATGCTTATGCGTTGAGCCAAATAAACGCCAGCATTTTGATCACGCGTCGAGTCGACCAGGCGCTCGGATATGTTTTTGAAAAGATGATGAGCTCCCGGTCCCCACGGACCCTAAATACTTAAATTCTAGATACTTAAATTCTACATTACGAATTCTTAAGCAATTCAGGTAAAGTATAATTCATTATCATCATCATCATCAGCCCGGAGACTGTCCACTGCTGAACAAAGGCCTTCTCCCCCTTAGACCGCCACACTGTACGACAACCTGCCATTTGCATCCACCGGTTGCCCGCGACTTTTACAATGTCGTCGGTCCACGTGTGTATCGTAAAGTATAATTAGTGATAAGAAATTAATACTTACATAGGTACCTATAATGTTAATCTAACCACAAAACCGCGTTTTAAATTATATTGATATCACAGTCGATCGATTCTGACCCATAGGGTACCTACGAGTGCGTCGCGACCGCGTAAATAATTCCATTGTTATCCAATTATTTACCGAAAAAATAAATTCTACCGAAATTACACGACTGAAACCACAATACGAAATATGAATTTTGAACTTGGACGAAATATTAATATTTTATCTTTGTTTCAAAATGAATTAAGCACAAAGTTTTAGAGTAATTTCTAATGGTTTGAAATTAGTTGTGTCTGAATCTTTGAGAATACACGATGTAACCTTGCCGACTTACTTACGACCTTTGCAGATTATAACTTAAGTAGGTACATACTAGTTAAAGAATCACATTTACATTTTGTACACATTGACAATTATATTTTGTAATATATACCTATATATATATATACTATTTTAATTATGTTATTACAGCAATTGTGTTTAGACGAAGCTTCTATACAGCTGACGCACTATATTACTATGTACTAGATTTAATTCGTATTAATGACTACCTTCATACTGTTGTCATTTTCTGAAGGAGTTAAAATATTATAATACCCACAAAATAGCTTGTTAATAAATGGTTATTCCTTTTTATGTTTTGGTGACGAGTCCATTATAGAAACATTCATGATATTATATTATTAGTAAAATATTTATGAATGTAACTTTATGATAATAAATATTATTCTATTCTATTCTATTCTATTCATTTAAAAACCATAAAATCGACGCTTCTTTGCGTTTTTACCCGTAAAAAGGTTCTTGATTTCGTATTCTTTATAAACCAAGACATAAGGTACATAATTGTGAGGCACTGCCGACGAAGGTATTAGCTGATCGCACAAATCCCCGAAGACATGTGGACGGAAGTTTCCGGAATTTAATATCGCACTACCGGCATATTGTGCCTTCATAAAAACTGGACAGCGGGATCGGAACTTTTATGGCAATTCTTTTTAGTACGTAAGTAGGTATTGGCCTTACTCCATGGCTTAAATGATTTGATCAATTTGATAGTATAATAAAGTTTTCTCTTCATTCACGGTTACGCTGAATAGAACTCCTACCAGGGGTGTCACTCCGCAGTTTAGGTATGTTCGGCCGGCGCTCCGTCCGGGAGGACATTGCAGGGCTGAAGTCAGTACAGCTAGAGCGGTATATCTAGGTGAATATAGCGAGCGGTATCCAGCGCTTTGCGAGTTGAATTGCTACATTATTGCCTAGTAGATAAAGTCCTTATTTATTTCAATTCCTTTGCGCAGTGAACTTTCTGTACGTAGTATTATTATTTATTCTGTGCCTAAGCTACTTAACACCGCACAGCACGGTAGGTAGGCCTCCTCTTAGGTGGACCGACGACATTGTAAAAGTCGCGGGCAACCGGTGGATGCAAATGGTAGGTTGTCGTACAGAGTGGCGTTCTAAGGGGGAGGCATTCGTTCACCAATGGACGTCTACGGGCTGATGATGATGATGGTAGTTGCGGGCAACCGGTGGATGCAAATGGCAGGTTGTCGTACAGAGTGGCGGTCTAAGGGGTAGGCCTTCGTTCACCAGTGGATGTCTACGTGCTATGATGATGATCATATTACCTAATTATTGCATCACTAAGCGGAAGAAGTGCCTGCCTAAAAAGTCAAACACGTGGCCCGTTATTACCAAATTAGATCTCACGGTTAATATGAGGGCCCAAAGAGGGCAGAGTTATCCGAATTGCTGTTAAATATTTAATTGGAAAAGTCGGTTTTTTTGCGGAATGAAAATCTTATATTGGTTTGGTGTCCATTGCTGGACTTAGGTCTATACTCGAGAGGCGAATAAGCCATTTATCCACTACGCAGGCCCAGTTGCGGGTTATTGGATTCACACAATATACATTAACATTAACGCCAAAGAGATCATTTAGTTTGGGCCCGGGATTTGAACTCGCAACCTCACGATTTGAAGCCAAAACCGAAACCGAACCGTTTGTACCGAATAACGGTACTTGGCTTATTAGGTTCTGTAGTCATTGATTGAATTACAAATGTTTAAACCTCTTGATTGAGTGCGCGGGCCATTTGTCGCCACGGAACCAACACGAATACCCCATCTACCCGACCTAGAATAGGTACTGATTATCTAGAAAATACAACATAAGACTGCATTGTGCATTCCCTCATAATGAATTATCTATCTTTAGAGAGGTCCCAGTGTAAGATGGTGCGAGATACAACTTATTATTATGCACGAAGATATCGTTACATAATGATCAGCCGAATTTAAACCCTCTTAAACGTTACTGTGTTATTTAAGTAAAGTAAGGTCATGTGTATAAAACTATTAGGTCCACGCAAGCGAAGCCGCAGGTACAGCTAGTCCCGTATAAAATAGTACAAGATGTCACTGCATTTGGCGCTTATTACTTTGAACTATTCTGCGGAAAGTCTCATTAGCCTGTAATTTCACTAGCTACACTCTCGCTCTTCAAACTAGAGCATTACTATGTATAGGCGCATAGCATACTGCCAGAGCCGAGGCAGACTCGAAGCGAAGCTGAGGTTGCGGCGTGGTAGAAGAGTCTAGCATAGTCTAGAGCCTACGCCCGAAACACAATTGGCAAAATCGCGGAGAGTCACACCGACGGCGCACAGCGCACCCGCACCGCGCCGCCGCGCCGCCTCGATCCCGCACCAACGCCGCCTTGACAGCCCGCGGCTCTGCCAGTGCGCGCTGTCAATTGTATAGAAAAGCTAGAAGAGGCGCGCCTCCACCCTGATCCCACCTAGACTCTTCATTCTGTTTGCGATGCGCCTTAGACTCTACCACTGGCCGGCAGAATCTCTGGTACTGCGGTAGTGCATAATATATAGACCAAATCCTGCAAAGGAGATATAGCAAGTAAAGCAGTAGTGCGTCAGAAGAGGCGGGTACCTGCGTGTAGGTCATCCAGCAGCAGGGCTCCACCTGGTTCGCGTCCAGCCCCCAGAACTCCAGCTCTTCCTCGAACAGCGGGCCGCACACGTCCGTCGGATAGTGCAGCTTGCCCGTTCTGCACCAAAGAAATACAATTAATAGCAATACTAGATGAAAATACCTTATCTACGAGCAAAGGAATATCATTCGATCAGGCGTAGGGCGTAGGTATGTGAATATGTGACGCGCAACTGGACCAGCGTGGTGGATAAGGCCCAATCACCCTTCGTTTGAGGGTAGACCAATATTTCCAGCAGTGAACTATTATAAAGCTGATTATCTAAGTACTTTAAATAACATTTATGTAGGTATATATACGCACACTGTATACGTATATAAAAACGCGGTGTGATTGGTAACATAAACAAAACACGTTAGTTTTCGGTAAGTACTATATTATAGTAAGTACGTACTGGTACTTTGTACTTTTATTAAGGACTGTACTTTTATACTTTGATAAATTATATGCCTAGATAGACTGATGGATCCTAAACGCGTCGAAAAAAATAGCGGTAAACTGTTAGCCTCTTATGCACGCACACTATAACAACAACAATGGTGCATCGCGAGTGTAAGACATGGCTGTCACGCACACTAGTTTAATAATGTTGGTCTGCCATTTTTCGTTCATAAACAGTACGAGACTCTATCTAGACATATTATTTATCAAAGCTTTTATACTCGTACCCTGTGAAGAATAAATAAATATAAGTCGACCAGATACACACAGACAGACTGATGTTATTTTCCCGTTTATAATGACTGTAATTAATTACTGAACGTCTAATTAGGTCTTCTATAAGCGTAAAATGTTACGATAAGAATAATAAACAGCTATTTCTAGACGAAAAAGGCGAGAGCGTAACATCAAAATGTAATTACTAAGGGCTTACAACCCATATCTATTGTGCTATACACTTCTTTCTACCTACACTTGAACAACAATTAATAGCACTTCGTAAAACTTCGTGTGAGGTCGGTAAACTTCGGAGCATTTCGGAATACTTCAGAAGTTTGTCTCTAGGTAGATAAATGCTACCACATTGACCTGATCTCTTATGTGGTTTGATTTGAGGCTAATCGTTTATTCATTAAGTTTTTTCTCTAGGTTGATAAATGCTACCACATGAGCCTAGATTGACTTGATCTCTTATGTGGTTTGATTCGAGGCTAATCTTTTATTCATTACGTTTTTTCTCTAGGTTGATAAATGCTACCACATGAGCCTAGATTGACCTGATCTCTTATGTGGTTTGATTCGAGACTAATCGTTTATTCATTACGTTTGTCTCTAGGTTGATTAATGCTACCACATGAGCCTAGATTGACCTGATCTCTTATGTGGTTTGATTCGAGGCTAATCGTTTATTCGATTAGCCTCGAAATCGGTAAAACATTGCGTCGACGCAACGACAGTGCGCGCTTTATGAAAGCCAGTGTCGAACTGTGTCTGCACACGACGCAACCATATCACAACTGCTAACGACAACGCAACCACATAGACATTTTGTCGGTACCACAACGCAACTCAAAAAGCTGCAACGACACTATTCACACGTAGACACTTCGTCACCACATTTTGTCGTTGCAATGTGGTGTGGTTGTAGTATGTGTGGGTTGACCCTTAATGTGCCACATATTAAAAATATGATCTATGCAGTTTTTGATTAGCAAATGTAGTCAGCGCTCTCTATCAAGCTTAAGAGAACTACTTTTTTAAACCTGTTTGGAAAAATCTCTCAATATACAAAAAAAATTCTTAGCTCTGTGTACAGTAACTAAAAGTAACCCACTAAAAAACCGATGCAACCCTACATTTCTCATTTACGACAAATATTCAGTACTATCAACGAAAACATCTTTCCAAGCACAAGAATCCCGCTATCGTATAGTACAATATTTCCTCCGAACATAACCGTGAAGGGTCTCGTGGAAATAAAAATAAACAGTGAGTACAGGGAAACACTCTCAAGATCAATTTGTTGCCAGCCGAGAGGCTGTAGCGCGAGAAGTGTTATCTTTATGCGTGTTTAAT